>CM019824.1:14480828-16880828 GCA_009763385.1 Coix lacryma-jobi var. lacryma-jobi
CGTGTCATTGAGTTACCATTGCTTGGGGTAGGTTCTTGTGGCGCTCTTGTGGAGAGCTCGGTGTGTGATACCGATTAGCCACCGAACACGAAGCCTTGGTCGACACAACGAGGACGTAGCGTGCCGGCAAGCACGTGAACCTCGGGGATAAATCTCGTGTTCATATTGTGTCCCTTGGTGATTGGCATTCCATTGTGATATCAATTATCTTCACTTGCTCGGTTCGGTAAAATCACACTACCACTCTCTTGTATTCCTTTGTTCATACTTGTTATAGAGTAACTTGTTTCCCTTGTTAATAATAGTAGTAGCTTTGCTAGTGTAGCTAGTTTAGTTTTGCTAGCTCTCTTGTGTAGCTCACTAGTTTAGTAAAGTAGTGACTTAGTCCTTGTGTGCCCTAGAGATCATAATTAACTAGACTTGCAAATAGGTGGCTTGCATTTGACATAGAGCTAGAGCAACCGCATTTATCGCTTTGTTATTGTCTAACAAATTGCTCTAGTGCTTTGTAGAATTTTAAATTAGGCTATTCACCCCCCCTCTAGCCAATTAGGACCTGTTGGCGTAGCCCTGTTGGCGTCTGGGACTGAGGGGGCAATGGCTCTCGAGACCCCAGTTGACGCGAGCCGGCCCGGAGAAGGGAAGGAGGGAGAGGCGTCGGTGGAGAAGGTGCCGACGGTGGAGGAGCTCCTGGACGAGCTGGAGCGGGAGCTGTCCCCGGTCGAGGGCTCAACGCTGGAGGAAGCGCTCGAGGCACCGGTCGGGGTCGACAAGACGCCAGAAGACCCGGCGAGGGAGGAGAGCTTGGGGACGAGCCAACCCTCGAGTGATCCGCTACCGCTCGAGTCCTCGCTTCCACGCGAGGCCGCGCCGTCGCCTCGGGAGGGGACAGGCAGCAGGAGCAGACGACGGCGGGGCGGAGGGAGCTGCAGCCTGTGCCGCCGGTTGGTGGGCCGCAGCTGGCGCCGCTCGAGCCGGAGGAGGAGGGCCTGCCATCGTCGAGATCGATCGACCGATGTGGCCTTATTCTGAACGCCGAGCCCGTCCGGCGCCATGATCCCGTCGAGCGGCCGGCTCGGCAGGGGGTTCCGCGGGAGGCGCGGTCCATCTTTAGGGAGGTGGCCGAGCTCATGGCGGAGGCCGAGAGGTCCTTCTCGGAGGAGGCAGACAAGTCCGCGCAGGTGGCGGCCGCCCTTGCGAAGGCGGAGGGGGAGCTCCTGGAGCTCCGCGCCGAGCTGGGTCGGAACGCACAGATGGCGAGCCGGCTCAACGCGGCGCAAGCGGAGACCCAGGCGGCTCATGACGAGGCCACCCAAGCTAAGAGGAAGGCCACCACCGCTCTGGCCACGGTGGAGGCGTCGAAAAAGGAGGCCGCCGACGCCCGTAGCGAAGCCGCCACCGCCCGATCTGCAGCGGAGGCGGCGAAGAAGGAGGCCGTCGACGCCCGAAGCGAGGACCGAGCGCCACCGCCCGCTCTGCAGCGGAGGCGGCGAGGAAGGAGGCCGAGGAGGCCAAGAGCGAGGCCGCCACCGCCCGGGCCGCAGCGGAGGCAGCGCGGCAGGTGGTGATCCAGAAGGATCAGGCCCTCGCGCAGACGAGCCAAGCTGTTCGAGGACCTTAGGGCGAAAAACTCAACGCTGCTGTCCAGAAGCGCACACTCGAGCAGCGCGTCGAGGTCCTTACCAGCGACTTCGCCGCTCTGGCGTGCACTGCCAAGGTAATCTTCATGCCTCGTCTTGCTTTGATTTCAGGATTCTTGCCACATCGCGGACTTACCCCTTCTGTTCGTTGCGTAGACGTCGAGAAGACCTCCGAGGAGCTCCGCGAGACGAATAAGGCTCTCGTGGAGCAACTCCAAGGTGAACCACATGTGGCGGAACGAGCGCGCGCGTCACCTCGACAGGCTCGGCTCCATGTGGGGTGTCGACCCGGTGGCCACGGCCGGGGCACGCGGTGGCTCGAGGCGACGCCCTGGTTGACGCCCTGTGCTTCTTTGACGTGGCCGCATGGGACCGCGTCCGGAGCGCTCTCCACCATGGTGTAAAGCAGGCGCTTGCGGCCGTCCGCTCGGCTTCCGCTACCCGGTCAACGTCGTCGTTGCCAAGGGCTTCGTCGAGATCGAGGGGAAGGACGAGGAGTGGAACGACCGCCGCGTCGACAAGATCCTGGAGAAGGTGGAGAGGCCGGGGGCGCGCGCCGCGAAGCTCTTCGAGGAGGACGTGATGCCTCCCGATGCGGACAGTGGTGCAGATGGCCCCCCTCCTCCTGGCCCGGACGTCGAGGCTGAGCCCGCGGTAGAAGAGATTGGGGAGGAGTACCAGACCGATGAAGATTGATGCCTGCGTGCCAAATTTGGGCGTCGAGGCCCTTGTAAGAATTCATATCACGACTTATGGCCCGTCGAGGCCGATATGTGTATATGACTTGTTTGTTTAAAGAAGTTGTTTTCTTTTCAAATTTATTCGATCATTTCTCTTTATCGCAAGCTCGAGCTTCAACCGGCTGGTCTGTGTTCCTTCGATACGCGTCACGAGTTCCTCGAGGGGAGGCGTAGGCAGGGTACCGTAGCCCGGGAGCGTAGGTGGCCGTCTACGTCGACGCCCCCCCGACTCTTGGAGGCTCGAGGTATTTACGGATTTAGACGTTGCTAGTATGCTCGCAGGTGCGAATCGAGACGAGGTCCGAATTTTTTGAAAAGAAAACGCGCTTTTTCTGGAGTCTGAGGGGGGGTTCCCCCCTGTCAGGCCCCGAGGGAGGCTCGACCCTGAGCAAGGCAGGGTCGAGGCTACCTTAAGTTGCTAAGTAATATGAAAGATGGCGCACGAGTTCGCTTTTTCCGGAGTCTGGAAGGGAGGGTTCCCCCTGTCAGCCCCCGAGGGAGGCTCGACCCTGAGCAAGGCAGGGTCGAGGCTACCTTAAGTTGCTAAGTATATGAAAGATGGTGCACGAGGTTGCTCATTCATATTCAACGTTTTTGTACAAAGCAACAAAATGAACAAGGCCTCGAGGCCCTTAAGGGTAGAAGCGACGTAGCTGAGAATGTTCCACGCGTTCGCCAGGGTCCTGCCTTGCTCGTTGTAGAGCTTGTATGTTCTTGGCTTGAGCACCTCAGCTACGGTGTATGGGCCCTCCCATGGAGGGGTGAGCTTGTGGCGCCCTCGATTATCCTGCAGTCATCGAAGCACGAGGTCCCCCACCGCCAGGTCCCTCTTGCGTACGTGCTTGTCGTGGTAGCGTCGAAGTGTTTGCTGGTAGCGCGCAGAGTTGATGAGCGCCACGTCTCGAGCCTCCTCGAGCTGGTCCTTGGCGTTGGCAAGCCTCTCGTCGTTGGTTTGCTCGTTGTAGGCTCGAAGTCGAGGGGAGCCGTACTCGAGGTAGCCTCGGCGCCGTAGGTTAGGAAGAACGGAGTGAACCCGGTGGCTCGACTCGGCATAGTCCTAAGGCCCCACAACACCGAGGGGAGCTCTGCAGCCCACCCCTTTCCGAAATTCTTGAGGGTCTTGAAGAGCCTCGGCTTCAGCCCGTGGAGTATCATCTCGTTGGCGCGCTCGACCTGCCCGTTGCATTGAGGGTATGCGACCGAGGCCCAGGTCACGCGAATGTTGTTGTCGTCGCAGAAGTTGGAGAACTTTTTGCCCGTGAATTGGGTGCCATTGTCGGTGATGAACTCGACGGCCTTCTCGGAGGTGGGGTCGCCTACAGGCTTAGCTTCAATCCATTTGGTGAATTTGTCGATGGCCACGGGCACATGCGTGTACTTTCCAGTTGTCATCTTGAGGGGACCCACGAGGTCGAGCCCCCAGACGGCAAACGGCCAAGTGATGGGGATCATCTGCAGGGCGTGCGCAGGCTGGTGTGTTTGCTTGGCGTAGAACTGACACCCTTGGCAAGCTTGGACCAGGTGCTTGGCGTCTCCGATGGTGTGACGGAACGACCCTAATCCCATGGCCCACGTGTCCCTGTCAACCTCTGACAGCCGAACCCATGTTCCATGTGATTAAGACCTGTTCGCCACCGGGCTACATCAGTGCCCAATGTCCGCAGGATCATCTCACAATTCGGTTACAGCATTGCATACTTTTACAAATAACATCGGAATAAAGAGCGGAAGACTTAAATAACATTAGTTTTACAAAGCAGGGTTCCAAATAGAAATTAAGGTGCAGTTATTACAAACCAAGTCTGATAATAGAAATAGACAAAGGCAACGTAGCGGAGTACAACAATAAAGATACTGATAATCACCCAGCCCGAGGGTGCACAACTATTCTTCGGCCTCATCGGCCTCTTCCTGAACGATGGTCATGCAGCAGGGCGCAAGACACATCGGGGTCTCTGTCATACCTGCAGCATGGGTAACAAACCCTGAGTACTGGGGTACTCAACAAGACTTACCCACCGACTAAAGAAAAGGAGAAGACTCAGGAATGAGAGGCTTAGGGTAGTCAAGGTAAGGCTTAAGCAAGATCAGGTATATTTGCAGAAAAAGCATTTTTGTAAACCTTATTTTATTTTGGAAAGATTCAGTATTCCTCAATTCTTCATCGTTCATGATTCATTTTAACATTTCAAACATTCCTAGTTGAGAACCACTCCCGTTGACAGTCAGTGGACCAAGTCTCCATAACCGAGGAGCAACGTTAATCCGGATAAATAATACTCAGCTGAGGATCCCTATCCACACTGCATATGTCGCCCAAGCTTGCATATGCCAACTCGTCTACCACGATTCCTCCAAGATTGGGCCCGGTCCTACGCCACCCGGAAGTACAGTACACCACACTCCTATCCAGGTACGACGACCACGTGGGTACATGCTACTTCCGCCATCTCTCCACTCCCAGTGCGCGGTTGTCGGTCCAATAAAGGATTCCTCGGAGCCAGAGCTTTCCGAAGTATGTGAATAGTTACAAGTCTTGACCAGCAGGCCCCCATACGGATGGTCCCTAAAGTTTTTCCGTCAGCAACAAGCACCTCGGGACTCTAACCCAAGAGTACAGGTCCTGTCGGTTTTTCAACCCTGTCCCGGTCGGTGTCAACTGTTGAGTCCCGGACTACAACATGACGGCACCGTACGCGCGGACAACCTCTTCTCGACAATGACCACATGCTAGCTAGGCAAGCAGTCATCGAACGGGAAGTAAAGCCAAATTCCCATAAAGATTCTTTCAGTGATCACACTTTTGAAAATGACATTTTATTGCAAAGTCTAATTCAATAAGCATTGCTAAGCATTTTTCAATACTTTTGAAAAGCAGGTATCGGGTGTATCAGTGGTCAAGGTGGATAGTGCATCAATTAGGATAGCACACAACTCCTATAAACCTAATGCAATAATTTAACTCAAAAGCATTTAAGGAAATCATTTTATAAATTCAAGGAAAGGGGTTAAATGCACTGGGGCTTGCCTTGAAGAGCAAAGAGGGCAGGCTCGAGGGCGGCAGGGCAGTTGTCGGAGCTCGGGGTAGCCTCAGGGACAGGTTCGTCAGCGGCTGCCTCGATCTTGACGCCTTCTTCGGTGACTATACGAATGCAATGATGCATGCTCATGAGTATGCTAGCATGAACAATGCAACACAGGGCATACAACATGAACCTTAATCACCTTTTCTGTTTTTCTTAATTATTTAAAAAGGTCATTTTATGCAGTTGCTCCAAAAATTACCAAATTAATCACATAAGTTCATTATGGTGTATATAGATGGCAAAACAAATTTCATAATTTTTGGAGGTCATTAAGGTGCTCAAATAAAATCAGACATTAATTAACAAAAGGCACTATTTAACAATTAAAATAAATGCTCAAAATCAACTTGTTCCAAAAGACTTCAAAATTTCACCAGAGACTAACATGGCATAGGAAGCTCACAAAATTTATCTCATGATTTTTGGAGTTATAAATAATTTTCTAAAAATCCAAACCATCCATTTATTAATTAAAAGAGGGATTTTACATTTTCAATTCTTGCAGAAAAGTCAAGTTTCATATTTTTATAAAATACTACATAGTATAAAGACTCAACTGTAAAATTTTCAGAATTTTTAGAGCAAAACAGAAAATCATACAAAAGATGAAATAACAAGACTATTCATATTTTTGAAAAGGAAAAGAGCACTGAGCTCGAGTCGGAGCGGGCTCGACGTCGAGGCTCGAGGCTCGGCTGAGAAAACAGAGGCTGGACTCACCGAGAGTCAGAGGCAGGCTCGACGAGGCGGATGGAAAAGAGGTCTCGACGGCGAGGCCTCGGCGGGGTTCTCTTGCGGCAGATTTCTCGAGGCTGGCCTCGGCTCACTCGAGGCTTGAGGCTCGGTGGTAGCTGCGATTCGCCAGGCTGAGGCTAGTCTCGGCTGCTTCGAGGGGCGGGGTTCGAGGACGTGCTCGAGGTGTGGCTCGGGAACGTGCTCGAGGGTAGTGCGATTCGCCCGAGGCTTGGGGCTCGATACGGTCGAGGGTGCGGCTCGAGGAAGAGACGACCGCGGCGGACTCCGGCGATCCGGCGACCCTGTACACCAGGCACGGCCACCAGTAGCCGGTTAGGAGCGCAAGAAGGCAAGGAAGGAAGATCAGAGGTCAGAGGGAGGAGAGGTGGAGCGACGGCGACGAATTTCGTCGACCCGAGTCAGACGGCTTCTCATCGGCGTTGAGGAAGAAGGGCTCGCACTCGGCGGTGGGAGGCGGTAGCGATGGAATTGAGGGGTGGGGAAGCTGCACGGGGCTCAAGACGGAGCTGCTGGGCTAGTTGGTTGAGCGGGGGAGACTCTGGAGTGAGCTGGCACGGTGGTGGAGTGAGTGCGGAGCTCCGCCCGGCCGCGGGCCTTTTATAGGCGCGGCCAGGGGCAGATAGGAGCGCGCGCGGGGTGGATAAGAATGCCCGTGGCGCGTGCTATCGATCTCATGATGAAGAAGGGACGGAAATCAGTTTGGGACCCGGGCGTCGTGCTTGCCGGCGACGGCCACGCGGCGGCGACGTCGGGGAGCAGTGGGGGACGGGGGCGGAGGTCAGCGCTTGCGCGTGCGGATGCGGCATGATGACGCGGACAGCGTGGCAGGTTGGAGGTAGGCGAGTAGCTGCCAGGCGCGTGGCGCACGCGGCGCGGCGAGCTGCCATGGCCGGCCCCCCTGCCCTAGGTAGAAGATGAACAGGGCTAGGGTGTAGGGTTTGACTTTTCTGTATTTTGCAAATTTCTCCCAAAATTAAACTGAGCAGCAAAAACTCAAAATACGAAAGTTGTGCAGAAAAAGGAGATCTACAACTTTGTCAAAAAGAATATTTTCAAATTCCAAACAGTTCTTGAATTATTTTCGAAATCAGAAAAGGGGACACTTTTAAGATTTGAATAATTTCAAAATTACTTTTGATTTTACATAGAAACTTGAAAATCTGCAAACACCAAAGTTGTTCCTCTTGACAAGATCTACAACTTTGCTTCTTGGACCAAGTCCAAATTTTGAATAGTTTTTAAATTATTAAAAGAGGGGTAAAAGCCAGGGTTTGGAAATAGGGTTTTTCAAAAGGACTTTGAAATCTGATTTTTGATTTTGATTTTTGAACAACACAACAAAGCTTCAAGACACTAAACTGAACAAGAAATACACAAGACTAGGCACAGAGTTGAATTACCATTTTGCCCTTAAGGAAATTTGGGCATTTAGGGTTTTTGAAAAGAGATCACTACACGACAAAATACCTTTTAGGAAAAGGTAAAGGCAAGCAACCACTAGACAAACATTAATGCATGATAAGAATAATTATGACTAATGATGATGACATGTCAGGTTAATTACAGATTAAACACCAGAGGTGTTACAGATGGCGGTTGGCCAGTAGAAGCCTTGTCGGAAGGCGTTGCCTACCAGGGTCCTTGGCGCTGCGTGATGGCCGCAAGCCCCCGAGTGCATGTCGTCGAGGAGCCTGCGTCCTTCCTCGAGGGGGATGCTGCGTTGAAGGATCCCTGATGGGCTTCGACGGTACAGCTCTCGTTCGTCGCCGTAGATGACGTAAGTCTTGGCCCTTCGAGCGTTGCGTCGGGCCTCCGTCTTGTCTTCCGGTAGCACGCCTTGCGTCAGGTAGTCGAGGAAGGGCGTCCGCCAGTCGAGGGGTTGTGATGAAGAAGTGGCGAGTGCGTCGATCTGCATTGCTTCAGTGGACGTCGAGGATCGAGCCCCCTTGTCTGGCTCGAGGGGTGGCGTCGAGGATCGAGCCCCCGTGTCTGGCTCGAGGGGCGGCGTCGAGGGGCCAGTCCCCGGGCCGATTTTGACAGATGGCTCGAAGACGTCCCTCGGGAAGACATCTGGTGGGACGGTGCCGCGCGTGGATGCCAACTTAGCCAGCTCGTCTGCGGCCTCGTTGTATTTTCGGGCGATGTGGTTAAGCTCGAGGCCGTGAAATTTGTCTTCTAGCTTGCGCACTTCTCCGCAGTATGCTTCCATCTTGGGATCGACGCATCTCGAGGCCTTCATGACCTGGTTGATGACGAGCTGCGAGTCCCCTCGAGCGTCGAGGCGTCGGACCCCGAGCTCGAGGGCGATGCGCAGCCCATTGACGAGGGCCTCGTACTCAGCAACGTTGTTGGAGGCGTGGAAGTGCAAGCGTAGCAGGTAGCGCATGTGGACTCCGAGGGGCGAGATGAAGAGCAGGCCTGCGCCTGCCCCTGTCTTCATGAGGGATCCGTCGAAGTACATAGTCCAGAGCTCGGCTTGGATTTGCGCCGGCGGGAGCTGGGTGTCGGTCCATTCAGCAACGAAGTCCGCCAACGCTTGCGACTTGATGGCTTTTCGTGGAGCGTAGGTGACGGCTTCCCCCATTAGCTCGGTAGACCACTTGGCGATGCGCCCCGTGGCCTCCCGATTGTTGATGATCTCTCCGAGGGGAAAGGATGACACCACCGTTACGGGATGAGCGAGGAAGTAGTGCTGGAGCTTGCGCCTCGTGATGATGATGTCGTAGAGCAGCTTCTGGATGTGCGGGTACCGGACCTTGGCCTCGGAGAGCACCTCACTGATGAGTACAGTACACCGCCGTTGGACCGGTAACGCGTGACCCTCCTCGTGCCTCTCGACGACTATGACCGTGCTGACCACCTGGGTGGTTGCGGCACATAGAGGAGGAGAGGCTCGGGGGATCGTCACCCCGGCTGGTCGTGGTGTCACGAGAATTGGCGCGGAAGTCAGCAACCCCTTCAACTTGGTTAGGGCCTCCTCGGCTTCGACAGTCCACGCAAAGCGCTCTGTCTTCTTCAGCAGGCGGTAGAGAGGTAGCGCCTTTTCCCCTAGCCTCGAGATGAACCTGCTGAGAGCGGTTAGGCAGCCTGTCACTTTTTGTACGCTCTTGAGGTCTCGAATTGGGCCCATCTTCGTGACCGCTGAGATTTTTTCGGGATTGGCCTCGATCCTCCGTTGTGAGATAATGTAGCCAAGTAGCATGCCCCGAGGCACACCAAAGACACATTTCTCGGGGTTGAGCTTCACATTCTTGGCCCGGAGGCACTCGAACGTGGTCTCGAGATCGCTGATGAGGTTCCCCACTTTCTTGGTTTTAACCACGATGTCATTGACGTAGGCCTCGACGGTTTTGCCTATGTGTTCGACAAAGATATGCTGCATGCAACGTTGGTACGTTGCCCCGGCGTTTCGAAGGCCGAAGGGCATTGTAACGTAGCAATACATACCAAAAGGCATAACAAAAGTAGCGAGCTCGTCGGATTCTTTCATCCTAATCTGGTGGTAGCCAGAATACGCATCGGGAAATGAAAGTACTTCACACCCCGTATTGGAATCGATAATCTGATCAATTCTAGGTAAAGGAAATGGAACTTTTGGACACGCTTTATTCAGACCAGTGTAGTCTACACACATCCGCATTTCTCCATTCTTTTTCCTAACTAGTACAGGGTTAGCCAGCCACTCCGGGTGAAATACCTCCTTGATGAATCCGGCCGCCAAAAGCTTGTGCACCTCCTCGCCGATGATCCTGCGCTTCTCTTCGTCGAAGCGGCGCAGGCGCTGCCTCACCGGTCTGGACCCGGCCTGGATCTCCAAGGCGTGCTCGGCGACTCCCCTCGGTACGCCTGGCATGTCCGAGGGGCTCCACGCAAACATGTCGATGTTCGCGCGGAGAAAGTCGACGAGCACTGCTTCCTATTTAGGCTCGAGGCTGGCGCTGATGGCCAGCGTCTTGCTGTCGCTCGAGGTCGGGTCGATGGGTATCTGTTTGGTGTGCTCCGCCGGCTCGAAGGTGCCAGCGTGGCGCTTTGCTTCAGGGGCCTCCTCGGTGGCTAGGGCAGCTAGGGCCTCGAGCGAGTCGAGTTGGACGTTGGCCTCCCCACGCTCGACGCACTCCACGTCACAGTGGTACGCGTGCTCGTAGGAGGTGTCGACGGTGATGACCCCTTTTGGCCCCGGCATCTTAAGCTTCAAGTACGTGTAGTTGGGGACCGCCATGAACTTGGCGTAGCCTGGCCTGCCGATGATGGTGTGGTAGGTCCCTTGGAACCTGACCACCTCGAAGGTGAGCGTCTCGCGGCGGAAGTTGGCCGGCGTGCCAAAGCAGACAGGCAGGTCGATGCGCCCGAGGGGGTGTGCCTTCTTCCCTGGTACGACTCCATGGAACCCCCCAACGCTGGGTCTAGGCTTGGATATCGAGCCAGCTCGGCTCGTTATAGCTCGGCTCGTTAGCAAGCTGGCTCGACTCGGCTCGTTATACTAACGAGCTAGAAGAGCAGTTCGACTCAGCTCGTTATACAGCTCGAGTTGGCTCGTTTGGCTCGCGAGCCAAATCATAAAAACACAATTTCTCGAAGTACACGTAAATTTAACAAAGCATAATATCTATATATAAAATCATAATTTTCCTTGTATGATTACATCTTTTTAAGAATAAATATGATTTCCACCACATTACTGGACGCCTGGACATTGCACGATAGCTAATTTGAGTTTGTTGGCTTGTGAATTAATTGGCTCATACGAGCTAACGAGCAGCTCGCGAGCCAGCTCGAGCTGGCTCATTATAAATCGAGCTGGCTCGTTATAAAACAAGCTGGCTCATTATGAAACGAGTCGAGCTCGAGCCGAGCCATTAACGAGCGAGTTGAGCGAGCTAGCGAGTTTCGAGTTTTTCGTCCAGGCTTAGCTGGGTCGGAGCTGGTCCCTCGAAATCCCCAGGAGGTCGAGGGTTTCGAGGTATATGATGTTGAGGCTCGAGCCCCCATCCATCAACACCTTGGAGAACCGTACGTCGACGATGATGGGATCGACGACGAGGGGGTACGCCCTCGGATTCACGACATGGTCCGGATGGTTGTCACGGTCGAACGTGATCGGCACATCAGACCATTCGAGGTACCAGGGGGCGTCGTGGCGGAGTGCAAAGATCTCCCGACGCTCCTTCTTTCTCTCTCGAGCCGAGAGCCCGACGGTTGGGCCCCCATAGATCATGAAGCAGTCACGCATCGGGGGGAAGTCCGCGTCCCCGTCGTCGCGTCGATTGTTGTCCTTGCCCTTAGGCGCGTCTTCCTTCTTGTCGCCGAGCTTGGAGTAGAAGCTCTTCATCAGTCGGCAGTCCTTCAACATGTGATTCACGGGGCCCTTGTGATAAGGGCAGGGGTCCTCGAGCATCTGGTCGAATACAGCCCCGTCAGGGGGGCCTCGAGGCTTCTTATGGTCGAGGGCGCCCATGAGCACTTCTTCATCGTCGTCGTCATCGGTGTCGCGCTTTGCCTTCTGACCTTTGTCTTTGTTTTTCTTCTTTTTGTTGTTGTTGTTGTTGTTGCGGTTCCTGACGTCGTCGTCCTTGCTCGTGCCCTCTGGCGCGGCCACCGCCTTGCCTTTGTCCATGGAGCGGCCAAAGAAGGCCCCCACCGCCTCGTCGCCTGAGGCAAAGCTGGTGACACGATCCATCAAATCTTCGACCGTCCTGGGACGGTAGCGCCCTAGCTCGTGGACTAGCTCTTGGCATGTCATGCCCGCGAGGAACGCTGAGATGACGTCCTCATCGGGCACGTGGGGGAGCTCGAGGCGCTGCTTTGAGAACCGCCGAGCGAAGTCGCGGAGGGGCTCGTTCGCTGTCTGCCTGCAACGTCGTAGATCTCAGGGGTTGCCTGGGCGCACGCAGGTCCCCTTGAAATTCCCATCGAAGACCCTGACTAGGTCGGCCCAGTCGTGGATCCGATCCGGCGGGAGCCCCTCGAGCCACCGACGGGCGGTGTCCGAGAGGTAGAGTGGGAGCTGGCGTATGATCACGCGGTCCTCGCTCTTCGCCTCGCCCAGTTGGCAGCCCAGGCGGAAGTCGGAGAGCCATAACTTGGGCTCGACCTCCCCGTCATACTTCACGATGTTGGTCGATGGTCGAAAGCGGTCGGGGAGGGTCGAGCTGCGGATGGCCCCGCTGAAGACCCTGGGGCCCGGGGGCTCGAGGGCTTGCCGGTCCTCGTCACTGTCGTAGCGCCCCCCTCGGTGGGCGCTATAGCCACTCTCTTCGACCCCTTTGTCCTTGCGCCGACGGTTGATGTTGTTGCGGGCATCATTGGGGTCTCGAGGTGGCCGGTTGTCGACGATCCGTTCCCGGACTGGCCTAGCTCGAGAGGCTTCCGGCTGGTGGACGGACGTCTCGCGCTCGTTGCGGGGCGTGTCCACTGGTTTCCCCGAGGCCGCTCCGCGCCGGTGCGAGGCTGAGCTCTCGGCCTGTTGCAGAGCGGCTGTCTCGAGGAGGTTCTTCATCTCTCCGAGCATGCGCCTGGCGTCAGGGTTGGAGACGGTGGGTAGATCGCGGAGCAGCATTGCGGCCGCCACCACATTCTGCCCGGCTCACGGGAAGCGCACCTCGGGGCATGCCGGTGTCCCATCCTCGAGAATCCGCCGGTGGACCTCTCGAGCGCGGCCACGAGCTCCGGTGCCTCGAGGCTAGGCTTGTTCCTGCACAAGAGTTTTCTCGAGCTGCTGCAGGCGTTGTCGTTTCTCCTCGGCCTTGACAATCGCCTCAGAAAACTGCGAGAAATCGACTCCGACACGTGAAGCCCCCTACCTGGCGCGCCAACTGTCGGTGTTTCTACCCGGGGGTATGACACTAACTAGTAATATGATCGTGTGCTCTCTTTCTGGATGGTGATGCAAGATGACACAAGGATTTATCCTGGTTCAGGCAAAGAAGGCCCTACGTCCAGCGGAGGGAGGAAGTTCTTGTATTACTTGCACCTAAGTGCTTGTACAGGGCAAGCTCAATGAGCGTGGACCGGAGTCCGGACTCGTATGTGTGTGTCTAGCCGTATCTGTGTAACCGTAGACTTGCGCGTTGTCTCTCTCTCGCGCGGAGGGCCCTGACGTCCCCTTTTATAGAACAAGAGGAGGCCAGGGTTTACACAGGATCGACATGTACAGCGCTCGATATGGCGAAGGGTAGGAACTCTGTCTTGTCGAAGTCACTGTAGCCAACGTGGGGGTTGCTGTTGAAGCGTCCTTGATGCGTGGCCTCCATCCTGGGCGCGGACGTGGAGGCGTGGCGACGTGGAGGTCGTGCAGCGCCCATTCCGGCTCGTACATGACGTGACTGGGTCCCTCCGAGTTCTCGGGGTTCCTGTCCTCCAATAGCATGAAGGTAGCCAGAGCTCGAGGGGCTCAGAGCCAGCCTCAAGGTGGCGCCTACGGGGGGCTCGAGTCCCCGCAGGTATGGGCAAGTCTCGGGAAACCCGATTGAGCAGCAGGTATCCGGGCCTCGAGACGTGGCTTGGACGTGCAACAGTGCAGGGTATGGCCGAACAGGGCTGTACTGGTGCCTTTTTGCCTATGCTTGCGGTGAAAACGAGATTTGACTCTGCCCTGGTTACTGTGGTACACATCGGGTTGCTGAGGACGTGACCGGAGTAGGTGGACGCATTAAATGCGCTGCATGGGGTTGGTACGGTCGTCAGAGCTGGGGAGCAGGAAGCTTCCTCTTCGTGGGGGGCTTCGAAGGGTAGTGGAGCGCTCGCCCGAGGTCTGGCGCGGAGGGCTCGGGTGAGCGGAGGTTGGGCTCCAGCTCAAGGCCTGGGGTGTGATGAGCCTCGAGGGATAGGCTATCGTGCTGGAGAGGCTCGAGGTCCCCGCGCGGGGTTCCGAGGAGCAGTGCACGGCTGTAGCGAGTTCGAGGCCTACGCGCCGGGGCTCGAGGGGTAGGCTACCAGGAGGCGGTCGGTAAGGCTTTGGCGGGCCTAAGCTCCCTGGCGATGGGCCAGCGTTGCAGGCCTCGAGGGGTTGGTTTTTTGGAAGGTTAGTCTAGGTTTAACCTATTTGTTTTGCGTTGATTGGGGGTACCCCTTTTGCTGTCCCCCGACAAAAGGTGTTCCCAACAACTAGCTACTCCCTCCGTCCCAAAAAAAGAGTCGCTGTGGGATGCGTGATGGTCAAATTTTCTCAACTTTGACTGAATTTATACGAAATGTGTGCAATATTTTTATCCCCAAATAATTTTATTATAAAAGTTCATTCAAAGATCTATCCAATGATACTAATTATGTAATATAAATATTAATACTTTATTTTATATATTTGGTCAAAGTTGATATCTGTTGACTTTTTTGGAAGCGAGAATGACTCTTTTTTAGGGACGGAGGGAGTATTTAGCTATTTAGATGTGACGTGACAAGTAAAAGTAGGAGATAGAGTGGTCACTAGCTATAAACAAATAGCTTATTTATTTTACATGGTCTAAAAATATGTGAGAGGAGCATGGTGATCCAGTATTATAGAATAGTCTTTTTCTTTATCTCTTATCTCCAAATCAGCTGACTACGTAGTAGCTAGTACTAGTTATTACCATTGTGGACGTGCTGATGGCGGCGTGGACGGTAGGCCCCGCCGGCCAACGCTGCGCCGCTACCCCTCTGGGCTGGCTCTTCTCCTTCAATTCGCCTGCACGCTGCGAGCGTGCGTAGTGACCGACCGTCACGGGGAGCTGCACTGCACTGCACGCCGATTGGCAACGCTGCCAACGCAGAGCTACGGACGCGGCGCCGGGCTACGGACAAACCCAAATACTCCCTCCGTCTCTAAACAGAGGTCACTAGAGAAACGTGTTTGTAAGAAAAACACGGTTTTTTAGTGACATCTATTTTGACACGGACAGAGTACTCCTGTGCTGCTACTGCTAGTACTCCTAGGACTCCACACGGGTGAGAACATGTGCGTGTGCAGTGCAGGCAGGTGCACGCTCACGCGGATGAGCTCAGGTGTCAGTGTGCCTGGCTGTGCACGCGCGTGGAGATCTGACCTGCCAACCGATCCCTGACCCCCCATCATCGCTCATCAGTGCGACCGTGAGGATGGATGTCAAGGGCTTGTTTAAGCTGATCTGCGTTTTTGTTTACTCCCTCCATGCCAAATAAAATGCACTTATAGAGTTTGAATGAAAATGCTAAGATTGATGTAAAATTACATCTATACCCCTACAAAGGTGTAATCATTATGTCTCGAAAAATGAGAAAGTAGAAAAAGACAAATAGTACTAATTTGTCTTTTATGTAAATGTGCACTTATTTTAGAACAAATTTTAAACTCTAGAAGTGCACTTATTTTAGGACCGAGGGAGTATGCTCGTGCACTCGTGAGGCGTGCCTCCACAACAACGAGACTTGGGCCCGGACGCTTGCATTTGCATCTGCGCTGAAGAAACAGCGTTGAGGCTTCGTGATGGCGACCGCGGGGCGCGGGCGCGCCAGCCTGACTGACACGTAACGTGTCGCGACCGGACAGCTGGTACCTCATGATCAGGGATGGGCGTAAGACTGTCTCCAACAGAAGAGGTAAACAGTGACCCAAACCCAAAATGCATCATTTATAGTGTTTTTGCGTTCTAGAATCACGCTCCAACAGAAGACTCAAACACCACATGCATTTTGAATGCCAAACGAGCCGCAACGCAAATAAGCGTCGTCAAAGGAGACAATGCAAATGTCTGGAGGGTCGTAGTGGTGGGCCCCCAATGGGAGTGGTCGACGCTGCTGCCAGGCGGGACCGCGGCGGAGCGCGGCCGGCTCGGCTCGGCGAGCTCGTGGCAGGGAGTGGTCGGGCAGTCAGGGGCGGACGACGCTCGGCTCGACGATGAGCTCGCGGCAGGGAGTGACCGACGCTGGATCCGGGAGGGAGGAGTGCCGCCGCCGTCAAGATCCATAGGGATTAGGGAGGGGAGGAAGGGGCGGCAACGGGAGGGAGAGGAGGGGAGGGGGCGCCGCCGCTGGCCGGATTCGGGAGGGAGGGACGACATCAGGAGGGAGAAGAGGAACGTACGGTGCCAGGAGGGAGACGAGGGAGGGTCGCCACGACCGGATCCAGTAGGGGCGGCGCCAAGAGGGATGGGAGGGAGGGGCGGCGGCGTGAGGGAGGGCCGTCGCGTCCAGATCCGGGGGCGGCGCCGGGAAGGATGGGAGGGAGGGCGGCGGCGTCGAGAGAGATGGGAGACCGAGGAGTGATACTGTTGGAGATTGTGAAATTTGGGTGCGGGGCGCTTTTTCTCTCCGTGACCCAAACGAGCAAATACATATCGTATTTAGGAATGATCTGTTGGAGACAGTCTAAGAAATGGGGAGGGTACTCGCAGAGTATGTATACACAGTCGTACTGTACTGTACTGTACAGGGCCCTCATTACCAATCGCATAATCAAACCGTGCAGCCGTACGCTTGTTTTAGTTGTTTGTTCGAGGTCAAAACAAATAAAGCAGACGCACGAGACGGATTTTTCTGTTTCTTTTTTTTTTTTTGTTGTTATTACTACGTCTTACTAATCCTGCCATCCGTTTCAGTTCATGGCAAAATGTTTTTTTTTTCCTTCACAACAAAACATCTGTTCAGACGTTTGCTAGTCCTGATGGGCCAATGCTGTGTATAATACTACGGCAAGTTTATTCCCTTGCTCTGTGGCACTGCTTGCATTTGCCGTGCGTGTCACTACTCTCGGCCTCTCTGCTACTTGCGCTTCGAGGTCAAGATTCGCCAACGAATCCAGCCACTACTATCAGCCTGTCTGAACAGACGAGCTCACATACGAGTACGCAATGCTGGCTTTTACGTACGTACTGATCGGATCGATCTGATTCATGCAAATTGCTCACCAGGAGAGCGTGAGAGCATAGCCACTTGTTGCGAACGAATCTGTGCTATGTAATGTAAACAACGCACGCATACGTACGACGTGAATCGTGATCGACCGGACCTCCCCAGGTCCAGCAACTGGGGCGGGCATGCAAATCCTGCTCAACTGCTTAATAATCGCAGCCACTTGCGCTGCTACTACCTTATCAGCTTATCTCAGTGATCTGATCGATCACACAACCGCAAGAGTTCTTCCACGGCCACGCTCCAACAAGTTGCATCTATCTGTCGCGGGGTAATATTATTAATGTTTTTCTTAATCTCCTCATGAGCACCTTGCTTATTCGCTTGAGCTATAAACCGTTTTTAACCTGTATAAATCAGTCGTGGAACAATACTTTCTGTAACGACAAATCAACGGTTTCAACTAATCAGCAAGCTTAAATATAGCCCAAGTTGCATGAGCAGACATGCCTGCTCGCTTTTCTTCTGCTATTTCTCTTGCTGCGGTGGGTGGCTCAGCTACGGCCTATACGGCTCGCCGTGATGCGTTATGTTCGCATGCATGCCTGAATGACGCAGGGTACACAACGCGGTTCGGCGGTACTGACCTACTGGGCCTACCACGTACAGCTGCCGCATCAAGATGCGTGGTGCTGCCACGTCGGCCCAGCCGGTGGCAAGGCCAGGCCAGGTGACACCCTTATTGCGTCACCATGTATGGCGCGGTAGCATGGTTTGGTCGCGCCTGCATTGGTGGCGCAAAGGGTGACATACATCTTGGGTACGGTGCTAAAACGGTAGCATGGTTTTTTTTTTTGAAACGGGTCATTTTTTGAAATTCTTCTAAAAAAGTGTTAAAAATAAAAAAAATCATCTCTCACAGGAACTCGAGCAGATGTCCATTGACTAACGATAGCTTTTTCATCCGGGACAAGACCAAGACACATGATAGCATGATGATACGGTGCTTAACTGCTGCTTAATCATGATGACAACTATTTCAATTCTAAGAAAAAGAGATCATGACAACAACTGCAACTGAAACTGCAACGGGAGACAACTGTATGTTCAGAATGAAATCAAGACTCCAGACCACTTGGGTACTCCCTCCGTTCCAGAATAAGTGTCGTCCGGAAAGCGTGTCTGTGAGGAAAACACGGATTTCTAGTGACACTTATTTTTGGAACGGAGGGAGTACGTACTAATTGCTATACCTGGCTTACTGGCTACCTGATCAGATCACGTGACAAGTTGATGCAGACGATTTTTTTTGGGTGGTTATTAGCTGCAGGCTCCTAGTTGCGTTTAGTTCGCTCGGTGTAATCGGCCGAGATTATGCTTGTCACGAGGCCTTTGTTTGAAGCCTTGAACCCACCCGGGACGAGTCGCAGCACCGCAGCAGTTACTACGAAAAAAATAATCCGCCTAACAAGACGATAACTATCGGTCTTTCGTGACTAGTTTTCATGACAAACTAGCAAAAGGGTTTCTCAATTTCATAGAGAAGAATCGATCGTTCCAACCCAAAACGACAAAGATTACCAATCCCTAATGGAGGTTAGGGTTCAGCATGTACCTGCCCTAAGATAGAAGAAAACAAAATAAGCCTCCAAGCCGGCGACCTGGGTTCGATCCCAGCGCTGGCACCGTAAGACTGTCTGCACTGGCGACTCTATGCTCTACGCTATTGTTTAGCGGAGTCAGATAGCGAAAAGAAGATACCGCAGCGGGTACGCTACACCCACCCGCTACGCTCTTCTCTCCGTGAAATTGGGCACAAGCGAGAAATTTGACGGACATGCATGGCATGCGTGAATCACAGCCGGTGAGTGAGGGAGAGGTACATGCAGCGTGGGCCTCACTTCTTTTCCTAACGAAAAAATGTTATATCTCACAGATCGAAAACACAAATTAAATTCCGATTGCACCATTAAATTTGTTGCAATTAATTATTCAAAACTAGATCTCTCATGGATATATTTAGATAAAGTGACAAGTGGGCCCACAGTGGATAGAGGATGCTATAGAGGATAGATGGATGCGGGAGAAATGAATATAAAGGAGGAAATCTTGATGACCAGACAGTATAAAGAATAAAAATAGAGGAACATGAGTGCGGATAGTCTAAGACCCCTCAGTTGGGCGACCTAATGGGAAAAAAATTATTATGTCGATTGGCTAGCTCCAAAAACGGCCATATACCAATTATGGCCAGTTTGGATGTACACAACTAAAATATAGTTAGCTAAAAATTTCTCATCTAAACTTTAGTTGAGGTGTTTGGATGCTTTAACTAATAGCTTTAGCTAAATTTTAGCTAACTTTAGCCGAGTTAGAATAGCTAAATAATCTAGCTAAATTTTAGCTGAGTTGTTTAGATGTCTGATAGCTAAATTTAGTCACCTAAAATTTAACTGGTGCATCCAAACATACCCTATATAGATGGGCACGCCGGGTCTTCGCCAACAGATAGAGTAGGACTGCTAGACATGTACGCAAGTTATAAAAGGCCGAAAATAATATATATCTCTATTCCTAACTGATTCAGCTACAAATCCACAAGCACATGTATGATATTCCGTTTAAGTCACACAGCACTATTACGGCTAGTGTCCTCGGTCCAGCTAAACCGAGTAGTAAAATACTCTCTCCAGCTGGTTTCTAGCTCTTTTCTTACTTCTTTGCCTTGTTCCTCTGCATACGTGATCTGCATTATTTTTACGTGTGCCGCCCTTCATGCATTATGCATACATAATTCTCCGAACACCATCCAATATATAAAGGACTTCATCAACCGTGCAAGACGCCGGCTTGCGGCACTTGTCTTCCTCCCTATCGCACCCTGCCAAAATGATTTCACCAGAAAACACCTTCCGTTGGTCTACGTTGCAGTTCTAACATTAACTATGTCACCCAATCAACTTAATACTAGCAAACAAGCTAATTTGGCTGAATATAAATAGTCCAATAGCCAAATCACATTGCACGCTGGTTTTTCTTCAGCTGCTGCTGGTTGTCGTTGTCCGGCCGGGTGTTTTCGTTCGAAATATCCGTCCGGTTCGTGACGATTGATCGATGAACTACCCTATCCGTGCAGATTTTCAAATTTAATTCTCAGAAGAAGAAGAAGAAAAAAAAACATTGCTGGTGTTTTGCCGTTTTCGACACCTCGTGCCGGTGGCAGACGTGGTGTTCGCCGTCGACGTGCCCTGCGGGACCTCCTACGGTTGCTTCGGTAGCAGAATTCATCGGCAGCATGATACTGCCTCTACAGGAGCCCCTGCTCCCTGGGCCGCCGCGAACGCGGAGATCGAGTATCCAACACGATGAATGGAAATCACGCAGGAGTGATCGCCTTGCAGCCAAATCGGCTTACCGCGACCCGAATCCCGAAAACCAGGCAAGGAGAGTACTCGTCAACAAATGGTCTGGCCGCTCCGCCGCCGACGGCTCTGCGACGCCTGACCCCACCATTGCAGCAAGGTTCCAAGAGGCCTTTGGCGATCACGTACCAGAGGAGCGTCGGGAAACCATGCAGGTGTTGTTCCCCATGCTCAATGGCGGAAGCGCTGCGCAGGCGCGTGGGATCTAGCCTGATCCGCGCTTGCCCTCATTAGACTAACCGCACTGCTATCCTGTATATACTACTGAAGAAACATATATAGTATTTGAATGCTGCAGTGGGAACGTTATTTGCCACGCTAAAAGCCAGTACGAGCGTCCTGTTCGCTATTTATGCCGTGGTAGCGGGTGTCCGTTAAAGGTCTGCATGGGTGGGGCTCGCGTACGGAGAGAGCGGAGAGAGCGCCACGGTTGAGACAAGGAGGGAGAAAAATAATCCCAAGCGGGCTCCACTGTTTCAACCAACTAAAAAATACTATAACTCACAAACCAAAAAAAAATAATTTAAATCCGATTGCACCATTGAATTCGTTGTAATTAATTCTTCAAAACTAGATCTCTCATGGATATATTTAGATAAAATGATAAGTGGGCCCACAGTTGATAGAGGATGATATAGAGGATGGATGGATGCGGGAGAAACGAGTATAGGTGAGAGAATCTTGATGACCATGCAGTATAGAGGATGAAAATAGAGGAACATGAGTGCGGATAGTCTTAGCAGCACGGTTTCACAATGAGTG
Source organism: Coix lacryma-jobi var. lacryma-jobi (assembly GCA_009763385.1). Lineage (NCBI taxonomy): Eukaryota > Viridiplantae > Streptophyta > Magnoliopsida > Poales > Poaceae > Coix > Coix lacryma-jobi. Next base: position 14,502,038 of record CM019824.1, read on the forward strand.
ACAATCATTTACTTCTGTGGAACGCGCGAGGCCTTAACAGCCGAGCGCGCAGGAGCGCGGTACGCAACATTGTCGAGCAACACCGCGCATCCATTGTCTGTGTGCAGGAAACCAAAGTTGCAAACTTCTCTACTTCAATGAACACGGATCTTTCTAGCTATGATTACGACTACGTCTCTCTGCCGACAAATGGGGTGGCTGGGAGGCCTGCACCTCGTGGCGCAGGGACATCTGGCGTGCCTCCTTACCCTCCATTCGCCGCTTCTCAGTATCCATTGCGCTATACACGGCCAACCCACAACTGCAGTGGTGGCTAACGAACGTTTATGGGCCGGTTCTACGCTCGGAAAAAAGTGACTTCCTACAGGAACTGCGTGATGTCCGAGCAGCATGCCCTGGACCGTGGTTAGTATGCGGTGACTTTAACCTCATCTACCAAGCTGCAGACATAAACAATGGGAGGCTCCACCGCGGTCTTATGCGGGCTTTCCAGGAGGCCATCGACGAACTTGAGATTGACGAGTTGCACCTTCATGGGCGGCTGTTCACATGGTCCAACGGCCGCGACCACCCCACGCTAGAGCGCCTTGACAGGGTGTTCGCGTCGGTTGAGTGGCTACAACTTTACCCGGACCACCACCTAAAGAGCCTCTCGTCGGACTGCTTCGACCACGCACCACTGCTTCTCGTCCTAAATTCCCACCCATGGTCGGTGCCCCACTTCCGCTTCGAGTGGGCTTGGACGAGAATTGATGGTTTCCTGGACAACATCGCCGCCACTTGGGGGCCAATGGACCTAGCTATCGACGCGTGCAAGTCCATCGACATCAAGCTGCGCCGGATGGCACGCGCCCTACGCAGTTGGCGCGCCACCAGGGTAGGCTGCATCAGGTTCCAGCTAGCAGCTGCGCGTACCATCATCCAGGCTTTCGACGTCGCGCAGGAGACGAGGCAACTATCTACAGGAGAGCTCACCCTGCACCGCGACCTGAAGGCGCATGTTCTCGGCCTAGCTTCACTCGCCAGAACCATGGCCCGACAGCGTGCCAAGGTTCGGCAACTGCGCGAGGGGGATGCATGCACACGCTTCTTCCACCTACAGGCGTGCCACCGACGACGGAAGAACTACATGCTGGCCATCGCACATGAGGGTCACACATTTACGGAGGACGAGGCGAAGGAGGAGATCGTCTACGACTACTACAATAGGATACTTGGGACGCCATTTATCCGGACGCACCAAATCAACCTCGCACAACTGCACCTGCCGCACATCGATCTTCACTCTCTTGAGGCACCCTTCTCGGCTGATGAGATCGTGCGTGCGGTCAAGGACTCCCCCTCGGACCGGGCACCTGGACCGGACGGATTCGGAGGAGCGGCCTTCCTGAAGGCTACTTGGTCGGTGGTTGGCGCCGACATCTTACGGGCATTCCAGGCACTGTGGGAGCTGGACTTTAGAGACTTTAACCGCATCAATGAGGCGGTAATGGTGCTCCTGCATAAGACCAACTCTCCAGAAGCGCTCAGAGACTACAGACCGATCAACTTAATTCACTCCATTGGGAAGCTGTTCGCCAAGACCTTAGCGATGAGACTGCACCCCTACATGCCGGACCTTATTAGGATCAACCAGATGGCATTCATTAGGGGAAGGCGAATACACGAGAACTTCAGAACTGTTCAGCTGACATGCTGGTGGCTGCATGGGCGCCGCATACCCATGATGCTCCTCAAGGTTGATCTCGCAAAGGCGTTCGACACGGTCTGTTGGCTGTTTTTGCTAGAGGTCATGGAGGAGCTGGGGTTCCCGAGCCGGTGGAGGGACTGGATATCGTATATGCTATCCACGACAACTACCAAGGTAATGATCAATGGGCGACCAGGAAGACGGATCTATCATGCTCGCGGACTACGACAGGGTGACCCTCTTTCACCATCACTGTTTATCATTGTCATGGAGGTCCTCAACGCTCTCATCAATGAAGCCGACCGCCGGGGACAGCTGCTTCCTCTACCAGGGAACGCAATTAAGTTTCGGATGTCAATCTATGCGGACGACCTCGTCATCTTCCTAGCGCCCCGGCCGCTGGAGTTCTCTTGCATCCGGCAGATACTGGACATCTTCGCGGGAGCGTCAGGCTTGGCTACCAATGTTGACAAGTGCTCTATCACGCCGATACGATGCTCAGATGCGGAGATTGCCGAGGTCCTACAGATCTTCCCTTGTCGCATCGTCCACTTCCCGATGAGGTACCTCGAGGCGCCACTTTCGGTCACCCGTCTCAGTCGGGATACTGAGCAGGCTATAATCGACTCGGTTGCGGCAAGAATACCAACATGGAAGGGAGGACTACTAACAGTCGCAGGTCGCAAAACGTTGACTCAGACCACACTGTCAGCAATACCGGTACACGCCTCCATTTCCTGTGCCCTTTCCCCGTGGGCGATCAAGGAGATTGACAAGAGGAGGCGGGCGTTCGTCTGGGCTGGCACCGACATGGTATCGGGTGGCTGCTGCAAGGTGGCCTGGCCAGTGGTATGCTCCCTAAGGGAAATGGGCGGCCTCGGACTACCCGATCTGCGGATTCTTGGGTATGCGCTCAGGCTACGCTGAGAATGGTACCGACGCTCCAACCCAGAGACACCGTGGGCTCTACTGCCGCACAAGCTGGAATGTGCTGTCGAGGCCATGTTCATGGCTTCCGTCACTGTTCGCGTGGGCGATGGAGAGAGAGCCCGCTTCTGGACGGACTCGTGGCTAACGGATGCGCCACTAGCGCGGCTAGCACTGCACGCTTTCGCTCTTGTCGGCCCCCATCGAAGGAGAAGGACGGTCAAGGAGGCCATGAACGGGAACCAATGGGCCCGCGATGTCATTGGCGCTCGCACACAACCGGTCATGATGGAAATGCTTTGGATTTTGGACATCCTTGCGGAGATTGAGCTTACACCTAACGTCCCCGACAAGTTCATCTGGCGGTGGTCCGAGAGTGGGGAGTACTCCAGCTCAACCGCTTATAGAGCGTTCTTTGCGGGCACATCACAACTGCTCGGTGCCAAGGAACTCTGGCAGGTTCGCGCACCTCGCAAGGTTAAGTTCTTTTTCTGGCTCGGCCTGCACGGTCGACTGTGGACGGCCGAACGGCGAGCCCGTCACGGGCTTCAGCAGTCCCCCACCTGCATACTATGCAGTCAGCTGGATGAGACCCACAACCACCTACTGGCCTCATGCGTCTACACACGTGAGATCTGGCTACGCATCCTCAACGTCATTGGACTACAAAGTCTGGCCCCACAGGATTCCGACCTAGTTGTCGAATGGTGGCTAACCGCGAGGAAAAGGCTACAAGGCAATCTACGCAGAGGATTCGACACACTGGCCCTACTGGTCTCGTGGGAGATATGGAAGGAGCGGAACCGAAGAACGTTCGACAACCGGGCGTCTTCAACGACTGATCTCCTGCAACGCATCAAGGATGAGGCCGACTCGTGGGTGTCGGCGGGATACCTTGGCCTCTCCGCGCTCGCGGCTCTCGCTTCATAAGCAGACCAACGGGCGCTCCTACCCCTTAGCGGATTAGTTTACTTCTTAGTACAACTTCCTAGCGCCACCGTTGAAGCCGGTGATCTGTGTTAAGTGTGTGCCATGGTGTAGCAATGACATCTCGCCGTTGCTATATCCATGGTTTGTATCTTGGCTCTTTCTTCTCTTAAAGCAGTACGTGCCAATGCACGCTTTCGAAAAAAAGATCGCGAGTCGTGTCATTGGGATCGTGGCGTTGTGGAGGCCCTGTTAGACCGCAGCTGAGCAGTAGTGGGCCTATCACGTCTTCCGGGCTCCAGCCTTGACTGGTACTGGGCTTACCACGTACTGGACCCAGTCCGGCCTCGTTGGCGGATAGACTACTCTGGCCCACCGAGCCGTCGTGTAGTCCTGCTCTCCTGTTTCGTTGTTGAGCCTTTTACTTCGGTGCCATTAAAAAAGATGGCCTAATCGTCCATGTCCCTGAAAAGTTGAAACTACCATGTATGTCCGACCTCTAAAAACTTTTCTCTTCCACGCCATTCCGTCCACTTCTAATACTAACGGTGTCAAACTGATGGATAAAAAGACCAAGTTACCCTTTGGTGGGGTCTGCATGTCGCGGCCACGAAGGAGCTGAAGGGCCCGTTGAGGTTCACGGTGGTGGCCACCACGGTGACGCCGTGCTCGCGCATGCGCACGGCGAAGGTGTTGGAGCCGCCGCCGACGTTGAGCCCGATGCGGACGGACCCCGGCGGGGACGCCGACGCGAGCACCTCCTCGATGGAGAAGTTGAGCGGGCTCCTCTTCGTCTTTTCCGTGGCGTTGAGCCAGCGGTACCGCTCCGGCCCGCCGGCGAGGTCGAAGCAGTCCTTGCAGTCGTCGAAGCGCGGGGAGCGCGCGCGGTCGACGAGGCAGCGGAAGGACTTGCACGTGTAGGCGGACCAGTGCACGGAGCGGTCGGGCGGCGTGGACCAGAGCGCGTCCGGGAACGGCAGCGGCGGCGCCGGGTCCGGCGGCGCGGCGGGGCGGCAGCGGCGGCGCGGCAGGGGCTTCGCAGCCGCGGAGGAGGAGCCGCTGGGCCGGGAGCTCGTCGTCGGGGCAGGAGCCGTTGACGGGGTACGACATGAAGGCGGCGAGCAGGTCCGGGAAGGCCAGGCACGAGGTGACCCACGGGCGGCCGCAGCTCGGCGGTGCCCCAGTTGGCGTTGCGCCCGTACGGGAGCGCGTGCGGCCCCGCGAACGCGTGGAACTCCGGCGGGAGGTCCGCCGTCTGCTCCGAGACGGTGGTCGTCATCGGACTTCTTGGAGTAGCCGTTTTCGGCGCGGCCGCGGCCGCGGCCGGAGGCGTCGTGCAGGAAGAATAGCGGGAGGAGAGGAGGAACGTGGCGAGGTTGGAGCCGAGGAGGACGACGACGTAAAGGATCGTGCGGCGGAGGGGGACTCCGGTGCCGGGGTCCACGTACGACGCGACCAGCCTTGTGATGGACATGGAGCCCGAGCTTGCGAGCGCTGGGTCGCAGCGGGAGGAACAAAGGCAGCGAGCCCAGATGGGCGCGCAAGCGAAGCGATGGGCGCGTAGAGGAGGCGGCCCGAGCGGCTGGGGAGGGGGAGGGGAAGGGCCAGAGGTTGAAGATAGACCCGACATGTGGGGTCCACCTGTCAGCGGGTGTGATGTAGGAGAAAGAAGTCAAACTGAGGGTATTTAGGACATTTACATTGACCGGACCCATATGTCAGGTGTTTCAAACGTCTGAAAACTAGCGGAGTATGAACGGAATGGCGTGGAAGAGAAAAGTTTATAGATGTCGGACATATACAGTAGTTTCAACTTTTCAGCGTATGGACGATTAGACCATCACCGAAGTAAAAGGCTCTTCGTTGTTCGCGAACCACACAAAAAAAACCATACGTACTCCAAAATCACACACTCGAGTACTCGACACCGCCAAGCCATGGCCTTGGCGACGCCGCTCCGGCTCCGCCACCTCCTCCCCGCGGCGGCGGCGCCGGCCAGGGCCCCGGACCCCGCCGGGCTGTCCCTGGCGAGCCACCGGGGCCGCCTCCTCCGCGCAGGCCTCTCCCTCTCCGCCGCGCCTCGTCCCGGACTGGTGGCCGCGGCGGCGGCGGCGGCAGAGGGCGGGCGGCCGACGGTGCTGGTCACGGAGAAGCTGGGCTCCGCGGGGCTGGACCTGCTGCGCGCCTTCGCCAACGTGGACTGCTCCTACGAGCTCACGGCGGAGGAGCTCCGCGCCAAGGTCTCGCTCGTCGACGCGCTGGTGGTGCGCAGCGGCACGCAGGTCACGCGGGAGGTGTTCGAGGCCGCGCGCGGCAGGCTGCGCGTCGTCGGCCGGGCCGGGGTCGGCATCGACAACGTCGACCTCCAGGCGGCCACCGAGGCCGGCTGCCTCGTCGTCAACGCGCCCACCGCCAACACCGTCGCCGCCGCCGAGCACGCCGTCGCGCTCCTCGCCGCCATGGCGCGCAATGTCGCGCAGGCCGATGCGTCACTCAAGGCCGGTACGCCCCCCTCGTTTTTAATTTGCTCCCAGCAAATGTGTGCACGCGACACGATAGCGCGACCAAGCTGCGCCGTGACCACACGTTATGCGAATAGATAAGGTCCTGCTGCTGTTAGTTAACAATGTGCGTACTGATTCTGAAACGCATGGCATCACATGGCGAGCCAGAGCGGGAGGCTGTTGCAGAGCACTCCGGCAAAGACGCCGAAGTTCTCGCCGACGTCGTTGGCCACGCCGAGCATGGCGAGCTGCCGCTGGTCGAAGCCGAGTACCGACTTGAGCGCCGGCGAGTAGAGCGGGAACGTGTACGCGTTGCCCGCCGCCATCTGCACCCACACGGCCGCCGCCAGCTCCACCCCACCCACGGCGGCCGCGTCCCGGCCTTCACCTTCACGTTGCCGCTCGCCATGTTCGTGACGATCGAGTCTCGATCGGTTGGGTCGCCGCCTTGCCGGCAGGACGTTCGTTTGCTTCTTGCTGAACGTGATCGAGAGAATGATTGTCCATGCCGCCAGCTGCTCACTCTGTCTCGCTTATAGCTGGCTCATCCTCGAAAATTCAAATCATCTGACCGGTGTTGTTTTAAGTGATCAGAGCTGGTATAGAATCAGATTTCGCTAGCTGCATGCCATGGTTTTTTGTTCTTGTTAAAATTCGCTGCCATTTGCCATGCTGTTAGTGAAATGCGATGCAATCCTCTACTACGAGACACTACTAGTAAGTAATTTGATCGTCGTGCATTGCTTGCAAATGATATGTAGTCCATGTAACGCCTACTAGGACACCCGAGACTGAAGCTTGCCTGCATCATGTTTCTATAGTGGTGTACTCTATAGCTGCTTTCAAGGTTAGGTTGTGAATGATGTTGGCGTGATGTTGGGACTTCAGAGAGAAAGTTTGTATTACATACTATAGGTGCCAATGGCATGATGTGTTGCAGCATTGCCACCACACATGCATGGACTGACAGATAGTGTTTGGTTAAGGAATAAGTGGTGCATTCCGATTAATGTGATTGCAGAGCTCATAGCAGACCAAGGCGGTGTTTAGTTTCCCCAAATTCCCCCAAATTTTTTTAGATTCCCTGTCACATCAATCTTTAGATACATACATGGAGCATTAAGTAATTGTACTTTTAGTATGTGCATGTCGAGACGAATCTTTTGAGCCTAGTTAGTCCATGTTTGGACAAAGTTTGTCAAATAACAACAAAAGTGCTACAGTGTTTTCCCAAATATTTTCCAGAACTAAATAACAATGTCATGGTACAAAATAACAAAATATTACTTTCCATGTAATGCTGCTGACATCACATTAAGGAGTAGCAGTAGCTTCAATGTTCTTATTTCTGAAGCAAATATTGGGTCTTGTGATGAATTGGTGACTTTCCCATGGCTCATCAAGTTCATGTTTGTTCTTGGGTTCTGCTGTCCTCCTTTTACAAAAATCTGAAATCCATTCTTTACACAATCTTCTTAAATCTTAATGGCCAACAAAGTGCTTAACTTTTTCTACTGTCTGAAACTGCAACTTTAGATTTATCCTGCTTTGTTGTGAGTTGTGTGATTCACATAATAGAATTATTCTTATTGCCGGTTTTTAAGCAGAAACATTTTAAGATATGAAATTGCAATTTTTAACCAGCAGATTGCAGGCATATCATGCTCCACCAGTAGGTTCATATAAATAGCCATTTTGAGCAAAAGGCGATTGCTATTGTGTTCAATTTTTTTTTATTTAACAGCATCACAACTTCATTTCGACTGATATAAAAAATACTGTGGCGATACTGTGCATGGTTCATTTGTGCTAACTCATAAGCTATATTGTTGCGATTTGCTTTGTGTAATTCAGGCAAATGGCAGCGGAGCAAATATGTTGGTGTTACCTTGGTGGGCAAGACACTTGCTGTTATGGGGTTTGGAAAGGTTGGTTCAGAAGTAGCTCGGCGCGCAAAAGGACTTGGGATGGATGTCATTTCTCATGATCCATATGCTGCTGTTGATAGAGCCCGGGCGATTGGCATAGATCTGGTATCATTTGATGAGGCCATCTCCACAGCAGACTTCATATCACTGCATATGCCTCTAACTCCATCGACAACAAAGCTGTTCAATGATGAAACTTTTGCAAAGATGAGAAGGGGTGTTAGAATTGTCAATGTTGCACGGGGTGGAGTTGTTGACGAAGAAGCATTGCTGAGAGCACTTGACAATGGAACAGTTGCCCAGGTAATTCCTTTCATGTCCACTCATGACCCATCCGAATGCTGACAGTGCATAGCTGTTACCTCCAATTCTCATATGCATCTGATATCTATCTCACTGTGCAATGTTTTGTCAGAAAAAAAGAGAGATATTTTGGCCTTTTTCCTGATTGCATTGTGGTGTGAGTCAGGCTGCACTTGATGTATTTATTGAGGAGCCACCGCCAAGAGACAGCAAGTTAGTGCAGCATGAGAATGTCACTGTCACACCACACCTTGGGGCTAGCACAACAGAAGCGCAGGTTTGCTGGTCTTTTCCTATCAAACTTATTTGTACCACATCATATTATAGAAGCTTACCCTCTTTACTTTATACTATACCTCTGCAGGAAGGTGTAGCCCTTGAAATTGCAGAGGCTGTTATCGGTGCACTGAGAGGAGATCTGGCTGCCACAGCTGTGAATGCCCCAATGGTCCCTACCGAGGTAGTACTTTCATTACCAAGGAAGAAATTGAACAGAGCCATTTCAGTATACTTATGCAATCTGTTCACGTCTAAGCAGTACTTACATCTCTTCCCACAGGTTTTATCAGAGTTATCTCCCTATGTTGTCCTTGCTGAGAAGCTGGGCCGGCTTGTTGTGCAACTTGTAGCTGGTGGAAGCGGGATTAAAGATGTCAAGGTTGTTTACTCATCTGCTAGAGACCCTGATGACTTGGACACAAGAATTCTTCGTGCCATGGTCACCAAAGGCATCATCGAACCTATTTCAAGCGCCTTTGTCAACATTGTCAATGCGGATTATGTTGCCAAGCAAAGAGGCCTGAGGATCGTTGAGGAGAGAATTCTCCTGGACGGTTCACCCGAAATCCCCCTGGACTCCATCCAGGTCCACCTCGCCAATGTGGAGTCCAAGTTTGCCGGAGCCTTGTCTGATGCAGGTGACATCAGAGTGGAAGGCAAGGTTAAGGATGGCATGCCACATCTCACGCTCGTTGGGTCTTTCAGCGTTGACGTTAGCCTTGAGGGCAACGTAATACTGTGCTGCCAAGTTGATCAGCCAGGCGTCATTGGGAAAGTGGGGACAATCTTGGGAAAGATGAACGTTAATGTGAGTTTTATGAGTGTCGGTAGGACTGCTCCAGGGAAGCAGGCGATAATGGCCATTGGAGTTGATGAGGAGCCTCGGAAGGAAGCTCTCAAATTGATTGGTGACACACCGGCTGTTGAGGAGTTTGTCTTTCTTAAGCTATAGAGAGGAAGTAGGTAGGAACCCAATATTACATTTGTGCTATATTAGCATGAGATTGATTTTGCCAAGATTTTAGTAGCTAGTCCGGAGTGCTGTAGAATGCCATTCTTTTGTGTTTTGTGTCCTTGAGGACACTGCCGATCACAGAGATATATCAAGGAATACATGCAAAGTGCAGTTTTTCCTCGGCCCTGTTAGACCCTGTTGATGCTATTTACCTGTTATTAGAATATCTCTCTAGCTTCTGGTTTCTGGGGACCTCTGTTCTGACTTGTGAGTTGTGACACTTTTGTGGTCCTCACAAACAGGTTTGAATACTCCACTGTTCTACCAAAAACGGTCATAGTTAAAGCAGTTAAAAAACAACACAAATGAGCATGGCAACAAAGCCACAATTCGCACAACTAGTATTAGAAGACACAATAATAGGAAACACTAATTGTAGGCAAGACATCCACAACTTACTAAACCATGCATAGCAGCAATATGAAATGCACATCATTTTAAGACACATACACAAATTCAAACAATCCATGGCCATAGAAAGAACAACACAAGACTAGGAAAGGAACAAGAGATAGGTGGAGGATCTTCTTCTGCCACGGAATGAATAAAAAGGTAAAGAAGTATAATAAGGACATAAAGAAAGAGATAAGAAGATTACACATGGAAAAGAAGGTTCTACCAAGAAGCGTTGAGAGAGAGGAAATCATATTAATTAGACTGAGTTAAAGACAAAAATAAAAGAAGATGTGAAAGCCCAAAAGCCCAACTCCTTTTCTCTCTCTCGATTAGGTCTATGCATTCGGACAATTGGGTGAAATCAGTTCTAAGAGATAAAGTCTAGTAGACATACATCAAAATATGCAAATGCACACATTATACTTGTAGCGTTTATAATATAATATGTGGTCATAGAAAATTCGGTAAACATCAGCTCAAAAAAAAGAACCACCGATCACAGTGAATAGTGTCAAAGTCCTCACCGCGGCTCACCGAATGAATATATCACAAAAAACTTCAGTTAGCTAAACTTTCAGTCACATCGGTTCAGCTCGGTTATTAATCGTTCTTGTTGAAATGTTGCCACATCTATCACCACCTCCTGGTCTCGATCAATTGCAGCGCATCATCTAGGATTTTGCGGGATATATATCCAATCGGTGGCATCATAGACACGTGAAATTTCACTGAAGTTTTGATTGATCCCCTCTATAATTTGTGGCATATGCATGAGCGAGTGAGCAGCCAAGCCGGTGCATCGATCTCCCGGCTTTTTGAGCACGTTTTCTTGTCACACAAACCAGTCCGCGCCGTGATGCCGATTGTCAAGATCGATCAGAGAGACTGTTAGGTGAAGGACACTAGCTTATTAGACGGCCATTGCACCACCATGCATGTTCTTACTACTGTACCCTCGTCTGCCGAGTGGGAGTGCCGAGTGCCGACCGACCCCCATGCATCCATGTCTGTCCCCAGCACCTTTCTCTCGCAAATTAAAGGCCGGCGGCCATCGTGTCGTCGGCGGATCGATCAGACGACGGTGGCCCATCACCTCGGCGCAGCCACTCAGCTCCTTGCATGTTGCATGCCCGCCTTTCGCCGCTGCAGCCTGCCCAGTGAGTGGCCACTGTCCGGCCGGTCTCATATCAAGCAAGGCATCGCGCGGCGCGCGCATCGTCGTCGTCGTCCCTCCGATCCTCTCCTCCTTTTCGCCAGCTTTGCGGAAATGGGTGCGCTAGCTGGACACCGAGGCGAGCTGGGTGCATGCAGTGGTGAGTGAGTGCTGCGTACACTCACCGCCGGCCCCGGACAAAAGCAGCTTAGCCTAGCCCCCGACGGGCCGGCGCGCGACGGCGACGTGTGTGCCGTCGTGGTCGTGGGACGGCGAGTGGAAGAGAAATCGCGGCGGCGGCCCTCTCGGTGCCACAGGAGTGCACGCAACTCGCTCCTGCTCCTGAATCCTGATCCTCCTGTGGTCCTGTAGCTGTCACTGTGGCCTGTGGGAGTCGCCACTGTCCCTGTGCATGCATAGCTGCAGCATATCAGCCCTGTCCGTGTGGTAGCAGGCACTGTTGTGCGGTTAATCCTTATCTGAACTTCAGAACTCTATCTGAACTCTGACTGCTGCTGCATGTTGTAGTAATCCTCAAGCAAGTTCAGGGTTCAGGAGCCGGCGTGGTGTACGTAGCAGATCAGAGAGAGAGAGAGAGAGATGGTACTCGTAATAATCACGGCACGCGCGTTCAGGACGCACGACCGACGGCGACGTCCAGCCGCGGGGAAGCCGGAGATGCTTTGCCGCAGAATTTGCTACTGTACTGTACTACATGTGTTTAGCAGAGCTTAGGAAAGAGTTTGACTGAAAACCTTGCTGGCCACAAAACCTTGAGGATTTATTCCTGAAACTACTGGCTGGCACCTGACCTGATCATCCTGAAACTCCCATTTCGTCAACACTGGCGCTGGCACAAATGATGGTTCTCGCCCAATCATGCATGCTGCTGAGAAGCAGACTGCCGGCACGTCCGCTAGCATGGCATGGAAAAAGAAGGGGAAAAAAAAACGAAACGTCTTTTCCGTGCAATGAGGAGGCCGGGGGGTCGGGGGAGGCTCATGATGGATTGCCGGAGCCGCTCGCCAGCAAATCTTCTGGAAAATTCCGATGGCGAAGCGTCGGGAAATCCATTGCGTTTTCGCATCAATTCAATGGCCAAGCCCAAATCTTCCAAGTCCTAAATGCGGCGATCACGTGAAGAAAGCTTAGCAGCACGGGAAGGTGGGCCCCCTCCCGGCCCAGACGTTGCCCCAACCGCGGAACCCAATCGTCGAGTTGGTGTTGCCCCCGGCCCCACCCGCCCTCATCCGCTGCGCACAGGAGACGAGTAGACCATCCTGAGGCCTCTGCACGAAATGGTTACTACGTACAAAATTACTAAGAAATGTGCAAAAAAACATTTTGCTACCCTCCATCAAAATCACGACCAACCAAGATAGCTCTCCTAGGCAGGACAGGACTACAGGAGGACGTGCAGGAGCGAGCACCAACCATTGCATTGCGAGAGGACAGCGTCCTGCTGTGCCGTTGACCCCCGCTTTTAATAAGCGGGCAACACGGTCACATGGGGAGCCACCCGCACGGGATCACCCAGCTTTACGATATGACGGCATCCGGTTCGTCACCCGGCACCCGCGCGTAATGACGCTTCTGCCCCCCTTGTGTCCGCGTCAGGCGGCAGCAGTATGGTGGTGGTGGGTCAAGATTCCCCGGCCCGGACTGCGACTCAACGCGGCCGAGTCCCCCGTTCTTCACGATAAATTACCAAACTACCCAAGATCTCTATCCTGTCAGTCAGTCCCCCGCCCTACCACCTGTCACAGCAAATCCAAAATCCCAATTTCCGAACCTGAAAGGAAAGCTTTGTCCATTTCCAGCGAAATACTACTATAGTACAGTACTATATTGATTGTCCAAGTACTCCCTCCGTCTCAAAATAGATGTCACTAGAAAACCGTGTTTCCGTCATAAACACGTTTCCCTAGTGACATGTAAAAAGAAACGGAGGAAGTACACGATAGTTTGCGGCACCATTGACTTTTAGCCTGAGAATTTTCCAATTGTATAATTGACATTGTGATGCGGAAGGTTGGATGCATATTTTTAATCATTACAATTTTGTGAGAAATACTCACTCCATCCCAAATTAACTGTCATTTTAGATTTCCATGCCACAAACAACTCTCGATTTGTAGAAAATACTTGTAAGTTTTATTACCCCTCTATCCCTAAATAAATTTATAGAGTTGTCCTAAGTCAAATTTTATAAACTTTAACCGATTTTTTTTTTAAAAAAAAGACGTCAAGATTTATAGTATCAAATAGTATCATAGATATATTATAGAGTATATTTTCATAATATGTTTATTTTATATCATAAATGTTCTTATTCTTTTCTATAAAGTTGATCAAACTTTAAAAAAGTTTCACTGACACAAATTTTAGGAATCGATTTATTCAAGAACATAAGGAGTAATCTCTAAATAAATTTATTAAAAAACTAGATTTAAAGATCCTTCCGGTAATACTAGTTATTTATCATAATTATTAATATTTTTAAAAATGCATTTAGTCATACTTGTTTTTCAAAAAGCAAAAACAACAGTTATTTTTTGCCGAAAGGAGTAAAGTGCAGTCTTAGGTTTACGTAGAACGGCCTTTTATTTAGATTTTCCATAAGGAAGTGTGCTTCATGACAAGTCTTGTATTGTCAAGTTTGTTTTTTAATATGTTCTGACTTCGATAGTGCCATCACTACCGTTAGAGCGATTTTCTATCTATTTCAATATTATATAATTGCATTGGGATATAGCCACATATATATATGACTGAATCGTCAAAAAAGACCAATGCAAGATTTTATACCATCCCATAGTTTTGCGATTGCGACTAATGGACATACAATGTCCTACCAGTCAAAATCTATAAGATACAGTTGAAATAACCCTCTTTTTTAAACCATTCAAGAAGCAAGTGTGTGTGTGTGGATCGACAAACGCAACATGTAGTCAAGGACACGACATAAACGTTAGGATCAACATGCAACATAATCTGCTGTTTTCTTTTTATTTGATTGAGCAGTTTTTTTTTGCGAGGTTGAATTTCACAACTTATTATTTTCGGGCATTAATAATCTACAATGATTTTATCATGTTGAGAACTGCCAACTCATTTTTCTACAATGTAAATTGAAAATATTACGATACTTAGAAGTTTAATTTGCCTCCACAATTACAACACCATACAACATATATATGTATACTCCCTCCGTATCACAATTAGAGTTTGTTTTTGAAAAGCTTTCGGTCAAACATTGGGAATATAAATCATGAATAACTTTTAAATTATTGAGTTTAGAAATGTAAAAATCATATAAATAAATTTATCTTGAAAAGTACTTCATAAAAGTATATATATATCACTTTATAACAAATATTTTTAAAGAAATAAGTGGTCAAAGTTATGCTTTGCAGACCGTGTCGCTGTCCAAAACGAACTCTAATTATGATACGGAGGGAGTACAATTATTATAGTAGTTGGGACCATCAAGGGGTAGTTTGGACATTTAATTTGGCCCCAAGATCTGCTTAGGTGGCACAGAAAGTTTTTTTTTTTTTTTTGAGACTGGTGGCACAGAAAGTTAGGCTGATTTTGATAGGCATCGAATCACCGGTTGATTATTGATACTCCCGGCAGCTAATTTTCTAACGGTGCAGTTGACGGTGTGAGATCTGTAAAGCTAATCTTTGTCTTTTTCAGCTTAGAGGAACTATAGAGAGGTTGCATCACCTTGTGGCCTTACTCCCTTAGACGGTTGCTTTCAACATTTCTTTAGTTATATAAGTTCGGAAGCCCTTGCTTTCAACATATATCTTTAGTTAAGCTCTGAAGCCCCTATGTGTATTCGATCTATGCTAAAAATTAAATTAATATATCTTGACCTATGACAGTATATATATTATCACCACAACTAGTCGGTCAATATCTTATGGTATATACATAGCATGAGTTTTAGGACAAAAATGTGACTTCTTTTTTACAAAGTGTATTACAATTTTAAATTAATATATCTTGACCTATTTGGATCTATTAGCATCAAATATTAGCTAGCTAGTAGCTAATGATCGCTATTTTTTAGCTAGTTAATTTTTAATCAAAAGCTATTTGGATCCACTTGGTAATATGTGGTATAATGAGCATATGAACCATTCACATCTATTAGCAACTCCATACAAGCTAATAGAACTAGTATTTAGCAGCTCAATAGCTAATACTCCCTCTGTCCCTAAATAAATAATAGATTTCCAGCAAGTTTAGATAATTTCATTAATTCGAGTAGTTGCACCCTTGTTAGTAATTATTCTAGTTGTGTGCTAGTTATAGCATCTACTACACCATCCAACCGTAGAAACATCTGGATTAGGGAATTTGGGAGCGGTAATAAATATAAGAGAACTCTAAGAAAAAATAAATGAGTTGCTGGACCATCGAATCTCCTAGAAATTGATTTATTTGTAGACAAACTTTTGTGATAGGAAATTATTTATTCAGGAATAGAGGGAGTAAATAATAAATTTTTTAGCACATCTGTTTGGACAAACTACAACTCAGTTTAGCTACTAATTTTCAGTTTTAATGGGTCAAAATAGGTCTAACAAATTATGCTAAAATATTTATATGGAATTTTAAATCAATGGATATATTTTTGTGGTTTCAAAGTAACCAGTATTATTGAAGCCATAATTATGAGTTACCACAAGTGTTGCAAGATTGTAACATAAAGTCACATACTATGTGTAGAAATATCATACATTGCTCTTCCCTAAAAAGAGTAGGAGATGCTCTAAATAGAAAATGCGGGAATAGAGGGATTTTTTTATTTTGTTTGTTACCTTAAAATTAGGATAACTAAACTTACCAATGTTTATTTTTTATTTTTGACCTAAACCTTACTGTTGCCCCGCTTTATATCTTTCTATGAAAGAGTAAGGAGGTCTTATCCACAATCCCAAAATTGATTTTTGATCAGCCTATTCAATACTGATATGATATTTTAGGCCCAATTTAGAATTTGGATTTTTACTTCTTATTACATTTTTCTTCTATAAGATTGAGTTGGAAAACACTTGCAATAACATTCACACCATTATTTATAAAGTCACTCTTTGTCATGACTCACAATATGCACTACAACAAAATTATCTTATAGAAAAACTTGGTCTGAGTTGAAAACCTGCTCCAACCGCCATGTCATTGTAAACTTTTGGGCAACCTCCAAGATTACAAGAGGCTGGTGTTTGTGTTGGTTACGTCTATAATTGTCGCTGAAAGGATCAAGATGCCCAAGAGGGGGGGGGGGGGGTGAATTGGGCTTTTCTAAAACTTCTTGCAATAATAAAACCTATCAAGCCCCAATTAACCCCCTAGTGCCTAGAAGTGTGTATAACAAGAATCAATCGCACAAAAGACTATCGCTAAACCAATTCTACTCTAGCATGGCAATTCAACTCATGAAAGAACAACAAGTAAATGCGGAATTGAATTGCTCAAAGGTAAATGCGTAGTAAAGAGAGTAGAGATGACACGATGATCTTTTTGCCGAGGTATCGAGGTGTCGGCACACCCCCCTAGTCCTCGTTGGAGCACCCGCGCAAGGGTATCGCTCCCCCTTAATCCGCGCAAGGATCAAGTGCTCACTACGAGCTGATTCTTCGCCACTCCGGCCCAGTGAATCGCTCGCTACCGGTCACAACTTGGCTTGGGTCATCCACAATGCCTCCGGATGATCACCAAGCTCTCCGATCGCCACCAAGCCATCTAGGTGATGCCGATCACCAAGAGTAACAAGCAAGAACTCTCACTTGACCAACACAAGGCTAATGAGATGGGTGGATGCACACTTGCTACTCTCTATTCACTAATGAGGTGTTTGATCACTCAATTATCAAATCTCTCAACCTCACTAGGCCTCTTGCACTCACTTGGAATCACAATGTGTTTGTCAACCTTTCAAATGAGCAAGAGAGTCAGCATGAATGAGGGGGAGGCATATTTATACCCCCCAACTCGAAACATGCACGAAGGGGTAAATCCAGCCAGTTTACACACTGACCGGACGCACTGTCGGGGTGACCGGACGCGTCCGGTCAGTGCCCAACGGCTAACTGACGTTAGCACTAACACTCGTACGAAGAGCTGATCGGACGCTCCCAAGCGTCCGGTCACCACTGACCGGACGCGTCCGGTCAACATTTTTGCTCTCTTGAACCTCTCTGCATGCGACCGGACTCACCCTCCTGGTGCGTCCGGTCAATTACTGAGGAGCGTCCGGTCACAGCCAGACCCACTCCTCAGCCAACACTATTTGAAGTCCGGTCATTAGGGTTGGAGCGTCCGGTCGCTATTTGAAGTCCAAAATGACTTCGGTTTGCGATGCTCCCTTCACGAACTTTCTTCCTTATGATCTTAGGCACCTTTCTAAGCTACCTAGGGCTTTGGTTAACAAGTGTGCACCACACCTAACTCAAAAGTCTCACCTAGGTCAAGCTACCCATTCAAACCCCTCTTAATAGTACGGCCAAAGATAAAACAAAGACCTATGCTACTCTAAGTGTCCTTCAACACCAAATGACACTTAGGACTAGCCCATCACAGCCTTCGTCGTCCATCCTTTGAAAACCGAACGAATTCCATCAATAAGGGGGCATGAATACCATAGTGCCCTCACGATCATCATTACCATGACCTAACTTAACTGTTTCTGCAAAACACACGTTAGTCATAGTAATTTACCGTTGTCATCCAATCACCGAAACCCACTGGGGGCCTAGATGCTCACAATCTCCCCCTTTTTGGTGATTGATGACAACCTCAAGTATGTTTGAAAGAGAGGTGAGGTTTTCAATCGCTTGGTTCATATAAGCATGTGACAATAAGATCAAAAGGGGTTAGGCATGCTTATACGAACCAAGTCCACATAAGTACTCAACATAATAAGAATTAACACAAGTACTTATGAACAAGCTCATTTATCGGAGTATAAGTGCGGAAGCAAAGTAAATGAGCATAATCAAGTGACATGTAGAAAATAACGAGTGAAGCATAACATGTCACAACTGAGCGTAAACGAGTGACATGAGTATATAGCAAGTGAAACATAACATGTCACATCCAAAAGACATACACATATCATACAAGTGCCAAAAGATGAACATGTATGCATATGAGTGCAAGATCATACAAAAGAACCGAGACCCTCTCACAAGCTCCCCCTATGTCTAACATACGCTCTCTCCCCCTTTGGCATCAAAGACCAAAACCTAAGGGTCGGAAGGCGGGAGTGGAGCAGACGAGCCGGGCGACGAGGTGCGCGGAAGAGTCTCAAACTGAGCCAGGTAGGTCTCCTCGTCGGACGACGTACTGTGAGCTGACTGACCCTCTGACACTGGACGTGGAGGAGAAGCGGTCTGGGTCTGCTCAACTGCCTCTGGAGCGGCCTCTGGCGCTGGAAGCTCTGGCTGCGGAGGCTCTGGCTGCTGAGGCTCTGTCTCTATAAGTGCTGTCTCTGGAGGAGGGTCCACGGTCTCAGACGCGGCCACTGACACGGTCAACGAAGTCTCAGGTGCTGAGCTGACAGGAAGAGTCTGACTCTGAGAGACCGGTGGCTCGGAAGACGCCACTGACGAAGGAAGAGTCTCTGTAGTACCAGTAGCGGGAGCTGGAGCTGGAGCTGAGGTCACCGGTAAGACGAAGTCTGGCGGGGTAGGCAGACCGGTGAGCTCGCTGAACGAAGCCTCTAGACTCCGAGGGGTCACGAGGATCGACCCTGTCTAAGTAGGAGTGAAACATGAGCGGATCGGCGTGAACCCTAGCTGCTGCCCTGACGGAGGAGACGAGAACCACTGAGGGTACTGCGGAAAGGGCGAGACCGTCGACGAAGGAGCTGTCGTGTAGAACGAGGTCGACAGTCCGGGCTGCTGCAGCTGAAACTGAGGTGGCAGGGGTAACTATGGAAGAGCTGCCATCCTCTCCATGAAAGCAAGAATCTGTGTCTGGAGCTGAATCATCTGCCTCTGGAGAGCGTCCTGGCGCTCCTGAGCCTGAGCTGCTGCCACTGCCTGTGCCTCGGCCAGTCGAGCCTGCTCCTGTGCCTGTCGGCGCTGCTCCTCAGCCTGACGCTGAACCTCCTTAGAGAGACGGGACTGCTGCTGCTCCATCCGAGAAAGTATAGCTAGGAGGGCTGGATCGGAGCCGGCCATACGCGAGGAGGAGGCCTCGGAGTCGTGAGCTCCCTGTGGACGCATCCTCGGAAGAGGAGCGTAGTCGTTGTCGGTGCTGTCAGACGGAAACTCATCGTCGGGGTCCTCTCCCTCGGCCTCAAGTGCTGCAAGCTCAGCCTCTGCCAACTGACTGACAGTCTCGTCCTGTTGTGCCTCTGTCTCTGTGACAACCGGCCTCTGGCGCTGACCTCTGGGACGAGTGTCTGGACGGTCCCCGGCAATCTGGCGAGTGTCGTACACGGGGAACTCCGTCGGGGACTGAAGACGCTCTGGAAGCAAGCCCAAAATCAGCCGCCACAAAAGGTAACAGATCACGTGAGCATAGGGAAGCTGGCGGTGACCCTTGAAGCCCTCAGCCAATGTGTCCTCCATCTCAGAAATAATGACATCCCAAATGTCGAACTCGAGCTGTGAAACCAGGTGGTGATCTAGCCCGATCTGTATACGTGTCAGCCCCTCTCTGTAGCCTGTCCGGGGTAGAAGAGTGTGCCTCATAACCTCGTTCACGAGACGGGCCGTCGGCGTCAGGTCACGAGGACGCCGGCTGGACCCCTCGCCGAACGACTCCCGGAAACAGGCGCGAACCAGGTCTGCTGGTGGAATATCTCCTGCGTGTGGTCGCCTGGGTGGCTCTATCTCTCCATAGTAAACTGTGTGCACTCTGGTCGGATACGCTGTCAGACCGAGGTACTCTCTGGCACGCGAGCTGTAGAGCCTGTAGGACCTCCCCCTGAAAGCAAAGTGGAGGAACCGGTGATCTGGGGAGATCCACAGGGACGCGTAAAACTATCGCACCCAATCCTCGATGTACAGGCCACCCCGTCCAAGAAGATCTGCTAAGCCAGGTAGATATGAAAGCATCGGACGGATGGCCTCCCCAGCAACTGCAACTATCGTCTCCAGCGGGCAAACTCTGTGAGCATGGATGTGGACGCCGCTGTTGACATAGGCTCTGTAAAAGTCCTCCTGAAGAACTGTGTAGAACCCCTCGGCGGTCTGAGGGTGCCTGGCAGCTGGGAACCACTCCTCGTACGGAATCAGACACAGCGCCTGTACCTGACGTGCTGTCGCCGTCTGCAGGTCCAAGTGCTCCACAGGTGGAGGTCCCTATGGCCTCAGAGGCGGTCGACCACCCCGCCTCGGCCCCTCGGGTCGAGGAGACAACTAAGTGCGAGAGCGGGTGGACCGGCGGAGTGGCTGCTGAGCTGGCTGCTCCTCTGTCTGACCCTCTGCCTGAGTCGCTGTAGTGGTGCTAGGCTCTGGAGCGGACCCGCTGGCTGTAGCTGCTGCGAGAGCTGAAGCTGCCTCGGATGGAACTGAAAGTCAGGAGGGAGGACGTCAGCAGGGTCGTCGAGAGAGTACTCGTGACCGTGAACCCGGACGACTCCACCCTCTGTCTGAAGTAAGGTCTGAACCTGCTGCTTGATGAGGAGGTCACGAATCCGCTGACTGCTCTGCTGACCACTGCCCGGACTCTTCTGAGCTGAAGCTGGGTCTCGAATATGAAGACCCCCTGTGGAACCCCCCTGCTCTGCCCGCTCGGCTGCTCGAGCTGCTGCAAGTGCTATCTCTGAATCGCGGTCGAGATGCTTGCGCTTCTTGGACACAAGCTTCTGCGGCCTCTTCCCCTTGTCACCAGAAGGAGGACGAGGGGGAGGAGGATCTGCCCCGGGACCTCCGCCGACGTTCTTGCAGCGAGCCATCTCTACAAGAACAGAACCACTGCCACTGACTGCCACGGACAGGACCAACGGCCTCTGAGAACCACTGTCACTGACGAGACCTGCTGCCACTGAGTACAACTGTCAAGTAAACCAGAGAACTGGACTGAACCTCAGAGGCTTGGCCTCGTTCCATATCCGCGAGCTTGGCCCCGGATTTAGCTGTCACTGTGACACTGCTCACTAATACAGTCCCAACTCGCTGCAATAGATAGATGGGGATATATATAAGCATATAATCTAGAGATAAGAAGATCCTATCGGAAGAAAAGCAATGGGGACGCGACAAGAGGCATGGCAAGCTACTTGAGGAGACGCGACGAAACGACCAAGTAGGGGTAAGAGACCGACACGTTCGGGCACCACAACGTCTCACCAGAAGGATCTGCGCGAGGAAATGGCCAAGAAATGGGTTAGAACGGCATGAACCGTGGTTGAGACCTTACGTCGAACACCTGGTGAGCAGGGTGTATGGGGAGGGGTGGGAAACTCACTGGGAGGGTGCTGGCCGGAGAGAGGTCACCGGAGAGGATCACAACCTTGGGGACGACCGACGAGAGGAGCACCAACGAGCTCTGGCGGGGATGGCTCCGGCCGGACGCGACCGAGGAAGTGGGTGGGACGGTGGTGCTGACGCGTGGGGAGGGACTGCGGTGCTGACGCGTGGGGAGGGACTCGGGCGCGCGGGGGAAAAGCGGCGGCGGAGCGGCGGCCGGGATGCAGGCGCGGGGGCACGGGCGGCTCGAGTGCGACGGGGAGGCGGCGACGCGGTAGTCGGAGTGCGGCGGCGCTAGGTTAGGGCAGGTGGGGGATCGGGCGCGGGCACGGGTGAGGCGGGAGACAAGACTAGTGCGGGCCCACATGTCGGTTAGAGACCTTAAAGAGCACTTCAAGTGGCGACCGGACGCACTCCTCGAAACGACCGGACGCACGACACCCAGCGTCCGATCACGAACAGAGAGCTCCCGAAACGCGATTTCCTCGACCGAACGCGTCCGGTCGGACTTGACTGGACTCACCGAGCGTCCGATCACCCGCTTGCAAATGACCGGATGCACGAGCAAACTCCAGACCAGACTCGCCTGAGTTACTGTTCACTGGCGCGCGGGAGGAACTGACCGGACGCACCAGGAGCGTCCGGTCGCAGCGTCCGGTCACAGGGAAAACCCTGTTTTGACTCAGTTTTTCGCGCCGACTTCTCCCAACCAAGTTCCAACTCAAATAAGATGCAAATAAACACTAGTTGGAACCTAGAGGAGTGACTTCTCTCAAACCCTCAATTTTTTCAAATATTTTGCCATAGGCTAATTTAGTTTTCAAGATAAAATAGGCAATAAAACTCCAAGGAGACAACGTGTGGCCACCAAAACTAGGGGACTCAACCATTAGGAGCCTCAAATGCTCCCCCTAGCGGTGGACGAACACAGTGGTTGCTCAAAACATAACCGAAAAGGAACGACAAAGCAACAAACATGCATATGCAATGCAATACGGAATTTGAATCTAGGTTGCTTGTCAAGTTTGCTCATGGGTAAGCTTCTTCACACGCTTTTTAGGGCGGTTATCTTAACCACGTCTGACAAGCCTATGTGCATAGCGGATTTTAAACATGGCATATATTACAATGCAATGAAAAGACAACCCCCTTTTACCTTTTGACAAAGTTACTTAGATCAAGCACATTAAGCTCACTTCGCAATCTACAAAGGGTGTTCTCATCTAGGGGTTTTGTGAAGATATCCGCCAATTGATCTTCGGTTCTGACTCCCTCTAAGGATATATCTTTCTTTGAAACATGATCTCTAAGGAAGTGATGGAGAATATCTATGTGCTTTGTGCGAGAGTGTTGAACCGGGTTGTTAGCAAGCTTAACCGCGCTCTCATTGTCACACAACAAAGGTACCCTTTCTAGAACTACACCATAGTCTAAAAGGGTTTGTTTCATATAAAGGATTTGTGCACAACAAGCACCCGCGGCTATGTATTCCGCCTCGGCGGTAGACAAGGCCACACTATTTTGCTTTTTCGAACTCCACGAAGCTAGTGATCTCCCAAGCAAATGGCACCCTCCAGATGTGCTTTTTCTATTTACTTTGCAACCCGCGTAATCCGAATCGGAATATCCAACGAGTTGGAAGTTAGCTCCTTTGGGATACCAAAGGCCAAAGCTTGGGGTGTGCTTTAGGTACCTAAGGATTCTCTTCACCGCTATGAGATGTGATTCCCTAGGATCGGCTTGAAAGCGAGCACACATGCACACACTAAACATGATATCGGGCCTAGATGCGGTCAAATATAACAAACTACCAATCATAGAATGGTAGAGAGTTTGGTCAACCGGGTTACCTCCCACATCGAGGTCGAGATGTCCATTTGTTGGCATTGGAGTTTTGATAGGCTTGCAATCATCCATCTTGAAGCGCTTGAGGAGGTCTTTTGTATACTTCTCTTGAGATATGAAAGTCCCCTCCTTCAATTGCTTGACTTGGAAGCCTAGGAAGAATGTGAGCTCTCCAATCATGGACATTTCGAACTCCTTCGACATCAAGTCACCAAATTCCTTGCAATAGGCTTCATTTGTTGACCCGAAGATGATATCATCAACGTAGACTTGACAAATGAAGATTTCTCCATCAAGCTTTTTGGTGAATAGTGTGGTGTCAACCATCCCAATGGTGAAGCCCTTCTCAATGAGGAAGTCCCGAAGGCGCTCGTACCAAGCTCTAGGGGCTTGCTTGAGCCCATATAGCGCCTTGGACAACCAATAAACATGATTAGGATATCTAGGGTCTTCAAACCCGGGAGGTTGATCAACATAGACTAGTTCATTTATAAAGCCATTTAAAAATGCACTTTTCACATCCATTTGATATAATTTAATGTCATGATGTGATGCATATGCAAGGAGGATACGAATGGCTTCGAGTCTTGCAACCGGTGCAAAGGTCTCTCCAAAATCCAAACCTTCAACTTGAGAGAACCCCTTTGCAACTAGCCTTGCCTTGTTTCTAACAACATTGCCTTGATCATCTTGCTTGTTCCTAAACACCCATTTTGTTCCAATGACTCTTGCGCCTTTGGGTCGCTCTTCAAGTGTCCAAACTTGGTTGCGGGTGAAGTTGTTTAATTCTTCATGCATAGCATTCACCCAATCCAGATCACCTAGAGCTTCATCTACAATGGTAGGCTCAACAAGAGACACAAAGGAGTGATGTTCAATAAATAAAGCAAGTTTTTGAGATTGAGTCATTACACCCCTTGTTGGACTCCCTATGATGAGATCTTGAGGATGAGCTTGTAGTAGAGGAGTAGTCCTTTGATCAACCACTTGAGGGGCCGCTTGTGGAGCATCAACATCTTGAGCTTGTACCACCATTTGATCATGGGAGACATGAGTATCTTCAAATGGATCTCTCCCTTCTTTGTCATCAACATGTGGTACATGGGATGATGATGGCTTGTCAATGACTTGCACATCATCATCATCATCTTTAGTCTTGATGGCTCCAACCGACATGTTCTTCATTGCTTCCCTCAATGGTTCATCACCTACATCATCAAGATTTTCATGCTCTCCTTGAGAGCCATTAGATTCATCGAATTCCACATCATATGTTTCTTCTACCATCCCGGTGGCATGGTTGAATACTCGATATGCTTTGGACTTCAATGAGTAACCAACAAGAAAACCAATATCACATCGGCGTTGAAACTTCCCTAGGTGTTGGCGCTTCTTGTAGATGTAGCATTTGCACCCAAACACTCTAAAGAATGATACATCCGGCTTCTTGTTGTTGAGTAGCTCATAGGGGGTCTTGCCAAGGAGACGATGGGGGAACAACCGGTTTGATGCATAGCAAGCGGTGTTGATTGCTTCTGCCCAAAATCTTTCCAGTGTAGTGTACTCATCTAACATAGTCCTTGCTAGGGTGATTAGTGTTCGGTTCTTCCTCTCAACTACCCCATTTTGTTGTGGTGTGTAGGTTGCGGAGACTTCATGCTTGATCCCAACTTCATCACAATATTGCTCAATGTGGGTGTTGTCAAACTCCCTTCCATTGTCACTTCTTATCTTCTTGATCTTCAAGTCAAACTCATTTTGGACTCTCTTGGCAAACTTCTTGAATGAAGGGGTTGCTTCGGATTTGTCATGAAGAAAGAATACCCAAGTGTATCTAGAGTAGTCATCAACAATCACTAGGCAATAGAGATTTCCACCCAAGCTAGCATATGTTGTTGGTCCAAATAGATCCATGTGTAGTAGCTCTAACTCTCTTGATGTTGACACAAAGGCTTTGGTTGGATGTGTATTTGCAACTTGCTTGCCGGCTTGACATGCACTACACAATTTGTCCTTCTCAAATTTGACATCCTTCAAGCCCCTAACCAAATCCTTCTTCAATAGCTTGTTGAGAGTGTTCATTCCAACATGTGCTAATTTTCTATGCCATAGCCAACCAAGTGATTGCTTTGTGAACAAACATGTCTTCAAGTTGGCATCTTCGGAGGTGAAATCCACTAAATAGAGATTGTTGTATCTAAAACCCTTGAATATCACTTGTGTATCATCTTTCTTGGTCACAACCACTTCCTTGTCGGTGAACAAACATTGAAAGCCAAGGTCACATAATTGCCCAACGGATAGCAAGTTGAAGCTCAATGATGCAACTAGGAGTACATTGGAGATGGTATGATCATTTGATATGGCCACTTTGCCCAATCCCTTGACATTGCCCTTTGAGTTGTCACCAAATGTAATCTTTTCTTGGTCATTGACATTCTCTTCAAGTGAGGTGAACATCCGGGGATCACTGGTCATATGTTGTGTGCAACCACTATCAATCACCCAATGGGATCCACCGGTCTTGTAGTTCACCTATACACAAGAGAAATCAAGCTTGAGCTTTTGGGACCCAAACTTGTTGAGGTCCCTTAACCTTCTCTACTAGTGACTTTGCAACCCAAATTTGCTTTGGCCTATTCTTGTTAGGAGGCCCCACGAACATAACCTTCATCTTGCCACTAGAGTCTTGTATAAGCATGTAGTGAGCATTGAAAGCAAAGGGCCTAGCATGCTTGGGCAAGGGTGTAGGTTGAGGCTCTTCACAATCATGAGCAAAGTGACCTTCCTTTTGTCGGGGGACCGTAAAAGGGGTACCCCCAATCAACGCAAAACAAATAGGTTAAACCTAGAACACCAATTAATAAGAAACCCAGCTAGACTAACCTTCCAAAAAACCAACCCCTCGAGGCCTGTAACGCTGGCCCACCGCCAGGGAGCTCAGGCTCGCCAAAGCCTTACCGACCGCCTCCTGGTAGCCTACCCTTCGAGCCTCGGCACATAGGCCTCGAACCCGCTACAGCCGTATACCGCTCCTCGAGACCCCGCGCGGGGACCTCGAGCCTCTCTAGCACGATGGCCTGTCCCTCGAGACACTTCACACCTCCTTCGAGCGGCGCCAGACATTGGATGCCAATCCCACGCTGCGCATTTAATGCTTTCACCAACTCCGGTCACATCCTCTGGCATGCGAAGCGTGCCACAGCGAGCCAGGGTCAGGGTCAAACCTCGTTTTCACCACAAGCATAGTCAAAAGGGGACAAGTACGACACTGTTAGGCCATACCTTACACTGTTGCACGTCCAAGCCACGTCTCAAGGCCCGGATACATGCTGTTCAATCGGGTTTCCCGGGACTTGCCCATACCTGCGGGGGCTCGAGCCCCCCGTAGGTGCCACCTCGAGGCCGGCCCCGCGCCCCTCGAGCCCTGACAGCTTTCATGCTATTGGAGGACAGGTATCCCAAGACTCGGAGGGACCCAGCCACGTCATGTACGCGCCGGAATGGACGCTGCACGGCCTCACGTCGCCACGCCTCCACGTCTGCGCTCAGGATGGAGGCCATGCTTCAAGGACGCCTCAACTGCAACCCCCACGTCGGCTCCAATGGCGTCGACAAGACAGGATTCCTACCCTCCTCCGTATTGGGCGTTGTACATCCCGACTCCTGTATCACACTCCTGTAACCCTGGCCTCCCCTTGCTCTATAAAAGAGGACACCAGGGCCCTTCACTCCTCCGGTTACACATATACGGCTAGACACACGCATACGCATGAGTCCGCACAAGTCTACACCACACACACATATGAGTCCGGACTCCGGTCCACGCTCGTTGAGCTTGTATTGCCCCTGTACAAGCACTTAGGTGCAAGTAATACAAGAATCTCCTCCCCCCGCTGGACGTAGGGCCTTCTTTGTCCGAACCAGGATAAATCTTGTGTCTCCTTGCATCACCATCCAGAAAGAGAGCATGCGATCATATTACTAGTTAGTGTCATACCCCCCGGGTAGAAACACCGACAGTTGTCGCGCCAGGTAGGGGCCTTCGCATGTCCGAGTCGATTTCTTGTTGTTTTCTGGATGGCTTCTCCCGCTCCTTCGTTCTCTGCTGGTGCCGTCATCTGGTTCGGGAGCCTCGAGTTCTTGGCCACCGGCAACGACAACGAGCTGACCCTGCTCTCCGCGGAGGGCTCGAGTGGAGGGCATGTCACGCCACCCCGCGCAGGGGGCGTGGCGCGTCGCCACCTCGCGAGCGGCACCGTCGTCACCATCATTGCCAGGCACAGGCGGTGCCTGCGGCGTACACCCACTTCCCCGCGGCCGGCGCAGGGTCCCCGAGGAGAAATCTGCCCGGCGCGCGGCCGGAGACTTCTAGGGCGCGCGCGCACTCTCCCGGCGAGTTCGCGTTCATCATGCGCATGGACCAGGAGCCTGGCCAGAGGCTCCCGAGCCATGCTCCGTCGACACCACGTGGCCTCCTCCCGCACGGGGTGTACCGCGCTCGACGCCAGCGGTTCCTGTTCGGCCTCAACAACTCCGCAGCTGTCTACGCCCACCACCTCGACGAGCGCCGTCAGGACCGGGCGGCTGCGGAGCGGGAGGAGCGTCCGGGCGTACTCCTATGAGCCACCACCAACCTGGAGGTCGTCTACCCCGCGCACGTCGACCGCGGCTTCTCACGAGTCGTTGAGCCACCCCGGCGAGCCACCGTCGGAGAATGGTACCGCGAGCTGCAGTCCCAGCTTGAGCCAGGGCGGCGCGACATCAACAACTCTGACTCCGACGAGTACGACTACCATGACCCTGACCTCTGGGATCCCACCAGGGAGTGCTTCCAGCTCGAGGGGGTCGTGAGCGATGCCGAGGACGACGACGACGACGACGCCAGGCCGACGCTCAACCTCGAAGCGCCCAACGACGTGGCGGCGGCGGGCGGATCACGCATTCGGGGAAGGAACGCGCCCCCGGCCTCGGGTGCACCACCTCAGCACAACGACGACCGGGCGGCATAGCTCGCGCAGCTGCAGGAGACGATCACCAAGGCCGAGGAGGAACGACAACGCCTGCTGCAGCTCCAGCAGACTCTGATGCAGGAACGAGCCCAGCCTCGAGGCGCCGGCGCTCGTAGCCGTGCTCGAGAGGTCCACCGACAGATCCTCGAGGACGGGGCACCAGCACGCCCCGAGGTATGCTTCCCGCGAGTCGGGCAGAACGTGGTGGCGGCCACAATGCTGCTCCGCGATCTACCCGCCGTCTCCAACCCTGACGCCAGGCGCATGCTCGGCGAAATGAAGAACCTCCTCGAGATAGCCGCTGTGCAGCAGGCCGAGAGCTCAGCCTCGCGCCGGCGCAGAGCGGCCTCGGGGAAGCCGGCAGACACGCCCCGCAACGAGCGTGAGATGTCCATCCACCAGCCGGACGCCCCTCGAGCCAGGCCAGTCCGGGAGCGGATCGTCAACAACCGGCCACCTCGAGACCCTCATGACGCAGGCAACGAACCCCCGGCGCCAGGTGCATCACCTCAGCGTAACGATGACCAGGCGGCACAGCTCGAGCGGCTGCGGGAGGCGATCACCAAGGCTGAGGAGGGCATATTTCAGTGTCGGCGCGACACCAACCGCCGGCGCAAGGACAAAAGGGCCGAGGAGCGTGGCTACAGTGCCCATCGAGGGGGGCGCTACGACAGCGACGAGGACCGGCAAGGCCTCGAGCCCCCGGGCCCCAGGGTCTTCAGCCGGGCCATCCGCAGCTCAGCCCTCCCCGACCGCTTTCGACCACCGACCAACATCGTGAAGTACGACGGGGAGGTCGAGTCCAAGCTGTGGCTCTCCGACTTCCGCCTGGGCTGCCAACTGGGCGGGGCAAAGAGCGACGACCGCGTGATCATACGCCAGCTCCCACCTTACCTCTCGGACACCGCCCGTCGGTGGCTCGAGGGGCTCCCACCGGATCGGATCCACGACTGGGCCGACCTAGTCAGGGTTTTCGATGGGAATTTCAAGGGGACTTGCGTGCGTCCAGGCAACCCCTGGGATCTTCGACGTTGCAGGCAGGCAACGGACGAGCCCCTCCGCGACTTCGCTCGACGATTCTCGAAGGAGCGCCTCGAGCTCCCCCACGTGCCTGATGAGGATGTCATCTCGGCGTTCCTCGTGGGCACGACATGCCAAGAGCTAGTTCACGAGCTAGGGCGCTACCGTCCCAGGACGGTCGAGGATCTGATGGATCGTGTCACCAGCTTTGCCTCAGGCGACGAGGCAGTGGGGGCCTTCTTCGGCCGCTCCACGGACAAAGGCAAGGCGGTGGCCGCGCCGGAGGGCTCGAACAAGGGCAACGACGCCAAGAACCGCAACAACAACAACAACAAAAAGAAGAAGAACAAAGGCAAAGGTCAAAAGGCGAAGCGCGACGCCGATGACGACGACGATGAGGAAGTGCTCGCAGGTGCCCTCGAGCATAAGAAGCCTCGAGGCCCCCCCGACGGGGCCGTCTTCGACAAATAGCTCGAGGACCCCTGCCCTTATCACAAGGGTCCCACGAATCACAAGCTGAAGGACTGCCGACTGATCAGGGGCTTCTACTCCAGGCTCGACGACAAGAAGGAGGACGCGCCTAAGGGCAAGGACAACAAATGACACGACGACGGGGACGCGGATTTCCCCCGGTGTGTGACTGCTTCATGATCTACGGGGGGCCAACCGTCGGGCTCTCAGCTCGAGAGAGAAAGAAGGAGCGCCGGGAGATCTTTGCACTCTGCCACGATGCCCCCCGGTATCTTGACTGGTCTGATGCGCCGATCACGTTCGACCGTGACGACCATCCGGACCGTGTCGTAAATCCGGGGGCGTACCCCCTCGTCGTCGACCCCGTCATCGTCGACGTGCGGTTCTCCAAGGTGTTGATGGATGGGGGCTCGAGCCTCAACATCATATACCTCGAGACCCTCGACCTCCTGGGGATTTCGAGGGACCAGCTTTGACCCAGCGTCGGGGGGTTCCACGGAGTCGTACCAGGGAAGAAGGCACACCCCCTCGGGCGCATTGACCTACCTGTCTGCTTTGGCACGCCGGCTAACTTCCGCCGGGAAACGCTCACCTTCGAGGTGGTTGGGTTCCAAGGGACCTACCACGCCATCATCGGCAGGCCAGGCTACGCCAAGTTCATGGCGGTCCCCAACTACACGTACTTGAAGCTCAAGATGCCGGGGCCGAAAGGGGTCATCACCGTCGACACCTCCTACGAGCACGCGTACCACTGCGACGTGGAGTGCGTCGAGCGTGGGGAGGCCAACGTCCACCTCGACTCGCTCGAGGCCTTGGCAGCCCTGGCCACCGAGGAGGCCCCAGAAGCAAAGCGCCACGCTGGCACCTTCGAGCCGGCAGAGCACACCAAGCTGATACCCGTCGACCCGACCTCGACCGATGGCAAGACGCTGGCCATCAGTGCCAGCCTCGAGCCTAAATAGGAAGCAGTGCTCGTCGACTTTCTCCGCGCAAACATCGACATGTTTGCGTGGAGCCCCTCGGACATGCCAGGCATACCGAGGGGAGTCACCGAGCACGCCTTGGAGATCCAGGCCGGGTCCAGACCGGTGAAGCAACGCCTGCGCCGCTTCGACGAGGAGAAGCGCAGGATCATCGGCGAGGAGGTGCACAAGCTTTTGGCGGCTGGATTCATCAAGGAGGTATTTCACCCAGAGTGGCTAGCTAACCCTGTACTAGTTAGGAAAAAGAATGGAAAAATGCGGATGTGTGTAGATTACACTGGTCTGAATAAAGCATGTCCAAAAGTTTCATTTCCTTTACCTAGAATTGATCAGATTGTCGATTCCACTGCGGGGTGTGAAGTACTTTCATTTCTCGATGCGTATTCCTGCTACCACCAGATTAGGATGAAAGAATCCGACGAGCTCGCTACCTCTTTTGTTACGCCTTTTGGTATGTATTGCTATGTTACAATGCCCTTCGGCCTTCGAAACACCGGGGCAACGTACCAACGTTGCATGCAGCATATCTTTGGCAAGCACATAGGCAAAACCGTCGAGGCCTACGTCGACGACATCGTGGTCAAGACCAAGAAAGTCGGGGACCTCATCAGCGACCTCGAGACCACGTTCGAGTGCCTCTGGGCCAAGAATGTGAAACTCAACCCCGAGAAATGTGTCTTTGGTGTGCCTCGAGGCATGCTACTTGGCTACATCGTCTCACAGCGGGGGATCGAGGCCAACCCCGAAAAGATCTGAGCAGTCACGAGGATGGGCCCAATTCGAGATCTCAAGGGCGTACAGAAAGTGACAGGCTGCCTAGCCGCTCTCAGCAGGTTCATCTCGAGGCTAGGGGAAAAGGCGCTACCCCTCTACCGCCTGCTGAAGAAAACGGAGCACTTTGCGTGGACCCTCGAAGCCGAGGAGGCCCTAACCAAGTTGAAGGGGGTGCTAACTTCCACGCCAATTCTCGTGCCACCACGACCAGCCTAGGGTGACGATCCCCCCGAGCCTCTCCTCCTCTATGTAGCAGCAACCACCCAGGTGGTCAGCGCGGTCATAGTCGTCGAGAGGCACGAGGAGGGTCACGCGTTACTAGTCCAACGGCCTGTGTACTTCATCAGTGAGGTGCTCTCCGAGGCCAAGGTCCGGTACCCGCACATCCAGAAGCTGCTCTACGGCATCATCATCACGAGGCGCAAGCTCCAGCACTACTTCCTCGCTCACCCCGTGACGGTGGTATCATCCTTCCCCCTCGGAGAGATCATCAACAACCGGGAAGCCACGGGGCGCATCGCCAAGTGGTCTGCCGAGCTGATGGGGGAGGCCATCACCTACGCTCCATGGAAAGCTATCAAGTCGCAAGCGATGGTGGACTTCGTTGCAGAATGGACTGACACCCAGCTCCCGCTAGCGCAAATTCAAGCCGAGCTCTGGACTATGTACTTCGACGGGTCCCTCATGAAGACAGGGGCAGGCGCAGGCCTGCTCTTCATCTCACCCCTCGGAGTTCACATGCGCTACCTGTTGCGCTTGCACTTCCCCGCCTCCAACAACATCGCTGAGTACGAGGCCCTCGTCAACGGGCTGCGCATCGCTCTCGAGCTTGGGGTCTGACACCTCGACGTTCGAGGGGACTCACAGCTCGTCATCAACCAAGTCATGAAGGCCTTGAGCTGCATCTATCCCAAGATGGAAGCATACTGCGGAGAGGTACGCAAGCTAGAAGACGAGTTCCACGGCCTCGAGCTCAACCACATCGCACGAAAGTACAATGAGGCCGCGGACGAACTAGCTAAGATAGCGTCCACGCGCGGCACCGTCCCACCAGATGTCTTCTCGAGGGACATCTTCGAGTCGTCCGTCAAAATTGGCCCGGGGGCTGGCTCCTCGACGCCACCCCTCGAGCCGGACACGGGGGCTCGACCATCAACGCCACCCCTCAAGAACAATCCCACGACATCCGCTGAGGCAATGCAGATCGACGCACCCACCTCTTCTTCATCACGACCCCTCGACTGGCGGACGCCCTTCCTCGACTACCTGACGCAAGGCGTGCTACCAGAGGACAAGACGGAGGCCCGACGCATCACTCGAAGGGCCAAGACCTACGTCATCTACGGCGACGAACGAGAGCTGTACCGTCGAAGCCCATCAGGAATCCTTCAACGCTGCATCCCCCTCGAGGAAGGACGCAGGCTCCTCGACGACATGCACTCGGGGGCTTGCGGCCATCACGCAGCGCCAAGGACCCTGGTGGGGAACGCCTTCCGACAAGGCTTCTACTGGCCAACCGCCATCGGAGACGCCAAGCGCCTGGTCCAAGCTTGCCAAGGGTGTTAGTTCTACGCCAAGCAAACGCACCAGCCCGCGCACGCCCTGCAGATGATCCCCATCACTTGGCCGTTTGCCGTCTGGGGGCTCGACCTCGTGGGTCCCCTCAAGATGACAACTGGAAAGTACACGCATGTTCTCGTGGCCATCGACAAATTCACCAAGTGGATCGAGGCCAAGCCCGTAGGCGACCCCACCTCTGAGAAGGCCGTCGAGTTCATCGCCGACATCATGTACCAGTTTGGGGTGCCTAACGTCATCATCACTGACAATGGCACACAATTCACGGGCAAAAAGTTCATCAGCTTCTGCGACGACAACAACATTCGCGTGACCTGGGCCTCGGTTGCGTACCCTCAATGCAACGGGCAGGTCGAGCGCGCCAACAGCATGATACTCCACGGGCTGAAGCCGAGGCTATTCAAGACCCTCAAGAATTTCGGAAAGGGGTGTGCTGCAGAGCTCCCCTCGGTGTTGTGGGGCCTCAGGACTACGCCGAGTCGAGCCACCGGGTTCACTCCGTTTTTCCTAACCTATGGCGCCGAGGCCGTCTTGCCTACGGACCTCGAGTACGGCTCCCCTCGACTTCGAGCCTACAACGAACAAACCAATGACGAGAGGCTCGCCAATGCCAAGGACCAGCTCGAGGAGGCTCGAGACGTGGCGCTCATCAACTCCGCACGCTACCAGCAAACACTTCGACGCTACCACGACAAGCACGTGCGCAAGAGGGACTTGGCGGTGGGGGACCTCGTGCTTCGACGGCTACAAGATAATCGAGGGCGCCACAAGCTCACCTCTCCATGGGAGGGCCCATACACCGTAGCTGAGGTACTCAAGCCAGGAACATACAAGCTCCACGATGGTCAAGGCAGGATCCTGACGAACGCGTGGAACATATCTCAGCTACGTCGCTTCTACCCTTAAAGGCCTCGAGGCCTTGTTCATTTTGTTGCTTTGTACAAACATGATTAATATGAATGAGCAAACTCGTGCACCATCTTTCATATTACTTAGCAACTTAAGGTAGCCTCGACCCTGCCTTGCTCAGGGTCGAGCCTCCCTCGGTGGCTGACAGGGGGGACCCCCCAGACTCCGGAAAAAGCGCGTTTTTCTTTTCTTTTCAAAAATTCGACCCTCATCTCGATTCGCATCTCGAGCGCACTAGCAACGTCTAAATCCGTAGATACCTCGAGCCTCCAAGAGTCAGGGGGCGTCGATGTAGACAGCCACCCACGCCCCAGGGCTACGGTACCCTACCTACGCCTCCCCTCGAGGAACTCGCGCATATCGAAGGAACACAGACTAAGCCGGTAAAAGCTCGAGCTTGCGATAAAGAGAAGTGATCGGATAAATTTGAAAAGAAAATAGCTTCTTCAAACAAACGAGTCGTATGCACATGTTGGCCTCGACGGGCCATAAGTCATAACATAAATTCTTACAAGGGCCTCGACGCCCAAATTTGGCACGCAGGCCTCATTCTTCATCCGTCTGGAATTCTTCCCCAAGATCTTCCGCCGCGGGCTCAGCCTCGACGTCCGGGCCAGGAGGAGGGGGGCCGCCTACGCCACTGCCCGCATTAGGAGGCAGCACGTCCTCCTCGAAGAGCTTGGCGAACGCCGCCCCCGGCCTCTCCACCTTCTCCAAGATTTTGTCGACGCGGCGGTCATTCCACTCCTCGTCCTTCCCCTCGATCTCGATGAAGCCCTTGGCAACAACATTGACCGGGTAGCGGAAGCCGGAGCGGACGACCGCAAGCGCCTGCTTTACTCCATGGTGGAGAGCGCTCCTGACGCGGTCCCGCGCGGCCACGTCAAAGAAGCACAGGGCGTCAACCAGGGCGTCGCCCCGAGCCACCGCGCCCTCTGCCGCGGCCACCGGGTCGGCACCCCACATGGAGCTGAGCCTGTCGAGGGTGACGCGCGCTCGCTCCGCCACCATGGTTTCGCCCCGGAGTCGCTCCATGAGGGCCTGATTCGTCTCGCGGAGCTCCTCGGCGGTCTTCTCGACATCTATGCAACAAACAGAAAAGAAGCGGCGAAGTCGCTGGAAAGGACCTCAACGCGCTACTCGAGTGTACGCTTCTGGGACAGCACGTCGAGCTTTTCGCCCCTGGTTGGGGCGGAGAAGCCCCCGCTCCACCAGCGTCTCCTGCTCATGTTGCGTCGTCTTCGTCGGGTTCCAGTCTTCGGGCGGCAGCACTTAGGACTGGGCGGCCATGGCGGCGACGGCGTGGATCTGAGCGGCGGACGGGCGGCCGGGAAGATTCCCAATTGCTGGCTCGGGAAGAAGGCGTGCGGAGGCTACGACGGCGGTGAAGGCAAAGGCAAAGTAAAAGAAACCCTCACCCCTCTTTCGATATTTATAAGAGAAAACCCCAACGGGCGAGGTCTCCCATGGCGGCGAAAAGGTAACCGCACGCATTTAATGTGCCCACATAACCGCATCTCGAGCTGGTCGACAGGTACACGCGGCAACTCCGCACTCGCTCCGCTCCTCCGGGCCCACCACGGCCGCCGCTCCGACCTCTTGTCAGTTGCCCTAGCGCCACGATCTCCACTACCTCGCCTAAAAAGGCGCGCCCAACGGGCAGAAGGATTGCAAGCGACGGAGGCTTCTTCAAGAAGGTAAAAATGGGCCCCCGGCCCTAAGCCTCGAAGCAGCGGAGGCTGGCCCTCGAAGAGGGTTCGACAGCCGGCTTCGAGAACCCGAGTAAGGGACACCAAGGGGCACCACTCGTGGCATTACTCGAGGGCCAAGCCCTCGAGGCCCCTCACGTGTATCCAAGGCAGGGCGCACGACATGCAGAGAGATCCCCTCGGAGGGAGGCATCGAGCCACCGGGTCCTATCGAATGGACCCGGCACTCCTGCAGACCGAGCGCCCATGCTTTATGAGATCGCCTCTGGGCTACAGTCGACCCCATCGAACGGGGCATGAGGTCTCACTTGGATTCCCCCGTTACCAGCTCACCGGGAACCTCGATACTCGCCCGCTCGTGGTAGTACGAGGCATCCCCCCTCGCATCCGATCGAAAGGACTCGCGGGATGACAAGCCAGGGCAACCGGCGTGCCGGACAGCTCGAAGAGCCGGCCGGCCGGTTCAGCCTGGCACCCCTTGACGAAAGAGGGTCTAAAAACTCAGGGGCTCGACACTCTCGAACCTAAAAAATGCAACTAACACTCACGCTCGTAAAAAAGCCCACGAGGGAGTCCAAACCACTCCCCCGTGGCCTCGGGGGCTACACCTGCGGGTGTCGCTCGTGCGACACCCACAAAATCAAAGCAACCAAACCCTCGAGAACCGACTAGCTAACCCTCGAGATCCCAGTCGGGAGCCCCTGCTCGAGTACAAGCACTCAAACAAGGGCTCGGGGGCTACTGTCGGGGGACCGTAAAAGGGTGTGGCGGAACGGTCCTAATCCCATGGCCCACAGGTCCCCGTTAGCCTCTGACAGCCGAACCTATGTTCCACGTGACCAAGACAGTTTGTCACCGGGCTGCATCAGCGCCCATCGTCCGCAGGATCATCTCACCTTTCGGTTACAACACTGGATACTTTTACAAATAACATTGGAATACAGAGCGGAAGACTTAAATAACATTAGTTTTACAAACCGAGGTTCCAAATAAGATTAAAGGTGCAGTTATTACAAACCAAGTTCGGGTAATAGAAATAGGCAACGTAGCGGAGTACAACAAAATAAAGATACTTGCAAACACCCAGCCCGAGGGTGCACAATTATTCATCGGCCTCATCGGCCTCTTCCAGGACGATGGTCATGCAGCAGGGCGCAAGACACATCGGGGACTCAGTCATACCTGCAGCATGGGTAACAAACCCTGAGTACTGGGGTACTCAACAAGACTTACCCGACTAAAGAAAAGGAAGAAGACTCAGGGATGAGAGGCTTAGGGTAGTCAAGGTAGGCTTAAGCAAGACCAAGTATTTTGCAGAAAAGCATTTTGTAAACCTCGTGCTATTTTTGGAAAGATTCAAGTATTTCTCAATTCTTCATTGTTCATGATTCATTTTACCTTCCAAAACATACCTAGTTGAGAACCACTCTCCGTTGACAGTCAGTGACCAAGTCTCCATAACCGAGGAGCAACGTTAATCCGGATAAATAATACTCAGCTGAGGATCCCTATTCACACTGCATATGTAGCACCCAAGCTTGCATATGTCAACTCGTCTACCACGAACCCTCCAAGATTGGACCGGTCCTACGCCACCCGGAAGTACAGTACA
The DNA here is from genome assembly GCA_009763385.1 of Coix lacryma-jobi var. lacryma-jobi. Lineage (NCBI taxonomy): Eukaryota > Viridiplantae > Streptophyta > Magnoliopsida > Poales > Poaceae > Coix > Coix lacryma-jobi. The sequence continues at coordinate 14,539,512 of CM019824.1, forward strand.
CCACTCATATCCAGGCACGACGACCACGTGGGTACAAGCTACTTCCGCCATCTCGCCACTCCCAGTGCGCGGTTGTCGGTCCCAATCAAGGAGTCCTCGGAGCCAGAGCTTTCCGAAGTATGTGAATAGTTACAAGTCTTGGCCAGCAGGCCCCCATACGGATGGTCCCTAATTTTTCTGCCAGAACCATACCTCGGTTATATCTCACCCAAGTGTAATAGTCCTGTCAGTTTTTCAACCCTATCCCGGTCGGTGTCAACTGTTGAGTCCCGGACTACAACATGACGGCACCGTACGCTCGGACAACCTCTCCTCGCAGTTGACTAGGTACGGATCAGATACTTAGCCAGCAGTCGGGGAGTAAAGCCAAATTCCCATAAAAATTCTTTAAGTGATCTCACTTTTGAAATTGGCATTTTATTGCAAATCTATTGGATAGCGTTACTAAGCATTTTGCAAATAATTTTTAAACAGGGCGGGGTATTTGCCGGTGGAGGTAAATAGTGCAGGCAATAGGTCATCACACAACTCCTATATCCTAATGCAGTAGTTTAACTCAAAGGCATTTTAGGTAAACTTTTATAAAAAAAACAAGGAAGGATTAAAATGCACCGGGGCTTGCCTTGAAGAGCAAAAAGGACAGGCTCGGGGTCGGTAGTGCAGGTGTCGGAGCTCGGGGTCGCCTCGGGGGTAGGTTCGTCAGCGGCTGCCTCGACTTTGATGCCTTCTCCTTCAGACACTACACGTATGCAATGATGTATGCTTATGAGGATGCTGACAAGAACAAGAGACTTGCTAAAGCGCAGGACAATTCCACTGATTCTAGAATACAACTTTCCAACGTGAAAGTAACTCCTAGTGTGGACATAAAGTTACTTATCTCTACCCCTAAGCAAGATTAATCAAACCTATTAAGCATCATCTAGTAATCCTAAGCATAAGTCATGCATGGCATCACAAACATCATAGACCAGATGGGTGGGGGTCTATGAACAGCAACAATCCCAAAAGTCACATCACAGGGCATACAACATGAACCCTAATTGCTTTTCTATTTTTCCTAATTATTTAAAAAGGTCATTTTATGCAGTTGCTCCAAAATTTACCCAATTAATCTCATAAGTTCATTATGGTATAAATAGATGACAAAACAAATTTCCTAATTTTTGGAGATCATTAAGGTGCTTAAAAAAAATCAAACATTTAATTAACAAAAGGCACTATTTAACAATTAAAATAAATGCCCAAAAATCAACTTGCTCTAAAAGACCTCAAAATTCTACCAGAGACTAAACACGACATAACTAGCACATAAAAATTTATCTCATGATTTTTGGAGCTACACATGATTTTCTAAAAATCTAAAACCATCCATTTCTTAATTAAAAGAAGGATTTTTCATTTTCTAATTTTTGCAGAAAAGTAGGGTTTCTTATTTTTCTAAAATACTACACAGTGCAAGGAGCATACCACATTTTTCTCAGGATTTAAGGAGCAACAGATTAATTCTCATAAAAAAGAGAAAACAGAACACTATTCACATTTTCAAAAAAAAAAGAAAAGGAGCACTGTGCTTCTTCCCCGCGGGCTCGGCGCGCTCGCCGGCGAGAGCGCGCGGCGGACCGGCCGCTCGGGCCTCGCGCTGGGAAAGCAGAGGGTGGGGGAAGCTTCGCGGGCTCACCGGGGGTCGGGAACGAGGAACGGCGAGGCGGTGCAAGGGTCGGAGGAGGGAGTTCGACGGCGGCGGTGCTTCGGCGGAGCTCTTCGGCGGCGAGCAAGCGTTCCGGCGGCTCTGTCCATCAAAAGGGATCACCGATGTGCGGTTAGGAGCGCACCGAGGTGAGGAAAAGAGGACGGGGTCGGAGGGACGGGAGGAACACTCACGGCGACGAATTTCGGCCCACACCGCGACGGGGTCGTTCGCCGGAGTCGGGGACGGATCGCTTGCGCCGGCGAAAGGAGGGGCGGAGGGGTGAAATTGGTTGCTCGGGAAGGTGGAGAAGCTCAAGGCGAAGGTGATGGGGTGCTCAGCGGGCTCCGGGGCAGTCCGGTGGCTCGGATTGGCGAGGTGGCGCCGATGGCGGAAAAACGGCGGAGGCTCGACGGCTTTTATAGCCGCGGGGTGGTGCCGGGGTCCGGTCAAAAGGGGCGGGGAGCGATCGTGCGGCATTAGCGGAGGTAGGGGCAGGGTAGGGCGGCTCGACGTGGGCGGGGAGCTCGCGCGCGGCGCGGCGGCTTGCCGGCGGCCGGCAGCTGCCCGCTGTCCGCGGCCGAGGGGAAAGAGGAGGAGGGTAGGGGACGGGCGAGGCGGAGGTAGGGGCCGGGGAGCTTGCGCGCTAGCGCTGGCGGCGCACGACATGGGCGCGGGTCAGCCGGTCGGCGTGGCCGGCGCTCTGCCGCCGGCGGCCGGGGTCCCCCCTGCTTTAAAGCTCGTGCACAGTGACGTCACCTTCCTCCTTTTTCTGAATTTTCGAAATTACTCCCAAAATTTGAACTACACAAAGAAAACTCAAAATACCAAAGTTGCTTAAAATTTTGAGATCTACAACTTTGCCAATATAAACTTTTTCTGAAACTCAATAGTTTTTGAGATAATTTTGAAAACTGAAAAGGGGACAAAATTGAAGTTTGAAAGAATTTGAAATTACTTCTGATTTTGTATTGAAACTTGAAAATCTGCAAACACCAAAGTTGTTCCTTATTGCAAGATCTACAACTTTTCTTATTAGGCCAACTTCAAATTTTGAATAGTTTTTGAATTAGAAAAAAGAGGGGTAAAGCTAGAGTTTGGAAATTTACGGTTTTTCAAAAGGAATTTAAATTCTATTTCTGATTTTGAACTTTGATCAACACAACAAAACATCAAGACACTCAACTGAACAAGATTCACACAAAGCTAGACACAGAGATGAAATTACCATTTTGCCCTTATAGGAGGATTTGGGCCTTTAGGGTTTTTGAAAAAAGACCACTACACAAGCCACCTCAGAAAAAGGTAAATGCAAAACAAGTATTAGGCAAACATAATGCATGGCAAGGATGATTAATGACTAAAGATGATGACATGTCAGGTTCATTACATATTAATCACCAGAGGTGTTACAAAGGGGTACCCCCAATCAACGCAAAACAAATAGGTTAAACCTAGAACACCAATTAATAAGAAACCCAGCTAGACTAACCTTCCAAAAAACCAACCCCTCGAGGCCTGTAACGCTGGCCCACCGCCAGGGAGCTCAGGCTCGCCAAAGTCTTACCGACCGCCTCCTGGTAGCCTACCCCTCGAGCCCCGGCACATAGGCCTCGAACCTGCTACAGTCGTATACCGCTCCTCGAGACCTTGCGCGGGGACCTCGAGCCTCTCTAGCACGATGGCCTGTCCCTCGAGACACTTCACACCTCCTTCGAGCGGCGCCAGACATTGGATGCCAATCCCACGCCGCGCATTTAAAGCTTTCACCAACTCCGGTCACATCCTCTGGCATGCGATGCATGCCATAGCGAGCCAGGGTCAGGGTCAAACCTCGTTTTCACCACAAGCATAGTCAAAAGGGGACAAGTACGACACTGTTAGGCCATACCCTACACTGTTGCACGTCCAAGCCACGTCTCGAGGCCCGGATACCTGCTGTTCAATCGGGTTTCCCGGGACTTGCACATACCTGCGGGGGCTCGAGCCCCCCGTAGGCGCCACCTCGAGGCCGACCCCGCGCCCCTCGAGCCCTGACAGCTTTCATGCTATTGGAGGACAGGTATCCCAAGACTCGGAGGGACCCAGCCACGTCATGTACGCGCCGGAATGGACGCTGCACGGCCTCACGTCGCCATGCCTCCACGTCTGCGCCCAGGATGGAGGCCATGCTTCAAGGACGCCTCAACAGCAACCCCCACGTCGGCTCCAGTGGTGTCGACAAGACAGGATTCCTACCCTCCTCCGTATTGGGCGTTGTACATCCCGACTCCTGTATCACACTCCTGTAACCCTGGCCTCCCCTTGCTCTATAAAAGGGGACACCATGGCCCTTCACTCCTCCGGTTACACATATACGGCTAGACACACGCGTACGCACGAGTCCGCACAAGTCTACACCACACACACATACGAGTCTGGACTCCGGTCCACGCTCGTTGAGCTTGTATTGCCCCTGTACAAGCACTTAGGGGATGCTCTTGCGTTGCTTCATCTTCTCTTCAAGGAAGCCAATGCCATTTCTATTGGTCTTCATGACGGTGTTCATGAGTAGCTCACTTTGAAGACATTGTCCCTTGGTGAATTTCTTCAACCCGGTGGTGAGGTGCTCCTTCTCTCTCTTGAGCTTGTCATTCTCTTGTTGGAGCTCTAATTGATATGGTGTCATCTTGTAATCTCTCTCCATCTTCAATCTCTTGTTCTCTTCTTTTAGCATGTCAAGCTCAAGTGTCATGCTATACTCATCATCTTGGGTCTCAACAATGACTTGCTTTGTGGTTGCAAGCTTCTCTAGATCAACCTTGAGCTTTGCATTGTCATTCTTGATCTTGATATAATCATCATAGTGATCGGCCACAACCACATTCTTGCCCTTGCCACTAGCTCTTTGCTCATCATGCTCACTAACCAAGTCCTCACAAGATGTTGCTATGTCACACTTAACAACAAGGTTAGGAGCATCATGTGTCTCATGTGAAAGCATATCATAAGCAATGGTGAGAGTATCATACTCTACTTTCACTTGAGTGTATTGTTCCTTGAGCAATTGATAACTAGTGGTAAAGTCACTATGCACCTTATCAAGTTTCTCATTTTTAGCTTTGAGCTCTTTGTTAGAGGACTTGAGCTCCTTGATAGTGGATGACATAGTAGTAAGTTTATTTTTTAGCTCATCACTAGCATGAATAGCATGATCACATTTTTCAATAAGAGATTCATTTTCATCAACAAGCTTTTCATTTTTAGCTCTAGTCTTTCTTATGATTTTAGAGTAGTCATTTAGCAATTTGACAAGTTCATCATAAGTGGGAGCCTCAAATTCACCATCACTATCACTATCACTAGAGTCATCATTGTTTTGTACCTTCCGGTCACCCTTGGCCATAAGGCATAGGTGTGTAGATGATGATGGCGACGGTGGTGGTGGTGGTGTAGAGGAGCCAATGACTAGAGCGGCCACCTTCTCCTTCTCATCATCACTATCTTCATTTGATGAGCCGGAGGAATCAATGTCGGTGAGCCAATCACCAACAATGTAAGCCTTTCCACCTTTCTTGTGGTATTGCTTCTTTTCTTGCCATCCTTCTTGTAGTAGGGCTTTTCATCCTTCTTCTCATCTTCACTTGATGAGTCATACTTGCCCTTGTTCTTGTTCTTGTAGCTCTCTTTCTTGGGCTTGGTGCATTGATGAGCAAGGTGGCCAAGCTCACCGCAATTGTAGCAATCCATTTCGGAGATTGGCCTCCTCTTGCTACTTGTGAAGAACTTCTTCTTTCTTGAGTCAAAGTTGACTCCATTCTTGTGAAGCTTCTTCAACATCTTGGTGGTCCTTCTCACCATGAGAGCAATGTTGGAATCATCTTCTTCATCACTTGTGCTCTCATGATGCACCACAATAGCCTTGGACTTGCCCTTCTTGTCATGGCTAGCTTTGAAGGTCAAGTTCTTCTTCTTGTCGGTGGAGGAGCCACCACTTGGTGTGATGTGCATGTACATCTCATGCGCATTGATCTTTCCCAAGATTTGAGTTGGTGTAGCGGTGGAAAGATCACCTTGATGTAGCATTGTCACGATGTGTCCATACTTCTCAATTGAAAGGACACAAAGAATCTTCCTCACAACATCGGATGGTTGCATTTGTGTGAGGCCAAGTCCATTGAGTTCTTCTACAAGAACATTCAAGCGTGAGTACATTTCATTTGCACTTTCATTAGCATGCATATCAAACGAATGAAGCTTTTGCATAACTAAATGATATCTCTCCTCACGCTCACTCTTGGTCCCCTCATGGAGAGCACAAATGTTATCCCATAGATCATGGGCATTCTTGCGGTTCCGGACACGGTTAAACACATCCTTGCAAATGCCTCTAAAAAGAATGTTTTTGGCCTTTGCATTCCACTTCTCATTTTCTTCCTCATGTGGCATGAGGCTAGTGCCCTCCTTGGGTTTGGGGAACCCGGTTATGGCGGCATCGCGGCATTTTACATCAACCGCTTCTAGGTACGACTCCATACGGATTTTCCAATATGGAAAGTCGTCTCCCTCGAACATGGGAGGTGGTCCATCACCTCCGGACATCTTAACTCTAGGCGGTTAAGCCTAAATCGAGAGCACTAGGCTCCGATACCAATTGAAAGGATCAAGATGCCCAAGAGGGGGGTGAATTGGGCTTTTCTAAAACTTCTTGCAATAATAAAACCTATCAAGCCCCAATTAACCCTCTAGTGCCTAGAAGTGTGTATAACAAGAATCAATCGCACAAAAGACTATCGCTAAACCAATTCTACTCTAGCATGGCAATTCAACACATGAAAGAACAACAAGTAAATGCGGAATTGAATTGCTCAAAGGTAAATGCGTAGTAAAGAGAGTAGAGATGACACGACGATCTTTTTGCCGAGGTATCGAGGTGTCGGCACACCCCCTAGTCTTCGTTGGACCACCCGCGCAAGGGTATCGCTCCCCCTTGATCCGCGCAAGGATCAAGTGCTCACTACGAGCTGATTCTTCGCCACTCCGGCCCGGTGAATCGCTCGCTACCGGTCACAACTTGGCTTGGGTCATCCACAATGCCTCCGGATGATCACCAAGCTCTCCGATCGCCACCAAGCCGTCTAGGTGATGCCGATCACCAAGAGTAACAAGCAAGAACTCTCACTTGACCAACGCAAGGCTAATAAGATGGGTGGATGCACACTTGCTACTCTCTATTCACTAATGAGGTGTTTGATCACTCAATTATCAAATCTCTCAACCTCACTAGGCCTCTTGCACTCACTTGGAATCACAATGTGTTTGTCAACCTTTCAAATGAGCAAGAGAGTCAGCATGAATGAGGGGGAGGCATATTTATACCCCCCAACTCGAAACATGCACGAAGGGCTAAATCCAGCCAGTTTACACACTGACCGGACGCACTGTCGGGGTGATCGGACGCGTCCGGTTAGTGCCCAACGGCTAACTGACGTTAGCACTGACACTCGTACGAAGAGCTGATCGGACGCTCCCATGCGTCCGGTCACCACTGACCGGACGCGTCCGGTCAACATTTTTGCTCTCTGGAACCTCTCTGCATGCGACCGGACTCACCCCCTGGTGCGTCCGGTCAATTACTGAGGAGCGTCCGGTCACAGCCAGACCCGCTCCTCAGCCAACACTACTGACCGGACGCATGCCCCAGCGTCCGGTCATTAGGGTTGGAGCGTCCGGTCGCTATTTGAAGTCCAAAACGACTTCGGTTTGCGACGCTCCCTTCACGAACTTTCTTCCTTATGATCTTAGGCACCTTTCTAAGCTACCTAGGGCTTTGGTTAACAAGTGTGCACCACACCTAACTCAAAAGTCTCACCTAGGTCAAGCTACCCATTCAAACCCCTCTTAATAGTACGGCCAAAGATAAAACAAAGACCTATGCTACTCTAAGTGTGCTTCAACACCAAATGACACTTAGGACTAGCCTATCACAGCCTTCGTCGTCCATCCTTTGAAAACCGAACGAATTCCATCAATAAGGGGGCATGAATACCATAGTGCCCTCACGATCATCATTACCATGACCTAACTCAACTGTTTCTGCAAAACACACGTTATTCATAGTAATTTACCGTTGTCATCCAATCACCGAAACCCACTGGGGGCCTAGATGCTCACAGTCGCCCATAAGAACATTACACGATTGGCTAGGTTAATGGTTGTGATTGGTAAGCCACTAATTGATTTTCTTAACTTGGTCCTTATTCAATGGTTGATTGAGACTAATGGTTGTGATTGATCACCCACAACCATATTTATTAGCTTCATCCAATAGTTAGGTTAGTATAGGTTCACACTAGTCGTCTAAACAGGTGTTTATCCTGTTAACACGCCATTTAAACATTACATACACTGATGTATTCTGTTTCGTTTAATCGATTGTTGATCCCATTTAAATAATTTTTTTCATTTAATACGTGGTCGTTCAGCCTGAATAATGGTAAACAACAAGTGACTGACTATTTACCATTTAGTGTTTTGTATAGCACAGTTTGTTAGAGAAAATCTTATTACTAAGGGTCTCTTTTTTTCTCGAATACGCAAAAGATTTGTGTATCATTGCTATTAAGAAAAAATAAGTTTTGAGCACAACAATGTGCATCTGACGCACTAGACGGTCTACCAGTTACGGCCGGACCAACCTAGCAGGGGTCTCACTTAGAGAGATCAAACTAACAATCTTGTGCATGAGCTCTCATCGACAAACTCAATAAATCAAATGTTGTTACTAATTCTTGGCTTCTTGGAGAGCCAAATCTTGTGATATGTTTGCATTTTTGCCGTGCCTTGTAATCAAAAAAACATCAGGTGCTCTAGGTAAGAATAAAAAAAAGTTGAAAAACCATAGACTGCAAAGGATAGAGACAGTGCAGCTTCACTCCACGCACAGTGTCCTGACTGCCGCTCGTGCTAACGCGAAATGTGAGGCTGGAGTGCGGCCTCCGTTTATCCGCGGCGTCTAATGCGGCATCACCGTGACAGGGATTAGGCCCCCACATGGATAAATGGATTCCTCTTCCTGTGTCCCCGCGGAAACCAGGAGGACCAACACGGCCCGCCCAGGCCCGCCCAGCCAGCACTCCCGACGCGAACGCGACGCAGATATCTTCTTCCCCTCGTGCGCGGGGCCCACCTCCATCACATGACCCGCGAGGGGCCCACGCCCCCACGCCGAAATCCCCCCAGGAAATTAAATATTTTAATAACCAGATTTCGCTTGGTTCCCAGCCCACCACGTGTGCCGCACCCGCCACGTCACCGTCCCCCACCTACTACTACATGTAGCGCGCCCCATCGCCACCATGCGCATGCGCTGCCTGCCTGTGCCTGCCTCCACTACCGCGCCGCGGCTGCCTCTGCCTTCCCTCCCCACCACCACAGGATCCGCGTCGATAACCACCGCTGCCATTGCCGCTGCCAGCCAGGAGAAGGCGGGGGCGCGCCTGCTGCCTCATTCGATGGAGCTGCACAAGTACTGGGGCGTGGGCGGCCGGCGGTGCGGCAGCTGCGAGGCGGCGCCGGCGGCGGTGCACTGCCGCACGTGCTCTTTCCTCTGCACGGCGTGCGACGCCCGCCCCGCGCACGCGCGCCTGGGCCACGAGCGCGTGTGGGTGTGCGAGGTCTGCGAGCTGGCCCCCGCCGCCGTCACGTGCAAGGCCGACGCCGCCGTGCTCTGCGCCGCCTGCGACGCCGACATCCACGACGCCAACCCGCTGGCGCGGCGCCACGCGCGGGTCCCCGTCGCGCCCATCGGCTCCGAGGCCGCCGCTGCCGCCGTCGAGGCCATGCTGTTCGGGACGGGCGGCGACGGCGGCGAGGCGGCGGCCGCGTCCGAGGCCGACGAGCAGCACAACGCGGCGGCTGTGCACCATCATCATCAGCAGCAGCAGCACGCGCACGCGCACGCGCTGAACCTCAACGTGGAGGCCAAGGACATGAAGCTGGACTACCTCTTCTCCGAGCTGGATCCCTACCTCAGCGTCGAGATCCCGCGCTTCCAGCAGCACGCCGACAGCGTCGTCCCCAACGGCGCCGGCGCTGCCGCCGTCGAGCTCGACTTCACGTGCGGCATCGGCGTCAAGCACTCCTCCTACAGCTCCTACACGGCCAACTCCCTCGATCTCGCGCATAGCGTAAGCTTCGCCTTCTTCTCCTTCCCTTCTCTTTTGGGTGCATATATGAACACGTCTTGGAACTGAAACTCATATGGACGACGCCGTACGTCCTGATGAATCTTGCAGGGCTCCTCGTCGGAGGTCGGCGTGGTGCCAGAGGCCTTCGGCGGCGGCGGCGCCGGCGGCGGGAGCTTTGAGCTCGACTTCACAATAAGGCCCAAGCCTCAGGCCTACATGCCATACACCGCGACTCCGCAGAGCCATAGCGTAGGACCCCGACGCCAAGCTCCCAACTTTCGGGACGCACACGTGTACGTTAGACAGTCCGTGCTCGTACTGACGTATGTATCGATCGGTTCCGTATGTACGTGCAGGTGTCGTCTGTGGACGTGGAGGTGGTGCCGGAGCGGGGAGACTTGCCGGCGGTGAGGCCGGTGCCGCTGATGGGGGAGAGCCGGGAGGCGCGGCTGATGCGGTACCGTGAGAAGAGGAAGAACCGGCGGTTCGAGAAGACCATCCGGTACGCGTCCCGGAAGGCCTACGCCGAGACGCGGCCGCGGATCAAGGGGAGGTTTGCCAAGCGCGCCGACCACGACGGGGACGCCGACGACGCCGACGCCGACGCCGAGGCCGCCGTGCCGTCGTCGTACGTGCTCGACTTCGGCTACGGCGTCGTGCCGAGCTTTGCGTGACCTGGCGTTCTCGATCGGCCCGGCCCGGCCCAACGCACGCGCGCGCTTCAACCGGCACGGCATGGCACGCGCGCCTTGTACTTGTACTTGTACTTGTATCAATGTACGTATAATAGGGAGTAGTAATCCCATGTGTACTCTCTTTTTGAGCAAGCACAGCCCTTGCGTAAAACTAGCCATGTATAATTTGTATACTACTAGTAAGAAACTGCAGTAGCCGCTAATATTTGAATCATGAATCTATCGCACAAGTTGCCGTAAACTTGTGCTAGTTACTACTATCACTACCGGAAAAACTCACTTTGCCGAGCGCCGCACTCTTTGCCGAGAGTTTTTTTTCGGGCGCTCGGCAAAGAGCTCTTTGCCGAGGGCCGAATAAAAAACTCTCGGCAAAAGAAAAACGCTCGGCAAAGAAATTCTTTGCCGAGAGCCAAAAAAAAAACACTCGGCAAAGAAATTCTTTGCCAAGTGTTTTTTTTGGCTCTTGGCAAAGAATTTCTTTGCCGAGTGTTTTTTCTTGCTCTCGGCAAAGAAATTCTTTGCCGAGCGTTTTTTTATTGGCTCTCGGCAAAGAGCTCTTTGCCGAGAGTTTTTTTTTACACTCGGCAAAGCTAATTTTCAAATCATATTTTGAAGCAGTAAATTAATCCAAATAAAAAAAACTTTCAATTAAAAAGTTGTTTCACTTATCAAGATGAATAATTTTTATTTTAGTCATTTCTTCATTTGACAAATTTAAAATAAATTTGTTCATAAATCTTACATCTCTCTCCGTTAGTTTACGAAACTACAAGAGTGATATATAATATTTGTGAATAATATGATAACCACAATTTTAGATGTATAAATGGGTAAACAACCAAAATAAACTTTGTAGATCTTGACAAGTTATGAAAGTTTGTAGTTGATAACTTTTTAATTTGAAGTCATCTAGTTATGCAAAACTACGTTCGAATTTGAAAATTTTAAAATTCGAATTTTTTAAAATACCTTAGATGGAGAAATGGCCAAAATAAAAGTTATAGATCTCGAAAAGTTATGAAACTTTGGTGTTGACAACTTTTTGATTTGAAATCATCTTGTCAACGAAAACTACGTTTCAAATTGTCAAATTTGAAATTCAAATTTTTATAAACGACCTCGGATGGAAAACTACCAAAATAAAAATTGTAGGTCTCGAAAAGTGAGAAAACTTTGTAGTTGATAACTTTTTTATTTGAATTCGTTTAGGGCCTTAAATAAGCAAGTTACACATGGTTTAGTATAATATATGGGTAATCGAAACGGAGATGGAACGTATATGAGTGTGTAGTGCAGTGGTAGAGGAGGCTCCGCGCGAACGAGAGGTCGTGAGTTCGAATCCTGCTGACTGCGCGAGAGAAAATTGCGTGAAAAATAGTAGAACTTGCGATTTCGAGGGCAACAAGTGGGCGCTGCCCAATGGGCCCCTCCTCCAATTAAATAAAAATTTTTCTTTATTTTTTCGGGGTTTTTTTATTTTTTTCTTTGCCGAGGGCTTTTCTATGCCGAGAGCCATCTCAGCACTCGGCAAAGGCTTTGCCGAGCGCCCGATAAAAGGCTCTCGGCAAAGAGCCCTTTGCCGATCCATTTTTTGCCGTGTGGCCTTTGCCGAGGGCTGCACTCGGCAAAGGCTTTGCCGAGAGCAAAAGGAGCTTTGCCGAGTGCCTGTGGCACTCGGCAAAACGACCATGTCCGGTAGTGTATAGTACGCTAGTACCATGCATATGACCCAAGCTTGGCCATGCATGCTGTTTCGACCAAGCCGATCTTCAACTTTTTAGCACATAATCGAGTGTGTATGGTCTTGAACTGTATGTAAGGAAGTATTTCTCTGAAAAATGTTATCCAACAAACAGTGTTTGACACTCGATTTCTCCTCGCCCACGCATCCTATTTTTCCTCCCTTCTCTAAATTCGGCGGTCTTAGAATGAGAAATCTTGGGAGACAGGCGAGCCAAGTGGTGGGCATGGCGGTCGGGCAGCCAGCATGTTTGGTTGCTGGACTGGTAATGGAAACTCAAAGGAGTATGATTACGGGAGAAAACATGAACTCCGGTATCTGATTACACAGAGTACGGACCTGTATCAGCTTTATACAGTATGATATCTGATAACGGTGGTACTTGATTCCATGAGGCCGGAAACAAACATTAAATAGTGGAATCTATTACCGGCAGTAATCCAATCACGTTACAATGACGTGAACCGAATACTATGAGCGTTCGAGTCCTTGCGGTGGCAGAGACGACCGGACAGATCGGGGCGGGGACGTCCATGGCCGGCCGGATCGAGCTCATCGTAGGAGAGGTGGGGGGGGGGGGGGGGGGGGGGGGGGGGGGGGGGGGGGGGGAGGCCACATGATAAGATCAAGGAGGAAGAACAACAGTACAAAAAATCAAGTGCTTCCCACTGATAAACGCTCTGTTGCTGGCTAGCCACTTACATTTCTCTGCATTCGATAGTAAGGTGCATATCTACATAGGTGGCTTACCATGTGTAGGCACACAACTAGGGTCAAGGGGGTTTAGAGATGGAGAACAGTTGAATTAGACGAAAGTAGGATTATTCTCCACCGTCAACTATAGGTTTGTGTAGAATCTAACTAAATCTAAACTCATGATATTTTTGACTTTAGGTTTGTGTAGGATCTAACTAAATCTAAACTCATGATATCATATAGGAGGAAGCAAATTGATGGAATTAGATTATTGAGCCTCTCGAGCGGTATATATAGAGATTATATGACTAGAAGGTCAAGATGGCACACAAGATCATAATTCTAACTAACTCTATTCTAGATTTCTAGTCATGATGTATTCTAACAATAGTCCCATCTTGCTAACTAAACACTACTCAATTGTCATATGACTTCCTCCCCGCTGCGAGACCTCACGCGATATTGCAACACAAAACAACGACACTGCTCGTACTTTCTGAAGCACCATCTCACGCCATTGCCATAGACATCCACCACACGTGGGAGCGAGTAGAGACAAGAAAGAGGGAGAAATAATATTTATCACTACACCATCAAACAATACAATCTCAATAATTGAAGCTAGAGTTAGAAACATTAGAAAAAATGATTTAATTCTACCCTCATGGATTTTTTATTTAATCTAAGCTAGTAGATCATAAAAAATTCTAATGAAGTATGTTTCTATATTAATCTTATAATTGTATTAGCCATGGATATGGCTGGATAATGAGTCAGTTCGGCTTGACTTGTTTTAGCTCGTTCATATAACGAGCCAAGACTAGCTTTCACTACTACAGAATCGGCCTTTAGCCCTGGTTGGGAAGGGGCTTTAGCTCCGGACACAATTTTTGGCCGAGACTATAGCTCAATTGGTAGATCGTCCAAAGGCCTGTTCTCTAGTAGTATTTGTTCTCTAGTAGTATTTGGATCAGCTCATTAACCAGTTCGGATGGGTTCGTTTAGCTTGCGAGCCACAATATAAAAGACCACTCAATGCATAATTTGCAGTTTTGTTCTTTTATCCAAACCTCAAAATAGCAGTAAGCTGATGATGCAACAGCCACTAGTAGAATGATGATTTTATCTAGCGCCTTAATTTTTTTTACTGGCGGTTTGAGTTACCACGTGCCTGTAGAAACACTAGTACAGAGACATACTATACAGTCGGTTGAAAACCCATTTTCACAGGCGGTTTCCAGCACCGCCTGCGCTGGGGGCCAGTGAAAATAGAACAACAGCACAGGCGGTTGTTTGTGAACCGCCTGTGGAAATCGATTTCCACAGGCGGTTCACTTAACAAACCGTCAGTGTAAATGGTATATTTACAATGGCGGTTGGTTAAGTGAACCGCCTGTGGAAATCGATTTCCACAGGCGGTTCGCAACTAACCGCATGTGCTATTATAGACCAGTTTTATATATATTGTTAATTGTAATTATTATATTATAAAATTAAATATATAGGAACATGCAATTATATTGTTAAATTAAATATATGCATATACATTAATATAACAACATGCAATTTACATATTTCATACATACACAAATGTACATCAAAGTTTCGTGCTCACAACCATAGAGTTGCTAGTTTGCACATTACATACATCCAAGTTTGCACAGGTGGTCTAATAACCATTCCGAGTTAGTTTTAGCCTAGAAATCTCTGTTAGCACTCGGTACTCTGGCTTCGATAATTCGCTCTCATGATCATGATACCTCCCTTCCGTTGAAATGACGTGCTTCAGTAGGAAAAGGCTCAGGTCCTCAACTATGTTGTACAAAGTAGATTCGGTGATGCGCTTTGCCTTGTCTTCCTTATATTCCTGCAAAGGAAGTTTGTCAATACCTTATATATTCCTGCATGTACATAGTTTGTCAATACTATGGTGGTCAATACTACATACACGACTATTACTTGTAGTACCTTGGAAGGGTTGCTGACGTATCGACCAGTCTCTCTCATGTGCTCACACACGTAGTATCCACAGAGGACGGACCCAGGTGGTTGCTTGTGACACTATATAATGGGAAAGTGGATATTTATACATGCAACCATGGTCCTATGTATAGTACATATATGCTTTGTATTCATAAGAGTAAATTTTCACCAACTTACCGGCCAGTCATAAAAAACTTGCAATGACTGCCCTTGAATGTTGGACTCGCATTTTCCACCTTTTATCTTATAAAACCTATATGCCCTATGATCTCGAATAGAAGAATCACTATGTTAATTATACACAAACTCTCAAAATACAAAAGTAAGAATGCATATCTCGACTTACAGCTCTAACATTTCAATGAATTTTGCATAGCTTGATGGCGGGGTAATTTGCGGAGTCTAGTACAAGCACCCTTCCGTCCCTAGGATAAATGAAAAAGCAGATCCAGTGGTCCCTGCACGAATCAAATTCATGATGCATTTGTGTATTGGAATCAAATTCATGATGCATCTATATATGGAAACTCACACTTACCCAAAGTGGTACGGGGCCACTACCGATTCCCTATTTTGATACTTCAGCAATGACATTCCAATGTAGAAGGCGTACTGGGATTCATACGCCAACTTCAACTTTGCGATTTTCTTCTCCCGTTCCTCACCTTCTAAGCCCAGTAACTCTATGTTGTCGTCACCGATTCTGAAAGTGTGCCGTTCTTCGCATATATCAATTGGGTTTAGATAGCCAATCCTTTCATTGGCACAATAATTGAAATCTTGCCCATAATACATGTCCTGCTGATCATATAGCATTCTGCAAGGCACATGTGCAAGTCAGATCTTCAACATTGACGCAACTATAATGCATTTTAAACTATGTAACACTTACAGTGCAAACGTCGTTACGATCTGTACGTCCAGTCTCTCGAGGTTCATCATCAACCAAATGTCTTCAAAGTTAATGATGCACATATTATTTTCACTTAGAAATGCCTTTTGTGGGATACACACGTTGATGGTGTCGATGCCAGCAGAAGCGGCTCTCATATACCAGTCATGCAACCTTTTTATATTGCTTGGAATCTTTAAGAGTGTCTGTCACTTGAGTAGAGGCCTTCCCAACACAAAAGTTTTAGGGATAGACTTGTAATCTTCTGCAGTTGGGACCTTGATAGTGCAAGGAATCACCTTAGGCACTGGCTTCGCTGACTTCTGAAGCTCAGACAACTCAACGACTTCTGAAGTGCGTTTCTGTCCAATTCCTTTTAAAAATTTCGCAGTCCCAGCTATTTTCTTCTTTGGCTCGTTGGCGGAAACCAACTTGGGTACCGGAAATTTCTTTTTTGGCGGTGGTGGTGGCTCCTTGCTTTGTGGCAGAGGATCTTCGGGTTGTGGGGAAGGTGGGGAATTCAATGGTGGTGTCTGTGGCAAAGGCGATGACTGTGGCGGGGATGGTGCTGACTGTGGCGGAGGAGATGACTGTGGTGGAGATGGTGCTGACTGTGGTGGAGGAGACGACTGTGGTGGAGATGGTGCTGACTGTGGTGGAGGAGATGCCTGTGGCGGAGATGGTGCTGACTGTGGCGGAGGTGATGATTGTTGCGGAGATGGTGCTAACTTTGGCGGAGGTGATGATTGAGGGTCGGGAATAGACTGGGGAGGTGATGGTGGGTGGTCATGAAGAGGATCGGTAGGTCTTGATGACTCCTGAGTGGGTTGCTCCATCAGCTGGACGTCCCGCCTAGGCCAAAGAATGAAATTGTTTATAGCCTGTCCGAGTTTCTCAATGTCCTCTGGACCGGGGATGTCTAGAATCTCATCCTCATATCCTTGAACCACGGTCGATACTTCTACTCTGCAGTAGTCTTCAGGAATGTCAGCTCCATGGTATTTGCGTCCTGGTATTGCTTTGCCCTTGGCTACTTCCCTTGTACGATGATTGTTAATGCCATATCTTATGACCAGGGAGCACGACATGGGACCAACAATGTCGTCAACCGGATAGTGAACCTTGTTCGCCGTAGACGCAACACTGCTTGGAATGTTGGTTGCACATTGTGACACCACTGGTACTAGCTGCATCTGGGGTGCCTGAACGCTAATCTGTTGATTTGAAACCGCACTCGCTAGTTTTTGCATCAACTCAGGAGGAGGATTTTCTAGCAATTTTGCCATCATCTCCGTGAACTCTTTCTTAGCCTCTTGCTTTAAATAACTTGCCATTTCTTCCTTGTATCGATCACGTTTCTTATACTCACCTTGCCACTGAGGGCCGAATCCATCCTTCCATCCCTCTTTGGATGAGATGCCCCGAACACGGCCATGATGCTCAGGGTTACCGAGGCCCGCAGTAAGGATGTCCCTCTCCCTTCGTGGCTTGAATTTCCCTTCCCGCGTCTTGGCCGCCACCGCAAAGATGCTCTTTGTTGCTTCTTCAAACATTGGGTCGTCAAAGGACACACCGCTCTCAGTTTCCTTTGGTTTTCGAGCAAGAATCCAATTTGCTGACCTTTCACCAACTTGCTCGGACAGCGCTGGCAACCCTGCCGCCTTCTTCGCAGCCTCTTCTTGCATCCATTTGGGAACCTGACGCTGGTAACCACCTGTGCCTAGACGGTGGTGGTACTTGTTCTTCTTAGCGAGAGCAGAGTTGGCTTCGCTGATAGTTAAGAAGTCTGGCTCTCTCCTCTGCTCTAAAAAGACCGCCCACTGTCCTTTAGTAATCTTGTATCTGCTTGTAGGGTCCAACCCTCTCTTTGCAAACTTGGTATTCATCTCTGACCTCCAGTTTCGGAAACTGATTGCACACTGCTTCATTGTGTATTCCTTTATCAGTGCCTCTGGTGTGTTTCGAGGAAACAGGAACCTCGTCTTGATTTTATCCCAAATTCTTTTCTTGTCATCATCTGACACACTGGACCACTGTCGAATAGTGATGTCAAGAATGTCCCTAACACAGAAACCAATGGTGTTCCGGTACTTAGGTAGGGCCTCCTCAGGAGCTAGGGGTTGTCCGATCGGGCTAACATCTGAGATGGCATATACATCGTCTGGAAACTTGTTTAATCCTCTCTTGCCTCGTTTCAAATTGCTCCGTTTTCTTTTCCTTGAACTCTCAGTGGTCGGGGTCGTGGTCGGTTCCGGTGCATCTTCGGCTTGTGCCACTTCGTGTTGCCAAATCAGTTCTTGCATTTGAGACATTGCCTCCTGAGTATAGACATTGTGAATCGTATAGATGGGTTTATATATAGACATTATGGATCGAAATCATGTAATTACATACAAACATTGTATATCCAAATCATGTAATAATAGACAAGGATTACCTCATCGGCTTGTGGATTATAATCAGGGTCACGTTCCAATTCACGACGAGCCTTCCTCACTTCGGGAGGCTCCATGTCATCGCTAACACTTTCATATTCTGGAGTTTCATCCCCTGTGGCTTCACCCATTTCGTGGGTCCCTTCTACTTCCTCCGTGGGGTCGGACGATCCCAGGACTTTGCCTGTTTGGTGGGTCACTTCTTTCGTCATGGGGTCGGACTCTGGGGCTTGTTCCGTATGTTCAGATCCTGGGGCTTGATCCTTGCGCGAAGAACTCATCGCGACAAACTGACATAAATATATAATAATATCAAAAGATCTAGCTATGGTATGAAGAAGTTACGACAAACTGAATATGTTTGTGAAAGCATGCATGGGGTTCAATCGGTTTTATGCTTGAATATGCTTGAATATGTTTGTGAAAAACATGAATGGGAAGCTAGCCGAAGCGTCGTGGAAATGCACAAAGCTCTTAGTATGCTAATATTGATGAACCTGATCTGATGGAGACTGCTATAATATGGTTTCTATGTGCTCTAAGAGAAAACCAACAGTATAAGCGCGACGCCCACAAAGTTCACACACGCGCGCCCACGAGAAAATAGTTGGACATTGTGCGCTCGGGTAAAAAAAAACCAGCCACTAGAAACCCGGTCAAGAAACGCATGTTGACGTACGTTTCGATCCGCACCGTCCGCCGGATATCTAGTTGGTTAGAGTTCGGACAAGCACGGGGTTTGTACGTACGTCTATCTGCGAAAAAGCCAAGTAAACTAGGGTTCATTTGAAAAAAAAATTGCCACGAGAAGGGTGGTGAAGTCCCTCTAGCATACTTGTCATCGTCACACACACTCACAAAAGAAAAGAAAAAGGAAAGAAAATGCAGCGCTTCGACTCGTCAACTACTTCGTTACAACGTGACATCCTTCACGGACGTCCTGAAATAGAGACGGAACCAGGGGAGCTAGCTGGGGTCGTGGCCCCATAAACAGTAAACACTTTTATCATGTATAAAAAAATCAACTATATAGATAAAACAATACAAATTCACTATTTTTTATAATAATGTTATATTTTTTTGGTTAAGAATATTAAATATATATATATATGTAAAAATATTGAAAATCTATTGAGATATTTATATAATCTATTGAATATTGAAATTCACACGTGGGCACCGACTGACCAGTAGTGAGTGACTCCCCTCTCCCTCTCAAGATATAATTTTGAATGATTATATAAAAGAAAAAAGGAAAAATAAAAACTCCCCTCCTCCTCTCCCTCTCCGGCCCAATTCCTGGCCCAACTCCCCTCTCCCTCTCTCTCTCCCTCTCTCGGCCCAAGCCCCTCCTCCTCCTCTCTCTCCCTCTCCGGCCCAATTGGCCCAACTCCCCTCTCCCTCTCTGCCTCCTTGCGCGCCCACCGCCCGCAGGCCGCCTGCCGCCCGCCGCCGCCTTGCGCGCCCGCCGTCACAGTGCGCCCGCCACCGCGCGTGCGCCCTGTGGCGGCGTCCACCGTGCCGCCGCGAAGTCCCCTCTCCCTCCCTCTCCCGGCCCACGCCGTCCTCGACTCTTCCTCCACGCGCGCTGCCGCCGCCGCCCGCTGCGGCCATGCCGCCGCCGCCGCTGAATGCGCAGAGAGAGAGAGAGAGAGAGAGAGAGGAGGAGGAGGAGGAGAGGACTCACAACGGCGACGGAAATGGCGAGCGCAGCGGAGAGGGGACGGTGGCGCGACGATCAACGGCGGCGGAAAATTTCGGCAGCCTGACGGCGTTGGTTTGGAATGAACTGGCGCCAACACTTAGAAAATTTTCGGGGTGAACTCTTGACCTATATAGGGAGCCCATTTCTACAGGCGGTGGTCAATGCCAACCGCCTGTAGAAATTGTTTCTACAGGCGGTTGGTATTGACCACCGCCTGTAGAAATAGAATTATACAGGCGGTGGTCAATACCAACCGCCTGTAGAAATGGTTTCTATAGGCGGTTGGTATTGACCACCGCCTGTATTAACCAATTTCCATTTTTTAAATGCAGATATTGTTTCAATTCTTAAAAAATCCATATCTTAAAAGATATGGCTCTAATTAGAAAGTTTTGAATACCAAAGTTGAAGGGGACACCATGATCTACAACTTTTGTTTTGGTCAATACTTTATTTGACACTGTTGTAGCACATGTTGTCCACATCTACTACAATCTTCCGTAAAACTCACTTAAACTCTCTAAGAGATATGCCCATTTGTGAAGCATCTATGTTGTCACTTTGTTCAAATCATTTCATTCTTTTTCCTAGAGTTTAGTTGGCCAATACATGTCACCATACCAAATTTGACGATTTTTTGAAAATCTAGTGAATTACTGAATTTTTTTAAGTTATACGAATTTAATAGCCCGACAACTCGCAGATGACATATGGCACACTTAATGACCTCTAGTGAGGAACTGTTGAATACCAAAGTTGTAGGTAACAACATAGTGCACATCTTTTGTATAGGACATCCCTTCATTTTTTACATTTTTTATGTTCGGAGTTTTGAAATTCAAATTTTGAGAGAGTTTTGTGCGACTTAGGGTTTTAGAAATGGCTCTAATGTGGCATAAAGATTACATAAAACTCACTTAAACTCATGATTTGAATACATAAAAGTGGCTCTAATGTGGCATAAAGATTACATAAATGGATTACAAGGCAAATAACAAAAATAATCTAGGCAGCTACTATTCTTCCTTCTCCATCATGTCGCACCCAGGGCAATGATTTCTGTGGGATGGTTCGCTCAACATTCCTTATCCTTACTGGATGGTCATCTACAAAGAGAGACATATCGCTGAACTCGTTAAATTCATCCAGGTCAGATACACCATCAACTCCTATAGCTTGTTGCTTTCCAGGAAAAACTACATGCCTCGGCTTGTCAGTACTTTTCTTCTCATTACGAGAAAGGATTTGTTCGGCATAGAAGACCGGTGCAGCACGGTTAGCCATTATCCACGGATCATCTTTGTAGCCAACCTTACTTAGATCAAGAACTCTAACCCCATAGTTGTCCACTGTAACATGTTTGTCTTCAACCCATTGACATCGAAACACAGGGATCTGAAATGAACCATAGTCAAGTTCCCATATGTCCTCAACGAAGCCAAAGTATGTAGTCTCATTACCAGTTTCAGAGTCTAAGGCCTCACATCGAACACCACTATTCTGTGACATGCTCTTGTTGTCCTTGGACTTCGTACAGAACGTGAAACCACTAATGTCATAAGTTTGCCATGTCGTGACTTGGCGTGATGGTCCAGATGCCAACACCTTGATGGTGTGTTCCTCAGTTGTTTCCCCATCTGGTATGTCATGCTCCCGAAGCCATGAGGTGAACTTTTTTTTGTGTTCCTTCGTTAACCAATCATCAGTGCACCCATGATTATGTTCATGAAGCTCATTAATGTGTTTCTCGATCCAAGGCTCCATTATCGAGAGCTGATGTAGGATGCTATGATGTGCCTCGAGGATTGGATTGTAATCAAGAGGGACGATTATTTTCTTTCCCATCCTCCCTCTTCCGTTCAGCCTGCCCTCATGTCTTGACGGAGGTAAACCTATTGCAACCTGGTCTTTTAGGACCTTGTTGCAGAAAGGACCTCCGGACTCAATTGCCTCTTCGGTTAAGTACCCCTCTACCATGGACGCCTCAGGACGAGCACGAGTTGATACATAGCCATTTAGTATTGACATGAAACGCTCATATGTCCACATCTCATGGAAGTACATGGGACCCAGAGCCTCTATTTGTGGAACCAAGTGGACCACAAG
This sequence comes from Coix lacryma-jobi var. lacryma-jobi, assembly GCA_009763385.1. Taxonomy (NCBI): domain Eukaryota; kingdom Viridiplantae; phylum Streptophyta; class Magnoliopsida; order Poales; family Poaceae; genus Coix; species Coix lacryma-jobi. The sequence goes on from CM019824.1 coordinate 14,561,623, forward strand.
GTGAACCATAATATCAAAGAATGCTGGGGGGAAACACATCTCAAACTGTGACACTGTCTCCACTGCGAATTCCTTAAGGGACGCCAACTCATCATGGTTAATCACTTTTTGTGAGATCCTGTTGAAGAAGTAGCACAACCGTGTGACAGCAACCTTGATCCACACTGGATTTATAGCCCTGATGGCAATAGGGAGGAAAGTAGTCAACATGACATGACAATCATGTGAGTTGTAGTTGGTGAGTGTAAGGTCTTTCATTGACACAATACTCCGTATGCTTGAGCAGAACCCAGATGGGACTTTCAAATGCTTGAACCACGCACACATCGCATGTTTTTCTTCATTGTTGAGGTTGTAGCTTGCTGCCGGGAGCTGGTACTTCCCATTTTCTTGAAGCACAGGGTGAAGTTCATTTTTTATGTCTAACTGTACCATGTCCATGCGTGATTTCAGTCCTTCCTTTGTCTTCCCCTTCATGTCTAGTAAGGTTCCAATTAGGCTTTCAAACACGTTCTTCTGGACATGCATACCATCGATTGCGTGGCGAACGTCTAACTCTGGCCAATATGACAAATACTCAAAGAAAATAGACTTTTTCTTGAATGTAGCCCCTGGAGTTGGTTTGACATCCTTTCTTGGTTTTCTGTCTTTTGTCTTCTTCCCAAAAACAAAATTGAGTTTGCTGACTAGGTTGAAAACTCTTTTGCCTTTACTGTTACCTGTTGGAGCAGTAGACTGTAGTTCAACATTATTGTCGAAATACTTATCCATCTTTTTCTGACGGTACCTATGTCCTTTCGATAAGAAGCGTCTGTGTCTCATGTACACTATCTTCTTAGATGCATTAAGGGACACGTAAGCAGTTTCATCTATGCATACCACACAACCAACCTTTCCCTTGAACTGCCCTGATAATGTGAAGAGAGCAGGGTAATCGTTGATCGTAACAAAGATAATTGCTCTCAGTGTGAATGATTCTTTGCGGTACTCGTCGAACATTTTAACACCTGTTTCCCACAATATCTTCATGTCCTCCATTAAGGGCTCCAAGAAAACATCCATGTCAACTCCAGGCTGTGTAGGTCCAGAGATTAGGATGGTTAGCAAAAGGTACTTTCGCTTCTGCATCAACCATGGAGGAAGGTTGTAGATGGTGAGGATCACCGGCCATGTGTTGTGCTTGCTGCTCCTCTCAGCAAATGGATTCATTCCGTCAGTACTCAATGCGAACCTAACATTTCTTGGTTCCTTTGCAAAGTCCATGTGGTTTTCATTGAAATGTTTCCACTGCTGGCCATCGGCTGGGTGCCGAAGCTTCCCATCATCTTTGTGGTCATCGCAAGCATGCCAGCTCATAAGTTTGGCATCCTCTGGGTTAGCGAACAAACACCTCAAACGATCGACCACAGGTAGGTACCACATCACCAAAGCAGGAATCTTTTTCTGGGCATAATAGTCTACTTCTTGTTTTTCTTTCCTGGTGGATTTTGAACTACTCTTTAAGGTCTTTTGTTGGGTCCTCTTTCGCTTGGTTTCTTTACACACGGAGACAACACACTCTTCCTCTCTGTAGTCTTTATTCGTCTTGTATCTACTTGCACCACAATTTGGACAGCTATCCAAATCCTTATAATCAGCACCTCGATACAGGATACAATGATTTCTGCACGCGTGGATCTTCTCAACACCTATTGTCAGTGGACTGATTAGCTTCTTGGCATAGTATGTGTTAGCAGGCACTTTGTTCTCCTTAGGAAGCATGTCTGCAATAATACTCAAGAACGCATCGAAGCCAGCATCAGAAAGACCATACCTAGCTTTGCACACCAACAACTTAAGCACAGATCGCAGCGTCGTGAACTCTTTGGTGCAACCCTTAGACTCATCATACAAAGGCTCTTCTGCTGCCTTCATCAAGGTCTCCATACCTTTCATGAAGAATATTGATGGATCTTCCATATGACGACGCAACATTGCCTCTAGAAATTCTGCATCTTCCGCAGCCATATTATTTGGCAGCACATTAGTTCTGACATCTTCATTTCCTCCTGCGAAACCATGATCTCCAACATTTGGCACAACATGTTCGACGTCAGGTTGTTGTGTCTCCTGTACAAACTGAAACCCACCATCGACCATATCTTCACCATCGACGTCGATGTTCGCAGGGTTTTCAGTTGTATAAGGCGCAGAGCTACCCTCTCCATGCTTTGTCCAAATCAAGTAATCATTCATAAATCCTCGGCGGACCAGATGAGAAAGGATTTATTGAGTGTTATCAAATACAACAACATTTCTGCAGTCCATGCATGGACAATGTATGTGCGTCTTCTTTGTTCTCCAAGCATGATTCTTAGCGGCATTAACAAACCTTTGGACCTCGGGTATGTATAATGGATCTAGTCTTGATAACTTATACATCCAGAATGACCTCTCCATCATTACCTGTAAAAAACAATAAATTGATTGAAATCAATGTAAAAAAGTAACCATATCTAGAGATTATATATTTGCTAGGTGAAACCCTAGATCTAAAAAGTAAATCATCAAATTAAGCAAATTGAGGCAAGAGGGACACAAACTAACCTTTCCTGTTAATCTCCTTCCAAGAAATGAAGATCAAAACCTATCCCCTTGTATTTTGTAAAATCTTGACCTCCAAAATCGCCTCCAATGGAAGGTGGCGGCGAGAAACAGTGCTGATCGAGGAGGAAGATGGGGTATTTATACCAGAGATAGCATAGGCGGTTAGCTAGGAATTATTATTAGCTTGTGTTTAGAGTTTACTGGGGTTTAAAGTAAAAAAACTAAGTAGCATAATTTAAAATACCTAAGTATCATCAAATTGAGCAAGAATGAGCAAATTGAGGCAAGAGGGACACAAACTAACCTAAAAACAATTGAGAAATAAACAACATAGTAAAAAACATAAATATTATATAAAAACCTACATTTCCCTCTCTACATAAATACTCAAGAACACACCATTATACATGGAAACAAGGAAAGATATCATGCATAAACAAAATTTAAAAGTAAATACGAAGCAGTATAGATGAGAGACATTATTTAACCATCTTAAGCAAGCTCACTCATTAACCTAGGTATTCTTCTCTCTCACTCATGGGTGAAACCCTAGATCTAAAAAGTGAATCATCAAATTGAGCAAGAATGAGCAAATTGAGGCAAGAGGGACACAAACTAACCTAAAAAATAATTGAGAAATAAACAACATAATAAAAAACATAAATATTATATAAAAACCTACATTTCCCTCTCTACATAAATACTCAAGAACACAGCATTATACATGGAAACAAGGAAAGATATCATACATAAACAAAATTTAAAAGTAAATACGAAGCAGTATAGATGAGAGACATTATTTAACCATCTTAAGCAAGCTCACTCATTAACGTAGGTATTCTTCTCTCTCACTCATGGGTGAAACCCTAGATCTAAAAAGTGATTAACAAATTGAGCAACAATTGAGCAAATTGAGGCAAGAGGGACACAAACTAACCTTTCCTGTTAATCTCCTTCCAAGAAATGAAGATCAAAACCTCTCCCCTTGTATTTTGTAAAATCTGGACCTCCAAAATCGCCTCCAATGGAAGGTGGCGGCGAGAAACAGTGCTGCTCGGGGAGGAAGAGGAGGTATTTGTACCAGAGATAACACAGGCGGCTGTCTTAAACCAACCGCCAGTGTAAATGGTGGTATTTACACAGGCGGGTTGGCTAAGACAACCGCCAGTGGAAATGCATTTACACTGGCGGTTGGCTTAGCCAACCGCCTGTGTAAATACCACCATTTACACTGGCGGCTGATTTAAGACAGCCGCCTGTGGAAATGCATTTCCACAGGCGGTTGTTAACTGTCAGGGCCCCCTTTTACATCACAGGCGCGTGATAATTAAAACCGCCTGTGCTATAAAAAGGGGGCGCCAGCTATGAGCAGAATTCTACTAGTGAAATGAACCGATGGACCTCAAGTCTAGAACCGCCTGTAGAAATGGATTTCTACAGGCGGTTCGTTAAGACAACCGCCAGTAGAAATAGATGTGTTTTTTAAAATTTGATTTTTTTTTCAAACTATCTCGGATGAGAAAACACTCAAAATAAAAGTTGTTCATCTCAAAAAGTTATGAAACTTTGTAAATTACAACTTTTTAATTTGAAGTCATCTTGCCATCGAAAAATATGTTTGAATGGTCTCAAATTTGAAATTCAAATTTTGTAAACGACCTCGGATGGAGAAATGACCAATACAAAAGTTGTTCGTCTCGAAAAGTTATGAAACTTTGTAGTTGACAATTTTTTGATTTGAAATCGTTTAGGACCTCAAACAAGCAAATTACACTCGGGTTTGTATAATATGTGGGGAACTGAATGGGTAGTTGAACACATGTGAGTGTGTGGTGCAGTGGTAGAGGAGCCTTCGTGCGAGGGTGAGGTCGTGAGTTCGAATCCTATTAGCCGCGTTAGCCACGGTTTTTGTGCGAAAAATGTTGCGACTTGCAACTTCTCTTCTCTCTAATTAAAATATTTTTTCCTATTTATTTACGGGTTTTTCGGAAATTTTTTGACAGAAAATTCTTTCCACAGGCGGTTCATAAATAACTGCCTGTGTTGTGGCCCTATTTCTACTGGTCCCCAGCGCAGGCGGTTCATAAAAACGCCTGTACAAATCGATCTACAACCGCCTGTGCCCAGCGCAGGCGGTTCATAAAAACGCCTGTACAAATCGATCTACAACCGCCTGTGTAGCACTGTACTAGTGAGCAACCCAGCCCAAACAAAAAATTTAACATGTACCGACATGACATATACCATCAAACAATACACTACACCATTCGTGCTCCTTGCTCCATACGAGTATACAAGATACAGACATAAATCACTTCACAAGTTTTCAACTGCAAACCAGAGTCAGTCATTGAGTCAGCCATACAGAAGTTGAAGACACAAGCACACAACCTGACAGCCATACAAAAGTTCAAGACACAGCCATGCATAGAAAAGTTCAAGGGCATGCATGTATAAAAATTTCTGAATTGAAAAACAGTAGCAAAGGTAGCTTCACCTTCGATTATAGATGTCCAAACGGGCGGCCCGGCACTATCTCGGCCTGGGCACAATTCGGCACGGCCCTAGCGAGCCGTGCTTTGTCGGGCTGTTGTGTCAGCCGTACCGTGTCGAATAGAACCGTCGTGCCTAACCCTCGGCCCAAACACGACACTATGAAGACTTAGTCTTGCCGTGCCGTGCCGAGTGGCTCGTCGTGCCTCTCAGGCCTGTCGTGCCGCGCCTATTGTTCTTGTGGCCTGTAGTCGGCCTGCTTGATGCCTTTGACTAGCGAGCTAGTTGGAGCCATCTCGCGAGGTGGCCCGTTAACGACACGAGCTAAAATAGTGACTCAGCTCGTTGGAAAATATAAACGAGCCAAGTCAAGTCGAATGAGAGCTGTCAAGCTGCGAGTATTTTTTCTAGCTCTACCCATTGACTCTTTGATTTAGTTTAAAACGTTATATCATTGTAAAATTCATCGTTGTATATTCTTTTTATTGTTCGATTAGTTTCATAATTTTCAGTCTCCCTTGGCGAATGTATTGCTTTTTTGTTTGTCCAATACTAAAATACAGTATCTGTTATAAAAATAAATAAATTAATATATATATTTTAGATATAATAAGATAATTAGATTTTTGTTAAGGATATCAGATGGTAGATAAATGTGGGTTCGGTACTGTCACCAGTTCATGTTCCAGCCCATCTGGCAAGTAAACGAGTAAACGACAGGCAGAGGCATGCGGCCCAACACAAGGGTGTTCGGTCCCGGAATGGCCCAGCTAAGCATGTGTTGTTATTTCTTTTCTCAAATACATAAAAGATTTGTATAATACGTATATTGTATGCAGCTGTTGTGTAGTACTCCCATAGTCCCATTTGAGTGATCCTAGCTCCGATGTGAGCATGCAATGTAATGATGGATTAGACTTGAAGTTCTCCAAGGGGTACCTGGTTACTCGGAGGCAAACAAAAAATCTGAATCCATTTCCGTCTAAATTCTTCTACGCATAACCATTCTAGTCACCGATCCTTGGATCAAAGCTATCAGTTCGGATCCCTTTATTTACCCCATTGATCGATTAGCAACGGATTTGGTGGGTCAAACTCCAATTCAATCGGACGTCTTGACGCTGACGGGTGCTTCCATGCCATGGTGTGAAGATTAAGTTGATGAAGCTTGGTGGATAAAAACTTTTTTTTAATGTAACAGCATGTGCTCACTATGCCAACAGAGCTCTGTAGGGGCGGCTCCAGATGCTCTATAGGGCGGCTGGCCCAACCGCCCCTATCAAAGTGTACTTACAGTGCACCCACTGTAGGAGCGGTTGGGACAGCCGCCCCTACAATGAGATCCACTGTAAGGGCGGCTGGTGATTGAACCGCCCCTACAGTGGGTCACTGTAGGGGCGGTTCAATCACCAGTCGTCCTTACAGTGAATCTCACTATAGGGGCGGCTCTAGATTGAGCCGCCCCTACAGTGTATTTCTGTAAGGGCGGTTCAATCTAGAGCCGCCCCTACAATGCATTTTTCAATAAAAATAAATAAATATTTATATAATTCAAACCACACCACAACACAACAGAATATATATATATATATATAAAAAATAGCATGTAAGCGCGGGCAGCAAGCTGGTAAATGGCATATGGCACAGAAGTTTAGTAATTGCTACTCCCTACAAGCTGCTACACATCCATTCATCTCCAAACCCTACAGCCAAAACAAGATAAATTAACAATTCATGAGTAACCATAGAGAGGACTACAAATATATTGGAAAAGCACTATGAAGTTCTTACATGTTCTTGTTGCAGTTGGTGAGTTTTTGTGCTTCTTATCCTCTGCTGGCATCTTTGTATATCAATTGCCAATCGAGGAGTTTGCCTTCAGCCATGATAACCTGTCAAAAAAAATATTTGCATGCTGAAAATATCACAACATGAGCCAAGCACTGATGCATACTCAGGGAAGGAAAAAATAATGGCAACAAAACCATTAATTCTAGACATGTTCAGATTAATTATAATAATTGAACACTGAATTATTGTGGTGCTCTGCAGCTCCTACTAATCCAAACAAGTAACTAGGTATTGTCATTGGACCAAGCTCGTTTTTTCTACCTGATGATTAAATCTTCATATTTTGCTACATAACCGAACAAATTTTAAAACTCAGAGGTATATGTTCACAGCTTGCACAACTTGAGAACAGATTATGCAAATAATTTAATGTTCTGGCACTTTATTAAGGACAAATAACCATTTTAATCCATTTTAATTTTTCTGGTAGCTTTATAATGACTAAATACTTATTATATATTGTCAGTATGGCTGTAACATCACTTACCATCTTGTACCACTATTGATGTTTGGATAGCTTCCCGTCACATGTGACAAAACAATGGAAACCTGCAGGAATAGCTGACATTAGTTTTTACTTTTTAGACGAGATCAAACTACTGCAGTATATGAATGATATCTAAATTCATAGCCCCAACCTGCCCTGAAGGCCTACTACAAGAACGAATTTATTACACCATCCAGATAAATGTTCCCTCTTAAGGCATTCCCATCCAAACATTCAGCACTAAGATGATCGACTTTATCCATTATAAAGTTGATCTATCTTGTTCATCACCTAACAATAAATGGCACAAATGATTAAAAATGGCCCCTAAATTGGTTACCAAATGGTGACAAACAACACTGTAAATTTGATAAATTATATAGCATGACTACCAAAGAAACAAAGGCAAATTAAAGATGCTGATACAAAGATGAAAAAGAAGGGAAACCATGTCATTTCATCAATTGTTCTAAATGAAGCCTGAACCTATCTCTTTACAAAAAACAACAGAATCAAAAATAAAAGAAATTTTACAAGTCATGTAACATCAGAACCCTAAAGAAATATATGGCCTGAAGCAACAAGACTAATTAGCAATGGAATTCAGCATAATAGATAACATCAAAACCCTCAGCATAATAGATAACATCAAAACCCTGAAGAAATATATGGACTGAAGCAATAAGACTAATTAGCAATGGAATTCAGTATAATCGATCCACAAAGTATAGCCATAGTAGTTAAAAAATACCAGAACAAGAGAGTTCAGTTGTCGAAATAGTTAAAGAGATGAGATTGGACAGTAAACTACCTTATGCAAAGATAGCTCTGTTAGCCAATAGCAACTAAACTGATGCAGAGAAATACTGAAAGTTATTGTACGTTATGGATTGAATCCAGGCATTGAATTTCAGCTAATGATTCATGACAAAAATTCATCCTACTATCGTTCACAAATAAATGGCAGTGGCACAGCTATGAAAAAACACTTGAATTTTAATTTTTGATCCATTTTATCTTTTGAATACTAAATGTTGAACTGTAAAAAGAAGAAAAGCACCAAAATCACCTAGGACCACTGCAGAACATAACATGAGTACAACAGAAAGTAAAAAAAAATAGTCCAGGAAATATGAGATCGGCGGATGGCAAAGCCAAATGATATACCTAGCAGCCACATAGATCTACAAGTTTTTTGGGGTATGATTTGGAAAAAAGTTAGGATTAGTTGATTGGAAGAAGAGATGTTAGATTTTCTGGTACCGGTGATGGCGATGCAAGGACCTACAGCAGCATCGGCGCACAGATGAGTCGAGGCCGAGGCGCTGCAAGTCGTCGGAGCACAGGTCAGCCAAAGCGGTGGAAGGGCCTAGGGTTAAGGGCTTCGTTTTTGCAGCGCCAACTGCCTGCAGGAGCTCACGCGGAGGGTGAAGGGGCGGGGACGGCCTCCGGCAGTGGTGGCGCGCCGGTAGCCGAAGGAGGTCGGCGGCCACCGTGCCGGTCGCTGGAGGAGGCCGGCGGGGAAGTCCGGGCGGTGCTGCACCAGATCTAGAGAGAGAGAGAGAGCGAGGTGGAAGGAAGCCAGCGCCCGGTCGGAAGGAGCGAGAGCAGAGCCGCGACGACCGCCTGCAGGAGCTCACACGGAGGGGGAAGGGGGCGAGCACGGCCTCCGGCGTTGGCGGCGCTGGTCGACCACGGCGCGGCACGCGATGGGGGCCCACCCCGTGCAGAGTAAGGGGATGGGAGTGAGCTGCCGGGGCCGGAGCACGCCGACGCGGCGCCGTAGGAAGGTGTCGTCAATTCTACTGAGGCTGATATTTTGGTGGGGGTGGGGATGGGGATGGGGATGGGGACGAGGACTAGAGGTCTGGAGTCTTCTGGTTTATGTTCGAGCGAATGAGAGTGGGCACCTGATCAATGCTTGGGGCTGACGTTAAAGGACAAAATGTCTTTTTTTTTCTTTTTTATCGATAAAACAATTATAGGATAATATATATAGGATATATTAGATATATAGCATAATATATCTATTTTTTAAATATTTTTTCATTACATAAAAAATTAGATATATAGGATAATATAAATATATATATAAATTTAAATCCTTTAGCTACACAAAACTTTTTTAAAATTTGAATTTCAAATCTTTAAACATACAAACGATGTCAAATAAAGAAATGGCCTATACAAAAGAAAAGATATATATGATGTTGTTTCCTACAACTTTGGTGTCATGACATGTCTGTAAATTCAGTAAGTTCGTCTGCAAGCTGCGAGGCTTTCAAATTCCTAGAACTTAAAATTTTTTTAGTAATTTACTGGTATTCAAAGTTGTAGATCATGTTGTCCCCTTCAATTTTGGTATTCAAAACTTTTTCATTAGAGCCACTTTTAAATCTCTTAGCGGCACAAAACTCTCTCAAAATTTGAATTTTAAATCTTTGATCATATAAAAAAGCACCAAATGATGGGATGGTCTATATAAAAGATGTGCATGATGTTACTACCTACAACTTTGGTACTCAACACTTCCTCATTAGAGAACATTTAGTGTCCCAAATTTATCTGCGAGCTGTCGGCTTTTAAATACCTAGATTTTTTTTAAAAAAAATCGGTAATTCAATAGTTTTTCAAAAAAACCTTAAATTTGGGGTGGTGACATGTCTTGGCCACCTAAACTTCAGGAAAAAGAATAAAATGATTTCAACAAAGTGGCATCGTAGATTGGAGTAGATATGGATAGTGTGTGCTACGACAGTATCAAATGAAGAAATGATGAAAACAAAAGTTGTAGATCATATTGTTCTCTTGAACTTTGCTATTCAAAACTTTTTCATAAGGGCCACTTTTAAATCCCTTAGCGGCACAAAACTCTCTCAAAATTTGAATTTTAAATCTTTGATCATATAAAAAAGCACCAAATGAATGGATGGCCTATACAAAAGATGTGCACGATGTTGCTACTTACAAATTTGATACTCAACACTTCCTCATTAGAGATAATCTAGTGTCCCAAATTTCATCTGCGAGTTGTCAGTCCTTAAAACTCCTAGAACTTAAAAAAATCAGTAATTCAATAGTTTTTCAAAAAATCCTCAAATTTGGTGTGGTGGCATGTCTTGGCCACCTAAACTTCAGGAAAAAATATAAAATGATTTCAACATAGTGGCACCATAGATGTTTCACAAGTGGGCACATCTCTTATAGGGTTTAAGTGAGTTTTGTGAACGATTGGAGTAGATGTGAATAGTGGGTGTGCTACGACAGTGTTAAATGAAGGAATGATCAAAACAAAAGTTGTAGATCATGTTGTCCCCTTCAACTTTTCTATTCAAAACTTTTTGATAAGAACCACTTTTAAATCCCTTAGCGGCATAAAACTCTCTCAAAATTTAAATTTCAAATCTTTGATCATATAAAAAAATGCCAAATGAAGGGATGACCCATACAAATGATGTGCATGATGTTGCTACCTACAACTTTGGTACTCAATACTTCCTCATTAGAGGTCATTTAGTGTCCCAAATTTCATCCGTGAGTTGCCGGGCTTTTAAAAAAATTCAGTAATTCAATAGTTTTTTTCAATAAATCCTCAAATTTAGTGTGGTGATGTGTCTTGGCCATCTAAACTCCAGAAAAAAGAATGAAACGATTTCAACAAAGTGCCATCATAAATGCTTCACAAGTGGGCACATCTCTTCAGTGACTTCTGTGAAAGATTGAAGTACATATAGACAGTGTGTGCTATGACAATATCAAATGAAGGAATGACCAAAATAAAAGTTGTAGATCATGTTGTTCCCTTGAAATTTGGTATTCGGAACTTTTTCAAAAGAGACACTTTTAAATCCCTTAGCAGCATAAAACTCTCTCAAAATTTGAATTTCAAATCTTTGATAATATAAAAAAGCATGAAATGAAGCGATGACCTGTATAAAAGATGTGCATGATATTGCTACCTACAACTTTGGTACTCAACACTTTCTCATTAGAGGTAATTTAGTATCCCAAATTTCATCTATGATCTGCCGGGCTATAAAATTCCTTGAACTTAAAAAAATTCAGTAATTCAATAGTTTTTCAAAAAAATCCTCAAATTTGGTGTGGAGAATTGTCTTGGCCACCTAAACTCCAGGAAAAATAATGTAATGATTTCAACAAAGTGGCATCATAGATGCTTCACAGGTGGACACATCTCTTATAGAGTTCAAGTGAATTCTGTGAAAGATTAGAGTAGGTGAGGACAATGTATGCTATGACAGTGTCAAATATAGGAATGACCAAAATAAAAGTTGTAGATCATGTTGTCCCCTTCAACTTTGGTATTCAAAACGTTTTCATAAGAGACACTTTTAAATCCCTTAGCGGCACAAAACTCTCTCAAAATTTGAATTTCAAATCTTTAACCATATAAAAAGCGCCAAATGAAGGGATGACCTATACAAAAGATGTGCATGATGTTGCTACCTACAACTTTGGTACTCAATACTTCCTCACTAGAGGTCATTTAGTGTCCCAAAGTTCATCTGCAAGTTACCGGGCTTTAAAATTCCTTGAACTTAAAAAAAATCAGTAATTCAATAGTTTTTCAAAAAAATTCTAAAATTTGGTGTGGTGACATGTCTTGACCGCCTAAACTCTAGGAAAAAGTATGAAATGATTTCAACAAAGTGGCATCGTAGATGCTTCACAAGTGACCACATCTCTTATAGGGTTTAAGTGAGATCTGTAAGAGCGGTTAGTCATTGTACCGCCCTTACAAATGATCCCACTGTAGGAGGAGCTCAAGGCCTCTCAACCTTTTTTCTCGGGTAGAAGAGTATGTCCCGTGGTGAAAGAAGGCTGACTATAGGCTTTATTCGGATATCCACTATAGGGGCGGCTGGTGATTGAGCCGCCCTTACAGTGGATCACTGTAGGGGCAGCTGGTGATTGAGCCGCCCCTACAGTGGAGCACTGTAGGGGCGGTTCAATCACCAGCCGCCCCTACAGTGATGTGCCACTGTAAGTGCGGCTGGTGATTGAACCGCCCTTACAGTGCTCCACTGTAAGTGCGGCTGGTGATTGAACCGCCCTTACAGTGCTCCACTGTAGGGGCGGCTCAATCACCAGCCGTCCCTACAGTGTTTTGTAGGGGCGGCTAATAACGATGGGCGCCAATAAACCACTGTAAGGGAGGCTCCAATACCAACCGCCCCAACCGCCCCTACAGTGAAAAGACCCTCGTACTGGCTCTCTGTCCTTTTCCCTTTTCATTTCAGTGGAGACGGAGAAAAATGCAAAGATACAGACAAAAATTAAACATTTTGCAGCAATGCCAATATAATGCCACTACCAACCTCCCTAGTACGTGCTCGGTAGCTAGGATGGTTCCCATGGCTCCGACATATCGTGATCAGAGTAGTGACCATGCTAGAGTCCTTGTCCATTCGTGCTAAAGCACCTTGTGTAGCGCACTCAGATTTGATGAGGATTCGTATGTCCATATTTTTTTCTTGAGCCCGGTGAAGCTCACTACAAACCTTAGTATAAATCTAGTCATAATATAAATCTAAGTGCATAGTAAAAACTATGTATATTTACAAAAACTCAAAATGTTTTGTAATTTAAGATAAAGGAAGTATATATATGAATTGTTGGGGGAAGAGACCCTCGGCAGTGGCACCACGCAGGCTGGCTCGTCAAAACGGCCCTCGCGCCTCCCGCGCACCTTCGCCTAAACCCGCCTTTTTATTTGTTAAGTCTTTCAAGTCACCGTTCGGGCCCCCGAATACTGACCCAACCTTCGGATGTTTAGCAAGTCTTTACAGGCAAGAGGCATGAAGAGCGCTGGAAGCAACCCTCGCGCATCCCGCACACCTTCGCCAAGAGCCTCAGGCCCAACGGGTGGCGAAGGGACTCGGACCACGCGACTGGACAGGTATCTTCGCAAGATGGAGGTCAACCCTCGCATTTCCGCGAGGGTGAGCGCGAGCCGAGCGGTGGCGGGCGCATGGAAGGCTGGCTAGGGTTCCTGCGCCTCTCGTGTTTGTACGATCCTGCCCTTTTGTTGTACAGCGGGAAAGAATCTTTCTTGTGCCCTTTTGTAATTTGGTCAACGTCCCCTGGTATCCCCTATAAATACCGGGAGGTGAGCAGTGTAAAAGGGACGATTTTTTGGGAATAGAGCTACAACATCACTGTTCCAGTTTCCCTTTCACCTTCGCTCTCGGTTCTGACGATTGGCCACCTTCGCCACTCCCCTGCACGTGTGCGGAGGTAGGGCAAGTGTGTCCCAACAGTTTGGCGCCGTCCGTGGGGACCGGAGTTCGAAATTGCAGGAAACAGGAGAGCGCCCACTACCAGAGACCCTCGCATGACCGGAGAGGCCACGGCGATAATCCAGCCTGTGGAAGAGAATGTAGTACCCTCGGAAACAGAAGAAGTTGCTCCAGGGACGGAGGTCCCGGGCCCTCACACTCGACCGGTATCACAGCCACACCCGCATACCTCCGGAGGAGATGGAGAAGGAGATGAGGAGGAGTTGGGCCTCGAGGCTTTAGAAAGACTTCAAGCTGAGTTACAGGAAAAGAAGAGGTGCCTGGACCAGCTTGAAAGGCACAACCGGTTGCGCCTTATCAGGCAAAAGGCGGATGAAGCAAGAGAGCAGCTTCGCCGAATGGAGGAGTCCCTCGCAGCAGCTGAGGCCGAAGCCGAGGACTGGAATGACAGGCAAATGCCGCCGCTTCGAGAGGAGAATGTTGGGCAGGGACAGGGCAACGCTCATCAGCCACCAACACCCCCACCACCACTAAATTTTCGCCAGCTCTACCCAGAAGAGCGAGAGCCAAACCTTCGTATACAGCGAAGGGCCCAACAATATCAGATGCCCTACGACCCAAGATCACCACTCTCCCAAATACTACAAACCCAACCCTGGCCACCATGCTACAATCCACAAAATCTCCCCCGTTACGATGGACTCACTGACCCTCGCCAATTCATAATGAGCTACGAGGCGGCAGTCGCCGCAGCAGGAGGAGATGAGTCAACAATGGCGAAGTCCTTCGTAATCATCCTTCGTGATATAGCGCAAACTTGGTACAACAATCTTCACCCTGGAACTGTGGATTCCTGGGCCAACCTCAGAGACAGACTCTGCACAAACTTCAAGGGCATCACAGCAGCCCCATCAAACGCCATCGAGCTGTTCAACTGCAAACAAGAAGAGCGCGAACCGTTGCAAGACTACTGGCGAAGGTTCATTCAGATTAGAGCAAGAACTCCGGGAATATCCGACGAGGCCGTGATCCTCGCTGCATTCAGCGGCCTGCGTCCAGGCCCATGTTCATCAAAGTTCGCCAGAAAACCAGCAAACACAATCGAAGAGCTTCATGATACAATGGAAAGGTACTATAGAGCAGACATGGATTTCCGAGCAAAATCCGATGCTTGAAGGTCGCAGCAGAAACCACAGCAGAGGCCCCAAGTGAGAGAGAACAACCCTCGCCAAGATCAGAGCAATGTCGGAGCGATCAACAAGGCAAATCCAGTCGAAGACTAGAGAAGAGGCACTCAGCCTTCGGGTAATCAAAACCCACATGGATTTCCACCCCCCGCCTGACCAAAGAAACCAACAGAGGGACCCGGCCAAAATGTACTGTCATTTCTGTGGCCAAGGAAAGGGGCACACAACAAAGCAATGCGAGTGCTTCACCAAAGGAAAAGAGTACCAAGAGTCCAAAAGAGCCCCTTTAACAGAAAACAAAACCATCAATCATACCAGAAAGCCAAACTTCAACCCAACCCAACCTCCCTATCTGTACACCCCCATAAACTACGACTTACCATTGCACCAACCTTTCTACTCTCAACACCCGCACTACAACCACACCTCATATCAACTAACCTCTTTTCCTCAACGCCAAAATGTGCCATACACTGTCACATTCCCAGCAACCTCTCAAGCCCAAACCAACCAACAAGTGAGCAACACTCTACCACCACCACCACCAATACCGGCCCTGCCAGCCCCCCAACCTGTCAAATCCGAAGCCCAATCCCAGACAACCATCAACAACCCAACATCAACCTTCGGTGTGATACTAGCTATCACCGGAGGCTCCAACGAAGATCATGGCAACAAGAGGCAAAAGAAAGAACATGCTCGAAGAGTACATCATGTAGCCGTCGAAGGACCGCACAAATTCGGCCGATGGTCTCACATCCCGATAACCTTCGATTCCAGTGACATGAAGTTAAGGGATTACCCTCACACTGATGTAATGGTGATCAAGACTAACTTAGCAGGGTGGACAGTCACCAAAATTCTCGTCGATACAGGAAGCTCTGCTGACATCCTGTTCGCCACAACCTTCGACAGCATGAAGCTTGACAGGAACCTCTTGCAACCCTCCGACAACCCACTATACGGTTTCGGCAGGCAACAAGTAAGAGCTATTGGAAAAATATCTCTGCCCGTTACCTTTGGAGATCAGCTGAACTGCAGAACTGAGCACATAACCTTCGACGTGGTTGACATGTTCTATCCTTACAATGCAATTTTCGGCCGAGGCGTCACCAACGCATTCAACGCTGCAATCCACCCTGCATACCTTTGCATGAAGCTTCCTGCTCCGAAGGGGGTCGTTGCAGTATACGGAGATCAAGATATTGCAAGAGCAGCCGAAGGAACAGTAGCACTGGGGCAACGCAATGTCCACAATTTGTCAGCCTCGAGCCACAAACCTTAGCGACGAGGATGAAGAATGCATCGACAGAGTAAAAGCATCACCCAAAGAAGATACTAAACAAGTCCAACTCTTCGAGGGCAATTCAGAAAGGAAAGTGTTCATCTCAGCCAACCTAGACCCAGTCAGAAGACAACCTTATTCGTTTCCTCAAGGAAAGCTCCGATACCTTCACTTGGTCTGCGGAGGACCTCAAGGGAGTAAACAGAACTCTGATCGAGCACTGCCTAAACATCAAACCAGGCTATTGCCCAGTTAAGCAGAAGCTTCGCAAAATGTCAGAAGAGAGGAAAGAGGCAGCGAAGGCAGAGGTAAAAAGACTTCTGGACGCAGGTGTCATTCGTCTAGTCAAATATCCAACATGACTCTCAAACGTGGTACTAGTTCAGAAAAAGAACAAGAAATGGAGAATGTGTGTTGATTTCACATGCCTGAACAAAGCCTGTCCGAAGGATGACTTTCCTCTGCCTAACATAAGCACCTTGGTCGACAGAGCAACTGGTTGCCAAATGCTCTCTCTCCTCGACTGCTTCTCAGGGTACCACCAGATTTGGATGAATGAGGAAGATGAGGAAAAAACAAGCTTCATTACACCTTCGGACACATTTTGCTTTCGAAGAATGGCAGAGGGCCTCAGAAATGCAAGATCAACCTTCGCTCGCATGACATCTGAAGTCTTCAAAGATGAACACGCCATTTCTGCCTACGTCGATGACTTGATTGTACAAAGCGAGCTAAAAGAAAATCACATAACAGACTTAGAAAGAGTGTTCAGAAGCCTTCGGTCCGCCGGGCTCAAATTAAACCCCAAAAAATGTGTTTTCGGGGTAAACGAAGGAAAACTGCTAGGTTGCATCGTCTCAGTAAGGGGAATTGAAGCCAACCCCGAAAAAATTGATGCCATCATCAATATGGAACCCCCGACAACCAAAAAAGCAGCTCAGTGTTTGACAGGTCGTCTAGCAGCACTCAGCAGATTCATCTCCAGATCAGCCGAGCGAGGGTTACCTTTTTTCGAAACTCTGAGAAGCACAGCCCCATTCAATTGGGGACCTCGGCAGCAGAAAGCTTTCGAGGATTTGAAAAACTACCTCACCAACTTGACCATTTTAACCAGTCCAAGCAAATGTGATCTTCTACTACTGTATGTCGCAGCCTCGCCCCATGCGACCAGCACAGTGCTAATCAAAGAGTTGCATGAAAACAACAAAATTAAGCAGGCCCCGGTCTACTACGTGTCTGAAACACTCGAAGGTCCAAAACGGAACTACTCAGAGCTAGAGAAGATAGCATATGCCGTGGTAATGGCTTCAAGAAAGCTAAAACACTACTTCCAGGCACATGAAATCCAAGTGGCTTCATCATACCCCCTCGAGAACATTTTCAAGAACAACGAGGCAGTCGACAGAGTAGCAAAATGGTCAGTTGAATTGAACAGCTACGCTATAACCTTCGTGGGAAGAACAGCGATCAAATCGCAGGCACTAGCAGATTTCATAGCTGAATGGACCCTAGACCCTCGCAGAGACGGAGCCCAACTAGACCCGTTTTGGACAGCGTATGTTGATGGAGCTTGGGGAGCAGCCGGAGCAGGAGCCTCGGCGATCCTAGTCTCGCCATCTGGGTCAAAGCTAAGGTACACAAAAAGACTCGACTTCAAATGCACAAACAACTCGGCAGAATACGAAGCCGTGATACTAGCACTCTCAAGGCTTCGATCATTGTCAGTCCGAAGGGCAGTCATTAACACAAACTCTCAAGTCATCGCGGGGCACATCGAGAAAAATTATAAAGCAAAAGATCCAGAGCTACAAAAGTACCTACAGTATGTTCGAAGGTTAGAATCTTTCTTCCTCGGCATAACAGTGAACAGCGAAGCAGACAATCTGGCCAAAGCGGCAACTCAACAACTTCAGTTGCCCCCAGACGTCTTCTATGAAGCTGCGACACAATCAACCATCAAAGTTTTCGAGAAAACATCAAAGCTGATCAATGCAATTCAAAGCGAAGATTGGAGAGCACCCATCATGGCCTATATCAATGGGCTGCATGAACCCGAGACCAAAGAGGAAGAAAACAGACTTAAACAAAAAATTCGAGGGTACAAAATTGTGGACAACATTCTGTTCAAAGCTTCGGTAACCTCGCCATGGCTCAAATGCGTGTCACAGATTGAAGGAAATGACATTCTCAAGCTTATTCATGAAGGTATCTACGGTTCACACAACGGCCCGACGGCGCTAGTTGGCAAAGCTTTCCGACAAGGCTTCTACTGGCCAACGGCATTAAAAGATGCAGAAGGCATCGTCAAACGCTGCGAAGGTTGTCAACTAACGGCAAAAACATGAAACGCCCCAGGGGCTCCAACAACTCTGATTTGTCCAACTTGGCCTTTGCAAAGATGGGCAATGGATCTCGTTGGTCCACTACCAACAGCTCCAGGAAACCTCCGCTACGCGGTGGTAGCTGTGGAATACTTCACAAAGTGGATTGAAACTAGACCGCTGGCTTCCATCACCTCCCTGGCCGTGAAGAAGTTTTTCTGGCAGCAATTAGTGTGTCGGTTCGGGGTCCCCAAATACCTAACTGTCGACAATGACACTCAGTTTGACAGCGAGGTCTTCAAAGAATTCTGTGCACAAATCGGAACAGTTTTGTGCTTCGCCTCAGTCCGCCACCCTCAGTCCAACGGCTTAGTTGAAAGAGCCAACGCAACAATTTTCCAAGCCATATCCAAAAAATTGCAAGGCAGGCCCAAGGGAAAGTGGGCGAAAGAACTAACCTCGGTCACCTGGTCCCATAACACCTCGGAATGCAGAGCCACAAAATTCACCCCTTTCAGGCTCCTGTTTGGGGAAGAAGCTGTGCTACCAGAAGAGTTGAAGCACGGATCAATCAGAACAACCCTCGAAACAGATGAACAAAACCAACTGCTAGACAAAGATCTACTTGAAGAAACAAGATGCAACGCAGTGCACAACCTCCGCAAGTATCAGGAAGAAACAAAAAAATGGAGAGACAAAAAGGTGAGATTCAAAGAACTAAAGAAGGGTGACCTCGTTCTCATTCGGAAGCAAAACGCCAACATGGTGGGAAAGTTTCAGCCAAAGTGGACGGGTCCATACTTAATAGCAGAATGCAATCGTCCCGGCTCTTTTCACCTCTCTGACAGCGAGGGAAACATCCTGCCTCACACCTGGAATGTCGACGACCTTCGCAAATACTACCCATAGCGGAGCCTTAGCGAGCTCTCGCAACTTGTAATATGCCTTCAGTCAACTCTTCTTCTTAGCATCATACTTGTAACCAAAACAAAGGCGCTGCACTCTTTTTCCTTACGAAGGGGCGTAAGGTTTTTTAACGAGGCAGTTTCCAAGTCCTTAATAAAAGCATCAACCCCCAAAAAACAAAACCCCAAAGTCCTTTCTTTCAGTTTTTCCTTAAGCATCGATAAAAGCAGCCCTTATCCAAGAGCGCTTATAATCGATGAAAAACACCAAAGATTGCTTCGAAGCACCAATTTTTTCTCGAAGCAAACTTAGGAAAAGCAAACTTCACCTCCACCTAAGACAAGGGGAGGCGCGAAGTCCAAAAAAGTCAAGCACCCTCGCAAAAAACGCTAGGGGCTCGCAAAGCAAACTTCTCCTCCACCTAAGACAAGGGGAGGCATGAAGTCCAAAAAAGTCGAGCACCCTCGCAAAAAAACGCTAGGGGCTCGCAAAGCAAACTTCACCTCCACCTAAGACAAGGGGAGGCGCGAAGTCCAAAAAAGTCGAGCACCCTCGCAAACAATGCTAGGGTCTCGCAAAGCAAACTTCACCTCCACCTAAGAAAGGGGAGGCGCGAAGTCCAAAAAAGTCGAGCACCCTCGCAAAAAATGCTAGGGGCTCGCAAAGCAAACTTCACCTCCACCTAAGATAAGGGGAGGCGCGAAGTCTAAAAAAGTCGAGCACCCTCGCAAACAACGCTAGGGGCTCGCAAAACAAACTTCACCTCCACCTAAGACAAGGGGAGGCGCGAAGTCCAAAAATCGAGTACCCCCGCAAAACAAAAAATGTTAAGCGAGCCTCGCTAAAAGAAAAAGGGGGCGTTGCTGTTTTCCTAATCAGCTTTCAAAAAACGTTAAGCGAGCCTCGCTAAAAGAAAAAGGGGCGTCGTTGTTTTCCTAATCAGCTTTCAAAAAACGTTAAGCGAGCCTCGCTAAAAGAAAAAGGGGGCGTCACTGTTTTCCTAATCAGCTTTCAAAAAACGTTAAGCGAGCCTCGCTAAAAGAAAAAGGGGGCGTCGCTGTTTTCCTAATCAGCTTTCAAAAAATGTTAAGCGAGCCTCGCTAAAAGAAAAAGGGGGCGTCGCTGTTTTCCTAATCAGCTTTCAAAAAACGTTAAGCGAGCCTCGCTAAAAGAAAAAGGGGGCGTCGTTGTTTTCCTAATCAGCTTTCAAAAAACGTTAAGCGAGCCTCGCTAAAAGAAAAAGGGGGCGTCGTTGTTTTCAAAAACACCTCTCTTAAACGAAAAGAGAGCCTCGACAGTCAAATATTATTTCAATCAAATTGCAAAAAATGAATAGCAACTCCACAGAGCAACATCACAAGTTGTTCGTTTCAGACGACAGTGTGATATACAATCAATAAAAAGAATAACATTACAAGGAACCATCATTACCCTCAATCAACATCAAATCATCGAAACCTTCGACACCCTCCTCAAATCCTATATCCACCGGAACTATAGGTCCCCACAACAAAGGAGCTGCAGGAACAATTGGCAGCTCCCCGGACAAAACCCTCGCCCTATACATATATCTACGATTTACTTCACTAACTTCCGAAGGTTCCTCTTTCGGAACCACAAGCGATCCATCCGAACCTAAATCTAGTGTGCTTCGCCCAAACAAATAATCTAGAGCTGTCTTCTCATCAATATCATCATCAACAACAGCTTGCGAGGACGAAGATGAACCAAACAAATACTGTGTGGCCTGTCGATCAGTATAATCAGCCTCGCGCGAAAAACGACTCGATCTGCTGTTTTTCAAGTCATACCTTCGCACCTTCGACCACCAAAATCGTTCAAAGGACAGCGAAGGGTGTTTAAGCCTAGCCCGAGCCCACGAGTCACCAGTTATAAAAAGTATCTCAGTGTCATCAAGTCATGCCAACTACCCAATATATTACAAAATAGCCCCCTCGTTTGAGCAATCCTAAGTTTTCACACCTGCTCGGCTCCCCCCTGCTCATCCGCCCCAGCTTCGCCAGTCGCAGCAACCAAACCTTCACCAGTGGCTGAAAGGATCAAATCAGCCTAGACGGGGGTGAATAGGTGATTTTTAACAATATGAAACTTCACAAACTAGAAGATGTAGTTAGATAACAACCGGAGAGGCCGGTTTGTTTGGGCAGGTACTACCGGGTGTGAAACACCGGTACTACCGACACAAACAAACGGCACAACCGGGATCCTAAAATGAACTACAAATCCAATGAATGTAAGCTGTGAATGTAAAACAAGAATCTACTCCACTTCCCTAAGTATGATAGATAGCAAATCTACTCTCACCGAGCCTTGGTTGCTTCCCTTGATGTAGATCGAGCCTTCCCAACCTAAGAACCAGATAGGGATAGGAAGAACACGAAGAACACAACAACAAGTGCAATATAGAAAGTAGAGACAACAATAAGCACACGGGACACGCGATTTATTCCGAGGTTCGGCCAATCCACCAAGGAGTGCCTACGTCCTTGTTGTTGAGGTGACCACAAAGGTCGGAGTCTATTTCACCTCCTTGCCTCACTCTAGCAACCACAAAGGCTACGAGAGTTTCTCTACTAGAAATCTCAAGGGTAATACAAACACTTCGGGGAGCCCTCACAAGTGAATCAATACGGGCTACCACGAAGAACACCTAACCGGCTAGAGCTCAAAGAGTGAAGGTCCTAAATGGCTAGAGGGGGGTGAATAGCCAATAAAAAATTCTACAACAACACTTAAGCAAGCTTATTAGACAACTAAAGGTCAACTACCGACCTTCGATCGGTACCACCGCGGGCGGTAGTACCGAGGTTATGGCGGTACTACCGCCAGGCCAAAACGGCCGCGAACAGAGAGCTCCTCAGTTAGGGACTTGGTCCCTCGGAAACTACCGACCAGAGTCGGTACCACCGAGGGTCGGTAGTACCGACGTAATGGCGGTACTACCGCCAAGTCAAAAGCGAGTTAGTCCAGAGAGCCCTACAAACTTGGTTACCACCGGTCAGAGCTCGGTACCACCGGGGGCGGTAGTACCGAGGTAATGGCGGTACTACCGCCAGGTCAATTTCAGAGCGAACAGAGAGGCCTGCGAAATCAAGCTTACTACCGACCTGGGTCGGTACCACCGAGGGCGGTAGTACCGAGGTTATAGCTGTACTACCGCTAGGTCATTTTCGACTCTACACAGAGAGCTTCGCAAAACCAAGTTACTACCGACCAGGGTCGGTACCACCGAGGGCGGTAGTACCGAGGTTATGACGGTACTACCGCCAGGCCATTTTTGACCAACACAGAGAGGGTGTTTGAGCACTGCGCAGAGAAGCCGTGGTCGGTACCACCGACCACCCATGGTCAGTACCACCGACCTCATAAAAATACCCTCTATGTGTTCGTGATTGTGCGGTGTCTCTCAAGCGAACTATGGTTAGTCGATTTGAGCACTTTTCTCCACATCTAGCCAACCTACTTTGTGACCCTCTTCATAGTCCGGCTTACCTATAACTCAAGTTTAAAATTGAAATTTTAAACTACCACTTGAGCTAGGCATCTTTATGTCCAAAAGTATCCAACGTGCTTTGCTCACGAGATTTCAACGTTTCAAATCTTTCTTAGGACTAACACCTGCATACATGCTTTTTATAAACCGGTTAGTCCCCAATTTGATTGTCATTAATTAGCCAAAACCCACATTGGGGGCGAATGCACTTTCAAACTCCCCCTTTTTGGTAATTGATGACAACCAACTTAGGCTTACGATAAGGATAGAAAGAATTGAAGCTTTTGAATTCTAAAATTTAGTTCAAGCTCCCCCTTAGTGTATGCTTTGGATATGAACTTCAAACCTTGATTAAAAACAAGGTTGCATACACAAGAACAAGAGCTCGCCCTAAATTTTGCAATCCATGGGGTGCCTAAGTGTGTGTGACAACATCATATATAACAATTTTGTGATGCATGAACAATATGACATGGTGATCCACGAAACAATGAAATAAAGTAAAAACAACAATCACCATGACAAGATCATAAAGATAGAGGATGAACCAAACATGAATATAACAATAAGCACAAAAGTTTTACATGCTCATCAACACATCACAAAAACAAAGTAGCATACCACACTTAGTTCTTAAAGATTACCCTCTCTCAAAGCTAGCTATTACATCAAGAAAAGCCTAACACTCCCCCTTTGGCATCAAGTACCAAAACGGGTAGGCCAAGAAAAGCAAAGAGCTAGTAATAGCCGCTGGAAGATCCACCATGATAAGAACCACCGAAGAGAGAGGAATAGGCACTCGCACCGACATCACCACCTGGATAGGACGACGAAGGAGCATCAGAGGGATCCAGCGGAGGAGTAGGGTCGCGAAAGCCACCACTCCCAGCTGGATTGACGTCGGGACCAGCAAAGCCCATGTACGAGCCACCACCACCACCGTGATATGATGTGGATCCGCCAGCAAAGGACGTACCCGCACCATAGTCAGGGTAGAAAGGAGGAGGAGCCTGGTACTGTGGTGGGGCCTGAGGATAGAACTGAGGGTGCTGATACAGCATGGAGCTGTAAAAACCAGCCTCACCACCACTGGGATGCTGGGGCTACTGCTGGTGACCATCATCATCATCATCATCGTCGCCGCGCCGGGCCTGAGCATCATACTCTGCAAAGGGATCTGGATGGGGATGGACCGGAGAGCGTGGAGGAAGACCGAGATGCTGACGCACCTCCTGCAGATGCCGCTCGTCGCGATCGGCCCGGTAGCACATCCACTCAAAGATCTTGCCGAGAGCGGAGTGAAGACCGCCACTCCTACGCCTCTCACGACGCGAAGGAGGAGCGGTAGCAGGAGGAACCTCTCCACGAGCCTGCTCTGGGCCCTAAGCCTCGCCAGGCGCTGCTGCTGCTGCTGGTACCTCGTCGCCTACAGCACCCTTGTCCTTGGTGATCGAAACAAACTTCCGAACACTGTAGTCCTTGACCGAACGGTCGTACTCAAAGGTAGCTCCCACAACGTGCTCAATGATGTGCATAAGATATGGAGCATAGGGCAGGAGCTTGTGAGGGTCATTGTACACATCTGAAATCTTCTGCCAGAGAAAATGTGAGATGCTAAACCGACCATCTGGAGAAGCGAACTGGACAAGGACCTTGGCAGCATCATCTCTCAAATTGTCCTGGTCTCCAACCTTAGGATCTAGAGTCAGGCGCATCAGGTTGTTGAGCACATAGTAGGCAGGCTTCAGGCCAGGGACCTTGAAGGTTGCCTCAGCACCATCCATGTAGACACCTGAGTTCTGCAGCTGCTCGGTGTACATGCCCCCACCATACATCTCTGACAAGCGAGGGGCATCCCTGTCCACATGGTCGAATCCCAACAACCGGGCAAAAGTGACAAAGTTGCACCGGTAGTGGACCCCTTGGGTCATCCAGTGCAGCACTTGCGCCTCCTGATCAATAAAAAGGGTTGCCCAAAATTGACAAATAATTTCCTGGTTGTAGCTGCGCTCACCAGAAATCAATCCCAAGACCCTCCACTCCTCAAGCCTCTGCACCAAAGACTGAATCTCCTCTGAGTCCTTGTCTGTCAAGGAGTGGATAACCAACCGCTTGTGCTCAAAGAGAGGGGGATGGCCCTTAGCACAGAAACCCTTCCAGAGGACTGACACATAGTAGTCCTGCTGGAATCTCGTCCAAAACCTCCGATCAACTGAATCATCTCTGATAAAGAGGTATGGAAACTCCTCACGCTGCCTCCTCATCAAGTTCCCCCGCTTCCTGTCAGAGTAATCTATTGGATTCCCAAGATGAGCAGGGGAGACGGCGGTCATCAAGGCTTCGGCTTCGGGGTGCAAAGGAAAAACTCTGTTGATAAGAAGCAGCCCTGAAGTCGGAGGAGAAGGCGGTCCAACGCGAGGATCGATGGAACGACCCTCACGATCAGGACCAGTCGGCGAAGCCACTCCGCCCACAATGACGCTGTGCATGCGCCCGGGCGGACCAGCAACAGGGGGCGGAGGAGCAGCATGCCCACCACGGGCATGGCTGCTTCCACTACCCCTGGCACTATTCATGCTGCGACGAGCCCCGGCGCCCCCGGACGAGCGTCCACGGACCTGACGAGGGAGCTGCTCCATACTCCCGCTAGAGGACCGAGCACGGCGCCCGGGATTGCGCCGCTGCGGCGCCCCTTGCTCAAGACCACCTTGCTCGAAGGCAGCATACTCCTCATCATCATCATCACTAGCAGTCCGAGCATGAGAGGGCCTCCGGCTCATCTAGAAAAAGATAGCATTGACCGAAGTGAGATAAAGGAGATAGAAAGACGACTTCAACGAATGTAGCAAAGATGACGATCGAAATCGGGGAGGAGAACGGCTCGCTGCGCGCGGGCGGTACTACCGACCCCAGGGGGCGGTACTACCGACCGCACAACAGCGTGCGGTTTCCTTCAATCCAATCTACCAAATCACCATGAACTTGCAAACCATACATCCTAGAAGCATCTACACACTAGATAGAACAGTCCTACCAAAGGAATCGACCTAGAACAAGGTACATTTAGAGATCGGGCAAGAACACCCTAGTACCTTGCTATTCGAGTAGAAGGGGCCGAAATTCGATGAAGGAGGAACTTCCGGGCTTCAAGACCACCACCAAGACGATCTCCATGCTCCAAGGCACCTTTCCACCGGAGGGATTTGGATTTGGGAGGAGGAGGAAGGAGATCGGGAGAGGAGAAGACGGTGGCGGCGCATGGGCTGAAGGCACGGGCAGGCGGCGGCGCGGTCAAAACAAGATTGACTAGGGTTGAAAGGATTCACCGCGCCCTTTTTATACTCGGGTCAAACCCGGTCGGTGGTACCGCCCATAGGGGTCGGTACTACCGCCCCTATGGCGGTACCACCGACAGTACAAAAACAGAGGGATCAAAGAGGGATTCCAAGAGAGCCTTGCGTGGTATACTACACATACTTCAAACATGTCCAGATTTCATATAACCAATACATAGCCATGGACACAAGTGAAGTATGCAAAATAGATTTTGAAATCACACACAATATTTTGTCAAAGCATTTATCTAGGTCTCTAGGTGAAAACAAATATGTGCAAGACATCAAGCCACGTTACGAGAATCAATGATATTTAGTTCACTCCTCAAAGCACAAAATCTTGACTCATCTAAAGGCTTTGTGAAGATATCGGCTAGTTGCTTTTCGGTGCTCACATGACGTATTGCGATATCTCCTTTGGCTTCATGGTCTCTCAAGAAATGGTGTCGGATGTCTATGTGTTTTGTGCGAGAATGGTTTAGGGATTGTTGGCTAGCTTGATAGCACTCTCATTGTCACACAAAAGTGGAATTTTGTTTTCCTCACATCCGAAGTCTTTTAGTGTTTGCTTCATCCAAAGTAGTTGAGCACAGCGTGCGCCGGCCGCCACATACTCGGCTTCGGCGGTGGATAGGGCAACACTATTTTGTTTCTTGGAACTCCGTGGCACCAAAGACCTCCCAATGAATTGGCAAGTCCCGGTAGTGCTCTTTCGGTCTACCTTGCAACCGGCATAGTCCGAATCGGAATAGCCAAGTAGATCGAAAGTGGAGCCCTTGGGATACCACAAGCCAAGATTCGGAGTGTGCACTAAGTATCGAAAGATTCTCTTAACGGCCATAATATGACATTCTTTCGGATTAGCTTGAAACCTTGCACACATGCACACACTAAGCATGATATCGGGCCTAGATGCACAAAGGTAAAGTAATGAACCGATCATAGAGCGATATACCTTTTGGTCCACTGACTTACCATCCACATTTAGATCAAGATGTCCATTTGTAGGCATGGGGGTCTTGATGGGTTTGGCCTTGTCCATCTCAAACTTCTTTAGCATGTCTCTTGTATACTTCGTTTGACTGATGAACGTGCCATCCTTGAGTTGCTTGATTTGGAATCCAAGAAAGTACTTCAACTCACCCATCATTGACATCTCGAACCTTTTGGTCATGATCCTACTAAATTCCTCACAAAAAGCCACATTAGTACTACCAAATATTATGTTATCGACATATATTTGGCACACAAATATATCATTATCAACTTTGCGAGTAAATAAAGTAGCATCGGCCCTTCCTATCTCAAAACCCTTTTTGAGTAGGAAGTCCTTAAGACAATCATACCAAGCTCTAGGGGCTTGTTTGAGCCCATAGAGCGCTTTGTCGAGCTTGTAGACGTGGTTGGGAAACTTTGGGTCCTCAAAACCCGGTGGTTGCTCCACATAAACCAACTCGGAGAGGGGGCCGTTGAGGAATGCACTTTTCACGTCCATTTGATATAGCTTGAAATCATGGTGAGTAGCAAAGGCAAGTAATATGCGAATTGATTCAAGCCTAGCTACAGGTGCTTTGTTTCCCCAAAATCCAAACCTTCGATTTGAGTGAAACCTTGAGCTACCAACCGTGCTTTGTTCCTTGTTACCACGCCATGCTCGTCTTGCTTGTTGCGGAAGACCCATTTGGTTCCTATCACATTTTGCTTGGGCCTTTCCACCAAGGACTAGACTTCATTCCTGGTGAAGTTGTTCAGCTCTTCTTGCATAGCCATCACCCAGTCCGGATCATCAAGTGCTTCTTCCACCCTAAGAGGTTCCAAAGAGGAGACAAACAA
Source organism: Coix lacryma-jobi var. lacryma-jobi (assembly GCA_009763385.1). Classification (NCBI taxonomy): domain Eukaryota; kingdom Viridiplantae; phylum Streptophyta; class Magnoliopsida; order Poales; family Poaceae; genus Coix; species Coix lacryma-jobi. Next base: position 14,589,681 of record CM019824.1, read on the forward strand.
GTAATGTCCACAAAAACTTGCTAAACGAGAGCGTGTCGTTACCCCACGCCGTATGCTCCCCAATATGTTGTCAACGGGATGATCCCGTTGAACTGTATGATGAACTCTTGGATGTGGCACAAGTGATCTTCTTTGGATGGGTCCATCTTCATCATCTTCATCATATGTGTTGATGTCCCCATCTTCTTGTCGGACTTCATGTTGAGCTTGTGTTTGATCATCAACTTGGTGTATCACTTGATCATCACTCACACTACCACCATTCAGAGTTGCGGAAGCTTCATCATGCACATTTGGATGCACATGATGGATATGGGAATTTTGTGGAATGTGTGATGGATCATCTTCATCATCTTCAATTTCAACGGGCCTCACATCACCGATCGCAAGCCTCTTGATAGCTTCGGATGGAGGCACGTCATTACCTACAAGCTCATCATTGACTTGCTCCTTTTGGGAGCCGTCGGATTCATCAAATGTCACGTCTACCGTTAACACAATAGTGTCGGTGGCATTATTGAATACACGGTAGCCATGTTCGTTAGTACCATAACCAAGTAGAAAGCCTTCATGTACCTTAGGTGCAAACTTTGAACTTTTGGCCCTCTTGTTAAGTATGAAACACTTGCAGCCAAAAACTCGAAAGTAATGCACCTTCGGTTTGTTACCGGTTAGAAGCTCATATGGTGTCTTCCCTCTTAGCTTGTGAAGGTAGAGGCGGTTGATTGCATGACACGCCGTGTTCATCGCCTCCGCCCAAAAGCCATGGGAAGTCTTGTACTCATCCAACATAGATCTTGCGGCTTCAACAAGAGTTCTATTCTTCCTTTCCACAACCCCATTTTGTCGTGGGGTATATGGAACTGAGAACTCATGCTTGATTCCTTCATCATCAAGATATTCTTCTATGTTGGTGTTCCTAAACTCGGTCCCGTTGTCACTTCTCACTTTCTTGATCTTGATATCAAACTCATTTTGTGCACTTTTAGCAAACTTCTTGAAAATGCTTTGTGTTTCACTTTTATCTGCTAAAAAGAACACCCAAGTGAAGCGAGAATAGTCATCAACAATAACGAAACCGTATTTGTTACCACCGATGCTTTGGTAAGCAACGGGTCCGATGAGGTCCATATGCAATAGCTCCAATGGTCTTGTGGTCGACACAATGTTCTTGATTGGATGCTTTGCTCCAACTTGCTTTCCAGCTTGGCACGCACTGCAAATCCTATCTTTCTCAAAAGAAACATTTGTTAGTCCAAGGATGTGCCCTTCTCTTTGAAGTTGGGCCAAGTTCCTCATCCCAACATGAGCTAGCCGGCGATGCCAAAGCCAACCCATGCTAGATTTTGCCATTAGACATGTTGTAGGTTCTACCTTACTAGTTGAAAAGTCAACTAGGTAAAGTTTTCCCTTCAACACGCCTTTAAATGCAATAGAGGAATCCCTTCTTCTAGAGACGGTCACACCCTTATCCGTAAAGAGACAATCGTAACCCATTTCACAAAGTTGAGAAACGGATAACAAGTTGTAACTCAACGAATGCACAAGTAATACATTAGATATGGAATTGTCAGTTGAGATAGCAATTTTACCCAAACCAAGCACTTCTCCTTTACCATTGTCACCAAACACAATGTTATTGCATGAGTCGTTGCTTGGTTGGAAGGAGGAGAACATATCTTTTGCACCGGTCATATGATTGGTGCATCCACTATCCAACACCCAACTTGACCCACCGGAGGCATATTCCTACAAAACAAGTTTATGTTCTAGATTTAGGTACCCAAATGAGATTGGGTCCTAGGGGGTTAGTCACATAAGCTTTTGGCACCCAAACATTTCTCATAATTTCCCTCTTCTTGAGGGCACCAACATACTTGACTACTATCTTGCCATCCTCCCCCCCCCCAACAACATAAGTAATCACAAGTATAACTTCTTGATATGGGCTTTTGTTGCTTGGGGGCCTCCACTTGCTTTTCCTTATTGATCTTACCATTAGCAAGTGGAGCCTTAGGATTGACAATCTTGTTGGCCTTGTTCATTAGGTCGAAGAGAGGAACCCCTTTGTTAAAGTTAACAAAAGGTACCCCATTGACCATCTTTCTTCCATTGGCTTTACCACCATACCTATTGTACCCAATTCCATCCTTGATGGATGGGTGTCTTGCGGTCTTGAGGATATCTTTTGGTTGTTGCACCTTACACTTGCAACCATTCCTCAAGATCATGTTCAACCTATGAATCTCCTTGTCTTTCTTCTCTAGCTCAACAAGGTTAGTTGCACAAGCATTTATATCAATTTTATAGCATCTTTTGCAACCATTACTAGTTGAGGCATTAGAGCCATCAGAATCCTTAGAAGAGGTTGAAGAAGTGCTATTCCAAAGAGTGTTGTAGCTTAGTTCAAGAGTTTGATATTTATCTTGAAAGCTTGTGAGGCTTTCTTGAACCAAGCTAACCTCATTCTTTAGGCTAGCAATTGAGTCATTGCTCGTGGAACACTCCTTAGCCAACTTCTTGTTAAAGTCATTGGCTAAAGATAATTCCACGGTCAATTTCTCAACCTTCAACTTCTCCTCGGCAAGAGAGGCTTCTAATGCAAGGTTCTTTTCTCTCTCTTGAGAGATCAAGTCCCCTTGCAAAACAAGACTCTCATTCCGACTCTCCAATTTACTAAGCAATTTTAATATTTTTGGTCCACCTTTCTTACCAAATTTTCTAATTATGCTAAGCTCAAATTCATCCATATCATCATCACTACATTCATCGCTAGAACAAGTAGGAGAGTTAGATGATACCTTCTCATTCTTTGCCATGAAGCAAGAATGAGTGGAGTCATCCTCGTCGTCGGAGAGGCTCTCGAACAAGCGTGATGAAGTGGTCGATGTAGCCATGTTGGAGAAGAGGCTTGGAGAAGAAGTCTTGTGTATGGCAATGTTGGCCGCTCCCTTCTCCTTCTCCTTGCTCTTGCACTTCTCTTCATCACTTGAATCATCTTCCGAGAACCATTCCTCACCAAGATGAGCTTCACCACCTCTTCTTCTTCTTTGCTTCTTGTCATCGCTCTTGCTATACTTATTCTCGTTCTTCTTTTGTGGACAATCGACAATGAAATGATCATCCGCACCACACTCATAGCAATTCCTCTTCTTGGACTTCTTGAAGTATCCACCTTTGCCCTTCTTGTACATCTTCTTTCTCATGAATCTTCTAAAGTTCTTCACGAGAAGGGCCAACTCATCATCGGAGTCTTCACTTCCTTCGCTTGAAGAGTCATATCGGGCCTTGCTTCCTTCTTCTTGGTTAGCCTTAAGTGCCACCACCTTCTTGTTGCTTGCCTCTCGATCTTCTATATCTTCATCATCCAAGACTTCATGATGCTTTGTCTTGGCAAGCATCTCATGAGGTCCCATGCTCTCATAGTTAGGTCTCTCCATGATGATTGACGCAAGGTTCTTGTTCTTCTTTCTATATGCTCTCAATAGCTTTCTTGCAGCTGAGTTGTCATCCCATTTCTTGTCTCCGAGAGCTCTAATCTTGTTGATCAAGGTCATGAATCTATCAAACATTTGTTGAGTGGTTTCACCACTCCTGATAGCAAAGTTCTCAATCTTTCCTTGAAGAAGCTCTATGTTGCACTTCCTCACACTTGCATCACCCTCATATGATATCCTGAGAGTGTCCCAAATCAACTTGGCATCTTCCATTCCATGTACCTTGTTGCTTTCTTCGGGCTTGAGGCATGATAGAATCAATGACGCAGCTTGGACATTTTGTTGAAACTCAATCACATCATTGTCCGTGAACTCTTGGCCTTCAACATGACTTGGTCCATTCTCTACAATTTCCCAAACTCTTGCGGCAAGAAGGTGTAGCTTCATCTTGTGTGCCCAATCATTGTAGTTGATTCCATCAAAGGTGGGTGGATTGCCTAGATTGACGCTAGGCAATTGAATGACTTTGACCATTTGACTATAGTCATAAGGCACTCTAGAGAACTCGTTGTCTCTCTTGCCTTTCTCTCCATCTTCCTTCTTCTTGTCATCCTTGGGCGGCTGATTGTCACCGCTTCCGGATGATTCGGTTTTGCTGTCCAAAGCTCGCCTCAAACTCTCCATCCCATCTTTCATCCTCTTCATCTCATCTTCATGCTTCTTTGCTTGATCTTCAATTACCTGAGCAGTAACCTTCTTGACAATCTCATCAAGCTGTTCTTGACTTATGGTAGACATGATTCTCCCTTACGCGGTGAAGCGCTAACACAAGGGTTAGGCTCCGATACCAATTGAAAGGATCAAATCAGCCTAGAGGGGGGTGAATAGGTGATTTTTAACAATCTGAAACTTCACAAACTAGAAGATGTAGTTAGATAACAACCGGAGAGGCCGGTTTGTTTGGGCAGGTACTACCGGGTGTGAAACACCGGTACTACCGACACAAACAAACGGCACAACCGGGATCCTAAAAGGAACTACTATTCCAATGAATGTAAGGTGTGAATGTAAAACAAGAATCTACCCCACTTCCCTAAGTATGATAGTGTGACGGAACCTCCTGAATTATTAAGGCCCACGTGTACCCGTCCTTGTCCTACAGACCTCAGACAGTCATACACTGTGCCCAACAATCCAAAAGACCCATCACGTGTCATCGGGTAACCCGACTCATCCACGTTTCCTTACACTCCCAGGATCATTGCAAGAGTCATTGCAGTATTACAACATTTCACAAATAATATACATCAGAGATAAAAGTGCGGAAGTATTACACCATAAGTTTACAAACCAGTTGTTCAAACTCACGTCGTTATTACAAACCATAGTTTTAAACCTTACCCTAGGTAGTGGAAGCAACATTAATATAACTGTATTTCACACAACCAACCCCGCCTAAGGGTTGCATTACTACTCCCCGGACACGTCCTCCTCAATGACAGTCACGCAACAAGCCTCAAAGCAAGGCTGCTCATGAACGTCACCGGCAACAGGGGTTAACAACCCTAAGTACAAAGGTACTCAACAAGGCTTACCCGACAAGAAAAGAGAAGGAACAGGTATGCTGGTTTGGGTAGGCTCAACAATACTTTTCATTTGCATAAAAGCTTACTAAAGTAATCCTAGATCCAAATTTTAATTAACTATTTAAGTACATGGTAAGAACTGAAAGTGAACACTAGTGAAATATCATTATCATTCTTTCTTCAACAAGTTCCACTTTATTCTACGATGCAGGTCGAAAGATTGAGTCTCCTTAACCGAGGAGCACGACGATTCGAACCGATTAAACCAGATCTAGGAGTTTTCCACGGTCATACGACATATGTAGACCCTTGATCACACATATATCAACCCCAACCTCGGATCCTCCAAACAAGACCGGGTCCGCGCCACCCGAGAGTGCTTGTACACCTCCAATCCGGGACTTTAACCCACGAGGGTAGCTAGTACTCCCGCCATCTCTCCACTCCCAGTGCGCGAGTAGCCGTTCTCATTTAAGAACCACCAAAGTAGGGCTTACCGTAGCATATGATCGGTACTTCACAGTTTCTCAATCTAGCAGGCCAACAACGGTTAACCCTATCCTGACACATCCGGGTCACCCTACACCAACCCAAGGTTCGATGCATGTGCCCGTCTGGTCTTAACCATCATTCTTTCCCATTATCATTCCAAAACGATAAGTATTGAAAACATTTATCAAAAGCTTCATAAAGCAAGGCTAAGCATTTCTATCATTTGCATAAAGCAGGTATCAAGGAATGATATATCGATAGCAAGGTTGATCATGCATCAACAGGGTTAAAGCATTTATTTGATAAACATTTAATGCATCAGGTTATCGAAAGTAAGTGTAATTGTAAATCCAAGGAAATGGTTAAATGAACCGGGGCTTGCCTTCGTTGACCGAAAAAGTCGGGAACTCCTGATATTCCGGATCAACAGGACACTCCGAACTCCCTGGACCAACCACGTCCGGACAATCGACCTCTTCGGAAACTACACGATAAAAGAGTGCATGCTTGATGAGATGCTCATGTCATGATCATGATAAAGATGGAAAATTACTAAGTTATAAACATTTGACTTGTAACAACTTTCCCTCACGGTAAAGTTGCAAGCCAACAAAACCAACTTGCATAAACATACATGGTTTACATGAGTGATGCTTGTCTGCATCAAGCAGCAGATCAAGATAATTCACTCAGCAGATCAAGATAATTCATTTAACTTAACCTTCAAATCTTCCTTAAAGAAACTTAGGTTTTCATGTTTTACGACATTGCTTATTCATAAAGAAAGCAATTTAATTAGCATGAAATTAAGTTGTGAAGCAAACTATGCTCAAACTAGTTCAAACTTTTTACATAGATTGGTTATGTTCCAAACAGTGCACAAAATAAATTTCAGCATTTTTGGAGTTAAACTCGATTTTATAAAAATCATTGAACCATTATTCAAGAATTAAAAGGCACAATTTTTACTGCAGATCAGTATACAGAAATATGCATACATTATATTTTTCATAAAAACTACACATCTCAGAGATCATGTACAAATTTTTCCATGATTTTTGGATCAACAGATTAATTCATACAAAATTAACAAAATCAGCATTTGCATTCACATAAACAAAAATAGATTAATGTACTTAAATAAAAACAACCCTGTTAGGCCAAAACCGCCCAGCTCGGCCCAACTCGCACGCAAACCGGCCCAACTCGGGCCTGCCCGCGTTGCACAGCCGGTTTTGCAGAAAAACCCTCCGGCTTTAACCGAACCACAACTAAGCCCTTGACACTGTTGAACACTATTCAACTGAGTCATAGACTTTGCACCTAGGCCCTCGGGTTTAGTCGAATTCCAATCGACAAGTCCCCGACTCGGTGGCTGACGGCAGCGAGCTCGGCTCGCGCACGCCGGAGCAACGGGACCTCCTCCAGCCAAACCAACCGGCTCAGCACCTTCCCCTGGCCCTCACGGCTCTGCTGAACCCTCAAACTCCCTCCCTCGACCTCTCTCTCTACTCCGACGACGACACCGGCGGACGCGGCGGCACGGCGGCGGCACGCCGGCCAACTGGGAGCTCTACCGAACCCACGGACGTGCGCATCAGCACCAGAGGCTTACCATGACTCTAGCGGGCTAGATCTCCGAGGCTGACGCGGCTCCGAACAGTGAGGACGACGACGACGGCGAGTTCCAGCGGTGCGGCTCGACGGCGACGGTCTGTTCCGGCTGCGACAGAGGAAGAAAAGGTCAAGGACCTGGCGTTAGAACATCAGGAAGGGATGAGAAAGCAAGAACGAAGCTCCGGTGAAGACGAACGGACTCCGAGTTCGCTGACCACGGTGACGGCGTCGATGGCGGCGTCCGGGACCGGAGACGAAGACGATGGTTACGTCGGGCTGTTGCGGGGGCCAGAGGGGCTGCGACCTAGCTCTATAGCTCCGCAACGACGAGGCGAGCTTGTTGGTGCGGCCAAACAGAGCGGACAAGCTCTCACACGGCCGGCGTAGCCGAGCAGAGGAACGACGGCGGCGGCGAGCGAGTGGAGAAGGAAGACGAGACGCGGCGCTTCTGAGGGACGAGAGAGACGAAGGAGAGGGTTGCGGGGTGTCGCACGCGCGCGCGAAGCTAGCAGGCAGCTCGCTGGCGCAGCGCATGCGCCCCAGCGCGAGCTCTGCACAGAGGAAGCTGCTCGCTGGCCGAGCTCCGGATGCTTCCCCCCCTTGGCACTGTTCCTTGCTTCTCTCCCCTTTCCCTGAATTTTTGAAATTACTTTTGAAAATTGAACTACACTTCAAGATTTGTCAAAATATGAAATGTAGAGTTTGAAAAGTTGTACAACTTTGCTTTAACACTCTTTGGCTGATTTCATCTAGAAATAGGTCAATTTGTTCAAAACAGTTCAAACCGATCTCAAATTTGAAATTTGAAAAGGGGACAGAGTTAGGGTTTTACAGTAACAGCAAAATTACTTTTGATTTTTTATTGACACTTGAAAAGTGGTCAATGTATGAAATGTTCATTTTGAAATTCCCTACAACTTTGATGTAGATCTCAAACTTAGATTTCAAATAGTTTTTGAAATGCAAGTTTAAAGTCAAAAGGTGACCATTTCTAGGGTTTGAGTAAATTCAAAATTACTTTAAATTTTGTACAGAAACTTTGAAAACTTTGAATACCAAAGTTGTACCTCTCCTGAAGATCTACCAAAAAGCTTTTATCGTCAACCCCTAATTATGCATAGATTTTGAGTTAACTAGAAAGGGCTAATTAACTTATGTAGGAATTTAATGATTTTCCCATTTTTAAGCTAAATGAATTTTATATTCTTTTGAATTGTTGAACTTGGATTCATGCCTTTACATGACTTTAGTCAAATGGGAATGAACACAAGTTACTTCATAATGGCATTCTAAATTAGGTTTTTGAGTTGCATCACAAGCATATAAACAAAGATGCTCACATATTAAGAATTAAACTTATTTTAGTGAATGCATCTCAAGGTGAGCTAGCACATAATGCTATGAAATGCTTATGATGACATGATAACATTTTATTCATGTAAACACCTGAGGTGTTACAGATAGATAGCAAATCTACTCTCACCGAGCCTTGGTTGCTTCCCTTGATGTAGATCGAGCCTTCCCAACCTAAGAACGAGATAGGGATAGGAAGAACACGAAGAACACAACAACAAGTGCAATATAGAAAGTAGAGACAACAATAAGCACACGGGACACGCGATTTATCCCGAGGTTCGGCCAATCCACCAAGGAGTGCCTACGTCCTCGTTGTTGAGGTGACCACAAAGGTCGGAGTCTATTTCACCTCCTCGCCTCACTCAAGCAACCACAAAGGCTACGAGAGTTTCTCTACTAGAAATCTCAAGGGTAATACAAACACTTCGGGGAGCCCTCACAAGTGAATCAATACGGGCTACCACGAAGAACACCTAACCGGCTAGAGCTCAAAGAGTGAAGGTCCTAAATGGCTAGAGGGGGGTGAATAGCCAATAAAAAATTCTACAACAACACTTAAGCAAGCTTATTAGACAACTAAATGGCGAAGCAAGTTTTGCGCTAGCTCTACAAAGGTGCAAGCCACCTATCCACAATTCTAGTTAATTATAATCTCTATGTCACACAATATCTATGTTGCTATTTTACAACTAAATGAGCAACAATAATTACCACTACACAAGATAAGTAATTTTAACTAGCTACAAGATATAATTATCACTTGCAAGAATGTAACAAAGGTAAATACAAGTGATAGAAGTGTGTATACCGAGCTGAGCAAGAGATCAATAAATGTATACCAATGAATACCACGGAGACAAGATGACACAATGATTTTTCCTCCGAGGTTCACTTGCTTGCCGGCAAGCTACGTCCCCGTTGTAGCGATTCACCCACTTGGAGGTTCATGAGCTAATTGGCATCACACGCCAAACCCTCAATAGGGTGCCGCACAACCACACCACAAGATGGGGATCCACAAGCTACGAGCAATCCACTAGAGTTACCTTTGGCGCTCCGCTGGGGAAGGCACAAGAAACCCCTTACAAGCACTTTGATTGGGGGCGGACACAATCACCAAATCCCCTCACCAATCACCAAATCACCAACCGTCTAGGTGACGACAATCACCAAGAGAAATAAGAAATCCACAATCACAACAATTACCTAGTGCCACCAAATGAATCACAAATGCACAATCACTAGGGTTTCCCCCAAATCCTCTCCCAAATGAGCAACAAGCTAGGAGATGGAGAGGAGAGGGAGATGCTCTTGAAGCTCTCAAGATCAATCACTAGAGCTCAATCTCTCACTTGAATGGAGCACAAATCCTTGGGAGTGAGAGAGGAGAGGGGAGAGAGCTTGTTCTTCCTTTTGGATTTCAAATGAGCAAGTGGGGAAGAAGAATAGAGAGAGGAGGGGGCAGCACACCCCTAAAAACCATTCAGCTCACCCTCCCAACGGATAGATCTGAGTTGAACCGGAATATCCGGGTAGAGTCACGCGAATGGAGTAGAGCTAAATTCAAATGGAATATCCGGCTAGGGCCGAGAATATATCCAGCTGGGGGTTCTCTGTTGTGGCGAATTGAGAAGAGCTGAAATTAAACGGAATATCCGGCTAGGGCTGAGAAAAATTCCGAGCAAGGCCTTGCTGTTTGGGCGCATGAACTTCTCCATTTTCTTCTCTTTTAGCCATTTTCAAAGTGCTAACTCTCCCACAAATTACCCAAACAATTTGGCACTAAAGATAGCAATTTCACAAGGATTTTTAGGGCTTTCTCATGCACCTCACCAAGTCACTAAGCGCAATGCATATGCAAATGAGACTCACACTTAGTGGCACTAGATAACTCTATTGTGTCTTGATCGGTAAAACAAAATGATCCTATATTTATACCTTCGCCTTGAGCCCATTTTGTTTCTCTCTTTCTTTATTTCCATGTTGGAGCACTTGATCACAATCTTTCGGCTATCTCCATCACATGAGTGTCATCTAGCTACACCACTTGGACTAGGACCAACTTATCTTATAATCACACTTAAGCATAGAGTTAGTCCAATAGGTTTCATCAATTAGTCAAAACCAAACTAGGGCTTCCAATCTCCCCCTTTTTGGTAATTGATGACAACCTTCACAAAGATATGAATTAAATTCAATTTTGAATTTGAGTTGCTTGTCCAAGCATTTTGTTCATGAGTAAGAATTGGACAATCACCACAAATTCGATTTTGGTAGTACTAGCTCCCCCTACATATGTGCTTCATGAGTTTGGTTCAATTTATTCACATATGCACGGATTGAAATTATGGGAGAGATACTACTACCAAATGATGCTAAGGTGTATAGAATGGACCTTTGAAGCGTGTTACCATCGGAGTGCACATTTGATCATCATCCTTAGCACCATGAGTAACTAGATATCACTTGTAAACACAAAAGACTAGATACCTCATGAGATCAACATTAGAAACAAGGCTCTAGTACCACTTGAAAAATTAACACTATATCTAGCTAACTCCTATGCATGATAGTCTCCAAATCACCATATAAATTCTAATACTAGCATACACCACACAAGCATGTATATTGAATTTAAGACTTGTGATGCAACAACTCATATGAATATGCACATTCAAATGCAACAATAGGTTCATGAGCTTGCTCCCCCTACTTGTGTGCTCAAATTTTAATTGATCCTCCCCTTTGTTATATTTCTATCTTTATATCTTTGTAACCATTTCTCCCCCTTTGTCATTAAGTACCATAAAAGGCACACCAATTTTAGTAGAAGATAAGTCAATCAATGGGGTGATCAAGTTCATATTATGGTTCAACCTAGCAAACAAATATAAGATATTTAACACGGTTTGCTCTAGAGTAAGCTTCTTCACACATCTTTCAATGGTTATCTTACTCATGTTGGTTAAACACTTGAATGCTTGTTTTCAAGATTAAACACTAGGTTCACAAGCCCACAAACATGTCATATACTACCACTAGATCATATCAAACATAGAAGCAATAGTGGTACCATATATACATCAAAAGTATTTAATTTTCATGAATGAGCCTATAATATGCAAGAAATGACTAAATGCACTAAACATGTCCTTAGCAAGGATGAATGACATGCCAAACAATTTTACCTTTGCTTTGTCGAAGGAGAGGCATGTCATATAATGGAGGGTGCATCAACTCATATTTGAGAAATCAAGTATGTTCAATTCATTCCTTAGCTTGCAAAACCTCTTCTCATCAAGTGGCTTGGTGAATATATCAGCAAGTTGATCTTCGGTTCCCATGCTCTCAATTGAAATATCACCCTTTTGTTGATGATCTCTTATGAAGTGATGGCGAATGTCAATGTGCTTTGTTCTTGAATGTTGAATCGGATTGTTAGTGAGCTTCACCGCACTCTCATTGTCACATAGCAATGGCACTTGTTTGAACTTGATTCCAAAACCATCCAAGGTTGCTCTCATCCATAGCAATTGTGCACAACAACTACCCGCGGATATGTATTCGGCTTCGGCGGTTGAAAGTGCAACACTATTTTGCTTCTTCGATGACCATGATACAAGTGATCTTCCAAGTAATTGACATGTGCCCGATGTGCTCTTTCTATCAACTTTGCATCGCGCATAGTCAGAGTCCGAATATCCAATCAACTAAAAGTTTGACCCCTTGGGATACCACAATCCAACATTTTGTGTATGTTTCAAATATCTCAATATTCTTTTTGTTGCCTTCAAGTGACTCTCTTTTGGTGAGGCTTGAAATCTTGCACACATGCATACACTAAACATGACATCCGGCCTAGAAGCGGTCACATAGAGTAAGCTTCCAATTATAGATCGATACAACTTTTGATCCACCATGTTGCCACTAGCATCACTATCCAAATGTCCATTTGTCCCCATAGGTGTGCTAATAGATTTTGCATCATCTAAACTAAACTTCTTGAGCATGTCTTTGATGTACTTGCCTTGACTCACAAATGTGCCATTTTTCATTTGCTTGATTTGAAGACCAAGAAAGTAACTAAGTTCTCCAATCATGGACATCTCAAACTCATTTGCCATCATATTCCTAAACTCTTCACAAAACTCTTGGTTGGTTGACCCAAAGATAATGTCATCAACATGTATTTGCAACACAAATAAGTCTTTGCCAATCTTCTTGGTGAAGAGAGTAGTATCAACCTTGCCCATCTTGAACCCTTTAGAGAGTAGGAAATCTCTCAACCTCTCATACCAAGCTCTTGGTGCTTGCTTCAAACCATACAAAGCCTTCTTGAGCTTGTAAACATGGTTGGGCTTCTTGTCATCTTCAAAACTGGGTGGTTGTTCTACAAATACTAACTCATTGATGTAGCCATTGAGAAATGCACTTTTAACATCCATTTGATATAACTTGATGTGGTGAGCACATGCATAAGCCAATAAAATTCTAATTGCTTCCAACCTTGCAACCGGTGCATATGTTTCTCCAAAGTCAAGACCTTCAACTTGAGTGTAACCTTGAGCTACTAATCTTGCTTTGTTTCTCACCACTATGCCATCTTGATCTTGCTTGTTGCGAAATACCCATTTGGTTCCAATTACATTGTAATTCTTTGGCCTCTCAACAAGTTCCCAAACTTGGTTGCGAGTGAAGTTGTTTAGCTCTTCATGCATAGCATTAACACAATCAACATCCATCAATGCATATTCTATCTTGGTTGGCTCAAATGATGACACAAATGAATAATGCTCACAAAATGAAGCCAATCTTGATCTTGTTTGCACACCACTTCTAATATCCCCAACAATTTGATCTGTGGGATGATCTCTTGCAATATTGGTTGGTTGGAGTATTTGCACTTGATTGCTTTGTTGAGATGAACTAGCTTGTTGATCTTCACTAGCACTTGGTTGATCATGAGAACCACTAGCTTGATTTGCATCAACTTGCACATTTGAGGAGAACATTTGATCATCTTCATTATCATCCACTTGTCTTGGCCTAATATCACCAATATCCATACTCTTCATTGCATTAGCCAATTGAGTGCCTCTCACATCATCTAGATTTTCATTTTCTTCTTGAGAGCCCTTAGTTTCATCAAATTCAACGTCATGCACTTCTTCAACAATACCACTAGCCAAGTTCCAAACTCTATATGCTTTGCTTGTGGTTGAATATCCAAGTAAGAATCCTTCATCACATTTCTTCTCAAATTTGCTCAATCTTGCACCTTTCTTCAATATATAGCATTTGCAACCAAATACTCTAAAGTATGCAATATTGGGCTTTCTTCCATTCAATAGCTCATATGGTGTCTTCTCTAGCATACCATGACAATATAGACGGTTGCTACAATAGCAAGCCGTATTGATAGCTTCGGCCCAAAAAGAATGACTAACATTGTATTCACTAAGCATAGACCTTGCCATATCAATCAAAGTTCTATTCTTCCTTTCAACAATCCCATTTGATTGAGGAGTGTACTTGGGTGAGAATTGATGTCTAATGCCAAAGTCATCACACAACTCATCAACTCTTGTATTCTTAAATTCACTCTCATTGTCACTTCTAACTCTCTTGATTGTTGTTTCAAACTCATTTTGACATCTCTTGACAAAAGTTTTGAAGATATCAAAAGTTTCACTCTTGTCACTAAGAAAGAAGACCCATGTGTATCTAGTGTAATCATCCACTATCACAAAGCCATATTTATTTCCACCGATGCTAATGTATGTTGTTGGTCCAAATAAATCCATGTGCAACAATTCAAATGCTTTGCTAGTACTCATCATGCTTTTCTTAGGATGGGTGTTACCAACTTATTTGTCGGCTTGGCAAGAGCTACAAAGTTTATCCTTCTCAAAGGTGACATCTTTCAAGCCTCTAACTAGATCATGTTTTACTAACTTGTTCAATTGTTTCATTCCAACATGACCAAGTCTTCTATGCCATAACCAACCCATACTAGATTTAGTGAACAAGCATGTTGACAATTGGGTTTCACTAGCATTGAAATCAACCAAGTATAGATTCTCATATCTAAATCCTTTGAATATCAAGTTAGAGCCATCTACACTTATTATCTCTACATCATCAACTCCAAATATGCATTCGAAACCAAGATCACACAATTGAGCAACTGACAATAGATTAAAGTTCAAGCTCTCAACTAGCAACACATTGGAAATGCTCATGTCATTGGATATTGCAATCTTACCAAGCCCTTTAACCTTGCCTTTGCCATTGTCACCAAATATGATAGAATCAAAACCATTATTGCCACTTGAATTGATTGAATTGAACATTCTTAAATCCCCGGTCATATATTGAGTGCACCCACTATCAAGCACCCAATGCCTCCCTCCGGCTTTGTAATTGACCTACAAGAACAAATCAATTCTTTTTAGGTACCCAAACCTTTTTGGGTCCTCCAAGGTTAGTGACCAAACTCTTTGGTGCCCAAATGGCTTTCTTCTTTGAGCCCACAATTGGTGCACCAATGAATTTAGCTTTCACACCATTAACACCCTTGGTAAGCAAATAGCAAGAATCAAATTGAATAGAGGATACATTAGCATTCTTGTTCTTGTTCTTGCAATATTGCTCTACATGCCCACTTTGCTTGCATCTAGTGCAAAACCGACCATTGCTCTTCACAAAACTAGTTTTGTGAGTAGCAAAAGTCGTCTTGCCATTCTTGGGGGTATAGCCCAATCCCTCTTTGTTGAGAGAAAAGCGTTGGCTACCCAAGCACTTAAGCAAGCGGGCCTCACCACCATAGGCTTTGCCTAAAGCGTGAGTGAGCTCATTTACTTCCCTCTTCAATGTCTCATTCTCAACCATGAGTGAGGCGTCACAAGTGAAGCCATCATCCATAGATGAAGTAGTAGTGGTAGGTGATGAGCTACATGAAGGGTTAGTAGGAGCAATAACAATAGGCTTATAGAATGATTCATCAATTATATCACAAGTTATGCCTATGTCACATGTTTCAACCACATCCTCAATTTTAGCTTGATCAATAAGTGAGGAGTGAACTTTCTTAAGCTTAGTATGAGCATTGCCAAGCTCCTCATGGGCTTCCACTAGCCTCTCATGAGTAGCATTGAGCTCCTCAAAGGATTGCTCAAGAGCTTTTAATCTCTTTTGCAATTCTTTGCACTCCTTTCTCTTTTTATCAAAATGTTCTCTAGCATCATCAAGCATTTCAATTAATTCATCTTTAGTGGGTTCTTCATCATCACTATCATCACTATCATCATCATCAGATTGTACCTTATTGGCCTTAGCCATGAAGCATGATGGAGTGTCGAAGATAGAAGGCTTGTCATTGATAGCAATGCTTGCAAGTGCCTTCTTCTTGCTTGTCTTGCGGTCATCATCATCACTATCTTCATCACAATCACTTGTGGAAGCATCACTATCCCAAGTGACCACATATGAGTGACCCTTCTTCTTCTTTGTGTAGTTCTTCTTTTCTTTCTTCTCCTTCTTCTTGTCCTTCTTGTTATCATCATCATCATTCTCACTATTGTAGGGGCATTGAGCAACAAGATTGTCCTTGCTACCGCACTTGAAGCACCTCCTTGGTTCTTCTTTGTTCTTGGATGAGAACTTCTTCCTTCTTGCCCGGTAGCCTTTCTTTTTCATGAATTTGCCAAATCTCTTGACAAATAGAGCCATTTCTTCATCTTCATCATCGCAAGCAATAGAACAATCATCTTCACTTGATTCTTCATTCTTTGCTTTTCCTTTGCTCTTGGTCTTGGATGATGATGTGGCCTTGAATGCCACACTCTTCTTCTTCTCATCCTTCTTTACCTCTTGATTATTCTCATCTCTATAGGTGTCGTCGGTCATCACATCTCCAAGTACTTGATTTGGTGTCATAGTGTCCAAACCGCTCCTCACAAGCAATGTGACCAACATACCAAATCTCTTGGGAAGACATCTCAAGAATTTGTGGGAGAAGTCTTTGTCCTTCACCTCTTCTCCAAGTGCTTTGAGATCATTGACAAGCACTTGAAGCCTATGGAACATCTCTGGTACACTCTCATCTTCATTCATCTTGAAGCTAGCAAACTTTTCTTTGAGAATGTATGCCTTTGCTCCTTTCACCGCTTGAGTGCCCTCAAATGATTCTTCCAATTTCTTCCAAGCATCATGCGCCATCTCCAAATTCTTGATTTGCTCAAATACCCTCTCATCAACGGCATCATGAATAGCACTAAGAGCAATGTCATTGTTTTGCATCTTTTCTTCTTCGACGGGGGTGAGTCTCTCCGGGTTTGCAATCTCAATCTTGAAGTCTACAACTTGCCATATCTTTCTATTGATTGACTTTATGTGAGTGGTCATCTTTACCTTCCAATAGCCATAGTTGGTGCCATCAAATTGGGGTGGCCTTTTCGTGTTGTTGATTTGAGCCATTTTCACACCGAAGGTTGTTAAGCCTCAAATTAACGGTGACCTCGGCTCCGATACCACTTGAAAGGTCCTAAATGGCTAGAGGGGGGTGAATAGCCTATAAAAAATTCTACAACAACACTTAAGCAAGCTTATTAGACAACTAAATGGTGAAGCAAGTTTTGCGCTAGCTCTACAAAGGTGCAAGCCACCTATCCACAATTATAGTTAATTATAATCTCTATGTCACACAATATCTATGTTGCTATTTTACAACTAAATGAGCAACAATAATTACCACTACACAAGATAAGTAATTTTAACTAGCTACAAGATATAATTATCACTTGCAAGAATGTAACAAAGGTAAATACAAGTGATAGAAGTGTGTATACCGAGCCGGGCAAGAGATCAATAAATGTATACCAATGAATACCACGGAGATAAGATGACACAATGATTTTTCCTCCGAGGTTCACTTGCTTGCCGGCAAGCTACGTCCCCGTTGTAGCGATTCACCCACTTGGAGGTTCATGAGCTAATTGGCATCACATGCCAAACCCTCAATAGGGTGCCGCACAACCACACCACAAGATGGGGATCCACAAGCTACGAGCAATCCACTAGAGTTACCTTTGGCGCTCCGCCGGGGAAGGCACAAGAAACCCCTTACAAGCACTTTGATTGGAGGCGGACGCAATCACCAAATCCCCTCACCAGTCACCAAATCACCAGCCGTCTAGGTGACGGCAATCACCAAGAGAAATAAGAAATCCACAATCACAACAATTACCTAGTGCCACCAAATGAATCACAAATGCACAATCACTAAGGTTTCCCCCAAATCCTCTCCCAAATGAGCAACAAGCTAGGAGATGGAGAGGAGAGGGAGATGCTCTTGAAGCTCTCAAGATCAATCAATAGAGCTCAATCTCTCACTTGAATGGAGCACAAATCCTTGGGAGTGAGAGAGGAGAGGGGAGAGAGCTTGTTCTTCCTTTTGGATTTCAAATGAGCAAGTGGGGAAGAAGAATAGAGAGAGGAGGGGGCAGCACACCCCTAAAAACCATTCAGCTCACCCTCCCAACGGATAGATCTGAGTTGAACCAGAATATCCAGGTAGGGTCACGCGAATGGAGTAGAGCTAAATTCAAATGGAATATCCGGCTAGGGCCGAGAATATATCCGGCTGGGGGTTCTCTGTTGTGGCGAATTGAGAAGAGCGGAAATTAAACGGAATATCCGGCTAGGGCTGAGAAAAATTCTGAGCAAGGCCTTGCTGTTTGGGCGCATGAACTTCTCCATTTTCTTCTCTTTTAGCCATTTTCAAAGTGCTAACTCTCCCACAAATTACCAAAACAATTTGGCACTAAAGATAGCAATTTCACAAGGATTTTTAGGGTTTTCTCATGCACCTCACCAAGTCACTAAGCGCAATGCATATGCAAATGAGACTCACACTTAGTGGCACTAGATAACCATTGTAATTAAAGATTTCCCCTCTTTATAGTACGGTTATCTATCCTAAACCCGATCACACACTCTATTGTGTCTTGATCGGTAAAACAAAATGATCCTATATTTATACCTTTGCCTTGAGCCCATTTTGTTTCTCTCTTTCTTTATTTCCATGTTGGAGCACTTGATCACAATCTTTCGGCTATCTCCATCACATGAGTGTCATCTAGCTCCACCACTTGGACTAGGACCAACTTATCTTATAATCACACTTAAGCATAGAGTTAGTCCAATAGGTTTCATCAATTAGTCAAAACCAAACTAGGGCTTTCAAAGAGCTCAAGAGTAAAAGACACAAATCAAACCGGCTAGATGGAAACCAAGTGCTCAAGTCGTAGATCGAAGCTTCCCACTCTCTAATCTCACTTCCCTAGCTCAAATCTTGCAAGAGAATGGATCTAGGAGCAAAGAGGGAGAGAGAGGGGAGGAGTCAATGCTTGGAGAGAGTTTGTCTCAAGTTAGGTCAGCAATAAGTGTGTGGAATGAGTGGGTGACCATGAAAAGTGAAGAGGGGAGGCATTTATACTCCCTCAGTCCCGAGGCTGGTCGGTACCACCGACCACCCATGGTCGGTACCACCGACCAGTTCACAACGGTCGCATACATCCAGATCTGACCAAAAAAGGTCAACTACCGACCCTCGGTCGGTACCACCGCGGGCGGTAGTACCGAGGTTATGGCAGTACTACCGCCAGGCCAAAACGGCCGCGAACAGAGAGCTCCTCTGTTAGGGACTTGGTCCCTCGGAAACTACCGACCAGAGTCGGTACCACCGAGGGTCGGTAGTACCGACGTAATGGCGGTACTACCGCCAAGTCAAAAGCGAGTCAGTCCAGAGAGCCCTGCAAACTTGGTTACCACCGGTCAGAGCTCGGTACCACCGGGGGCGGTAGTACCGAGGTAATGGCGGTACTACCGCCAGGTCAATTTCAGAGCGAACAGAGAGGCCTGCGAAATCAAGCTTACTACCGACCTGGGTCGGTACCACCGAGGGCGGTAGTACCGAGGTTATAGCGGTACTACCGCTAGGTCATTTTCGACTCTACACAGAGAGCTTCGCAAAACCAAGTTACTACCGACCAGGGTCGGTACCACCGAGGGCGGTAGTACCGAGGTTATGGCGGTACTACCTGTAACACTCCGGTGTTAAGCAAACTAAAACCTGACATGTCATCATATGCATTGGCATTTCATCTGAGTGATAACCTGGTATTGCATTCACTAAAACAAGTTTATCATTTGATGTTTATGCTTAAGTTGATCTCTAAGTTTATACTTTCTTGATAGTGGTTAGTGTTTGTTTGTATATAAGGGTATTAAGGTAATTTCTTATATGGCAGTGAATTTTGGATCAAATTTTGTTTTATATCTCAAGGGGGTATTTGGACCTTGATTCAAGTCATTAATGAGATATAATTCAGTTTTGGTTTAAAATTCATTTAAATAGTTTAAATAATCCCAAAATCCTATTTTGTTCCCTTTTCTATAAATTAAAATCTAAAAAGAATTTGGGTATGTTTCAAAAAGCAAAGTTGTTCTATTTCTGTTAAGGAACAACTTTGATGTGTAAAGTTTTTCAAGTGTTCATGCAAAATCAACAGTATTTGTAAAAATTCTATTTTGCCCTTTTTATCCCCTTTTGCAAATCTACCTCAAATTCAAAATGCAAATCAAATTTGGGGGTGTTGCAAAAATAAAAGATGTTCAGTTTGAAATTCTGAGCATTTGATATTTTGGAATATTTTCAACTTCTATTCAAAATTTTAAAGTAACTTTAAGTTAGAGAAGGGTAGAAAAGGAAAGGGAGAGGATATGCTCTTGTTCCTGTTCATGGCGGCAAGGAGGGGGTGATCTGTTGATCACCCGAGCGCGCGCGTGGACGCCGATCTCTCCCGAATCCGCACGACCGTGACCGTGGCGAGGTTGCGCACCTGCTGGCCAGCTCTCTCGCGTCGTGGCACCTTCTCCTGCGCTCGCCGTCGCCGTTTGCCACCGGTGCACCGACGGGTACCATCTTGATCCTAATCCGAAATTGATCGTCTCTGTTTGATCTCATCCCGTTTCACCGCACCTATAAGTACCTTGTTACCTTGCGCACCTCCCGGACTTTACCACTCCATCTCTAACACCTCAGAGAGCTCGCACTCGCCGGAATCCTTTCCGCCGGTCTTGGAATCGCCGCCGAGCTCGGGTCTGCAGTGGTCAGCTCAACCGAGCATCTGTTCGACCACTTTCTCTTGTGTTATTGCTTCACCGTGATCCCTGTGAACTCATCGGCTCGATGGTTCCATGTCTAATGCCCAGGTCTCGTCGGAACAGCGCCATCTTCACCGGAGTTCTCCGCCGATCGCCGCTGCACCGTGGTCGTCTATCTTCCGAGCTTGCTCCATCCAAACCATCCGCACCATCGTCTTCAGGGTGAGCTACTGGATCTTCCTAGCCCCTCCGTTCTACCGCTTTCGGCCTGTGTTCGCCGGAACAGTTCCGCCACGGTTCGGTTCGCCGCCGCGCGTGGCCAGACCTCGCCGGAGCAGTAGAGTTAGGGTTTAGGGGTTCTTTCGGACGCGTTTGGCTTGTCGATGCTGATGCTCGCCTTAGTTAAGTCTCTAACGGCCGGAGTTGGCCGGCGTAAGGACGGTCGCCGCTTGGTTCGCCGTCGTACGCTCGGGCCATGGCCAGGGACCTCGCGTTTGTAAAGATAAGGTCTTCCAGGGTGTTGGTTGCAAAGTCCCAGACTCAGGTGAACAGTGCCTTGGACTGCGGGTTAGTTTTGCGAAAGCCGAAGGGCTTTTCTGCAAAGCTGTCAGAGCGCTCCATCTCGCTCGAGCCAGGTCTCGAGCGGACATGGGGACACGTGCTCACATCTCGAGCTATGCCTCGAGCAGGCGCCTCCTCCGCTTCGCTCGAGCCGAGCCTCGGGCGAACGTGTTCCACCCGAGCTAGGCCTCGGACGGACAAGTCTTTTTCCGCCTCGCCCGAGCCGAGGGTCAGGCCTCGGACGGATGTTTAGTGTTTATCGTCTCGGTCGAGCCAGGCCTCGAGCGGACCCTCGGGCGCTGTCTCGCTCGCGCCGAGCCTCGAGCGGACGCAACCGCACTTGCTGCCGTGCGCTTGCGCCACGCTGGGCCGCGTTGGTTTGGGCCGAAAGCCCAGTTTGGGTTCGTTCAAGTTTTTCTTTTTCTAGTTTTATGCACAGTGATCAGTTTTGTTTTTTTTGCTATAATTAATCTATAGCTCTGTTTATTATGAAATTTTACATGGATAATCTTAATGTGTCTGTGCTAATATAAAAATTATGAAACTTGTGTTTTGAGTACTTTTGCTATAGTCATTAAATCTGTACTTTAATTAATAAATGCAACTTTGATGATTTATGTAATTTTCTGTGTTTGTCCAAAAATCATGAAATTTTGAAATGCTCCCTGGTTAAGGTTTTCTATGTGTTCATAGTTCTTTGTCATTTATTAATTATGTAGTCTTGCTTTATGATAATGATAAGGAATGCTTAGTAGTTTTAAAGATTTATTAATCAAATTAGTTTCCTTCCTTTTCATGAAGGAAAGTTGTACTCAAGTAATTGTTTATAGCTTGGAAAATTTCCATCTTTACCATGTTCATGTCAAGGCATCTCATTGATCATGCATATGCATTTAATCGTGTAGATTCCGTTCCGGAAGAGCCTGCTTCTCAGTGGGTTTCCTCTGAAGGTGTAGATCTTCCCGTCTCGTCTGAGTTGTCGGACTTCGCTGTTTTTCAAGGCAAGCCCCGGTGCATTTAAACCAATCCCTTGGATTTCGCAATTACACTTTTCTTTATAATTTGATGCATTAGCTGTTTATCAAATAAATGTTTTAAACCTGTTGATGCATGTTTTACCTTGTTGTTATACCAATCCCTGATACCTGTTTTACACAAACAGTAGAACTGCTTAGACTTGCTTTCTCGCACTTCCCGACAATATGGTTATAATTTTTGATGTTGGTATAATCTCTATGGTAGCTTACATCAAGAGAGGAGTCTTGATGTAATGCTATTCTACATAGGACCTTACCGTTGTTGGCCTGCTAGATTGAGACTTTTGAGTACAGCCCACATACAATGGTAAGCCTGGTCTATAGCTATTCCAATACTGAGAACGGATAACCGCGTACTGGGAGTGGAGAGATGGCGGGAGTAGCGTGTACCCTCGGGGCTATGAGATAGTCGGGTTCGAGGTGTACTGTACTCTCGGGTGACGCTGGACCCGTTCTTGTATAGGAGGATCTATAGTAAGGGTTGATATATGCAAGATTAAGTTCTACATATATCGTGTGGTACTGAATCCCCAGCTGGGTTTAATCGATTCGAATCGCCGTGTTTCCTCGGATATGGAGCCTCAATCCACTGACCTGCACCGTAGTAATGAATGAATCTTGAGAAAAGGATTTTGATCAGAGATATGTTTTTAAATGTTTGAAAAATCCTTAGGAAATCTTGAATATGAATCTTGCATAAAATTTTGGATATAGGAGTTACTCTAGTAAGCTTTTATGCAAAAGAAAAAGCTTTGTTCTTGCTAAAGCCTTACCTTGAATCCCTTTAGCCAGCATACCTGAGTTTTCATCTCTTTTCTAGTCGGTTAAGTCTTGTTGAGTACTTTTGTACTCAGGGTTTGTTAACCCTTGTTGCAGGTGAGCCAGTTGACCATCCCTTTGATGGCCAGTGTTTCTTTACTCTCGTGGAGGAGAGTGATGATGATGTTGATGAGTAACCTTGGGCAAGTGTTTCAGTGATGGTTTATGTATAATATAAAGTTCCGAACTCTTATGTAATATTAAGAACCTATGGTTTGTAAACTTAACACTTAAGTTTTAATCTATTTTGTATAATCTTTCCGCTTTACTCTGATATTTCTCGTATCTATAAAACTGTTGTAATACTGTGATGCTGGACAAAGGAATATCCTGGAAGAAAGATAAACGTGGATGATTCGGGTTTCCCAAGGACACCCGACAGATCCCTTAAGTCATTTGGAACTCATGTATGCCGATCAAAGGTCTTTGAGACAATGATGGGTGCATGTGGGCCACTTAACTTAGGCGGTTCTGCCACAGACTGGTATCAGAGCTTATTCCTTTAGAAAGTATAACAGTATTCATTTTTGAAAACTTCAAAAGTTTTGAGTCAAATTAAATTTTGAAGTAATTTGAGTCCAAGTTGCTTCTAGACTTTTCTTATGCTTCTGACTTGTCCTAATTCTTTCTTTAGACCTAAGTTTTAAATTCAAAGGAATATGTTCTTAGCATAGTTAAGGTGATATGTATAATCTAAGGAACAATGTTTATTATATTGCCCTATTTATAAAAGGAAAATTTATCCACTTATATGTTGAGTGGCTAGTTTATGTGATTAATTGTTTGTTTAATGTTTTGTTCGTAAGTTCGTTCATGCATCATGATTATCAACCTGTAATTAACTTTCCCTCTTAAAGGTTTATCTATATAAGAGTAGAGTTAGTATGTTGTTTAATTCTAAAAACTCTGTTTCTTAATCCTGGAACTTATATAGTTCTAAAATTCAAAATATATTTTAGCCGATGGCCCGTACCAGGCAGGCTGCACGCAAGTGTACCGGACCACGTGGTGTTCCTCGGCATGTTCTTGCCCCAAGAGAAGATGAAAGTGTAGGAAGTAACCAACCCGAGGTTACTTATGAAGAAGGTGAAAGTAGCAACAGCGCTACATCACAACTTCAGGCGGAAGTAGACCGCTTATACATGGAGTTGGCAAGAGCAAATGGTGAAAGAATGAGAGGTTCTAGAGAAAGAGAAGAGCTAAATGAACAGTTGCAGTATCATCATGAGCAGCACCAGGAGTATGAGTGTAAGTGGAGGAAGGCTGTCGAGCAGAGGAATCGGGCCCGAGCCCGAGTTGATGTCATGAGAGATAATCAAAACCTTATGGAAGCACATCATGTTGAGTTACACAGGTACGTGGAGGAGTTGACAGCACGTTTACAGCCAGAACCTGCTACGCCACCAATTACTGCAAATGAGGAAGCAGAAGAAGAAGATGAGGAAGTAGAGCCTGTGGAGTATGAGCTTGTTTCTGAAGAAAAGTAATAAAACCAGAAACATGAGATGTATTATAGCGTGATCTTTCCTGACTTTGTAGCTTAGTTAGTCAGAAAACCTTTTCTGATATGATCAGCTATGTAAGATAGTGTTTTCAGTAGTCCTGCCCTAGAGCGGACTTGTATGATAAATAACTTGAAACATGTTATGCATGATATGGTGTATGATGGTTATATATGACTGTTATCTAAGGTATGGTTTGTTTTAAACAGATGCCTGTTAACACTCATGGAGCCAATTCTTCTCGTGGTGGGGATGATATCCCTAACGCACCACCAGTTCCACCTACCTTGGCTGAAGCGATTGCAGCATTAGTCAATACAACCACCCTGTTAGCTCAGAACCAGAATGCTGGTCAATATGGTCGTAATCGTAACCACAGAGAGGAGACAACATATGTTGATTTCATAGATACTCGTCCTCCAGTGTTCACCAAAGCTGACGAGCCTCTTGAAGCTGATGACTGGCTACGTACCATGGAACAAAAGTTCAGTCTTATCAACTGTACTGAGGTTCAGAAACCCGCTTTTGCAGCACAGCAACTTCGAGGAGCCGCAGGTGTGTGGTGGGCAAATCTTTTAGCTGTACAACCAGCTGGACACCGAATCACTTGGGCTGAATTCAAGGAAGCTTTCAGAGCTCATTATATTCCAGAGGGGGTTATGAACATGAAGCTTGAAGAGTTCTTAGCTCTACGTCAGGGAGATGAACCAGTTATGCAGTACATTGGGAAGTTCAATCATCTATCGCAGTATGCTATTGATCAGGTCAACACTGATGCCAAGAAGAAGGCATGTTTCATGAGAGGGTTGAATACAAAGCTGCAATCTATGATGACAACTTGTGGTAATTTGTCTTATCATGAAGTTGTAAATATTGCTATATCCAGTGAAGATAAGAACCGCAAGCATAAAGTGGCCAAAAAGAAGAAGGGAATTGTGTCAGGATCTGGATCATCTGGCGGCAACAAGAAGCGTCAGAGACTTGTGTATCATCCAGCTCAGCAGTTCCGTCCCTCTTATCGTCCACAGTATCGTCCACCTCAGCAGCAGAATGTTCAGAGGACCTTTACAAGACCTGCTATGCCTTTCAATGTTCAACGGCAGCCGAATGTTGTTGCCAATCGTCCACCAGTGCCACAAGCTACCATTTATCCTTGCTTCAACTGTGGAAAAGCTGGACATTTTTCTCGTGATTGTCCATATCCAAAGCAGAATGTTCCTAATGCTAATATGCCAAGAACAGTGGGAAATCCGCAAGTGAACCAGAATAAGGGGAATGCACAGAACACTCAGAAGAGTAAGGGTACTCAAAAGACAGGCAAGGTTTATCATACTCAGATTGAATCCATTCCTGAAGGAGAACCTGTCATGATTGGTATGTTCCCTGTTGCTCAACATTCAGCAGTTATACTTTTTGATTCTGGTGCATCACATACTTTTATGAATATAGCATTTGCGGAAAAGCATAACATACCTGTTGTTGAAACCAAAGTTGAGTTCTTTATACAGTCACCAGGGGGTCGACTGTGTACTAAGGAAATGGTACATCAGGTACCCATAGATTTGGGTGGATATATATTTCCAACCTCTATGATAATTTTAAAAGATCCAAGTATAGATGTGATCTTGGGTATGAACTGGATGAGCCAGAGAGGTGCAGTAATAGATACCCTGAATAGAACAGTTAAGCTCAGCTTACCTAATAGCAAAACTCAACTTCTCATCCATCTTCCTACTCTTAAGAGAGCAGTTGAGCAAGTATATGCTACTTTTGTCAAGGCAGTTAAGGACATTCCAGTAGTCTGTGAGTTTCCAGATGTTTTTCCGGAAGATTTACCTGGTCTGCCACCTGATCGTAATGTGGAGTTTGAAATAGAACTCAAACCAGGAACAGCACCTATATCCAGAAGAGCTTATAGAATGCCACCAAAAGAGTTAGCAGAATTGAAAACCCAGTTGCAAGAATTGCTAGATAAAGGTTTCATTCGACCTAGTTCATCACCATGGGGTTGCCCAGCAATCTTTGTGAAGAAAAAGGATAAAACTTTGAGGTTATGTGTTGACTATCGTCCTTTGAATGAAGTAACAATCAAGAACAAGTATCCTTTGCCCCGCATTGATCTACTCTTTGATCAACTTGCCGGTGCAAAAGTATTCTCGAAGATAGATTTGAGATCAGGATATCATCAGATCAAGATTAAGCCACAAGATATACCTAAAACAGCATTCACTACTAGATATGGTCTGTATGAATATCTAGTCATGTCCTTTGGTCTGACTAATGCCCCAGCACATTTCATGTACTTGATGAACTCGGTGTTTATGCCAGAACTGGATAAGTTCGTGGTTGTGTTTATTGATGACATTCTCATCTATTCCAAAACCAAAGAAGAACATGCAGAACATCTCAGAATAGTGTTGACTCGTCTGAGAGAACATCAGTTATATGCTAAGTTCAGTAAGTGTGAGTTCTGGATAGATGAAGTTCAGTTTTTAGGTCATATCCTATCAGCAGAAGGTGTTGCAGTGGATCCAAGCAAAGTTCAAGAAGTTCTTGACTGGAAGTCACCAATTTCAGTGCATCAAGTTCGGAGTTTCTTAGGATTAGCAGGGTATTATCGTAGATTTATCCCTGATTTCTCCAAGATCTCTAAACCAATGACAACATTATTGAAGAATGACACTAAGTTTGTGTGGTCGTCTGAATGTGAAGAAGCTTTCCAAACTCTGAAAAAGTTGTTGACAACTGCCCCAGTGTTAGCCCAACCAGACATTGAGAAATCCTTTGATGTTTATTGTGATGCTTCAGGCAAGGGAATTGGGTGTGTACTGATGCAAGAAGGTAGAGTTATTGCTTATGCGTCACGACAACTTAAACAGCATGAAGAGCATTATCCTACACATGACTTAGAATTGGCAGCTGTAGTTCATGCTCTGAAGATTTGGCGACATTATCTGTTGGGAAACATGTGTCACATATACACTGATCATAAGAGTTTGAAATATATTTTTACTCAGTCTGAGTTGAATATGCGACAAAGGAGGTGGTTAGAATTGATAAAAGATTATGATATTGAGGTACACTATCATCCAGGCAAAGCTAATGTAGTAGCAGATGCACTCAGTCGAAAGAGTCATTGCTATTGCTTAAACGTCAGGTCAATAGATCTTACTTTGTGTCATGAGTTTGAGAAATTAAATCTCGAGATGGTTTCACAAGGAAATCTTGCAAATATCCTAGTTCAGTCATCTATAAAAGATCAGATCTTTGCAGCTCAGAAAGAAAGCAAGGGTATGATCCATCTGAAAAAGAAGATTCAGTGTGAACAAAATTCTGATTTCACTATAGATGAATCCGGAGTAATTTGGTTCAAGAATCGGTTAGTAGTTCCGAAGGTTCCTGAGCTCAGAAAACAGATACTTGATGAAGCACATGCAACCAGATTATCAGTACATCCAGGCAGCAACAAAATGTATCAGGATCTGAAACAAAGATTCTGGTGGACTAAGATGAAACTTGAGATTGCCAGTTATATAGCCAGATGTGACATTTGTCGAAAAGTGAAGGCAGTTCATCTTAGATCAGCTGGAGAGTTACAACCTTTGTCGATTCCATCTGGGAAATGGGATGACATTAGCATGGATTTTATAGTGGGTTTACCAAAGACCTCAAAAGGGTTTGATTCCATATGGGTTATTGTTGATCGTCTGACCAAATCAGCACATTTCATACCAGTTAAGACCGCGTATCTTGCATCTAGCTATGACAAGATTTATATTGACAGAATTGTGAGTTTGCATGGTGTTCCAAAGACTATTGTGTCAGATAGAGGAACACAGTTTGTTAATGTTTTCTGGAAACGTTTACATCAATCCTTGGGCACTACACTTCTACATAGCACAGCTTATCATCCACAGACAGGGGGTCAAACTGAAAGAGTTAATCAGATTTTAGAAGACATGTTAAGATCTTGTGTGCTTAGTTACTCAGAGAAATGGGATGAATGTTTACCGTTAGCAGAATTCTCTTACAACAACAGTTATCAAGAAAGTATTAAGATGGCACCATTTGAAGCTTTGTATGGCAGAAGGTGTAGAACACCTTTGAATTGGTCGGAACCTGGAGAGCATAGTTTGTTTGGAGTTGACTTAGTCAGAGAATCTGAAGAAAAAGTCAAGTTAATTCAGGATAACATGAAGAAAGCACAATCTAGACAAAAGAGTTATGCTGATAAGAGACGTCGGTCTCTTACTTTTAAGGTTGGAGATTTTGTTTATCTCAAAGTGTCACCAATGAAAGGAGTCACTCGTTTTGGAATCAAAGGAAAGTTAGCACCTCGATATATAGGTCCATATCGAATTCTGGGAAGATGTGGAAAGGTGGCATATCGCCTTGATTTGCCATCACTTTTGTCAGCAGTTCACAATGTGTTCCATGTTTCTCAGTTAAAGAAATGTCTTCAGGTGCCTGATCATGTCATTCATATGGAAGAAATTGAGTTAGAACCTGATCTGACATATACAGAGTATCCTGTCAAGATTCTTGACCAGAAAGATCGTGTCACTCGAAGAAAGACTGTTAGGTTTTACAAGGTTCAATGGAGTCAGCATACAGAAGATGAAGCCACGTGGGAGTCAGAAGAGTTTCTCTTAGATAGTTTCCCTGAGTTTCTATCTTCTGTCTAGTTCTTGTAAGTCACAATATGATGACCTATCCCCTGCTCTTTGTAATAGTTAATAATAAAAGTGCTTGACACATTTCTTTTCCATTAGTTAGCCTTCAGGTTAAATCTCGGGACGAGATTTCTTTAAGGGGGAAGGAGCTGTAACACTCCGGTGTTAAGCAAACTAAAACCTGACATGTCATCATATGCATTGGCATTTCATTTGAGTGATAACCTGGTATTGCATTCACTAAAACAAGTTTATCATTTGATGTTTATGCTTAAGTTGATCTCTAAGTTTATACTTTCTTGATAGTGGTTAGTGTTTGTTTGTATATAAGGGTATTAAGGTAATTTCTTATATGGCAGTGAATTTTGGATAAAATTTTGTTTTATATCTCAAGGGGGTATTTGGACCTTGATTCAAGTCATTAATGAGATATAATTCAGTTTTGGTTTAAAATTCATTTAAATAGTTTAAATAATCCCAAAATCCTATTTTGTTCCCTTTTCTATAAATTAAAATCTAAAAAGAATTTGGGTATGTTTCAAAAAGCAAAGTTGTTCTATTTCTGTTAAGGAACAACTTTGATGTGTAAAGTTTTTCAAGTGTTCATGCAAAATCAACAGTATTTGTAAAAATTCTATTTTGCCCTTTTTATCCCCTTTTGCAAATCTGCCTCAAATTCAAAATGCAAATCAAATTTGGGGGTGTTGCAAAAATAAAAGATGTTCAGTTTGAAATTCTGAGCATTTGATATTTTGGAATATTTTCAACTTCTATTCAAAATTTTAAAGTAACTTTAAGTTAGAGAAGGGTAGAAAAGGAAAGGGAGAGGATATGCTCTTGTTCCTGTTCATGGCGGCAAGGAGGGGGTGATCTGTTGATCACCCGAGCGCGCGCGTGGACGCCGATCTCTCCCGAATCCGCACGACCGTGACCGTGGCGAGGTTGCGCACCTGCTGGCCAGCTCTCTCGCGTCGTGGCACCTTCTCCTGCGCTCGCCGTCGCCGTTTGCCACCGGTGCACCGACGGGTACCATCTTGATCCTAATCCGAAATTGATCGTCTCTGTTTGATCTCATCCCGTTTCACCGCACCTATAAGTACCTTGTTACCTTGCGCACCTCCCGGACTTTACCACTCCATCTCTAACACCTCAGAGAGCTCGCACTCGCCGGAATCCTTTCCGCCGGTCTTGGAATCGCCGCCGAGCTCGGGTCTGCAGTGGTCAGCTCAACCGAGCATCTGTTCGACCACTTTCTCTTGTGTTATTGCTTCACCGTGATCCCTGTGAACTCATCGGCTCGATGGTTCCATGTCTAATGCCCAGGTCTCGTCGGAACAGCGCCATCTTCACCGGAGTTCTCCGCCGATCGCCGCTGCACCGTGGTCGTCTATCTTCCGAGCTTGCTCCATCCAAACCATCCGCACCATCGTCTTCAGGGTGAGCTACTGGATCTTCCTAGCCCCTCCGTTCTACCGCTTTCGGCCTGTGTTCGCCGGAACAGTTCCGCCACGGTTCGGTTCGCCGCCGCGCGTGGCCAGACCTCGCCGGAGCAGTAGAGTTAGGGTTTAGGGGTTCTTTCGGACGCGTTTGGCTTGTCGATGCTGATGCTCGCCTTAGTTAAGTCTCTAACGGCCGGAGTTGGCCGGCGTAAGGACGGTCGCCGCTCGGTTCGCCGTCGTACGCTCGGGCCATGGCCAGGGACCTCGCGTTTGTAAAGATAAGGTCTTCCAGGGTGTTGGTTGCAAAGTCCCAGACTCAGGTGAACAGTGCCTTGGACTGCGGGTTAGTTTTGCGAAAGCCGAAGGGCTTTTCTGCAAAGCTGTCAGAGCGCTCCATCTCGCTCGAGCCAGGTCTCGAGCGGACATGGGGACACGTGCTCACATCTCGAGCTATGCCTCGAGCAGGCGCCTCCTCCGCTTCGCTCGAGCCGAGCCTCGGGCGAACGTGTTCCACCCGAGCTAGGCCTCGGACGGACAAGTCTTTTTCCGCCTCGCCCGAGCCGAGGGTCAGGCCTCGGACGGATGTTTAGTGTTTATCGTCTCGGTCGAGCCAGGCCTCGAGCGGACCCTCGGGCGCTGTCTCGCTCGCGCCGAGCCTCGAGCGGACGCAACCGCACTTGCTGCCGTGCGCTTGCGCCACGCTGGGCCGCGTTGGTTTGGGCCGAAAGCCCAGTTTGGGTTCGTTCAAGTTTTTCTTTTTCTAGTTTTATGCACAGTGATCAGTTTTGTTTTTTTTGCTATAATTAATCTATAGCTCTGTTTATTATGAAATTTTACATGGATAATCTTAATGTGTCTGTGCTAATATAAAAATTATGAAACTTGTGTTTTGAGTACTTTTGCTATAGTCATTAAATCTGTACTTTAATTAATAAATGCAACTTTGATGATTTATGTAATTTTCTGTGTTTGTCCAAAAATCATGAAATTTTGAAATGCTCCCTGGTTAAGGTTTTCTATGTGTTCATAGTTCTTTGTCATTTATTAATTATGTAGTCTTGCTTTATGATAATGATAAGGAATGCTTAGTAGTTTTAAAGATTTATTAATCAAATTAGTTTCCTTCCTTTTCATGAAGGAAAGTTGTACTCAAGTAATTGTTTATAGCTTGGAAAATTTCCATCTTTACCATGTTCATGTCAAGGCATCTCATTGATCATGCATATGCATTTAATCGTGTAGATTCCGTTCCGGAAGAGCCTGCTTCTCAGTGGGTTTCCTCTGAAGGTGTAGATCTTCCCGTCTCGTCTGAGTTGTCGGACTTCGCTGTTTTTCAAGGCAAGCCCCGGTGCATTTAAACCAATCCCTTGGATTTCGCAATTACACTTTTCTTTATAATTTGATGCATTAGCTGTTTATCAAATAAATGTTTTAAACCTGTTGATGCATGTTTTACCTTGTTGTTATACCAATCCCTGATACCTGTTTTACACAAACAGTAGAACTGCTTAGACTTGCTTTCTCGCACTTCCCGACAATATGGTTATAATTTTTGATGTTGGTATAATCTCTATGGTAGCTTACATCAAGAGAGGAGTCTTGATGTAATGCTATTCTACATAGGACCTTACCGTTGTTGGCCTGCTAGATTGAGACTTTTGAGTACAGCCCACATACAATGGTAAGCCTGGTCTATAGCTATTCCAATACTGAGAACGGATAACCGCGTACTGGGAGTGGAGAGATGGCGGGAGTAGCGTGTACCCTCGGGGCTATGAGATAGTCGGGTTCGAGGTGTACTGTACTCTCGGGTGACGCTGGACCCGTTCTTGTATAGGAGGATCTATAGTAAGGGTTGATATATGCAAGATTAAGTTCTACATATATCGTGTGGTACTGAATCCCCAGCTGGGTTTAATCGATTCGAATCGCCGTGTTTCCTCGGATATGGAGCCTCAATCCACTGACCTGCACCGTAGTAATGAATGAATCTTGAGAAAAGGATTTTGATCAGAGATATGTTTTTAAATGTTTGAAAAATCCTTAGGAAATCTTGAATATGAATCTTGCATAAAATTTTGGATATAGGAGTTACTCTAGTAAGCTTTTATGCAAAAGAAAAAGCTTTGTTCTTGCTAAAGCCTTACCTTGAATCCCTTTAGCCAGCATACCTGAGTTTTCATCTCTTTTCTAGTCGGTTAAGTCTTGTTGAGTACTTTTGTACTCAGGGTTTGTTAACCCTTGTTGCAGGTGAGCCAGTTGACCATCCCTTTGATGGCCAGTGTTTCTTTACTCTCGTGGAGGAGAGTGATGATGATGTTGATGAGTAACCTTGGGCAAGTGTTTCAGTGATGGTTTATGTATAATATAAAGTTCCGAACTCTTATGTAATATTAAGAACCTATGGTTTGTAAACTTAACACTTAAGTTTTAATCTATTTTGTATAATCTTTCCGCTTTACTCTGATATTTCTCGTATCTATAAAACTGTTGTAATACTGTGATGCTGGACAAAGGAATATCCTGGAAGAAAGATAAACGTGGATGATTCGGGTTTCCCAAGGACACCCGACAGATCCCTTAAGTCATTTGGAACTCATGTATGCCGATCAAAGGTCTTTGAGACAATGATGGGTGCATGTGGGCCACTTAACTTAGGCGGTTCTGCCACACTACCGCCAGGCCATTTTTGACCAACACAGAGAGGGTGTTTGAGCACTGCGCAGAGAAGCCGTGGTCGGTACCACCGACCACCCATGGTCGGTACCACCGACCTCATAAAAATACCCTCTATGTGTTCGTGATTGTGCGGTGTCTCTCAAGCGAACTATGGTTAGTCGATTTGAGCACTTTTCTCCACATCTAGCCAACCTACTTTGTGACCCTCTTCATAGTCCGGCTTACCTATAACTCAAGTTTAAAATTGAAATTTTAAACTACCACTTGAGCTAAGCATCTTTATGTCCAAAAGTATCCAACGTGCTTTGCTCACGAGATTTCAACGTTTCAAATCTTTCTTAGGACTAACACCTGCATACATGCTTTTTATAAACCGGTTAGTCCCCAATTTGATTGTCATTAATTAGCCAAAACCCACATTGGGGGCGAATGCACTTTCAGTGGCAGCATCCAAGCTCTCAGCAGGTGCATCATCTTTAGTCGCCTCCTCTTCTACGTTAGTTTCTCCAATCATCTGAGCATCCTCTGTCGAGGGTACCTCCTCCGCTGGTGGAACCTCCGCAGGACTGGGCGCAGGAGCAGACTTGGTGCTTCCAACAACGTCCTCAGTCGCGCCCGGTGAAGGCAGTGCATCTTTCCGAGCCTGGAAAAAACAAACCACCAAATTAAAATACCAACATGATCGTCCATTAAAAAGTGACATCGAACGAACATCTCTCGCAAGCTGATACCTGTCGGGTAGCTTCCGCTGCCTCCTCGAAGGCGAGGGCGCGTCCACCCCCGCTGATCCAAAACTTCCGGAGCAAGCGCATCGCGCAGTTCCGAACCTCCGCATCATCAACCTTCATATGGTGAACCTCGTCAACAGTTGGGAAGACATGGTTCGGCTTCCTGATTTTCTGAAGGTGCTCACAGTCAGCTTGGCGAAGGGTCCCTGCCATGGCCAAAGCCCCGGCATAACATCCGAAGTTGGCTGCGTTATCAACCAAAGAGCTGAAAACATCCAACTCATTTTTTAGCCAAGCTTCGAAGGCCACAGCATCAACGGCAGGTAGCGGCTCCCCAGCAGAACCGCCGGCTTCGGTCAAGCAGGTGTTAATTTTATTTTTAACCTCCCCCATGCTTTTCCGCCAAGCCTCGAAACGAGAAGCCAGCTCAGTGGATAGCTCTTCTACGCGATTGTTCGCAGCTAATAAATCCTTGTCTTTTTGCCAGCAGGCAGCCAGCAGTTCAGCATTGCTATTTGCAACCTCTTGTGTCTCTTCTCGGGATTTCTTAACTTTCTCTAGAGCAGCTTTGAGCTCAATCTCTCTATTCTCCAAGCTCTGGCGAAGGTCCTTATTAGCTTTTTCAACTTCAATCAACCGATCATTCAGATGGTGAAGATTATAACTCGCCCTCCGGCGCGCCGACCGGTTAAGGAGCATCAACTCAGCCACTTTGACATCGATGTCATCGTGAAGGTTGTCCAAAGGCTCGTTGGCCAGTCGAAGCTCCGCTTCCGGCACACAGATACGGTTAAACACCCGTCCAAGAAAACGCCTTTCCTCCTGAGCACACTGTAAGTGACACTCTCGAAGATCTGGACTCGTGAAAAGCTCTGTTGCCGGATCAGAGACTCCAATTTTCTTGGCAAAATAAGGAAGGCTTGATCGGCTAGCCTCGTCATACGGCCTCTTCCCGGGGATCCAGTCAGATTCAAGATCACCAGTAAACTCAAAACAATCGACCCAAATGTGCGAGCCAGCAAACTCGGGGAACGACCCTCGTGGAGGACTCTCTGGCTCAAAGTCCCGTATGATGTCATCAATACTTCGGGTAGCCGCAGCGCCAGCACTAGATGAGGCTATCCCTTTTCCTCGATCGTCTTCTTTCTCATCAGAGTTACCTTCGCTACTAGAGGTATCACTAACCTCATCGGATGAGTCCTCTTCAGTACCCCCTCCTTTTCGTCTTCTTTCTCCTCCTCCTTTTCATCATCGGAGACACCTTTGTCATCTGAGATCTGGATTAAAGCACTAATCCCACCTACGCGGGGCACCCGTCCTCCAACCTTACCAACGCCTCGGCCGCTCGAAACAATGGCCGAGGAAGAGGAAGCACCAACGGCACCTGAACCTACCGCGACCTTCGTCGCAAGCGATTTCACCCGGCCGCCGACGACGCCGCGGCCACGACCATGACCCCTCTTCGGTCGCGAAACAATCTCCTTACCTTCTGCAGCTGCACGTTTCCGTTTCTTCGGTGCATCTTCGCTCGAAGGAGCAGGCCAGTCAGCGTACTGGATCCCAAGGATGTCAAATAGCCTATTGACCCGACCTCCGCTGCCCACCGAGCTAGGGATTGCTTTAACCTCTAGCGTGGACAGCTTCCCAACAAGTTCCTCCACCCACTGCTGAACACGCTTGTAGACAGCCTCGACTCCATCCTCTCGCCTGGGAAACTTCTTGAGGGTATTTTCCCAGACCTTGTTCAGGTCCACCTTCGGCTTCTTCAAACCCCTACCCTCGTACTTGGGGTCATCCTCAACCTTGAACCATGCCTGCCTCCGGCTGAGAGGCCAAATCTTGGCACAACAGTATTCCTCTACCAAATCACGAGCACATTGAGAGCGTGCAACGACCCTCAAACAGTCAACAGCAGCGTGAGCCTCGATGCTCATCTTAGCTTCGGTGCTCACGTCACCAAGCAACGAAAGCTCGCCGCAAAGCTCGGCATTATCACTGAGCTTATAGTAAAACCAAAACTCCTGCCATCCGCTGGTCCACTTGTTCTTCTGGGCCTGTACCGGCAACTCCGATCCGGCGCGATGACAGAAAGTGTACACCGCGAACTGACCAAGGCTGGCGTTACCTCCGCTGTCAACAACCTTGCGAGGCTGCATGTGCACACGATGGGTTCGAACAAATCCCTCGACATGAGGAACAATACCCTGAGAATGGCACGCCCAGACATAAATAGACATCTTCGTGAAGCACGAAGGTGTCAGCTGATGGAAACGCAAATTGAACCTTCGCAGAACATAGTTCACGAAGGAATCAGCAGGAAAGCACAGACCAGCTGAAAAAAAACTCCTCAAATAAAACAACCTCGTCTGCGTCCGGCTTTGGCACTGTCTCCCCAGCACTGGTCCTAGCCTTCCCATCCTCTATCCAACCTCGCTTGACGTAAGCAGACAACTCCGAACTGCAAACCCGGCTAAGTCCGAACTCAAAGGTTACCCCCTCATCTGCTGCGGAGGGAGAAACAACTCGAGCCGTCTGCTTAGACCTAGCCATCTCTCAGACTACCACCTTCGAAGGACGCAAAACTCACAACCTTCGAAAACAGGAAAAAAAAACCTTCGCAACAAGAAATGCGCAGCAGCAGGATGGCTAGGGCAAAGGAGGGCACGAACTCAAACCCCCCACCAACCCCAACTATTTATAGGTCGTGAGGCAAGTCACCCTACCCGACAAAACCGGCGCGACAACCGAAATCCACGGCGCAAAAAACGAAACGGACTTCTACAGTACAAATACAATACAACGGCCCGGCCCAAAAGCAGCCGCGGGCGTCGCTGTCAATGGTCTCGTCATATTTCACGTCAAAGAGCGCTGCTTGGGCCTAAATACTGTTCTTTAGATCCAAGGCAACGAGGGGCTACTGTTGGGGGAAGGGACCCTCGGCAGTGGCACCACGCAGGCTGGCTCGTCAAAACGGCTCTCGCGCCTCCCGCGCACCTTCGCCTAAACCCGCCTTTTTATTTGTTAAGTCTTTCAAGTCACCGTTCGGGCCCCCGAATACTGACCCAACCTTCGGATGTTTAGCAAGTCTTTACAGGCAAGAGGCATGAAGAGCGCTGGAAGCAACCCTCGCGCATCCCGCACACCTTCGCCAAGAGGCTCAGGCCCAACGGGTGGCGAAGGGACTCGGACCACGCGACTGGACGGGTATCTTCGCAAGATGGAGGTCAACCCTCGCATTTCCGCGAGGGTGAGCGCGAGCCGAGCGGCGGCGGGCACATGGAAGGCTGGCTAGGGTTCTTGCGCCTCTCGTGTTTGTACGATCCTGCCATTCTGTTGTACAGCGGGAAGGAATCTTTCTTGTGCCCTTTTATAATTTGGTCAACGCCCCCTGGTATCCCCTATAAATACCGGGAGGTGAACAGTGTAAAAGGGACGGTTTTTTAGAATAGAGCTACAGCATCACTGTTCCAGTTTCCCTTTCACCTTCGCTCTCGGTTCTGACGATTAGCCACCTTCGCCACTCCCCTGCACGTGTGCGGAGGTAGGGCAAGTGTGTCCCAACATGAATAAACAGGGGCGGGCCTAGGCCTAGGGCCAGTAGGATTGTCGTTTAGTCGTGGTTCAAGTTTTCTAAAAACAGGTTTTCAATTTTTGGTCCAACAACGAGCAACCCAATAAATAGAGTAGGGCACATTTGATGTCGCGTACAAGCCCGACGCCATCTCCTTTCACGTGTGGTGCCTCCTCTTCATCTTCTCTTCTCATACGTATCTAGCATATTACAGTTGTGTTGCGGTGCTTTTGACGATTGGCCCGATAGCCTCCGTTGACCACCAATGAACCTGCGGCCTCGCTCTCTGGCTGTGCGCGTGCATGCTGTATCGTTGCCCGTCGAGCGCCGCGTGCTGACCGTCGCTCGTCGGCACCGCGCGTTGCCTTGGGCTTCCCATGCGTCGTTGCTCGTCGCCCTTGAGCGCTGAAGCCTAGCGCAGCCGAACACCCTAGTTGTCCGAGCAACCGTGCAGGAACTCTGAAAGGTATTTCTTCTCTTTATTAATTTAATTCTTTACTAGTTTTAGTTTCAACTTCTATGTTTGTAATTTCAATCTATTATTTCTATATAGAACTTCGAACTTTTGATTCCAATTAAAATATAATCTCTGTAATTGGTTTCCACGATGAAAAGGACCGTGACTCAAGAGTAGTTTTTTCTTCTATGTAACATATATATAATTTTTTATAGTTATATAAATTTTAGTTTAGCAATCGATATTTGTCCATTGAAATTTGACACTAGTCTTAAGCAAATCCTAGGTCCGCCACTGTGAATAACACTCCTTTCGTATGTAAAAATACAACTATAAGACTTATGTAAGTTAAACTTGCTTAACTTTAACCAAATTTATAATAAATAATAAGAGTATGATTGTTTTCTCCAACTAGTTTTTTCATAATTAATTTAATGTACATTTTTATATAACTTTATTAGTCAAACATTAAATCGTATGATTGATTTCTCGGAAAGTGATAATTATATTATGTTGCGGGTATATCAATAGAAGATAAACTAAGACCATATACTCCCATGACAATTATTTAGGAGCTAACCAGTAAATAAATAAATAAATAGAGAGAGAGAACATATCCGCGAGACAAGCTTCAAGGAAAATCACCACAGTGGCACTAGACATCCACTACTCTTCTTTCTACTAGTATATCAAGAAGGGTAAGAAAGGGCAAAGGCCCGGCCACAAAACAGTGTAGCCCTTATTTGCACCTACACGGCTGCCACAAGACACACCCCCATACAACCACTCTTATCATATTATTTAATATATATGGTTTATCAAATTGCACATAAAAAAAAATTAGCGACATACCTTGTGCTAAAATCCTAGGTCCGCCACTGCTCCAAGCCTCAGGAAGATGCAGCACTAGCACTAGGTGGACACATAGGCGGATCTATATACAGCTTACAGGGTGCGGATGCACCCACAAATTTTTTGAAAAATAGTGATCATGATAAAATTTTCACCATATTCGCGCCCATATGACAAAATACTATGCACTCACAAGGCAAGCGCAACCCCCTCGTATTTGCTCTAGCTTCGCCCCTGGGTGGACATGGACATGGTGATGAGCCTACGTTTGCCGCTTGTTTCGCTTCTGATCACATTTCCTCGAGCGTCTTTGGAGGCGGCCAAGACAAAAAAGGAAAAGCTTCATTCGCATTGCATCCTCATGTTCGATTTGATGGTGGAGAAGATGAGAGCGGCCGCCTTCGTTCGCAGCAATGGGCGCGCTGCCACCACTGTAGCCTGGAGGAGCAGAGCAGAGCAGGCAGAGGAAAAATGCCTAGTGTTGGAGGGTTTTTTTTGCTTTGAATGGAGAGGATGTTATTAGAATCTGATACCCCTAGTTATGCGCAGCAGCCCTCGGATCTTTGAAAGGATGTTGCGAATATGACACAAGCTAGCACCGTATCAAGAACGATGTAGTCGAATCGCGTAGAAAACCCTAGATGACGATGAAGCAACCACGACAAGAGATTAGGATTTGGCGAGGCCGACCGCAAATTCTATTAGCACAACTCCAAAAGAGTACAAGAGATTGTCGCTCTCTCACAACCCTACTTGACCCTCCAGGACCCGCTGATTCTTGTCCTATACAAGAATCTAGTGCAATAGAACTGTCTAGTCTAATCGTCTTGAGCGCTCATAATTGCTTCGTACAAAGCCTTGGACGAGACCCCTTATGTTGGCTTGGTCTTGTTGTGTTGCCTATGGCCTCTACCCCTTGATTTATATAGTCCCCTCCAAGGCTCTCATACATACAAATAGGAGTCCTACACCTATCTTGAGTCCTATTCTAAGTAGGATTTGAGTCACCATACAACAAACTCCACCTTGACTCTAATCCTTTAAAGTCATCGTGCTCCTCCAAGAATTTGCTCCAAATCGGCTTCTTTTTTTTTATTTATACTCCCACCTCGAGAGTGTCTCTACCATAGAGGCTCATGCACATCACCACAATGTGCGTGTCAGTTCCAGGCTGGACTGCCAGAACCTTCCATCTGAGAGCTCCATCGTTGTGTAGTTTGGTTAACCACACCACCTTCTCCTTTAGCCCTCCATGCCATAGGTTTGTACCGCCTGCGAGCTCCACCTACTCGTTGGTACTGTGTGGTTGGTTCGACCACGTCTTCCTTCTTCCAACAACGCATAGCTTCGCCTCTATGATTGTTAGATTTTGCAACCGTCTTTGTAGCCTTGCACTTGACCACAATTGAGATTTGAGCACCTGCCGTTGACGAGACGACTTCCTTCTCCTGATCAGGATTTTTACCAAATCTCCCCATGGTTGCACCACCCATAAGATTTCCTATCACTCGGTATCCTCCATTAATCCAGATATTTTTCATAATTACCTGTCCTTTGCAAGTAACTCGCATGACTCCACCTTGAAGTGATAATTCACAACCTTGGAGTTCCAGCGACCTCACAGATATTAGATTCTTTTTCAATCCCGGGATATACCGAACTCCCGTCAGTGTGCAAAGTGTTCCATTATGCATCTCCAATGTAATTGTTCCCACCTCAGTGATTGCATACTCCCGGCAATCCGCTAAGTGAACAATTCCATTCGCTGGGTGTAGAGATCCTTCGTCAAACATCTCCCTCACCGAACATATATGGAAACAACTTCCTGAATCTAATATCCAATCATGAATAGTACCTGGTTGACTGACGATAAGTACGTCACCTTCATCCTCACTTGCCACTGAGCATGTTCCTCTCATAGTCTTCAAACTTGGATAGTCCTTTATCATATGACCCTCCTTGTCACATAGATAGCATGTACGTTGTCCCTTGCTCTTGCCTTTCTTCTTCCCATGATTTTTAACTTTTCCTGCTCCACTTGAAACAGTCAAAGCTTGATCACCCGAAAATGAAGAATCTTGCGGCTTCTTCAAGGACTCTGCCTCCAGTAGATATGCAACTGTCTCATTGAAGTTGAGAGTAGTCTTCCCGACGAGAATATTCATCACTAGCTGCTCCCACGATGGTGGTAAGGATGAAGCCAATATGACGACTTTATCGTTCTCCTCAATTTTCTCATCCACACTAATCAGCTGCGTGACAAGCTTGTTGAAGACATTTAGATGGTCGATGAATCGTGTACCTTCCTCCATGCGTAACCTAAATAGTTGACGCTTTAGTACCCACCGATTTGTCAGCGACTTTGCCATATACAACTCTTCTAGGCTCTTCCATAATTTCGTCGGTGAATTCTCCTTGATTACCGAGTACTTTACCTCATCAGAGAGACATAGTCGAATTGTACTGACAGTCTTTCGCTCCATCACCTTTCATTCTTCATCAGTTATCTTGTCCGGCTTGGTGCCCTCGAGAGTATCAATCAATCCTTGTTGGACAAGCACATCTTGTACCACGCATTGCCACACGCTGAAATTCCCTTTGCCATCAAATTTCTCTACTTGATTCCACATCCCTGACATCGTCTTAATTTAGTGCTTCCTAGCCCTGTCAACCTTCTCACAAAATCAAATCAATCTGACCTTGGCTTTGATACCACTTGTTAGAATCTGATACCCCTAGTTATGCGCAGCAGCCCTCGGATCTTTAAAAGGATGTTGCGAATATGACACAAGCTAGCACCGTATCAAGAACGATGTAGTCGAATCGCGTAGAAAACCCTAGATGACGATGAAGCAACCACGACAAGAGATTAGGATTTGGCGAAGCCGACCGCAAATTCTATTAGCACAACTCCAAAAGAGTACAAGAGATTGTCGCTCTCTCACAACCCTACTTGACCCTCCAGGACCCGCTGATTCTTGTCCTATACAAGAATCTAGTGCAATAGAACTGTCTAGTCTAATCCTCTTGAGCGCTCATAATTGCTTCGTACAAAGCCTTGGACGAGACCCCTTATGTTGGCTTGGTCTTGTTGTGTTGTCTATGGCCTCTACCCCTTGATTTATATAGTCCCCTCCAAGGCTCTCATACATACAAATAGGAGTCCTACACCTAGTAGGATTCTACACTCAAGACCTAGTAGAACTAGAAGTCCTAATAGCACACCTTTCTTGAGTCCTATTCTAAGTAGGATTTGAGTCACCATACAACAGAGGAGAGATGAGAGTTATTTACACTGTGACTCACGGGGGTGAAAAAAAGGAGAGAACACTTTCAGCAAGTGTTCTGCCTCATGATGCTCCATTCTAGATTTCTACTAGCTGTGTTGAAGAAGGGGACAACACTTTCAGCAAGTGTGTTCTGGCCAATCTCTGTCCATCTCTTTCACTTGCCCCAGTGCCTAAAGGAATGACTCGTTTCATCAATTCCCCGACACCAGGCCGGCTAAGATGAGTTCACTCCACTCACAGTGGACACATAGCCCGTCTAGCAGTGTGCCTGACTGCCTGTGTGGAGAAGGTACAAGGGAGCTCTTCTGAAATTCATAATCTTTCACGTTTCCTACGGTTTTCCTACGAAATTCCTGTACAATTTCCAAACGGCAGGAGTTAGGGAGTGGTGGCCGAGCGCTCTGATCAATCAAGTACTGTGCGCTCAATGCATAAGGGGCTCTTGCTGCGCGCGCGAGCGCTAGGAATAGTAGCAACACGTGCACGCTAGGAGAAGTAGCGACACACGTACACTTGAATAGATACGAACGCACGCTTCTGCTACTACTTCTAGTTCCCTGTCTGGATTCTGCTACGTATAGTTCTCTTCTCTAGCTTCCTAGCGGTAGGAATCATAACTGATGAATGAGCTTTTTAGATTTCTATGAACTATTTTTTCTCTTTCGGGACAACGGGTTTGTGGGAGAAGAAAAGGGCAAGAGATGGTTTGACATGCATATGGATGCAAAAATATTGTTTTAAAAATAATATATCTTAGACATTTCATAAATGTTTTATACAATATTTTTAATTCAACCAACACGGAAAAAATAAAAATAGTTATCGGTAAATAAAAACTCAAAAAGAAGAGAACATCCTATACATATGTCTTTGAAAAAATAACTAATATAAAACACATATAGTTATCTTTCTTCAACGTTACAAATAGTTGTCAATAATACCCAAAAAAAGATAACGTAAAAATATATTAAAAATAAATGAAGTTTTGTTAAACTTTACATTTGTGTATGTTAAAAATATAAATAGTACAAAAATTAAAATTTGATTTCTAAATCTGAACAAACTTTCTAATGTAATGCTAGATTCTATAAAAAAATATACTTAAAATTCAAAAACTTTGAACTACTTTGCGATGCTAGGATGATAGCTTTATACTAAGAATTTGAAAACTTGCAATTATGATATCACAAAGTTTATGATGCTAGGTTCAAACACTTTGTTCTATGATATCTATAAAAACTCTATACAGCTAGATTCAAGACTTTCCACTGCAACATTATAAAACGTTGTACTACTAGGTTAAAATTTTTGTATTCAGAATTTATAACAACTTTGAACTATCATATTAGAAAATCTTTGTACTGCTAGATTTAATTCTTTAATTTATCAAATTATAAACTTTTATACTAATAGCTAAAACTTTACACTTAAAAATTATAATATTTAAACCATCATATTATAAACTTTAAACTATTAGGTTTAAAAGTCGTACAATAGAAAACCTTATACTTCAAAGTTGAAAACTTTACACTCAAAATTTATGCTTTAAAAAAATCTACAAAACTTAATGTTGCTAACAATATAAACTTTGTTCTAATAGCTTTAAAACCTAACAATATAAAATATGACTACAAACTTTGAACTTGTTCAAAACTTTACACTTAGAATTTACATAACTTTCAATTATGACATTATAAACTTTGTATTGCTAAGTTTAGAACGTTACATTTGGAAATTATAAAAAACTTCAAAATATCACATTATAAACCTTTGTGATAGTAGGTTAAAAACTTTAAACTAACACATTATAAACTTTATACTGCTAGGATGAAAACCTTTTCATCCAGAATTATATAAAATTTGAACTATGATATTACTAACTTTGTGCTTTTGAGTTGAAACTTTAAATTATGATATTACAAACCTTGTACTATTGAGTTGAAAGACTTTGCGCTCAAAATTAAATAAAAACTTTAGACTATCGCATTACAGACTTGAAGTGCTACATTTAAAGATTTGAACTATCATATTATAAACGTTGTAATGCTAGGTTGAAGACTTTATATTCAGAATTTATAAAAAAAATTAAACTATGACATTACAAAACTTTGTTGCTACTATAAAAAAAGTGTTACACCGTTAGGCTATGTCAACTTTGTATTTTAAAATTTATTTTTTTTAATTTTAAATTTATTTTTAAAATTGAGAAAGTTTATACCGACATATTTAAAACTTTGTATTTCTAGCTTTAAAACTTTGTAAATACAGGCTTTGTATTAGCACATTTAAAATTTTGTATTTCAAAAATTAAAACTTTATAATTTAAAACTTTATTTTGAAATACAAGAACTTTATACT
The DNA here is from genome assembly GCA_009763385.1 of Coix lacryma-jobi var. lacryma-jobi. NCBI lineage: Eukaryota > Viridiplantae > Streptophyta > Magnoliopsida > Poales > Poaceae > Coix > Coix lacryma-jobi. The sequence goes on from CM019824.1 coordinate 14,634,303, forward strand.
AATATATTTTAAACCTTGTATTTTGAAGTTTAAACTTTATAATTTCTAAATTTACATTTAAAATATCGAAACTTTTACCAACATATTTAAAGTAATATAAATTTTGTACTGTTAGGTTTAAAACTTTGCAATTTTAAAACTCTACACCTAAATTTAGAAATTTATACTAGTTTTTAAACTCAGTACTGAAACTTTACGCCTAAAGTGAAACTTTGTAATTTAAAATTTTGCATTAAGTTTTGAAAACTTTTTACTATCACATTTGAAACTTTGTAGATCTAAGTACAAAACTTTATAATCATGTAAAATATTTTAAAATATATCCAACATGGATCTACTTTTGTAGATCTCTTCGTAATGAAGATAATGGTGCAAACGGAATTTAAAATAGATGCTCCACAAGAAAGTTATGGTATTTTAAAAAATTTATACCGTTTGTAAATGTAAAAAAAACAGATCTGACACAACTTACGTGCTCTTTCCTCATGCTTGTCGTTCGGTTCCCGCATAACAATGCTATATGCTTATTAATTGGTCTCGCTCTCTTTACACCACGCGTCCGTCAGGCTCGTTACTTGATCCCGCTCTTCTTACGCCACGCGTCCGTGCGCTATTGCCTGAAATAGTGCAGTCACGTTCAATAGTGATTTGGCAATGCATAAGGTGATCGCTTACTTTGAAATAACCGAGCAGAACTAGTGGTCACTAACTCACTATACGCCATGCAGTCTTTCAAAAAAAAAAGGGAACTATTTTTCCTGCAGCAGTAAGAATTCCTGCTGCAGCATTGCCGACGTAACACTCCGGCGTGAATGTAGACTTCACGGACGGGCACACCGCACACAGAAACAGCAGTGGTGTCGATCACCTGGGAGCTACGGCCGCAACGGGACAGCAAGACAGTAGCAGCAACATGCAGATCATCAGTTGTAACAATGCTGCTACTATGATTTACTAATAATACCTTTGGTTGCTGCAGCCTGCATGCCATGCATGTATGAAAATGGTCGATGCACAACTTTGCTAAGGGCTTGTTCAGTTCGCGAAATATGTGACGAAAAGTTACTGTAGCACTTTCGTTGTTATTTGACAAACTTTGTCCAAACATGGACTAACTAGACTCAAAAGATTCGTCTCGACATGAGCAGACCAAAAGTACAATTCGTTATTTTTTTTACCTACATTTAATGCTTCATGCATACGTGTAAAGACGGGTACTATGCAAAATATTTTGGGTGATTTCGCGAACTGAACGTGGCCTAAGTCAAACTTCACACTAACTTTAACTAAGTTTTCTTAAACATCTGCAAATTCAAATAAATGTGTTATCAAGGCATATATATTAAATAAGAAAAACAATGAAACTAATTTGATGTTGTAGACTTTGGTGTATTATTTTCTATAAACTTATTATCAAAGTTAAAAAAAGTTTGGTTTAGAACAAAGCTAAAGTAAGACAAAACATGGAAAGGAACTGAGTTACACGGATACGGATACACGTATCGGTATCGAGCCGATATGGATACGCAGATACGTTATTTTTCCAAAAAAAACCCGATACACCGATACATTTTATATTTTTTTATAAAATAAATAATAGTATATATTCATATATTTTTTAGAGATAGTGTATATTCATATGTATATAATATAAAAAGAGAACCAGTACAAGTCTAACTCATATTGTCAATAGTCAATACTCCTTCTAACTTTTTCATACGCATAACCAGCAGCACCTTCCTCTTTTTAAAAAAGAACTAACAACACATTATCCTTATCCATCCACGTATCTTTCCCAGCCACACACACCCTTCACGTAGCCGCAAACGCTTCTCTCCGTTCTATGTCCGTCGCCGCCCGACTCTCACTGCTCCTTCCCCACGACACTAACTGTCGGCTGTTGTCTCCTATGATACGTCCTAGGATACGTATCGGATGGCATATTCGATTTTTTTTCTTTTTTCCCGGATACTCCTCGGATACGTATCGAAGGTGTATCGGAGGCGTATCCGTATCCGATACGTATCAGATACGCGATACGTGCCTTCCCGGAAGTATTCGTATTTCATAGGAAAGGAAGGAATACATAAGAAGCACTTACTTGAAAGTAAAATCCCGGGACAAAAATTGTATTGGAATGTCAAACATCACAGTTTCTGTATTGAATTGAGCTACACAAAAATAACAGCAGATGGGGGTACTCCCAATGCAGAGTTTCTACGCAATGATCTTAGAACAAACCTTACATGTATATAATGCATAATAATAACAAACATCAAACTTCATGGAAAAATATGCAAAACGCAACTTGAAGGACCGAAAGTGTCAAACCAAGGCGACCAGAGGGGGGTGAATGGGAGCCTCAAAAATTTCTTCACAGAAACTACGGCCTCAGTCCCAATAAAATCAACCCCCAAAAGCTTTGTTCTCAGAAGCGATGCCCACGACCCTTGGAAGAGGGTGGATGATCCCTAAGATCACAGCGAGGCACCACTGACCAGAGAATACGAAGAAAACCTACGGAGAACTGAGCCAACGAGGCCTCGGGGCAAAACTCCGATTCGCCCGAGGCTCGAGAAAGGCTTCAGAAGAAAACACCGACTCGCCCGAGGCTGAGGGAGGTCTCGGAGGAAAACTCCGTCTCGCCCGAGGGTCGGGGCTCGAGAGAGAGGCCTCGGAGCAAAACTCCGACTCGCCCGAGGCTTGAGGCTCGAGAGAGGCCTCAGAGTGAAACTCCGACTCGCCCGAGGCTTGAGGCTCGAGAGAGGCCTCAGACTGAAACTCCGAGTTGCCCGAGGCTGAGGGGACCTCGGAAAAAGTTCCGATTCGTCCGAGGCTCAAGAGGCCTCGGGAAAAGTTCCGCCTCGCCCGAGGGTGGTCTCGGCTTACTCGAGAATCACTGTACAAAGGTAGCCTCGGCACGTTCCGACACCCGAGCAAAAGGTAGGCGCCGGCACGTTCGACACCACGAGGCCTGCTGCGCACTGCCCCGCTCAGAAGCTCGGATTGGACGATTCTCCCGAAAAGCAAATCCCTCAAAAAACTCGATCAAGACACAATCCCAAGTTTCCAAACTTGGAGAAGAAGATCACAGAGTAGTTAGGATACTATCCCCAAGAAATCATCTTCTCAGAACCACCAAGAACACAGGGAAATCAAAAGCGAAAGTGGATGAACGAAAAAGTGCCACGAAAACGAAATCGTCCCGATCTATTCGATCATGAGGAGTTAGATGAATTCCTTTGGTCGAAATGACCTCCTCAATGATACGAACAAACTGATTCAAACGGATTTCGCAAAGACACACTGGAGAGAGAGAGATCGATCGACGGGAAAAATCGAGCAGAGCCAAAACGCGACGAACACAGTGCACACACTACACTACCAATCGCAAGACTCAGCCGACACAGTGCACAACACGGATCTGCTCTGGAAGGATGAGGATACGGCCTCACTTCCGTGAACCAACAGAACACAGAACAAGTTTTTCTGTGGATCTCAACTAGCTACAGCAGGAAATGGGAGAGCAGGAAACCCTAAGAACAAAAGCAACTAACTGAGATGAAGAAAGGAGGAGGGGTGTCTCCCTCTATTTATACTACAACTAGCCTAAGTCTATTTCCTACTCTACCCCTCTCTAAGCTATTTACAGAGCAAGCCAGCTAAACCCTAAGGCTATACTGGACCAACTCAGTGGTAGGTGTATCCGACGGCCACGCCCGCACAACTCGTCCGCGTTGCCTCCGCGCAACCTTCCGATTGCCGCCACGTGCCGCCTTTGCTCTGTACCCCTGGTTTTGAGGCCCAAACCGGGAAACCAGCCTTCCAGTATCTGAGTTTTGAGGCCCAAACTCAGCAAACCGTCCTCAGCCCGAGTTTTGTGGCCAAACTCGGAAACTCTCAGGAACCCAGGTTTTGAGGCCCAAACCTGGAAACCGTCCACCGGTGGTTTTTCCCTGGCTGAACCACCAAACCGGCGTCGCAGAGGGGATGCACCTCCCGTGCACCCCATCCACCGACACGTGTTCCCAGGTCCTCGACCTAAGCAACACATGACCGCACTTCTTTGCTTGTCGTCGTCACAGGCTGCCAGCCTCCACAGCTGATCCTCAGGTACTCCGGTCCCTCAGTCCAAGCCTCACGTCTGCCCTTCACCGCTCAGTACATTGGCATGGCACGTCCGTCGCACGGCACGCCCATCCTTCACCGCACCCGGTCCGTCAGCACAGCACGTCTCAACTTGACCTTCACCTACCCTCGATCACTGTCTCCGTGCTCGACACCTGCAACACAAGCCAAAGAACATGCGCATCATACCCGTTGACAATCACTCATCACTCAGAGCCTTCGGCATACACCCATGTATCCGCACAACTAAACCTCACATGTATATCCCATGTATATAACGCATAGCAAATAGCAGTTTGCAGTAGTTGCAGACAGCAGATTAAGCCCTTGCCATCTCATTTCAACTGTAAACTAAACTTACAGCAATCAATCAATCTTAATTTCATATGCCCGCTCTGCATGATATTCTTTAATTTGTTTCTTCATATGGGAATGGAAGGACATTTGGCCCATCATTACATAGAATACACGCTGGAGATCGAACTTAGAAAAGCTCCTAAAATCACAAAATAACATTCATCTATCAGAACACCCACTCGAACCAATTAAGACAAGTTTACACCCAACAAAATTAATACAATGTTCACGTACATACGTACTACTAGTTTACTACTGTTGTACATTAGATCTTGAGACCATTCGCATTATTTCCCGAGAACCTCTTGACGTAGGGGTCCTGCATGTTCTGCTGCGGCACTGGCATGGCGCAAAACGCCCCGAAGTTCATGCTACTTTTGTCATCTATCAATGAGTACTCCTCGACGTCGACGTCGTCGTCGACGTCGCCGCCTTCCTCCTCGTCCTCAGGCTCGTCGTCGTAGTACGAGCTGCTCTTGTCCATCTCCATGAGGCGGTCCGCGTACTTGACGCTCTCCATCCTCACCGGCGGCATCACCTGCTGCAGGTCCCCTGCTTTGCCACCGCCACGGCCCCCCGCGGCAACGGCGGCGGCGTTGTCGTTGTCTCCGCGCAGGATGCGGACGACGGTGCGCATGTCCGGGCGGCGGTCGGGCTCGCCCTGCACGCAGAGCGCGGCGCACTCAACGACGCGCGCGAGCTGCGCGGCGTCGAAGGCGCCCCGGAGGCGCGGGTCGACGAGGTCCCCGAGGCGTCCGCGCGCGATGAGCGGCTCGGCCCACTCGGTGATGGTGCGCTTGGCCCCCGAGGGGAGGCGCTCGATGGGCTTCCTGCCGGAGACGAGCTCGAGCAGGAGGATGCCGAAGCTGTAGACGTCGCAGGCGCCGGAGACCTTGCCCCACATGGCGTACTCGGGCGCCAGGTACCCGAGCGTGCCCTTGACGCGGGTGGTCATGTGCGAGACCCCCTCCGGGACGAGCTTGGCGAAGCCGAAGTCGGCGACGAGCGGCGCGAAGGCCGAGTCCAGCAGCACGTTGCTGGCCTTGATGTCGCGGTGGATGATGTGCGGCGCCGCCTCGTGGTGCAGGTGCACGAGGCCCTCGGCGGAGCCCAGCGCCACGGCGACGCGGCGCGCCCAGTCGAGCCGCACCTCGCCGGCGAACTGGCCGTGCAGGTGCGAGAGCAGGCTCAGGTTGGGCATGTAGTCGTACACGATCATGCGCTGGTCCGCCGCGCCCGCCGCCGCCGCGCAGTAGCCGCGCAGGCCCAGGAGGTTCCGGTGGCGCACCCGCGCCAGCACCTCCACCTCCACCGCGAACTCCATCTCCGCCTTGGAGTTGTTGGTGGCCTTGAGCTTCTTCACGGCGATCTGCAGTTGCAATTGCATATGCATCGATCGTGTGGATCATGTTGTCACAGGAACAGGATGCTCAATCAGCTCTCGAGGATCACAGTCACCGACCTGGAGGCCGTCGGATGTCTTGCCCCAGTAGACGCTGCCGAAGCCGCCCTCGCCGAGCTTGTTCTCCTCGCTGAAGCCGTTGGTGGCGCCGTGCAGCTCTGTAGCTGAATATCCTCCACGACGTGCTGCTCATGGGCGACCCCGCGCTTACGCACCTGACAATTAACAGGCACCCAGCAGAAACATATGCATCAGGTAAACCACTTGACGATCGAGCCGCCTCGAGTGCACGACAGTCATAAAAGTTCCCAGAACACGGTACGTGGAATGTTTTCTAAAAAAAATATTTTCAACTGTTGGAACAAAAATGATCAACATTCCTGGTACGGAAACGCACGTTCCGGCCGATACGTGGCACCGTACGGCCGCACCACGGTCCTTGTGACTGTGATACACGCACGTACCCTTGCTCGACCTTCTCGGCGCCGCAGCAGGAGCTCAACGACGAGCCCATGGCGCCGGAGGGGTTCCTCTCCTGCAAGGTGGCGGCCGTCCGGCCGGCGTGTGTCTCGCTCGCTGGCTTGCTCGTTTTGTCACGCGCACACTAGTGATCTAGCCAGCCAGCTTTAGGAGGGGGTGTACTTGTGATCTATGCTGTTGGCAACGGGGGCAAACAAATATAAGCGCTCCTGGCTACTTGTGAATTGTGATCTATGCTGTTGGCAGATCTCGCAAAACCGTCCAAGGCCGGCGGACATCTTGATGCACCATTTGTTGAATCGTGCCAGCGCTCCCGCGGTCTTTGCGAATAGAATAACGGGCTCGCGCTGGGCTGACCTGGTTTGGACGTTTGGTTGGTGCGAGCAAGTGTGTGTGTGAGAGAGAGACGACGAGTGCCACGTGGAAGTGTGGAACAACGGAACTGGGCGCGGCGCAGTCAAACGTCCAAGCACCAAGCTGCCGCCAGACTGCTGCTCCTCCGCTGGGAGATGCCGCCCGGCCACAGGCCGCAGCCCGGTTGCTGGAATGGGCTGCGGCCTGCGGGAACAGGAAGGGAACCCACGTGGGCCGCATGGCATGGCCTCGGGCCTCCACACACACGGCGTACGCAAAAATGGGCTGCCGGACGAGTACCAGTGCAAGGATACGGCCCATGCACGAATCCATATTCGAGTCTCCCACAAACAACACACCAGCGCGATGAACTTTCGATCAAGGGAAGGAGAACGATTCAGCGACGCAAGATGAACTTTCGTGTGCGCGTGGTAGTCAACAAATAGTCATTTTGCTTTATCAATATTTTTGTGATTAAATTTATTACATAAGTAGAGATTAAAGTACGTGGGTATATACAAGGATAGCTTATAAAAAATATTATAGTTATCAATAAATATTCATAAATCAATCATTATTTTACATAATACTTGGCATGAAATTATAAATTATATAAAATAGAGTTCATTAGTAAGTAAGTAAATAAATTAAAGTGTTAAAATAATTCACAGAAACAAATATATTAGCTTCAAACTAAATTAGAACAATATTAAAAATCAATTTAATATTTAAGTATAGTTAATTAATAACACTAAGTTAAAATTGAAAGTTATTTATTGATAATACTATTAAATAGTTTTAGTGCATCATCAGTAATATTAACATTAGTCACAAGTCTTGGAGAGAAAACCTTAAATAGATTTATTATACCTTGTTTTTTTTTGTGGCTATACATAAATATTGGATATTCCAATTTTTTTTGGCCGAATAGGGGTCTGGAATCAGAGAGAAAAAAATACTAAAAAATGAATTCGGCTACAGATATCTACTAGGAGCATATTACAAGTTTTAGCAGATATGAGTGTCGGATAATCCGGATATCATTGTCATTTTCATTCCTTAACGACCTAGTTATGGAGCAGCACCCTTTCGAGAGAATCAAATCCTCCAAGACCTGGCACCTGGAAGGTATGCTCCTCCGGCACATATGGGGCGCAGGGCATCTGAATCTGATGCAGCAGGCCGTCCAGCTCCAAACTAAATTCCCTTGTGCTTCAGCTTCAGGTGCCCTTCCATCCACTAGCAACGCAAACCCCCGAAGTGCCCCCGCGGAAACGGGGACTGACCGAAAGGAACGAAACGGCCGGGGGGTCCGGAGCTGCCACACGCACCTACTAGTTTCTCAGGAATCAGCATCGATCATCATGGGAATTCCACGGGTAATGTGGCCGGCCGGAGACGGAATCCGTGGACGCGGAGTCCAACAGGGACAGGCGACCTCTCCGCGGCCGCAGCAACGTCCCCTCGTCGGCTCCCGGAATTGTGGTGCGAATCCGGCTGCAAATGGGAGGATCTCGAATCCTCGATCAGAAAAAACGGTCCGAGTTTATCCGTCAGCGCTTGCATGCTCGCAAGAAGATCAGCTTATGACTAAGCCGAATGGACCGAAGAATCCGTGCCAGTGGCTACAGTGACAGTGGAGCCGCGCAGTGGCGGAGACAGGAATAATACATGAGGGCGGACGATTGAAAATAGTCAACGCTAAAAAACTGGACACAACTTAAACAATTAGATTTTTTGTGTTGATATTTTGAGTTAAATCATTGATGTGACACAGTCACTCGTATTCTTTACATGTATTTTAGGATCTAAGGTATTATTTTTTCAGTGATGAGCGATAAGTTCAATGATGACAAGGCTTTGTGGTAATTTAAAAAATCTTAAGACCTATGGAGTACCAATTTAGTATTTTGGAGGTTTTTACAGAGATGATTTGTGTATCTAGCTATGTTTTGATGACTTTATTATCTATTCCATCCATCCACAAAAAAAAGTATCGCTATGAGATTCATGTTGGTTAAACTTTTTAAGTTTGGCTAGATTTGTAAAAATTAATTAACATTTATATCTCTAAATATGTTTATTATGAAAATATATCCAACAATCTAGCTAGTGATACTAATTATGTACTATAAATACTAATATTTCCTTTTATACATTTGGTCAAGATTGAAAATATTTGATTTCTTAAAAAGTGAGAGTGACACATTTTATTGAACAGAGTACAAGATACTAATTGATTTATATGACTATAATTTTTTTATATTCTATCTCTAAACATAAATAAAAATTCTAATATTATAGAGTAGTAAAACAAATTACTATGAAATGAAATGTTAGGGGGGCCATGGCCCCTGCCAGCCCCCCTTGGCTCCGCCACTGGAGCCGCGGATTCTTCGTACAGGCTGATCGTTAGTGTTGTGTGAAAGAGAAAAAGCCCAGGCACCCAGCAGTGGTCTTCATCAGAGTTCAGACTTCTTCAGCACCACACGACCTGGCAACTGTCAAATGGCAGATTCTCTCCTGACCATTTGCCAATCGTTACCAGGTAGCAAAGCGCAAAGCCCGGTGAGAGTTGCATTGGAGGAGTGCTGGACTGGACAGATCCAGCGCCGGGTTTGCAGTTGCCCGCAGGAGATAAGCACGAACTGATTGAGAGTCTTCCATGGAGCCGCTGAACTGGGCACACAGCCACACACACACACAACACTGCCTCTGTCTGTGCCTGCGCTGCGCCCTGCCTGCCTAGGCTACTATTATCGACGGCGTTCCCATCTCGGGCGCCTTTTGTATCATCCATCTCGATTGATATCGCGATCTGCAACAAGACAGCGAGGCCAAACTGCTTATTGCAGTTGCAGCAGGAAAGATGATGATGCGTGAACAGAGCACGTCGTCCCTGCTGGAGCTGGATTGCTTGCGCGGTTGCGCCTACACATCACACAGCACAGCTGCTGCTACCTGAATATGTTGCCGGGGTTGCCGGATCGGAAATCAACAAACGACAGCTCGGATCACACGCGCCGGCTGCACTGATTAGCCAGCCGAGTCCACTGAATAAATCACCGGTCCCGTGGAACTGCCAATCTGTTTGGGAGACTCCTACTTCTGGGCCGGCAGACCAACAGCAGCTCAACTGCCCTGTCTCACTATTCAGGTATCATCATCTATGTCGTCCTTCCGACATCTGGTTTTCAGTTGATCCTTGTACAAGACTCAAGACAGCAAACCGCATCAGAAAGCAATTCTTGTGATATTCTTGGCCACCCATGTAAACAAACTCTTTTTCTACCTTAATACACAAAGACGTACAAGCCTTTTGCGTGATCGAGAAAAGAAAGCATTATTCTAGTTTTTTTTTTGTGTGTGTGCAGAAAACTAGATACCAAATTCCAAACGATTTTTTAAAAAGAAAAAGGAGGAGCACAACTCTTTTCAATTAGGTCATTCTCAATAGGATTCATCACGAGTTTCATGCACATTAAATGATACGCCACATCAGCAAAAATGAACTTTTTGCATTGAACTGGAGGAGAGAGATGGATGGAACGTTTCATGGCCACGAAACTATTCAGCGGTGTTTCCAACGCATGTGAAACTGGATGAAACTTGGCATTGAGGCGCGGGAGCGTTTCATGACATCGGAGTGAGAGGTGGCGCGGGAAGGGATGCGCTGTCCGCATGTCCCATGCCACAAGGATATTTTATTCTCATGAAACTGTATAAAGAATATGATACACTGAGAAGACCAATTCCATGACAAGTTTCATGTCTAGAAAATTAGGAGGTGAAACCTTCCATTGAAACTGACCTTAAGACCTCGCCAAAAAAAAAAACTCTCTTTCATCGAGAAGAAATTTTACAATACCACATATCAAGGTTAGCTCTTCTCATATATCGATTGTCTTATTAGTATTTGCCCAACAGCTAAGCCGAGAAAAAATATCCAAAATACCATACATTTATTTTTTTAATGAAACGGTGGCTAATTTACCAATTTACAAAGAAAATTATATGATAAATTTACAAGACGCAATTTGACATAACACGGTCTCTTAAGTCTTAAGTTACGCTTTCTCAGAAAAATTTAGTTGGGTGAAGCTGAAAAAGCACTTTCTCATTTGTCTCTCCACTATCGATTGGATGTACCCACTAAAAGTTTCTCAGCTAAACTTTAGCCAGGTATTTGGATGCTTCAGCTAATAGATTCAGCTAAATTTTAGTTGGCTTTGGCTAGTTTGGAATAGCTAAATCTAGCTAAACTTTAGCTGAGCTGTTGGATGTATAGCAGCTAAATTTAACAAGCTAAAGTTTAGTGGGTGCATCTAAACAGAGCCTATACATGTACTCTCCTCCGTCCAACAAAACATGCAATTCTCGCTTATCGAGGAGTCAAACATTTAGAACTTTGACCAAAATTATATAAAAAAAAGTACTAACATTTTTGATACAAAAATATACCATTAGATTAATAATAGAATATATTTTCATAATAATTTTATTTAATGACATAAATACTAATACCTTTTACTGTAATCTTGGTCAAACTTTGAATCACTTTGACAGACACGGATCTCATAATTACATGTTTTTACGGACAGAGGGAGTAGTTGTTAATTTTTGAAAACAACTCGGCTTCATATAGAAAGTTGCTGATAAAGTGACTGCGCCAAACAGGGCCTGACTGTCCCCTTTGCGCATGGCCATGGGGCCATGCAAGGTCGTACGTGGTCCCAATTTCAGGCTCCTTGAGCTGTGAATCGAACCGCTATTATTCCAGTTAACGTGGAGCCGAGCAGGAGCAGAGCAGGGGCCGGCATGGCCATCAGGAACTCTGCTGCCTGTCTCACTATATACCTGGTGTTTTCCTTCTCAAGTCCGAACCTCTGTTACTGGCTGATCACTTGAACAAACAGATGGACTGAACTACAGTATTTTCTAGCACGAAAAGGTAATGTGTTCTAGTTGTACTCGAACATTGCATGGCTGACTGTCTGTGCCTGTTTATCGACGATCGATTCATTCTAATCTTTTCTGAATTTGAAGCAGAAAGACGCTGCGACCCTTCTTCCAACACTGACTGGACTGGCAAAGTTAGCAGAACTCGCATTAAAAAGTTTCTTTTTTTTCCCATTAATTACACCCCCAGGCTCAACCAATCACGTCAAGAATCTACAGCTACAGCTAAATCTAACACACCACTCCATCAAGAGGAGAAAATGGGAAAAACAAAACGAGCGATCACTCAGCCAGCGCCGTCGCGCTGCTGCTGCTGCTGCTGCTGCTTTCACTGCTCCGGCTCACGGTCACGCTGCCGGCGTCGGCTCCGAGCCGGGGCAGTCCCAGCTCACAGTCGCCGTCGTCCACGTGCGCCTTCTTCTCCTCGCCCTCGCCCTCGCCAGAGCCGGAGCCCGGCGCGGCTGGCACGGCTCCGAGCTCCACGACGGCTCGGCTGGCCGCCGGAGTGGCTAGGAAGGTCGGCCTCTCCTCGCCGGCCATGATGACCACCACGTGCTCCTGGAACCCCGCCGCCGGCCTGCCGCGCCGGCCGCCGAGCCCTTCTCCCCGTCGGCGCCGCCATCTTCCCCGGACGAGCCGGCCCGCCGGTCGCCGTCGGCGTCGAGGTACCCGGACAGCTTCCAGTAGGAGCAGGCCAGGATGAGCAGCGCGAACGCGATGAGCCCCAGCATCGCCGCCAGCCCGCCGAACAGGTACGGCACGGGCGACTGCCACGGGGAGTGAGGCGCCGTCGCGTTCGCCCCTGCTGCAGCCGCCATGGGCGCGCCGTGGCGCTCATGGTCGGGAACTCTGCTCCTGGCCTCATGGCGCGCGGTAGAGCTGCCAGTGCTAGCTCGCCTGCAGTCTTTTGCACCCGCCGCCGGGCTGGGCTGGCGCTCTTCTCTTGCTGTTGCTGTCTGTTATGGATGAGAGGGACGAGATGAGAAAGATCAGGAGTGTGCTTTTGTTCTTGGAGAGAGGTGGTGTGGAAATGGTGAGAGGGAAGGGGATGTTTTATAAGAGCCTGAACAATGCACACAGAGGCTTGTGAAATAAAAATGTTTGTGAAGTTGATGATGCCAAGAGGGTAACAAAAGAAAAGGAGGACCAATGGGGAAAGGGTTTTATGTTGCCAGCTTTGGGCTTATAATATATATGATGGTGTTTAGACAGATAAGATAAGTGGAGTGATTCCTTGTCACATAGTTGAGGAAGGATTAACTTGTAGGTTAGTTAAATTGGGTGGAATTAAACAAACACCACACCATTTGCATGATCGATGAAACGTTTAGAAGTTTCATATGGGATGTACTCCTAAATAGTTTGGATTCTACACCACGTGTTGAAGAGACAAAGAACAATTAAGCTGAAGCCTGAAGCCTTTGCATATTATAGTATGATATGAAACAAAGAAAGGTTCATCAGAGGTGGTGGTAGTATGGCAAAATAGGGCTGATCCTCATCAGGTGGGATAACTTCCCATGCTCTGCAATTCATGGTTTTGAAATTTAAACTTCGTTTCTGAAAGCAAAAGCAAACGAACATTTTGCTTTTGAGAAAAGAAGTTTGTAGAACTACACTTGAGTAATCTATTCGTACAAACTATGCATCGATTGCAGCTCTAATTGCTGTTCCCGTGGATGGATATATGGTGGCCCGAGGAAGAGGTCATCTAGAACTGTACAAGAATGATTGCTTGTGCACTGATTATTTCCCTGAAGGTTGTGCATTGATTATTGGTACTCCAAACTGAAAATGAAAAGCAATTAGTAAGTTAATGATAAGGTTTAGGACATACGTAAAGCACCATCCCAGCTTCAACTCTTTGGCAACTAAATTAATGCAGAGACAGAGATATGCTGGTACCAACAAAGGGGAGCATTGCAGATGTGTCCTAAGTGTGGTGCTACATATATGCCCTACATACATTAACTATACCTAGCTGATCTAGCTAGGTTAATTAAATTACAGTAGCCATATAGTTAGCCATAAACTGGCATTTTCATAGTTCCTTACTTAACAAAAGAAGATTCATTTACACACGCGGCGGGTGTAAGTGGGACTCTGCAGTAGCTTGTGCTCTCCTTTTCTGTTCGTAGCTGTCAGGAGGTGTGACTCTGCTGAAACTCTTGCCATCCTTTATTTTTATTTTTTTTAAAAATGCACACTGTGTTATTCTTTTTGTAGCAAGCTGATGAACCATGGAGGGTACTCATCACAGGTAAGGTAATGTAGCAATTGAAGCCTTCTTTCTTGGCGTGGTCTATATTTGTCAGTATATGATTTTCATTGCATTGGCATGCAGATTTTCTTTTCAGAGATATAGGTGATGCTAGCTCAATTTACAAAAGTTATACGTGTATCTTAATGATAGCACAAAGTTGTTTTTTTTAATCACAAACAGGAGGGGGAGCCCCTACTACTTATTGTTTTTTATCAAAAAACAAAGTTGTTAATTACTTCAAGGTAGTAAAGGTCATGTCCTTATCCCTTAAGAGTCCATTAGCTACTATCTTAATCCATCACTTAGTGGAGCTTTACCAACAACAATGTGGATTACGTCTGCCAACTTTAGCTAAGAGCTAGCGTGACAGATTTGATGAGTGGAGAATTTGAAGCAGGGACCAATAGAATGATCGCACTCTCGATCACATATATATCCCACACTCTACTACTTGCAGTAGTAGTATTATTCCTCTAAACAACTATTTTTTAAAAACTTATATTCCCTCATTAACCTTTTCATCGCAACTTTTTTTGGGATTATTCTTTTTGTTAACTTAGTGTGCCCATCTAATAGCGATGCAACAGAATAGATCTTTTTGCATTTCTTCAGGAGGATATGATATGTATGCGCATACAAACCTAAACGTACTAGACACACAGTGCAGCGTTGGTTTTGTTGTTGCTTGGTGTGAGCTTATCCACAGAGAGAAATGTTGGGCCCCACCCGGCCTAGGGTTTGTATATATTGTACCCACCAGGGACATGGGTATAATGTCTCGATTTCACAAACACCCCAATGTATTCTTCTCTCTCAAAGAAAAAGCAACACCAATGCATGTTTTCTAGTGCATTGTCGATCGATCCATTTGTGTGGACGGATATAAAGCTACACAATATGTCTAGTATAGCTAGCAGGGTTCGGAGTGCATGTGATGGATGATTGATCATATCCTTCAGACAATTTTCATCTTTTTTTTTAAAAAAAAGAAAAATGCAAGGCTTTTTTTTCCATGAAATTACTTTCGTGTTGTTCGGCTGGTCTTTTCTATGGCTGACTTTAGCTGTTCGATAATATATTTTGAGAGAGAATAAGCTGAAAAATAACTGATAAGGCAAACGAACAAGGTGTTTGTCTTCGACCATTTTAGGTTGTTTTAATGTACTTTATTCTAATTGATAGCAATGATTTCTTCTGAAATGACTGTGTATACGCCTACAAATATCACTATATGGGTGTATTGACAAAAAATCATGTGACATGCAAAAAAAATAGTGCGACTTGTCACTCTCGATGAGACTTGAATTTTTTTGGGTACTTTTTACGTATGATTTAAAATTTTCTAAAAATAATTATAGGGACGAGCTCTTTTACCAACCACCCATAAAAATTGATTTTAGAGGCAAACCATGTTACCAATGGTCCGTGAAATTTAATTTTTTAGCATGTATGTCAGCCGATTTTTAGGGGCAAACCATGTTACTAATGGTCCATGAAAATTCACTTCTAAGGCAGATATGTAATGTCAATCACACGCCCCTAAAAAAAACCTAGGGGACAATTGTGCAGTCACCCTACAAATGCTTTATTTCTTGAGGTGGTTGAAAAAAACAACCCCATAAAACTGATTTTGACTAGTTCTAAAATACTTTCTATAGTAATCTAAATAAAGAAAAAATATATATAAATGGTAGGGTGGTTAATAAATATTGACATGAGACGAAGACTAAAATATTTCTTTATGGACTCATTATAAATTCAAATTAACAAATAATCCTTTATGTACTCGATCAAGTGGCATCTCACTTTATCATGGTGATTGATTCCACTCTTAAGGTAGCCCATGGTTTCAGAGTACGTACTGCAGCTGAGCTTTATTAGTGTAAGTGATCATGGCCTCTTTTGTGTGTGCGCGCGCGCGCTGAAGTACGTGTTCACGTACAAGCGGCGCTCCACCTGGGCGGGGCTTGAAAGCTTTTGCTTTATGTGCTTTGGCTCACATGTTGCGACCTCTAGTTAGGTGGTTGTGTGGTATTGTCTGAACAACGGTAGATGAACTATGGAGCGCTCATGTCACATTCGGTTCGGATTGGTGTTGAAATCATCGCTGACTTGACTTCCAACACCAAAATATCAATTTGATTTGACATCTTCGAACGTATGGAGTGAAATATACCCTTATAACAATCTCCAAAACTTTAAAATTTTGACAAGCAAACACAAGTGGAGATATGGACTTTTGTCCCGGTTGAGAAGGGTATTTAGTCCCGGTTTCCCAACGGGACAACGGATCCGGGACTAAAGTTTTCATCTCCTTTAGTCTCGGGTAACCCCGGGTACCACAATCCGGACTAAAGCTCATCCCCAGGAGAAAAAAAAAAATCCTAGAGAGACTTCTCTTGTCATGTGTTAGATTCAAACCTAGTAGCTCTTGTCTCACGTATAAAGTCCTTACTAACTCAGCTACACATCACATGCATGTGACATAGTCATGTACACTCTCCTCTTGAATTGATCCACTGGGGGCCTTTAGTCCCGGGTGAAAGACTAGTCCGAGGTGATATTACCAACCGAGACTAAGAGTGTCTATTACTCCCAGTTGATCTTTAGTCCCGGTTCTAGACTTCAATCAGGACTAAAAGACCTTTACTCCTGAACGCAAAAAATAATGAGACTAGATCCAAATTTGGGTGTGGTTCAAAGGTCCGTTCTCTAGTAGTGAAACGATAAATTATATTATTATATTAAGTGAAAATGACTCTACATTAATAAATATGTAAGATATTGATATCAAAGTTTAAAAGTTTTGACTCAGGAGAAAATTAGAAAGATTTATATTTACGACTGGACAAAGCATTGAAAACAAAATATATGTAATGTTGTCTCAGGTTTGTATCACCCCTTGTTCTTAAATGGAACAATTAGTTGTATTAATTATTACCAATTTTAAAATGGACCTGCACTCCTGCAGTGATAATGAACTAGCGCGTATTAAGGCAATACAATGCAGACTCTACCATAGAGTACGGTCTAAGTATATTTATTATCCTCCTATTTATTGTATTTTGCTGATGTGACAGTATATGTCTTATTTAGACTCTAAGTCTACAATATCTTCGAGGTATCAAATAGGCAGACTCTATGATAGAGTCTGCATTGTGAGTGCCCTTACTCACGGTTCCTTTTAGTTTCCAACTTATCACTAATGGTTGTACTAGTAGTACTATTTAACAACAATACATACTTTATCATAGAGTCTGCACCTATTTATTACACTCATATTTATTGTATTTGATAATGTGACAGTGTATTTATTGAAGAAAGAGGGAGAAAAACTAAGACTTCAAGTCTTATTTAGACTTCAAGTCTATGATATTTTTGAGGTAATAAATAGACTTAGACTCTAGGTAGAGGTTGCATTGTGAGTGACCTAAGGGACTAGCTAGGTATAAGGATCTAGATTTTTAGTGTAGTTTGTGCAACTTTGGTATGAAATTTTGGTACATTACTATAGTATATATTTTCAGTTCAAAGTTAAAATTCATGTGACGTTCCAAAAATCCAAATAATAAACAGATTAGATATATGAAGAAGAAATGATTAGAATTCTGGAAGTCTGTTACAATACTTTTTGGATAAAAAATTTCTCAACCCGAATACTTTGTGTGATATGTTAGGGAATCTGATCCATTTTTAACCCTATATTCTTCAACCAACTCCTGCATGGAACACATGCCCACGTCACTTGAAATTTGCTTCAACCGTTCGATCTCCCGGTTTATGGCTGTGATTGCTTGTACTGGATTCTACTAAAATTTGCTTCTCGTTTTTTTTCGCAGCTTCTCTCCGCCTCCACCTTTATTTTCCTTTGTAATGGCCGGCTCTTACTCAGAATCGTCGGAACACCATATAAATACAGGGCTTCTGCTTCGATTATG
Organism: Coix lacryma-jobi var. lacryma-jobi; assembly: GCA_009763385.1. Taxonomy (NCBI): domain Eukaryota; kingdom Viridiplantae; phylum Streptophyta; class Magnoliopsida; order Poales; family Poaceae; genus Coix; species Coix lacryma-jobi. The sequence continues at coordinate 14,652,184 of CM019824.1, forward strand.
TAGGGTCCTTTTCTCTTCTCGGCACTCCCTCTTCGTGCCTCCTCCTCTCTTTCCCCACGCGAAAGCCAATCTAGGGTTTCGCTTCTCGCCTCTCGCTTCTCCGTCCCTGCCCGGCCTCACAGGCGTCGCACCACCCCCGACGGTGAAGATGGCTATCCACGCGGCCTCCCCCGGCCACAGCGACCCCTGCACGATGGATCCGGCCGCCGAGGCACACGGCGCCGTCGGCGCACCAGCTCGGGCGGAGCCTGGCGGCCCCTCTCCCTTCACCACCTGGTCAGATCCCAGCGGCTTCCTCCTCCTCCCCCCCTGCACCGCCCGCGGCGTTGGGCGGGCCGGCGTGCCTGCTTGAGCGCAGATCTGCGCCAACCTCCTTCCCCGCCACCTCCCCCCGCGTGGGCGGCGCAACAACTCGGGCAGAGTTGTGCGGCTCCCCTCCCTTCAACGCTGCTCCCTGCGGCATGATGGCGTCGTGCGGGCCGGCGCAACTGATCGGAGCTTTTGGGGCCCCTCCTCCCTCCCTTGAGGCATGGCATCGGGTGGGCCGGCGCGTCTGCTCGAGCGGCGCCCTACGCCCTCCTCACTACCCCCGCGTCCCCCTCCCCCACCCCGCAGGGTGGCCAGGGCGTCGTGCGGGCCCTCCCATACCCCCACGCGGGTGCGCCCCTGCGGTATGCCGTGGTGCTGTCGACGCGTGTCACACACCGCGCTGACGGCCACCGCCGGTGGCCATGGCCGCTTCATCTCCACGCGAACTTCTCCAAACAGTCAACGCGACTTTCCTCCCCCTCGATTCGTCTGCTCGCTGGTTTACTTCCCCTCTCTCCCTCTCCCTCTCCTGATGTGGCATGTGCATGGACGGATGCTCGATTTTGCCATACCAAACTACAGATTGTTGTAAATTTTTCTTAGTCTGCTCGGTTCGGTTGCATGACTGATATCTGAGCACATGACAATATCAGTGATATTTGTTCACATCATGTACAGTACGGTGCTGATGCTTTTATGGTTTATTGTTTCTATTTCAGTCATGTGCAATGATGAATAAGATTACGTATTGTTGTTTGAGGGAATGGGCTACTGCTATGATGATTGCACCATTAAATAGGTTTCGTACACATGAACATGGGCTACCTTGCCACAGATTACATCTCTGTCTTTTTTACATGGTTGAGGCAATCTCATGACCAATGAACATTCTTGCTCTTACATCTTTTACTGTGTTCATGACTTCCGTGATGGTCATGGCCATTTTTGGTACTATTTTTGCCACCTGTACATTTTCAGAGTGATTCTTGAATACAGCCCAATGTTGCGTTGTCTGAAATCAGCCCAATGTTGCGTTGTCTGAAATTAATCTGCCCGACTGATCTCATGCACCAATGCCTGGGATGGGTTCTGTCTAATTCGGATACATTTGGATTCTCCTTTGTTTGTCACAGTTCATGTGGCTCCTCCGCTGTTTCCATTTGTGCGACCTGATTTCGCCTCAGAATTGTCGGAATATGAATTTAGATCTTACTGGATTCTGCTACAATTGCTTATCGTTGTTCTTCAAAGGTTCTCCGCCTCCACCTCTATTTCCCTTTGTAATAGCTGATTGATTCTCCAACAACTTGTAGCAAAGAGAGCCAGCTGGGTACATTTTGATTCTCCTTTGTTCCTCACAGTTTTTGGGATCCTCCGTTGTTTCCATTTGTGCGGCCTAATTTCGCCTCAGAAATGTCGGCACACGAATTTAAAACCTATATTCTTCGACGAGATCCTGCAAGGAACACATGGCCATGTCACCTGAAATTCGCTTGACCGTTCGATCTCCTGGTTCATGGGTGTGGTTGCTTGTACTGGATTCTGCTACAATTTGCCTCGTTTTTTTACAGCTTCTCCCTGCTGATTTCATTCTCTTCCTTTCCTGAAGTTTCTTTGTTGTCCCATGGTAGCGGAGGCGGTGGTGAATTGGTTGATTCTGTTTTCTTGCATTCGTTGATACCTGTTCTGTTTTTGGTAGTTTTGACACAACAGTGACAGATACTGCTGATTGCCTCTGATGGTTTCTCCCTTTGCATGTTCATTAGCTATGATCATTGCCTGTGATGTCAGATTATATACTGTCGCTTCTGAGCACATGCCATATCCCAAGGATTACATTGTTATACGCTTTCAATACGTGCAGTCACTTTCGATTCTCTTGTTTCTTTAAGTTCTCAGGTATGAATTTTGTATTTTGTTGTGCTGTACTTGGTTCTATCATGGTCCAGTTAATGTTTCCTTTTTTGGGTAGCATTGAACATTGATGGGTTGTCTTTAGTTTTTGGCATCCTGGTCCTACATAATTCACTACGTGTTAGTCCATCTGTTTTTCTCAAGCCTTTTGCTGGGTTAGGTGCTGGTTTTTTTCTTAGCCTTTACTACATAATTAAGTTTGTCTTTGTTTTCCCAAATAATCTTATGCTATCAGATTTACTTTTTGTCGATGGGAATTCGACTGATAGCATGTTGTTACCATTAGAAAGATGCTTTGTGTGCTATTTTTACCTCAGACTTGCTAACATTGAAAATTACTACAGAAGAGCTAGAGTAAGTACATTTTATTTTTTATGCTTCTCTGAATCTATTTCCCCCTTCACAATTCACTTACCTACCTTACCACCATTTCATGCCAAGGCTACTCGGAAGCACGACGAGGCAAAATCTGATACTGACACTTTAGATCTGACCAAAATGACTCAACGAGGCTGTGATCAGATGTCACAGGAGTCACATCATGCACAACACATCAGGTTAGCACTCAACATCCATGTCGGTTTTGGTGATCAATCATTCGCTTCAGGACCCTCTAGCCCCTTCAGGTTTGTGTTTAGTCATCCTCTAATCCTGCCAGAGATCCTCTGATAGAAATAGCTAATATGTATTGGTGCTACGTAGCAGGCTAGCATTATCAATGAGTTTTTTTGGCAGAGCCTCTGAAAAATGGTGTCGGTGTTTCGACCCCGGGGGTATGACACCAACTAGTAATATGATCGCGTGCTCTCTTCCTGGATGGTGATGCAAGATGACACAAGGGTTTATCCTGGTTCGGGCAAAGAAGGCCCTACGTCCAGCGGGGGGAGGAGGTTCTTGTATTACTTGCACCTAAGTGCTTGTACAGGGGCAATACAAGCTCAATGAGCGTGGACGGGAGTCTGGACTCGTGTGTGTCGTGTGGACCCGTGTGCGTGAAGGGCCCTGGTGTCCTCTTTTATAGAACAAGAGGAGGCCAGAGTTACACAGGAGTGACATGTACAACGCCCAATACGGCGAAGGGTTGGAATGCTGTCTTGTCGAGGTCACTAGAGCCGGCGTGGGGGTTGCTGTTGAGGCGTACTTGAAGTGTGGCTTCCATCCCGGGCGCAGACGTGGAGGCGTGGCGACGTGGAGGCCGTGCAGCGCCCATTCCGACACGTACAGGACGTGGCAGGGTCCCTCCGGGTCTTGGGGTACCTGTCCTCCAATAGCATGAAAGTAGTCAGGGCTCGAGGGGCGCAGGGCCGGCCTCGAGGTGGCGCCTACGGGGGGCTCGAGCCCGCAGGTATGGGCAAGTCCCGGAAAACCCGGCCGTACAGCGGGAATCCAGGTCTCGAGATGTGGCTCGAGTGTGCTACAGTGCAGGGTATGGCCTAACAGTGCTGTACTTGTGCCTTTTTGCCCATGCTTGTGGTGAAAACGAGGTTTGACTCTGGCTCCGGTTCACTGTGGCATACGTCGTGTACCAGAGGATGTGACCAGAGTAGGTGGACGCATTAAATGCGCAGTATGGGGCTGGTATCCGATGTCTGGCGCTGCTCGAGGGAGGTATGATGTGTCTCGAGGGATAGGTTACCGTGTTAGAGAGGCTCGAGGTCTCCACGTGGGGTCTCGAGGAACGGTGTGCAGCTGTAGTGGGCTCGAGGCCTACGTGCCGGGGCTCGAGAGGTAGGCTACCATGAGGCGGTAGGTAAGGCTTTGGCGATCCCGGGCTTCCTGGTGGTGGGCCGGCGTTGTAGGCCTCGAGGGGTTGGTTTTTTAGGGGTTAGACTAGTTAGGTCCTTATTAATTGGTGTTGTAGGTTAACTTATTTGTTTTGCGTTGATTGGGGGTACCCCTTTTGTGGTCCCCCGACAGTAGCCCCCGAGCCCTTGTTCGAGTGCTAGCACTCGAGCAGGGGCTCCCTACCGGGATCTCGAGGGTTAGCTAACTGGTTCTCGAGGGTTTGATTGTTTTGATTCCGTGGGTGTCGCGCGAGCGACACCCGCGGGTGTAGCCCCCGAGGTCACGGGGGAGTGGTTAGGACTCCCTCGTGGGCTTTTTCACGAGTGTGAGTGTTAGTTACGTTTTTTAGGTTCGGGAGTGTCGAGCCCCTGAGTTCTTCGACCCTCTTTCGTCGAGGGGGCCAGGCTGAACCGACCGGCCGCTCTTCGAGCTGTCCGGCATGCCAGTTGCCCTGGCTTGTCATCCCGCGAGTCCTTTCGATCGGATGCGAGGGGGGATGCCTTGTACTACCACGAGCGGGCGAGTATCGAGGTTCCCGGTGAGCTGGTAACGGGGAATCCAAGTGAGACCTCGTGCCCTGTTCGATAGGGTCGACTGAAGCCCGGAGGCGATCTCATAAAGCATGGGCGCTCGGTCTGCAGGAATGTTGGGTCCATTCGATAGGACCTGGTGGCTCGATGCCTCCCTCCGAGGGGATCTCACTTCATGTCGTGCGCCCTGCCTTGGATACACGTGAGGGGCCTCGAGGGCTTGGCCCTCGAGCGATGCTGCAAGTGGCGCCCCTTGGTGTCCCTGACTCGGGTGCTCGAAGCCGGCTGTCGAACCCTCTTTGAGGGCCAGCCTTCGCTGCCTCGAGACTTGAAAGGGCCGGGGCCCGTTTTTACCTTCTTGAAGAAGCCTCCGTCGTTTGGAATCCTTCTGCCCGTTGGGCGTGCCTTTTTAGGCGGAAACTGTCAGGGAGTGGAGATTGTGGCGCCAGGGCGACGGACATGAAGTCGGAGCGGCGGTCGTGGTGGGCCCTGGTAGTGGAGCGAATGGGCAGTTGCCGCGTGTACCTGTCAACCGGCTCGAGACGTGGTTAGGTGGGCGCATTAAATGTGTGCGGTTACCTTTCCTCCGCCGTGGAGACCCCGCCCGTCGGGGTTTTCTTTTATAAATATCGAGTGAGGGGTGAGGGACTCTTTACTTTGCCTTTGCCTTCACAGCCGCCGCAGCTCCCACACGCTTTCTCCCTAAGCTAGCGATTGGTAATCTTCCCGCCGTCCGTCCGCTGCTCAGATCCGCGCCATCGCCGCCATGGCCGCCCAGACCCAGGTGCTGTCCGCCCGAAGACTGGCGCCCGACGAAGACGTCGTGGCCTGAGCTGGAGTCGCTGGTGGACCAGGGCTTCTCCGCCCCAACCCGCGGGAGGGGCCCGCGTGGTGGATTCTCCCGTCGGCGGACCACCAGGAGCTGCACCCGCCGGAGGGGTATGTGGTGAGCTTCACGCGCTACCACCGCATGCGGGGGTTGGCTCACCACTTCGAGGTGGAATTGCAGCACTCTCCCCCAACTCAATCTCGCACGCCGCCATCTACGCCGCGGTGTGCGAGAGATACCTGAAGATCGAGCCTCATTAGGAGATGTTCGTCCACCTCTTCCGGGGCGAGCTCTTTCATAAGGCCGTGAAGCCGAGCGGGAGGAGGCTCGCGCGCGCGGGCTCCCTCACCATCACCGCGAGGACCGGTCCCTCGTCGGCCAACGTCCCCCGTCACTACCTCCACTACAAGCTTTCCTCCAACCAGGCGGGGTGGGACGACCACTGGTTCTACCTACGGAACGAGGACGGGCTCCTTCCGCAGTACACCGCAGGATCATCACCAAGCGCCCTGAGAAGTGGAATTGGGGCGTTATGGCGGACAGACAGCGCCACCTGATGCCGCTGATGAATACGATGTGGTCGCTGGTGGAGGAGAAGGGACTGATCGTCCAGGCGGTCATTTGGGCGTTCCATCAGCGGAGGGTCCTTCCTCTGGCGGACCGCCCCCTTCTCATGTACGAGATGGGGCCAAATGCCCCGCTCGAGGAGCTGAACAGGTCGAGGATGGCCGAGGAGAGGCTGCCTCGGAACGAGGGTGCCTCCCGGGTGACGGTCACGATCCACGGGCCGTTCCGCCCTGAGGAGACCAACCTGATCACCATGGCACCCGACGCGGGGTGTCTCGACCCGGTAAGCCTTCCTCAAGCTAGGTTGTTTCGAGCCTCCCCTCCTTTTCTTTCTTCGAATCTTGTTTATTCTCCTTGTGGTTTTTCTCATCAAGTTTCTTTTTGCAGGGGGCGTTCACATGTCACGCGTCGAGGCCCCAGGTGAAGGAGACGCCGCGGAAAGACAGGTGAGGCGCCTCTCTGCTCAGAAAGATAAGGAGAGTAAGGATGCAAAGAAGAAGAAAGAGAAAGAGAAGAACTTGCGTCGGGTGGACCGGATCAGAGGCTAGCGAAGGCTCGTCGTAACCGGCAGCCTGGAGAGGAGTCCCCCGAGCTCAACTACACGAGCTCGGAGGAGGAGGATGACGATGAGGAGGAGAGCGATGATGAAGGGATGGATGCGCGTCTGAGGCGCGCGGGGGTCGTTGACATCAGGGCTGACTGCTCTTCTGTGCAGGAGAATATCCTGGAGATCCCCCCGGCGAAGGGATCGCGCGGGACGCAGCAGCGGAAGGCCACGCCAGGCCCCGCCTCGTCGGAGGCTCAGGGCACGTCGAGCTCCGTGCGGACGTGCCCCCTGATGTGAAGAGGCCTCGAACTCAGGGCGCCATCGCCGCGGCGCAGAAGGAGGTCACGACCGCGTCGACCCAGGCGGGGGGTCTCGAGAAGGGCCGGACCTCGAGAAGCGGTCAACACGCCGAGAGGGACTCCGAGCCCGACCGCCGCAAGTCGTCGAGGACGACATCGAGCCCGCGGAAGAGCGGGCAACATGAGGGGGCGTCGAGCCCCCGCCACCATGACCGTCGAGGGGGGAGCTCCCGGTCGTCTCGTGACGGGAGTCGCGAGCGATCCCGGAGCCTATCGCCGCACCGTCGGCGGGAGAAGGAGGCAGACGCGGGGGGGGGCGACCGCCGGCACGAGCGCCGGAGCAGGTCCCGGAGCCCGCGCAAGGAAAGGCGCCAAGAGGACCGCTTGAAGGAGACGCGGTCGTCCCCCCGGACAAGAGACAGAAGGAGAGCTCCCCGCCGGGGCGAGCCACGGGAAGCACCGGGAGCCTTCCCCCCATCCGAGCCACACGAGACGGCTCGGGGGCATGACTCGAGCCATGGGGCGGGCTCGAGGCCCCGAGCGGGTCCGGCGACTCGGGGAAGAAGTCCCGCCGTCGCTTTGGGTAAGTAACGTTTCTCAATCCGTTGGTAGTGAAGCTTTACCTTTTTACCTTTGGTGATGTGTGCCGTTTCTGGTTTTTTCAGGAAAAAGCGCTCCCGGCAGGAGGCGGACCCCGCGGTGTCCAAGCAGGCCAAGACCTCGAGCTCTGCTGAGGACCAAGCACCTCGAGGTATGGCTCCTTCTTCCGCTGAAATGGCCGCTTGCCTGGTGAAGGCTCGAGCAGCCATGGCTCGAGGAAGTCAAATGGCCGCCGCGGATATTGGTGAGGCCGACGCCGTCGTCCGCGGGTCGAGGCTTTTTCCTGATTCTGATGACGTTGTTCTCTTTTTCAGCAGGGACCGCGGCTCCTGGCGCCAAGCCCGCCGCCACTGCGTCCATTGCAGCAGCACCACCACCTCCTCCTCCTCCTCTTCCTCCGGTGCACCTACCGAGAGGGCCACTCCTCCCCCTGTCACGACGACCATCTCGGGGAGCACCCGAGACAGGCGCGGCTCCGTCGGCGTCTGGGGCTGCGGGACACAGCGGCCCTCGAGACCCCAGACGACGCGAGTCGGCCCGCTGGACAGATCCCCTACCGACGGAGCCTCGCGCGCCCGCGGAGAAGGAGAAGGAGGGGAGGCGTCGGTGGAGAAGATACCGACGGTGGAGGAGCTCCTGGACGAGCTGGAAAAGGAGCCGTCCCCGGTCGAGGGCTCAGCGCTGGAGGGGGCGCTCGAGGCACCGGCCGGGGACGACAAGATGCCGGAAGACCTAGTGAGGGAGGAGAGGCTCGAGGGGCCGGTCGGGAACGAGGCGGAGGGGACGACCGGTCCCTCGGCCGGCGCGGAGGAGAGCTTGGAGGCGAGCCACCCCTCGAGCGATCCGCCACCGCTCGAGCCCCCGCCTCTACGCGATGCCGCACCGTCGCCTCGGGGGGGACGGAGCAGCAGAGATGGCTGAGGGGCGAGGCGAGGGTCGAGGGAGGTGGATCTTCAAGGAGGTGACCGAGCTCGTGGCGCAGGCGAGAGGGCCTTCGTGGAGGAGGCGGACAAGTCCGCGCGGTGGCGGCTGCCCTCGTGAGGCGGAGGGGGAGCTCCAGGAGCTCCGCGCTGAGCTAGGCCGGAACGCGCAGATGGCGGGCCGGCTCGACGACGCTCAGGCGGAGACCCAGGCGGCTCGAGACGAGGCCACCCAAGCTAGGAGGGAGACCACCACCGCTCTGTCCGCGGTGGAGGCATCGAGGAAGGAGGCTGCCGACGCCCGAAGCGAGGCCGCCACCGCCCGGTCTGCAGCGGAGGCGGCAAGGAAGGAGGCTGCCGACGCCCGAAGCGAGGCCGCCACCGCCCGGTCTACAGCGGAGGCGGCGAGGAAGGAGGCCGAGGAGGCCAGGAGCAAGGCCGCCACCGCCCTGGCTGCGGCGGAGGCAGCGCGGAAGGAGGCCCAGGAGGCCTTAACTGCCGCGCGCTCGAGGATCCAAGGCCTCGAGATCGACATGGATCAGGCTCTCGACAGAGCTAATGACCTGTCGCTCAAGCTCGAGGCCGCCCGGCAGGAGGTGATCAAGAAGGATCTGGCCCTTGCGCAGACGGGCAAGCTGGTCGAGAAGCTTAAGGGCCAAAAACTTGACGTGCTGTCCCAAAAGCATACACTCGAGCAGCGCGTCAGGGTCCTTACCAGCGACTTTGACGCTCTGGGCGTGCACTGCCAAGGTACTGTCGTAATCTTCAGGCTTTGTCTTGCTTTGATTTCGAGATTCTTGCCACGCCACGGACTTACTCTTTTCTGTTTGTTGCACAGATCTGGAGAAGACCGCCGAGGAGCTCTGCGAGACGAATCAGACTCTCGTGGAGCAACTCCAAGGTGAGACCATGGTGGCGGAGCGGGCGCGCGGCACCCTCGACAGGCTCTGCTCCACGTGGGGTGCCGACCCAGTGGCCACGGCAGAGGGCGCGGTGGCTCGAGGCGACGCCCTGGTCGATGCCCTGTGCTTCCTCAACGTGGCCGCGCGGGACCGCGTCAAGAGCGCTCTCCACCACGGCGTAAAGCAGGCGCTCGCGGCCGTCCGCTCCGGCTTCCGCTACCCCTACCCGTCAACGTCGTCGCCAAGGGCTTCGTTGAGATCGAGGGGAAGGACGAAGAGTGGAACGATCGCCGCATCGACAAGATCCTGGAGAAGGTGGAGAGGCCGGGGCGCGCTCTCGCAAAGCTCTTCGAGGAGGACGTGCTGCCTCCCGTTGCAGACAGTGGTGTAGATGGCTCCCCTCCTCCTGGCCTGGACGTCGAGGCTGAGCCCGCAGCAGAAGATCTTGAGGAGGAGTTCCAGACTGATGAGGAATGAGGCCACGTGCCAAATTTGGGCGTCGAGGCCTTTGTAAAAATTCATGTCATGACTTATGGCCCGTCGAGGCCAACATATGCGTATGACTTATTTATTGTTTAAAGAAGCTGTTTTCTTTTCAAATTTATTCGATCATTTCTCTTTGTCGCTAGCTCGAGTTTCTACCGGCTTGGTCTATGTTCTTTCGATACGCGTCACGAGCTCCTCGAGGGGAGGCATAGGTAGGGTACCGTAGCCCGGGGGCGTGGGTGGCCGTCTACGTCGACGCCCCCCGCCTCTTGGCGGCTCGAGGTATCTACGGACTTAGACGTTGCTAGTACGCTCGAGATACGAATCGAGATAAGGGTCGAATTTTTGAAAAGAAAAGCGCGTTTTTTCTGGAGTCTGGGGGGGTCCCCCCTGTCAGCCCCCGAGGGAGGCTCGACCCTGAGCAAGGCAGGGTCGAGGCTACCTTAAGTTGCTAAGTAAAATGAAAGACAGTGCACGAGTTTGTTCATTCATATTTGACGTGTTTATACAAAGCAACGAAATGTATAAGGCCTCAGGCCCTTAAGGGTAGAAGCGACGTAGCTGAGATATGTTCCACGCATTCGCCAGGATCCTGCCTTGACCGTCGTAGAGCTTGTATGTTCCTGGCTTGAGCACCTCAGCTACGGTGTACGGGCCCTCCCATGGAGGGGTGAGCTTGTGGCGCCCTCGATTATCTTGCAGCCGTCGAAGCACGAGGTCCCCCACCGCCAGGTCCCTTTTGCGCACGTGCTTGTCGTGGTAGCGTCGAAGTGTTTGCTGGTAGTGCGCGGAGTTGATGAGCGCCACGTCTCGAGCCTCCTCGAGCTGGTCCTTGGTGTTGGCGAGCCTCTCGTCGTTGGTTTGCTCGTTGTAGGCTCGAAGTCGAGGGGAGCCGTACTCGAGGTCCGTAGGCAAGACAGCCTCGGCGCCGTAGGTTAGGAAGAACGGAGTGAACCCAGTGGCTCGACTCGGCGTAGTTCTGAGGCCCCACAGCACCGAGGGGAGCTCTGCAGCCCACCTCTTTCCAAAATTCTTGAGGGTCTTGAACAGCTTCGGCTTCAGCCCGTGGAGTATCATGCCGTTGGCGCGCTCGACCTGCCCGTTGCATTGAGGGTATGCGACCGAGGCCCAGTTCACGCGGATGTTGTTGTCGTCGCAGAAGTTGGTGAACTTTTTGCCCGCGAATTGTGTGCCATTGTCGGTGATGATGACATTAGGCACCCCAAACCGGTACATGATGTCGGAGATGAACTCGACGGCCTTCTCGGAGGTGGGGTTACCTATAGGCTTAGCCTCGATCCACTTGGTGAATTTGTCGACGGCCACGAGCATATGCGTGTACTTTCCATTTGTCATCTTGAGGGGACCCACGAGGTCGAGCCCCCAGACGGCAAACGGCCAAGTGATTGGGATCATCTGCAGGGCGTGCGCGGGCTGGTGCGTTTGCTTGGCGTAGAACTGACACCCTTGGCAGGCTCGAACCAGGCGCTTGGCGTCTCCAATGGCGGTTGGCCAGTAGAAGCCTTGGCGGAAGGCGTTCCCCACCAAGGTCCTTGGCGCTGCGTGATGGCCGCAAGCCCCCGAGTGCATGTCGTCGAGGAGCCTGCGTCCTTCCTCGAAGGGGATGCAGCGCTGAAGGATTCCTGATGGGCTTCGACGGTACAGCTCTCGTTCGTTGCCGTAGATGATGTAGGTCTTGGCCCTTCGAGCGATGCGTCGGGCCTCCGTCTTGTCTTCTTCTGGCACGCCTTGCGTCAGGTAGTCGAGGAAGGGCGTCCGCCAGTCGAGGGGTCGTGATGAAGAAGAGGGCGGGTGCGTCGATCTGCATCGCCTCAGCGGATGTCGAGGGGTCGTTCTCGAGGGTGGCATTGAAGGTCGAGCCCCTGTGTCCGGCTCGAGGGGTGGCGTCGAGGGGCCAGCCCCCGGGCCAATTTTGACGGATGGCTCGAAAATTGTAACACCCCTGGTGTTACTAATGTAATTAACTTGACATGTCATCATCTTAAGCATTAATCATTTCCTGTGATGCATTTGAATTGCCTAATTGCTATGCTTTGATTCCCTTTTCAAAAACCTAAAAGCCCAATTCTCTCTATAAGGGCAAAATGGTAATTTCACCTCTGTGCCTAGTTCTATGTAATTCTTGTTCAAATTTAGTGCCCTGATGTTTGTTGCTGCATTGATCAAAGTTCAAAAATCGATTGAATTTTTTTTGATTTTCCTTTTGCAAAACCCTAAAATCCCAAATCCTGAATTTATCCCTTTTTGATAACTTTTTCAAAATTCAAAATTTTGAGTTGGTTCAAAAAGCAAAGTTGTGAATCTGATCAAGAGGAACAACTTTGGTATTACAAATTTCAAAGTTTCTATATAAAATTGAAGTAATTTCAAATTCATTCAAACTCCAGTTTTTGTCCCTTTTGAGTTTTTCAAAATTAATTCAAAAACTAATGAGTTTCAGAAAAAGTGTATATTAGCAAAGTTGTAGGTTTTGTCAAATGGAACAACTTTCATATATAAAGATTTTCAAGTTTCAGTTTGAAATCCAAAGTAATTTTGATTTGAATCAAATTTGAAAAAGTGTCCCCTTTTGTGTTTTGAATATAGTTCAAACAACTATTTGGAATTTGAAAATGTTCATATTGACAAAGTTGTAGATCTCATTTTTCTGAGCAACTTTGGTATTTTGAGTTTTGTCGCTCAGTTCACATTTTGGGAGAAATTTGCAAAATTCAGAAACCAGCAAAAGTCAAAACCTAGGCCTAGCACTGTTCGTCCCCTACCTCTAGCCGGCGCAGTGCGAGGGGGGCCCCGCCATGGCGCCCCCGCGGCCTGCTCCTGCAGCTCGCCTGGCAGCTTCCCACGCGCCTTCTCCTGCCGCCGCTGTCTCCCTGTTCCCTCCGCGCCCGCACGCGAGCGCGACCCTCGCTCTCGGTCCCTACAGTGCTCCGCGCGTCGCCGCCGCGTGGCCATCGCCGGCGAGGTCTCGCCCAGGCCCCGGCTGCACGCCTGACCCTCCGCCTGCGCGCAATCGAGAGCGCACGCGTCCGCCGAGCTTATCCACCCACCCTCGAGCTCTCTACCGGCCTCTGGCCGCGGCTATAAATGGGCCGCCGGAGCCCGAGCTTCTTCCTCAGCTCCGCCGCCGTCGCCACCTCACTCCAGAGCCTCCCGTGCTCAACCACCTAGCTCAGAAGCTCCGCCGTGTTCTGTGCCGCTTCCCCACCCTCAATTTCACCTCTACCGCCTCAATCGCCCGGCGTAGCTCGCCGTTGTCATCTCCGGCGAGAACCCGGCGAACTCGGGTTCGTGAAATTCGCCGTCTCCGGCCATGATCATCCCTCACCGACCCCCGTGTCGTGTTCCTTGACTCCGTGCGACTCTAACCCGGCCCTCGTGGTCGCTTATCTTGCGCACAGAACGCCGGCGCGACGATCACCGCCGCAACCTCCCCGCCGGTCATCGCTGTTCATCTACCTCCGTTCATCCTCTCACCTCGCCGAGTCCCTTGATCGACGCGGGTGAGCCCTCTGATCACTCTCGTGCCCTCAGCTTCGCCGCGGAGCGCCCAGCGTGGCCGGCGCCGAGCGCCGCCCGTTTATGGTCGCCGGCGACGAGCTCCCGCCGCCGTGTGTCTTTTCTTTTTCTTTTAAGATGTGAATAGTGTTCTGTTTTCTCTTTTTTTGTATGATTTTCTGTGTTGATCCAAAAATTCTGAAATTTTGTGGTAGACTCTTATGCTCTGTAGTATTTATAAAAAATATGAAACTTGAGTTTTGTGTAAAAATTTGAAAATGTAAATTCCCCTTTTAATTGAAAATGAAGGTTTTGGGATTTTTGGAGAGTTAATTATAGCTCCAAAAATCTTGAGAATAATTTTTGTGACTTGTTATAACATGCTGAACCTCTGGTAAAATTTTGAAGTCATTGAAGCAAGTTGATTTTTAAGCATTTATTTTAATTAAGGAATAGTGTCTTTGTAATTAAATGTCTAGATTTAATTGAGTACCTTAATGACCTCCAAAAAATTATGAAATTTGTTTTGCCATCTATTTATGTCATAATAAACTTATGTGATTAATTTGGTAATTTTTGGAGCAACTTCATAAAATGACTTTTTAAAAAAAATTAAGAAAATGGAAAAGGTGGATTAGGGTTGGTAATAAGTGTTTAATGATGTGATCTTTGGATTGATTGATGTTCATAGACCCCTACCCTTTGGTCTATGATGTTTGTGATGCTATGTTTGGATGATGCTTAGGATAAATATAATAAGGTCTAGTTAATAATATTGCTTAAGGAAGAAATGGTTACCTTTTATGCTCAACCTAGATTTCGATTATGCCTTGCCTAAGAGTAATCTAGAATCAGTGGAATTGTCTTGCACCATAAGTCCATATCATCATCCTCATGAGCATTCATCATTGCATCCGTATAGTTGACGAAGAAAGGTACCAGAGTCGAGGCCGCTGTTGACGAACCAACTCCCGAGGCGACCCCGAGCTCCGACACCTATACCTACCCCGAGTCTGCTCTTTTTGCCATCCAAGGCAAGCCCCGGTGCATTTAACCTTCCTTGAATTTATAAAATGATTTCCTTAAATGCTTTTGAGTTAAATTATTGCATTAGGTTTATAGGAGTTGTGTGCTATCCTAATTGATGCACTATCCACCTTGACCACTGATACACCCGATACCTGCTTTTCAAAAGTATTTGAAAAATGCTTAGCAATGCTTATTGAATTAGACTTTGCAATAAAATGCCAATTTCAAAAGTGTGATCACTTAAGGAATGTTTATGGGATTTGGTCTTACTCCCGGCTGTTGGCTAGGTATCTGATCCGTACCTAGTCAATAGCGAGGAGAGGTTGTCCGAGCGTACGGTGCCGTCATGTTGTAGTCCGGGACTCAACAGTTGACACCGACGGGACAGGGTGTGTTGAAAACTGACGGGACTATTACGCTTGGGTGAGATATGACCAAGGTATAGTTCTGGCTGGAAAATTAGGGACCATCCGTATGGGGGCCTGCTGGTCAAGACTTGTAACTATTCACATACTACGGAAAGCTCTGGCTCCGAGAAATCCTTGATTGGGACCGACAACCGCGCAGTGGGAGTGGAGAGATGGCGGAAGTAGCATGTACCCACGTGGTCGTCGTACCTGGAAAGGAGTGGTGTACTGTACTTCGGGTGGCGTAGGACCGGGTCCAATCTTGGAGGAATCGTGGTAGACGGGTTGGCCTATGCAAGCTTGGGTGCTACATATGCCGTGTGAATAGGGATCCTCAGCTGAGTATTATTTATCCGGATTAACGTTGCTCCGGTTATGGAGACTTGGTCACTGACTGTCAACGGAGAGTGGTTCTCAACTAGGAATGTTTTGAAATATAAAATGAATCATGAACGATGAAGAATTGAGGAATACTGAATCTTTCCAAAATAAAATAAGGTTTACAAAAATGCTTTTCTGCAAAATACTTGATCTTGCTTAAACCTTACCTTGACTACCCTAAGCCTCTCATTCCTGAGTCTTCTCCCTTTTCTTAGTCGGGTAAGTTTGTTGAGTACCCCAGTACTCAGGGTTTGTTACCCATGCTGCAGGTATGACAGAATCCCGATGTGTCTTGCACCCTGCTGTGTGACCATCGTCCAGGAAGAGGCCGATGAGGCCGAAGAATAGTTGTACACCCTCGGGTGGGTGATTATAAGTATCTTTGTTGTTCTCCACTATGTTGCCTATGTCTATTTCTATTATCAGAACTTGGTTTGTAATAACTACACCTTAATTTCTATTTGGAACCCTGCTTTGTAAAACTATTGTTATTTAAGTCTTCCGCTCTTTATTCCGATATTATGTGTAAAAGTATGCAATGCTCTAAACGAATTGTGAGATGATCCTGCGGACATTGGGCGCTGATGTAGCCCAGTGATGGACAGTCTTAATTAAGTGGAACATGGGATCGGCTGTCAGAGGTTGACAGGGACCTGTGGGCCATGAGATTAGGGTCGTTCCGTCACAAAAATGTCCCTCGAGAAGACATCTGGTGGGACGGTGCCGCGCGTGGATGCTAACTTAGCCAGCTCGTCTGCGGCCTCGTTGTACTTTCGAGCGATGTGGTTGAGCTCGAGGCCGTAGAACTTATCTTCTAGCTTGCGCACTTCTCCGCAGTATGCTTACATCTTGGGATCGATGCAGCTTGAGGCCTTCATGACCTGGTTGATGACGAGCTGCGAGTCCCCTCGAATGTCGAGGCGTCGGACCCCAAGCTCGAGGGCGATGCGCAGCCCGTTGACGAGGGCCTCGTACTCAGCGACGTTGTTGGAGGCGGGGAAGTGCAAGCGCAATAGGTAGCCCATGTGGACTCCGAGGGGTGAGATGAAGAGCAGGCCTACGCCTGCCCCTGTCTTCATGAGGGACCCGTCGAAGTACATAGTCCAGAGCTCGGCTTGGATTTGTGCCAGCAGCGGAGCTGGGTGTCGGTCCACTCAGCAACGAAGTCCGCCAACGCTTGCGACTTGATGGCTTTTCGTGGAGCGTAGGTGATGGCTCCCCCCATCAGCTCGGCAGACCACTTCGCGATGCGCCCCGTGGCCTCTCGGTTGTTGATGATTTCTCCGAGGGGGAAGGACGATACCACCGCCACGGGATGAGCGAGGAAATAATGCTGGAGCTTGCGCCTCGTGATGATGATGTCATAGAGCAGCTTTTGGATGTGTGGGTACCAGACCTTGGCTTCGGAGAGCACCTCACTAATGAAGTACACCGGCCGTTGGACTAGTAGCGCGTGACCCTCCTCGTGTCTCTCGACGATTACGACCGCGCTGACCACCTGGGTGGTTGCGGCCACGTAGAGGAGGAGAGGCTCGGGGGGATCGTCACCCTGGGCTGGTCATGGTGGCACGAGAATTGGCGCGGAAGTCAGCAACCCCTTGAACTTGGTTAGGGCCTCCTCGGCTTCGACGGTCCACGCAAAGCGTTCTGTTTTCTTCAGCAGGCGGTAGCGGGGTAGGGTAGCGCCTTTTCCCCTAGCCTCGAGATGAACCTGCTGAGAGCGGCTAGACAGCCTGTCTTTTGTACGCCCTTGAGGTCTCGAATTGGGCCCATCCTCGTGACTGCTAAGATCTTTTTAGGGTTGGCCTCGATCCCCGTTGTGAGACAATGTAGCCAAGTAGCATGCCTCGAGGCACACCAAAGACACATTTCTCGGGGTTGAGTTTCACATTCTTGGCCCGGAGGCACTCGAACGTGGTCTCGAGATCGCTGATGAGGTCCCCGACTTTCTTGGTCTTAACCACGATGTCATCGACGTAGACCTCAACGGTTTTGCCTATGTGTTCGCCAAAGACATGCTGCATACAACGCTGATATGTTGCCCCGGCGTTTCGAAGGCCGAAGGGCATTGTAACATAGCAATACATACCAAAAGGGTAATAAAAGAGGTAGCGAGCTCGTCGAATTCTTTCATCTTAATCTGGTGGTAGCCGGAATACGCATCGAGAAATGAAAGTACTTCACACCCCGCAGTGGAATCGATAATCTGATCAATTCTAAGTAAAGGAAATGGAACTTTGGACATGTTTTATTCAAACCAGTGTAGTCTACACACATCCACATTTTTCCATTCTTTTTCCTAACTAGTACAGGGTTAGCTAGCCACTCGGGGTAAAATACCTCCTTGATGAATCCAGCCGCCAAAAGCTTGTGCACCTCCTCGCCGATGATCCTACGCTTCTCCTCGTCGAAGCGGCGCAGGCGTTGCTTCACCGGTCTGGACCCGGCCTGGATCTCCAAGGCGTGCTCGGCGACTCCCCTCGGTATGCCTGGCATGTCCGAGGGGCTCCACGCAAACATGTCGATGTTCGCGCGGAGAAAGTCGACGAGCACTGCTTCCTATTTAGGCTCAAGGCTGGCACTGATGGCCAGTGTCTTGCCGTCGGACGAGGTCGGGTCGACGGGTATCTGCTTGGTGTGCTCTGCCGGCTCGAGGGTGCCGGCGTGGCGCTTTGCTTCAGGGGCCTCGGTGGCCAGGGCAGCCAGGGCCTCGAGCGAGTCGACTTGGACGTTGGCCTCCCCACGCTCGACGCACTCCACGTCGCAGTGGTACGCGTGTTCGTAGGAGGTGTCGACGGTGATGACCCCTTTCGGCCCCGGCATCTTGAGCTTCAAGTATGTGTAGTTGGGACCGCCATGAACTTGGCGTAGCCAGGCCTGCCGATGATGGCGTGGTAGGTCCCTTGGAACCCAACCACCTCGAAGGTGAGCGTCTCCCGGCGGAAGTTGGCCGGCGTGCCAAAGCAAACAGGTAGGTTGATGCGCCCGAGGGGGTGGGCCTTCTTCCCTGGTACGACTCCGTGGAACCCCCTGACGCTGGGTCAGAGCTGGTCTCTCGAAATCCCCAGGAGGTCGAGGGTCTCGAGGTATATGATGTTGAGGCTCGAGCTCCCATCCATCAACACCTTGGAGAACCATACGTCGACGATGACGGGGTCGATGACGAGGGGGTACGCCCCCGGATTTACGACATGGTCCGGATGGTCGTCACGGTCGAACGTGATCGGCGCATCAGACCAGTCAAGATACCGGGGGGCGTCGTGGCAGAGTGCAAAGACCTCCCGGCGCTCCTTCTTTCTCTCTCGAGCTGAGAGCCCGACGGTTGGGCCCCCGTAGATCATGAAGCAGTCGCGCACCGGGGGGAAGTTGCCGTCCGCGTCCCCGTCATCGTGTCGATTGTTGTCCTTGCCCTTAGGCGCGTCTTCCTTCTTGTCGCCGAGCTTGGAGTAGAAGCCCTTCATCATTCGGCAGTCCTTCAACTTGTGATTCGTGGGACCCTTGTGATAAGGGCAGGGGTCCTCGAGCATTTTGTCAAAGACAGCCCCATCAGGGGGGCCTCGAGTCTTCTTACGCTCGAGGGCGCCCACGAGCACTTCTTCATCGTCGTCGTCATCGGCGTCGCGCTTCGCCTTCTGACCTTTGCCTTTGTTCTTCTTCTTTTTGTTGTTGTTGTTGCGGTTCTTGTCGTTGTTGCCCTTGCTCGAGCCCTCCGGCGTGGCCACTGCCTTGCCTTTGTCAGTGGAGCGGCCAAAGAAGGCCCCCACTGCCTCGTCGCCTGAGGCAAAGCTGGTGACACGATCCATCAGATCCTCGACCGTCCTGGGACGGTAGCGCCCTAGCTCGTGGACTAGCTCTTGGCATGTCGTGCCCGTGAGGAACGCTGAGATGACATCCTCATCAGGCACGTGGGGGAGCTCGAGGCGCTGCTTCGAGAATCGCCGAGCGAAGTCGCGGAGTGGCTCGTCCGCTGTCTGCCTGCAACGTCGTAGATCCCAGGGGTTGCCTGGGCGCACGCAAGTCACCTTCCCATCGAAGACCCTGACTAGGTCGGCCCAGTCGTGGATCTGATCCGGCGGGAGCCCCTCGAGCCACCGGCGGGCGGTGTCCGAGAGGTAGAGTGGGAGCTGGCGTATGATCACGCGGTCGTCGCTCTTCGCTCCGCCCAGTTGGCAGCCCAGGCGGAAGTCGGAGAGCCATAGCTTGGGCTCGACCTCCCCGTCATACTTCACGGTGTTGGTCGGTGGTCGAAAGCGGCCGGGAGGGTTGAGCTGCGGATGGCCCGGCTGAAGACCCTGGGGCCCGGGGGCTCGAGGGCTTGCCGGTCCTCGTCACTGTCGTAGCGCCCTCCTCGATGGGCACTATAGCCACGCTCCTCGGCCCCTTTGTCCTTGCGCCGGCGGTTTGATGTTGTTGCGGGCGTCATTGGGGTCTCGAGGTGGCCGGTTGTCGACGATCCGCTCCCGGACTGGCCTGGCTCGAGAGGCGTCCGGCTGGTGGACGGACGTCTCACGCTCGTTGCGGGGCGTGTCTGCTGGCTTCCCGAGGCCGCTCCGCGCCGGCGCGAGGCTGAGCTCTCGGCCTGCTGCAGAGCGGCTGTCTCGAGGAGGTTCTTCATTTCCCCGAGCATGCGCCTGGCGTCAGGGTTGGAGATGGCGGGTAGATCGTGGAGCAGCATCGCGGCCGCCACCACGTTCTGCCCGGCTCGCGGGAAGCGCACCTCGGGGCGTGCTGGTGCCCCATCCTCAAGGATCTGCCGGTGGATCTCTCGAGCGCGGCCACGAGCGCCGGCGCCTTGAGGCTGGGCTTGTTCCTGCACAAGAGTTTGCTCGAGTTGCAGCAGGCGTTGTCGGTCCTCCTCGGCCTTGGTGATCGCCTCCCGCAGTTGCGCGAGCTGCGCCGCCCGGTCGTCGTTGTGCTGAGGTGGTGCATCCGGTGCCGGGGGTTCATTCCTCCCCCGAACGTGTGGTCCGCCCGCCGCAGCCACGTCGTTGGGCTCTTCGAGGTTGAGCGTCGGCCTGGCGTCGTCGTCGTCGTCGTCCTCGGCATCGCCCATGACCCCATCGAGCTGGAAGCACTCCCTGGTGGGATCCCAGAGGTCAGGGTCGTGGTAGTCGTACTCGTCGGAGTCGGAGCTGTTGATGTCGCGCCGCCCTGGCTCGTGCTGGGACTGCAGCTCGCGGTACCACTCTCCGATGGTGGCTCGCCGGGGTGGCTCGACGACTCGTGAGAAGCCGCGGTCGACGTGCGCGGGGTAGACGATCTCCAGGTTGGTGATGGCTCGTAGGATCACGCCCGGACGTTCCTCCCGCTCTGCCGCCGCCCGGTCCTGACGGCGCTCGTCGAGGTGGTGGGCGTAGACAGTTGCGGAGTTGTTGAGGCCGAACAGGGGCCGCTGGCGTCGAGCGCGGTACACCCCGTGCGGGAGGAAGCCAGGTGGTGTGTCGACGGAGCACGGCTCGGGGGCCTCTGGCCAGGCTCCCGGTCCGTGCGCATGACGAACGCGAACTCGCTGGGAGAGTGCGCGCGCGCCCTAGAAGTCTCCGGCGCGCGCCGGGCAGGTTTCTCCTCGGGGACTCTGCGCCGGCCGCGGGGAAGTGGGTGTACGTCGCGGGCACCGCCTGTGCCTGGCGGCGATGGTGACGACGGCGTCGCTCACGAGGTGGCGACGTGTGGTGGTGCGGGCGACGCGCCACGCCCCTGCGCGGGGTGGCGTGACACGCCCTCCGCTCGGGCTCTGTGGAGAGCAGGGTCAGCTCGTTGCCGCTGTCGGTGGCCAGGAACTCGAGGCTCCCGAACCAGATGACGGCACCAGCAGAGAACGAAGGAGTGGAAGAAGCCATCCAGAAAACAACGAGAAATCGACTCCGACACGCGAAGGCCCCTACCTGGCGCGCCAACTGTCGGTGTTTCGACCCCGGCGGTATGACACCAACTAGTAATATGATTGTGTGCTCTCTTCCTGGATGGTGATGCAAGATGACACAAGGGTTTATCCTGGTTCGGGCAAAGAAGGCCCTACGTTCAGCGGGGGGAGGTTCTTGTATTACTTGCACCTAAGTGCTTGTACAGGGGCAATACAAGCTCAATGAGCGTGGACGGGAGTCTGGACTCGTGTGTGTGTCGTGTGGACCCGTGTGCGTGAAGGGCCCTGGTGTCCTCTTTTATAGAACAAGAGGAGGCCAGGGTTACACAGGAGTGACATGTACAACGCCCAATACGGCGAAGGGTTGGAATGTTGTCTTGTCGAGGTCACTGGAGCCGGCGTGGGGGTTGCTGTTGAGGCGTCCTTGAAGCGTGGCTTCCATCCCGGGCGTAGACGTGGAGGCGTGGCGATGTGGAGGCCGTGCAGCGCCCATTCCGGCACGTACAGGACGTGGCAGGGTCCCTCCGGGTCTTGGGGTACCTGTCCTCCAATAGCATGAAAGTAGTCAGGGCTCGAGGGGCGCAGGGCCGGCCTCGAGGTGGCGCCTACGGGGGCTCGAGCCCCCGCAGGTATGGGCAAGTCCCGGAAAACCGGCCGTACAGCGGGAATCCAGGTCTCGAGATGTGGCTCGAGTGTGCGACAGTGCAGGGTATGGCCTAACAGTGTTGTACTTGTGCCTTTTTGCCCATGCTTGTGGTGAAAACGAGGTTTGACTCTGACCCCGGTTCACTGTGGCATACGTCGTGTACCAGAGGATGTGACCGGAGTAGGTGGACGCATTAAATGCGCAGTATGGGGCTGGTATCCGATGTCTGGCGCTGCTCGAGGGAGGTATGATGTGTCTCGAGGGATAGGTTACCATGTTAGAGAGGCTCGAGGTCTCCACGTGGGGTCTCGAGGAACGGTGTGCGGCTGTAGTGGGCTCGAGGCCTACGTGTCGGGGCTCGAGAGGTAGGCTACCATGAGGCGGTAGGTAAGGCTTTGGCTGTCCCGGGCTTCCTGGCGGTGGGCCGGCGTTGTAGGCCTCGAGGGGTTGGTTTTTTAGGGGGTTAGACTAGTTAGGTCTCTTATTAATTGGTGCTCTAGGTTTAACTTATTTGTTTTGCGTTGATTGGGGGTACCCCTTTTGTGGTCCCCCGACAAATGGCTAACATACTTCCTTAAAAATACATATATAGTTGCACCAAAAACCAGCATAAAGTAACACCAAAGTTTTAACTCGACCTAAGATAACGTGTTGCCACTGTGAAGGTATCTCAGGTACAGTCTTTCCTTTCCCACGATTATCGCAATATTTTTCGATTATTTTTAAATTGTCATACTCAACATATGATGAGGTATGATAATTATCATACCAAAAGGAAATCTATTATACTTATATCAGCTTAGTGGACAGCTGTATATTACACACTATAGTAGAGATCGTAATCCATTGCTTTGTCTATGTTGTACCAGGTTGTTAAATATTTGAGGCTTCTTTCTCCTTCCAGGAATCTTCATTACTTGGTTAAAACATGCATATCCTTTAAAAGCCTTCTAGGCAATTCAGGTTACTGATAGCAGTTACTTTTATATTATAATATGGGCAATTTATAGACCTGGAGTTTCCCTTCAAGAGTAACCTATTCTGCGATTTTGGTTTTCTTCAGACCTAAATTCTTCATAGTGTTAAAGATTTGTGCCTAATCCTGTTCTCACCCTACCTGGTATACATATCTCTCTTTTCATGTGATTAAGTGCAATTTTCTGATCTGTATTTTGGTGTACTTTCAACTATGGTTGCACATAAACTGAGTTAATAAGGCAACTGTCTCCTTTTTCGATTATTAGAGCAACACCCTTCTCAAATATTTTTGGCCTTATACAGGAATTTCAGTATCCTTGTTGCCTATGTTGATTTCCAACCTATACGGCCATACATGTCTACTATTTTCTCTCGGATAGTTCAGCTCTCGCTTTCCTTTCTCCATTCTTGCTTTCTTTTCGGTCTGTTTTGACTAACTGTGCTACTAACTCTAATTGTGACTTGCTCTATTCTTTTAGTTTTCACAAATACTAGGATTGAGTAGCAGAAAAATAGGCTCACGATAATCATCAACAACAAATAGGGCAGCACCTGGTCCCATTCGGCTTGCAAGTTATGAGCAACCTTGAACAACAGAATCAGGTTTGATCTATGCCTTTTGGTCTATTGCTACAACAAGTTAAGGTTCTGCCTTCTCAAAACAATGGCGATATTTTCTGTTTCGCAACAGGTATTACTGCTTGTATGATCTATCGCAGCAGGTATTATTACTTGGATTTAAGACACCCACTCATTTCCTCATTTGGTTGTATTACTGTCTGTATGGTGCCCTTGTTCTGTATCACCTTAGCTGCTAAAGTATATTTACTGTTAATCCTACTAGACAGCCTTTTCTATGCTTGCTCGGTTGGAGGTTGTGCCCTACCAGCTACTGGACCGATTCCCTACGGTTCGCTGACTTTTCCTAATTAGGCAGCCTCAGTTGCTTTGTACTCTTGCCTTTGTGTTACTTGACTTGATTCTGTGCAGTCCATTTAAAGAAATGGTTAATCTTATTCTTTGTTCTTGTTTCGGTTATCGTTTGTGCCACAAAAAATGATTTCCAAATGGTTCGCCCAAACAAAATTTGCCCTTTGCTACACCAGATTTTCGGATCGCTTTCAGCTTTTCGCGTTATGCGCCTCACTCTTATTACATTGCACATATACCTGCTTGCATACAGTTTCACTTTTCCTGGTACATTGTTCATTGTACACAAAAAGGGGTACCCAAATCACGACATATAATGGAGGTTTTGTGCTGGAAAAACTACACAATTTTTTTAAAAAAAATTATTTTCCAGTTTTCTCATCCGTTTGCTTGTTCGTTTTTAAGTTTGCGTGGACAACCTGCACAGACCTATGTTCTCCCTGCACTATGGCCTCATCCGTTCGGATTTGCAATCCAAATACTACCTCTTTCTTCACTGAGTTTGCTACTTGGTTCAGTTCAGCCTCCTCTTTATACTGACCACAGTGGTGCGGACATCAGCTTCAATTTACCACTGTTATAATGTCGATGCAAAAATGGTTACACAAAGGTATATGAATATGAATGCAGCTTTCTATTTTTCTATTTGGCGGTTGCACATAATGCTTCATGGTTTCATGTGCATCATAAGTCGTTGGATTTAAGCTTTGACAAATCCTAGCTGCATAGATGCTAAACTAATATAAATGCATGCGCTATTTATTTGTGCAAAATCTATCTGTTATTCCCTATTACTGTATAATTCCTTGTATTCCATATTTCCTGTATGGCAATCACTGATATTATATCTTTAAGTGATTCTAAGGATGCCATCTGATCTTCTGATCCTGGGGTGGGACAAGACCACCATGGCTACCAGTGAAGCCGTCAAGGCGTCAAGCCGCTTGCTGGTTACCCACGAAATCCATCAAAGCCAGCTTCATCACCTCTGGTAATTGTGACATGTGCCACTTATCAAACAACCTCTAAATTCCGCTAATTTTGACATGGAAATGATTTCAGGTTCATATCTAAAATCTCAAAAAAGTATCATATTTGACGGAATGGGATTTCGGGGTGCATGCTGCAGCCTGGGTCCCTATTCCTTTATTTTGCCAACTTAAACAAATGCAGGTAGCCCTTCTTTTGAACGACTCCATTTCCAACTTCATTTCAATAAACCATGCCTTTATCTGTCTTCGATATCCATTTGTTCAGGTAATTGTGACATGTGCCACTTATCAGACAACCTCTAAATTTCGCTAATTTTGACATGGAAATGATTTCAGGTTCATATCTAAAATCTCAAAAAAGTGTCATGTTTGACGGAATGGGATTTCGGTGTGCGTGCTGCAGCAACTTCAACAAATGCAGGTAGCCCTTCTTTTGAACGACTCCATTTCCAACTTCATTTCAATAAACCATGCCTTTACTTGTCTTTTATACCTGTTTGTTCATTTTACGAGTGTACGACATAATATATGTATGCCACAATAGATTGGCTTTTTCCATAGATGTTTTCATTAATGCTTTGCTTGTTACCTATAAAGGTGTAATATTTCAGGTTGCCAGCTGCTTATCAATTTTAGTAGTACAAACCTAATGTTCGGGGCCTTATTTAGGTTTCTTGTCTAAAATCTTACTCATATAGCCCTGCTTGTATTATATTTTTTGGATAAAAAGCAGCGACTCCATATTAAAAATCTTGCATCCTTATACAACTCTACTTTGATTGTTACCTTACCCATACAGCTCTGTTTGGGGTCCTTATTTGCTATGCTCCTCACTTATTAAGCAATTCAAACCTCAATAACATATACTATGTTTAACTATTTTGGAAGTTCAGTTCAGATGACGACGCACAAGGTTTCATCAGAAACTGAATATTGATAATTTTGGAGTGATGCTAACACATCTTGTCACCTGGATTTACATTTTTCCAGCTGCAGAGGATGATACTGAGGAAGACACTCTTTAATACAGGTCGTAAGATTGGTACCAACAGAATCAGATTACATCGCGAATTCTAATGAACCTGATCATCTGTTGCTATAAAGCTAGCAAGGGTTCCAATTGACCCCAACGAAAGGACCTCTTGTGTCAAAAAAAAATATGTTCCTCACCGTGCTATTATATTAGCCAGGTTAACATAACCTAAGTTACAGTTAGTTAACTGTGTGTGTAATCTGCAAAAAACTAGCCTACTCGTTTGTTGATGTATGAAAGATGTAAATGTATTACGTAAATTGATATACTTACTACTTTACGCTTTTTTCTTCATCTTCAGATTTGACAAATCACAAGGGAGACCCTACCTTTATAAATTTGAGTTTACTCACTTGCTGGTGCGCGCAAAGGCGCGCGACCTTCGCTAGTTTAGGACTATTT
The DNA here is from genome assembly GCA_009763385.1 of Coix lacryma-jobi var. lacryma-jobi. NCBI lineage: Eukaryota > Viridiplantae > Streptophyta > Magnoliopsida > Poales > Poaceae > Coix > Coix lacryma-jobi. Next base: position 14,678,049 of record CM019824.1, read on the forward strand.
GTAATCAATTGCCAAGTTCCTTTCAACCAATATATAAACTGTGAACCAAGTTGGCACGCTTTGCAATGTAAAAAATAGGGTCTAGCTAGGAGAATTACATGTAGGTAGAACTTAGCTACCATACGTTCAATATTCGATGTGGATGTGTGGATAGATGGTACTATATATCAATCAAAATTTGTGCCTGAGATGGAATCCGACCACAACAATCATGCAGCAGGCACGTTTTCAGATGAGGGTGTTTCATAAAGTCGATCATACCCAGATGACCAAAGGGGTGCTGCCAAAATACCATTTTTCATTTTTTTCAAGAATAAAAATGGTTGGTCTTTATTAATGTGTCCAATGATGGCCTACATAGATTGGAAAAGGTTGGTCCTATCTTGCCTATAGGTGAGGCGATTTCTCTGGAAATATATACCTGTTGCTCTAGATTCCTGAGATGTTGGTATGTCCACACACTGTCCCTCCGTTCCTTTTTATTGTCGTTCTTGTTTTCTAGAAAATTAAACTTTTCCAGTTTTGACAAAATATATATATAAACATTAATATTTGTGATATATAATTAGTGACATTGATAGATCTTTTAACATAATTTTATAATATATTTATTTGGAGATATAAACGTTGTTAGTATTTTCTTAAAGTCTAGTCAAACTTAAAAGCATTTAACCGGCACGGATTCTAAAAAGACAAATAAAAAGAGACAGAGGAGTAAATTACTGGTCCTAGATCATATCCCTTTCCAATTGTATGGGGCTTATTTAATTATTTGAATGTTTCCTATGGATGGTCTCATGTGTTCCTACACTTGTTCGAGGCAAGTTAATCTCCATTTTAAATTATATTTCACTTTATTTTGTCCTAATTAATTAAGTTAAGTTTTTTTAAACTTTGACCAAGTTTATAGAAAAAATTACTAATATCAAATTAGTTTACTTAAATTCTTCATGAAGCATATTTTCATGATGTATTTATTTGAACTTGTAAATGCTACTACTTTTTCTAAAGATTTTGGTCAAAACTAAATAAATTTTACTTAAGGATAAACGAGCATGCATGAATTATATTCGAAGCGGATGGAGTAATGCATTTTCATGGAGTTATATTATAGAAGATGATTACAACACATGCATGTACTGCTAAGTGTTTTATTCTTATTATATCAATCTTGAGAAATGCTATCCCCAAAAACAACAGTTTAAAGGTCCAATGTCTCATTCATCAAAGATCAATATGGTGGGTGTGTTTGGTTCGAGGAATGAACTAACCTATCATATACTCATTCATTACTTTTTTTCGTTTGGTTTATGGAATGAAATATGTTCATTTCTCACAAGTTAATAATTAATATGGATGGAGATGGAGTGGCTCCTCAAACCAAACACTCTCCCCTCAAATAAGGCTCTGTTTGGATTCTCTAGTCTAAAATTTAGTATTAAAAGCTTTACATAACTTTTTAGACCTCCTGTTTGGAGCTTCAAGAACTAAAGTGGTCAAAAGTTTAGTAGGTAAAGTTTAGACCATAAGATTCAAAACAGGGTCTAACCCTCGCTGAAATTCACATGTCTAAAAGGCCTTGTTGCATTATCTGCTTTCAAAGGAGGTGGTTGGGGGTGAAGTTTGAGAAACGCTACGTACGAGCTAGCATAACCGCCCGACGGTTGCTGGCCGCGACACGCCAATGTCGTCACGTTAAAGCGTGCGCAGGTGGCCACGGGCAGAAGAAGGCCGGGCCCAGTGTCAGCCTCTGCTTCGGTCCTGACGAAAGCAAAACTCGATCATGGCCGGTCAGGGATCCGCTGCTGTGCCTGTGCGCCTCTGTGCGAGTGCGACAAGGGCAAAAGGCGCTCGTTGCGTGCGTGCGCCGGCGAGCGGCGAGCTCTATGTTAGGCTATAGGCTACCGAACCGCGTGGCAATGGGCAATGGCAACGCCGTTACGGCGTCACCTAGGCCACAGAACTGTAACAGAATAACGGCATGCATGGTGATGAGATCACATCGTCAGTGGTCAGCCGAACTGCCACTCGTAGGCCGTAGCTAGCCTCTTCCATATATAGAGTACTTCGTACACGTACACACGCTTCCACGTCGAACGCATTACTACCCATGCATTTCTAGCACGTACTCATACTTGCCAACAATGCATAAAGCCGTATGATACCATCCTTCAGTCTGTTGGAGACTACCGGATCAAACATTAATTTGTCCATTTTCGCACGTCTTGCTAAGCTTACTTAGAATCTGTATAGAACCGCTTCATCAATTCTGTTACAAACTCCACCACCAGGGGCGAAGCAAGCACTAAAATTAGCGTGGTGCACTTCTCTATAGCACATGAAAAAGTATAAACGATTATATGGTAAAAACTCAGTTTAGTAGTAGAAAATATCTCTTCACCCTGGTGCCTAGGCACCAGGGAAAGTGACTGTGGCGTCGCCCCTGTCCACCACAAAGCAAGTCTACAGAAACCTGGAGTCTCTAAATTAAGCACTCTTTCCTTTAGGTGTTCTTAACTCAACCACCTTTTTTTATTTAGCTAAAAAACATGCTAATTAGAGCACTGCGGTTTCTCCACTTTTTGCCGTAATAATAATTAATATTCATCTTAGTTCAAATGATATTAGATAGATGATGTATGCCGACCGTTGGGCACTGAATTGACAGCTGAACCCACAGGCCTTTATTTCGTATATTATCCATATAAAATGCATATAAATTAGTCTTCCTACATCAGCATGATTTTTAATAGTAATACAAAAGTGTTATTATTTCAACCCTCCTTGACCATCATTCTTGTTTAAGGTAGGTTTGGTTAGACAGCCTTGTTCAAAAAATTAAGGCCATCCTTATTACATAAGAAAAAACCGAAAGAGAAAAGTGCAAAATACCCTTAATTTTGTTTCATGTTGGGGGGGGACCCTCGGTAGCAACATCACGTGAACTGTCATGAAGAAACCACCTTCGCACGCTCGACGGCCCCCCAAAAGAGAAACCCTCGCCACTGACACGATCCTCGGGCCGGCTTCTAGTTTGCGCCTGCAGGAAGATAGACCGCAAGGGCGCGAGAACTCGACGACAGCCGGCGAGGGTTGATTTCTGTCCCGGGAGCGAAGGTTTCTCGGGCGCGTGGCTGGATTCCTCTCCCTCGCGAAGGTGCGCGCGCGTCCGGCGGCGGCGGACACGGAGAAGGGGAGATAGGGTTTCATCGCTTTCTGTGTTTGTACAATTCTACCCCTCCACTGTATTGTCCCAAGGAATTTTTCTTGTACCTTTTGTAAATTAGGCAATGACCCCTGGTATGTCCTATAAATACTAGGGGATGAACGGTGTAAAAGGGGAGATTTTTGGGGGGAGAAAAGCAATTTTCCACTGGTGACACTTTGCCACCCGCTATATTTTACCCTCGCTCGTCGTTCTGACGACTGGACACCCTCGCCTCACCCCAGTACACGTGCGGGGGTCAGGCAAACATAGTTCAAACATTTCAAAAACCTAACATTGTCGTGGCTGCCCACCAAAAGCCCACAACATTCTTGTGGCACCATGAACCATCTCCTAACCTTTTATCTAGCGTTGTTTGGGTGTATATGTATCTATCTCGATCCACATCAACTGGATCCTTCACCAGAGCTCAGTGATGTGCAGAGTTTCATTGATACCATCTAAGCTACTGCTTTAACAGTCACTTATTGTGTCCCCGCCTAGGCTGCACATCGCCAAGGACCTCAAAGCTGTTGTTGTTGCTGCTGCTGATGTCGTCCCCAGGTGTAGTGTCAGTTTAGCCACTAAGAGCAAGTTTAGAGCAGCGAAGCCGGACGCTCAGGCAAGAAAGGTGCTCATGAAAAAGCTTGGGCTTCAGGTCAAGACGACAACACCTAATGCGGCGTCATTTACTAAATTTCAGCAAACTTTCACCACACCGTTAATCCCCGAAAAGCGGGAGGCCATGAAAGCCCTCTTTCCTAGGAGGCATCGGCGTCGTGATCCGGCAACAAACGTCGAATAGGCAAAGCGTTTCCAGGGCTTTACCTGATCGTTCCCATGGTCGCAAATTCTAGTACTGTATCAGGGGCGGAGCCAAGGCCCGGCCACCCTGGGCCGGTGGCCGGGCTCCCCGTTGGCTGCTGCTGAAACTAGGTGTATCTAATTTTGCTTGTGTATTTATATAAGTATATATATATATATTATATTTTGCTTAGCTTTGTTAAAACACTAACAATCACTAGTACTGATAGGGGCATTTGAACGATCTATCAATTGAGCTATAGTCTCGATAAAAAATTATGTCCGGGGCTAAAGACTTTTAGTCCCGGCAACCGAGACCCGGTTGATATTACCAACCCGGACTAAAGGTCCCCCAAGCTTTAGTCTCACCAACCGAGATTAAAGGGTGACCTTTTAACCCCAACCGGGACTAAAGGTCATTTTAGTCTCGGTTGGTGTTACCAACCAGGACCAGAGGTCCTTCACGAGTGAATTCAAAAGAAAAACGTCCTGAACTGTATCACGTGAGTTGTGTAGCCGAGTTGGTAAGTGTACGCGAGGCAAGAGGTGCTGAGTTTGAATCTCACAAGCGCACATTTATTTTTTCTCGTGAGAGGCTTTAGCTCCGGTTGAGAGCACCCGGGACTAAAGGTGCCCAGATTGCTAGCCCCGGTTGGGAACTGTACTAGTGAATGCTAAAAGCCATAGATAAGCTCGTATCTGTACTAGTGAATGCTAAAAGCCATAGATAGTTTTTCTAATCACGCGTCTTTTCTCAGTCCCTCATCTACCTATTATATCTCTTCATGCACCTTAATTTCCATAATTCCATGTAGACATGGTTTCGTATTAATTAAGAAACCATTTCATTCTCTTTTAATAACAACTACACATTATTTTTTCTTAGTTGATATCCTAATTAATGAATGTAGAAATCATGTGCTTTTTTTTTGTCTCGGTTAAGAGTGTCCTTGCTGTTAACATGATGTTATGTCTCGCCCAGGCTCAATAAAATCTCTGGCTCCGCCACTGTACTGTATAGTCTTTTACATGTTGTTGCAGTTGCTAGACCATTGCTCTAGCTTGTCAATGTCTTTTGGTTGGTCCTAACTCCTAAGCGCTAGCGTCTCGCCAGCGGGTGCAAAACAACCATAACTTATGGATGTCGTGTAACTTTGAAATATTCCTTTCGTCCTAATGAAATACAGGTTACGACCTGTTCTTGAAAAAAAAACTTTTAATCCACATCAAGTAGGTTAGTGTGAAATTTAAATTAATTTATACTCCAATCAACTTCGATCTAGCTATATATGGATTGAAGTACATGTGTTTTCGTCCAAGGCACTAGAGTTATCGTAAAATGAACACCCTCGCATGTCTAACATTAGAAGTTTGAGGTGCACTCGTTGATTGCATCGGACAGAAGGCACTCTATAAGTAGTAGCCTGTTGACATGCGAGATAGTACTATAATTAAGGACTCCAATTGACACATCACTCTCCACGGATTACTAGCGTGTCGACACACAGCACCGGGGGGCTACAATACAAGTGGTGCTGGAGTAATCAGCCGCAATAACACAACATGACGAGCCAGTTGATGCGGATTAACAACACTGGAATCCTACTACTACATGAACCTAAGGCAGACGTCCAGGGAATCCTGCAGCATGCATCTGTGTGTGTGTGTGTGGTAGTCACCATCCAACGGCATATTTCCACTTTTTCTCAGCGAGCTGAATCTGCATGCACACATATACATGAGCCGATGAGCATCAGTCGTCCTTCCACAGCGACGTGTCAACTCCACATTGGTCGATACCGGGGATCAAATGGTGGGCAAAACTGTCCACGCCCACAGTTTAAATCCATCCTACCCAGCAGCCTCCAGTCGGCTTCAGATTCTGTGCTGCTCGATCTGCTTGGATTTGTGGCTTTTGTGCAGTGCAGGAAATCCTCCTCTCCCCCCACTGGTCACTGTGCTCAGGACCTCCTCAGGTAGTGTGAGAGCAACTCATCAGAGCCAGCCAGGGCAGAGGAACCTGAGGGATTCGTCGGCTGCCCTTGGTGAGCTTCCTGGCGAATTCTTGGACGATGATGGCGAGCATCTGATGCTTCAGAAGAAGATACCAGCAGCATCAACAGTCCCATTCCCATAATCTGGCAGCACAGGACACACTTACTGATTCAGAGTTCCAGCTCTTGATCGGTCATTGATATTTTCTTGGGGGTAAAATAAAGTAACAAAGATATCTACAGAATAAGCAGACTTCGGATATGCCGGGATTTGGCCGGGAATGGATGATCTCGCGTTGCAGTTGCAGCACATGTTGCAGAAGGGCTGCTGCTGGCTGCTGCTTATTCATTCAGCCATTGAACGAGAAAGAGAGATCCATCATCCATCCATCCATTATAAAACACGCATCTGCTGCCACCATCCTGACCCCCTTTTTTGGGTACTGAAGATTGGCACAGTGCAAAAGAGATCATCACTGGCAGAAACAAGTGCTCATATGCAGCTCTTTCCTGTGTGACTGACTGGATCACGGTCAAGCCAACGAACCTGGTTGCAGGAACAAGAACAGTGCACGAAAGCTACCACAAGCCTGTTCCATGATACATCAGCCCTAACCCTAGCAGCCCTTGTGCTGAACTGCTCTGCGCTAGCTCCTGGCTGCTCGGATAAACAACTTTCCCCAGGCACGAAGAGAAGAGAACAGAGCCATTTATCCATGCCAGTTGCCACTGTGAGGTCCCTTTCAACTGCTGCTAGTGACACCAGCACTGCCAAGTGACAAGCAGGAATAAACAATGCTGAAACCAGAACAAAACCTTTATTCGATCTGCAGCTGTAGCCTGTAGGATCATCTGCCAGAAAAAAAAAAGAATACCGCGATTATGGAACTATGCTTCAGGCTTGCCCATGAAGAGAACAAGATTTGATACAAATCTACTGTCACCAATAGGAAAGAGAATAAATAACACCGGGTTCAGTGCATGTCCTATTCAGAAAAGCAGAGTGTCTATTTGGGTGATGCCTGCTTTAATCCAACATAATGATCTGGGAGAAATCACTTAGCATTTATTATAATTGTTGTGGAGCCTCACTATAAGCCTTTCCAGTTTTCCTTGCTTTTTTATTTCCAAAATGCTTCATTCACTGTCCAACTTAGAATTTACTGCGGGAATATCTTATATGAGATGCTTCAATCTCTTAAACTTAATTATAGAGAAATCTCTAAAGATGATGCAGCCATAATAGCTGCAAATATACTTCTGTGGTCAGCACATTAGTGACTGCAAACCGGTATCCTTTTTTTGTGTGCATATAGAATTATGCCGAGAATGTGGCAGTGCAATTTTTAGAATGAAAACCTAAAGAACTTTTAATGGTGGTGAATCTATCATGAAATTATGTGTCCAGAAACATTGTAGGTGGGTTTAAAGCTATTGTTCACAGCTTAGCAATCAGAGCATTAACATTTTATCACTGGGTTTGCCTAACAGTCATAAGAAGATACCATATAGTGCAAATACAACAATTCAACAATTGAACGCCAGTATATCTACTTGGAAGTTAGAAGACGATACTATGACAAGGATGATAACCACCAGTGTATCTATATGATAGAAAATATCAAACTTCCAAATCTTTGAGCATAGATTATTAGAATAATTTGTATCAAGAAGATGGCAGGTATGATCCATAAATGCTGCGGCAATACATATACATTGACAATTGTATCACACCTTTGCTTCTCCATCACATCATCAAACCGATGTTGCTCATCAGTTATGAACTTATGATACAGATAGAAGACTAACTGCTAAAGGATAAGAACCTCCATAACAATTATATACAGAAATACGTCCCATAAACAAATGAGGATCCTAAAGTTTAGAGTCAGCTCTTTGATCTTACTGGTGGGGTTAGGTCAGATTCAAGATGCTCTCCAAAATAGAGCTCTGTCTGTCTCCCAGTAGTAAAGGTAAAATGGTCGACAAGACAGGATACGATATATTTATTACGCATTGATTTACAAGAAACGGACTGATAGGTGGGATTTCACAAAACTTTCCTAAGCTACAGATTACCTTTCTACTTTACAACAATTGGTTAGTCATTGAGACATCAAATACCGCTGCAGGCATTCTTTTATATTCTGAAAGTTCACAGGCTTAGATATGTAGGAATCCATGCCTGCAGCAAGGCATTCCTCAGCACTCTCTGCGAATGAATTTGCTGTCATCTGCAAAGCATCAGGAGATTTTACATGGTTATACAATGTCAAAAAATAACCTAGGCTCGGAAGAATAAAATTTCATCTGACATGAGGATTATGTTTGCATTTTATCAAGAAGATATCAAGTACTCTCTCTGTTCCAAATTATAAGTCATTACGCAAGCAAAGCTGACAAAGACATCTTAGTTGATATGAGTGTACATTTAGTGTAACTGTGAATTTACCGCAATTATAGGAACCCTCCGCCCTTGCTTTTTTTCATGCGCACAATCTGATGAAATAGCTGAGTCAGTCATCATCCGATTGTCTTCAGGCTTTACAGAAACATCCCAACAGCCGGTATTCTCAAAAGAACGGATATGTTTAGTGGCTTGTAGGCCATCCATTTCTGGCATGTGAACATCCTGTAAAACAGATGTCAATAGCACTTTATTAGAGGGGAAGCAAAATGTTTGTAATATATTATAAACATTTTCACTTGGTTTGTGAAGCTATCCTGGCATACCAATATTGATATCACACCACGAGGTACTGTAATGATTTAACATTGTTTTTGTTAAGGTATTCAAGGACTACCAAGCTAACATTTGTACTGGTTCACTGGTGATGAGAAAGTAACCATTGGGAACAGCAAGGATAATCCATGAAGCTTAGAAGAAATCTGAAGAAGTGCCGTAAACTATTATACAGGGTGTGCCAAGCCAATCAATGATTAATATAACCCTTGCCTGTAGTTAAACTCAGCAATGTGTATCATTAATTTAAAAAAAATAAAAGTTTTCCTGTGTTTTCTTATTTAAAAAGAATGAATCCTTGACACTCTCTGCATGAAATCAACTGTTTGGTCACAAATTTAATGCAGGGTTAGCATCCGCAGGGTATTACTTCTGCATCATATAAGATGTTGAGGTGAAGCAATTGGGAACTAAGTGACGCTACAGAAGGATGAGTTGATGAAGTAAACATAAATAATCAGAAGTAATAATAACTAATAAGCATGTGACATTTATACTTTCATGACTGAAAACAGTTCTAGCCATACCATCAGAATAAGATCATACTGATGCTGCTGTACTGCACGGATGGCTTGCATCCCATTATTTACGATATCTATTCCATGGCCCAGTTGCTCCAGCATTGATTTTGCCACTATTATGTTGACCTTGTTATCTTCAACTAGGAGGATCCTTGCTTTATTGCCAGTTGAAGAACACTTTGATTTCTTGTGGAGTGACTGTTCTTCAAGAACTTTGCATGGAGCAGCACCTGAAACGGATACCAAGTCTCCTCGGGAACTGGAAACCCGTTCAGCATGTCTATTCAGTTCAGGGACCATTGCATTATCATGTTCTTCCTCAGCTGTGCTCCTAACACTAGCACCATTTGGTTGGTGAGCAGTAGAGGTACTTGTAAAATTATGTTGTGTTGAAGAGAAACCATTTGAGCACAATTTGCGGTCATCTGATATGTCAGATGGACTATAGCACATAAGCTTGGCACCGAATAACTTTGTGTTGTTCATTATTGAAACTCCAGGAGATAGAAGAGAAGTTCGCATTTGTGGCTTGAAAAGAAAGAACCTTCTATATCACTGTTTGTGGAACTATTCCGAGAACTGTGCACTTCATCTGGATCATCACTATGCTCCTCTTTTACAGGGATTTTACAAGGAAGCACAAATGTAAATGTTGATCCTTCATTCTCTTTGCTGACCACAGTCAGAGTACCACCCATCAACTCCACCTAGATCATTATAAAAAAATACACACTTTTATCAGTTACCATGAGGTTGCTTTAAGTTACAACCTAGAACTAACGTTACAGGAGTTACTGTTGTATTTGCAGTTATCTTTGTTCCATCTATGCATAAGTAATATTACTTATCTGAGTTCCATGTATGCATAACTATTCTCAGACAGAAATTTATGCATAATTATTCACATTAAAAAATAACACAACCACCATTATATAAAATTGTGTCCTTTAAATGCATCAATGCATGGGAACTGAAGTTCATACCAACTGCTTGCAGATTGCAAGGCCAAGCCCTGTCCCACCATACTTCCTCGCATGATCAGCACTAGCTTGCATATACCTCTTGAACAGCAATGGCAAGGACTTGTCTGCAGGTGGCGAGATGTTGAAATAATCACAAACATGTAGCAAGCATCATGTAAAGTTTCTCCATCAAGAGTGATATATGGAGATGATGATTATACAAAAGATAATAGAATGTCAGGAAAAACCTGGTATTCCTATTCCAGTGTCATATACATCACAGCGAAGCCAAACGACTTCCCTCCCTCAATATCCTCCTTAAAATTTTCACATGTTGGTACACCATTCTGAAAAGTGTCTTCATGCTTCGAGCAATGCAAATTATCTTTATCACAGTTTCTTAGAGAGACAGAAGCAGTTTCTGGAGCAGTAATTGCTGTCCCAGAATACTCTCGCTTATGAATTTTCCCGCTCTCTATTTTGCATTTGCATCCTGGTTGCTTGTCATGCACGACCTGAAGATTTATTCCAACTTTCCCTTCATGTGTAAACTTGACTGCATTGCTGAAATATTTAAAATGCTGAATAATGTCAGACTACAATACAGATATTTCCATTATATACAGGTAAATGAGTTTCATCAACCCTTTTAAGTTGAGTACCCGACTGTATGCCTTCACAATGTATGAAGTCCATACCTGATCAAGTTGGTCAAAATTTGCCGAATCCTTAGCACATCACCAATAACCTACACCAATACATTAGAAAACAAATGATGAGTAAATGTATCATTTTGCACCAGCTGGATACCTATATTCCCAAAGGCATCTCCACCTAAAAAGTTACCTGAATTTGTAAGCAGGTACATCATTTTCTATCTAAAGGCAATTTATTCTTAATTTGTAGATACGTGATAGAAAACCTCAAGAGTATAGACAAGAAGCATGCCAAGGATAGGTAATTCTCTTTACCTCCACTGGAACATCATCACCTATGCACCCTTCAAGGGTCAATTCCTTCTTTAGAGAAGCCGCGGCAGTTTGGAGTACATGTTTAACTACTTCCCTTGGTCTAAATGTCGTAGATTCTAGTTTCATAGCCCCTGAGATGATGAAGGCATAAACAAACATTTCAATTTAGGGGATGAAATAACATAACTAATTAAATAATTAATGCAGCACCAAACTAGTTTGAAACATGTACTGAACCACCTTAGTCCTATGAAATCATTATTGACTCATTTGCAATGCATAACATGCAAAATGACACTCAATTCATATTTGTATGTCTCTACAGCAAGTGCTTAATTATAGAAACTTCTATAAAGCACTAGAAACCAAGAAACTATAAATGGCTCAACTCGCTGAAGTATATGATTTCAAATACAGAAATACCTGACTCCACTTTGGAAAGATCAAGGATGTCATTGATCAGCTGCAATACAAGATCTCCAGAGGATAACATAACTTCAAGCAACTGATGCTGCTCTTTATCCAGTTTGGTAGTTGCAAGAATTTCAGCCATGCTAAGAACACCTGAAAGAGGAGATCTGATCTCATGGGACATGGTAGCTAGCATTTGTTTTGCTCGCATTGTTTCCTCTGCAATGTGAAATAAGGTTAAGTAAGTGTTCCAAATACCAGTCTAGCATAAGTGCATCAAAAGAGTATTGTAACAAGATGCAGACCTGTTATGTGAAGAGATCTGCTAAGTTCAGTTTCCTTAGCATTTTGGACAGCTTCCCTCACCCTTATGTCTGCCATTTTCTCTCTTCTTTTGACCTAACGTGCAAAGAAGCAGATTAATTGCAGTTCAAAAGCATGAAATGAAATGCAGAACACCATTCAGTGTGTAGAAACAGTTTTTTCCGTCCAGGAGATAACATGCGAAAAATATCCTCAGAAAATAGTTTGTATGATTCTCAAGGCATCAATATTAAAGAAATCAAAACCGTTAATATATCCATGCAGTATAGCAACTAAAAGCTTACTATTGGTCGCTTGTGCTAATTACCACCAATAAAAATATGCTACATCCTGAACATTTAGGAAATAACATGTCCCCTTTTTGGTGGTAATGAAATTTTAGCATGCAGTTCTAGGTAGATATTATCCATCCATTCGGAGACTCACAAGCATTGTAGTACCATATTTACCAAGGAAGGTAAGTGTTCTAGCGCACACTAAAGCAAAGAGAAACAAAGAATCATACAGCTAGTACCAATATAGAATCCCTGCAATGATAATATCAGAATTTTCAACATCCGGAAGCAAAGGGGATCAAAGGTACATCATAAGAGAATTCAAATCCGTAAAGGTACCTGATCTGTTATGTCCATTGCAACATAATTCACGCCAATCGTTTCCCCACCTTTGCTGAAAACTGGCTCAATGTATGTCACAAATGTCTTTGCCCCAAACATTGGTGTATTAAACGCAAATTCTCTTTTAGTTGCTATTCCTGTGGCCATAACTTCTCGTTTGACACTATTCATCTCTTCTATACCATCACCTGACAATATCTCATAGTCTGTCTTACCAATAACATCCTGATAAAAATGGTATGCTTCAGACAAAGTTGCAACTTATTGAAAGTACTAGAACATTAAATTCTCACGTAATGCTTGTTTATTTCCAATGTTCAGAGCCATTGCATACTCTAATAGTACAGTAACACGCAATGTAAAGTTGTCAAGATTACCTCATCAGCAAGTGTTGGATAGTGGTTAAATATGAAACGGTACCGTAAGTCAGCATCCTGAAAAGAACAATATATGGGTTATCTTTTATATACCCTGTTATAAAAGTTTGTGTTCAATGTTCCATGCCGTGCCCGATTTGAAAAAAGCATCTCGGAACGTACCTGATGAGCAATAACAATAGGAGCACTTTGTAGAACCAAGTGCAAGAAGTAATCGGCGCGTTTTAGCATTCCAGAGAATTCCTCAGCTGGTGTGTGTGACTGAAGATTCTTTATATTTTCCTCTAATTTCTCAACTAGCGAACGCTCCCTTTGGATGCTTTCCTCAAGTTTTTCCTCTAACTTAGTTGCCCGCTCTTTCCAGTAAGAAACACTGTCATGATCTGCATCTATTTTAGTCTCTCTACTACGAGAAAGATCATCATTCTTTTTGCTCCGTCGCTTCCATTCATCTTCATAAACTTCATCCAGTATTGGTACGTGCCGTTTTACAGCATAATAACTCTCATCCTGAAAACGTTGCTCCTCCAAGATTTGTTGCTTATTTTGTTCAATCTCTTTCCGTTGTTGGCAGAGAAGGCCGAGCTCTTCCTCCAGAAGCCGGGCAGCATTGGCTCTCTTATATTCCCAGTGCTTCATAAAGTATTGCATCTGAGAAACACCTTTCTCAGAATTTGCCATTTCCATAAGCCGCTGAAAATCCACGTGAACAGGCTTTTCATCAAACTTCACATCCTTGAAAGCATCTTGGTCCTTCCTAAAGTTTTCCATTCTGAACTGCCTCTGGTGTTTGTCTCCTATATTCTCAGGCCACATTGATTGTGTAACCTCATCCTCAGGTTCAGCTAGGTAGTCGTCCCCCATCTTTCTCGATAATCAGCACGGTTTCTGTTCACATTGAAGTTTTACTCACACATCAGTTGACTGTTGAACCCAACACCAACAGATGATGTTGCTGACTATAGCTGATAACATTAATCCATGACTGAAATTTCTATGCTCCTTGTTCTCTGAGAATGATATAACCGGTAGCATAACAGTTCCACTGAATAACCAATGAGAGAACGAGAATCAGAAGCTGCTCCTTATCTGCATATGCATCCCATTTGCAGCTCAGTACCAAATTAAACAAAAGGATGGTATCCTTACGGAGGAACCAAATAAAAGGATATATATACATGATAATAGATAAAGATAAAGAGATTGAGAAATTTTCCAATGCAAATCAAATGATTACAAGAACTGAAAGGCTGACTGGGGAGCAGACTATGATTAATACAAAGTTAGAAAGCATCATACGAACACATATATGGAACATCTCAACTGAAAGGCTGGCTGCTGCTCGAGAAAACACTAACGTAGCAAAAGCTGACACAAAGCTCAGCTTTTAACGGAATTCCAAGCCATAAAGATGGAACCTTCCATTTCCCCAAGGCATGATGGAGATCATCTTTGGATCAAGGGAAGAATCAGTAAAAAAAAAGAAAGGTGCACAACCGAATCTAAGATTCTGGGGTGCTCCAGCTGTGGACAAAATCAAACGCGACTGAATAACTGAACAAAACTGAATGGCGAGTCGCTAACACAGAGATGCAGCAAACCTGAGAAAACTAACTTAACCAACTAAACTGAACCCTCCAGGAGATCACACCCGAGTCGTTACAGATCAACTACGCGGCATACAGCTCATAAAGTCAAACACTTGGCCACCAAAGAAGGGCAGCACAAGCTTAACGGAAATCAAGAAAGCAACGGGACGCGCAACCGCAAAGCATACGTCGGAGACCTGATCCCAGTAGGATCCCTGCTCCGTTGCGCTAGGCGCGCTACCCATTCGACGAAATGCCGAAAAAAAACTCGAGTGATCCTGAAGACCTCGAGATCAAATCTCTCACCGCGAGGCGCGAGACGCCCGACCGAAGCTGGTACGCACGAAAGAGCAAACAAAAAAACAGCCAAAAAGGAAGAGCTGTACTGGACAGCACTACGCTCACCACCCATCCGACAAAATGCCTGGCCGGTCGGCACTACCGATCACTGAACCTCACGACACGCAAGCAAAGCAAGGATCGCCCACCTGGAAGAAGAAGAAGAAGAAGAAGAAGAAGAAGGCGCAGCTCGGAGAGTCTCCGGCGAGTCGTCACGGCCTCGACGGACGACGGGCTGAGCTGCACGCGAGCAGAGGAGCAGGAAGCAGGCGCGGCGGGGGTCAATGCGACGGGGAGCAGAGCCCTGAGAGGCGAGGGTCGGAGGAAGGAAGAGGGGTGGAGTTTGCAGGGGAGGAGGATCTAATGGCCGCGAGCGGGGCGGGGGGCGCAGCGGCCATGTGACGAGAAATAGTATAAAAATTGCGCGGGGGGATGGCGGAGGGGCTCTCAGCTGGTGCAAGGAATCGCGCCCGCGGGGGCGGAGGAGGGGCCATGTGCGCAGCGAAAAAGAATTGCGCAACTGACTGGCGACGCCCCTCCTCCGCGCGACTTGTTTACTCCTCCCGCTCTCGTGGCTGATTTTTTTTTTCCCCCGTCTTCTCGCCGGCCGATCTGGCCGGCCGTCCCCCCGGTGGTGGTGGTGGACTGGTTGTGGTGGTAGACTGGTAGTGGTGGGCGCGGACCGGGCGGACGGGGGCACGGGGCAGTTTTTAAAATTACCGGCTTCTGTCTGGGCCATCCGATCTTGGACGTCCTGGTTTGGATTTGCTATCTCATGTCTGGATCAGACGATATAGCATCACTCCCAAACAGTGTTACCATAAAAACTGCGAAAGGGCTGTGGTTCGGTGGTAGGACAGTCCGGTGTGACGCTATTCACCAGGGTAATCCTGGTGTCGTACCTTTTTTCTGAATTTTTCCAGAATTTGCAGGTACATGCACGCGTGCGCGTACCACCGGTGGTACTGCGCGTTTCCCGCGCACTGGAGGCGGCGAGCTTCCCAATCTCTCTTTGCGTGTGTATGGACGTGTACGCGTGTGTGTGCGTGTGGTGTGAGTGTGGAGTGTGTGGGTTGTGTGCGTCCAATTTGTACCTGATAAAAACTTATTTAATTTTAATTAGATTTATAAAAAATATTAACAACATATATCTCTCTAAATAAGTTTATTACAAAAATATATATCTAATAATAGAAGTCAAAATTTCTTATATATACCATAAATACTATTAAATAACACTATAATTTTCTTATCTAATAATAAGTCAAAATATATATCCGTTCAATGATTTGTCTAATAATACTATTATATACCATAAATACTAATATTTTCTTATATATATATCTGATCAAAATTTGAAATATATATTGACTTCTAGAAAATTAAGAATAATATTTTTTTATGAGATGGAGAGTAAATATCAGTAGTGTCTAGGTATTCTTTAGTTCTACATCCACTTTCTCTCCGATCAGTTTATAGAAACAGTTTTAGGATATTATTTTTCTACATTGTAAATATTTATTCCTATGAATTCTCCTTTTTGTTTGCGGAAAAATATCTATTGCTAAGGATATAGGGTCACGGTCCTCGCAGCACCCAAATGATTCGTACAAACAATGCACTCATTGGCCTACCATTGTTTGTCTGATGCTGAAAACCTGGAAATCATTTGATTTTTTTATTATATAAGGGCCATAAAACCCAACTAGCCCACTACTATGTCTAGATAAAATTGTTAAATGTGTGCTAGCTAGTGACATTTGTCGATGCTCAAAACGACAAGTAAAACAGAAGCGGACGAGTTTTTTTCTTCTCTCACCCCTTTCTGTCGTGATGTTGACTTTACTACTGCACTCTGCATCATTATATCTGCCTAATCAGTTGAAGCAAGTTTGATCCCTTTTCCCAACATTAATAATCTTCTTGTTGCATAACTTTTTTAAAAATAAAAAGTTCCTCAGGATGGAATGGTATTTTTTTCAAAATTAAAATGTAGATTCATAGTTGAGAAGCAGGAGTTATGAAACATGAGTAGTTTGATTTTTTTTAAGGCCGCATCGAAATAATGCCGCAAACTCAATAGATGGAGTGAACAATAAGCAGCTTACTGTACTGCAATAACCATCCTCAGAATAGAATCATAATTTTCTAAAATTAAAGCATACTACATCTGTCTCTGAAAAAATCAATTTCTAGAGTTGTTTTAAGTTAAACTTTAACCAAATTTCTAGAAAAAAAACTATCAAGATTGATAGTACCAAATTTACATCATTAGATATATCATAGAATATATTTTCATAATGTGTTCATTTTATATAATAGATGTTAGTTTTTTTTATAAAGTTAGTCAAAGTTAAAAAAAGTTTAATTGACACGGATTTTAGAAATTGATCCTTAGTGACAGAGAGAGTATGTTCGTAACTGATAAGTATGAGAGTAGGATGGGAGTTATGAATCATGCGCGGTTTGACTTTTTTTAGGCTTCATAAAAAATAATATAATGTCGCAAATTCAATGGATCGAGTGAACAATAAGCTTACTAGTGCATTAACCATGTCCTCTCCCTGAAGCGTGCACACTAACCAACGGCGGCGTTCTGTTCCTTGATCAGTACTCATAGCGAATGCTCATTAACAAGATTGAAATGCCAAGTTGAGTGAATATGTTAATGTCTGACCGCCATAATTGGTGTTAGCATTTTAAAAGAAAATTGGTGTTGGCATCGTGCAAGCACTGTCAGTTTGTCACAAGCTCTACCTACCATACCTGTACTACTTTAATCTCGGATAATTTTGAGCTAGTTGTTTTGGTTCCTGAATGGCTCACTTTGATGTTTGAAGTGCCCTTTTTTGTTTCTTTTTGCAAGCAATTTTGGTCACTACAGTCGATCGAGGAATCAAATAGTAGAGTGTAGCTGGGGCACAAAAGAACCATTAGATAAATTATCCAGAACAACAGCTTGCGAAATCCTTCATTATCTGAGCTGAAGCCTTAATGGGGGTAAGTCTACAATCTAGCAAAAATATGTTTATCTTCAAGATGCAGAATCTAGTAGTTTCAGCAGGGAATTTAAGGACGCAGAGTGCTTTTTACCATTTATATATACCAAAATGTGTGGTTTATGCAATAATCTTATCATGATGCCACATTCTTTTCTTTCATTTTTCTTGATTAGCGTCATTGACTTTTAGAGGCTTTTTCTTAAAATAAAATAATAATCAGAAACTTTTAGTTGGTTTGACAAGAGTTGTACCAGTCCTCTTCTTTTTCTTCCTTCCTCTCTGTTTTCTTTTTCTTCTTCACATATGGGATATGGCCAGAACTTGTATAATACCTTGTTATACTTTAATTTGTGCCCTTGAAAAAAAAACTCATTGAAGATTTATAAAAATAAATCGAACCTATTTTTTGTTTTGTATAAGTTGTAAATAAGACTAACCTATGGAGGAGAGCCTGGCTTACTGAACTAACTAGGTTTAGTTAGAGGTAGAGACTAGAGAGAGCTCCCGATGCAAGAACATACACCACAGAAGACGAAAGACTGAACACGCTTTTGCTGACAAGTTGACTTACATTATCCACACACAGCTCACCAAGTTGCATGCCTATGAATCTATGATAGTGGTGCGAGTACTGCCTATGATTTTTTTTTTACATACTGCAGATTCACATGCTGTCGTCTCCAATACTGAGTTTTCATTGCTAACTTCCAAAACAATCCACTTACAACATATATTATCGTTATGATGGATTTAATTTAACTGTGGTCATTGTATCTATATATGCAAGTAGAGAATATATACATGTCCAGATACTATTGGCCGTACGCAATTGCATCACATAATCAAATCAACAATCCACATATTATTGGCTATAAACTGTTGCTCCAAAGGGCTCTCTATCCTGCATAAATAACCCTTGAATCTCAAATTTCAAGATGAGTGGGTGCCTTAAAAAAAGCCAAAGTAGTAACGATTCCATTCCACTTGCAAAGAAGTACTGCCATCATCATCATATCTTGCAAGCAACTGTCCTCAAAGTACAATGCCTCCCTAATTGGATGCTTATATATGGGAAAAGCAAATCAGCTGCACAATAATGGTTTCAGACAAGAGGCCAAGCAACCATAATCTAACGTGCTGCCAGCTTGATCCCCGCAGCGCCACAGCCGTCGATAGTATAAACAAAAGAGTACAAAATTTCACGACATGCGTGCTGCAATATGTATGCCAACATGCTTGTGTTAGAATTACATTACATATATATAAAAACTGGTGAGGTCTTATTTATCTAGCATTACACCTATGGTTATCAACCTTTTTCCAAGATGCTCCAAGGCTCTGCTTATGGTCATATAACTGAGTGTACACACAGCTGGTTAGGTTGCATTACTGGTTTGTATAATGGTCGATTTGTACTCCAAGGGCCGAGCAGATATAATCTAATGCATTCTGACAGCTAGATCTGTTGTTGCCTGAAAAGAAGTAGGGGAAGCATGCTGATAAACCCAGGGGGAACTCACCAAATTGTTTGATTTTTATTCTACTACTTGCATACCACTAACATGCTTTGGACCGCCAATTGGATATAAGCAAAGTAGCTTTGGGAGAAAAGGAAGCGAACTTGCGAAATAATAAAAAGAAAGGTCAGTTTGTGAGCATTGTACTGTAATTGATATAGAAAGAATATCCTAATTATAATTGGTGTGGTAGCTAATATGCCAACCATATATATGTCAGTCCAATTTAATATCCAAAGAAGTTCTACACTACTGCTAGATCAATTGATGAAGCAGTTTAGTTCTAGAGGAGTCTTTGAGTTTCGTTTATTGGTGGTATTAGTTTGGTTTGAGTGGTTGTTTTTGTTTGTGTTTCCTTTTGGCCTTTGGTTTTTGACTGGCGAGTTCAATAGTTTTTGCATTTTTTGTTAGGGGTTTTTAGCGAGGCGGTCGGCCGCCTACATACCGTGTTAGTAATTTTTTGGTGAGTTTTGAGTGGCGAGTTCAATAGTTTTTGCAGTTTCTTGTTAGGGGTTTTTCAGCGAGGTGGTCGACCGCCTACATACTGTGTTAGTAGTTTTCGCTAGTTTGGGTGTTTCCCTTGTAGCTTTGTCCTTTTTTGTTCTTTTTTCTTGTCTAATAAAAATACAGCAAATCTCTTGCTGCCTTTTTTTTTAAAAAAAGATTACTGCTAGATCCATTATTAGGAGGGTTTTTTGAATCCTGGGAGAAGAAAAAAAAAGATCGTGATTAAGATGCCTTCTAAAAGAAGTTATAAACGGTAAGCAAAATCCATTTTTCTAATATGTAACTCTCTGAAAATGATACACAACTTTAGTGAAGGAACTGATTTGATATTAAATTCGCTGATCCGTGTGAACCGTAAACAAAGGTAATAGGAATATTCTTCTATTCGAATGTGAAGTTAATATTAAGAATATAATCAATTTGCTGAAACATTTAGCCACGAAAAATGTGCAAAATGTTGGGGAAGAAAAAAACTTGGAGACCATTCCACAACCTTGAACGAGAACTGCTTGTTAGACTATCAATGGAGATTAAACTATCCTACTTTGCCATAAAAAAAGACGTGATGGAAAGAGCCCAAAGAGTGAGCATGTGAGCCCATTTCATTGTTTGCGTCATGTGAGCAACTTGATGTCTTTGATCACTTACAAAGTTCTCTTGAAGCAAAGTCAACTCTCTCTGAAAGAATAATGAGGGCTGTTATAGAGATGAAAAAACTACTAGGTCACCCATATCTGACCCATCATTTTTTAATAGAAGAAAGATAAAAATAGCCTAACAGCTAGTAACTAAAACATCATATCAGTGTAAAACAATTAGTACCATTCTCAATTGTTTGTTTCTTTTAAAACATCACACAAAAAACAAGCAGCGCTGAGCCGCTAAGGTTCCCATGTGCAATTGGAATAGATTAGCTTATAACGTGTACTGTTAATTAAGTTATCATGAGCACTTAATGGGCACAGTAACTAAAGCTTGGCATCTTAGAACGTGCAAGGTGGTTGCCACCATGCTTAGTTCTCCAATCTCCATTGTTGGCTCTTAGCGTACTAGATGAGGCAGATATGAAATTAGGAGGCGAGAAATATATCTCATTATTTTCCAAATAAACCATTAATGTTGTCTCTCGATTACTTTGATATATGATTGTTTACTCAAGCTTTCTTAGTTGGTGAGCTTATGATTGAACAATATATACATATTGGAGTCCATCAGTGTGATAAAGAACTTGAAAAGAATGTCACAATTAGAGATGTCGCGAAGAGAGCCAAAGCCTATTTCTTGGCAGTATTATTTGCTTTTGGTGGCTAGCTAGCATGGAGTTAATTAAGACTACCTTTTTTCAAACAAAAAACTCTAACCTCCCCACCCCCACCCCACAATTCTTTTTAGGTGGAGGTAGTAGTTGTATTTTTTTGTTATAAAACAACCCATAGTACTATATACATAATACTCAATATAATAGATTTCCAGTTATCTAAGTCAAATCATTTTAAGTTTAACCAAATTTGTAGAGAACACTAGTATCATCTATCACATCAAAGAAGTAAATTATGAAAACACTTTTCATAAAAGTATCTATAATGAAGCTCATTGAGTAAATACTATTATTATTTCTACAAACGTGACCAAATTTAGCATGATTTGATTTAGTACAACTGAAAATCTATTAGGGCCCGTTTGTATCCCTTCATTTTAGAGGACTTGAAATTCACTCAATAAACTAGCCTATTTATCTTGGATTTTAACATTCCACCACTTTCCAAGATTCACATATACTCCCTCCGTTCCAGAATAAGTGTCGTTCTCGCTTCCCGAGAAAACACTACCGTTAATTATATATTAAAATATATTAATATTTATATTAAGTGATTAGTATCATCGGAAAGATCTTTAAGTCTAGTTTTTTAACAAAATTATTTGGAGATATAAATGTTGTATATATTTTTTACAAATTAAGTCAAACTTGTGGCACGAAAACTCAAAACGACACTTATTTTGGAACGGAGGGAGTATGTCTATCTCAAATTCATAGGTGAGAGAGAAAAATGAATTTCATAGAGCATCATGCTATATTTCTACTTTGCAACTTATAACATTTTTTTTCAACTCACTCCCCTACGATAGAAATACAACCCATAAGTATCTCTCTCGTATAATTAAGCAACAATAGTATACAAATATAATCTATATATAATCATATTAGCTTAATTAATATATCTCTAAATTATGATTCTTAAAATGATTTTAATTCAAGCATACAAACGGACCTTTATATTCTAGGATGGAGGGACCGAGGGAGTATAAATAGAAAATTGTAAGTTCAATGAGGCTGAAAAGCACAGAAAGCAAGGAAAACCACAAAACTACTTATACATAATCGATTGTAGCTATTTAGGAAACAATTTTGTACAAAATGGAAGGAAGCACTTCTTTTTGCACGACAGATACCAGTGCAAAAATATGTTTGAGGGTCTCTTGCTTGAAAAGAGATATGGACTTTTTTTTTTGAGACGAAAGAAGAATTGTATTAAAATATAGCTGGGTACATCATCACATTACAAGTATTCTAAAAAAAACATATATCCAGAAATTGATTTTCATCTATATTGCACCCATACTGTGAATGACTCAAACTCTCAAATCCAAACCTATTTGACACTTCATATGGATGACCGCACAGGCAAATACTTGGCAACAATTGTTTTTGGCCAGACAATAGATGTCCAACGGACGGCCAACATTCCTGCAGGTGGAGTTGATAAACTTCTTCTTTCTTGTGTCTTCCTTCTTCTTCTTTCTGCCACCGAAGAGTGAGGAAGACTGATCTTAAACTTATTCTCCCTAGACCTTCATTGTGGCCAGATCTAACCACAACAAAACAGAGAAGAGACGGGAGAAAATTATTCCATGACGACGACATCATCTCCGCCTTGATGCCACCATCCGGAAATAAAAATCTCCATGTCGTCATGCTGATGAAGATGCTGACGCCGAAGTTGTCGTCTCCATCTTCAACGAAGCCGTCATGGAGAAGACAGTTCCATCCTCCCCCTTCACCGTCGCCGAAGAGGAGAAGAAGAAGATAAATCTCCAATACCATAATACTTGGCATGAAGAAACTCAAACCCTAAAAACTCAATCTATTGAGAAAAAGTATTAAAAACGATGGATTCCCACTCTCTCCGGCCTCCGACATAGGCCGAAGGGAGGAGAGAGAGGACCAACGGAGACGGCGGCGGCGCTCGCGGCTTGGAGTGACGGCGGCGCTCGTGACTTGGAACGAGAGGCGGCGGCGGCGTTTCTCGAAATAATGTTGCGTGTAAAAAAGAGATATGGGCTTGTGATTGAAAATATAGCCGTTTGTGTTGTCCAAATGTTCTAGCTCAGGAAAATAGTAATTTCCATATTTTTTTAAAAAAGAAACATGTGTGCATTGTTGATAACATGATGTGTGCAATTCACATCAGCAAAGATTCACAGATTGGCAAGCTGAAACTCGCACAACTTGCAGGTACACAGCCGTACATGTATTATTGGTTGTAATAATAATTATTTAGTTTAAAACAAAAACAGTATTGTTAGCATATTTCTAGCTTGCTCTGGAAAGATAAATAGATAAATAATTAATGAATGGCGAAAGCAGAGCTGTATGGCATCCCAAGACCATAGGAAAAATAATGCACTAGTCTAGCTTATCTGAACAACCTGGCTTTAGTCTTTAAAAATTCAGTGCGATGATCTACAAGCAAAATGCTGGTACCACATCTACATACGATGTTCGGTTGAATTTGCAATTCACGCTACTTTCCAGTTCATCACGGAACAACCATTATTATATATGTATGTAATAACTGATAAAAAAAAGCTCCATACGGAACAACGCCAAAAGATCATCAAACCGCATTATCACCAGACAATTTCTTAAGAGTTAAATTATATAATAATATATCAGCGGTCCATTAACTTGTCACTGCATACCACTTATTAGGTCATGATTTCAGAAAATGCATTTCTAAGTCGTTAAGTGATACACCACAAGTCTATATTATCCCTGTCAACACTTATCTATCTATGTGGCATGCTGATTATGTGCCTCTCTCTCCTCTCTTCTTTTCCACTGTTGGCTCTTGCATCACTCGTCTCTTTGTCTGCTCTCTCTTTGGACCCGGTGAATGCATGGTCAGCATGCCACATAGGCATGTAATTGCTCGCCAATATACGTGGACCAGTGATGCACTACTTAACAGATTTAGCAATCCAAATCCAAAATACATTTTCAGAATCCGTGGCATATCCTGACAAAAGTCAAGGCTGTTGGTGTAGTGCAAACCATTTCTTAATCAGATTACCTTGATTCTCTCCAATATCCACACGTTTGAGCTATATATATTGAAACTGAAAGGGGAGTACTGCAGCTAGAAGCCCCCTTGCACGCAGAGAACACAGAACAGTGTAAATCTTTCTTATGAAATTCCGGTGTTCAATTCAGACAGAGCACGTGCTCTCCCGTCCCACTGACTGAACAGCCATTCGACCTATTCAGTTAACACCGCCTCTCTCTCCTAGCATCTGAGATGCCATTCAGTTAGCTCGCCCAATGACACCTGCTTCTCGAGCGATTTTAATTACTTGGGATTGGGAGACACATGAACTCAGATGGGATCGGGCTAAAATTTCTGCTGGTCGATGCGAGGCGAGCAGGTAGAGAGTAGCTAGGGACACAGAGACAGGTCCAGTTTGGTGCGGCTAGCTGGCACGGCGACAACAGAGGTTTTGTCTGCTTCAGGCTCCGCGCAGTTTAGTTTTAGCTGTGGCTTGAGCAATTTGCGGAGGGATAATTAAATAAATTGATTAGTAAACCAGGCTAAGCTGCCTCGTGGCGTGTAGCCGCTTGCCGTGCGTTGCTTGCAAGCCTTTTGCCGCGTGTGGACCGCGGTGGCGGAGTGAGCTGTTTCATCTTTCATGGTGTGCGATTGGATCAAAGCTCCACACGTTTTTTTGCTTATATAGATGGGATGCCACGTTAGAGGTGTAAATTAGACGAAGTTGAAAGTTTAGGGAGATAAATCAGACTAGAAATATTTTTTGAAATATAAAAATCATAAAGATAAATTTTCAAAAAAAAACATCAAATATTTTTATGTGGAAAAACAATGCAATTAAAAATCCTAGAAAAAGCAATGCAGTTAAGGCGTGCTATTGTGGAACAAAGAAAACAATGCAAAAGTCCAAGCGTTGATGGGGCCAATTTAGAGCGTCAACTACTTGCACGGACGGGCCTCCTCATGCGGCCTCTGGGCCTTATCACGCATCAGCCCACCGGAACCTCCCTCCCAATTTCCTTATTGCACAACGAACACGGAAAGGGCATTTGGGAGGCAAAGTCAGCTGCTGGGAAACGTGCGGAAAGAAAGGTCAGATTTGTGATGTGAGAGGAAGCGTTAGCAGTCAAGTTGTCAAAATACAGTACTGTAGATGTGAGAGTGAACCGATTCTGTCACCGTGGATTGGGATCATCGATTCATCGGTCATTTCACGGCCAGACGTGAAGTTATTACAGTGTTCTAGACTAGACAACGTGTTTGGCTTTGCAACCGTTTCCGTTTCGTTATTACAGTAGCAGGTCGTTGGCTGGCGAGGCGTTAACTGTTAGCGAGTTTAATGATGATCACTCCCGCAGAAGTATAGTACTTTGACATATGCGAAATTATGCGCAAAAGTATAAATTTCGCTAGTATATTTCGTCCGTTACTACAGTACTCCTTTTGCATATGCGCAGGGCAAAAGTGGTCTTCCATTAACAGGAAAGGTCGTGTCATACTGCAAAAGCAAAAGGTGAGACAGCAGAGCCTGTACAGCAAAAACAATTTTTTATTTTTATGCAGGAAATGTGCTTAAACCCAAAAGAGGCAGCGGTTACATACTTGATCCCTAATATTATGAAGGATAGAGACATACTGTAGCCGGGTAGGCCTAGAACAAAATATGTACATAGTGCCAAAATTTGCTATACAAACACAAGTCAAAGTTAGAAAATTAGTGCTGCTTTTATGGCAACTTCAATGGAGAAAGACTTCTGAACTTGGACATAGATATCTTTGGCTCTGTTTCGAATTTATTCATGACTATTTTTATTGGTATTTTGTAAAAGACAATAAACCAAAAACGGCTGATAAATTTAAAGAAATAGGGCCTATAGAGCGTTATTTTTGAGGAAAAATATGTCAAAATTTTTTCCTAGTATGTTTCATAGGTCTTAGCTAATCTTATTATAGGAAATATATTCCTCCGAGAAAAGAAAAGGTAATTCTCTCACCAGATAGATTGCCTGGAACTGGAAGACTCGATCGTGTCCGGTCTCCCTTTCTGAGAAAGGCAACAGGCCCAAAACCGAAGCCACCAGATCATCGGCAACATTCCACATTCTACTAGTAGTCTTTTCCTTGGGCCATCCGCAATGGTTGTCAAATAGCTAGCTAGAAGGAATTTTATTGGCTCTCAATAGCACTTTACAAATAGCTAGCGAGATGACGTATAAAAATAATATAAAAGTAGCACTCTTATTGGCTATCGAGAGAGAAAGATCAAATAACTAGCGACTTCCTAATAGCTAGCTATTTGATCTCTCTCCTCGATAGCCAATAAGAGTGCTACTTTTGTAAGTTGCTTCATCAAAATAGTATTTATTTATTTATATGTAGCTAGCTAGCTATTTGTAAGTTGTCATTGAGAACCAACAACATTCTTCTAGAGACCAAATAGCTAGCGATTTGAAGGCTATTGCGGACGCCCTTCCTCCGTAACACTATTGCGGACGCCCTTCCTCCGTATTTCATGGACGCGTAAGCCGAGGAAAACAAACACACGCCTCGCTTCCCCCGCCGTTTCCGCGATCGGGCCGTTGACTCGCTCCGCCCCTTCTTCCACTGCCAGCCCGGTCCCACCTGCCTCGCCCCCACGAGTCAGTGACGGTAGCGCGGCGAGCCCAGAAAAAACGCACCAGCGGCAGTGTCTCCCTTCCGGCTCCGGCTGGGAGTGCGGCGCGGGCGGTGCGGCGGGACCAGCTGGGATTCGGACTCGGTCCGCGCTGGGCCCTGCCTGCGTGTGTCACCTCACCTGTGTCTGTGTGTGTCCGGGCGGGCGGCTCGCAGTCTGGTTGGGCTCGGATGGTCGGTGCCGGACGCCGGGCGCGGAACCCTAACCCTAGGGGCCGGCTATATTAGATGCTGGGGGGCGGCGCCGGAGGCGCTGGCGCTGGCGCGGGCCTCTCAGCGGTGATTCAGGCGGCGGTCGTCGGCATCGTGCTCTTCTCCGCGGCCGTCGTCTTCGTGCGCCGCGCCGCCTCGCGCTACTTCGTCGTCGACGCCGCGGGGTTCGCCGCCTCCTACGACGATCACCACCACAGCTCGCCCCGCTACGCGATGTCGTCAAAGGGGAGCCGGCGCGAGCAGGGGCCGCCGCAGCCCCGGACGCCACGGGGCCCTGCGCCGCGTGTGGTGGCGTCGCCTCCAAGAAGTGCTCCGGGTGCAAGCGCGTGCGGTACTGGTGCGTGGCGTGCGCTCCTCTCTCCTCCCCTCCTCCTAGTATTCGCCCCTGTGAATTGTCTGCTGGTGTAATGCGCCGCATGTGATCTTGCCGAGTTCCCAGCGGGATTTGTCGCTTCTGCTGTGTGATTTGGTGGTTGGCTTGGGGCGGGCAATCGTACCGGGATCTTTGCACGGTTCTTGACCTTGGTCCTGCTGCTCCTGCTTATGAAATCTAATTTTTACAATCGTGGCGTAATTGGTGTTTCCGGTGGTTCATTGCGTTGTCCATGATCTTGAATTCACGCAGTTGTTGGGAGTTTCTGATCCTGCTAAATGCGTGGTTCTCCTGGGTTTTCTGCAATTTGCTGTTCTGGTGATGGTGTTTGCACCGGAGGTGCGCTTGGTAAACTTCTGGTTTGAATGAGGTTTTCTTGTGCTGGACAGGAGATTTAGCCTCTCTTTGTGTTTGGATGTGTGTCCGTGTGCCGCACAAAAACAACCATGGCAATCCTATGTCTTGGAGAGTGTGATGATCCATTCACAACAGTACAACGAGTGCCTGTTCTAGTGTGGAGTCGTTGGTTTGTTTGCGCTTAAAATTAGTAACCCCCTTGCTAACTCCAATGCATAGTATACTGATTTTTTTTTTCTCTCTGAGGCTTGTTTGTTGAAACTAAGGAGACAGAGTTTAAAACAGTGCTCAACTAATGACCGCACGACAGTTCCCTGTCCTTGATGTCTGACTGTTTCAATCTGTCAAGGTGGAGGCAAAAGCTATCTTTTCAGTTCCTATGCAAATGTTGATTTAACGATAACGTGTACTCCTACACATCAAACAATATTGAACCCATTTTCTAAAAGCTAATATGGTTGGTTTGATTGAAACCATATGAATTTCATTTTGGTGTAATGTGGGTTATTTGTCCTGTTTGGCAATATTGGTCTGTTGGCCACATGAAACTTGTAAAACAGATGATGATAGATAAGCAGGTTATTGCTGTGTGTTATTTACTCTCGAAATTGATTGAATGGACTCGTAAGCTGGCAAGTGGATTGTAGAGAAACAAATATTCTTGCTGCCTTACTACGCCGTGGCATGAATCTGTGGACTCCGATGTAGTTTTCGATGTGTGTTTTATTTCAATAGAATCTGCACTTTTAGTGTCAATTACTATTAGAAACCTGTCCCATTTGTGCTTCTGAGTCCAACATTGTCACAGAACCTGTTGTAATTCTTTTTTGTCACAATGCTGCTATGTTGCTCTCAGGCACTAATCTCATCATTTACTCTCTTCTTCAGTTCCCAAGATTGCCAGACGAAGCATTGGCAAATTGAACACAAAGTCAAGTGCAAACAAATGAAATCATTGGATCCTGCTGACAAGTTATCCTGTGGAAGTGAGGCCAACAGTAAGAAATCATCAGGTTTTGGCCGCATCTCATTGGTGCCTGCCTGTAAAAAGATAAGCAAGGTACTCTTTTAACCTATAAATTTCTACAGTATGTGTTTTCACTTTTCAAGTGTCTGCAGCCATTTTTGTTTGTGTCCCCCATACACAGGGTCAGGTTCTCTTTCCTTATGATGAATTCTTAAAGTTGTATAACTGGAAGGACCTTGATGTTGTACCTTGTGGGCTTATGAACTGTGGCAACAGGTACAGCATAATAATACTTTATATTATCGTTTGTTTGCTTTATTTACACATGCCTCTTGCATGCACATGATAAATCCTCTTTTTTCTGTGCAGTTGCTTTGCTAACGTGGTTTACAATGTCTCTCATGCACGAGACCACTTGTGGCCTATCTGTTAGGAAAGGATCATAGCAGGGAATGTATGTGGTTGTCTATAATATGCATGCATTGATGACATCTTGTTTCATTTGCTTAAAATTGTTCATTTTTACGCTTCAGGTTCTATGAGACATGAAGATTGGTGTTTTTTATGTGAGCTACAATGTCATATTCATAGAGCTAGTGGAAGTATACACCCATTTGCTCCTACAAATATTCTTTCTCATCTGCCAAATATTGGTGGCAATCTTGGCTTTGGTAGGCAAGAGGATGCTCATGAATTCATGAGGTGAATTACTAGTATTCTTTGCTTAGTTTACGTGGATGGCTCCCTGTTGCATCGTCTTCAATTCAATGTGCTGTTATTTATATTATTTTCAGGTTTGCAATTGATAAGATGCAATCTGCTTGCCTTGATGAATATGGAGGTGAGAAGGCCGTAGATCTTAGAACCCAAGAGACAACCATTATTCAGCACATATTTGGTGGGCGGCTGCAGTCACAGGTTTCTTACGTTTTCACTTCAGCCATTTTAAATATGTACTGTATTTGGTTTTCTTTTGCCTGTGCTTTATTTAATCAGCTCTGAACTTCTAATTGAGCTGCATTCTGTTATGTGAATGTTACAATTCATCAACATGTAGTGTATAGTGCCTAATTAGAAAGATGTGTGCAGGTTCAATGCACTGCATGCGGAATGGTCTCAAACCGCTATGATAATATGATGGATTTGACTGTTGAAATTCAAGGTGATGCTGAATCATTGGAAAAATGCTTGGATCAGTTCACTGCTATCGAGTGGCTTGATGGGGATAATAAGTACAAGTGTGATGGGTAAGTGTGGATCTGTGCAAGTGCTTATTTCAAGTAACTAGTCACATGCACTTCCTACATATTTTGTAGCCACATTTATCAACCAATTTAGTTTAAGTGCATGCTACCTAGTTTTCTTCTGATGATGATCAGTACAAAGCACAAATTTGTATCATGTATGCACATTTGAATGTCTTGTAAATGCATGGATGTAATAACTAGAAGTCAAACACTAGTGTGTTCTAAAGCCTAGGTAGCTATTCATATTATTAATTTTGTATTAAATTGTTAGTGCTGGTTGGTTAATGCTGAAAAAATTAATTATCATCAATGAATAATTTTGAATGTCTTGTTAGTGCGGTAGGCGGTAGCTATTCATTTTTCATTGCTATCTTTTGCCCTATTTTCCCATGCCTGCCCCTACTTAAATGCACATAATCAATAAAATAAATTGCCACCTATCTTAACTGTAGAAATGATTGATAGCTAATATTCATTGTACCTCACCTAAATCCTTCTGTCCAATTCCAAATGGACCTATATTTGGGATCAGAGGTAGCATGTGATTTCAGTTTGTAGACTTTGTTTAGATCAAAGTGTTGAACATTCTTTTATGCAGATGCAACGACTATGTGAAAGCACGGAAGCATCTTCAGTTCATCAATCTCCAAATATACTTACTATCACTCTCAAAAGATTCCAGGTTACGACATCAGTTTGTTACACATCTGTATCAATGAAGTTATATGATTGCATAATAACAACTTCGAATAACAAACTTTTATGTGCCTGTAACAGAGTGGTAGATTTGGGAAACTGAATAAGAGAGTACATTCCCTATGGAGTTAGATCTGACACCATACACGAGTTGCACTGATGGAAGTGACCTGTATGATCTCTATGCTGTGGTCGTTCATCTGGATATGCTGAATGCGTCATTTTTTGGACACTATATATGCTATATCAAAGGTTATCAAGGAAGGTGGTATAAAATTGATGACTGCAAGGTATATGTAGTTCAACATTTGTATGTTACGACACAATCTGTTATAAGCACCATTTCACCAGCTGCTTTTTGTATATGTAGGTTATGGTTGTTGATGAGGAGGAAGTACATGCTCAAGGCGCTTATATGCTTTTATATAGCAGGTAATTGCTGTCCAATG
The DNA here is from genome assembly GCA_009763385.1 of Coix lacryma-jobi var. lacryma-jobi. NCBI lineage: Eukaryota > Viridiplantae > Streptophyta > Magnoliopsida > Poales > Poaceae > Coix > Coix lacryma-jobi. The sequence continues at coordinate 14,709,232 of CM019824.1, forward strand.
ATTTTGATGCTGCCTATCATTGTCTGTCTGAAAGGTCCGAATGGCTAGAGGGGGGGGGGGGGTGAATAGCCTATTTAAAAATCTAGAATCCTGAAACTCACAGCTCAAAACGGATATCAGAACACACAGTCCGTACTACCGACTATGGGCGGTACTACCGGGTCGGTACTACCGGCTCCAAGGGTCGGAACCACCGACAACCTAGGAACAACTACGAAATAGAGATGAACGAGATGCAAAATTGAATCTAGCTTATGCCAAGGTTTTTCTAAGAGATGTAGATGAAGTTTATACTTATCCAAGAAGTGGCTCCTCCCCAAAAAGTAGATCGAGCCTTCTCACACCTAAGAACGAGAGAGGAGGGAGGGAGAAGAACGCGAAGAACAGAATGCAAACGAAATAATCCAAGATGCAATCCAAACAAGCACACGAGAGACACGAGATTTAACCCGAGGTTCGGCCACTTCACCAAGAAGCACCTACGTCCCCGTTGTTGAGGTGACCACGAAGGTCGGAGTCTCTTTCACCTCCTTGCCTCACTCAAGCAACCACAAAGGCTAGTTGAGTTTCTTCACTAAGAATCAAGGGGTAATACAAACACTTCGAAGTGCCCTCACAAATGAGTCAATCAGGCAACAATCGAAGAACACCTAACCGGCTAGAGTTCCAAGAACTCAAGAGTAAAGAACACAAATCAAGCCGAGAGATGTTGGATCCAAGTGCTCTAGACGTAGATCGATGTGTCTCACTCTCTAATCTCACTTCCCTAGCTCAAAGCTTGCAAGGATTCACTCTAGAATCAAAGGGGGAGAGAGAGGAGGTTAGTCAACACTTGGGAGCTCTCTTTCTTGTGTTTTGGGCGCAATGAATCGAGAGGTATGTTAGAAGCGGCCGAGCGGCTACTTAACCAAGACATGCTGCGCAACGGTCGGTAGTACCGACCCCTTGGTCGGTAGTACCGACCGTACTAGATACGACCGTTACAGCGGACGTTGACCAGAAGGAACAACGACCTTGGTCGGTACCACCGGAGGTCGGTAGTACCGACCTTATGGCGGTACTACCGCCAGGCCAAACAAGCCACTTCCAGAGAGCATCCAAAACACTTCCAGACCATGGTACCACCGACCCCATGGTCGGTGCTACCGAGGGTCGGTACTACCGACCCTATAGCGGTACAACCACCAGGTCAAACTGACCACTTCCAGAGAGCACCAAACTTCCTCCAAACCTTAGAGTCACCTACAGTCGGTACCACCGGCCTATGGCGGTAACCGACAGGCCAAAAAGAACCTACACAGAGAGGAAGAAAAACGTCCTGGATCCTTGGTACTACCGACCTTATGGTGGTACTACCGCTAGGTCACTTGAGACCAAATCCAGAGAGCCTTGCACACAGCACCCTTGGGCGGTACTACCGACCCCCTTGGGCGGTACTACCGACCACACCCAGAAAACCTCTATGTGTTCGTGAATGCGTGGTGTCTCTCAAGCGCTAGAAGTTAGTCGTCATGAGCACTTTTCTCCACATCTAGCTAGCCTCAAATGTGTCCCTCTTGATAGTCCGGCTTGCCTATTACTCAAGATCAAAGATAAAACTAAAGTCTCAACTTGAGCATGGCATCTATTCCCTTCTCCATTCACCGAAGGACAGAGCATTGAACATTGAGAGCTTGGGCCGTCACCATCCAACATGGTCGCCATTAGCTAGCTCCATCAAAGGCTTGGTCAAAATCTCTCATTGCTACAAGTATACTTAGCATAGGATTGACCAAAATAGGTTTCATCAATTAACCAAAACCAAACTAGGGCTTTCACTGTCTCATTTTCCATGTGGGGTTGGGTGCAGTGCTCGCTTATATTAAAACCTCACAATTGTACCTCACGAGAATCCAAATCTATTTGTCAATTTGTGCTTGATCTGATCATATGGACATTCTTGCTATTCTTTTGCTTTTGTACTGCTGCTCCCAGGATTCTGAGCATCGTTAACCAAATATAGTTGTACTATACTGACTGGAAAAAGATCCATATTGCCTGTTTTGGGCGGTGACAGATGTACAACATGCGGCCAATGGGAAATATATCGAACCAACCTAAACCCTGCTGTATGAACTATCAACTGTGATAATGCAATGTGACAAGCACATAGCTCAACCTGCTTTCCCTATGTTTATTGTTGGTTCTCTTGATTTCAGCCAAACAACTAATGCCTATCATAATTGTCTAATGTTCACCCTTTTGGGACACTATTGTTCTCATACTAAAATTTCCATGTTTTCTCCATTGAATCCATTTTTTTCTTATATATTTAACTAGTACTTGTCAGATTGCTGCAAAGTGTGCTGTTTGGACTGAAGAGTTGACAAACCTACATTTCTGTTTGACTCTGCAGGAGAACAGCTCGTCCCAGGCCACTTGTTACAGTTGATGAGTCTGTGAAACAGCAACAACAGTGCAAATTGCTCGCTTCAAATGGACAAAGCCACATGATACTAGCAGATGCAACATTAAACTGTGAATCATCTTTGAAGACTACAGAAGATCTGTTACAACAGGATTGTGAATCCAATAATGAATCCTTGCATGAAATGAATATTAAGGACCAGGAGTTAGACTTGGATGATCTACGTACAAGCATTGAAGATGACAAATTCATTAGCAATGAAAACCTACATATACCAGGTTCACTAGTATCACATGTTCTCGAAGATACTAGAGCTCCAGATTCCTTTGCAGAGCAATGCGAGGTGCAACTTGGCCCTCCCTTAGAAGGTGGTCCTATTACAATGAGCTCTGTGCAGTTTGGCAACTCCATAAGCGAAGTATCTTCAGAACATTCCTTAACAGAGCAATGTGAGGTGTCTGCCTCATGTATTGATTCAGTTGACTATATGGATGTTGATACTGAAGCTGGTGCAGAAGTTGAGAGATGGGATGGACAAAGACCTGTCTTAGATGATTCAGTTGGAAGGCCGAACAATAACACAACAATTCCAACTGCGAATGGGATGCCAGGAGAACCCAAACCATCATTTTCCTCTGGTTTTTTTTATAAGCCCTCAAGAAAAAGGTCTTCCTTTGCAGAAGAGGATAGTGCTGGTTCTCCTCGAAAATTAAATGGCTATTGCAATGGACATCTCAGCAGTCTAGAGCAAGGAATTCTTGCCAGCTCTGGAAGTGAAAAGTGCATTGGAGATACACTCGTGACATCCAGTAATGGCAATTACTCTGCAGTCAATGGTGATATACAATCTAGCAATGATTCCGTGCATGCAGACAAGGGAGATGTGCCTTTTGTTTCTCATGGCTTTGAGCCAAGACCTTACAAAGTGCTATCAGACAGCAACAACAATTGCAGTAGGACCAATGGGAAACCTAAAGCTTGCCAAGGGGACATGTCATTTTTACCTCGGGGCTTCCTTGGAAGGCCTAGTTCTAGAGGGATTTCAGTCAAAGCAGATGATGGTTTGCCATTTAGTAATGGTGCATCATCATCCTTTGGGAATGGAAAAAGTAAGTTGAGTAACAACTCATCTGCTATAGGTGGCTTGTCTCCTGGTTTCCTTACAAGACATCGCAGGGAATCCATGGCCCGAGGCACAAGCTCTGTCACTTCAATGGATACAAAATCTAATGGTGCTGCAGTAATGCCAAGCCATGCAGAAGAAATGGTTTCTGATTGTACGACAAATGGCTCTTCATTCCAAATAAGAGCAGCGTCCGACCACCTTGATGAAAATGGCCTTGCAATTTTGGCCACAAAAAGTAACAGCTGTGGGCAAGAAAATGACAGTAATGGAACCCCCAGCATGAATCATGATGGATCTGAACATGATGGACTGCGCCGACGAATAACCTCAAAATTTTTTGAGCAGGATGGTATTGATGCCCAATAAAAAGCATGATTGCATTGCTATAGCTGGTGAGAATAGAGGCCATTCGAACACACAAGTGAGAACCTGTGTGCTCATGTCATAGCTGGTATATAAACTGATGAAGGGCTGTGAGCTAGGAAGTAAATGCTAGCTGATTGATTGCTCGAAACTGTAATTGGAGCAAGCATTGTTTGCTTGATAGAATTTTTTTCCTCTTTCGCCACGTGGCACCCACTTGTCAGAGGGGTAGAGGGGTGTCTCTGGGTTTCCACACAATTTGCAGAAACCCAGATGCTCCCCTAATGCCATGCTATTTTGTTGGCATTAGTATCAGGTACATAGCTGAGCGTAGGCTTACTACTGTTCCCTTGATCCATAGCTTAAATAAACTGGAATTGCTGACTCCTCCGCTGTCATGAAAGCTGAATCAGTTGTAGAGTGATAAGAGGAAATTCTCATGGCTTTCACCTTTATATTTTGCATCCCCTTGCCTCGCATGATGTTTTTGTTGATGTTTACTGTGCGATGGTGGATGAAACTCTTAACTGTGGTTACTCTGGTCACTTCAAAATACATGAAATGTCCAACGCCTCAATGATTTCGTCACATTGGCCTGGGTGCATATATTATTGGCTTATTTTATGTATTTTGTGTTCTATAAAGTTACAACAATCTCGGCTCGTTGCCGTCCTCATGCATGTGTGTGTAGCCATTAGCCAATGGTGCTTTTTTGGTCAGTTTTAGTTCGTGCCATCCTCCTGATCTGTTCATGTCATCTCGCTACAAGGGATACAAAGCTTTAGGGGGCATTTATTGCTCATTTTTTCCACCACGGCAAAGCCAAATTTCATTACTTGGAGCAACGAAATTATAAAAGTTTTTGTATGATTTTTGTATGACCGAACATTAAGAGCATCTTCAAGAGACTTGTTATCTTTGTTTTGTATGCTATATTTAGATATTTAGAGTAAAAGATGAACTCCAACAGCTATGCTATTTTGTTTTGTAAAATAACAAGTTTGCTATTCCTAAAATCTCGCATGGTAAATATAGCTTGCATGCGTCACTAGCTATCTAATATTGCTATAATAGAAAGACTGTTGGAGTTTTCTATTTTTTTATAGAGTTTTTTTATTTTAGAGACTAGCTATATTATAGGTTTAGCCATCCATTTTTACCAATTCTCTTGGAGTTGCTCTAACCACCCTCCCCTCCACACACACACTTTTCCAAACAACCGCCTTAGAAAGAACACAAAGGGTTCCTCCAATCGGTGCAAACACACCACGCCGCAAAAAACAACTTCCCTGGTAACGCTAAACTATACCCACGATAACCAGAAATTTTGCTGTTGACTGCAACATTACATGTCCAGACCGGCACAAGGCCATCAAAAGGTTTTCTAAACTACAGACTACCAATCCAAAAAAAAAACTCCAGCAGCTTCAAAGGCTGAAGATCTTCACACGATCGCCATCCTGTTGTCGCCTCCGTCCATCCGATCTTTCTAGTGAAATTGAAGAGCTGTCTTTTTGAGAACCTCTGCGCCTTGCTCCAGCTGCAAGGATGCTTCCTCCTTCTGTAAACCTGTCCAATATGATAGCATTTATTGCTCATAGAATGATATATCCTCGGTTTATTTCCTTTCACATTAATTAGGCAATTTAACAGTATCTTTGGCCACCAATTAGTCGAACTGTGGGAATTCTTATAGTAATATACAACGGGTTCCTTTCTTTTCACGTCGATTAGGCAATTTAATAGTATATTAGCTTTGACCACACCAATTAGTCCAACTGTGGGAATGCTTATAGTAATATAAAACAGTATTAATTTATGTTGTTGATATACTGCATCAATTGAAGAAATTTGTAATCCTAGTTAATTTTTAGCAGGGGTGTTTGAAATTTGGATCACCTGCTAATAGCTGCTAATAGGTGGTTGGATAGGTCATAGGTGTATATGGACTATTAGCATCTATTAGCAACTTCTAACATGCTAATGAAACTAATAGTTAGCAGCCATTTAGCTAATAATTAGCAGGTTATTAGTAGATCTGTTTGGATCTACTAGTACTGATTTTAGCCGATATTTTTTAGTGCCAATGAATTAACCACCCTAATTATTACTCCCTCCATCCCAAATTATAAGACATTCCAAGAATCTTGGAGAGTCAAAGTTTTTCAACTTTGACCAAATTTATATAATAAAATAATAATATTTATGATACCAACTAAGTGCAATTACATTCTTCATTACTTATATTTTCATAATATACATATTTGATGTTATAAATCTTTGTATTTTTCTATATAATTTTGGTCAAAGTTGAAAAACTTTGACTCTCCAAGATTCTTGGAATGTCTTATAATTTGGGATGGAGGGAGTAGATATTATTCGACAACTTCTGATAGTAGATCTAGCACGGCAGCGCCAGAGACGATCAAAAAGGAAAGAAAATGCGGACAAAAACTTCAACAGACTGATGAACAACAGAGCAAGCAAAAGTTGTGAAATGACGTCACAGCTCTTCGATATAGACTGTATATAGGGGCCACCCATCAGGAAAGGAAGACCCAAGCAAACTTCGTAAAGGCAAAACCCGCATTCTCGCGTCGGCTTCCTTCCACACCCGTTCAGCCCCCGCGTCTCGCCTCGAGATCTCGCCCCGTCGCCATGGATGCGATCGACTCCGTGGTGGATCCCCTCCGCGACTTCGCCAAGGACAGCGTCCGCCTTGTCAAGCGCTGCCACAAGCCCGACCGCAAGGGTACGTGCAAGGATTCCTCCATCCGCCATGCCCTGTTCGATTCCGAGCTGTTTTGGTTCTTCCGTCGTCAGATCTGACGGTGTGTGTGTGTGTGATCTGGGCTTGCAGAGTTCACCAAGGTGGCGGCGCGGACGGCGATCGGGTTCGTTGTCATGGGCTTCGTCGGCTTCTTCGTCAAACTCATCTTCATCCCCATCAACAACATCATCGTCGGTTCCGGCTAGGTTCGTGTCTATTATTCCCTTACGCACCCCCTGCACGTTAGATCCGCTTGTTTCGATGTCGTGGTTTGCCGATCTGCGGTGCGCGCTCTTGTTTTTGTGGGTCTGTGCACGCTTTTGAGGGGTGAAATTAGGTGGCGCGGAGACTGTGGGGATGATAAGATCTCGGCCGATCTGAGGCGCCGTTTGGTACAGCTCAGCTTCACCAGTGAAGCTGTTTTTTTAGAAAATAGCTTGATGAGCAACTTACTAGCTGAAGTTGAGCTGTTTTGAAAAAAATGTTTGGCAAAACAGCTTCACCAACAACTATGCATGATTGAGAGGGAGAAATGGAGGTGTAAGCTATGAAAAGCTATTTTTTTCAGCTTCATGGGTGAAGCTGTTTTTGTGAGAGGGGGATAAAACAGCTTCATGGGCGAAGCTGTTTTGTAAAATGGTGTTTGGCAAAAAAAAAACAGCTCATGAAGCTGCTGTGAGCTGTACCAAACAGGCCCTGAGTATGCCTGTTCACTATTGTTAATTTTGGCTTCGTGGCTTATAATTTGATTGGAAACGATATAACTGGCTTCGTGTACACATTGTTGAATTGTCCAACTCAGCTATTACCAAGTCAAACATAATTGTACATTGTATAGCACCGGCCCTTGATTTATTTTTGTCATCTGTACATCATTTTTTGCAACTTTTCATACTGCAAACATGGTCGTTCAAGGTATGTGATGTATGGCAGATTCCCCCACCCCCCAATAAGGATCTTTTAAACAAAACCTACTGATGATCAATTATGGGCGGATGCTTATAATTGGATTGATTTTTGCTAATGGAGTTTAGTAACAGGCAGGTCATCTCTTTGATAAAATTTCATTTTGCCTGCTTCTGTTTTGAGGAATCATGATTAAGTGAAAACATCACCATTTGTGGACAAGTTGCTTTACTAACTATTTCTATTAGGGATTCACATGTCCAATTCTTGTTGGGAAAACCTGAGTGAATTTGAAATACTGTGTTCCCCGACCATATCTTACCATGATTGATGGCTTTGTAGACATGATCAGTCTTTCTACTGACTACTGAGTAAAAAAAACATATACGCTCTGTTACCGATGGCCTTACAGCAGAATGTATAAGTGTTTCAAATTCACTATTTCAGCTCATTCGTAAATAGAAGCAGTGCACAATTTGAGTAGCGTAAGTAATAATTTCCTGTTCTCATACGAGTACAATGAGTGTGCTAATAATTTGTCCTGTGTTTTGTGCAGGCTTACATGAGTATAGGACGACTAGCATGGGAGTAGTGCTATACTTTTGAGAGCAATGGATAACGAGGATCTTAGTCTTTCGAATAGTATTGTTAATGACAGTTTTTCTTGTCAATTGTGTTTCTGGAGTAATCATTGTACTGTAAGACTTCAGGATGTCTGCATACCTGATTCTGAGTAGACCTTGAATCCTTGATGAATCAGTCAGTCTTGGAAAGAAAGTTTCATATTTTTGTTGTTCTGTTAAGCTGTTTTTGTTGCTGTCTACAGCTCTCTTGGTGATGGTTTGCACGATTTGGTGGTTTACTGTTTTTATTAGCATATATTTGCGGATTGTCAGCTTTCAGAACTTAAGCTGGACACTCCTAGCTTTGTTTCTGTTTTGGGAGTGTTATCTTCTGGAGCTTGTTTTCTGTTTGGGAGGGAACTTCTGTTGTTTCATACGTGGGGTCGTAGTATCTAGGTGTTTAATCAGCCAGGGCTTGTTACTAGTTGAGACTAAAAATTAGTCTAGATTAGCTAGGGTTGGTTAGCACAATTAGTTTGAGGCTTGGATAAAAATTTAGCCCACCTGGTGTTTATGGATTAGGTAATTTTGGCTGATTGTTTAGATGATTTTTAGTTAACTACGTAACAATTATCCCTGGTATCCTAACACCCTTAGCAATGCTGCATCGTAGAAGGCATGTAGCTTTAGTCGTGGGATGGCAGACCGTATATGTTCTGCTGTTCAAGGGTATCGATGGAAGGCATGTCGTTTTCTGAGGGTTTTACGTCTATGTCATCGCGAAAAATGGCTCCAACCCTCAGGTCCCTGAAAGAAAAATGGCTCTAACCCTTAGGTCCCTGAAAGATCAAAGCGAACTTGTGTATCCAATCTCATTTTGGTTTTGTCTCACATGCCACTCCGTCCGGATTTCTGTTAGATTTCGTCGTTTGGGCGCACTGACAGGTGGGTCCGAGCCAGAAAAAGACCAAAATACCCTCCTCTCTCTCTCCTCTCTCCCTCTCTCTCCCTCATCCTCTTAGACACAACCGAACCGAAGCTTCCTCCTCCCCGCCCGTCGCACGCACGGGCACGGCCGCACGGTAGCAGCAGCAGCTAGCTAGCTAGCTAGCTACCGAGCCAGAGCACCACGCACATGGCGGCGTCCGCGAGCCGCCCCCGCGCCGGGGCCGGAGACGAGGCGTACGAGGACCTGCTGCCGCCTGCCGGTGATGGGGGAGCGGCTGGGCGCGGCGAGCCTGCTGGCGGAGCTGCGCGCGGGGTTCCGGCTGCTGGCGGACCCGGTGCGGGGCGCCATCACGCCCGACAGTCTGCGGCGCTCCGCCGCGGCCGCCATGGCCGGCACGCGCGCGAGCTCCGCCGCGGCCACCATGGCCGGCACGCGCGCGAGCTCCGCCGCGGCCACCATGGCCGGCACGCGCGCGAGCTCCACGGCGACCGCCTGCACGCCCAGCATCACCAGCGACACGTACGGCATCAGCTGGCCTTGATGTACATCCGTGTTGGCCTTGATGTACATCAGCTGGCTGAGCTCCACGGAGATGGCCGCCGCCAGCGTCGCGACGCGGAGGATCCCCTCGACGATGCGCCAGGACAGGATGTCCTGCCGCTGCTCCCGGTACAGGATCGGCAGCGTCTGCAGCTTCGTCGTGTTGAAGTGCAGCGGGTCGCCGGGGTCGCGGAGAGATGACTCTGCTGGCTGCGACGACGTCGTCGTCGACGAGGACTCTGCCTGCGACGACGTCCAAGAGGACGCTTTGCCCCCTCCGAACTCGCCGGGCATTCCAGCGAACGGGTCCGGCACGGCCGCGACGTGCACGGAGAGGTCCTCCGCGAGGTTGGAGAGGCTCATCGCGTCGTCACCGAGGCTGTCGGCTTTCTTGGGGTAGCTCAGGAGCGACTTGGCGAGGGCGGCCCCGAGTTGAAACGGCTCGCTGCGCCTGAGAAACTCGCTGGCCTGCCTCACCTTCGTGTAGTTGTACGCCATGCTCAGCGGCGCGCCGCCGGAGACGCCGAACCGGTTCCAGAGCTCCGTCGGGTGCACCGTGCATTTGGTCGTCAGCGGGAAGTGGGCGACGCCACCGCTGCCGTCGACGCGGGTGATCTGCCCCACCGTGAGGCTGCGGCGGGTGGCCGTGAACGTGGTCTGCACGTACAGGCAGACGCGGGAGTGACACGCCTCCGTGCCGACGCCGAGGCAGCCCACCATGCAGAGCTGCCCCGTGGACGCGCGCCACACTTCCTCGGCCGCGAGGGTCATGCCGCTGAGCCCGCTCCGCTTGCCCGCCGAGTACTTGTGCTCCCATAGGGGCACGGCGCGGAACACGACCGACACCCTCGCCGAGCTCTCGCCGCCCGGGGCGTTCCTCGGCTCGCACCGGACGTCCTGCATCAGGATGCTCACGTCCGTGAAGGCGCCGTCCCTGGCGTCGATTGCCTTGTCCGTCTCGATCTTTTTCCGGTCACGTCTGAGAGGATGAGGGAGAGAGAGAGAGGGGGCATTTTGGGTTTTTTCGGCTCGGACTCCCCTGTCAGGACGACCAAACGGCGGAATCTAACAAAAATCCGGACGAAGTGGCATGTGAGAAAAAAACGAAAATGGGATTGGATATACAAGTTCGGTTTGATCTTTCGGGGACCTGAGGGTTGGAGCTATTTTCATAATGGCATACATGTAAAATCCTCTCGTTTTTTTACCAGGGAATGGGATGGCAGACCGTAGACGTTTGCTGTTCATGCTCTGATGGTTTCAGCAAAAAGAGATGGCATGTAGACATGTAGAGTTGTAGACGAAGCAGCAGTACGAGAATCACAACCTATGGGTCTGTTTGGAATGGAAAATAATAAAACACAGGAATAAGAAATGAGTGTGGTGGAAAACAAAGGATTGAAAAATACAGGGATTTCGTTTCAAAAAAAAAAAATAGTTCGTTTCGTTTCGAAAAATACAGGGATTTTATAGGAACAATTGTTTGGAACGCAGGAATATAGGAGCATGTTTATTCCTTCATTTTAGTGAACAAAGACTTGCTATCTCACCATTCATATGTAGGAAATTTTTCCAAGAGTTCAAAGTGAATGTATTATTTCCTCCATTTCGTGAAAGAGAGGAAGCCTTTCCATAGGAAAGGAAAACTTCATTCCTTCATTCCAAACACCATGTGATGAAAGCAACACATAGAAATTTGTTTTCTTTAAAATTCCTATAAAATCCCTCCAATCCAAATAAGCACTCATTCCTTCGTCGTCTTCTCCCAGCAACCTTTCTCTCCCAAACTAAAAATGGCGCCCTCATTAAAAAAACTAAAAATGGCGCCCATTATCGTTTTATCCGTTCCAATCCTTTCCCCCTTTTTTACTCTTTCAAACAAAAGGCATGTATATAGTTTTCAAACTAAAGGCTTGTATATAGTTTTATCTGTTCTAAATAGTATACTGTTTTTTTAAATTTTGTACCTAAACATAGTGTTCTATATACCAATATAGATATATATTTATTTGCTCATACTGTAGTATGACACTTAGTTATTTTTTCTAAATATATAATTTTTATCATATATATAAACATATAATATATTTAGATATATAGTAAAATATGTGTATCTATAAAAACTAGAAAACTGAGGTCACAACATGAAACATTTTATTACCATTGGCAGTCGAATCTGCTACCTATTTCAGCGAAAATTGGCAGCTGATGTTATGCTCAAATCGATAGTTTTGTACACCCACCCCCTAATTGACCTTCGCATCACAAATTCACCTTCTAACTGTCCTTTGTCACAAAAATTAGAGGAACTCAAATTTTCTTTTTTTGTACTCACCCACGGATGTACTCTCCGATCCGTTCCAAATTATGTTATTTTGGCTTGTTTAGATTCATTGTTTTGACTATATAAGTAGACATAATGTACTCCCTCCAGTTTGATAAAAGAAGTCGTTTTGGATAAGATTTAGATCAAACATTGAGAATATAAATCATGAATAACTTTTAAATTATTGAGTTTAGAGATGTAAAAATCATATAAATAAATTTGTCTTGAAAAGTACTTTCATAAAAATATACATATACCACTTTCCAATAAATATTTTTTAAGAAACAAGTGGTCAAAGTTAGAGCAACTCCAAGAGAGTTGATAAAAATGGATGACTAAACCTGTAATATAGCTAGTCTCTAAAATAAAAAACTCTATAAAAAAATAGAAAACTCCAACAGTATTTCTATTATAGCAATACTAGATAACTAGTGACGTATGCAAACTATATTTACCATACGAGATTTTAGGAATAACAAACTTGTTATTTTACGAAACAAAATAACATAGCTGTTGGAGTTCACTTTTTACTCTAAAAATCTAAATATAGCATACAAAACAAAGATAGCAAGTCTCTTGGAGATGCTCTTACATTTTGAAGAACGTGTCGCTGTCCAAAACGACTTCTTTTACCAAACTGGAGTAGTATATCTAAATATATAGCAAGAAAATTATGTTTTTAGAAAAGTCAAAACGTGTTATAGTCTGTAACGGAGGGGTATCTCTCAATTCTTCGGTTGTTAGGCTTTTTTTTATGTGCAACATGTGAAAGGACTGTGACGTCTAACAGGGGGTGAATTAGGCAACTAAAAACTTTACTCTAATTGTGGCCTCTAATTATCACCTAGTCAAAACCTATGCAAGAAAGTAAACTATCTAATTGTGCAACTATGGTTTTGCTAGGTGTGTTGCTATCTCTGCCGCAAAAGAATTATGCGACCTAGTTTCCAATCCTATCAACTAGCCTATCAACTAAGCTAGGAAAGGTAAAGCACATAATTAAGGTAGCAAGATAAATGCGGAAGCTAAATAGCAAGGTAGAGATGCAAACTCCCGTCGACGACTCCAGTATTTTTACCGAGGTATCGAGAAGCACACAATCTTCCCCCTAGTCCTCGTTGGAGCCCCTCGCAAGGGCGAAGCTCCCGGTCGGGCAACTCTGTGGATAGCTCTGGGCCTCCCCACGCGCAAGTGGGTCTCCGTTAAGCCACTCGTGGCAAAGCCTCTCCCGGATGCTCCCCGCCGTCTTTACTATCAAGTTTCCGGCCGAACCGCCGCGGGCCTTGTTCCCTTCGGTACACGGTGGCGGCCACACCACAAACGCGGTTGATGTGGTCTCGCAAGACTACAAGCCCCTCCGATGTACAACAACGGTGCACACAAGCACCGGTAGATAAGAGGTGTTCAAACCACACTAAACACTAGGCCTAGCACCTAGAGCAAGCGCAAAGCGGTGGTCTAACTAGCCTAAGCACTTCGCAAAGCACGTACACTAATCACCTAGTATATCACCTGAGCACTTTGGTGGCTAGAGCAAATAAATATGTGTCTAAGCACTTGGTACATTTCCTTGAGCTCCAACCATATTGGTTTGGCTGGCCATGGGGGTATATATAGAGCCCCAACCAAATAGAGTCATTTGGAGAAAGTCATGGACTTCACAGCGTAGCATCGGACACTGCAGTCGTGACCATCTGACGCGCGTCCGATGCTCCTTTAACGGCTAGATGCCAGCCTGGCACTGTTGGCGCTAAAAGTGACGCACTGTGCCAATCACACAGCAAGCCGGAGAAGCTGGCTTCAAATGTGGCCCGGGTGTTTAGAAGTCCGGTGCGTGCCAGTCAGTTTGCCCTGCAACTAACAAGGGAGATAAACTGTTAAATACAAAGCTGGAACGTGCCGGGTATGACCAGACAGTTCCAAGATGTACGGCCCTGAAGCCACTTACGACGACATATAGCTATGAAAGCTATCTGCCAACAGGTTTAAAAGATTATTCGGCAATATGAACAAAGTTACGTGAATAACAGGTTGCCGAACACGTTTGCATGAGAATCGTACTTGCGTGACGTATAAATATAAGTTAAAACTTAACCAATCTCGATTGTGCAACCGAGTTGGGATCCATGGAGATTGAACATACAAGCTAAGCATGACTAAGCTAATCTAAAGCCTGCGCCTGCCGCACGACACCTAGCCTTGTCATAGATCAAACACACTTAACATGCATGAACCCTAACCACGTGGCAATCCAAATACGGTCCGATCGGCTATTACGAACAATAGATCTACTACATGAAAGACTTTACAATAATAAACGTGAAAGAACAGAGCAGATCTATAAAGATAAAGCCGAACCGAGCAGTATCTAGATTGGGCAAAAGTGTTATGATGAGATAAACATAACAAAACATATAACACAAGGTAACTTAATGAATCTATCAGATTGCCAAATCTAACAGAGCCGATAACTATTTTCACTCATGACTCAATCCGCCGCACGATACAAGGCATAAGCAAAAACCTCCCGTCATAAGGTTAAATCCGCCGCACGATACTAAGCTTAACATACGAGACTACTTGTACCATATCTAAATCCGCCGCACGATACTAGACATGATAACAAGGTTGCCGGAACTTACGGAGGTCGACGGATCGATGGCCCCTCTCGAAGAACACGACGACACGACTTGGACTCGAAGACGGCACGGGGCCGGGTTGGTTGTATTGATTGTGAACAGATATTACAATGGCCTCAGGGTTTATATTTATACCCTGTGGACACGATTACAACGATAAAAACAGGAAACTATGATGTCTTCTACTCCAAGTTTCCTTCAATAACCGGCATGTGTCAAAACGATAAGACCTTATCGCCGAATCCTCTGACATGCCGCGTCCATCACCTCACGGCACAAGCCGATCGTTACCTAAAATAGCCGACCGTAGCATCGCATTGCCGAATTCATTCACTATTGCTTCCATGGCTTTGCCTTCAGACTAGCCGACCGCGCCTGATGCCTGCCGATTCCTCAGGCGGTGATCTTTCCGAACCTGTACTGGGCCGGCCCATTTGTCATAGTGCGAAAATTCTGTGTTAACACATGCCCCCTCAATTTCCGAACAAAGGTATTTGTTCTGAAATTGACCTTGAATCTAGGTTATCATCTCTTCAAGCTCCGCCGCCGCCGTCCGAAGCATTAGCTCCCGCGGAACTCAAATCCTCAGTCTAGTTCCCAATGGCGACCTTTGATGTAGTCCCGGAGGTAAAAACCCTAGCCACAATTACAGTTTCGGCAATCTCTTGGTCGGTTTCTTCATTTTATCCGGCTCTCTGATCCTTTCTTTCTCTTGACTTCTTCCGCCAGGACCTCAAATCCGAGATTCTGATTCCACTCTCAGCCAATCCTGACTCCTACTTTCTCGGGCCAATGGGGAGTGAAGATCCAACCGACCTCATTGAAACGGAATCTCAGAGACTTCCCCTGAAATCTGGAGTATTGGCGCCGAAATAGTGGAAAAAGACCTTTAAGAACTGGCCCCTTCCCCCTATCACCGGTTGGAGAGATTGGTACAGGAGAACTCATGGTCAGTACGGTGTCACATGGGAGGCCCAAGAAATCAATCATGCCCTGGAGCTCTCTCTTTCAGAAATGCAAAAGAACGAATCCCTGCTAATAGCTGCATCTCATTTCTGGTCGGATGTTCTTAATGCCTTCGTCTTTGGTCATGGCGTAATGTCTATCACTCTATCTGACATTTACCTGATGACTGGCCTGAACATCACGCTCCCGATTTCCCATGACACCTTCTCAGGAAAAATCAACCAGGGAGTACTGAAAGTTAACACTGGATGGGCAGGCTATATCAAGGAACACAACAAAAAGTCCAAATCTGTAAATAAAACAGAGCACAAAGCTTTTCTGAATATGTGGCTATGCAGATTCTTCTTATGTGGAAAAGCCAATGAACCGACTCTGAATTATTTCCTTTTAGCCGACCAACTTTCAAATGGCAAGTGTATCCCTATGGGCAGGCTGTTACTGGGCACCCTTTATCATATGATGCATCAAGTATCCTCTGAAATATGCCGCATCGATCGTGACCCGAATGGGAAAACAGCCCAGATGCCATGTTTTAATGGCCCTTGGTGGATAGTCCAAATGTGGCTGCAGCTCCATATGCATGAGATAGTATCTGTCCCACTCGGCAACCACTCTTTCCCATCAATGTACAATCCTCCTTGGATGCCGCATCCGACCTCGACAATCATTTTGCTCCAGTGAAGAGGGCTGTCAAGAACACATCTAGCAAAAGCATTCTTCAGGCTGCAAAGCTCCAAAGCTCTCAAATGGTCATTACCTCATATGAGGAGTATCAATGAAGAACTCTCAATGTACTCTGGAGCTAGAGCTGAAAAATCTGGAAGAAGAAAAGGCCAATCTGGAAGTTCGACTAGCCCAAGTAACTGCTGACATTCAATCTCGCAGTTCCCAACTCTCTAGATTGCCAGACGCGCTTGAAGGTGTTTCATCCATGGTGACAAAATCCTTACTCGAGGATCAAGACCTTGACCAAAAACTCGCCAGGATCCAACACGAAGAGGACGAAGATCAGAAGATTCTAGACCACGTCCAACAAGTGAAGATGGCAGCCTTGAGTGCCCTCACCGAATTCCTGAATGCCGGAGCATCATTGTAATGAACCCCGAGCTTCAAACACTTGACTTGTATATAACATATCCGTGCACCGTGTAACTTAGTTCCCTTTCCTTGCAACCCATCCGGCCAGTCATTAAGCACTTTCGGCAACTACTTTTATCCAATCACCAAGTTGGCCGAACGAGGATACAACCGAAAACTCACGACTTATCCCATTGGTCGCGGCCCATTCATTGTGAGAACCCATTTGACCAATTTCTTAATACCGCGTGTATTCCTGCGTTTTTGTGCTAAAGGCGACACACACTATGTCGGCTATTTTTGTTCTAAGGACGATAGAACCTATCGGCCATTTTTTGTGCTAAGGGCGATACAACCTCGTATCGGCCGTCGGTGCCCGCTAGTCCTTGATTCCGTTATGCACCGACCTCCACGCTAGGATAAAATCTCTTTAGATAACGTCCATTAATTGCCCTAGCAAACTCTTCTCCTTGGAGGGTTTTCAGAATGTACGCATTACCCGGAGCACGCCTCAGAATTCGAAAAGGCCCTTCCCAGTTAGGGGACCATTTGCCGAATACCTTGTCTTTGGTACCGATTGGCAAGATAATTTTCCAAACCAAGTCTCCCTCTTCGAATCCTTTTTCTCTCACTTTCGAGTTGTAGTACTTGGCAACGCGTATCTTATTCTTCTCAATATTTTCCAAGGCCTTGAGACGAATCAAATGCAAATCCTCTAGCTCATCCATCATCAAATCCTTATAATTCTCTTTAGCCAGATCGTTCTGCAATGTAACTCGTCTTGACCCCGACTGCAACTCCCATGGTAGCACTGCGTGATGCCCGTAGACCAACTCGTATGGCGACGTCTGAGTCGACCCATGACAAGCCATTCGGTACGCCCACAAAGCTTCGTTGAGTACCAAGTGCCACCTTTTAGGTTTCTCTTCGATCTTCTTTTGAATGATTTTAATCATGATTTTGTTAGAAGCCTCTGCCTGTCCATTGGCCTGTGCATAGTAAGGAGAAGAATTATAGAGTTTAATCCCCATCTCTTCGGCAAAGTCACAAAACTCCGAGGAAGTGAACTGAGTTCCCTGATCGGTAGTGATGGACTGAGGAATGCCGAATCGGTAAATGATATGCTCCCTGACGAAAGACACCATGTTCTCTGACGTCACCTTCTTCAATGGGATGGCTTCAACCCACTTAGTGAAGTAATCCGTGGCTAACATGACAAACTTATGTCCTTTGCTAGATGGAGGGTGAATCTAGCCGATCAAATCAATGCCCCATCCTCTGAAAGGCCAAGGCTTAATGATCGGATTCATGGCCGATGCTGGAGCCCTTTGTACATTGCCGAATCGCTGACAATCCTGACAACCTCTGTAATACTTGAAACAATCTTCGAGCATAGTCGGCCAAAAATATCCAGTCCTCCTGATTAACCATCTCATACGGTGAGCCGACTGGTGTGCACCACATACGCCTTCGTGCACCTCATACATCAGTTTCCTAGCCCCGTCTTGGTTCAGGCATTTAAGCAAAACTCCATCTATGGATTTGTAGTACAATTGATTGTCCAAGAGCGTGAACTTAAGAGCCTTGTACCTGAGTTTTCGGGAGACTTTCCTGGATGGGTCCCTGAGGTAATCGGCAATGTTGTCTCTCCAGTCTTCAATTGCCTGATTATCACTTGGGACTGCTTGATCACCTTCTGGGGCTGTTTGCTCTCCCTCAAGTGCAAAAATGTTTTGATTCTCCCTATACCCGGATGCTGCCTGAGCCAACTGGTTTGCTTCTTCGTTTTGCCCCCTAGGAATATGTTGCAAGGTTGCCGATCGAAACTGTCTGAGGAGCTCTTGGCAACCTTCGAGATATTCCTGCAGCGTGTCATTCTTGCACTCGTATTTGCCGGTCAATTGCTTGATCACTAACTCCGAGTCACCGAAGATCTCCACGGCGTCTGCCTTAATGTCCACAAGCAACCGCAGCCCTCGGAGCAGTGCTTCGTACTCTGCTTGATTATTAGTTACCGGGTACTCGATCGGTATAGAGTACTTGAAGGGTGCCCCCTTGGGAGAAATCAACACGATCCCGACTCCACCACCTTTGCTGCACGAGGATCCATCAAAAAACAATGCCCAAGGGATAATGGCTACCATGTTAGCATTAGGATCACGGTGGTGAGTGACAAAATCAGCCATAATCTGGCCTTTAACAGCCTTTGCCGATTCAAAACGCAAATCAAATTCAGAAAGGGCCAAAACCCATTTACCGATCCTTCCACTTAAAATCGGCATTGATAACATGTGCTTGATTACATCAAACTCTGATACTACCACGCATTCGGCATTCAGTAGATAGTGCCGAAACTTGGTACAGGAATAGAAAACGCACAAGCACAACTTTTCCATAGCCGAATACCTTGTTTCGGGGTCCAGTAGTTTTCGGCTAAGATAGGCTACGACTCTCTCTTTTCCTTCGAATTCTTGCATGAGGGCCGACCCTATTGTTAGGTTGTCGGCCGCCACGTACAACTTGAAAGGCTTGTCGAGTTGTGGAGGAACCAATACTGGTGGTGCCTTCATGTACTCCTTGATCTCATCGAAAGCCTTTTGTTGCACGTCACCCCACACAAACTCCTGATCTTTCTTGAGCTTCAATAGTGGAGAAAATGGCAGCACGTGCTCAGACAAGTTGGATATGAACCTTCTGACAAAGTTGATTTTGCCGAGCAGTGATTGAAGTTCTTTGAGATTGGTCGGCGGCACTACCTTATCAATTGCCTCCATGCTCTTCCTGCCGACTTCGATCCCCTTTTTGTGGATCAGGAATCCCAGAAACTCACCAGCCGACACCCCAAATGCACACTTGGTTGGATTCATCTTTAAACCATGTTTCCTCGTGCACTCCAAGGTCTTCCTTAAATCGGCTAAGTGTCTTTCCTTGCTTCTGGATTTGACCACCACATCATCAATGTAGATCTCTACGATCTTGCCGATCAGCTCATGGAATATGTAATTCATGGCTCGCTGGTAAGTGGCACCGACATTTTTCAAACCAAAAGTCATGACCATCCATTCAAACAAACCTACATGGCCGGGGCACCTGAAGGCGGTCTTTGCCACATCCTCTGCAGCCATGAAGATCTGATTGTAACCTGCGTTGCCGTCCATAAAGCTTATGATTTCAAAACCGGCCGAAGCGTCTATTAGCAAATCGGCCACTGGCATCGGATAACCGTCCATAGGAGTGGCTTTGTTGAGGTTCCGGAAGTCGATGCAGACTCTCATCTTCCCGTTCTTCTTGTACACCGGGACAATATTGGAGATCCATTCCGCATATCGACACGGCCGAATGAATTTAGCCTCTAGTAATCTTTCCACTTCCTTTTTCACGTCGGCCAATACCTCCTCCTTGTATATCCTGCGCGGAGGTTGTTTGTTTGGGCGGTATCCAGGCTTGATCGGCAGTTTATGCTCAACAATGGACCGATCTAATCCGGGCATCTCTGTGTAGTCCCACGCAAAACAGTCTTTGAACTCCTTTAAAAGATTTACTAGTAGCAATCTGAAATCAGGGTCCAACTTAGAACTTATGAACATCGGCCTTTTTTTACTTGTGTCGCCAACATCCACTTCTTTCAGTTGGTCGGCCGATGCGAAGCCACGTCCCAGTTTGCCCTCGCTGCCGTCAGTTGGGTTGTCCATCTAAAAGAAGCTTTGAGAGCCGACTGCTTGGATCGGCTGTTGATCCCTGCCGTAGACGTTGACAGGACCTTCTCCCCACACACGATCGGAGAAGCAATCTACTCCGTCAAATTCCCAGTAATTAGGCTCAATGGTAGCAACACTCACCGAGTCATCAGCTCGGACAATCTCGATGTCATCTCCAACCCATTGAATGAGTATTTGGTGCATGGTCGAAGGTATGCAGCAGTTGGCATGGATCCAATCCCTGCCCAAAAGCAGGCTGTATGCCCCCTTGCCGTCAATGACAAAGAAGGTCGTGATGAGCGTCTTGGATCCTATCATCAGTTCCACGTGCACGGCACCCCGAGTGTCAGAGGGATTACCGGCGAAGTCCCGGAGTACCATATCCGTTTTGAGCAGGTCTTCATCGTTCATGCCCAGCTTTCTGAAGGTGGCGTAAGGCATGATGTTGATCGCTGCACCGCCATCGACAAACATCTTGGTCAGCGGTTTTCCATTGACGTACCCTTTGACATACAACGGCTTCAAATGCCGATGCTTGGCTGGTTTGTCAAATGCTGCCTTCTGAGACAACACGAGCTGTGCCGCGAGCTCGTTGTGCTCGGCCTCGTCGGAGTCCGAACGCGCTTCGTCTTGTGCCCCCTGGCCGATTGGAGCCATGAATTCCAGGGGAAGGAAGAAAGTCATGGCCACGCCAGCGCCTTTGCCATTGTTGTCTGGCTTTTCCTTCGGACGCCACTCTTGCTTCTTCCCACCGGCAGCTGCTTCTTCCAACTCCCTATTTCGGAGGCGTTGCACTCTCCTTTTCTGGCTTTTCCTGAGCCCTGGTGGGCACCATTGCCCCTTTTGCCACCTATATGGGCGGGGCTGTACCTCCTCGCTGTCGTCCCGGTGATGCACCCACTCCTGGTCGGCACATCTTTTGGCTTGCCGACCCGGGCTTCTCATTTTTAGGCGCCGATCGTCCGTTGGGATGCGTGCTCCCAACCTTTCATGGACGGGACGGCGGTTGACCCGATCCTGCCTATACCCCTTGTACTGATCGCTGCATTCGGGGCAGTTGTTGACGGCGGGCAGTTTCAAGCCTTCGTTCCAGCAGTGGCGGAAGAACGGGCAGCCCCAGTGAGCTTGCTCCCGCTCTTAGCGGCGTTCTTGCTCCCAGCGATGGGCCTGTTCTCTGTGGTAAGCCCTCTCCTCCAGACGATATCGGTGCTCTCCCGCGTGATCGTCTTCACGCTGGTATTCCCCCGTGAGTTCCCGCTCTTCGCGTTGGAAACGCCTCTGCTCTTTCTCATTTTGCCGGTGCCACTTGTTAAGGAGATCTCTGTGGGTAGGCCTGCGCCTGGAAGACGACTCTCCGTGCTCGTATCGGCTATTCGCGGCTTGGGCGTGCTGTCGGAGCTCATCGCCAGTGATTTGCCGATCGGGATCCACTGCGCCAGATTCGCGCGCCTTGGTGGAGGTGAGGACTTTGACCTTGCCCTTGCCTCTGGGATCCTCCGGGGCTACCATGTTCACTGAGACGAACACGGAGTTCCGGGCGAAGGGATCGGCATCGATCTTCATCTTGCCATTGAACTTGATGTGCCCATCCTGGATGGCCTTCTGGATCCTTGTCCTGAACACACGGCAATCATTAATAGAATGAGTGTTAGTGTTATGATAGCCGCAGTATTTCTTGTCTTTAACCCCTCCAGGACGCAGCATCGGGTGATCCGGGGGTAGCCTGACTCTCCCTTCGGCAATCAGAAACTCGAAGAACTTGTCGGCTTTGGTGACGTCGAAGTCGTATGCCCCCTTCTGCTGGCGCAACCATTGCTTGTTGGCCTGGGTCGGCTCTTTATCCCAGTTGAGCTCTGCAACGGCCACCTCATCTTCGGCATCGGTATAATCATCGGCTTCGTCCAGGAAAGCTTGATACATCTAGGCCGCGACATTGTCCCTCTGGAAGTGCCCTTCCCTCCGGAAGCCTTGCACTTGGATAGTCATTTCATTCAGCCGGCGAGAGAGATGACCCAGGTCCTCGAACTCCTGGCCGAAGAGCTTGTCTCTGATGCTTGGGAGCATGCCCGCCACGGCCAATGGTGGAAGCTGGTCGTCCGGCAGGTACATGCCGAAGCACTGGCTTTTGACTTCCCTAAACCTGCGCAGGTAGTCCTGCGGTGTCTCATTCGGCCTCTGGCGCACATACATGATGTCCACCAGCTTCTTCTCCTTGGTGCCCATGTAGAAGTGCGTATGGAACTTCTGTTCCAAGTCTGCCCAAGAGAGAATAGAGCCCGGTGGCAGAGACGTGAACCAAGCGAACGCCGGCCCAGTGAGCGATGACGGGAAGTACCGAACCCTGAAGGCATCCTCGGTATTGGCCTCTCCAAGCTGGAGCAGATAGCGACTGATGTGCTCCACCGTGCTAGTGTCGTCTAAGCTGGAGAACTTGGACAGGTCTGTCGGCACTTTGACTCTGGGAGGTAGAGCCACACGGTGGAACCATTCGGGGAACGGAGACCTGTAAGCATAAGTGCCCTTAGGCTTCAGGCCGAACGTGCGCTGCATCATATCTGCCATCCTCTCTAGCATGACATCGACATTAGAGTCGGTGGTCTTCTCGGCCGTCGGTTTCCCGTATCCTGGATGTGGGGCACCCTCTATGTTGTGAGGCTCAAGCATCTCATGGTACCCGTTTCCGTAGTAGTCCTTTATGAGCCTATAGGTTTGCGGGGAGATCTTGCGTGTTGACTCTGGCGGCTGACCCTTAGCGCCGAACGTGAGCTGACCCATGGTCGGCAACTGGCCTTCTGGCGCGTGCTTCTCTTGAATGGTCATTCCGCTCGATTGAGCCTTAGGCGGGGTCTCCTCACCAGCAGTTCCTGCCCCCTTGAGGTGATTCGGCAGATTGAAAAGATGTGGTCCTGCTATAGGGCCAAACTCGGCCTCCATAAGTTCATCGGCCTTGGGGCCGAATTGGGCGATCATGATGGTGCGGAAAGTGTTGAGAAACGCCCCATGCATACAACCGATGGCACCAGAGACAGTTTCGTTGATTATGTGAGACATTTTCAACACTGCCTCCGCCTCCCCGGGATCATTCGGGTTGAGCTGGACGGGTTTCGGCAGATCGTGCAGACGGCGAACCTTTCCGCTCTTGTTCTTGGAAAAGGCTTCTAGGCACTTGGCCTGGAATTCGGCACAAGCATCCTCTACCTGCTCTCTGTACTCGTCGGGTAGTTCGGTGAGCTGCACCTGCACGAGCCCCGCCTTGTTGCTGGCCTCGGCTTCAGTGACTTCGACCATCGCTGCAGGAAAAAAGGGTCCCACTGGGCGTGCCAAAAAGTGTGTTGGCGCTAAAAGTGACGCACTGTGCCAATCACACAGCAAGCCGGAGAAGCTGGCTTCAAATGTGGCCCGGGTGCTCAGAAGTCCGGTGCGTGCCAGTCAGTTTGCCCTGCAACTAACAAGGGAGATAAACTGTTAAATACAAAGCTGGAACGTGCCGGGTATGACCAGACAGTTCCAAGATGTACGGCCCTGAAGCCACTTACGACGACATATAGCTATGAAAGCTATCTGCCAACAGGTTTAAAAGATTATTCGGCAATATGAACAAAGTTACGTGAATAACAGGTTGCCGAACACGTTTGCATGAGAATCGTACTTGCGTGACGTATAAATATAAGTTAAAACTTAACCAATCTCGATTGTGCAACCGAGTTGGGATCCATGGAGATTGAACATACAAGCTAAGCATGACTAAGCTAATCTAAAGCCTGCGCCTGCCGCACGACACCTACCCTTGTCATAGATCAAACACACTTAACATGCATGAACCCTAACCACGTGGCAATCCAGATACGGTCCGATCGGCTATTACGAACAATAGATCTACTACATGAAAGACTTTACAATAATAAACGTGAAAGAACAGAGCAGATCTATAAAGATAAAGCCGAACCGAGCAGTATCTAGATTGGGCAAAAGTGTTATGATGAGATAAACATAACAAAACATATAACACAAGGTAACTTAATGAATCTATCAGATTGCCAAATCTAACAGAGCCGATAACTATTTTCACTCATGACTCAATCCGCCGCACGATACAAGGCATAAGCAAAAACCTCCCGTCATAAGCTTAAATCCGCCGCACGATACTAAGCTTAACATACGAGACTACTTGTACCATATCTAAATCCGCCGCACGATACTAGACATGATAACAAGGTTGCCGGAACTTACGGAGGTCGACGGATCGATGGCCCCTCTCGAAGAACACGACGACACGACTTGGACTCGAAGACGGCACGGGGCCGGGTTGGTTGTATTGATTGTGAACAGATATTACAATGGCCTCAGGGTTTATATTTATACCCTGGTGTTCTCTGAGTCCTAGAAGGACACGATTACAACGATAAAAACAGGAAACTATGATGTCTTCTACTCCAAGTTTCCTTCAATAACCGGCATGTGTCAAAACGATAAGACCTTATCGCCGAATCCTCTGACATGCCGCGTCCATCACCTCACGGCACAAGCCGATCGTTACCTAAAATAGCCGACCGTAGCATCGCATTGCCGAATTCATTCACTATTGCTTCCATGGCTTTGCCTTCAGACTAGCCGACCGCGCCTGATGCCTGCCGATTCCTCAGGCGGTGATCTTTCCGAACCTGTACTGGGCCGGCCCATTTGTCATAGTGCGAAAATTCTGTGTTAACAGGCACTGTGTCACAACGACTACTCAACGTCCGATGCCTGATCATCTGACGCGTCCGATGCTCACAGAGCCTATAGCGTCCTATAGCCTGATGCATAGGCATCGAACACAGGGTCCTATAGCGTCCGATGTTGCATCTGCGCGTCCGATGTTCGCTGTGCAGGTTTGCACAGTGTTACAGTCGCATCCGATGTGCTCGGTCTTCAGCGTCCCATGCTTCTGCTGGCGCTGACACGAGCTAGGGTTTGCCATCGGTGCGTCCGACGCCTGCGTAGCCAACGTCCGATGCAGCGTCCGATGTACCTCTTTGCTTCGTTTCTTTGTGATTTCTTGCGCCGTCTTGGTTCCATTCTTGTGCCTTGGACTTTGCTTGATCTTGAGAGTCTTCTACTGAGCTTCAAATGTCTTGCTTGAGGTGTTGATCATCGGATCACCACGTCGCCTTAGTCCAAGTCACATTTGCACCTTATTGGACTACAAAATGAACACTTGCAAACACATTAGTCCAATTTGGTTATGTTGTTCATCAAACACCAAAATCCGAAGTTAAATGGTCCGAGGTCCATTTTTCTTACAACATGGTGCTTGGATTGGGCTCCATGGTTTCGATTTGTGTGCTTGATGGGTTCGGGGGACACAGATCGCGTGCAGTGCCTATTTACACTGCAAGATATGCAGTGGGCATATCTGAGCCATTCGTGTAACAGGGAACGATAGGATTAGGATCTCCTTTTCCCCCTCTATTCTGTATCTCACTTTTTACTAAAACGAATGCAAAAATAATAATTCAAAAGATATTCTACTTTGTACTAGCAGACAACATATAGAGCTGAACATAACACATGCTCATGTACTGAACATATTCAAAATTACAGTTTGCTGATTTGTCAGCCATATAAATATATTAGATCTCTTTTGCTCCAGGTTACTAATTCATTGTTGAATCCTACATATATTTTACTCTAAACTAAAGTATTTTTAACAAAAGCTTAATACAAAAGCTGAACAAGAAAGCATATAGCACTTTTCTGTTCCTATACAAAATGTTGTATCATCCAATAGCAAATCTGATCATGCCTTCAGTACATGGCCTGCAAACAAAAATAGTTCAGACATGCTAATTTCTAGATTAAATTAAACTAATATAATTTACATAGACTTACATTTATATTCAGCTAAAAATACCAATCATCTATCCCTCTGAAAGAGTTAAGATCAGTGGCATCTTGAATAACACTTGAACTCTGAAATGAGAGAGAAGAAGCTAGATAGAAAAATAGCATTGGTCAAATTTTAAAATTATTTTTTTAAGAAAAGGAGAATGTCTGCGTACCCGAATAAGTTCAGAAAAACTACTAAGTGATTCATATTGTTGAGATTTTCCAGTAGCATCTATGTTTTCCTCATATGCTTGAAATTCTTGTACAAGGTTTTCACTTTCTTCATGCTGTGTAGCTTTCTTGGTTTTCTTCTTGTTTGCTTTGTTCTTTTTTTTCTTCTGAAATTTTTCAACCCAAGATTTCTTCCTTTTTGATCCACCATTTGATTTTTCTTTCTTTTTAAGCCCAGCAACATTTGCAAACTGTTCAGGTAAGCTGAATGGTGCTTGAACGCTAGGATTCTCAACATCAATTTTAGGAGTTTCTGTGATCTTTCCTTCCACATGCTTACTCACATTATGAAGTGCCTCTTCAACAAGCAAGTAGCAATCTTCAAAATCAGCAGCTCGTGAAGCCAATGGAAAAAATATTTGGCAAAGATTTTTGTATCGAACTGTAGCATATAACTTAGGATTTTCCACTATATCCCTTCCATGCATATCTTGGATAATCTCTGACCTTGCACCTCGAGTCCATTGCTTCAAAATGTATCTTTCAAGCAATAACTTAATGTTCATCAAATCGAGACCTTTTAGTGCATGCCTACATAATATACCAATTCTTTCAAAGAGTCGACAACTACATGTGACAATTTGATCAGTAAGGTTGACTATAACTGTACGCTCTTGTTCAAGTGTAGATGACTCCCCAAGAGCTCCAATTGCAATGGAAAATTCAGTGCTTCTGTTAGAATCTATTATGTAAGCTGCAAGCGACTTTTCATATTCAGCTTGGAAGGCTTCAAAAATTTCAGGTCTATATATCTTACTGGTTTGTACCAATATAGGTGTCATCATCCCAATTCTTAGTTGTTTCTTTATTGATTCAAATTCAGCTTGTAACTCCCTCTCTCTCTTGTCTTCAACAACATGCTCCACACGCTTTACAAACCTAACAATGTCAAGATCTGATTTCAAATGCATTTTCAATGCATTATTCAAGCTTTCGCTTAGCTGCGTACTTCGCATTCCTATTGAGAAAACATCCCGCATGTAGCATTCAGCCCACTTGTGTCTCAACATGTAAATGCTGTCCAGCCAGGTCGATTTGCTTACTTTTCCTCTCATAGCAGCAAAAGCTTCTTCAAATTCTGCCTCTTGTTCATACTGATACATACAAGCACTGAAATCTAACAAGACACTTGACTCTTCTTCGGTCTCGGATTCTTCTTCATTCTGAGAGAACAAGTGCTTTAATGCATTTTGAGATATATGCCACGTACATAAACCATGCCATGTACTAGTGAAAACATTAGACACCGCCTTTCCCATTGCACTATCTTGATCAGTAAAAATTGTTTGAGGATGTTTTTGATTATGTATTGACAAAAATGCATTGAATAACCACTTGAATGACTCGAATGTCTCATCGTACATCAGAGCAGCACCAAATACCACAGTCTCTCTAAATTGATTGAAACCTACAAATACACCAAATGACCTATATTCTTTGTTGGTTCCAAAGGTAGTGTCAAATGTGATGACATCCCCAAAGTGTGCATAGTCGATAATCATCTTTGCATCAGCCCAAAATATGTTAGTTATCTGTTCTTCACAATCCATTTGAATGGCATATTGAAAGGAAGGATTCTCCACAGATTTATCTTGAAAATACTTTAGCAAACTTCCAGCCTCACCATACATCATCTCCCTCTGGCGCTTGGTTCGCAGATAATTTTTATGATCACGATGAGTGTATCCGAGGTTACGTGATCCACCAACATATCTACCAAGAAACTCATGAGCTACTTTAGGTGCAATTCCAGAGTCATCAGCCACATCAATATCAATAGCCTGATACTTAGAAATATTTCTCTGTGATGGCATCCGATGACTTGTTTGTGTAGTCTGAAGAATGTGGTTGTGCTCAACAAATAAGTCATGTACTTTATAAGTTCCATTTCCTCTTTCTAAAGTAATGCCCATACGAACCATGCAGCCTGTTCTTGTATGTGCTCTATTACGCTTGCAAACTGAGAACTTCTTATCTTCAACCCGAGAACCTTGATTTGAACAAACAAACCTACAAGTTGTTACTAATCCATCAAGACCACTCTTGTTTGCATAGCACTTGCGAACATCAAACCCCATCCTACCACCATATGTGACCCAGAAGTTCCAAGCCTCATCTACACTGCTAAATTTCATACTTATTAGGAATCCAAAAAGAAGTTGCAGCCATTCTGTAGTTATAAATATTGCGTCAGTTCTATATTTTTTTTGGTAATAATTACAAGAATCAACAAAAAATCAAAATATTATTTTCCCTAACATTCTTAAGATATTTCGACAACTTTAGTTCAACTATGCAGGAAATGGTTAGCTAGCTTTGGAAAAAAAGGATTAGCACAACCTTACATGCGATTCCTCGAGCACCTCTTGAGCGTCATCCATGGCACCATCATCTGCACCTGACAGGGTGCTTGCTGGAATGCTTTGCGCCATGGGAGATTGCAGGGGGGCATGGAGAACGTGTGTGGCGTCGGCCTTCTTCGATGTGCATGCCTTGCTCGGTGTCGACGCAGACGTTGTGATGCCTCCTGGAGCTATGAGATGAGGACGCAGGATGACAACTTCTTCCACAGGCACGTGAGGAGCAGCATCGCCTCCACTATCAGCAAGGATGGACCCTGGGCGTTTCATGGTGCGGCAGGTTGCTGGCCTCCCTGCGCCCGTCCGCCGCCGGACGCCGCCCCCGCCACCTCGCTCTTCTGATTTTGGCGCCAACTATCTGGAGTTTCCCTCCAAGAACACCAGGGAAAGAAATAAGTACCATCCCTCACCCCAATCTCAACCGTTGCCATCAAATGAATGGCTCAGATATGCCCACTGCATATCTTGCCGTGTAAATAGGCACTGCACGTAATCTGTGTCCGGGTTGGGGTCCCAGGTGAGCAACGTAATGATAGTGTTCCATGTAATGCCTGCACTTTTTGCCAGATAATAGGTCTCTCTAGCACTCTGAGAGGCCACTCTTGACTCTTGAGTGTGACATAAAAGGTACTCCCTCCATTCCAAATTATAAGACGTTCCAAGAATCTTGGAGAGTCAAAGTTTTTCAACTTTGACCAAAATTATAGAGAAAAATATAAAGATTTATACCATCAAATATACATATTATGGAAATATAACTAATGGAGAATCTAATTGCACTTAGTTGATATCATAAATATTATTATCTTATTATATAAATGTGGTCAAAGTTGAAAAACTTTGACTCTCCAAGATTCTTGGAATGTCTTGTAATTTGGGATGGAGGGAGTAGATGCCAATGTGAAGGTTGGGACTACACTACACAGCATGGTCGTCGCATTAGGGGTTGTGTACCTATGCCAAAAACTTTTCGCCTATCACATCTTTAGACACATACATGAAGTATTAAATGTAGACTAAAAAATAACTAATTACACATATTGCAATAACTTTATGAGATGATTTTTTAAGTTTAATTAGTATATAATTTGATAATTTTGTGCTATAATAAAATAATAGATTAATTAGTCTTAATAAATTAGTGTCATAATATTTTTAATAGACTGAATTAGTGCCATAATATCTGATGTGACATCCAGCACTTTTCACCTACCAACTAAATACCTCTTTGATCTAAGAAGAGATGGTGTTAAAAACAGCTATGTGGCGACCCTAGGATAGATTAATGAGTTTGTTTTAGTTATGTGTTTTCTTCATAAAAATGTAATCAACCGGTGAAAAACTTGGTTTGCTCCCCTTGTTAAATGGAGAAAATTGTGATTTTAGGACTCCAAATGTTGGACTTCTTAATTATAGGACTCTAAACATTGACTTCGCAAAAATGACACTAGAAACGTTAACACTTTGTTATACATGACATTTTAGCTTTTTAATCTATTTCTTCCACTCAAATACATCCCATTGGACTCACGTACATTAGATGTGGCGTGTTGTGCAATTAAATAGGTATTGCTCACACTAACTCCAACAATGTAATCTATACCTAAATATAAGTCATGCACAGTGCTTTGCCTATCCAAATCACCTTCCAACGGATGACTCAATCCCATGACCTATTTTGCCTACCGCCCAAATGAACAGGCAAAAGAGCGTCCTCTGCAGAGGACGACACAAATGAACGCGCGCAGCGATAGATGGGCCCAACGACGGCGAGGCGCGGTGGAAGGCGAGCGGTGGGAGGCGGGCCGGCGGAGCTTGGCAAGGCGAGTCCGCTGCCGACGATGAGGCTGTCGCGGTCGACGACGGCGAGGTGAGCTAGGCGGACGACCTCGGCGAGGCGGGTCTCACGGAAGAGCTCGACGAGGTGAGGCTTGAAGACGAGCTTGGTGAGGTGGATCCATGGCGGCCACGGTGGATCCATGGCGAGCGCGGCGGAGCGGCGCGACGGAGCCATGGCGACGCAGTGGATCCATGGAGACGCGGTGGAGCCATGGCGGCGCGGCGGAGCGGCAAGTTCGCGGCGGCTCGGTCGTGGCAGCTCGGTACTTCCACGGCGGCGAGGGCGAGTCCCCAACGATCGACGGAGCCATGGCGACTTAGCTAGGTGGGCCCACATGGCACGGCAACGAGTGGCTGAGCGAGGAAGACGAAGCTTTGCGTTTGCGTTTGCGTTTGCGTTCGCTGTTGGAGTAGATGAATTTTGCGTGCCCCTTAGTTGTACTATGCTGTACCCAAATGATGATATGAATCTTCAATTTAAGTCTTCGTTGTTGGAGTCAGTCTCATGTGAAATCAAATACATGTTGTAGCGTGTTGTGCACTGTGCTGTGCGTGCTGCCGGTGGTGGCTTAGCTGGCTGGCCGGCCGCCGCCGCCATGGCTTGCCCACGTAAAATATGCTGCCGGCGCTGGTTTGGCCGTGCTGCTCAGCCAGTGAGCCAGGGCGGCGTCCAGCACAGTCGACGTGGCTGGGCCTGCACCGTTGCGGCTGCGGCTGCATGTTTGGCCAAGCCCGCTTGCGCGGCCAGGTGCTCGGCCGACGTGGCAGCCGGTGCGGCCACGGCCCCTGCCGGCACGGCAGCGGCGACCATGGTCCCTACGGGCGCGGCCATACGCTCGGCCAGGGCGTCCAGCACAGCCGGCGCGGCTGGGCTCTGCGCCGTCGCGGCTGCATGCGCGGCAGCCGATGCGGCCATGGCCCTGCCCATCGTGTCTACGGTAGTCGTCGTGTCATCCGGCGCGTCCAGGGCTTCAGTACGCGCGGCAGGGGCTGGAGCATCACGGCGAGGCGGCCAGCTGTCCGCAGCGAAGTTTTCCTCTACAGGCGGCGGCGCTTCGATCGGCACGGGGCGGGGTTGCGAGCCGCACGGCCCATGAGACGAAGGATCGCTGCTAGGGTCAGATAGAACATCGATCTCTATTAACCTTAGAGCATCTCCAACAGTTTGCCATTTGGGCTTTGCATTTGTATTTTTGCCAAAAAGTTGAAAAATCTCCTATCCAACTGTTTTGCATTTGGGCTTTGCATTTTTATCAACTTGGCAAATTCCTGGGCTCACTAGGCATATATGTGAGTCCCTCCCGACTTGGCATTTGGCCCCGTGCGGCTTCGGCGCCTTTTCCGCCCGCGACGAGAAACCTCGCGCCACCGCCGTTTCTTCTCTCCAGGTTGAAAACAACGACGTTCTTCCTCCAGTGTCCAGCAACCTTCATCCTCTCGTCTTCGTTCTTCTTTGAGGTACTCCATGGATCCAATCTCGAATTGTTCCTCTACGTGTTCCATTGCTCCTAGGGTTAATTTTCCGGGAAATCATGGGTACGTGATCGGGTAGCCCGCATCTGCGGCAGACGACAGTAATTCACGAGCTGAGACTAATTCGACAGCTGAACACATACGACAACACGATATTCGGCTATAGATCGGAGGTCAAACCTTGGAAATGCATGAAATCCGACTTGATCTGGCGGCATCCTGTAGTCTGGAACCCATCGCAATGCAACCTCCGATGTGATCTGCTCTGTTGCCCGGTCGAGGGGAGGTGATGGCCGACTCAGGGAAGTGGATGGCCGCCTGCCCGGCTCAGGGGAGACGATCTGCCCGGCGATGGAATTGATCTGCCCGCGAAGGAATTAGCGCGACGGAATTGGCGATGGAGACGATCTGCCCGACGATGGAATTGATCTGCCCGGCTGGGACCTCCTTCTGCCGGCGATGGAGACGATCTGCCCGCGAAGGAATTGGCGCGACGGAAAAGGCCGCTAGCGCGCGCGAGAATTTGGTGTGGGTCCACAATTTTGGAATTTGCCAAAATAAAATGCAAAACGGTTGGAGATTAAGTCTTTCCACCTTTGCCAAATCCATTTGAGACTTGGCAAATTCCCAAATATGCCAAATGAAAAATGCCAAACGGTTGGAGATGCTCTAAGAGCAATTCCAACGATTTTGCAAATAGACTTTGCATTCTTATTTTTGCAAAAAAGTCTACAAAACTCATATTCAACGGTTTGACAAATGGATTTTGCATTTTTGTTAACTTAGCAAAATCCTAAGATGGATTGACATATATGCAAGCTTGCGATCGGCTTGACATTCCATCTCGTGTACTACTCCCGCGCCGTCGGGTTTCCTTTTTTAGATTTTGCCAGTCAATTTTGCCAAACCGTTGAAGATAACCTTTTTTTCTCCTCCCCATATTGATTTGAGAGAGTTGACAAATTTCATGTTTTACCAAATAAAAAATACAAAACTGTTGAAGTTGCTCTAGTAACTGAGTAATACGATCAAAGGGTAGCAAATACATGTATTTGAGTTGAGAAAATAGAATAAAAAGCCAAAATGCCATTATAACAAAGCGTCAACGTTTCGAGTGTCATTTTAGCGATGTTAATGTTTGAAGTCCTATAATTGAGAAGCCCAACGTTTGGAGTCCCAAAATCACAATTTTCTCTGTTAAATGACATGGCAGAGCTCACCAAAAACAAAAATAAAAGTTGGTAGAGGCGTTTGGGCATCTTGACGACTACTCCCTCCAACCCTAAAAAGGCGTTTGGGCATCTTGACGACTACTCCCTCCATCCCTAAAAAATGACTGGGCATCTTGACGACTACTCCCTCCATCCCTAAAAAAATAGTCATTTTCGCTTCGTAAAAAGTCAAAAACCTTTAATTTTAACCAAATATATATACAAATATTAATATTTATTGTACATAATTAGCATCATTGATAGATTTTTAAATATATTTTTTATAATAGCTTATTTGGAGATATAAATGTTGCAGATATTTTCTATAAACTCAGTTAAAGTTTAAAAAATTTAATCCACATGCATTACATAACTACTCTTTTATTTAGGGACGAAGTTATATTGTCTTGGCGTATGATTTAGGCCTCCGGTTCCTGGGGAGAAATGGTTGTAGAACCTCAATCGTCAACAAACGAACGGGCATAAGTGTCTGTTTTAACCTACAAATTTTGGGCGCGAATTGACATCCGTGGCGTGCTATATTTTAGCTCTCTATATACCGACCGATTAAATGATGTTATTACCACTGCTGCACGATGGGCCTTTAGCCCCGGTCCAAAATGGCCTTTAGCCCCGGGCGTGGAGCCGGGACTAAGGAATCGGGACTAAAGGCCCGACCTTTAGCCCCGGTTCCTCGCCCCGGGGCTAAAGGGAGGACCTTTAGCCCCGGTTGGTATACCAACCGGGGATAAAGACCCTCGGGGGTTGTCCTTTTTTTTTTCATTTCTTTTTTCTTTTCAATTGGTTATTGTTTTCGGTTTTATAATTACTTTTTTTTGTCCATCTACAGCAGACGGGTATAGTAATTTCCTATGATGCTCTAGCATACAATCAAACTTAGTCTTCTCCTTTTCACTTTCGCAATCTCTTTGTGCATCATGAATGACATCACCAAGAGCATCATCTTCAGCTAAAGTTGAGCATGCAGCCCGTGGGCCAAAGGCACGGTCCAAAGCACGACGATTCGGCACGACATGCCACGGTAGCTACCGGGCCCGGGCCGGCCCGAAGCCCACAGTGGGCCGTGCCTGGGCCGCACCCTCGGCCCGCGGGCCGACACGGCACGGCACGATATATATATACATGAGAATATAAATATAAATATATATGTAAAAATATATAAATATACTTAAATAAATATAAAAATATACTTATAAATATAAATATATATGTAAAAATATATAAATATATTTAAATAAATATAAAAATATACTTATAAATACAAATATATATGTTTTTTTGTTGGTGGGCCTGTTGGGCCCGGTCGGCCCGCGGGCCGGCCCGAGGCCCGATAGGGCCGTGCCTGGGCCGAGGGTGCGGCCTGGTGGCCTGCCTCGGCACGGCCCGGTGGCCCACCGTGCCTTGGCCGGCCCGGCCCGATCGGGCCGTGCCCAGCCCGGGCCCAGGCCGTGCCGGGCCGGGCGGCCCGGTTGCTCAACTATATCTTCAGCGAGTGTGTCTTCTGCACTTGCCTCTTCTTCACCTTCCCCCATTGCAGTATCACCAAAGTCACTGTATTGAGCAATAATGTCATCGTCAGAGTCCAATTGTTCTTCTTCATCTTCTTCCATCGTAACCCCAGTTTCTCCATGCTTCATCCAACAACTATAGTTTGGCATGAAACCGGACTTGAACATGTGTTTGAAGACTCCTTGAGCTAGAATATTCCTTCGAATTATTACAAAGGGCACATGAGCAGCACATAAAACCATTCCGCTTGTTTGCTTCGGCCACTCTTGAAAATAATGCACGCCGTCAATGAACTCTTTTGAGCGACGATCGGCATTGTACATCCAGTGACGTGTCATCGTCTGCATTATATGATATATCACATAATTATATCTCTCATTCTTATAAACAAATGAAATTATATGGTATATATCACATAATTAAATTATAAGGTATACATACTAATTATTTAGTGAAATAATTTATCCGGTCACATTTTGTCAAATAAAGTATTATATATTTCTAATTTTTGTAAACAAATGATTTAAATGATCTCTATTTCTCCAAAAAATTAAACTAAACTAATTAAACCAGTCACATTTTATAAACTAAAGTATTATATATTTCTAATTTTTGTAAACAAATGATTTAAATGATCTCTATTTCTCCAAAAAAATAAACTAATTAAACCAGTCACATTTTGTAAACTAAAGTATTATATATTTCTAATTTTTGTAAAAAATGATTTAAATGATCTTTATTTCTCTAAAAGATTAAAATAAACTAATTAAACGGTCATATTTTGTTTTTAGAGTACTAATTTGAACTATCAAGTCAATGAACTCAAAATAGCTTCAAAAACCATATATATATATAAGTGGCGGTTACAAAAATGAAAAACTGAAGCTAGTAACCTTTCAAGGAGTCGATGGCGGCGTAGATGTGATGAAATAAATCAATCGCCGGAGATGTGTTAACAAACAAAAATCACCGGAGAAGAGAGAGCAAACAAGCAAGCAAGTGACTGAATGAAGAAAAAATGAAGACAGGAGCTCGGGCACGGTTGGAGGTGGAAGAACAGTTCAAATATAGGGAGGGACATTTAGCCCCGGTCCTTATTCCCAGCCGGGGCTAAATGCCAACATTTAGCCCCAGCTGGATATACCAACCGGGACAAAACCTTTTAGTCCCGGTTGGTGTTAGCAACCGGGGCTAAAGATGCCAACATTTAGCCCCGGCTGGATACATCAACCGGGGCAAAACCGGGGCCAAAGGTCAATCTTTAGCCCCGGTTGGTGACACCAACCGGGACTAAAGGTCCCTCTGACAAATGAGCCGTTGGGTAGGGGAACTTACCAACCGGGGCTAAAGACCTTTCTTGTCCCGGACGTAAATTTTTCTGTGACTAATGCTGATTTTGTAAATCGTCCAGATGGCTGTTCTCCAGTAGCGTACTAATCTATACCAACCGACAGTTCGACGATATCTACAGCGACCGATGTGTAACTGCTAAAGACACCTTTACCGACCGATGCTATGTAGGAATTCTTTACCAACCAATGTTGCATCGCTACATAACTAGTTTTAGCGACCAATGTCTAATGCTAATTCTGGTGTGTGGTATAGTGCAACTAGACCTTAGAATGACGACTGGCTAACCAGGATTGGCAAACCTTCGTTCGTCGATGTGCCGGCGCTACACTGTTGAATATAGTTGTGCATCCTAGCCTCCCAGGAAATCGCAAGTGCCCATAGCACGTGCGTGGCTGCTGCAAATCTCCACAGCGCATTTTCTACGTATGTGTGTACCGACGTACGTACTGTACTTGACTACTTGGCATTGGAGAAACCCATGGAGGCAACGTATGTGTGTACATGTACGCGTATACGTATCCGTACCTGAACTCTGGCAGAGTTAGGCGCTTGCACGTTATTCCTGGTCGGCGCTCAAAGACGTGAGGTGATACGGAACGAACGTCCATGCTTCCATATCATTGATAAATTGATAAATGATGGTTCAGCTGACGGTGGGTGGGGGGCGAGCACTGAATCGGTACCGTTGCAGTAGACCGAAAAAAAAAAGGCTGATAACCGTAAAATCATAATTCGACGGCCAAACAATACACTATTACATAACAGGTTCTTTGGCCGATTCTCGAAATCGTTATTTGTGTCGGTGTTTTTGCCGTCCGGGGCTAATAGACCCTTTAGTCCCGGTCGGTAACACGGACCGGGACTAAGAGCAACTCCAGCCCAACATGTAAATTAAGCCCCAATTTTTTTCATTTGCATGTTGGTCTGTAAAAAATAGAGATCTAAATTTGGGTCCAACTCCAGCCCAAGACCCTGTTGCAAAAGACCCGACCCCGGCCCCCGTCGCCGCTCTCCCCGCCGCCGAGGCGCCCGCGGGCGCCTCCCAGCTCGCGCCAGAGGTGCCCGCCGCGCGACGCCCGCGGACATGCCGCCCCCGACCGTCGAGCACGCCGTGACGCCCGATTGAGTCTCCGCTTCCTGCTCCTCATCGCCTTCGCCGGCGCTCCCATATAAACACACAAGCAGTTTCTCCGGCTCACTTCTCGCTGGAGCGAGCGCAGGACGAACAGCACGCAGCCGGACCCCTCGAAGGTACTGCTACTGCACTCGCTTCTGCTTCCTGCTGATGCTCTCTGCCTCCACTCGCTCGCTTGATTGGATGGATGGGATTCCTTCCGAATTCCACGTCTCCATTGTCGCCAAGCAAGCAAGCAACTCACTCGTCTTGCTTTCCTGCCTGACTCTTGCAGAGATCTCGCAGCCAGCCAGCCAGCATGGAGATGGAGATGGAGCCGCCGCGGGCCAACCACGGCAGGAAGCGCAGGCCCATGCCTCCCGCCGGCCTGGGGGACCTCCACGACGACATGCTCAAGCGCGTCCTCGCGCGCCTCCCGCTGGCCACCTACTTCCGCCTCCGCGTCGTCTGCCGCCGCGTCCCCGACCTTCCTCGACGCCTGCGCCCGTGGTTTGCCGCGTCCTGTCTCGTCGCGCGAAGGAGGAGCGACCAGCGGAGGAGCGGCACGGGAAGAGGAGCGGCGAGGCGGGTGCTCGACGGTCGGGGGGGCGGCGCGTCTGCGGGCGCCGCGGCGGGCACCTCGGGCACGGGCGGCGCATCCGCGGGCGGGGCGGCGTGCTCGACGGTCGGGGGCGGAGCGGCCTCGGGCGCGGGCGGAGCGGCCGTGGGCGCCGCAGCGGGCGCCTCGGGCGCGGGCGGGGCGGCCGGCGGCGCGTCCGCTCGCGACAGATGAGGCCCTATTGCTAGGGGCTTCAAACTAAAGTATAGGAGCCCTCCAAAAATAAGAGTTTAAATAGGAGGTCCATTGGAGTTGATTTTTTCCCCTCAAGTCCCTAAAATTAGAATAGGGACCTGTTTAGGGGCTGGGCTGGAGTTGCTCTAAAGGGCCTGCCCCAACGGCTACTGCGCAGAGCTGTCGGGGCAGAGACCCTTTAGTCCCGGTCCGTGTTACCAACTGGGACTAAAGGACACTCTTTAGTCCCGATTGGTGCCACAGACCGAGACTAAAAATTTAGTCACGTTTTGTGGCTTGCCCCGGGATAAATGATCACCTTTTAGCCCTAGTTTTTAATACAAACCGGGACTAAAGCTCCTCGGTTTATAACCTGCCAACTCCTTTCTCCCTGAGCCAGAGACATTCAAATTTCAGTGAGCTTCCTTGCTTATTATTGCTGTTGCTATTGCTTGTTCTTTATTTGTTCTTCGTCTCCGGCGTTAATTGATGATCTTCTTCGACTCCATCATCGTCTCTTTGCGTTGAGAGGTAATTATTTTCATCTCTTACCATGTCTTTTGAATGTGAGAGTAATTTAATTAAAATATATAGTTTGCAAGAACAAGCATAGAGAGTTGAGTAGTTTAAATTGGTTCATCACAATCATTTGATAGTTTTCTACTGCTAGCT
The DNA here is from genome assembly GCA_009763385.1 of Coix lacryma-jobi var. lacryma-jobi. Classification (NCBI taxonomy): domain Eukaryota; kingdom Viridiplantae; phylum Streptophyta; class Magnoliopsida; order Poales; family Poaceae; genus Coix; species Coix lacryma-jobi. The sequence continues at coordinate 14,748,006 of CM019824.1, forward strand.
AGGTAGTATCCATTGTATATTTCACACTTATGCAAGACGAGTAATAATGAATTTTAGTGTCTTTTTAGTTATTTTTCTTTAGAAAAATGTGGAATTTATAATAGTTTGCAACAATGAATATAGAGAGTAGACAATGTGAAAATTGGTATTGTTATATCATATTTTTCGATTATCTAAACAAATAGATAAATTTAGAGTCTTTTTTATTTATAATTGTTTAGAAAATTAGGAATTTGCATGTAATAATTTAAAAAATGAGTATGGATATAGTAGATGGCAACCGTGACCGGGTCCTCAGCCTCTCATCATCGGGATCCAAAGCGTTTGCGGCCGAATCTTCCTCTCATTGCTTGCGGCGAGTGTAAGCAGAAAATTGTGAAGGAGTACCGAGTGAAAAAAGAGGTAATAAACAAGGGTCGTATATTCTACAAGTGTCCGGACCATGAGGTGGGTTATTATTTACTCGTATTTTATTAATATGGTTCATTTGTATCGGTTTTGCTTGATGATGTTGTTTAAATTCCTTATTCTTTGTTCTAATTGCAGTGGGAGGGCACTGACGGATGTAAAGATTAGTACTGGGAGGAAGAGTACGTTCAACACGTACGAAATTCTGTTACACAGGAGGTTGCCGCTAAAGGTGACGAGACAGTGAGTCAGCGGCAGCAGCCCATCCATGCTGATGAAGCGAATGATCTGTCTATTTTAGTTGGGATCGGATGCGAATTAATTATGTTGCTTAAGTGCATTTTAGTTTTAGTTTTTTAGTGCTAGATGCGATTGTCTTCGTTGTACTCAAGCTTGCTTGAATTAATCAATCATGTGATGTCATGAGTGTTGTGCAATAACATGAGAAACTACTAAATGCATGATTGCAATATTTAATACAGATGTTGTCACGTAATTGGATGTATAATGTCGATCGCCGCTCCAAAGAGCTCATTGCTGGCGTGCACTATTTCTTAGGTGTGGCTGAGACAAACAAGCAGGATGGTTTCATGTGCTGCCCATGCGCCATCTGTAAAAATTTGAAGGAATATTCATGCTCAAGGACTCTTCATACGCATTTGTTGAAGTCGGGTTTCGTAACAAACTATATTTGTTGGACGAAGCATGGAGAAAGGGGGTTGTAATGGATGATGGTGAAGAAGGTGAAGAAGAATTGGACCACACCGATATTATTGCTCAGTACGGTGCCTTCTATGATGATGTAGTGGGGGAGATGGTGAAGAAGATGCGACATCAGCAGAAGATGTGGCAACTGATGTTGATGCTCTTGGTGATGCCATTCGTGATGCACAAAGAGAATGTGAAAGTGACAAGGAGAAGGTCAAGTTCGAGCGCATGCTAGAGGATCATAGAAAATTGCTATATCCCACTGCTGAAGATGGCCAAAAAGGTTGGGTACTACACTGGAACTGCTGCAATGAAAGGCAAAGAATGGTACATCCGACAAGGCATTTGGGCAGTTATTGAAGATAATGAAAAAGATACTTCCGAAAGCGAATGAATTGCCCACCACTACGTACGAAGCAAAACAGGTCGTCAGCCCTTTGAGATTATAAATCCAGCAGATACACGCATGTCCTAATGACTGTATCCTGAGAATTTAGATGCATGTCCGGTATGTGAAGCATCGCGGTATAAGATAAGGCGAGATGATCCTAACGACGTAGAGGGTGAAGAACGTCCCAGCAGGAAGAAAATCCCTGCCAAGGTTATGTGGTATGCTCCTATAATACCACAATTAAAATGTTTGTTCAGAAATAAAGACAATACAAAGTTATTGCGGTGGCATAAAGAAGACCGTAAGGTATACAATATGCTGAGGCACCCGACTGACGGATCCCAGTGGAGAGCGATAGACAGAGAATTCCCAGAGTTTGCTGATGAGGCTAGAAACTTGAGGTTCGCTTTAAGTACGGATGGTTTTAATCCTTTTGGGGAGCAAAGCAGTAGTCATAGCACTTGGCCAGTTACTCTATGTATCTACAACATTCCTCCGTGGTTATGCATGAAGCGGAAATTCATTATGATGTCGTTGCTCATCCAAGGGCCGAAGCAACCTGGCAACGACATCGATGTCTACCTGAGGCCATTAGTTGAGGAACTTCTGCTTCTATGGAGCAAACCAGGCGTACGCGTGTGAGATGAGTACAAATAGGAACACTTTGACCTGCGAGCATTATTGTTCGTAACAATCAATGATTGACCGGCTCTAAGTAATCTTTCAGGCCAGACAAATAAGGGATATAATGCATGCACACACTGTTTCGAAGACCTTGATAATTTATTTTTGAAAAAGTGTCGGAAGGTCGTGTACGTTGGGCACCGTCGGTTTCTTCCCATGGGCCACCTAGTAAGAAAGAATGACAAACATTTTAAAGGTAAGGCAGACCACCAAACCAAGCCTCGTAACCGAAGCGGAGATGATATACTCGAAATGGTGAAGGATACGAAAGTAGTATTTGGAAAGGGACGGGGCAGCGAACCTGTTCCCAAAGACGCTTTGGGACACACACCCATGTGAAAGAAGAAGTCCTTATTCTGGGAGCTACCCTACTGGCATGTCCTAGAGGTCCGCCATGCGATTGACGTGATGCACCTGACAAAGAACCTTTGTGTGAACCTGCTTGGATTCATGGGTGTCTATGGAAAGTCTAAGGATTCACTTGAAGCACGACAGGACTTGCAGCGCATGAAATAACGAGACAACCTGCATCTGGAGAAGACAGATGACGGGCGCTACTACTTAAGCCCTGCTAGCTACACTCTTAGCAGAGAAGAAAAGGAAAGCATGTTTGAATGCCTTAGCAGCATCAAGGTCCCATCTGGATTCTTCTCCAATATAAATAGAATAATTAATGTGTCAGAAAAGAAGTTCCAAAACTTGAAGTCCCATGATTGCCATGTGCTTATGACCCAAATGCAACCTGTTGCTCTAAGAGGAATTCTACCTCCACATGTACGTCTAGCCACCGTGAAGCTATGTGCATTCCTCAATTCAATTTCACAGAAGGCAATCAATCCAGAGGAACTTTCTACTTTACAGAATGATGTCGTTCAATGTCTCATCAGCTTTGAGTTGGTGTTCCCTCCATCCTTCTTTGATATCATGACACACCTCCTAGTTCACCTGGTCAAGGAGATCATTATTCTCGGTCTTGTGTTCCTACACACCATGTTCCCATTCGAGAGGTTCATGAGTGTCCTGAAGAAATATGTTCATAACCGTTCTCGGCCTGAAGGAAGCATCACTCAGAGCTACGGAACAGAGGAGGTCATAGAGTTTTGTGTGGACTTTATTCCAGACCTTGACCCGATTGGTGTTCCTGAATCGCGACACGAGGGCAGACTCAGTGGCAAGGGAACACTAGGGAAGAAAACATATATCGGTACATGAGACGATTACTTCGATAAAACACACTACACAGTTCTACAGAACTCCTCATTGGTTGATCCATATATCTAGGTACATAAGGATTTCCTTCGATCCGAGTGGCCCGAGAAGAGTGAAGCTTGGATTACACATCAGCACATGCAAACCTTCGGCGATTGGTTGCGAAAACAATGTCAGGGTGATGACAACATAGATGAGCAACTTTATTTGTTGGCCAGACAACCATCATGGCATATCAACATGTACAAAGGGTACAAGATCAATGGGAATACATTTTACACAGTAGCCCAAGACAAAAGGAGCACCAACCAAAACAGTGGTGTACGCGTGGATGTCACGGATCCAAATGGGAACAAACAAACATATTATGGCCGCATACATGACATATGGAAACTAGACTATGCACCTAATTTTAAAGTCCCTTTGTTCCGGTGTAAATGGGTCAAGATGACTGGTATCGTTCCGGTGTAAATGGGTCAAGATGACCGGTACCGGAGGTGGGGTAACAGTCGACAAGGAGTATGAGATGACATCAGTGGACCTCAACAATATTGGGTACAAAGATGAACCATTTGTCCTTGCCGCAGATGTGAGTCAGGTGTTCTATGTGAAAGATATGTCTACAAAACCAAAAAGAGGGAAAAATGATAACAACTCGATCGTCAACGAGCCAAAGCGCCATATAGTTCTTTCAGGGAAAAGAAACATCGTCAGAATTGAGGACAAGCTAGACATGTCAGGTGATTATGAAAGGGATGACCGAATTCCGCCATTCAAAGTGAACAAAGACCCAAGCATTTTGTTAAACAATGAGAAAACTCCATGGTTAAGGAATGATCATAACCAAGGGACATATGTCAAGAGGAGGTTCACAGTTGTGCCCGCTAAATAGTGCCCGCTAAATAGTGGGTTGTAAAGATATTATGTAATAATTAATTAATTAAGACTTCATTTATTTGATGATGGATTTATATATATATATATTTCATAGTGGTCATTGATTTATGTGCTCCTCTAGATGTGAATCATCAAAATACATATAAGAAGAAAAAGTATATACAAAATTATAAAGATTAGTAACATTTTTAAAAGAAAGTATATCAAATATTTAATTTTATGTTAAATTAGAAAGATTTAAGATATATTTAAAAAGAAAACTAAATTTAAAAATCTAAAACTACTACATCTGTCGGGTAGAACGAAATTGGGCAATGATTTTTTAGGTTATAAACAAAAGATTAACGTCCAAATGATGTGAAAATAAATTTTCTATTGAATGCCAACAATTTTCTAAATTTAAATTTAACATTATATTTTTGCATTAACAAAATATGAATGATTATTTACATTTATATTCGTTATTATAAAAAAGAAAAGAATTTATGCTACAAAATTTTCTACTATATAATAAGGTCAAAGGAAATATAACTGCTATTTTTAAATAATTTTATGCCTACTGTTCAATTTACTATGCAATTAACAAGAATTACAACATATTTATATAGTGAAAACTTAATACAAAACCCAAAATACTAAAAACCCCCAAAACTGTGGCGGGAAATGACCCTTTAGTCCTGGGCGGAGGCACCAACCGGGACTAAAGACCCCTTTAGTCCCGGGCGGTGGCACCAACCGGGACTAAAGACCCCTTTAGTCCCGGTGCGTAAGCCCGTCCGGGACTAAAGGTTTGGACCTTTAGTCCCGGGCCGTGTTACGCACCGGGACTGAAGACCCTTTAGTCCCGGTGCGTAACACGGCCTGAGACTAAAGGCCCTCCGGGTATATAGGGCACAATGCCCTCCAACCTTCCCAGATCGACGCAGTTGCGCCGCCTCCGTCCGCGCCGTCGCCCTCGAGCTCTCCTCGCCGTCGAGCCTCTGTCCACGCCGTCGAGCCTCTCTCCGCGCCGTCGACCCTCGGCCTCCCTCACCGCCGTCGAGCCTCGGCCTCGGCTCGTCCTCGTCCTCCGCACCGACGTCGAGCTCTGTCCTGGCCTCGTCCGTCCTCGCCGACGTGCGTGTGTGCGCGTGTGTGTGCAGTGTGGTGTGCGTGTGTGTGTGCAGTGTGGTGTGCGTGTGTGTGTGCAGTGTGTGTGAATGAAAAAAAGAAATGAAAAGTTTAAATAGAAAATAATATATATAGAAAAAGAAAAATTGATATATATATGGAAAATAAATATATATTTAGAAAAAGAAAGTGATATATATAAAATGAATATAAATAGATATATATTTGTTAGATAATGAATATGATCATATTCATTATCTATAAATATATATATATATATCTATTTATATTCATTTCTTTTTCTATATATATATATTTATTATCTATATATATATAGATATCAATTTTCCTTTTTCTATATATATTATTTTCTATTTAACTTTTTCATTTCTTTTTTTTATAGAAATAGATATATACAGATAATTAATATTATCATATATATGTTTTTTAACCTAATAAATATATGTTTTTTTAACCTAACAAATATATGTTTACACATGTAGATAAAAAGTGACAGGCCGCGTCGACCTGTAGTCCTGGTGACCGCTCCACCGACCTCGCTGCCGTCCGCTGTCGTTCTCGTCCACGGTGTGTAAATCACGTGACAAAGATATGTTTAAACATGTATTTACTCTTAGAAATATATGTTCATAGAAAATCATGTGTCATGTTGGAATGCCATAGAAAATCACTTGGATATGTTTAAACATGTATTTACACTAAGAAATATTTTAATAGATATGCTTCTTCCTGTTATTTTTAATGTTGAATTGCCTCTTTACTAATATATGTTATTTTTAATGTTGGCGATTACATGTCACCTAAAACCCGAAACCCTAAAACCCGAAATCCTAACCCTAAACTGTAACACCCCGATTTTTAAATAAATAAAATAAATTAGAATTTAATAGGAAAATAGCCAAAACCCTAGATGGAGGAAAAATCTAACCAGGTGTTTGTTGCATTCATGCCGTTGCACAGTTTTTATTGGGTGAAAAAGAATTTTGTTAAACCCGAATAGGGCGAATCGAATTTATTCTATTTAGAAAATAAATAAAAGCTTATGAAAAATTTACAAAATTTTCAAACTCAAAAGTTTTATTTGAAAACCTAGGAAAAACATTTTCAAAAGTTTGAAAACTGGTTTTGATTTCAAACCGATTTGAAATGTGTTTTCAAATGAATTTGTAAAAGTTTGAAAAAGAAAACAAAAAGGAAAAGGAAAGACAAAGGGCCTCAACTTTCCCATTCTCCCCAGTCGGCCCACTCCCACCTCCTGGCCCACTCCAGCCGCGGCCTGCCTCCACCGTGAGCGAGCGCACTCTTCCCTTCTCTCCCACCGCCATCCAGGGCCCCCCCGTCAGGGTCTCCCCTCACCTCCAGACGCTCGCCCCTCCTCTGTTCCGCAAGGAGCACCGAGCCAGATCGATCTCCCCGCGCCCTCCCCGAGCTTCGCGCGAGCGTAGCTATCCTCGCCGCGCAGTCCGGGAGTTGGCCTCCTCCTCCGCACTCCTCGCGTAGCTCGGAACAACCTCAAAAACCCGGCCGCCATCTTCCGCAAAGCCTCCAAGCCCCTAACAGAACGGAGCTCCGCGGGCAGCCGTCTACTCCTCCCATCCCTGCCGTCCAAAGCCGTGTAGTCGCCACACCAAGGCGCCGCCGCCACCCCTCGACTTATAACACGGACCCCATCGCCACAGCACTTAGTCATCCTCACCCGCCACCATTAACGAGTTTTCGCTCGAGCTCAAAATCTCCCAACTCCACCCACTCCCGATCCTTCCCACCACCTGCGTCGAAATCGCAGGACCACTGCAAAGCCTCGGCGCCACTCCGCTGCGTCAATTCGTGGTCACGCCGTCCTCCGCCGCCGACACCGAAGCCCCATCCGCCTCTCTGCACCGTCCTGCTCCGTCGTGCCCAGCCAGGCGGTGAGAACCCGACCAACGTACTCCCGGTGAGATCCACATCATTTCCCCTTTCTTTCCGAGGTCGCTAACGGCCTGTGGCCTTCTCCCGTACCACTCCGGCGATGGCGCCGCCGTGCTCTAGCCCGCTGGCCGCCGCGCGACACGCTCAGCCTACCACCAGCGCCACGAACCCCACGGTAGACTTCGCGGTGAGCCCCTCTACCTCCTCATGCCCTCACCTTGCCTTACCTTGCACCACAGTGGCGTCACGGCGAGCTCCCGTCGTCCCCTCCCATGGCGCTGCCGCCCTCCCTGCTGTGCGCCGCCGTGCGAATAGTGCCGCTGGCGGCCGCCTTCATCCGGTCCCCAGCCCCAGCCGTCCGATCCCCAACCAGCGACCGAGATTAGATTTCAAAACCGAAGGGGTATACACCCAGCTCATAGATCCGTGGACTCGGTCTGCGGGTGCCAAGTCAGTCGGTCCACGGCACGGCTGGCACACCGAGCCAACCCTGCGCCGCCACGTGGCGCACCGTCAGCACCACGCCAGCGCCGCATCAGCCGTCCGCGCCATCTTGCAGAAAACCCCCTAGACTTCCTTGAAACCAACCCGCAGTCCATCCGTCCTATTCTCTGAGTCTTGCAAAAGTAGCATCCTAGCCCCTGTACTTTCAGCAAAGTGAGGCCCAGTCCTGGCGAAATTCCTTTTCAGATTTAATTTATTTTAAATACGAAAATGACTTCAATCTATTTACAGTTTTGCCACTGAAATTCAAAAGCCCATAACTTGCTCGTTTTAACTCCGTTTTGACCCATTCAACTTGCGTTAGATTCGTCTCGTCGAGCTCTACGCGTTAGTTTAGTTTATTTCCTGTTTTCATACTGTTGTTGTACTGTTATTTATATTGTCTTGTTTGGGCCATGTTTGATGTTTGATCCAGCGAGCGCGAGCTACGTGGAACCCCTGGAGCAACCTTGTGTCTTCGTCGCTCCAGACCCTTGTGATCCAGTTGATTCGACCCAGCCCGCAGGCAAGTGTCCTTGCTCATATTGCTCCGGTATTTATTTTATTTTGAGTTAGAGTAGTTAGAACCTGTAGATGCATGCAGTCTTAAATTTGAATCCCATGTTAAGGTTTACTAGAACTTGTCCATATTTTCCTTGACACCTGGTTTGGGATGGTTTTGGTAGAAGTCATGCTTAGCCTTGCTGTCTTGGGTTGGGATGGTTAATTATAATTAATTCTGATTAATGATTTATGAAACATGTGGACTGGTAATGTTGTAGTATGGTGAGTAGGTAAATCCGGCAGGATGGACCGTGTGGTGGTTTTGTGCCGTGTGACTCGGCAGCTGCATTTGGTTTTTGGTTCTGGGCTTGTGCTAGATTATCCTGCCTGGATCCCTAGGACCCGGTTCTTGGAGCATGTAACCCGGCAAAACAGCGCAAACCATGAGGCCTATATGGCTCTGGGACTGGCTAATTAATTAGTTTCCTTCAAGTTGAGGGTCCACACGGGGTTTGTTTTAGTGGCTCACGAGGGGGCCCTGGGGGTCGTAGACCTTTGTACGGGGTGAAACCTTAGAGGTACGTGTGGAACGGACTTGGAGGCGACTTTGTAAAGGCCTTGTAGTGCGACCCCGCTGTGCACCTTGGCAGTGTTGAGCGTGATGGGGAAACGCATGACTCATGGGTAAAGATGTGCGAACTCTGCAGAGTATTAAAACTGATATATCAGCCGTGCTCACGGTCACGAGCGGGCTTGGACTTCTTCGAGATTAGTTGGTGGGTTGGTTCTAGTTCGTTAGAGAAGCCTTATGTGGTTATTAGTCTCATATGACATGGGTACAGAGGCTTCTTCTACGCGGGTTACTGCTTGGTACGGGAGTGACTCCCAGGCTCGAGCGCAGACCTGGAGTTATTACGGAAGGTAGCTCTCTATGTCGTGACGTATGGAACTAATACACATAGGACTCCTTGTAACGGCCTGGTTCGGGTCATCTGATGGACTTCAGGTGTGGTTTGCCTGATGGACTTCAGGTGTGGGTACTTGGTGCGACTCCAAGTGCGGTTGCTTGGTGTGACTCCAAGTGTTGGTTGCTCGGTGTGACTCCGAGTGTGGTTTGCTCGGTGCGACTCCGAGTGTGGTTACTATTCTGTTGGAGACTGTGGTTATAACCTAGTAAATAGGTGCATAGGAAATAGGATTTAATAGGATGTGTTGCTTTAGGCGCTTGAGTCAAACAGAGTCAGCCTACCTTTGTTAATAGCCTCGTAAGCATATATTTCCTACACTTGCGGAGTACATTTCGATGTACTCACCCTTCCTCTTTGAACCCCCTGCCACCCCACCCAGACGTTGGAGTCTACGACGCAGAGCAGGAATACCCCGAAGACGGTGGTTACGACCTCGACAACTTGTACCCAGAAGACGGTGGATACGACCCAGACGACTTGCACTAGGATGGCGCAGCCCCCGGTCGACCTTCCTGTGGAGATGGCGTCCAGTTTCCGCGAGTCTACATTAGAGTTAGACTGAGAGTCTGTACCTTTTCTTTTGGACCCGAGGGTCATTTTTTTTGTAATAATGTTCGATATATTAATAAAGCATTGTTTTGATATTTACTATGATGTGGATATATGTATGAAAATTGATCCTGGCATACATATATTGTGCTCCAATTTTGTTCTTAAAATTGGGGTGTCACATAAACCCCAAACCTCTAAACCCTGAAACACATAGAAATAGATATATACAGATAATGAATATGAATAGATATGTATATAGAAAAAGGAAAATCATATATATGTTTTTTAACCTAATAAATATATGTTTACACATGTAGATAAAAAGTGACACGCCGCGTCGACCTGTAGTCCTGGTGACCGCTCCACCGACCTTGCCGTCGTCCACTGTCATCCGCACCGTCGTCATTCTCGCTGCCGTTCGCCGTCGTTCTCGTCCACGGTGTGTAAATCACGTGACAAAGATATGTTTAAACATGTATTTACTCTTAGAAATATGTGTTCATAGAAAATCATGTGTCATGTTGGAATGCCATAGAAAATCACTTGGATATGTTTAAACATGTATTTACACTTAGAAATATTTTGATAGATATGCTTCTTCGTGTTATTTTTAATGTTGAATTGCCTCTTTACGAATATATATTATTTTTAATATTGGCGATTACATGTCACCTAAAACCCAAAACCCTAACTATGTTTACACATGTAGATAAAAAGTGACACAACGCGTCGACCTGTAGTCCTGGTGACCGCTCCACCGATCTCGCCGCCGTCCACTATCATCCGCACCGTCGTCATCCTCGCTGCTGTCCGCCGTCGTTCTCGTCCACAGTGTATAAATCACGTGACAAAGATATGTTTAAACATGTATTTACTATTAGAAATATGTGTTCATAGAAAATCATGTGTCATGTTGGAATGCCATAGAATATCACTTGGATATGTTTAAACATGTATTTACACTTAGAAATATTTTGATAGATATGCTTCTTCGTGTTATTTTTAATGTTGAATTGCCTCTTTACGAATATATGTTATTTTTAATGTTGGCAATTACATGTCGCCTAAAACCCAAAACCCTAACCCTAAACCCAAACCCCAAACCCCTAAACCCTAAAGCTTCTCTAAGTGTTCGATCATATTGTATATATATTTTAATATTCACAGAAATGGCCGACCCAAATGAGAACATGGAGGACGAAGTGATGAATATCATCGCCGACGGCGATGACGGGAGCCAATACTTATTGAATTACGAAGACATGACAATGCATGATGAAAATCCCCCTGAACAACAAGTTGAGATGCAAGAAGGCAATACAGGTGAGGTATATATACAATATGTCATGTTAGGGTTTACATTTACTTTATTACTTGATTAGGTTTTATTTCAACTTGTATTAGGGTCTCATCTTCGTGTCTTTACCTATATGTAGCCCTCTGGATCGACGTCTGCGACGGGGCAAAGCAGACCAAAACGAGGGTCGAAGAGGTCGTTCAAGGGCCGTCATGTAATCTCCGAATTCGATATGGCTACATGCCAACCACTAGGACCCTATGCACAGAAATATGTCTTTCACTGTGGGTTCCTTGTGAGAGATCGGATTCCGATAAGTGACCGTGAATGGAAAGAGAAGCGAAGTGCTCCCGAGATCAGTTATGTCTCCAATCGTGACAAGCAACTAGTCTGGGAAGACATCCAAGCTCATTTCTCGTTTGACACGAACGATGAGGAGTTGCAGAGGCGAATTCGGGAGTGGACAATAAAGAAGATGGCCACACTTTTTCAGGACTGGAAGAAGAAATTGTACCACAAGTTTGTGCTGAAGAACGAGATGCCAGATTTCAACTCTAAGGCGTATGTCAAGATAAGGCCCGATTGGGATGAATTTGTACAGTACAAAAGATCACAAGAGAGTGAGGCTCATATCAGAGTAAACAAACAGAATGCAACTCAGAAGAAATACCACCATCATTTAGGATCAGGTGGCTATAAGACTGCCCTTCCAAATTGGGAGAGACAGGAACAGGAGATGCTTACCAAGGGGGTAATCCTGGAGACAATAAGAAGAAATTGGAGTGAATGGTCCAGGAATTGGTTCTACGCTCATGTGGAAACCATAAACCCTAATGACGGGGAGCTTGATTGGGGCCCAGAAATTTCAAGAGCAGCACATAGGCTAGTTCAAGCACGAAGTGCGGTGTTGGCTGGCGAGTTCAAGCCCAACAAAGAGAAGGATGAACTCACGTGCTGGAGAATCCTGAGCACGGTGGGCGTACGAGAGGCTTTGGGGCCGTTTCGTGGATGCATTCCTTCGAAGCGGATCGAGAAAGTTACAGAAGCCACTAGAGAAAGAAGGACGAGGAGGCAGAGCGGATCTACAAGTTGGAGGAGTATGTTCTTCAAACACAAGAGCGTGACAAATCTCATGAAGAATGGATGCAGGAGGAAATCAAAAGGCAAGTGCAAGCGACACTTAGTCAAATGACGAGTGGGCAAGGTACATCATCACAACAGTCTCAAGCGAACATTAGCCCCCCCAGGTCAGATGAAAAGCAGCTGCGCCTCCAAGGAAGTACCAACCATTCAAGATGACTCCAAGCTACGCTTCCCCGTGGATGACGTTAAAGAACCTTTTACTACTTGTGAGCTGCACATTCCAGATGGAAATGCCACGAAAAAGGTGGCTATCGGTGTTGTAAACCCTATCGACCGCACAAGAACACCAAGAATCCATGGTCAACCAATGCCAACCGGATATGCTAGCGTCTCGGTGGATAGGGTTGAGACAGGTTGTGGCAACGTGGCACTGGAAATCGAAGGGGGAGATGGGGAGAAGACTTTAGGTGAAGCAGAGAAGACATTTATTTGCTGGCGCAAGCGCTTCATTATTATTCCTGGAGTGTCACCGCCGCAACCTCCTCCTCCTGATCAAGATCCTCACCATAGGTAGTGCGCGTGAACGAGAAACAATTTTTATTACACTAACTTCCTATATGTATATATTAATTGGATGCTCACATCATTCGTTGTTTTGCGTAGCAGGAACTATAGTCCAGTTCGTCGTTCCCCAGCGCATCATAGTGCTGCGGGCGGTGACGATGTGTTGGAGGACACGGCTTCAACCCCATCTCCTGCACAACCTGATCCACCGCGGGCTCCAACGCCACAACCTGATCCACCGCGGGCTCCAATGCCACAACCTCCACCGCGGGCTCCAACACCGCCACCAGCCCCACCATCTCCTCCACCGCGGGCTCCAACGCCACAACCTCCACCGCGGGCTCCAACATCGCCACCGGCCCCACCATCTCATCCACAGCGGGCTCCAACACCCCCGCCTCCACCGTGCGGCCCTAAGAAGCGATCCACCGCCATAGAACCGAAGGCCCCACCTCCAAAAAAGAAGGCTCCTGCATCACGAAAAAAGCCCACGAGAAATTAGCTTATGAAAAGACTGATGAGGAGTTAGAAATTTCGGTGAAAAAAGATGTGCGAAAATTTTTAGATGAATCAAAGGCCGCGGCTGAAGCGAAGAGAAACCCAGAGAAGCCTTACCTCTTGTTAAACCCACAGGAGTTAAGGAAAAGGGTGGACCAACATGGTATCAAGATGCGTGAAGCCCGAAAGGCTCCGCAAAAATCAGACTACGAACGCTCTCTAATCAAGTCTGCAAAAGAACAACAATCCAGCACGAAGAAAGTGGGAAAGGGTGTTCCGCCATAGCTCGAGGAAACATCAAGACCTTTGTCCCCGTTATATGTGGAAAATCTATATGGTTCAAACAAGGGTAGAGTACAGAGGAAATCTGGAGAGACCAGTAGTTTGTCTGAGATGGACTCAATTAAAAAAAAATTCATCTCCTGTTCCAAACGATTGCCAATATTGCTACTGGGCTGGAGTTTCCATGAGCGAAAGTAGTTGATGAGTGGAGGAGAAATTTTGCACCGGACAAGAGTCTAATGAACCCCAATCACTTACATGTACTTGGTACGCAGATGTTTGCAATCAACAAATGGTGCATGGAGGCTTCTAAAGACGGTGATGTCAATTGGATTTATGTCCGAATTTGGAACCATCACTACTTCCGTGGCGATGACCTAATCTTAGTCCAGATGGAGGAATTACACCAGCTATGCCACATGGACGCACTGGAAAATCGCTCCTTAGCTGCTATTGTTTGTAAGTGTTTCTTTTATAGTTTTTATTGAACTCTCTAGTATATGTATATAGTATGTAGTATTCTTACAGACGTACTTGTGGATCGACTCGATATTGCAGGTATCAGATGACTCAGCTCAGAGATAAACATGACAATTATGTTGGGTTTATTGATCCGTATGTTGTTTTCAAGGCTCCAAACCTTCAGCGATTTGGAGCGATGAGTCGTGTACGAATTTCATGAGGTTCTTCGTGAACCAAAAAGATAGAGAAAGAATACTCTTCCCAAACAACTTTAAGTACGTGAGACATATATAGTTAATAATAAGTATGTGCATATTTTATTTTACTTAACCCTAATAATCTCTCTCTATATATATGAATCATGTGTATGAAGAGCTATCACTGAATACTGATGGTCAACGATCTCAAACACAACAATGTGTTAATCTATGACTCGTTGAGCAAACCGCAAGAAGATTACCAAGATATGATAGACATCCTCCAAAGGTAATTTTTCGATCCCTAGCTTGCATGCTTAAAGTATAGACTAAGCTTGTATATATGTATACTAATTAAATAATGATCCAACTATTAATGTTTCATTGGCCGGATTAGGGTTTGGGAAAAATTCATTGCTCGGGAACATATGAGCCAATGTAACACGCCACTTACAATAAAGCCACGACTACCAGTAAGTTTACGTACACCTTCGTCAATGTATGTGTATCTTTATTATATCATATCATATATCATATCTTTATTACGAGATGAATCTTTTCATTCTACAGTGGATTTTGAGACAAAAATATGGTACCAACTTATGTGGATTCTATGTTTGCGAGTACATGATGATAGAATCAAATAGAATTCCTGAAGAAATCATCAAAGTACGTAACATGTTTCTTTTTATTTTTTATAGACTTAATATTGATAATATAGATATAACTAATATCTTCTCTAATTCAAATTGAAGACTGACTGGTTGAAGAAAAAGTGATGCTACAAGGCCAATTGAAAGCAATGCAAGAGACAATAGCAGTATTTCTTTGGGAACAAGTCATAAATCCAAATGGCGAGTTCTACTATAATACCAACCGAGAAGTTGATTCCAAACAATGATGATCATTTGTATGCCCTGTAAATCTTTAGATGGAGTACAACTTGTAATAGGTTTACAGTACTAACTTTGGAGTACAACTTGTGTAGATAGATATTTGGACAACTTCTATGTATATTGCTTGTAATTTTATGTACATATATTTATATATATATATATAGTTCTATAGTTCAATTATATATGCATGCAATAAGTTTATTGTGTTATGCTGCTAATATATATATATATATATTATATTAGCAGCAAATAATACATATTCGAAAACCTATTAAATAAATAAACAAAACTAAAAACAGAACTGAAAAGAAAATAAAAAGAAAAAACCAGGGACCCTTTAGTCCCGGCTGGTAATACCAGTCGGAGCTAAAGGGTGCTGCTGCGGGGCACCGCTGGCAGCACCGTTTAATCCTGGCTGGTATTACCAACCGAGACTAAGAGGGGGCTTTAGCCCCGGTGCCCAGAGCCGGGACTAAAAGTGGGAGGGGGGGGGAGGCTTTAGTCCCGGAAACGTAGTTCCGGTTCGACAACCGGGGTTAAAGGCCCTTGTCGACCGAGGCTATAGCCCATTTCTGTTGCAGTGATATCAACTAAAATTTTGAAATAAAAATAGACCTTGAAGATTCTAAAGTATACGTCGGCCTGTACCAATTAAGCTTATAGCTAGCACATGTTATTTTTACGTACTTGCTTGCAAGTTGCAAGTCTCCAAAGTCCACAAGACGCAGCTATATAGTTGGCACGAGAGGAGAGACAGTGACACACGCGTGTATCATCGTATCTCTTTTTGGACGAGCCAATAATGGGCAAGCCATGCAATCATGATATTGAGAGTATGGCACGTTCAGTCCGTGAACCTTATAGAAATAGTAATGAGGTTTTTACATGATGGATATCACCGATTTATACCCACACTTATCAGGATCTTTTTATCCACAAAGAAATCTGTATCTATGTACGGGTGCAACCCCTACAGCAGAAAAGAAATATAGCACTACTAAACTAATTAAAATTGTATGAACAATATACAAACCCAAAAATATGAACAAATGTAACAAAAAAGCGTATATTTAGCTCCTTTTGATATGGCACTGGGCAAACCTAGTTGGACAACCATATTCAAGTACCTAAACCACAGTTGCATATCGAGTATACATGCACCTAAAGGTTTATGAGTTCAAACAGTGCCAAACTATATCCGTGCTCGCAACATTACATAGGGCATGTTCGGTTGCAGGGAATTAATTCCCAAAGAGGAATCAATTCAAGGAGAGATAGATTGAGCCATGGGTACCTGGTTTCTGTTAGAAGATTTGGGTCTGACCCAAATAAATCCCAAAGGTCCATCACACATGCCCCACATTGCTACTTTAGAAGGAGAAAGACCAACTTATATAATTGAGCTATCTCCAACTAGTTTAAAGCTATTGAAGAGAGAAAGAAAAGAAACTCGCGCGCTCGTCTCGCCGGACGTGGCGTGGCGTGGCGGCTCGCTGAAAGGTCCAAATTGGCTAGAGGGGGGGTGAATAGCCTAATTAAAATCTAAAAAAAACATTTGGGCAAACACTATTAGAATAACAAACGGCGAAGTTTTTTGCGCTAGCCTAATAGTGTGTTGCAAGTCACCTATCCAACGATTCTACCTAATAACACTATGCCACACAATCAACTAGAGCTAGTATCTAATGCGGAATAAAACAATCTATCTCTAACACAAGTATGATATACAAAGAAAGTATAGAAGACAAATGTGTGCAATAGATAAACTAAGCAAGCTTATCACAACTAACTACACAAAAGAAATAGCTCAAGGTAAGTACACAAAGTAAATGAGCTAGATAAGAGTGATTTCACCAAGCCTTCAGGATCGTCTAGTAGAGAGCCAATCACCGGTGAAATCCACTAGTGATGTCAATCACCAATAATGTGAATATGAAGACCAATTACCAAGATATGAAAGCAATCACAATAAGCACACGGGACACCAAGATTTATCCCGAGGTTCACGTGCTTGCCGGCACGCTACGCCTTGTTGTGTCGACCAACACTAGGTGACCCGGTGGCTAATCGACACAAAGTCAAGCTCACAAAGAGCACCACAAGAATCTACCACTAGTGAGGTAGCTCAATGACACGAGCAATCCACTAAGGATGCCTCTTGCCGCTCCGGCGAGGTGAGGCTCCAAAACCTCTCACAACCACGATCGGTGGTGGCCAAGAACAATCTCCTTTTCTTGCCAACAACACCACAACGCCTCCAAGCCGTCTAGGCACCGACAAATGCCAAGAGTAACAAGAAAACTTAAAGCCGATGCGAAGAACTAGTGCCACTAGATTGAACTCTTTCAAATCACGCACTAGATCAGTCAATCTCACTTGGTTTGGTCAATTCAACTTGGGAGATGAGTTGGAAGGCTTGCCAAAGCTCGCTCACTAGAATGCTTAGGAATCAAAATATGCAAGAGAGAAACCAAGTGAGCCGGCCAAGCCCCTTAAATAGGCCACACAAGTCGGCCTAGCCGTTGGGCCAGAATCGGGGGCATCGGACGCGCCGACGCTTAACCATCGGACGCAGCCCCAATGTTCGATGCTCCAGATTGAGCCACGTGTCCCCATGATATGAACTCAGTCCGTCAGATCCCAACGGTCATATCCTTTCACGCCATGATTAATGTTACATCGGACGTGCCAATGCCGAGCATCGGACGCTCCGATGCTACTACTCATCTCAGCGTAAAAACTGCGCCATATGGGACGTGCAAGAACCATCACATCGGACGCTCAACCCCTGCGTCCGATGACCATGCAGAGAGGTTCCAGAAAGGGTCAAATCACATCTGACGCGTCCGATGGATTGGCATCGGACGCAGGCCAGCGTTCGATGCTTCCTGGAAAACAAGCTCGCGCCACGTCACCTGCATCTGACTCTGCAACAGTGTTTCCTCAGCGTCCGTTGCCAGCGTCCAATGTTCCTTCAACATTTGTCAGAAACTAGGGTTTACCATCGGACGCTTGGCCCAACGTCCGATGTCCCTCGGACCAGCGTCCGATGCTTCCGAACACACTACTTCTCTTCCGAAAAACGCTGAATCCTACCTTGCAAGCTCGGCAGGAGGGAGAAGGACTATACACTAGTTTCTCCCACTTCTCCACAACTCAGAAACACCCCCTCATCCCAAAAGTGCCAACACCACCAAGTGTACATCATTGTATGCAAGTGTAGCATTTTGCAAAGCATTCTCAAAGAGGTTTTGTTAGTCACTCACTAGGTCTATAGCATCGATATGTTAGAGAACACCTAGTGGCACTTGAACACCGCATAAGCCGCGAATTATCTCCTCTTAATAGAACGACTATGTATCCTAAATGTGATCACACTCACTAAGTGTCTTTATCACCAAAACAAAGAGCCCTATAGGTTATACCTTTGCCTTCGGGCCTCTTTGCTCCAGCTCTTCTCTTCTTCTCGCAATTCACCAATGGTAGAGCACTTTATCACTTGAGTTGCGTATGGCCATCACCATCCTCCATGGTTGCCACCTTGCTAGCTCCGCCACTTGGCTTGGTCTCAATCCTTTCTTATAAGCTACACACATGCTTAGCAACAGGATTAGACTAAATAGGTTTCATCAATTAACCAAAACCAAACTAGGGCTTTCACTTGCGCAGGGCGCACGACATGCGCGTGAATGGTCCAACCGAGGCCTTGCAGTCTTCCTATTGTTTCTGTTCTGCACCAGCACCACACCGACCGAAGAGCGATGCCTCCTGCGTCCTCGTCTTCCTCTCTCTGCATCATCGACTCCTCCTCCCCTCCCCGTGATGACCCCATGATCAAGGGCGGCGACACAGACGAGGACGGCGGCAACGCGCTCTCGCGGTCAGTGGCTGAGCGCTTCGCATCAGCCTTCCAAACCCAAGGGTCCATTGATGACTGCTGCAGGAAGTAGGAAGTACCGGAGCAGTACACGACAGTCCTCCCTGCCGTCGCCCCCGGGGACCATCTGCGTGTACGCGCCCTCGTTGGAGGCCGGTGTTGACACGAAATCTTGGTCGGGGTGCGCCAACACACTCGGGCGTACGGTCCTCAGAGGGGTACGGAGCGAGTCCTGACCTCCTGAACCTTCAACAAACAGTGGTGCCGATTCTCAGCGAAATCGACTTCGGACGTGCTAGTCAATTTGACCTGTAATTGACAAGGAGAAGAAAGAGATCGTTAAATCATGGAACTTGCCGGTTTGGTGCCAGACAGTTCCAAATTATGCGGCTCCGATATAGCCATTTGTCTTTAGGATATTGACTACAAAGTCAACTCCCATGAGATTGTATGTAAAGTGACGAAAAAGATATAAAGCATAACGACTATGACATATGTAAGATGAATGTGTATAATAAACAGACAGCCGATAAGCTTAAAAGATATTGATAGACAAAGATCTATATGTACGTTCAAGCAATATGAAATCAACGTATGGACTAAATGCACAAGCAGTTCTATTCATTAACAGTGGGGTGTCTCCATGCAGCCATAATAACAAATAGATCGATAAAATAACCTAAACATCAACAGTGGGGTGTCTCCATACAGCCTTGATGATGGTCAAGTTAGATTATGTCTTGTGTATAAAGTAAATCCGTTGATTCCAAATCACTTAAAAGAACATATTATGAAGGAAGCATAACTAGATCGGCTATTTCAACCGATGCAGGGTCCATGAGGCACGAACAAGATCTACCCGATAAAAGCATGATTTAATCTATCATATTTATCAGTGGGGTTCGGAACTACAGCCGTAATAGACATGCTAGATCAAATCTTATCTGCTCTTAAATCAGATCATGGTTTTATTGAATATCTCGAACGCACAACATGTAACAATCAAGATTGGCAAGATAGTCGATGAGAGGCTTGTATCGGCTATTTCTTCTGTTATGAGCATGTAAACCTCAAAATAGCCGATACTGAGTATCCTTTATTCTCAGGCTACTTTGTCAACCTTGATTGGGCAAGATGTTGTTTAAAACATAAATAAACAAATTGAAACATAAGACAACATTGATAACTTAATGAATCTATTCGCTTGCCAAACCAATAGAGCCGATAACTAGTCAAAATCGACTAAAGTAAGAGATTGATCAGAGTCAAGACAGTCTTACAAAAGACGAATTTAAACCGATAACTAGCCATGTCATAGCTTAACAAGAGTTTGGTCGAAGCCAATGTAGCCTTATTACACGATGACATAAGCCATTGGTGAAACTTACAAGCAAACCGGAGGTCAGTCGATGCCGATGCAGCCCTGTCTGATTGAAGGTCTCGCCGAGAACTACTTTACTCATACTCCTAGGGTTTTGGCCGAGGGCCGATTATGTTTGTTTGATTCAGGATCCTTACAAAATCCAGGTTCTTAGCTATTTATAACCCGGTTGACTCCTACCCTAACACGAGTAGATTACAAAAAAGGAAAAAAATAAAAGACGACCCGAACTTGAACTCTTTGGTCGAGTCCGACACGTCTTCGAAACTCGTCGTGCTGATCCATATGAAGCTTCCGGGTCACCTTCGACTCATACGAGCTTTTTATATTTTCAGGACGATTCTTTTCCTTAGCAAATCAGCCGTTTATGTTTACAAAAATATTAATCTCTTTGGTCCAAAATCTGGTGTAAACACATGCCTCCCAATTTTGGGATAAAATTTATTTTATTCCAAAAATGTCACTTTCCTTCTTTTAAGTTTTGATCGACTATCTTTATTTCTTAGTTGATCAGCCGAGTCCTTTTCCCAACCGTTATCGCTCTCCTTCAGTTCTCAAACCCTAACCTTCAAAGAAGTCCGCCGCCACTTGATTTTGAGCAAAATCCTTTCATGAGCTCAACTCCAGTGTCTCCGCAAGTCAAATGGCGACTCAAGATTCCATCCCTAAGGTAAAATCTAAGGTCCCCCATCATCCTTCTCTTCTGGTGAACTTTCACCTTTGCGTTCTTCTTCAAATTTTGAATTTTCAGGCGCTTCACGACCAGATCCTCATCCCGATTCAGGATAACCCGGATAATTTCTTTCTTGGTCCAGTAGGCAACCTTGATCCTACCAAAGTTATCATTGCCGAAACTTAGAAAGTCCCCTTCAAAAATTTAGATTTTGCTTCAAAGCATTGGGGCAAAACTCCCTTCAGGAACTGGCCATTGATTATCCCAGGCTGGAGGGATTGGCTGATCAAGGTGGAAGCCAAGAAGAAATCAAGTTGGGTTCTTCGTAATTTAGATCAATGCATCACCTTGTCTTTGGCTGACATGAAGAGGAATGAACAAATGTTGAAGGCAGCTTGCTACTTTTGGTCTGGTACTTTCAATTCTTTCATGTTTAAACAAGGACCTATGACCCCCAATTTAGCCGATGTGCACATGCTGACTGGCTTAAACATCACTAGATTCACTAACCCATACAATCTCCAGATGAAGCCCTCCATTAAGCTTGGAAATTTAAAAGGAGGGTGGTCCAGCTATATCACTTCTTTCAACACCCCATAGTCCAATGTTTCAGAATGAGAGCACATTATCTTCCTGAACATGTGGCTGGAAAAGTATTTATTCTGTGGGCAGAGCTGCGGCCCAACTTCAAATTTCTTGGCTCTGGCAGAGAAACTGCCTGCAACTTCAGACATACCATTAGGCAAATATCTTTTGGGCGCCCTATATAGTATGTTGAATAAGGTAGCCCAAAGTCTGATGGAAAATGAGGGTATTCCATCAATAACAGGTCCTTGGTGGCTGCTTCAGCTCTGGCTTAACCTTCATCTCCATAGGTTGATAACCACAGATTTGAGGACCCTGTTCTTTCCAAAACTATACCCAGACATCCAAGAAAAGCTACTGGCCAAAGATGCCAAAGTGAGAAGGTGTACTTCATTTGGAGAAGCTGGTGCTATGATATCTATCGATGAACCAACTAGCTTCTTTTTCAAGATCTTTTACAAAGGATTCCCTACTGCTATCTTCAAATGGTTCCAATACCCAGACATTACAGATTTCGAGAATCCATACACCTTCAGGTTTCAAAAAGAAAGTGATGATGAAATTCTAAAGATCTTGTCCCAAATTATGAAACCTTGTCTTCTGCCAACTGAGATTAGGCATGGTAGAGAAAAACTTCCCATGTCCTACGAGTTTTACCATCCTGTTATGACAGCTAGACAAATTGGTCTCGGCCAAATGCCTCCATCCCTGTACTTTGATGATAAACTCAGGCCACGGGAAGCAGTAGATTCTGCCTTAGAGTATGACAGAATACTCCAACTGGAAAAATCTGTTTCCTTGAATATCGTCAAAGAATGGGACCGCAGACCTTTCTCTTCAATCTCCTTCCAGAACTGGTGGCATCAGTGGAGCACTCATCTTTTCAGTGAGGCTGTGGCCACTTACTGTTTGAAAATAGATTCAGACTTTCAGGCAACCGATGAGGTATGACTCAACACGTCTTCAAACTCCATATCTTTACCACCTGCTCACTCCTGACATATGCCAAATTCCTACAGGATTTGGTCACTTTGAACCCCCCAGAAATAAATTATAACATATGGTGCCCAAATCCAAGGATCGTCTATGACGCCCCTACCATCAAGACTTTGATGAAGAGGAAAGCTCCTGATGCTTCAGATGATCAAACCCTCAGTACCTTTATGAAGGAAGCTGGTTCTTCCAAGACGCAAAAGATTGCCAAGTCAACTACCAAGGTTGTTTCTAAAAAGAAGAAGAAAGATACTTCTAGTAGCAGCCAATCCTTGATCAAGAATGTTGACACAGAGGTAAAAAATCTGCTCCTCCCTATTCCTTTCAACAAGTTTATAATCTTTCATCTCCCGATTTCTAAGAACAGGCTGGCACTCATAATGTTGAGCCGTCTCAGGAGCAGGCAGATGCTCAAAATGTAGAACATGAAGCACCTCCTCTCCCTGACATTGATCAAGAACTTCCTCAACCAGGTATATCTTTTAGCTGATAGCTCCATCTCCTTTAGTGAATGTCCTTGAAAACTGACGAAAAAACCCTCTTTCAGATGTACCTCCTGAGCCTTCTTCAACCATCCCAGATCCTCAAATCAGCTCATCTGGCCAGGTGTTCTAATCAAACATTATTTCCCCTTTCAATATCTCCTTATCTATGATTACTCATACACCTGTCTGCGTAGGAACAAGGAGAGCCTTCTTCCCCTGCCATCCCTTTCAACTTAAAAGATTACATGGATGAAGAGGAAGCTTTCATAGCTAGATCCTCAGGAGACCTACCTGAAGAAATCAAGACTCGACTTCAAACATTAATCACCCTTCTGGAGGTCAACACAGCTGACTTGATGCAAGACGCAAAGGGAGTCAGGGACATCTTTGATCTGATTAAGACAACATACCAGGAGATCTGAAAGAGATTTTATCTTCTGTTTCCCACATAGGATTCCTCGAGCCAAGGTTTTCCAAGATTGAAGCCAAATTCAGGGCACGAGAGTCTCAAGTACATCTGCCAGCACGCGAACAACGTTGTATTTCTGATATGGTTGCCGAAAAGAACGCCATAGATCAACTAAATTCAGACTCTACTGTTCTTATCAGCAATCTGTCATCTCTGGAAATTGAGAGGAATGAACTGCTGTGCAGGCTTCAAGCTATTGATGAACAAAACAAGTTGAAGAAAGATAGCTTAAAGAATATCCCCATTGCTCTTCGCGATCATAAGAAAAATATAACAACTCTTCATGTTGAGCTTCAGGACATCAAAGCCAAGAAGAAATTGATCCCAGGTTCCATTGAAGAAGATCAGAAAGAGATCGATGAAATAGATGCTACCCGCTTGAATGCTCTGAGTGCACTGAAGTCTTTGTTAAACATGTAATTCGGTTTATCTGTAATCCATGACCTTCAGTTCTTCTCTGTAAACATTCTTCGTTGGTTGACTGGCGTCATGATACTTTATTTTTATTTAATACTCTGTAATTTCATCAGCTATTTAGCCGATGTTACCCAGACAACTTATCTTTTAGCCGATCGATACCAGAACGACCCATCTTTTAGCCAATTGATATAAAATGGCTTATTTAGTCGATTCACCTTAGGATCTAGATCCAAGGGTGCCCCGAGCCGATGCCTTTTCACCTTCTCAAGTCTTATGTATAAATGCCAGGTGCCGACTTCTCGAACACACCGCGCATTCATTGCCTTACTCTTTGGCCTATGATTTTCTCATTCACCAACTGCTTTCCTTCTCCACTCGGCGGTTGAAGCAA
This sequence comes from Coix lacryma-jobi var. lacryma-jobi, assembly GCA_009763385.1. Classification (NCBI taxonomy): domain Eukaryota; kingdom Viridiplantae; phylum Streptophyta; class Magnoliopsida; order Poales; family Poaceae; genus Coix; species Coix lacryma-jobi. The sequence continues at coordinate 14,772,405 of CM019824.1, forward strand.
TGGCAGACAATCGCGGCAAACGCCCCGCGGAGGCATCGGAGTCCGTGGATGGTCCTCCGGCGACCCGTTGTCGTGTGCTCGGGTAACAGTCTCTTTCCCTAACACCCTCTTGTGCTCCGAAATCCTTTGTTTACCTGGGGAAAAAACCTAACTTTTCCACAGTCCTTCTCTTCCGGTGGACAACCAAGGCCCCAGCCAACCCCCATCAGAGCACGGGTTGGCACTGGATGACGACGCGTGGGCCTTCATCCGGGGTGTCGCCGATACCCGACGCCTCCTGGAGGAGGAGCGTCATCGAACCGCCCGCCTGGTGGAAGAGCGAGAGACCTTCCGCGCTCGCCTCAACAGTGCTCTCGAGCACCTAGAGGCATCCGATGCCAGGGTTGCTGGTATATTTCCCCAAATTTCCCAATTTGTCACTCTGATTATCTTAAGTATAGCAGCATTAGTGACTTTGTTGGCAACCGCATGTCTAAATATTTAGCCGATTTGTTATCTGATTTGATTGAATCAGCTATCTTTTTGGAATTTATTCTCTTCTATTCAATTTCAGAACTCCAACAGCAACTCAATTGGCTCCCTAGGCGAGCCACAGCAATTGCCGACTTCGTGAACGCACGGGGGGACAATCTGCAAACGCGCCTGGATGACGTCGGGACGCGCATCAGGGAGCTGGCCCTTCACTCCATTTGCCATGGCGCCACCTTCGCCCTTGCCGAAGCCGAACTCAGCGGTGCTGAGATCTCCGGGGAAGTTTCTCCATCCTTTGTCGGCGCCAGGACGAGGGAGGACTTCCGGGAGCTGGTGGAGGAGTTCTAGCCCCTAGGGCTCGCCGTAACGGAGGTATCACACCTGGAGGACCTCTTGAATCGGCTCCATCTAGATTAGTTTGTTTTTAATGTCCCTTCTGTGTATACGGCCTGGTGGCCAAACAAACTGAACAACAAGTCTGCCCCTGCATCGTCAGGCTTAATAACTCTGTTAAATATCGTTCGCCTGATGTTTCTTTGCATTTTGCATTGCTTGAGATTCTCAAAGCTTTTCCTTTTGATGAATCTTTCTAAAGGCGATACTTCTTTAGTATCGGCTATCAATCAAAATCAAAAGACGATACATACATATCAGCTATTTTTGTTCTAAAGGCGATACCTTAGTATCGGCTATAAAAAATCAAACAAGCTGATTCCTTGCTCTAATTCTAAAGGTATTAATCTTGACTGACACAACTCGGCCTTAGTTCGTTGGCATCGATGCAAATCATTGCTAGTAAATTAATCCTCTAGAACATTTTTTGAAGTCGATTGCTTAGATCGGCTGTTGACTTTCATCAGCTATTTTGAGAAAATCTTCTTCGAGAACCCTTCCGGAAAAGCACTCCACGTTGTCAAAATTCCAAACATCAGGGTTTCAATAGGCAACACTAACAGTCGAATCGGCTGGTACCACTTCCACGGTATCACCGATCCACTGAATCACATTCTGATGCATGGTAGATGGAATGCAACAATTGGCGTGGATCCAATCCCTTCCAAGAAGCACACTGTAGGATCCTTTTGCATCGACTACAAAGAAACTAGTCGGCATACTCTTGCTGCCAATTGTCAACTCAACACATATAGCACCTTTAGTAACCGATACATTGCCGGCAAAGTCGGTCAACCTCATATCGGTCTTAGTCAAGTCCTCTGCAGTCTTACCAAGCTTTCTAAAAGTGGCATACGGCATCAAGTTCACTACTGCTCCTCCATCAACTAGCATCCTATTCAAAGGTCTTCCATCGACAAACCCTTTCAAGTACAAAGCCTTTAAATGAGAATGCTTCTAGGGTTTTTGAAATGTAGCATCTTCCGCTTGATAGATCCACTGAGCAATAGCCTCCTCATTATCAGATTTAGCCGATGACTCACCCTTATCGGCTATTAGCTTTACCTGCCAGATTTTGGATTTCTTCTTCTGGGTTTCATCGTTTCTCAATCTCTGAACCCGTCGCTTCTGGCTTCTGGTCAAGCCACCAGGACACCATTGTCCTTCCTGCCATGGATGATCATGATCGGCTAGTCTTGCTCCAAGCCGATTATGAACATTTTCATTTTTTATGCGTCGATCTGTATTTTCAAATTTCAATCTTTCGTGTATAGATCGGCAGTTGTCTCTCGACTGCCTATACTCTCGGTATTGATCACTGCACTCTGGGCAATTACGAAGAGTAGGAAGTTTTAGGCCTTCATTCCAACAATGCCTAAAGAAAAGATAGTCCCAATGATTCTTCTCTTCATCCCTGATGCGTCTTTGTTCTTCCCGGGTCCTTCTGTGCTCTTCTTCTTCGAGCCACTCTTGATATTCTTGTTCATCTCTTTCCCTTTGTATCTGGCTCCTTTCCTTCTAACGCTGCCACTTGTTCAACAGGATCCTGACAGTTGGACGCCTTCTAGCTTCTCCAGCTTTTGAAGTCTGAGGTTGATCATTGCTTTTCTTCCCTTTTATCTCCTGATACTCTCTAGCTGTTAATTGCTTCTTTGGATCAACTGTCTCATCTGTCCTGGCTCTATCAGAGGTTAACACCCTGATTTCACTTTGAGGTGCTGGAGCTACCATATTTTGTAGGAAAGGATGGTCGTTGATGCCCATGCCTTTGGCCTTTTCTAAGCCAATCCTCCCTTTAACGATTGCCCTCTGTATCATATCTCTGAAAACTCAGCAATCATTAGTAGTATGGGTATCAAAATTATGAAATTTGCAGTACCTTTTATTTTTAAGCTCTTCGGCCGATGGGATAGTATGATTCTCAGTCAACTTGATCTGACCCTTTTCTAGCAAGTAGTCAAATATCTTGTCGGCCATAGTGATATCAAAGCTGTATTTTACATCTCTTTCGGTACTTTTAACTTTTGCCCAAGGCACGAATTCATTGTTTTTCCAAACCCAGCCTACAGCAGCCACTTCTCCATCGCTTTCATTCTCTGAATCATCATTTTCATTCTGTAGGAAAACATGACTCTCTGCATTGTAAGATTTCTTGGGTTTGAAGACTTGGTTGTACTGATTTTGGGCATCAATATTTGCTACCTTTTTAGCTAGATCGGCCATATTATTACAACCAAAGCTGATTCTCTCTCTGATAGCAGGTATCAGTCCTCGAATTGCAATGCTAACCACCTCTGAGTCTGGCAATGTCAAGGAATAGCATTGTGTTGACGCAAAATTGGTTCGCCGCGCCTCACACACACCAAGCCGAAAAAGCTGGCTTCAATCGGGTGCCCGGAGTGTGTTGAATCCGAAGACGTGCCAGTCGGTTTGACCTAAAAACCAACAAGGGATAAAACTGTGAGAATACCAATGGAACATGTCAGGTGAGACCAGACAGTTCCATATGTACGGCTTTGAAAGCCAATCATGACGGCACACAGCTATAGAAGCTGTCTGTCAGAGCATGTTTTATAGAGTCATTCGGCTAGTATGAAAAACAGAGCATGTAAAGCATGTCAACTGCCGAATGCACATGTAAAGGGAGACATGCTTGCAAGATAAAATGTGTCATTAAAACATTGTAAACAGGTAACTTGCAAATATAAATCTATTTAAACAACACATGCATAGATTAATCCGACTAGTCTGCCGCACGTCTAGCCTTCATAAACCCGTCAAGCATAAACTTAAGCGAAGCTAATCCACCGCATGATACCACTTGCCATAAGTCTACACCACTTCTTATAATTAGATTAATCCACCGCATGATACAATCCAATTATAACAAGCTAAAAGCATGCATGTATTTGAACAGATCTATAAAAACTCATTACTCGCGTAAGCTTAACCAAGATCGGCAAACTAGCCGAGTTGGGGTCCATGATGAAGGAACATACAAGCAAACATGATTAAACCAATCTAAAACCTGCATCTGCCGCACGATACCCAGTTCCATCAAAGCCTAACCGTGATTGACATGCATGAACCCACAACATGTAACAATCTAGATAGAAAGTTGATTCGGCCGTCATGATCTTATGATTAACGAAACACAAGCAAGCTTGTAAAACAAGGCCGAACAAAGATTAATCTAGATTGGGCAAAAGAGTGTTACAAGAATTAAATAATAAAACACATAACACATGATAACTTAATGAATCTATCAGATCTGCCAAATCTAATAGAGCCGATAACTATTTTTACCCATGACTTAATCCGCCGCACGATACAAGGCATAAGCAAAAACCTCTCGAGCTTAAATCCGCCGCACGATACTAAGCTTAACGAACGAGACTACTTGCATCATATCTAAATCCCCCGCATGATACTAGACATGATAGCAAGGTTGCCGAGACTTACGAAGGTCGACGGATCGATGATTCCTCTCGAAGAACTCGACGACACGACTAAGGACTCGAAGATGGCACGGGGCCGGTTTGTATTGATATGGTTGTGAACGATTTTACAATGGTCGAGGGCTTATATTTATACCCTGGACGAAATACGAGTCCTAGACGATTACGATCTGCATAATAAAACATGGAAAGATACAAATCCTATTCCTAATCTCTTTGACGTCCTCCATCGTCACGTGTCTTCTCGTGCAAGCCAGCTTTACTTGCAACATCCATCTCCCGAATGGAGCCACCGCTTTGTAAAATAGCCGACCGCATAGGCATTCACCGAAACCCTGAGAACCAAATAGTCGCCTGACTGCTTGCCGAATCCTTCCTTCTCTGTTGGCTGGGCCCACTTGTCATATCCTCGTGTGTGCGAAAATCCGGTGTTAACACATGCCCCCTCAATTTCGGGATAAAAAGTCAATTGTATTTCGAAATTGCCTACAAGCTCTTCCCTCTTTAGGTTTTCATCTTTCGGCACCGTAGCCGCGGCTTAAGAAATTCGAACTCCAGTGCAATTCGACTTCACTTTGAATCCCCCTAGATGGCGACTCAAGACAAGATCCCAGAGGTAAACTTCATTACCCTCACATATTCAGCAATTTCTTGCTAGTTTCATCCCCTTTTCGGTTCACTTCCTCCTTCAATTCGTTATTTTCTGAAGGAATACAAAGACCAAGTTCTGATTCCTTACGCCACCAATCCTGATTCCTATCTTCTTGGCCCAATGGGAAATCCTGATTCAACGGAGATTATTGAAAAGGAGACCCAAAGAATTCCCTTCAAATCTGGAATTACCCCGCCAAACCAGTGGCCGAACACCTTCAAGAACTGGTCGTTCCCCCCAATCGTCGGATGGCGAAATTGGTATCGAAGGATGTTCGAAAAAAGCAGCAGTCACTGGGAGAACCAAGATATTAGCCACTGTCTAGAATTATCTTTATCAGAGTTACCTAAAAATGATTCCCTTCTGATAGCAGCTTCTCACTTCTAGTCTGACGCTGTTAATGCTTTCATCTTTGGCCATGGTATGATGACTATTACCTTAGCTGATGTATTCATGATGACCGGTCTGAATGTGACACTACCAGTGTACCCTTACAAATACAAGAACAAAAGCAATCAAAGATCTGTCAGTTCTGGATGTGGATGGGCCAAATACATTCAGACTTATATGGAGTCATCTGACACTGTTTCTGATAAAGAGCTAAAAACCTTCATGAATATGTGGCTATGCAGATTCATCTTCTGCGGAAAATCCAATGAACCCACCTTGAACCATATGGTGATGGCCGAAGACTTATCTGTAGGTACTCAAATCCCACTAGGCAAATATCTATTGGGGTTCATCTATCATATATGCATCAAACCACTCTCCAGATGCATATGGGTAGGGAAATTTCCTGTGTAAATGGCCCCTGGTGGTTGGTTCAGATGTGGCTCCAACTATACATGCATCAGATAATTCCTGTGAGCCTTCTCAATCTGAGCTTCCCCTCAATCAATTATGCTGAAGGCAGTACGGCAAAAGTTAAAGCCTGACAGACTTATGGAGAAGCAGCATCATCTATTAACATTGACATGGACATCGGCCATCTCTTCAAGCTTTTCTTCAAAGGCTTTGGTAATGCACTTTGGCTCCCTTACAGAGAGAATGAAAATCTAACTTTCCCCTGCAAGTTTAACTATGAATCCGGCTGTGCAGAAAAAACATCCATTGACATCTTCAATTCTTTCATCAAACCTTGTATTTTGCCAGCCGAATTTCACCATAGAAGATTGGTGCAGTCTACCTATGAATTCTATTATCCAAACATGGTGGCCAGACAATTAGGGTGTGGCCAATTGCCCCCAAGACTTTTCTTCTGAACAGTAATAAGGCCTAGAGAAGTAATTGCAGAGGGGATAGTGGCCAAGAAAGTCTTTGAACTAGGATGGGAGTTGCCCACATACGAACCATCTCCATTTGGGATATTAGACACTGCTCACCCTTTGTTCATTTCCTGGTGGAAAGAATGTCACGCCCATCTTTTCAATGTGTCAGTTCACCTCCTATGCCAAGACCTACAATCCGACTTTGCTTCTGACAGTGAGGTAAATCCATTACATTTATCACTTTCCATCCTTGAATTCACCCTTCTCTTTAACACTCGGCTATACACAGGATTCCAAGCTTATTCCCCCTGTCAAGGTGATCCAATATTACCCGGCTGGACCCAATCCTGCCCTGGGTTTCAATGCTCCAAGTCTGAATACTTTCATGAAGATCCCTGCAACTTCAACCACTGCACTTCCAGGAGGAAAGAGTAAAAGAAAGGCACCCGAGAATGTCTCTTCGTCTAGGAAACCAAGGACCAAAAGGTCTAAACCATCTCCCAAGGTATGAAAGTCTCATTCTGTGTCTAAGTAAGTAACTTATCTGGCAACAGACTTGACCAATTCCATATTCCATCACAACTATTATAGCCACAAGTCAAAATCCCAAAATTAGGCAATACTCCAGCAACAGCAAAATCACCTTCTGAAGCTCCTTCAAAAAGAATCCAAGATAAAACCGAAGATCCAAAGACTTCTGAAGGTTTAAAAAATAAAGAGGCCGATGCAACCATAGGTAATACATTCGGCTATCCTTCCCTCTGATGCCACATGCTCATGCTAATACTTGAAACAGATGAAATTCTAAAAGAGTTGGAAGCAGGGCCATCTCCTGATCATATTCCAAGCCCATTTCCTCTGAACACTCGACAAAGTCCTCGAGCAAGCCAGGATACAGTGCCCCCTGATGATCAATCAGCTCAACAGGTAAAGTTTTGTTTCCAAATTATATCGCTTTCACCAAACATACTTAATCGGCTAACATTTTTTCCCCCTTTTTCAGAAAAATACTGAAGAGCCGACCGCGAGTTATTCTTTCCCTGCTGAAGATTATATCACTGAGAAGGGCGATGAAAATACCTCCCGACATACTCTATCAACAGAAAACCAAGCTCGGCTGAGGGAAGTAATCACTCTGTTGGACAAGGACATCGTCAATCTGGTTCAAGATGCAGATCAGATAAGAGATATTCTCGAGCTTATTGATGAAGATATTCCCCCTACTTTTCTGACCCATTTGGAATCCGCAGCTTGCCTTGACAACTTTTTTGGATTGGTAAGGAGGGCAACCAAAAACATCTCATCCAAGGTTGCCTTGCAGAATGATAGGTCTTCAAAGAAGTTAGAACTTAAAGATTTGCATTCCAATATTCAAATAGCAAAAAATTCTCTGGCAACTTTGGAATCTGAACTAAAAGTCATGGAGGAAGACAAGAGCAAGTTAGAAGCCCAACTAGCCAATCTGAATACCAAAATCCAATCTCACAGGGCCCATATGGCTGATCTGCCGAAGGACATAGAAGCAGCTTCATCGAGGATAACTTCGGCTCTCAAAGAAGATCAACAAATTAAAGCTAAACTATCCAAGATCCAAAAATCTAAAGATGAAGATCAAAAGGTGCTTGATACTGTCAGCCGAATCAGAGCCAAGGCCATAAAGACAATCAATCAGCTTTTGAATGAGTAAACACTGATCTTGTAACAAACCAAGTATAGCATACTTCGTCTTTGTAAAACTATCTTGATACTTTTATGCTTCCATTCGTCTGAGAATGTAATCGGCCCTTTCCCTCAAACCTTTCGCTTCGAGATACAGCCGATTGTCCTCATTTTTTGATAGCCGAATGAACTTCGACTCAAAGAACTAAGAAGATAACCGAGTAGTGTTTGATTTAATGGAGCCTGGCCCAGTCCAAAAACGGCCCAGCTGATAGAAAACCCTACTCCGTCGTTTGGCATCCTTGGTCCATTACGCCGTGGACTCCGCCACGACTCTTGTTCTGACTTATAAATAACTTTTCTCTGCAACCTCGATTGGCACTTGCATTTACACATCCTTGCCTCCGCCTCTTCACTTCCTCTTATCGGCTCAACCCAGAAAAGAACCCTAGTTCTGTAGCAATGGCGAACGGCGACAGCCGCGGCAAGCGACCTGCCGAAGGAGAAGCGGAGGGCAGCCGAGCACCGCAACGCCGGCGCCATGGGTAAGAATCGGTTATCCTGCCCCCTTGCAACCTCTACTCCCTTGTTCATCCATTGTTTCGATTTCGATTCTCTTCTTACTTTTAGGATAAGATTCATCTCCAGCAGTCAAGGCCATCTCCTTCCCCAGCCCGGAACTCCATCATCCGGATCTTCCAGCTCTTCCGACTCCTCGGATTCCTCTTCAGATTCTTACTACTCCAACTGGTGGAACCACCGCGACGCCTGCCGCTTCAAGGAGGAACGAGACAAGGCCCGAGAAGAGCTGAGTGAGGTCTCCAAACAGTACGGCATCGACCAACTTGACTGGGAGGATCAGCGGAAGCAACTTTGCGACGCTATCTCAGGTCGGTGGAATCTTCGCCCGATTCCCCTTTCTCCAACCAGACTCGTTCGCCTGACATATTTTTTTCTCTGTTCAGCATTGTCTGCAGAGGTCGAGCGCCTGAAGATCGCGGGAACCAGGGTGGCCGACAAGGTGAACGCCCAGGGGGAAACCGTGGAAGCGCGCCTTGATGATGCGGATGGCCTTGTCGATCAAGTCGCCATTCATGGTGTACACCATGGCGTTGCCTTAGGGCTGGCGGTGATGTCCACCCAGACGCGCGAGGACTTCTCCGCCATGCCGACTAGCTTCCGGGGTGGCGAGCTCCCAGAGGATGTCGAAGATCTTCTGGAAGATTATGAAGACCATGCGATCGTGCTCGCTCAGGCATCTGATGCCCAATCTATCTTGAACAGGTTGTTTCATGAGTAGTTTGTATTCAGGAATATCTGTAAATAAACTGCTCTTTCTCGTGGAACACCTGTTTCTGTGAAATACTTATTTGCAGTCCCTTGAATCACCTAAAGAAAAACCCTCGTACGATATCGTCTTCATTCGGTTGGGCTGATATCTTTTTGCTCTAAAGGCGATACATGTCATATCGGCTGTTCTCCAAACTCTTGGAGTATTTTTTCCGCTAAAGGCGATGCTTTGCATCGGCTAACCTATTGTGTACATTTCTTAAATCTACTCATGTACCAACTTCCATACTGGGATGAAACCTCTTAAGAAATCTTCCATTAATAGCCCTAGAAAACTCTTCTCCCAGCAAGGTCTTCAAAATATATGCATTGCCAGGCACATGTCTTACTACTCGAAAAGGACCTTCCCAATTTGGAGACCATTTACCGAATGCTTTGTCCTTCATCCCAATCGGCAACACAACCTTCCAAACTAAATCTCCTTCTTCAAAGCGCTTTTCCTTGACCTTTTTATTGTAATACTTGGCAATGCGCAATTTATTCTTCTCTATATTCTCCAATGCCTTAAGACGAATCAAGTGCAAATCTTCCAATTCGTCTATCATTAAACTCCTATAATCTTCTTTCCTTAATTCATTTTGCAACACAACTCGCCTTGAACTCGATCGTAGCTCCCATGGCAACACAGCACAGTGTCCATAAACCAACTCATAGGGAGATACCTGAGTAGACCCATGACATGCCATTCGGTAAGCCCATAACGCCTCATTAAGAACCAAATGCCATTTCTTTGGTTTTTCATCAATCTTCTTCTGGATGATCTTAATCATAATCTTATTTGATGCTTCGGCCTGACCATTGGCTTGTGCATAATAAGGAGAAGAATTATACAACTTGATCCCCATTTCTTCAGCGAAATCACAAAATTCGGATGACGTAAACTGAGTCCCTTGATCCGTTGTTATAGTTTGAGGGATCCCGAATCTGTGAACTATATGGTCTCTAACAAAATTGATCATGTTTTCTGATGTAACCTTCTTCAAAGGTATAGCTTCAACCCATTTGGTGAAGTAGTCTGTGGCCAACAGTATGAATTTATGTCCTTTGCTAGAAGGAGGATGAATTTGACCAATCAAATCTATAGCCCATCCTCTAAACGGCCACGGCTTAACAATTGGATTCATAGCCGTTGCTGGAACTCTTTGAATATTCCCGAATCTTTGGCAATCTTGGCATCCTTTATAATATTCAAAACAATCCTCAAGCATAGTTGGCCAAAAATAACCAGTCCTTCTTATTATCCATTTCATTTGGTAAGCCGATTGATGTGCACCACATAATCCTTCATGCACTTCATACATCAGCTTCTTTGCTTCTTCTTGACTTAAACACTTCAAGAGCACCCCATCCACAGATTTATAGTATAACTGATCATCTAGAAATGTAAACTTGATAGCCTTATACCTGAGCTTTCGGGAAACCTTCTATGATGGATTTTTCAAGTAATCGGCAATTTCTTTTCTCCAATCATCAACCATATGACCTTCATCCAAAGCAAGAACTTCTCGATCCTCCCGATATCCTGAAGCAGCTTGAGCTAATTTATTTGCTTCTTCATTATGCCCCCTAGGGATATGATGTAAATTTGCTATCTGGAAACTTTTCAAAAGCTCTTGACATTCTTCATAATATTCTCTCAATATGTCATTTTTATATTCATATTGACCGATCAACTGGTTGATGACCAACTCAGAATCCCAAAAGATTTCGATGGCAATAGCTTTTATCTCCACAAGAAGCCAAAGTCCTCTGAGTAAGGCCTCATACTCTGCTTGATTATTAGTAACGTAAAACTTAATGGTGATAGCATATCTAAATGTGAATCCTTGTGGGGAAACCAAGAGAACACCTGCACCACCACCTTTACTACAAGATGAGCCGTCGAAAAACAACGTCCAAGGTGTAATATTTATCATATTAGCAGAGGGATCACGATGATGAGTAATGAAATCAGCAATAGCTTGACCTTTTACTGCCTTTGCCGATTCGTATCTCAAATTAAACTCCGATAGCGCCAGAATCCACTTGTCGATCCTTCCATTCAGAATAGGCATTGATAGCATGTGCTTTATTACGTCAAATTCAGAAACTATTACGCATTCGGCATCCAATAAGTAATGCCGAAACTTGGTGCACGAGTAATATACACATAAACAAAGCTTCTCCGTAGCCAAATACCTCATCTCTGGGTCCAACAGTTTTTGGCTAATGTAAGCTATTACTCTTTCTTTTCCTTCAAACTCCTGCATAAGGGCCGATCCTATTGTCAGTCTATCGGCCGCCACGTACAATTTGAAAGGTTTATCAAGCTGAGGAGGTATCAATACTGGTGGTGCCTTCATATATCCTTTAATTTCATCAAAAGCTTTCTGTTGTACGTCACCCCATATGAATTTTTGATCCTTCTTAAGCTTCAGCAATGGAGAAAAAGGCAAAACTCTTTCCGATAAGCCAAATATGAACCTCCTTACAAAGTTAACCTTGCCAAGTAACGATTGCAACTCTGTGGGATTGGTTGGAGGGACAACCTTATCTATTGCCTCCATGCTTTTCTTTCCGACCTCAATTCCTCCTTTATGGATCAGAAACCCCAAAAATTCTCCTGCCGAAACTCCGAAAGCACATTTGTTTGGATTCATCCTCAAACCATGCTTTCTTGTGCACTCCAAAGTCTTCCTCAAATGAGTCAAATGTTCTTCATGATTCGTGGACTTCACGACCACATCATCAATATAAATTTCTACAATTTTGTCGATCAATTCATGGAAGATGTAGTTCATAGCTCTTTGATAAGTTGCGTTGGCATTCTTCAACCCGAATGTCATAACAACCCATTCAAACAGACCAATATGACCAGGACATCTAAAAGCTTTCTTTGAAATATCTTCTACTGCCATAAAGATATGATTGTATCCAGCATTACCGTCCATAAAGCTGATGACTTTGTAACCAGCTGCTGCGTCAATAAGCAACTCGGCAACCGACATTGGGTAACTATCCATTGGAGTAGCTTTATTGAGATCTCTAAAATCGATGCAAACCCTCATCTTCCCATTCTTCTTATATACTGGAACTATATTCGAAATCCAATCTGCAAATCTACATGGCCGAATGAAATTCGCTTTCAACAATCTCTCAACTTCCTTTTTTACATCAGCTAGTACTTCTTCCTTAAAAATCTTCCGAGGAGGTTGCTTGTAAGGACGATACCCAGGTTTGATTGGCAATCGATGTTCAACAATGGAGCGATCTAATCCGGGCATCTCTGTGTAATCCCATGCAAAACAATCTTTGAACTCCTTTAAAAGATTTATTAATTTCAATCTATATTCTGGATCCAAATTTGCACTGACATATATTGGTCTTGCTTCAGCCTCGTTACCAATATTTACTTCCTCTAACTTATCAGTCGACATGAAGCCTTGTCCCAATTTTCCTTCGTTTCCATCAATTGGGTTGTCCATCCAAGAATTGCTTTGGGAGTCAATTACTTGGGTCAACTATTCTGTCCCACCGGGCGTGCCAAAAAGTGTGTTGACGCAAAATTGGTTCGCCCGGAGTGTGTTGAATCCGGAGACGTGTCAGTCGGTTTGACCTGAAAACCAACAAGGGATAAAACTGTGAGAATACCAATAGAACATGTCAGGTGAGACCAGACAGTTCCATATGTACGGCTTTGAAAGCCAATCATGACGGCACACAGCTATAGAAGCTGTCTGTCAGAGCATGTTTTATAGACTCATTCGGCTAGTATGAAAAACAGAGCATGTAAAGCATGTCAACTGCCGAATGCACATGTAAAGGGAGACATGCTTGCAAGATAAAATGTGTCATTAAAACATTGTAAACAGGTAACTTGCAAATATAAATCTATTTAAACAACACATGCATAGATTAATCCGACTAGTTTGCCGCACGTCTAGCCTTCATAAACCCGTCAAGCATAAACTTAAGCGAAGCTAATCCACCGCATGATACCACTTGCCATAAGTCTACACCACTTCTTATAATTAGATTAATCCACCGCATGATACAATCCAATTATAACAAGCTAAAAGCATGCATGTATTTGAACAGATCTATAAAAACTCATTACTCGCGTAAGCTTAACCAAGATCGGCAAACTAGCCGAGTTGGGGTCCATGAAGAAGGAACATACAAGCAAACATGATTAAACCAATCTAAAACCTGCATCTGCCGCACGATATCCAGTTCCATCAAAGCCTAACCGTGATTGACATGCATGAACCCACAACATGTAACAATCTAGATAGAAAGTTGATTTGGCCGTCATGATCTTATGATTAACGAAACACAAGCAAGCTTGTAAAACAAGGCCGAACAAAGATCAATCTAGATTGGGCAAAAGAGTGTTACAAGAATTAAATAATAAAACACATAACACATGATAACTTAATGAATCTATCAGATCTGCCAAATCTAATAGAGCCGATAACTATTTTTACCCATGACTTAATCCGCCGCACGATACAAGGCATAAGCAAAAACCTCCCGTCATAAGCTTAAATCCGCCGCACGATACTAAGCTTAACGAACGAGACTACTTGCATCATATCTAAATCCACCGCATGATACTAGACATGATAGCAAGGTTGCCGGGACTTACGGAGGTCAACGGATCGATGATTCCTCTTGAAGAACTCGACGACACGACTAAGGACTCGAAGATGGCACGGGGCCGGTTTGTATTGATATGGTTGTGAACGATTTTACAATGGTCGAGGGCTTATATTTATACCCTGGACGAAATACGAGTCCTAGACGATTACGATCTGCATAATAAAACATGGAAAGATACAAATCCTATTCCTAATCTCTTTGGCGTCCTCCATCGTCACGTGTCTTCTCGTGCAAGCCGGCTTTACTTGCAACATCCATCTCCCGAATGGAGCCACCGCTTTGTAAAATAGCCGACCGCATAGGCATTCACCAAAACCCTGAGAACCAAATAGTCGCCCGACTGCTTGCTGAATCCTTTCTTCTCTGTTGGCTAGGCCCACTTGTCATATCCTCGTGTGTGCGAAAATCCGGTGTTAACACATTGATTCTTTATCTCCCTGAATCTTTGGAGGTATTGGCATCCAGACTCATTATTAGTTTGCCTTGTATCGATTAAATCCACTAAACGTTTCTCCAATACTCCGAAGCCAAAATATTTATAGAACTTATCTTCCAAGTCATCCCAGCTCTAAATGAAATTAGGTGGCAGAGATGAAAACCATGAGAATGCCGAGCCAGATAGAGAGAGAGGGACCATTCTGACTTTGAGTGCTTGTTCATCACCGATCTCTCCAATCTGGACTAAGAACTGGGTTATATGCTCCATGGTTGACACTGAACCAGTTCCTGTGAACTTGGAAAAATCAGGAATTCTATATCTTGGAGGAAGAACAACCTGATCAAACCATTCTGGATACGGCTTTTTGTAACCAGTTACTGTAGATTTCGGTGTCAAGCTGAATTGTTTCTGAACCAGGTCAGTTACCTGATTCATCAACTGGTCCATTTGATTCACCGGCCTCTGATAGCCGATGTTCTGCCCCCCCCGAAGGTGTTGCCATTATACCCTGGATTTTCTTGAGCATCCGAAGTATAGAAGTCAGAGACATAATGATACCCTTGAGGGATATCACGAGATGCCACGTTCCCTTGATATGGCGGTGTATTAAAATCTCTTATGATTCGCCTGCTTGAGGAGCTATTTTTGTAGCCGATTAGTATATGTTATTACTCATAATCGGCTGTTGCACTGGCTGCGGTGTCATGCCCCCAAGGTTGATCATCATCTGGTTTCCACTGCCATTTGGACCATTGGTCTGAGGTCCAGTAGAAGTTTCAGCTCCTTGATTGTTTCCAATATTATACGCTGGACCTCTTCTATCACCACTTATGTTGAAAACCTCCTTCATGGCATTTGTGAGGCTGTTGAGAAAAGCCTCATTGTGGTTCATCAAAGTAGACGCCATTGCATTGCTGATCACTTCTTGCATAACATTATGCTGGACTTGGATCATTGGATCAGCATGACCATCAAAGACTACTCTCGGAAGATGGGTTTTCTGAACGACCTTCTTATCCCTAGTCTTGCCAAAACTTAGTAAACATAAGTGTCGGTATTGATCAATAGCTTCTCCTATTAAGCGCTGAGTTTCCTCTGGGAGGTCCTCCATCTTCACGTGCAGCACTTCATCATTGTCAAAAGTCATGATTCAGACGATTGGTCCCACCGGGCATGCCAAAAGAATGTGTTGACACAAAATCTCGATCGGGGTGCGCTAACACACTCGGGCGTACGGTCCTCAGAGGGGTACGGAGCGAGTCCTGACCTCCTGGACCTTCAGCAAACGGTGGTGCCGATTCTCAGCGAAATCGACTTCGGGCGTGCCAGTCAATTTGACCCGTAATTGACAAGGAGAAGAAAGAGATCGTTAAATCATGGAACCTGCTGGTTTGGTGCCAGACAGTTCCAAATTATGCGGCTCCGATATAGCCATTGTCTTTAGGATATTGACTACAAAGTCAACTCCCATGAGATTGTATGTAAAGTGACGAAAAAGATATAAAGCATAACGGCTATGACATATGTAAGATGAATGCGTATAATAAATAGACAGCCGATAAGCTTAAAAGATATTGATAGACAAAGATCTATATGTACGTTCAAGCAATATGAAATCAACGTATCGACTAAATGCACAAGCAGTTCTATTCATTAACAGTGGGGTGTCTCCATGCAGCCATAATAACAAATAGATCTATAAAATAACCTAAACATCAACAGTGGGGTGTCTCCATACAGCCTTGATGATGGTCAAGTTAGATTACGTCTTGTGTATAAAGTAAATCCGTTGATTCCAAACCACTTAAAAGAACATATTATGAAGGAAGCATAACTGGATCGGCTATTTCAACCGATGCAGGGTCCATGAGGCACGAACAAGATCTACCCGATAAAAGCATGATTTAATCTATCATATTTATCAGTGGGGTTCGGAAATACAGCCGTAATAGACATGCTAGATCAAATCTTATCTGCTCTTAAATCAGATCATGATTTTATTGAATATCTCAAACACACAACATGTAACAATCAAGATTGGCAAGATAGTCGATGAGAGGCTTGTATCGGTTATTTCTTCTGTTATGAGCATGTAAACCTCAAAATAGCCGATACTGAGTATCCTTTATTCGCAGGCTACTTTGTCAACCTTGATTAGGCAAGATATTGTTTAAAACAAAAATAAACAATGAAACATAAAACAACATTGATAACTTAATGAATCTATTAGCTTGCCAAACCAATAGAGCTGATAACTAGTCAAAATCGACTAAAGTAAGAGATTGATCAGAGTCAAGATAGTCTTACAAAAGACAAATTTAAACCGATAACTAGTCATGTCATAGCTTACCAAGAGTTTGGTCGAAGCCAATGCAGCCTTATTACACGATGACATAAGCCATTGGTGAAACTTACAAGCAAACCGGAGGTCGGTCGATGCCGATGCAGCCCTGCCTGATTGAAGGTCTCGCCGAGATCTACTTTACTACTACTCCTAGGGTTTTGGCCGAGGGTCGGTTGTGTTTGATTGATTGGGGATCCTTACAAAATCCGGGTTCTTAGCTATTTATAACCCGATTGACTCCTGCCCTAACACGAGTAGATTACAAAAAAGGAAAAAAAATAAAAGACGACCCGAACTTGAACTCTTTGGTCGAGTCCGACACGTCTTCGAAACTCGTCGTGCTGATCCATATGAAGCTTCCAGGTCACCTTCGACTCATACGAGCTTTTTATATTTTCAGGCCGATTCTTTTCCTTAGCAAATCAGTCGTTTATGTTTACAAAAATATTAATCTCTTTGGTCCAAAATCTGGTGTAAACAGCCGGCATGCACGTCGAGGTGCTTGTGCACTTCGGCGTCGCGCCGGGCCAGTTCACGCCCAACAGGAAAACTCAAATTGTCGGGTACCTATTAACCCAAAAACAAGCCCTTAACCCGAGGGGGCCCCCTTAACCCTAAAATATGCTAACCCGAAAACAAGCCCTTAACCCGAGGTGGAGCCCCTTAACCCTAAAACATGCCCTTAACCCCAAAACATGCTCTTAAGAACCGGAGGTGGAGCCCCTTAACCCTAAAACATGCCCTTAACCCCGAAACATGCTCTTAAGAACCGGTTGAATCACCGGTTCCATTATTTTGAACCGGATGAATCGAACTGGTGTTTTAATAATATACAACAAATAATTAGCAACATATATTTGATCAAATTATTTTACAAGATATATTTAAAAACACATGAAAAGAATAAACAGAGCACCTACAAATTAGTGAAAAAGACTTGAATAGTGATTTAAATATTCATCATCATAGATTGCACTATTGTGAGGAGCTAGTTGAAACAATCAAGATAGACATATTATTTGTCTATTTTAAATGAGCTTGTCACAATAACTATTTTAATGAGCTCCTCACAATAGCCCATCAACCCATCAGACATCACCCCACGTTGATCCATACATACAATGAGCCCTATATATATCTCTCACCCTCCCTCTTCACCTTACCACCCCCTCACTCTTTCCACCACATAAATCTCTCTCTTAGTTTGCCGATGAGAAAGAAAAAGCCCACTCCCTCACTCTTTCCACCACATAAATCTCTCTTAGTTCACATAAATCTCTCTCTTAGTTTGCCGATGAGAAGGAAAAAATGGGAACCACTGACTGTGACTCTGATCGTGACTCTGATCTCAAGGGTAGCGACTATGCAAATTATATTACACAAGATCTCATTGTGCTCCAAGAAAGTATTATCTATTCCTGCTCAATCATTTCAGGGAATGGCCTTCTCGCTTGATTGATATTGTGAAACATCAAATAATGCAGAAGCTTTTCCCTTAAAATAACATATTTTTTTACATTTTTCAGAGAAATACATAAAAAAAATATTAAACATGGATCCTAAAATAACGAATTATAAGTTAATTAGATGTACATGACAGTGTTAAGAGATTACCGTCGTGTAGTGCACTCTTCGTGTGTTAGGATCATAGCATTCCAAGAACATCATCAAAAAAATTAGTGATGCTTTCATCTTAGTAGGAACAAGAACAAGCACATACACACGCACAAATTCATAATTTGAAAAATCAGTGATGCTTCCCTTTGTAAAATCACTCAGCAACTTATTGAAGTTTGTCTATATCAATTTCCACATCTTTTGAATTTTTTGCTTGCCCTTAAAAACTAGATTGGAATCAAGAATGTCAATTTGTTCACAGTATAGGTTGACAACAAGTAGTGTATAATGATCTTCAAAGTTGACTGTTAAATATATCTAAACAGTTAAACATGGCGTAAGAAAAAAAACGCGAACAAGAAGGTGAAGGTCTGGCAAATACATGACATAAGTTGAACGTTTGTAGTTACATGCTTGGCTTCCAAAAATTGTTGAGTCATGTATCTAGATTTAAGGGAGTCCAGCAACTTAGCAGCATCAAATTTGTTCAATCACTCTTTTTTTCTCATTAAGTAAACACGATTGATAGATACCAATTAAAATGAATCAGAGGACACAAAAGCAAAGAATAAAAAGTTATAGGTGGAGTTTTCACATACTGTGTTAAATGGATCGAGAATGATTTTTTCTGATCTAAAAGACTTATAATCAACCATCAGTCACTTGGAGAACAATATTATGGCAACAACACCCTCACAAGGTGTATCGTGATCAAAACTGGCAAGGATTCCATTTGCAGAAAGACTGATCTTGTTGCTGCCACTAGACCCACAACTTTCATCATGCAACAACATGATAGCTCTAGTATTTACATGAGAGATATGTTATATGGAGGACATTCTCATGCAGGACAAGAACTAGAACTTAAAGTACCAAATAAATCATGTTGTTGTATGGTATGGTGGTATGGTAGGGGACTTGAAGAACTAGAACTTAACTAATTAGTCCCACATTGCTACTCTAGAAGGAGAGAGACCAACTTATATAGTTGAGCTATCTCCAACTAGTTGAAGCTATTAGGGAGAGGAAAAGGAAGAAACCCGCGCGCTCGTCTCGCCTCGCATGTCGTGGCGTGGCGTGACGACTCGCGCAGGGCGCACGACATGCGCGTGAATGGTCCGACCGAGGTCTTACGGGTGTGTGGCTTCCTTTTGTCACTCGATACGCGGTTCTCCTCCTCATCTACCCTAGTGCTACTATTGCTGTCGACCCCATCCCGTCGCCGACGTGTCATCGGTGTCGGTTCTCCTCCTCCTCTGCCCTAGTGCTGCTGCTGCTGTCGACCCCATCCCGTCGCCGACGTGCCATCGGTGCCAGGAGAGCAGATCTCGCAGCACGTTGTCGACCCCATCCCACCGCCGACGTGCCATCGGTGCTGGGCAGGGGACATATAAGGTTTTTGCGTCCCTGCACGGAGAGGGGACGTATAAGGTTTTTGGGTAAAGATGGCAATGGGTACCCGAAATCCGACTACCCAATGGGTTTTACCCGATAAAGAGACGGGTATGGAAAGAATTTTATACCCATGGGTATACTAACGGGTAAAAATTTGTACCCAACGAGTATGCGGGTACGGGTACGAAAACATACTACCCACACCCGTGTACCCACGGGTAATTTATACCCGCCTTAGCAACATATATGTATTCATTACTTACTATAAAATATACATATATCTAATATATCTATGACTACTAGACTATTAGTTAATGTAGTTTTGTTGCTACGTGTTTACACCAGATTTTGGGCCGAGAAGATTATTATTTTGTAAACATAAACGGCTGATTTATTAAGGAAAAGGATCGGCCTAAAAATAAAGAAGCTTGCGTGGGTCAAGCGTAACAAGAAAGCTTCATTTGGACCAACACGATGGGCTTCGAAAATGTGTTGGGCTCAACCAAGGAGTTCAAGTCTGAGTCGTCTTTTATCTTTACCTATTATGTAACTTATTCGTGTTAGGTCAGAAGTCAACCGGGTTATAAATAGCTAGAAACCCGATTTTTGTAGGAACATCCAATCAATCAATACATCGGCCCTCGGCCAAAACCCTAGGAGTAGGAGTAACGTAGATCTCGGCGAGACCTTCAATCAGGCAGGGCTGCATCGGCATCGACCGACCTCCGGTTTGCTTGTAAGTTTCACCAATGGCTTGTGTCATCGTGTAATAAGGCTGCATTGACATCGACCAAACTCTTGTTAAGCTATGACATGGCTAGTTATCGGTCTAAGTTCGTCTTTTGCGAGACTGTCTTGACTCTGATCAATCTCTTGCTTTAGTCGATCTTGACTAGTTATCGGCTCTTCTGGCTTGGCAAGCTAGTAGATTCTTTAAGTTACCAATGTTGTTTTATGCTTTATTTCTTGTTTCTTTATGTTTTAAACAACATTCTGCCCAATCAAGATTGACAAAGTAGTTCAAGTCTAAAAGATGTTTCGTTTCGACTGTTTTGAGGTTTACACGCTCACAACAGAGAAAATAGCCGATTCAAGCTTTTTATCGACTATTTTGTCAATCTTGGCTGTTACATGTTGTGCGTTCAAGATACACGATAAAATCACGATCTGATCTAAGAACAGATAGATTTGATCTAGTATGTTTATTACGGCTATATTTCCGAACCCCACTGATATACATAATAGATTAAGTTTGTCTATTTTAGATCAAATCATGGTTTTAACGAGTAGATCTTGTTCGTGCCTCATGGACCCTGAATCGGCTAAAATAGCCGATCCAGTTATGCTTTCTTCATAATGTGTTCTTTTAAGTGGCTTGAGAATAATGGGTCTACTTTTTGCGCGAGACATGATCTAGCTTGATCTTCATTAAGGCTGTATAGAGACACCCCACTATTGATGTTTAAGCTATTTTATCGATCTATTTGTTATTATGGCTGTATGGAAACACCCCACTGTTAATGGATAGAACTGCTCGTGCAATTAGCCGATACGTTGTTTTCATGACATTTAGATGTATGCATAGATCTTTTTTTGTTAAACATCTTTCAAGCTTACCGGCTGTTTATTTGTTATACACGCTCTTTCATATATGTTATAGCTGTTATGCTTCATATTTTTCTCAATGTATTTTTTCATGCAATCTCATGGGAGTTGACTTTGTAGTCAATGTCCTAAAGACAAATGGCTATATCAGAGCCGTATATTTTGGAACTGTCTGGCACTAAACCGGCAGGTTCCACGATTTAACGATCTTTTTCTTTTTCTTGTCAATTACAGGTCAAATTGACTGGCATGCCCTAGGTCGATTTTGCTGAGAATCGGCTCCACCGCTTGCTGAAGGTCCAGAAGGTCAGGACCTGCTCCGTACTCCTCTGAGGACCGTGCGCACGAGTGTGTTGGCACTGTCGGCCGAGATTTTGTGTCAACACATTCTTTTGGCACGCCTAGTGGGACCCAATCGTCTGAATCATGACGTTTGACAACGAAGAAGTACTACGCGTGAAAATGGAGGACCTCCCAGAGGAAACTCGACACTTAATAGACGAGACTGTTGATCAGTATCGACATTTGTGCTTATTGAGCTTCAGCAGGACTAGGGATAAGAAGATAGTTCAGAAAACTCACCTTCCAAGAGTGGTCTTTGACGGTCATGTTGATCCAATGGTCCAGGTCCAACACAATGCCATGCAAGAAATAATCGGCAAGGCAATGTCTGCCACCTTGACAAATCATAATGAGGTTTTTCTCAACAGCCTCACAAACGCCATTAAAGAAGCTTTCAACATGGGTGGTGACAGAAGGGGTCCAACATATACTGTTGGAAACAGTCAAGGGGCTGGAACTTCTACTGGACCCCAAATTATTGGCCCAAATGGCCATGGAGGTTAGATAATGATTAACCCTGGAGGCATGACACCGCAACCAGTGCAACAGCCGATTACGAGTAATAACATGTACTCATCGGCTACAAAAATAGCTCCTCATACAAGACGCATCACAAGAGACTTCAACGCACCACCGTATCAAGGGGGCGTGGCACCTGGTGATATACCTTAGGGATATCATTATGTCTCTGATTACTATACTTTGGATGCTCAAGAGAACCCAGGATATAATGGTAATACCCTCGGGGGGCAGAACATCGGATATCAAAAGCCGGTGAATCAAATTGATCTACTAATGAGTCGTGTAACCGACCGGGTTCAGAAGCAATTTGGCTTGATGCCAAAATCTACAGTGACTGGTTACAAAAAGCCATATCCAAAATGGTTTGATCAGGTTGTTCTTCCTTCGAGATATAGAATTCCTGATTTTGCCAAGTTTATAGGAACCGGTTCAGTGACAACCATGGAACATATAGCCTAGTTCCTAGTCCAGCTCGGAGAGATTGGTGATGAACAAGCACTCAAAGTCAGAATGTTTCCTCTCTCTCTGTCTGGTTTGGCTTTTTCATGGTTTTCATCTCTGCCACCTAATTCCATTCAAAGCTGGGATGACTTGGAAGAAAAATTCCATAAGTATTTCGACTTTGGAGTATTGGAGAAAGGCTTAGTGGATTTAATCAATACAAAGCAAACAAATAATGAGTCTGGATGCCAGTACCTCCAAAAGTTCAGAGAAGTGAAGAATCAATGCTATTCTTTGACATTGCCAGATTCAGAGGTGGTCAGCATTGCAATTTGAGGATTGATACCTAGCATCAGGGAAAGAATCGGCTTTGGTTGTAACAACATAGCCGATTTGGCTAAAAAGGTAGAAGGTATTGATGCCCAAAATCGGTACAATCAGGTCTTTAAACCTAAGAAAGCCTAGAATGCAGAGAGTCATGTTTTCTTGCAAGATGAAGACAATGATTCAGAAGATGAAAATGATGAAGAAGTGGCTGCTGTAGACTGGGTTTGGAGAAACAACGAGTACATGCCTTGGGCAAAGGTTAAAAGTACCGAGAAAGATGTAAAGTATAGCTTTGACATCACCAAGGCCGACAAGATATTTGACTACTTACTGGAGAAAGGTCAAATTAAATTGACTGGGAATCATACTATCCCATCGGACGAAGAGCTTAAATTAAGAGGTACTGCAAATTTCATAATTATGGTACCCATACTACTAATGATTGTCGAGTTTTCAAAGATATGATACAGAGGGCAATTGTTAAAGGGAGGATTGGCCTAGAAAAGGCCAAAGGCATGGGCATTAACGGTCATCCTTTCCCACAAAACATGGTAGCTCCAGCACCTCGGAGTGAAATCAGGGTGTTGACTTCTGATAAAGCTAAGGCAGCTGGGACAATTGATCCAAAGAAGCAACTAACAGCCAGAGAATATTAGGAGATGAAAGGAAACAATGATCAACATGATCAACCTGAAACTTCAAGGGCTGGTGAAGCAAGGAGGCATCCAACTGTCATAATCTTATTAAACAAGTGGCAACGTCAGAAGGAGAGGAGCCATATGCAAAGGGAAAAGGATGAACGAGAATATCAGGAGTGGCTCGAAGAAGAAGAGTATAGGAGGTCTCGTGAAGAAAGAAGGCACATCAGGGATGAAGAAAAGAATCATTGGGACTGTCCTTTCTTCAGGCATTGTTGGAATGAAAGCTTAAAACTTCCTACTCTTTGCAATTGTCCAGAATGCAGTGATCAATATCAAGAGTATAGGCAGTCGAGAGACAACCGCCGATCTGTGCATGAAAGGTTGAGATTCGAAAATACAGATCGGCGCATAAAAAATAGAAGTGTTCATAATCGGCTTGGAGCAAGATTAGCCGATTATGATCATCCTTGGCAGGAGGGGCAATGGTGTCCTGGTGGTTTGACCAAAAGCCAGAAGCGACGGGTTCAAAGGTTGAGAAATGATGAAGTCCAGAAGAAGAAACCCAAAGTCTGGCAAGTCAAACAGATAGCCGATAAGGGTGAGTCATCGGCTAATGTCGCTGCTCTGTTCATGTTGCTTGCTGAATTTAGATCCTCTGATCATGAAGAAGAATCCGATAATGAAGAAGTTGTTGCTCAGTAGATCTATCAAGCAGAAGAGGCCACATTTCAAAAACCTGAGAAACATTCTCATTTAAAGGCTTTGTACTTAAAGGAGTTTGTTGATGGAAGGCCTTTAAATAGAATGTTAGTTGATGGAGGGGCAGCAGTTAATTTGATGCCATATGTCATTTTTAGAAAGTTTGGTAAGACTACAGAAGACTTGACTAAGACCGATATGAGATTGACCAACTTTGCTGGCAACATATCGACCACTAAAGGTGCTATATGTGTCGAGTTGACAATTGGCAGCAAAAGTATGCCGACTACTTTCTTTGTAGTCGATGCAAAAGGATCCTATAGTGTGCTTCTTGGAAGGGATTGGATCCACACCAATTGTTGTATTCCATCTACCATGCATCAGAATATGATTCAGTGGATCGGTGACACCGTGGAAGTGGTACCGGCCGATTCGGCTGTTAGTATTGCTTATTCAGACCCTGATGTTTGGAACTTTGAGAACTTAGAGTGCCTTTCCGGAAGGATTCTCGAGGAAGACTTTATCAAAACAACCGACGGAAGTCAACAGCCAGTCTAAGCAATCGGCTTCAAAAATGTTCCAGCCGGTTAACTTACTGACGATGATCCGCATCGATGCCAATAAGCTAAGGCCGATGGCGTGTTATTTAAGATTATTTCTTCTAGAGGTGGAACGAAAGATCAATTTGTTTGATTTTGTAGCCGATACTAAAGTATCGCCTTTAGAACAAAAATAGTCGATATGTATGTATCGTCTTTTAATTGATAGCTGATACTAAAGAAGTATCGCCTTTAGAATATTCATCAAAAGAAAAGCCTTGAAAAGCTCAAAGCAATGTGGCACCAGGAATATCAGGCAAACAATATTTAACAAAATTATGTGGCCTGACGATGCAGGGGCAGATCTGTTGTTCAAGTTTGTTTGGCTACTAGGCTGGATACGCAGAAAAGACATTAAAATACAAACTAATCTAGATGGAGCTTGTTCAGAAGGTCCTCCAGGTGTGACACCTCCGTCACGGCCAGTCCCAGAGGTTGGAACTCTTCCACCAGCTCCCGGAAATCTTCCCTCGTCCTGACACCGACGAAAGAGGGAGAAACTTCTCTAGAGAACTCAGCACCGCTGAGTTCGGCTCCAGCGAGGGCGAAGGTGGCACCGTGGCAGATGGCGTGGAGGGCCAGCTCCCTGACACGTGTCCCAACGTCGTCCAGATGCGCCCGCAGATTGTCTCCCCGTGCGTTCATGAAGTCGGCAATTATTGTGGCTCGCCCAGGGAGACAATCAAGTTGTTGTTGGAGTTCTGCAATTAAATGGAAGAGACTAAATAGCCGATTCAATTGAATCAAGGAACAAATCGGCTAAACGTTTAAACAAAACAGTTGCCAACTGATTCACTGGTACAATTATGCAAAAGGTAATTAAAGTAATAAGTTGGAGAATTTGGAAAAATACCAGCAACCCTGGCGTCAGACGCCTCTAAGTGCTCAAGAGCACTATTGAGGCGAGCAAGGAGGACCTCGCGTTCCTCCACCAGGCGGGCGATTCGACGACGCTCCTCCTCCAGGAGGCGTCGGGTGTCGGCGACATTCCGGATGAAGGCCCATGCACCATCGTCCAATGCCAACTCGTACTTCGACGAGGGTTTGCTAGGGCCTTGGCCGTCTGCCGGAGGAGGAGGACTGCGGAAAAGTTAGGGTTTTTCCTCGGGTAAATGGAGAATTTCGGAACATAAAGAAGCGTTAAAGAGGAGAATCATTACCTGAGCACACGGCGACGGGTCGCCGGAGGACCATCCACGGACTCCGATGCCTCTGCAGGGCGTTTGCCACGGTTATCTGTCATTGCTTCGACCGCCGAGTGGAGAAGAGAAGCAGTTGGTGAATGAGGAAAGCAAAAGCCGAAGAGTGAGGCAATGAATGCGTGGAGTGTTTGAGAAGCCGGCGTTTGGCATTTATATGTAAGACTCGAGAAGGTGAAAAGGCGTCGGCTCGGGGGCACCCTCGGATCTAGATCCTAAGGTGAATCGACTAAATAAGCCGTTTTTACTAATCGGCTAATCGGCTAAAAGATTGGTCGTTCTGGTACTAATCGGCTAAAGGATAAGTTGTCTGGGTAATATCGACTGGGAATAGCTGATAAAATTACAAAGTGCCAAATAAATAACAGAATGTCATGACGCTAGCCAACCAGTAAAGAATGTTTACAAAGGGAAAATTAGAGATCGGGAATTACAGATGAACAGAGTTACATGTTTAGTGTAGATTTCAAAGCATTCAGAGCATTTAAACGGATAGCATCTACTTCATCAATCTCTTTCTGATCTTCTTCAATGGAACCTGGGATCAGTTTCTTTTTGGCTTTGACATCCTGAAGCTCACCATGAAGAATTACTATCTTTTTCTTGTGCTCACGAAGAACAACAGGGATGCTCTCCAAGCTATCCTTCTTCAATTTGATCTGTTCGTCGATGACTTGGAGCCTGCTCAGCAATTCATTCCTCTCGGTTTCCAGAGATGACAGGTTGCCGATAAGAACAGTGGAGTCTGAATTTAGTTGATCTATGGCATCCTTCTCGGCAACCATATCAGAGATACAACGTTGCTCACGTGCTGGCAGGTGTACTTGAGCCTCACGTGCCCTGAGTTTGGCTTTGGCCTTGGAGAACTTTGGCTCAAGGAATCCTATATGAGCAACGGAAGACAGTCTCTTTTAGGTCCTTTGGTATATTGTCCTTGATCAAATCAAAGATGTCCCTAACTCCTTTTGCATCTTGCACCAAGTCGGCTGTGTTAACCTCCGGAAGGGGGATTAGTGTTTGAAGCCGAGTCTTGATTTCTTCAGGTAGTTCTCTTGGGGATCTAGGTGCAGAAGCTTCTTCTTCATCCATGTAGTC
This sequence comes from Coix lacryma-jobi var. lacryma-jobi, assembly GCA_009763385.1. NCBI lineage: Eukaryota > Viridiplantae > Streptophyta > Magnoliopsida > Poales > Poaceae > Coix > Coix lacryma-jobi. Next base: position 14,799,562 of record CM019824.1, read on the forward strand.
TTTCAAGTTAAAAGGGATGACAGGGGAAGAAGGTTCTCCTTGCTCCTACACAGATAAATGTATAAATAATCACAGATGGGGAGATATTGAAAGGAGAAAATAGTGTTGATTGGAGCACCTGTTCAAATAGATTGATTTGAAGCTCGGGGAAGGTTGGAGAAGGCTCGGGGAGTGCGTCTGAAAGAGAATTTTCATCAGCTCTCAAGACATCCGCCAAGGAAAAATCAAGTTGTCAGCTAAAAAGTATACCTGGTTGGGGAAATTCTTGATCAGGATCAGGAAGAGAGAGTGTTTCAGAATCTATACGATGGGTATCCACCTGCTCCTGAGGCAACTCAATATTATGAGTACCAGCTTGTTCCTAGGAGTCAAAGGATAGAAAGAGTCAAAGATTTGGTGATAAGAACAAGAACAAGTTTTTTGTATTGACATTTTTGATCAGGGATTGGCTGCTTTCAGAGGTGTCTCTTTTCTTCTTCTTGGATATGACCTTAGCAGTTGGCTTGTCAATTTTTTGTTTCTTGGAAGAGCCAGCTTCCTTTATAAAAGTGCTAAGGGGCTGATCATCTGAAATGTTAGAGACTTTCCTCTTCATCAAAGTCTTGATTGTGGGAGCATTACAGCCAATCCTTGGATTTGGACACCATATGTTGTAATCAATTTTTGGAGGATTCAAGGTGACCAGATCCTGCAGACATTCGACACGTGATGTCAGGGGTAAACAGACGATGAAGATGTGAAATTTGAGGACAAATTGAGTTATACCTCGTCAGTTGCCTGGAAGTCTGAATCCATTCTCAGACAGTAAGTGGCCACAGCTTCGTTGAATAAGTGGATGCTCCATTGCTGCCACCAGTCCTGGAAAGAAACTGAAGAGAAGGGTCTGCAGTTCCATTCCTTGACCATCTTCAGGGAAACAGATTTTTCCAATTGGAGTATTTTGTCATACTCTAGAGCAGAGTCTACTGCTTCCCTTGGCCTAAATTTGTCAGCAAAATAAAGGGATGGGGCACTTGGCCAAAACCAATTTGTTTGGCTGCCATGACAGGATGATAAAATTCATAAGACATGGGAGGTTTTTCTCTACCATGCCTAATTTCAGTTGGCAGGAGGCATGGCTTCATGATCTGGCACAAGATCTTCAGACCTTCATCGTCACATTCTCTTTGAAATCTGAAAGTATATGGACTCTCAAAATCTATAATGTCTGGATATTGAAACCAACCAAGAATGGCAGTGGGGAATCCTTTATAGAAGATCTTGAAAAAGAAGCTGGCTGATTCATCAATAGATATCATGGCAGCAGCTTCTCTAAATGAAGTGCATCTTCTCACTTTAGCATCATTGATCAGTAGTTTTTCTTGGCTGTCTGGGTATAGTTTTGGGAAAGACAAGGTCCTCAAATCTGGGGTTATCAACCTGTGAAGGTGAAGGTTCGCCAGAGTTGAAGCAACCACCAGGGACCTGTTATTGATGGAATGCCTTCATTTTCCATCAAACTTTGAGCTACTATATTCAACATGCTATACAAAGCCCCTAGAAGATACTTTCCCAAAGGTATATTTGAAGTCACGGGCAATTTTTCTGCCAGGGCTAGGAAATTGGAGGTTGGACCACAACTCTGACCACAAAACAGATACTTCTCCAGCCACATATTCAGAAAGACAATGTGCTCTCGGTCTGAAACACTGGATTGGGAGGTATTAAAAATGGCAATGTAGTTGGACCAACCACCAGGTTTTCCAAGTTTGATGGAAGGCTTAGTTTGGAGGCTATAAGGGTTGGTCGACCCAACAATGTTTAGGCCGGTCAGCATGTGCACATCGGCTAAAGTTGGGGTCATAGGGCCCTGCTTGAACATAAAAGTATTAAAAGTACCAGACCAAAAATAACAGGCAACCTTCAGCATGTGCTCGTTTTTCTTCATATCAGCTAAAGACAGGGTGATACATTGATCTAAGCTGCGGAGAATCCAATCCGACTTTATTTTTGCTTCTACTTTGATCAACCAGTCTCTCCAACCTTGAATGATCGATGGCCAGTTCCTAAAGGGAGTTTTGCCCCAATGCCCTGGAGCAAAATCTGAGTTTTTGAAGGGAACCCTCTGGGTTTCAGCAATAATGGCTTCGGTAGGATCAAAATTACCGACTGGGCCAAGAAAGAAGTTGTCTGGATTATCTTGAACCGGGATGAGGATCTGGTCATGAAGCGCCCGAGAATTTAAATGTGAGGGAGAATGCGAAAATAGAGAAATTATCAGGGAAGAGGGATGATAGGAAATCCGAAATTCACCTCAGGGATCGAATCTTGAGTCGCCATTTGACCTGCGGAAGCACCAAAGTTGAGTTCTCAAAAGATTTTTGCTTGAATCAGATGGCGGCGGATTTCTTTGGAAATTAGGGTTTGAGAACAATCTTGACAGAAAACAGTAACGGTTGGGAAAAAAACTCGGCTGGTCAACTAAAGAGAAGATTAGTCGATCGGACCCTAAAGAAAGGAGGATAACATTTTTGGAATAAAAGTAAATTTCATCCCAAAATTGGGGGCATGTGTTTACACCAGATTTTGGGCCGAGAAGATTATTATTTTGTAAACATAAACGGCTGATTTATTAAGGAAAAGGATCGGCCTAAAAATAAAGAAGCTTGCGTGGGTCAAGCGTAACGAGAAAGCTTCATGTGGACCAACACGATGGGCTTCGAAGACGTGTTGGGCTCAACCAAGGAGTTCAAGTCTGAGTCGTCTTTTATCTTTACCTATTATGTAACTTATTCGTGTTAGGTCAGAAGTCAACCGGGTTATAAATAGCTAGAAACCCGATTTTTGTAGGAACATCCAATCAATCAATACATCGGCCCTCAGCCAAAACCTTAGGAGTAGGAGTAACGTAGATCTCGGCGAGACCTTCAATCAGGCAGGGCTGCATCGGCATCGACCGACCTCTGGTTTGCTTGTAAGTTTCACCAATGGCTTGTGTCATCGTGTAATAAGGCTGCATTGACATCGACCAAACTCTTGTTAAGCTATGACATGGCTAGTTATCGGTCTAAGTTCGTCTTTTGCGAGACTGTCTTGACTATGATCAATCTCTTGCTTTAGTCGATCTTGACTAGTTATCGGCTCTTCTGGCTTGGCAAGCTAGTAGATTCTTTAAGTTACCAATGTTGTTTTATGCTTTATTTCTTGTTTCTTTATGTTTTAAACAACATTCTGCCCGATCAAGATTGACAAAGTAGTTCAAGTCTAAAAGATGTTTCGTTTCGACTGTTTTGAGGTTTACACGCTCACAACAGAGAAAATAGCCGATTCAAGCTTTTCATCGACTATTTTGTCAATCTTGGCTGTTACATGTTGTGCGTTCGAGATACCCGATAAAATCACGATCTGATCTAAGAACAGATAGATTTGATCTAGTATGTTTATTACGGCTATATTTCCGAACCCCACTGATATACATAATAGATTAAGTTTGTCTATTTTAGATCAAATCATGGTTTTAACGGGTAGATCTTGTTCGTGCCTCATGGACCCTGAATCGGCTAAAATAGCCGATCCAGTTATGCTTTCTTCATAATGTGTTCTTTTAAGTGGCTTGAAAATAATGGGTCTACTTTTTGCGCGAGACGTGATCTAGCTTGATCATCATTAAGGTTGTATAGAGACACCCCACTATTGATGTTTAAGCTATTCTATCGATCTATTTGTTATTATGGCTGTATGGAAACACCCCACTGTTAATGGATAGAACTGCTCGTGCAATTAGCCGATACATTGTTTTCATGACATTTAGATGTATCACCACTGCAGCTCAGTTTTTCCGTGACGGTCAGAACCGTTAGGGAAAGTGTCAAAACACGTCACGGAAGGTTATCCGTGACGGTAACCGTCAGGGATTGCCGTCAGGGAAAAACTGACACGGAAAGTGGACTTTCCCTGACGAAAAACTGTCACAGAACGGTTCCTGACGGTCACAACCGACAGGAAAGATGTACCGCGTCAGCCATCATGCTTCCGTCAGGGACATTTCCTGACAGCTCCTCTACCGTCAGGGAAAGTTTGAAATTTTCCCCTGACTGCTCATGTACCGTCAGGGATAGTTTGAACGTCTCCTGACGGTCTCCATACCATCAGTAAACGTTTGAACTTTCACTGCCCGGCACTGAACCGTCAGAGATAGCCAGAACTTCCCCGTCGGTTGCCAAATATCTTTCCTGACGGTTAGCCTCCATCAGGGAACATCTTTCCAGTCACTTTTAATTCCCAAAAATACAGATTATTTGGCCATTAAAACCACTGTTTTCAGCAAGTAGTTAACCACTAAAATAATATTATAGCAAGTGATACAATCATTCATCGACATTGAACTCCAAATATTATATTCAATAATCTTAGAACATCATTCAAGTTGCTCATAAATACAAAGATATATAATAGTTAGTGCCTCCTAGTTAGGCTTCTAGTTCGGTACCTAACAGGTAGCACAAGTTAGAAGTGCTAACTCCTAACAGGCAGCACAAGTTAAAAGTGCTAACTCCTTATAGGCACTTTTGCTGGCATATGTACCTCCCAACAGAACTACAGGTAGCTTCTGTTTGACAACCAGAAAATCAACATGCTTTGATCATTGAGTAGGTAGTCTGCAAGTACCAGCTAGCTGCTATTTAATGGTTGTATGCAGACACTTCAGCATAAGCATGCATGTTGTATGCAGCCACCCACACAAGTCGGCATGCAACGAACAAGCAGTATGCAGCTGCTGCTCCACAACTAGCATGCAGCCTTGAAGCGCAATGGAATTTGCATATGTTGCTTCACAACCTAAAATATGCAGCAGCTGATGCACAACCAAAATACTTCCCCTGCACAAAATACTCAGCATAACACATGCCCTTCAATCTTGCTGGTCGCTGCCATCTTGCTGGTCGCTGCCATCAACCGTAGTAGATAAACAAAAGACTACGGCTCCACAAAATACTTCCTGCCACTGCACAACTCAATGGCCATCACTGTTTTCCATGTCCCTAGCTGAAGCATGGGATGATCCATCTATGGTCCCGCCCTATAACCAAAACAGAATAAATAGGACCATTCCTGAGCACAAACAGTCAATGTAAATTTTGAAAATGATTCACTAACATACTGGTCACAATAAAGATATTCAAAGTATATGGAGTATGCTAGGGAAATAAGGCCAACATAATTTCAGAATTTGAGTATACTAGTTTGTGTATAAACCCTTTTTAGCATAGATTTGAGTATACTAGTTGCTTGCAGTTCAAGTGGATAGAGTGGAAATGGTTTAAGATGTCAATCTTACCATGTCATTTTCTTCTTCCTGGAGTAGTTCTGGTGGTATCTCTATTTGTACTTTGTTAATAATGAGTTGCAAGAGAATATACATAATCAATATTTATGAACCTTGAGCTGTACACAGAGTGCATCGAAACAGATTTGTACCTCAAGTACACGACCATTGCGCTTCACATCTCGAGTCAATGCGGCATTTTGTTGAATCAAGGCATTATTTTGTTGAGTTAAGCGACCAACATTGGCAAGTGACTCCTCATATCTTGCCAACAAATTTTGGAAAGCCCTTGAAGTTGCTGGTCTTGTCCCACTAGCCTTAGCAGCACTAACTATTGTAGCCTTGTTCACAGCACCATCTCCTATTGCAAGACGACCATGCGGCAAGCCACCACCAATACTATATGCAATTTGACCATCAAAAGGTTGCTCTTGCCAGTTCTCTGGATACTTTTCTTGCATTACTTCATTGTAGTCATCCTAGAAATGATAGAAATTATTAGTCATAAACTACAAATGGAGAAGCATGAAACTAGATAGAAAAGTTCTGCTACATACAACAAGTTTCTTGGCCCGTTCTGGAATTGGGCCAGCATTCCCATTGGCGTCACAATTCTTAAGGCCAGCTTTCATGCAGGAAAAAGCATTTATTACAGTGCCCTTCTCAGGTCCATACTTAGCTTCCTTCAAAGCATACAAGAAGTGATCAATGTTAATGCATATGAAAAAATCAAAGTTATTCAGAAATTGATGATGAGAAAGGAGATTACCAGATATTGTTGAGTCTCAACTAGTGGCCTAGAACCACCCCTATTTTGAGCACCATCAGGATTTTTTTTTCGAGATTCTTGCCCAAGCCTCCTTTTCTTCAAGTATTCAGTAGAGCACCAATACTTACAAAGGGACTCCCATGCTTCTTCAGTGAACCATTCAGGCCTGCATTGCATGTACTCTTCAAAAGTAAGTAGCTTGGCACACGCAAATGCATCAGACTTTGGGCTCTTTATAATTTCGCGGTAGTAGTGCTTGACAGCATCTGGACGAGCTTGGTACATCATATTCTTGCATTGGTTACGTGCATATTTCTCAAATACACGGTCTGCTTCATCTTCAAATTCTTCAGGAACTGAATATATGCTCTAGAACAGAAACAATAATCAAGCATTAATATAAATAGAACAAGTGGCAATATATCTAACTTGAATAAAAGAGAAGAGGACAGGCCTCTACTACAAGAACAAATGAACATCTGTATAGTAACAACTAATACCTGTAATATTAAAGAAGGAAATCTGTACGAAGTATTGTATTAAGTATATATACAACAAATATATGAACTAATTAGGTTTTTTACTTATATGCTCACCCAGAACTCTTGTTTCACACGGTCAGCTGGGGTCTGTTCATCATCCCTTAGAATGTGCGAGTAGTGTTCCCACTTGCTTGCATGATATTTGAATGGACGACCATCTCTAGTTGTCCCTTCAATGATCGGAGGATATTCTTGCTTTAAAAGCACTCCAAGGATGGGGCCTTTCTTCATTTTATCATCAATTGAGTAATTACCATAGCGGAATTGACTGCTCAGTAAGAAAAATGAAGTACACCATAAGAGGATTAGCAAGTTCTAGCTTTGTCCACACTAAGAGAGAAAATAATCAGCATGCACATACTTATCACCCTCAGGTATTATGGCTATTTGACCACTGCGAGGCTTATGCGGTTTATTGCGGCCTCTTATCCTCTTTCCAGCTGGGGGCTGACTCTCAACGTCATGTGAGACATCACTTGATCTTGGTCGCCTATCTGTCCGATGACTGAAGGACTACATCTCCACACTAAGAGAGAAAATAATTAGGGATGCATAGCAGCACATAAAAGATACATAGTACTGAGTCCAGATTAGGATACACAACAGCATCCAAAAGATACATAGCACCGAGTCTAGATTACAGTAGAACTAAGACTACATTACAATAATTTTAGAAAAAACAGAAAGCGTTTTTTAGAAATCCTCATCTTCATAACAGTCTTCATCAGAGGATTCAACATCATCTTCATCGCCTTCTTCATCGGTTTCTAATATCTCTTCCTGTTCTGGAGCATCAGTTTGCTTCTCCAGCTCTTCCAGTTCTTTTGGATCAGTTATTTCATCTGCTGATGAGCCAACTATTTCAATGTCACCTAGATCAATCACAAATGTACCCTCCAGTCCATCCTCTTGAAAAAACGAGATGTCATGTGATGGTTCTTCGGTTTCAATGGAATCATTGTTGATGTCAATTGGCGGTAAACGATCTCGTGGTGCTACATGGTACACTACCCACCAATCCCTCAAATTAGGCTTATCACAAGCATATGACAGATAATAAACCTGTGTAACTTGACTCGCCAACACAAAAGGTTCAAAATTCCGAAGCCTTGAGTTGTACTTCACTTCCACCAAACCAAGATTTTCAGTTCGCCTAACACCCCTAGAGGTTGGATCAAACCAGCGACAATAAAACAGAACTAGCTCAAGTTGTTCCCTGCCCTCCCAAGAAATTTTAATAATATCCTCAATAACACCAAAGTACTCAATAGCATTGCCATTGGCATCAGTACACGTCACACAAACACCACTATTGGTTGTAGCTAATCCTGTCCTGTTATTCTCGTACTTCTCCGACCGAAATCTATATCCATTCACATCATAGCAACCATAGGAGGACACTCTTTTGCGAAACCCATATGAAATTTGACGCAACACATTATGAACACTTGATCTGATTGTACACTGCAAAGAGTTGAATTAGATTTATTAGTGCTTGTGGTTTTAAACAAAGAAGAAAGAAAACTTGCTCCAATTGAGTCGAGGTATTACTATGTTTTTGAACCAATCAAAGAAATTGGGGCCTCTATTGCTGCCACGCATGCCTTTCCAACCATCTAATCTTAAGTTATTGATTTGTTGGTCACTTGGCTGTAAGCGACCCTTCCATTGTTCATTGTCAAATTCACTACAAGGTCATATTTGAAATTGTTATAGTACAAGTATAAATCAGAGCATAACTTTGAACCAACAAAAAAGAAGGCGTACTTAAAGAAATCATCCATCTCTGGGATGTTAGTTAATATGTATAGGGCTGCTGCCTTGTATTGTTGTGTTGTGAGGTCACAGAAGCCTTGTGAGATGAAGCATCTACCAGTATGTTCAAACAATTCAATGCCACAGCCTATACCAGAAGTTGAGCCACCATCATCATATCTGTGTGTTTTGTTTCGTATAGAATGTACTTTAGTTCTAAAGTACAGTGAAAGGAAGTTTGCAGCCTCTTCTACAAGGTAAGCCTCAACAATGGATCCCTCAACTCGAGCCTTATTTCGGACTTTCTTTTTAATGCTCATGATAAACCTACATGTTAAATTCCATTTAGTAGATCTAGTAAGTACCATATATTAAATAGATGAATAATAGAGTTTTGGGTTCACCTCTCAAATGGGTACATCCATCGATACTGAACAGGGCCTCCTAATAATGCCTCATTTGAAAGATGAATTACTAGATGTTGCATTGGATTGAAGAAGCCTGGGGGGAATATCTTTTCTAATTTGCATATAAGCACAGCTATGTTCTCTTGCAATGCCAATATTGACTCTTTGCTGATTTGTTTAGCACACAACTGTCTATAAAAATAACTCAGCTCAGCCAAACAGGTCCAAATATCATCAGGTAGAAACCCCCGGAATGCAACAGGAAGTAAGCGCTCAATGAAGATATGAAAGTCATGACTTTTCAAACCAAAAACCTTCTTTTGTAGTAGGTTAACCCCACGCCTAATATTGGTCGCATACCCATCTGGAAACTTAAGCTCTCGGAACCAATTTAGAATTTTGGGTTTGTCATCCTTATGTATGCAGTATGGAGCCCTTGGTCTCTGCCACTTGCCATTCTTAAGGTATAAATGAAGAGAAGGGCGGTTGCAAAGCAGTTCTAGGTCTTGTCTAGCTTTCACATTATCTTTAGTCTTATCTGAAATATCAAAACATGTGTTCCAAATGGCTTCAGCCACATTTTTTTCATTATGCATCACATCTATGTTGTGACGAAGCAATAATTTAGTGAAGTAAGGAAGCTGCCAAAAGCCACTTATATGTGTCCAGTTGTGTTCTTTTCCATATTTTTCTATGTTATCAACCTGACTGTACAGCTGAGCCTTAACCTCATCTCCAGTTAATTGCCTAGGGGGGCCTTCTCGAACTACCTTGCCCTTGCGAAAGGCATTCTCTTGGTTCCGAAAGGGATGATCTATAGGAAGAAAGCGCCTATGGCAGTCAAACCAGCTAGCCTTATGGCCTTTACGTAATTGATATGCATTAGAATCACACAAGCATTGTGGACATGCAAAAATCCCATGGGTGCTCCATCCAGCAAACATGCCATATGCAGGAAAATCATGTATAGACCATAAGTATGCTGCTCTCATTGTAAATTTTTGCTTCACTGAAGCATCCCATGTCTCTACCCCAGCCCAAAGTTGTAACAATTCATCTACCAAAGGTTGAAGCAAAATACTGAGGTTTTTTCCAGGGTGTTCTGGTCCAGGGATGACCATAGCAAGGAATATATACTCAGGCTTCATACAAACACCAGGTGGAAGATTATAGGGAACCCAGAATACTGGCCAGCAAGAGTAAGAGGCTGCATTCAATTTATATGGTGTAAATCCATCAGTTGCAAAACCAAGTCTTACATTCCTAGCATCTTGTCCAAAGTCAGGGTAATCAGCATCAAATTGCTTCCATGCCTCTCCATGACATGGATGTAACATTTTACTAGACCTTGCTAGAGGAGTTTCTTTGTGTGAACGCATGAGTTTTGCTGTGCCCTCATGTAGATACAGTCTTTGTAACCTATTTGTAATGGGCAGGTAGCGCAACACTTTACGAGGAACCTTATTTGATCCATCCTTATAGCGGGAGGTTCCGCATATGTCACACTTATCCTTATCCTTATTATCTTTGTAGTATAGCATGCAATTTTTATCACAAACATCAATCTTATGGTATGGCATACCAAGGCCCTCTAGCAACTTTTTAGAACGGTAGAAGTTCTTAGGAATTTTAGAATTAGGAGGGAGGAGTTCATGCATGAGTTCCACAAAATCATCATAACATGCCACTGAAAGATTGTACTGTGATTTAATGGCCAATAGACGAGCAACAGCAGAGAGACTAGAGTGCAAGGTTTGCTCATGTACTTGCTCATCTGCACTAACAACCATTCTATAGAAGGCTTCGGCAAAAGCAGTTAGTGTTTCATCAACTAATGGTGGGTGCTCACCGGCTAAGTCAACTAGCATAGCATCCATCCGATCTGTCTCACCAAATCCCTCATGTTCTACTTCAGAACCAATCTCAAGGTTGTGACTTCCCTGCCTCTCACCATGTGATGTCCAAGTTTGGTAATTTTCCTTGAACCCATTGTGGCACAAATGTAGCTCTATCCTAGGCCTTTTATGCCTGAAATAATTCCGGCATTTGGAACAAGGGCACCTAATTGTATCAGACTCAACTAATTCAGGGATTGAGAATGCATGATCCAAAAACTCTTTTGTTTTATCAACCCATTCATTTGATAGCCTACCACGCTTCCAACCACTATACATCCACTCACGATCCGCCATATCTTATCTGTCAACTTGTATAAGAAGATGAGAACTAACCTGCGGCTAGCCAAGTCACAGTAGTTGCCCAATACTTCGAGGTTAGTGCACAAACCACAGAGAGAATCAAGTAAAGCAGCAACAGCCAACCAGCTCACAGTGAGAAACCTGTTACAAATTTAGGCATATCACAAATTGCTTCGATCAAATAAAATAAAATTTCCAATACAGCTAGTAATAGAATATTAAAAGCCATAATAACAAATTTCCTATACAGCTAGCACACCATAACCAGTGAATCACAATACAAAATAAAGCATATATATATATATAATAGTCACTGGAAATTTGTGTTATGTCTAAATTTGTGCAAAATAGAGCAACAAAATTCATTACAGGTGACTTAATCTGTATATATAGAGTAGCAAAATAGTCACTGGACATCAATCAAAAGCACATCTAGATGCAAGCTTTGAAAGAAGTGGAAGCAAAATGTAGCACAGATCAAGAAACATATATGCTACATGGTGGTTGTGGTCTGACCTTGTTGTCTGTCAGTGAGAACCAAAGTGTACTGCCAGAGTTGGAAATGGCTCCGTCAGGTGCTGCAACAACAAAGAAGCCCACCATGACATTCGAATGCCACATTGGGCAAAATCAAGTCAGATCTACAAGCACATCAATTAACAAGGGAAAGAAGAAAAAACATGGAAATTGATTTGAGATCTGAAGATGGGAAAATCTAAATTGCAATCTGAAAAAAAGGCAGCACGGTACGGAGGTGGGCTGCTGTCCTTCCGGTCGGTGTGTGGCAGTGCTATTGGCTGTTGTTGAGCGATGGCCGGCAACGTCGTAGTCAATTGGGATTTGGGATGATACCGTGGTGGCTAGGGGCGACGGGACGAGCTGGCAGTGGCTGCGTGCAGCCGGCGGCGTTTGTGGTTGGTGGGGCCGCTCTGGTGGTTGGTGGAAGCGGTGGCTGGCGGAGCCCAGGTGTGCGGCGGCGGCGGCGGCGTTGCGTCAGGCGTTGTCCGGGTTGAAGCAGGAGTCGCGGCGGACGGCTTCTGTGGATGGGGGCATGGCGCGGCGACCTTCTGCTATGGCTCGGGGCACCGCGGCAGATGGATGCGTGGCCCGTGGTCCGCGGTGCTTGGCCGGACGACGGACGGGGAGCAGGAGGCGAGCCGGCGGGGTGGAGTGGATAGGGATGGAAGATTTTTTTTTTGCGATAGAGATGGGGTTGAGGCTGGTTGGACTGGGTCAAGGACGCGGCGCAGAAATAATTCGCGTGTCTCTTTTCGGTGGGCCAACAGCGGGAGTTCCGTTCCTACGCGCGAAAAGCGTAGACGAGCGCGCGAAAGCCTGGATTGTGCGCGCGGAAGGCCCGAAAAGCTCTCCGTGACGGAAGGCACCGACGGGAGAAACTTTCCGGCACGGTCCTGCGGTCCCGCGGGGAATACTATTGCGCTTCTGACGGAGGATGCGCAGCCGTAGGGAGCGCTTCCGGCCGACGGGAGAAAACTGATCTGGAGTGGTGTATGCATAGATCTTTTTTCTGTTAAACATCTTTCAAGCTTACCGGCTGTTTATTTATTATACACGCTCTTTCATATATGTTATAGCTGTTATGCTTCATATTTTTCTCAATGTCTTTTTTCATGCAATCTCATGGGAGTTGACTTTGTAGTCAATGTCCTAAAGACAAATGGCTATATCAGAGCCGTATATTTTGGAACTGTCTGGCACTAAACCGGCAGGTTCCACGATTTAACGATCTTTTTCTTTTTCTTGTCAATTACATGTCAAATTGACTGGCACGCCCTAGGTCGATTTTGCTGAGAATCGGCTCCACCGCTTGCTGAAGGTCCAGGAGGTCAGGACCTGCTCCGTACTCCTCTGAGGACCGTGCGCACGAGTGTGTTGGCGCTGTCGACCGAGATTTTGTGTCAACACTATGTTATAATTTGTTGAATCTTATTCACAAATTATCGATGATATATGTTTTAATAATATAATATATTCATATATTTTTTATTTTATTGTGGGTATGCATTCGGGTACGGATTACTCACCGGGTAAAAGTACCCGCGCAAGTACGAGTTAAATCTTCTACCCGTGTGTGGATATAGGTATTTTAGCGGGTAAAATTTTATCTCGCAGGTATGGGTATGGGATAACACTACCCGACGGGTATTTACGCGTTGCCATTTCTCATCGTGACTGCTCTGCTGGATGTCTTCTTTCCTCTACGCCGAACTTCGCGGGTCTTCATCGACGGTCCGTTTCGTCTACTATTGCACTAGTTCTTAGTGCCGACAACCTCACTTTAAGCATGTCTTCAATCCTATTGTTCCTCTATTTCATGTTCTTCACGTTATTAGCTATGCATAGTCTGAATATGTCTCGTGGTAGATTACACATCTACGATGCATGATGTTTATCTTTTTCTCATTATCGGAATTAATTTATGTGTCACTAAATTGCTATTATTTCTAAACTTTCCATGCACAATAATGCGTAGCCAATCTTATTATAGGACTCCCATGCATGCAATCTGCTTGTATATTTCAGAAAGAATTGGTTCCACGATTCTAGAGAAGTGGAGAACTGACGGGCTAACAAAACTCACATTTTAGAGGGGAACCACAACCAAACAAGGCCTAAGTAAGAATTATTACCCATCATAACATGTCCATAGATAACGAAGTAATAAACCTATATATTTATGTAAAATACACTACTGGAAAACCCAACCGGGGCTACCAATCCGGGACTAAAGGTCGGACCCTTTAGTTCTGGGTGCTCCCAACCGGGGTTAAAGGTTTCCATGAGAAAAAATAAATGTGCATCTATAAGATTCGAACTCAGCACCTCTCACCTCAGGCACGCTTACCAACTAAGTTACACAAACCACGTGATGTAGTTCTGGACGTTTTCCTTTTGACTCCACTCGGGAAGGACCTTTAGCCCCGGTTGGTAACATCAATCGAGGCTAAAAGGACTTTTACCAACCGGGGCTAAAGTTTCACCCTTTAGCCTCTAAAGGTCCAGGACCTTTAGTCCGGGTTGGTAATACCAACCGGGGCTAAAGATTCACCTTTAGTCTCGGTTGATATTACCAACCGGGACTAAAGGTCTTTAGCCCCGGACACAATTTTTGGTCGAGACTAAAGCTCAATTGATAGATCGTCCAAATGTCTGTTCTCTAGTAGTGATAGAGTAAATTAAACCCCATCGGATTTCGAGTTATAGGTTCCATTGCCATCTCTCTACAGTACTTATGATTGATGATGGATCGGTACTGTAAATCAACGTGTGGGGGGTGTGGTAATACATACAGGGAATTGATTAATAACACGAGAATAAAACACCATCTTGAGAAATTTGTTGCACCAATAATGCAACAACTTGCCAATCAGACGTACACTCGTGTTGTGGCTGCCGCCGCTGGGCTATAAATACTTGGCTTGGCCGCGATCCTTGAAGCAGTGCACACACGGTCGAAAAAGAAGAACCAGCTAGCTAGCAATGGCCTTCGTCAACAAGCCCATAGCCTCCCCGACGCCTCTGTGCCTCGTCGTGTCTCTCGTGCTCATGGCTTCTACCAAGGTCCAGGCCTGGCCACCGGCGACGACTCTAGCTCCAACTCCAGCTCCGACTCCTGCACCGACTCCAGCTCCGACTCCTGCACCTGCACCAGCACCAGCACCATCCCAATCTCTATGCCCAGCTGGTTTTAGTAACATAACTGCACTTAAAGCAGCTGAACCGGAGCTACTTACGAAGGGTGTCATTTTATTCCCTCTAACCCTTAGCAGCATCGGTGCCAGCTTGAGCTTGACGAGCCTTCCACCATTCACAAAGTGCATCTGCCGTTTTAACTCTCCGGTCAATATCTCGACCTACTTCTCCACCTCCCTTACGTGCACCCCCTTCACCGCCTAAGCTTGAGCACGCTGACGCATTCGCGACACGACCGTACGTGCATATGTGTGTGTTGCTTTTGCTTACCTATATATTTATTCACTCCTGCTCCTACTATACTTCATATATACTTACATAAATAAGTTGCCACTTACATGCTTGTATGCATGTGTTGTCTACACACGGGCACTATTACTCCGCGGGTTTATCTACGATATATATGCACTATGGTAAAATTAAGTACGAGTTGTAACCTGCTTTATGTATTAGAGTAAAATATACGGACGATTGTTGAGCTTGTCTCATCATGTAATTCGGGTTCCTAAACTCTCGAAATATATTTTTAGCGAACATGTCTTTGTGCACCATCTATATCAACTTTAAAAATTTCATTTGTATAGGTACCCGACTTGTCTCATCCTGAAGTTACCATAGTGCTATTAGGTCTAAATAGATCTAGTCTGCTCTAAGTCATGATACCACATGACGCAGCGGTTCGGTCTACACATCATTCTTGACCGGGAAAGAAATTTATAATGGCAAAGCAGCAGTTCGCCTATCCCCTCTGTCTAAGGAGCACTAGCTTTATTCTTGCCGCCATCACTAATGATGCAACTAGAAGAAAGAGAGCATGTAGAGCACTGAGTTTAGAAACCAATATGTGAGCTATTTAGGCAGTTAGTGCTCATGTGGATCTAGATGACACAATGTGACGAGCTAGTTTTAGGACCTAAAAATGAAATTTGAGAGCTTTGGACCTGGATGACATCCCAAGACAAGTTCGGGTATGTGAAATTGCATTTTGAGAGCTTAGGGATTCAAATGACACTACGAGACAAATTTAAATACCGCTCCTGCATTTTACTCCGTGCATTACATGACAATGACATATTTGCGTCATTGTATCTGAGTAAACACGCATAGTGGAGGATGCATATTAAATTAATACTTTTATTACATCAGTGATGTTCATCACATTAAGGTCATGTTTGGATCTTATGATCTAAAATTTAGTTGGCTAAGGTATTAAGGACTACAAAACTTTAGATCGTTGGTACACCAACCTAAAACAATGACACCATCTTCGAAAAACACCATCATCTAGAAAACTTCATCTTCTCATCCGAATAGTTGGGTGGAGTAGCAAGCGAGACAAAGATCGAGAAAGGTGAGTACATCGAAATGTACTCCACAAGTGTAGAAAAAGTACGTATGATATGTGGGCACTTTGAAAGGAATTTTGTAGTTGGCGATATGGTGTATCTTAAGCTACAACCTTATATTAAATCTTTGGTGGCTCCAATGTCTAATCAACAACTGAGTTTTCAATTCACTTTTATGGCCTATTCAAGATTCTAGCGTGAGTCAACGCTGTGGCATATGATCTGCAGTTACCTGATGCATGTCGCATTCATTCGGTGGTCCACGTGTCCTAGTTGAAGCGGCATATACCTCCTTCACTGTAGGTGGAAGATGATATCACTTTGGTTCCAGATGATCCTTCCACAGTTGTCCAATCCATCCATCCATTTGTTGGCTTCATGTATGGTGTAGAAAGAGGCTTCTTCATCGTCACAAATTTAGGTGTAGTGGTCTGATCACTCACCAACCTTTATGGCATTGGAGAAAGCTCATGATCTCTGGCAGCGATTTCCATCCATCGTTGCTTGAGCACAAGCAACTTTTCGATGTAGGAGCAATGTCAAGGCTACGAAGGAGAAGGCAAGAAGGATCAGGAGTGTTTGACAACAGAGGAAACAACATCGGTGAAGGTGGGGGTGATGGTGACATTTAAGTTGTAGTGGTGTGAGTTGGCGGTGAGCTAACGAGCGTCATGGTAGGAATCGGGCTAGTATATAATGTCCGAGGCTGTTGTGTCTTGTAGCGAAGAACTGAAACTTAAATCTCAATGAAATCTATCTCTGTTCTTCGTCCTCATTCCTGCTTCTGTCCCTAAATCTCCAATTGTCAAGCTATCTATCTTATTCGGTGTGGGACCATGACAGACAACTAGGAAGTCCAATAGACGTCAATCCAGGTTTAAAATTGGATGTCTTCTTGTGGAGCAAAGAATTTAACTATAAATACATGGGGATCAATAGAGGATAATGGAGATTGATGTGGCTTCTCCATTATCCTCTATTATGTGCTGGTTTGTTAAAACCGATGTTATCCTAAACACTAAATAGTAAATAGTTGGTCACCTGCCGTTTAGCCCCATATTCAGACAGAACAAGTGTTTAAACGGGCAAAACGACCATTTAAACAGTCAAAACAACCGATTAAACGAAAACAATAGGATTTAAACAATATTTAAATAGACTAAATGACCATTTAGATGAACAATCAAAAGACTAGGGGTGATAATGGATCATGACCCTTATGCTTCCTTCACAATTCAATTTGGCCCTTTCCAATTTTAGTTCAAAATTATATAGTATTACAGTCCGGTCATTATTAAGCTCGATTCTTAAATTTGCTAGGCTAAATTTGCTAGGCTAAATGAGAGGACCTTTACCACCCCTGCAAAAGACGTTAGAAAGGAAAAATAAATGGAAAAAAAAAGAAAAAAGATAGATGATAATATGGGCTTTTATTTGTGGCCCATCTAAAGCCCATTAATTCAACACAAACACGCCACATCTTTACCCTAACACGCACACGGTCTGACATCCGCCGCCGTTTCTCATCTTCCTCGCAGCGCCGATCTCCTTCCTCCCCCCACTCGCGCTCGGCACGAAGGCGACGGAAGCGGCGCTCAGGCTCGTGCTATCAGCGACGGCGGGGCAGTCCCAGGATCGGCGGCGGCATCAGCAGCCCCCCTCCCGCCTCTCGCACTCGCCTCCGTCCTCTGCACACCGGCCGGCGACCCTGCGTACGCTCCTCCCTCTCCCCTCCCGCCTCCGCTGGACCGTCGAGGCCCCTGGCCCCTGCGTCTGAGCCAGCAGCTGCTGCTCCACGAAGGCGGTCGCGCCGCTTTGGGAGCGCTTATGCCCCATAGCGAAGCGCTACCCGTCCGCTTAGCGCTTCAGCATGCCCTTAGTGCTGCCTTTAGGAACCCTGACTGTGACTGTACCTTATTCAGGCAATGATAGCAAAAAGATTGCTATATTTCTTGTTTGTCAATTTCTCATATTATGGACTTATGGTGAACTCACTAAACTCTAGTATGGACTTGTTATTTGTGAATTTCATGTATATCACTATAATGTATGCAGTATGCACTATGAACTTAAGAAGTTATGTATTAAAATTTTAGGCATTTTTTCTGTGGGACACTAGAAAAAACTGTAATTAGCCAGCGTATACCGCAAACGATGTTATATGCTGGGTACCATTATAAATTTATTGTTCTTTGCCGAGAGACACCGCACCGATTATTTTATTAATTTTGTATATGGAATGTTAAGCGTGGAGCACCCCAGCATGCTGATGCTGCCAGATAAGGGCTGCTGCGGGGCGCTGTGCAGCCGTTGTGGGTGGTGATGCCGCGGCCTGCCTGTGCGTGCTCCTCGCTGGGTACGGGTGTGGAGTCCGAATCGACACTGTGCGTGTGCTTGCGCTGTCTGCCGCGTCGGTTCTGCGCCGCACTGGGGATGCCCGTCGCCGAGCTGCTGGGCGAAGCCATCACGCTGATGGACTCAGGTACGTACGGTGCCAATGGATGAGCTGGGGCTGAGCCTAGGGAGGGAGCGGGCCAAGCAGTCTCAGGCGCGGCACAGAGGAGCTCGTCGGAGGAGTAGATCGGAGAAGGAGGCGACCCGGGTGGCAAGTCGAGAGCTCGCCGACCTATGAACGACCAAGTCGGCGACGGCAGTTTTTTATGGCAAGATGAGGGCTAAGAAGGCATTTCCCTAACCTTCTCCTGAAATCTGAGAAATTAATAAAATAATCGGCGTGGTGTCTCTCGGCAAAGAACAACAAATTTATAATGGTACCCAGCATATAACGTCGTTTGCGGTGTATGCTGGCCAATAACAGTTTTTTCTAGTGTCCCATAGCAAAATTTTCCATTTAAAAAAAATACTAAAATGTATCCACATATTGTTTTTGTGTGAAATTGTCGTATCCACATATCCGTATCCTTCCAATACCGATACACGTATCTGTATCAGTGCTGCGTCTCATGTGGCTTGTGTCCAGTTTTGGTAGCTGACACTACTCCCTTCAGTCGCCGAAGATTGGTGTTTTGTAGATGGACCAGGTCCTCCGAACACAACTTCAACTACATTTCTAATATAATGTATTTGTAGACTGCCAAAGTTTTTTTATGATAATGAAACTATTTTTTGAGAAAAAATCCATCCTGTCTATTTTAAAATGTTTTGTATGAATGTAAACAAATGTAATTGAAACTAAAATTTTTTATTGCATGTAAACCAGATCAATGGTTATGTATGCCAAGCTTGAACTAGCTTCAGCTATTGTTTAGTTATTTTTCCACATATGACCAAAAAGTTTGGCTTGATCATTGCTATAATGCTGTAATACTGTTTTATTGCCATTTGTTATATTCATTTTACTATTTGGATATTGGATATACTGAGTGGGAACAACTTCAATTCCATTCTTTGTCAAAGACACTGATTTGTAGAGATAATTTGCTGTGATTCTATATACATGGTTAAGAATGTGAGTTGAAGGTTGGAGTCGATATTTTTGTGCAGTTTTTATGTGTGTATACATCTATTGTGGTCTGTGTGTATGTGCAATTCGTGCAGCTATCTTATAATTTTCCTTGCCACAGGAACTTGATCTATATACAGACTTCAACATGTTCTCGGCTCCAGGCAACAATTCTTTGGCTCTTGTAGCCCCACGACCAGGGATGGAGCTGGCTAGTGTTCAACATCCAAATCAGGCTCTGGGGCCTGGAGGCAAACAGCGCACATCCAGCCTGGAGGCACCGATAATGCTACTTACAGGTCACCAGAGTGCTGTCTACTGCATGAAGTTCAATCCTGCAGGAACTGTGATAGCATCAGGTTCCCATGACAAGGATATCTTCTTATGGTATGTCCATGGTGAATGTAAGAACTTCATGGTACTGAGAGGGCACAAGAATGCTATTCTTGACCTTCAGTGGACTACTGATGGGACCCAGATCATCTCCGCAAGTCCTGACAAGACTGTGAGGGTCTGGGACGTTGAGACTGGCAAACAAGTTAAGAAGATGGCTGAGCACTCATCATTCGTCAACTCATGTTGCCCAGCACGGAAGTGGCCACCTCTTGTGGTTAGTGGTTCAGATGATGGTACAGCAAAGCTGTGGGACTTGCGTCAGAGAGGTGCAATACAAACTCTTCCTGACAAATATCAGATCACAGCTGTTAGCTTCTCAGAGGCAGCAGATAAGGTATTCACTGGTGGTCTGGACAACGACGTCAAGTGGTGGGATCTTCGCAAGAATGAAGTGACAGAATATCTCAAAGGACATCAGGACATGATCACTGGGATGCAGCTTAGTCCTGATGGGTCTTACCTCCTGACCAATGCAATGGACAATGAGCTCAAGATCTGGGATCTGCGCCCTTACGCACCAGAGAACAGGAACATCAAGACTCTTACAGGTCACCAGCATAACTTTGAGAAGAACCTGTTGAAGTGTAGCTGGTCGCCGGATAACCGCAAGGTTACTGCTGGGAGCGCAGACCGCATGGTCTACATCTGGGACACAACATCAAGGCGCATCCTGTACAAGCTTCCTGGGCACAATGGTTCTGTGAATGAGACTGCCTTCCATCCCACCGAGCCGATCATTGGATCTTGCGGCAGCGACAAGCAGATCTATCTTGGGGAACTTTGAGTGACTGTCAGTTTGTTATGTTCAGCTAGATGTTCTTGTGACGCTTTGATGAGTAGGAGAAAAGGAAGCGCCGACGATCTGTTCATTTGTCTGACGACCTGTTCATTTGTCTGAGAGTTGGAATACTCGTTTGCTGATTCAGGATTTGTCATTTGTAGATTGTCTTAGCCAGTTGGGCCTGCCGTTCACAAACTGATCCATGCTTTGTACCTTCTGGCTTTCCGATGTTAAACTTGATGTCATGCTTGAAGGTCACTGATTGCATGTACTGTGTCTATAACCTTACTCTCTAAAAAGTTGCCTGCTGTAGTGCTGTATGCCATATTGTTATCTTTTCTTCGCACGATTTGACATGTATCTCTCGGAATTCTCCGTGTCCGCTGTGTTGTGCCTTTTTGCAACAATTGGCGGTGCTGGAGAGTTAACAGCTTGTTTTATTAGTGAATGTCGAGCGCTTGTCGAAGCTGCAAGTGATTGTTGCTTCATTAGACCTGGACTGATCATATTATATGAGCATTATTTTTTTTTTCGAAACTTGTATGGGCATATATAATTACAGAAAAGGAGTCGTCAACTTTCAGCGTTCCTCCCCGTCCGTTCACCCCGCCGGCCCGTCCTGCCGTTCCGCTGCACCTCCCCGTCTCGCCCGGCCGCTGTCCCACTCCGCCATGCCGCTGCTCGGTGCTCGGCACCCGGCCTTCGGTCTCGGCCCATTCCCATCTCGTTCGCCACGCCACCGCGCCGCCCGGCGAGGCCGCTGTCCCGCTCCGCCATGCCGCTGCTCGGCACCCGGCCTTCGGTCTCGGCCCATTCCCATCTCGTTCGCCACGCCGCCGCGCCTCCCGGCTGACACGATGTCCCGCCGCCCGGCATTCGCGGAGGAGAAGATGGCGGCCATGAGGCCATCTCGTGCCCATGCGTCTGCTACGGGACAACCTTCCAATGTGGTGCAGTCTGTGCGCACGCTTCAATGGAGGACAAAGCGGTCGAAGAGCCCGAGGTCAGCGGCGCGGCGGAGTTCGCGCCGGTGCTCGTCGACGTCGCCGCCCACCCACACGGCAACTCCGTCGCCGTCGCCATCGGTTCCGAGCTCCTGTTCGATCTCAGGTTTGGAAATCGGAAGACCCTCCTCACTTTTATGGCCGCTTCTAATTAAACATGGACCTCTTATGCAGAAAGTGCTCGTGTATGATTACACGATTGGAAGATTTTGGTGGAGGAGGTGGCAGTGCGTTTTTGAACTGAATCTATCTCATTATCGTTAGCTTGTATTCTCATATAACTTAGTTTCCTGTGGGGAGGAATGGGAAAGTTTTTCTAAGAAAACAATGCAATTCTTGCAAGTCTGATTGTGTAAAGTGTAAACTGTTACTAATGAAATTGTCAGGTCCTAGGTGCTTAGTTTTATATTGCTGAATCCTGAATTCACATGTTCTTGTGAGAAATGGAGCGCCTTTATTTGCATTTCACTTGGTGGAATATGCACGTAAATATTTACTCTGTTCCTCCAGGGCTGCTCATCCAGTTTCACTGTCAAATGGTTGTGGCGGCGGTTCTCATTCAGACACTATGAGAACTCTTTGCTTCAGTGTGAGTGAGCTTTGTTGGCATCTGCTGGTGACAATAAACTTGTGAATGTTTGGAAGACTCTGCCTCGTGGCGTTGCATCCGGACTATGTAAGTGCCACACTTTGCTCTTCTTTTGTCAATTCTCAATTTCTCATTGCGGATAACATAATTAGCACCAAAATGATGGGGCTTGAAGTTTGCAGCATCTGTATTTTTTGGAGTCTGTTCCATTGCAATAATTGCATTTTAAGCCCTATTCAGCAATTTTTTATGTCAATTCTGCTGTAGAATTTCATTATATTTTTTTGAGGAAAAGATTTTCATTATATAGTTATGTAAATCAAATTTCATACTTTTGAGAATGTAATTTGAATAAGAATTTGTTGCAGTGTTTTCAATTGCAGAACTTTGGATAAGAGGGTCGGTGTAATTGCTATTAGCAACAATGACCTGTATTTAACTTGTGCGAATAATTTTGGTGTTGTTTGCAATGTTTAGTTAGTCATTTTGCGGGAAAATGGTGCAGAGCAGGTTTCAGTTGATAATAAACCTGTGTCAATTCTTGGTCACTATTGTAGCATCATCACTAGCATGGTATGAACACGTTTTAAAATTCTATATTGCCTGTGCTATGTATTTGTACCTCCTATATTTATTTTGTAGTGAACATGTAATATATTGACAAACCAACAAAGTATGCTACACCTCAGTTTCATTTGTTGCTCTTTTCATGTTCTGTATAACCTGCTTTATCATTTGATTGGGATTGCAGAAGTTTTCGCCAGATGGAGGGTTCATTGCTACTGGTGGCTGGGACTTGAAAATATCAGTATGTCTTCTGTCCTTTCACTGATTGGGAGTTGCATCAATAGATCATAAACTTGGACTTAACACCTCAACCCATTTAGTAGTCTGTAGTAGTTGTGAAGTTGATCCCTGTGGCCTAAGTGGCACATGCGTGGTTGTGGCTGGTAGGTTTAGTACCACCTTGAAAGTTTAGGAGGGTGACGGCCACCTTATAATCCTTGTTATTCCAAACGTATCACCTCCGGGTTAACCCTTTTACACGAAGCGAGGATGAAAGTGTAAGTGGGGTGCTATGCATATATACGCCCGTTCCACGTATAGAGCTAGGCCACATAAATAGTTTTTGGACGCATTGTGCTACAACATTTTTCCCGAAGAAACCTCTAAAAGAGGCCCATGAAATACAAAACTTTTGTGTTGACCATAAAATGTATGTTTGGCTTTTAGGTTCTTTTATAATATCCGTAATAATTTGGGTTTTTTGGCTATGTTCTGATTATAGAAGTTTCTGAGCTTAGTCTATGACTTGATAATTGGTTGTGACTCTTCTTGTAGCTTTGTATCATGCATCACCTTCACTAGAGCATGTTTAGTTCTGTTTAATGTTTCTATTGCTTTAATTCTATTTAATGCTTGTCGTTTGTTGTCTGGGAGTCTCTTCGTCTTAATAACTAAAATAGCCTCTCTTAGGCCAGTCTCAACCTCAATGTATAGTTTCATCTCCCGGTTTCCAAGATAAATGAAATCACAGATGAAATAGACTTCTTTCTCAATGTACAATTTCAATGCACAATTTCATATATTTTCGTGGTCCCATGATCCCTCTCTCTTCTTTTCCTCTCTCGAGTCACGCGTGTTGCACGAGATGAAACACAATGACGCTCTCAATAGGGATTTCATTAAGATTTCACTGTTTTGGAAAAAACGCTCAAACATTTCGTGGAGATGAAATGTTTCCCTTTTCTCTCTCCTTTTAGTTTCATGCAAAAGGTCGATGTGACACCCTATTTAATTTGCATGAAATCCCTTATGAAACCCCATTGAGACTGACCTTATATATCTCTGTAAGCTCCATGTTATATTATCAATGAAATACTTGAGCCTGTGCAAAATCTAATATGGTATCAAGAGATCCTCACAATCCCGATCTCTCGCTTCTGCTTTCTCACTCACTCCATATGGCTGCTCCTCCTATGGCTCATGATCCTTTATCTCCTACAGCAGCTGCTGCACAGGTTGAGCTCAAGCAAGCCGCCGTGGCCAAGGAGAAGGCCGACCAAGAGGACGCCACCACGACCGCCACTTGTGCGGCTGCCGACGACCAAGCATGCGTTGTGCGACTCTCGCCACTCTCAATATGGAGTGTGTCGATTGCGCCGCTCTCAAACAGGAAGTCGCTACCTCCTGTGACTGCATCACCCCCGACTCACCCCAATGGTGATGGGTCGGTTGACAATGCTCGCACCTAGTATGAAGCTACCTCCGACAACAATCTTCATGTCGTGGTTGTGGTTGTCCAGAACATCCGCTCCCTTGTTTTGACGGTTCTCAACCCCCTGTCCTCCGACTACAACTAGCAGCACAACCTTGTTCTACTCACTCTCTAGTGCTACACACTTGTCGACCATGTCCTCTCCGATGCGCCTCGTCTTGGTGTTTCGTACTGGCGCCAGATGGACTGCGTCGTGCTATCCTGGCTCTTCAACATGGTTACCCTCAAACTTTAGGAGACTGTCCACGTTTGCAGTGGGATAGCGCACGACACACGGCTTGACATTGAGCGAGAATTTTTAGTCAAGTGAGAAACTTGCACTCTCCATCTCGATGTTTGAGTTTCACATGTTCATCTAGGGCGATCTCTCTATCATTGACTATTGCCTTACGAGTTACGACCTTGGCGACCTCAGTGAAGTCATCCATCATCACACTTTTTTTCTCAATGTTCTTCGCGGCCTTAGTCCTAATTATGATCACATGAAGGCCCTCCTGAAGTGTTCTCTTCCATATTCTCGACATTCAACGAGGTTCACAATGACCTGATCTGTAAGAACTCACTATGACTACTCCCTTATCGCAGTTACCGACCACCCTTGCCACAAAAGGTTGCTACCTCTATTGCCTCCCAAGTGGTTCCTCCTCTGCCTCCACTCTCGAGGTCTTTGCATGCTCCGCTGGTGGCGGCCCAAGTACATACAGTGCCAATGACTCTAGTACCAATGCCCCTTGGTAACAATGGCAACTCAACACACGCTTGTTGTCCTTCTACAACACCTGGGCGAGCCTAGCTCCATAAGGGCTATGTTGCTACTGGTGGCCAGCAGCACAACCACTGTGGCCATCCTACACCACATGGTGCTCTTCATGCTCAATAGCGAGTGTTCTTTGCGGTGTTGAATCCATATGGTTCTCCACTGCCACCTTTGATTCCCGCCGGTTCCACCGCCACCTCTCTTCCACTAGCACCCTCTCCCTCCCTGAGACTGTTTATCGCTATCCGTCTATCGCGTATTGATTTATTCATCATTTGGATGTGAAGAACACCTTCATTCATGGTACTCTCTCTGAGACTGTTTATTGCTATTCACCCACTGGCTTTCCTGATACTACTCTTCCTGACCATGTTTGTTGTCTCAGAGAGCTCTGTGTGGCCTCTAATAGGCTTCTTGCACATGGGACATTCGCTTTGCAACATACCTGTTGTGTCTTGGTTTTGTTGAAGCCTAGTTGACATTTCATTGTTCATCTATTGTCAAGAGTGTTTATTTACTGCTCTATGTGGATGACATTCTTCTTACTACTTCTAGTGACCCATCTCCATCGCACCACCACGGCCTTGCAACAAGAATTCTCCAGGAAAGATCTTGGACATCTAAATTTTAGTTTAGTGGTACTTGGGTGGTATTATTCATGTCACATCAACAATACACCATTGTGTAAGGATCCTGCTTGGCATATACAGGGGGTGAATAGGCATAGGCCTGCCAAAATAGAAACTCGAAAACTCTGTCAAATTACAGAGCAACACTGCCACTAACAGGAACAACACTGCCACTCTCTGGCACTGCTACTCACTCGTGCGACACTGTTGCTCGCAGACACAAATACACATAGTTCAAAAACTACCCAACGAAATTTAGATCGAATAAATTCCTGAGCTTAAGATGGAGTATAGCCTATTCCACCACTTGAACGAATATGAATGAATAAGTAGATCGGGACCAAACCCTAGAAACAACAACAAAAAATAGTAGCATAACACAAATAACAAAAACATGAGATAAGAGAATTATCTCATGGTTCAGCTCGCCACTAAGGCTTGTCCACGTCCACGTTGTTGAGGAAGCCACAAAGGTTTGGGTTCTGCAACCCTTATCCTCCTTCTCAAGTCAAAAGAGTGAACTCTTGAGATGAGGGAGTTTCTTACTAGATGAGAGAGTGATTACAAACGTCTCGGAGTTGTCACAACGAGTTGGAAGGTTTTGGGTGACGTTTACCCGGCCAGGAGTCTTGCTCCAAGAGTAATAGATGCAATACACCAGCTTGAACATGCTCAATCTCTCAAATATTTGGAAAGGAATCAAGGGAGAGAAGCTTGGGAGCCTTGTAAAGGAGAGAGGAGAGGTGCTTTGGTTGTTGTTGCGTGGAAATGGGCGAGGTGATCGTTGGAGGGGATGAAGGGTGATGTAAAGGCTTGTTTGGGAGAGCTGTGCTCCTAGATTCTCTGATGAAGTGATTATGTGGTTGAAAGTAGATTCTCTTTGATTCTTTGGACTAAACTCTCAAAATCAGGACAGAGAATCACTTCACAGAATCAGATGAAGCTACTTTTTTCAGCTCTCAGCCTCCTAGTTCATTTTAGAGAATCACTTCACAGAATCAGCAAAGAATAACTTCTCACTGAAAAATACGTTTGGCAGTCAGAGAGTGATTCTCCCTGAGAATCAGCTTCGTGGAGCTTTGCCAAACGACCCCTAAAATACCTCAGCACTCAACGGTCAGAACAAGTTGTGGCAGTGCCACTTAGAGGCCCGACATTGCTGCGGAACGGCAGTGCCGCTCGCTTGAGAGGCAATGTTGCTCGCCCAGACAGCTCTGAAAACAGGGAGTGCAAAGTTGGTTGTCTTGGCTATGGTTTGAGGGTGTTTTGGTGGGTTTTTGAGCACATGGTTACACATTTAAACTTGTGTATTGAATCCTTCTTTATAGTGTGGCTTTTTTCTATAGTCAAAATCAATATATCAAGAATCTAAACGTCTTTGAGTCAAACACCCCATTCTTTTGAAATTGGGGGCTCGACCAACACATGTATTATCCTCCTTCGTATTTTTCCTGTTTGTCATCTCATTAGTCCTCTAATTGCATGGTCATTATCACCAAAACCCACAATAGGGCTTGATTGCACTTACACATTGGCATTCATGAAACGTGTTGGAATTACCAATTGTCAGCCGTGCAACACTCCTATTTGTACTCACGCCAAGGTTTTTGCTGTTGATCCTGCACACTACTGTAGTGTTACTAGGGCCCTCCAAACATTGTGCAACAAGTGTGTCTTCGCAGGCATGACCCTCAAGAACCTCATATGTCTACCACCAAGAGGATTCATTGTTACCTTCAAGGTACACCCAAGGTCGTCCACTCCTTTTGAGTTCATGGTCGATAGACACTTGCCACTCCACTTCCGGCTATGCTCAGTTTCTTGGCGCTAATCTGGTTTCATAGTCATCCAAATGCCAACACACTGTCTCTTGTGCAAGTGTAGAAGCTGACTACAGGGTTGTGGCAAGTGGAGTTGCTGAAACTTGTTGTCTTGGTCAAAATCTGCTGGAACTTCATGCTAGAGTATCTTTTTCTACGCCGACAATGTTAGTGCATTCTACTTCTTCACAAATCCATTCAACATCAATGTTGAGATTGATATTCACTTTGTTCGTTTACGGGTTGCCATTGGTGATGTTCAAGTGCTCCACGTTTCGACAACATCCTAGTTTGCTGACATCTTCACCAAAGTCCTTTCCATATTTAAAAATTTTGCTCCAAAACTGCATATTTGACTGGGGGGTTTAGCATTTTTAATTTCTGTTGCTTGTCAACTATTGCTATTAGGTTTCAACTTTTTTTTCAAATTATTTTTGTATATATTACAGATCTTACCTAAGCACACGTGATTTGGGCTGCATTTGAAAATTGGCAGATCTTGCTCCTCTTGTCCATCTTGATAATGAAGATTCAGTCTACCTACAATTTTTTCATCCTACCAGTGACAGTGAGGACCAAGCTAAGGAATAACTTCCCACTTCGGCAAGTCAATTCCTCTATCTTCAACAAAGCTTCATCCAAATTGAACATTGTTGTACTCCACTGAACTCTATGCCCACATGTTCGAGAGGAAATACCGGCTTGAGCATAATAGTTGGAATACTCTCATGTAGTATCTATATGGAATCCTAGGCTCTTGCCTAAAGTTTCTTCAGTCACTTGAGGTGAAATATGAAACGAAACAAAACATCACTTCCTGATATAGAGATCTCTTTCTAACAAGGTTATGTACAGTAGATAAATTATACACTCCGAAAAGCAAAATGATAGTGGTCTTCGCTTTAAATATACGATGCATCAAGCCAGTGCATAGTTGTCAAATCCTCTTAGAAAATGTAGGCTGACCTTCCCTCTTCAACTTTCATTTTTTCATGACACTTTTTCTTTATTTGTGCCAAGTAATCCACTGCAATCCATGCGAAACTAAGTCTTGTGGGTGTTTTCTCATCATCAAGCTCCCTTAATCGGATAAATTCAGGGTGATACGTTACTTGGTACCACGCAGATGCCTTCATCTCATATGCTAGATTTTTGTTGGGACCATTGGAGACATCAATGCTTTCAAAGATACTTCGGAACTCTTGGTGGAGTTTGGAATATGCGTAGTTTAGCCTCTCTTTTAATTGATATTGATACTTCTTGTTATATCCAACAAGTGACCATATCTCCCCTGTCACAAGCTCTGCTTCACTGCGCACACCATATTGACTGAGCAGGGTATTTAGCTGTGCTTCGTACAGGCACTTACATTGCAGAGCATCCTCAAGAAAACCTGAGGCACCAGGAACTTCTAGATCAATGTCATAGGGAGTCTCATTTGAAGTGCATGTGCCTGCTTGTGACATGAATTCATCGCCATTTTCCTGTAGAATTGATCGATAGAGCCTTCCAAGGATCTTTTCTGATTTGTAGGAGATGGCATCCTCCTTTCCCATGAAATCAGGATATTCTTTTGGTGAAAGGGATGGTGGCATTCTCACAATTTGCCCAGTTTTCGCGGAGTCCACAGCAATAGCTGAGAGTTCGGCCAACTGAATGCACTTGGGATCCATTGCTCCATCATCGCTCCGATCAGCATGAGCAACATGAGCATTGCATATTCGACCAAGGTGGTCATTTACCATGCTCTCCAAGTAGAAATCAATGGTATCCTATTACAAGAGCACGCGAGATATTCATTAACGAGACATATTATGGCAATAAGTATTTGTGTACAAAACAAAAGGAAGAAGCAATATTTAGGAACCAGGTGATGAGGTGACAGGAGATGCAAGTCGCAGTTTCTCTATGCTAGTCATATATATGTAAGCTAAACATGTATTTATGTTTCATTTTAATAAACAAGATTAAAAAAGGAACTTGGCAGCAGCTAACATGAGATCAAACAAAAGAGAATGGATTCTGATTAATTGTAGCACCAGCAGACTACCGGCATACCAACTACCAAGCATAATGTGTATTAGCAATTTAGCATTCGTTAGTTGTAATTTGTCTCCAATCATCAATTCATTTTCAATCCAAAGACCTGCTCGGGACATTATGCTTGCTGACCTGTTAGCTTTTAGAATTTTTCTCTAACCTATACAAAGTGAATATAGCATTTATATTTATTTCTAAAAGAAACTTTTTGTGTTGTACAAACATTTTTTGTCACTAACTAAATATATCGTTTGTCTATCATTTTCTATAAAATAATAGATATATAAACGTTGCGTACTAGATGGTTCCTTATATATATAAGACGTCTCAACTGAATAAACTGAACAAAGGGATAGATCATAGATGTACTTACAAATCGATGTACTTCACGTGGTAGTTGTTTCGATTTAGCTGGGGAGTAGTCCATAGGGGCGCAACTCTTTCTCCCGGGAGGCACAAGATTTTCATCCCAGGTGACAAAGTATACGTCCCCATCAAGATCACTCCCAGAAGCTTCATCGGCGTGTGGCCTCTCCCCTTTCTTGGGGAAGACCAGGCAATCAACAAGGTGATGCAGTTCAGGCACATCCACCGCTTCAAGGATACGGACATCCCCTGGATGCAGGCATGGGTTCTTCGCCATCACAACTGTACCAACAATAACCTCTGCATTACTTTTGTATTCCGACGGAAATATCGAACCGCGATGCTGCTGCTGCACACAACGGTTGTCGAGTGACGGTGTTGAGACCCGGATAAAACACTGTCCTTGCTCGAGGATCCCAAGTTCATCAAGACAGCCCATCAACCACCTCCCCTTGGGCACAAAGATCCACGTTTTATCCAGAAGACCGTGCATCTGCGAGATGCAGATGGCCAGCAGCATCGCTCTCAGGTGCGGCTCAGTTGCAGGAGCAAAGCCGGCGCTCAGCATCAGCCCAGCGGCGGCGCTTCCATGCTCAGGGCAGGAGCTCGTCACGACCTTGTACGCCACATCGCTGTCTGACAGAATCCTTCTCAGATTACCCAGCATCGCCTCCTGCATTTGCCAAAAGACAGCGTCCGGGACACCCAGGCTGGTCAGCAACGTGATGATCTGGCGGTTCAAGAAAGCTGGCTGGAACTTCGTCCAGGACACCACTTCTAACACCGAGTGCGCAGACTCGAACTTCCTCATGCTCGGCCGAAGAGACATCATCCGCATCCTACCGCCATTCTTGCCGCCGG
The DNA here is from genome assembly GCA_009763385.1 of Coix lacryma-jobi var. lacryma-jobi. Classification (NCBI taxonomy): domain Eukaryota; kingdom Viridiplantae; phylum Streptophyta; class Magnoliopsida; order Poales; family Poaceae; genus Coix; species Coix lacryma-jobi. The sequence continues at coordinate 14,830,582 of CM019824.1, forward strand.
ATGGAGATGGAGATGGAGATGGAGAGACAGCCACCACACCCTTGAACCCTGCGTATCTGACCTGGAACGCGGATGGCGCGTATGCATCCTTGAGCGGCAACATCTCGGCGACCTCCAGTGCGAGGTCCTGCGTGATCGTCCCAATTCCGTCGGAGAAATTGTATCCGTTGTAGACGACATCCTCGAGATACTCATCGACCTCACCGGGCTGCATCGTCACCGTCGCATACGAAGACGTGAAGCACAGCCCCATTCGAGCGGCGTGCTTCGCCGGGTTCCTGATCGGGAACTGGCCCATCCACTCCTTCATGCCTGCCACAGTTGCTGATCCGTCCTCGGCAAAGAACCAAGCGGACTTCTGCTTCAGCTGGCTCGCCGAGAACGCGAGGAACGAGTATCTCCTGCCGCACACGGTGAACCCGTCCGTCAAGATCGTCTGGACACGCCTGTAAACCGCTGTCATCTGCTGCTGGGATGGGTCGGGCATCGAGTCCTTCACGAGAGGCACCACGTGGAGGCTCAATGCGTGGGCGTTCAGCGGCAGCATACCTTCATCCACAAAGGTAACCCTCAAGAAGCGATCAGACAGTTCATGGTAATGCCGGACGACGCGGTTAGAGCGCTCCAATTGAGGTGGCATACACTGTGCTCTTGTGGGAGTGATGATCAGCCTCCGCACCTCAAAAACGTTGTGATCACCGGCCATTCTGCTGCTGCAGCTGCGGGAGAGGAGGTTGAGATTCTTGGCAGCCCTATCCTGTGCGCTCTTCAACATCGGGCAAGGATTGTTGTTGCAAACTTGATGAAGCTTTGTGGCAAACAGCTCTGTCAGCGCAGCCACATTCACGGCCTCACGTGCCCTCCTCAGCAAACTGAAGAACTCGGGCGTCAGCTGGTGCGGATTGACGACCCCGTTGTGGATGAGCACGTTCACCAGGTACAGCTCCGGAAACCGCAGGCCTTCGTCGTGCCGGAGGGAGAAGCAGAACACGTCGCGCATTGGCACCGGCTCCTCCTCAACCACGGTGAACGCCCGGCACCGGCTGTCGCGTACGCCGACGACGGGCACGCCCTGCCTCCTCATGTACTCCAGCGCGGCCCTCATCGTCGGCCAGAACCTCGCCGCGAACGAGACCCTGTACGCCGAGCACCGGCCGATCGCGCCGCTCGGGGTGACGTCGGTGGTCCGGACCCACGGGTCGTCGTCGGCGTCGATCAGGTGGAACGGCACGCGGCCGCGGACGTCGTCGCCCGCCGTGCGGTAGTACGCGAGCGGCGCCGCCGAGAGCCGCAGGAGCAGCGAGTCGTCGGCCTCGAACGCCACCGCCTCGGCGACGTCGGCGACGGAGAACTCGAGCTTCACGTCGCAGCACAGCACCACCGCGGGGACGCGCGGGCGGAGGTCGGGGAACGTGAACGCGGTGTCGCGGGCGAACAGCAGCCGGCAGCAGCCGGCGGTCGGGTCGACGACGAAGTCGAGTGCCGAGGCGGAGCAGTCGTCGGTATCTCGCCAGGCGACGACGAAGGTGCCGCCGGGCGCCACGACGTCGCCGACCTCGACGCGCGAGTCTGGGAACAGCATCGGGCGCATGGTCGTGTCGGTGGCAGTGCCAGTGTCGCCGTCCCGCGGGCGGGCCGCCCGGCGGCCGCGTAGTGGGTTTAGGTTGCCGTTCTGCGCGGGGACGCGCACCCTGAAGAACTTGCCGGCGCGGTCCACGGCATCGGGGTGCTCGAAGTGGACGAAGGCGTGAGGGGCCACGAGACCGTGCCGCGACGGCTCGTCCTCGTGGTGGTGGAACACCTCGGCGGCGTAGTCGTCGTCGTCGGCGGCGGCGGTGGCGGGTAGTAGCTGGAAGTCCGGGTAGGACTCGGGCGGCGTGACGGAAGTCTTGACCCGGCATCGCCAGACCTTGCCCGCCGCCACACGCTCCAATTCGTCGGCGAGGTCACGCGCCGAAAGGTCGGCGTCGAAGCCGGTCAGGATCACCCGCGTCGCCGGCGCCGTCGGCCACGCCACGGCGAGGTTGCGTCGCAGCGGCGGCGGGCGGCATGCGGTTTGCCGGCGGCGGTCGTGAGGACGGTGTTGGCTGGACTTGGTGGATTGCTTGAGAGCGCGGTGAAGAAGATGAGCATGACGGCGAGTCGACTCGGGGCTGGGGCTCAGACTGCGGCGGCTGTGCGCCATCGCCGCTTTCGTCTCCTCGACTACTCCGGTTCTGCAGCGCGCGAGATTATTGCTTTGATGACCATGTCATATATATAGGTGCATGTAGTAGCTACAAGCTGCTGCTGCTGCATTGCATATATGGAACGTGGAACCTTATAGATCGATTCTCCGTTGCGGATTCTATTCCGTTGGTACTGTAGAAACCGATCGAATTAGCAGCGTTCCTACCTGGAGACATCATCTATCAGATCCGGATTAGTTGCCGATTATTTACACCTGGAGAAAATATATATAGTGGAATAGTAGTATACTAGTATCCCTGAACCGGCCATGTGGACCGTGATGCCCGTGCAGCAGCAACGCTACGCCACGGTTTTCACAGACCTGACTGGCAGACAACTCCCCCAAACGATGCCGCACGCCACGGCGCCAGTTCACCAGGGAAGGCTGCAGCAAGACGACGTCCGGGAGTTCAGGCCGGGCAAGTGAGGCCCGCTGGCCCGGGAGGCCGGGATCTTACTGTGTACTCCCTCCGTCTCTAAAAAAAAAAAAAAAAGTCACGCTTCCCCAAAAGTCAACAATTTTCAACTTTGACCAAACATATATAATAAAATATTAATATTTATAGTACATAATTAGTATCATTGGATAGATCTTTGAATATACTTTTATAATAAACTTATTTTGAGATAAAAATATTACACATATTTTCTACAAACTCAGTCAAAGTTGAAAAAGTTTGACCAGCACGCATCCCATAGCGACTGTTTTTCTGAGACGGAGTAGTACGTCGTCGACACCAAGGACAGACATGATGCTGCATGGTGACGGCGGCGGTGTAGGCCGACACTACCGGAAAAAACCTCCTTTGACGCTGGCTTTACCGAGGGCAAAATCACGGGCTCTCAGTAAAGATGCAGTTTGCTGAGAGCCGCGCTCGGCAAAGACAAACTCTTGGCAAACTAACTATTTGCAGAAGGCCAGGATCTCAGCAAATAAGAACTCACGGAAAAGTAATTCTTTGTCGAGAGTCGGCCTCTCGACAAACTAATTCTTTGCCGAGAGTCGGCCTCTCGGCAAACCTGGACGATGGCAAATAACTAACGTCGTGATAAAGGCTTACGACATTACCTCTTTGCCGAGAGGGATCTCTTTGCCGAGAGCCCCGTGCGGGCCTCGGCAAAGGTGCTTATTATTTCATGTGCAACTTCTCAAGCATTTCAAGCATTATTTTTTATTTTGGGCACTCTAAACTTTTTTATCTATACACGTACTACATGTTCTACTCAATATTGAAATCATGTGTATTTTTGTAATTATTTGCTATATCTAATTAATTAATTGCATTTCAAGCAGTTTTCTTGATCACGGGAAAAAATTAAAATTTGAACAACGAGTGATTTAAACACGGGAAAAATTAAGTAGAAAATGATATTTATGTTATTTATCTATTATTTAGGCAAAATAATATCTAGATTACGTTTTTTGCACAATCTGTTTTACGAAACAAAGATCACGAATTTGTCGCCGAACGATTTAGAAATTCTTAAAAAAGGAAACAAAGTCACAAAATTGTGATATTTGCCATGAAGCAAGGTACCACAATTGGAGGTTGTGGTAAAAAATTGAAAATGTTTCGCTCAAGTGGTTGCGTATGATACTTACAATTCAAGACATCTCCGAATAAGTTTCATAGAGTTGAGAAGGATCCATTAGGATTTCCAAACAATGTCACGGTCAAATTAGGTTTTGGACTTCTAAATTTTTTCTATAGTCATTAGAAAGCATAAATTGTAACACAACAAAAAATCATAATTTTCTGGAGCCATTTACTAATTAATAAAGTTTTTAGACCGAATTTTACCGAGAGCATATGAGATTTGCTCTCGGCAAAGATTTTTTGTCGAGAGGTATTGGGCCGGCCCTCGGCGCAGATTTCTTTTTTTTCCGGAATCAAGATTTTGCCGAGAGCTCCAGGTTGCTCTTGGCAAAGCGTTTTGCCGAGCGGGGCTCTCGACAAAGATTATTGTTTGCCGAGAGGTGGCTCCCGATAAAGGCATTTTTTTTTTGAAAACCACCTCGAACCCCTGTTTGTCGAGAGTCCATCCAGGGAGCTCTAGGCAAACACATTTTTCTCTTTTTTTTAAGACACCTCGGTCCCCTCTTTGTCGAGTCCCCATCCAGGGAGCTCTCGGCAAACTTTATTTTATTTTTTTTAAAACTATTTTGCCGACGGTCGCTCTCGGCAAACAATGTGTCAGAGACGACCGTTACCGATCGTTTTGCCGTTACGGGCGCAACCGTAGACGACCGTTACCGATCGTTTTGTCGTTACGGGCGCAACTGTTTGCCGAGAGTTGCATTTTGCCGAGACCTTCGTCGTTACGCTCGGCGAAACCTTTGTCTGCTCTCGGCAAAGAATTCTTTGCCGATAGATCTTTCGCCGACGGCTTCTTGCCGAGAGCAGCTCTCGGTAAAGGCTGTGAGCGTGTGGCGCGGTGAAGGCCGAGGAGTACGTTGCCGGACCCTCCTAGCTAGTTTAGTTGTTAGTTACCTGCAGTCATCGCCATTGATCCCGTCTCTTAGATAGACAAGAAAAAAAAAAGAATGGTCCTCAGCCAAATGCTGCTTTAGTTACGTTTGCATTGTTTTTTTTTTCGCTCCAATTGTAGTACGATAAATCTTTATCGCGCACACTCGATTTGCTCGCCGCCGATCTGATGCTGTCAACGGACGTGACGATGGAACTAATTTAGTATGTAAAACCAGACTAATTATAAAACTAATTTGTCAGTCGAAAGTTAATTTATGAGACGAATCTATTAAGCGTAATTAGTTCATGATTTAATAATGTAGTATTACAGTAAATATTTGCTAATAATAGATTAATTTATTATTAGCTAATAATCTATTTTAATAGATTTAATTAATACCGTTGTGACACAGACTCGACCTGCAAACAGCCCCGATTTCTCGCGCCAGCCGCGCACTGTGGACAGCAACACGACGTGCAGTGGACAGCGCTAGCGCTGGTCACGTTCCATCACAAGTGCAGTTGTTAAACTGCAGCGCTCTGCATGGCACAAGGCCCTGTGGACAGCGGTCACGTTCCATCACACGTGCAGTAGATGTCACGTTCCATCACACGTGCAGTAGATGCAAGGCCTGGACCTGCCATTGGACACGCGCTTGTCCAGTTTCGTACCTGAAAACGATTTTCTTTTTTGGACGAATGGTGTATAATGGCCTAGCCCCTTCAATATCGGCCCCGTTGTTTTCCCTTGTCAGTCGTACTCTTTCCCAGGACATTATTAAAATAGTTAAATCAGCTGTAAAAACAACCACCCAAACAGCAAAAATTACATACAGTATTTTCTTCATGTCATCATTGCCGTTGATCTTAACGTGGATTACTATTGCCATTGCTGGCACCTTGCTCCGTCTGAACTCTGAACGTGAGGTGGGAGATGGGCGCCACTGACGCGTTGACGTAGGCAAGCAGCGAGCAGGCGAGGCTGCGCGTGGGAGGTGGGTGCTGGCAAGGCCTGCGGGGAGACGTGGGCAATGGAGGCGCCGGCGAAACTGACGGAGCCACGCAAGCGCAACGAAGACGGTGCCGGTGCGACGTGCACGCAGCACGCAGCACGCGGAGGCCGGCATCTGTGCGGGTGCTGGCAAGGCCTGCGGGGCCAGACGTGCGCGGGGAGCCTCCTGCTGTCGAGGCTCGCACGGACACCGCCGCCTGCCCGTAGGATCGGGAACGGCGCGGTACGGACGACGGATTGTGCCTGGGAGTCTGGGACGCGTTCCAGGACATCTCGAGGAGGAGGAAAGAAAGAACGCAGAGAAACAACCTTGGACTTCAATGGCTTCAAGCCCTGAACGCCGGCTTCTTGGCCAATCGACGACGTGGCAATGGCTGGGGGCGTGGCGCTGGAGCTGGAGCGGCGCAGGAGCTGGAACGGCGGAGCTCGGGTCTGGGTCTGGGTCTGGGTCGCAGCATCGCCGGATTTGTCATTGGTGGCGGCGGTGTCTGTCTTTAGAATGAATGCGTGGATGAAAAGGACAGACTCGATGGAATGAACTGGCTCGACTCATGATTGTAAATGGGCCTCCGTCCAATCCAGAATACCTTATTTTTTACGTATTTGATTAAATATGTGAATTATTTTATATGTAGAGTCTAACGACACAGATCCGAATACGTCGTTCCAATTATTTAGGGATTATGATCTCACCTTCGATCCAAATGTTCTGAAGAATAAAGAACTTAAAAGTTATCGATTCACGTCCTACCCTATGTCCCTTATAGCTACGTACCGAGAATTTTTATAACTGTGAGCAGGTACCAGCCTTGGGTCACCAACAGAACTCTTGCACTCGGCTTGTGCGTCGTGCCGCTGACCTGGATTCATAGACTGACGTGTTTGGTTTGCAGGATTAAGTGCGTCAGGTCGATTCCATTCTGCACAGGGTCGTCCACTGTTTTTATGCCGGACGACTCGGCTCCTGCGCTTGCCTTGTGAATTCAGTTACGGAGCGTCGGTTGGTGACAGACGAGACCATTCTACACTGCAAACCAAATAAACTGGCAGTCTCGGATTTAGGTTCGGATGGCTCCTCGACGAACTGGTGACGCAATCCAAACACGCTGGTTTGCAGGCAGCAACAAGCCAGCAGTACGAGCAAACGTGGCATGAAGCCTGCAAGGCTGCAACAAGCCTAGCTAGCAGGGCCAACAAACTAGTAGGATACGACGATAACACCTTTGTGAGCCAGAGTTACGGTGATGGCATTGAACAGAAAAAGGACGCCATCAGCCACCATCTTTCCCAGGTCGAAAAGGACTCCATTGCGCAAAGGCTTTGTAAAAGCCAGAGTAGCCACTCGCCCCTGAAGACGAGATCTTGCAACGCTAAGGTCTTGTTTGGCTACACCTAAATACACCTCAATCCACATGAGTTGGAGTGGATTGAAGGGAAACTTAAACTAAATTACATATCAATTCCTTCTAAACCACGTGAATTGAGATGTATTTGTACGCAGCCAAACAAGCCATAAACATCCATCGGCCGGGGTCCCGCCCCGAGTCCAAATCAGCCATGAATCGAAGCTCACTGTGGACAGCAGCCTCCAAGAAAAAAAAAACAAGGCTTTGAAATGAAGGACCTCAAATGTCAAATCTACTGCGGTGGTCAATGGGCCACAACAGTTTGAACCACAGCAGCCCAGCCCATTACAAATCCGCCCGTGGCAGAAGAACCTGAACAATTTGTTCTCCTGATGACGACTGTTTATCCAGTTTTGTCGTCTCGAACCGAACAAACAAGCATAATCGAACTTCGAATCAGACAAAATGCACTGGCAAATTTCCTCGCCGATCAGATTAGGCTTGCCTATGTCAGCCTGAAGCACTCGAAGGCCCTCCAGAGTTCTTCGGCCTCACATTCCTCTGCCATGTCCCAACAAGCATCCATCTCAGTCCTAGCTCTTTGCGCCTTTCGTGACACTTGGCGAGGAGGCGGAGCAAGCGACAACGTTGAATTAGCAAGTGTGGGCGCCGCGCTGGTGGCTGGTGCGTACTACGAGTACGTGGCGGTTCTTACACGATTACAGGGAGTTTGTAGAAGGTTGTGGCCGTTCGCGAGGACGATCCGCGCTAGCACACCAGGATGGCCGGGATATGCTAGCTAGCACCAGTGAAATTGTATCGCCGTACAGACCACGAAGCGCGATACGGGCAAGTACAATAATTGGCTTATAGCCAAGCAAATGTAATGTGGAGGAGAGAGGCGAGGAGAGAGAGGGGAGCTTGGCTCTCAAGCAAGCACCAAGCTGGACATGGAACCATAGGTGATAGTGGGCCCAAGTAGCATGTGTTGTGAGAGAAAATAGGAAAGAGAAATTTTTTAAAGCCAAACAAGAGACAACTTGTTGTATAGCTTGGCTCTTGTAGCCAAGCACTTGGTTCTATTATTGTTCTTGCTCTAAGGGCACGGTCAATAATAGACTCAAGTGTTTGGCTATAAGTCAAGCTCTAAGAGCCAAGTTGTACAATAGTTAGTCTTTTACTTGGCTATAAACCATTTCTATTTCCTATTCCTCCTCACATACATATCTATTGGCACCCACTACTACCTATGCTTTCGTGCCCAGCTTGGTGCTTGCATTAGAGCCAAGCTCTCATCTCTCTCCTCCTTTCTCTCCTCAACATCAGCATTTGCTTGGCTATAAGCCAAATATTATAGCTGCTCTAACGAGGCCACTGCCCTCGTCCACAGACTCCGCGTGGAGTAGTAGCGCCGCCGCGTTGCGCCGGACATGGTCAACCGTAGCAGCATGCAGCACCAGCACCGATGTCGCCGCCACTTCTTGCCGAGACGTTTGCGAGTTGCGACAAACAGTAAAAATGGAAGCGTGTCTGTTGTGTTGGCCCAAGATGACTTCGGTGATAAGTTGGCCGCTGCCTCTTTCCTTTTCTTTCTTGTGGCTCCGTATTCTCGCTCCATCATCTGCGCCGTACACGTATTACTGGCTGTCATGATCATGGATACATCATACACGGCGTACGGGACCACCTCCGTTCTCCGACGGGCTCCTCCACCATACTCCTTCATACACGGAGTATCTAGGAGTACATGCTGTACACGTAGTACGTACTTCCTCTGCATTTGCCATTATGCTTTCTAGTACATACGCCTTCTGGTTGCAGTGTAAGCTACAGCCGATCATTGTTGTCCAGAGATGACGATGAGGACGGTACTAGTAGTGGTATGTAGGTGTACATCATGTCGGCTTTGATCGGTCCGATGTGATGCAGGATATGATAAGCCGCGCGCAGTGCCTAGTGGGTGGTGCAGTGTGTTCTTTTCTCTTTTCCAAAGTGATTAGTACTGTAGTAGCAATAAACTAAGAGATCAGCACGTGCTAAAAACACTAGCGACGAGATGGTACCGGCCGGAGTCCTTCTCCACCACCTACAACAACAAGACATCGACATAGGCAGAGGCAGGCAATATGCCTCCTTTCGACTGCATGCAGAGTCCCCTCGCCTAAAACGTCGGCGCGCCCCAACTCCCAAGCGTGTCGTCCTAATACCATCGATCTGAACGAAAGGCTAACAGGAGTAGCCATTTCTGCTCCCACGAACCGATGTGCGTCCATGTGATCGCCATGTGAGTCCAGCGTCAGCGATCTGCCTGCCTTTCTCGGGGCACGCACGCCGCGGTTCAGGAAAAAGCAAGGAACGAGCTGCCGCTGCCGGCCGGCGGCCGCCATGCATCGCGCTGGCCGGCCGGCCCCCTGTTTCCAGGAATTTTTCATCGCCACAGCTACTCCATCTGTCCCTAAATATATATTCCATAACAAATACGTTTTCCGGACGACATTTAAAAAGGGACAGAGGGACTAGTAGCTAGCTAGCGTCTATAGATGGGCATAAGGCCCAGGCCCGGCGGCACGGCCCATGGCCCGTTGTTTTGGCCCGGCCCAAGCACGGCCCGGCCCGGTGGCTGTCGGGCCCGGGCCGGCCCGGCCCGTCCCTTGGGCACGACGGGTCGGCTCGGCACGGGCCGCTATATATGTATATATATTGTCGGGGGTTCACAAAAGGGGTACCCGGTTAAACCTAGAACATCAATTAATAACAAACCTAGCAAGTCTAACCTTCTAAAAAGCCAACCCCTCGAGGCCTACAAACGTCGGCCCATCACCGGGAAGCCCGGGCCCGCCAAAGCCTTACTGTCCGCCTCATGGTAGCCTACCCCTAGAACCCCGACACGTAGGCCTCGAGCCCACCATAGCCGTGCACCGCTCCTCGGGACCCCACGTGGGAACCTCGAGCCTCTCTACCACGGTAAACCATCCCTCGAGACACATCACGCCTCCCTCGAGCAGCACAGACATCGGATGCCAATCTCACACTACACATTTAATGCGTTCACCTACTCCGGTCATGTCCTCTGGAACCCGACGTGTGCCACAGTGAGCCAGGGCAGAGTCAAATCTCGTTTTCACCACAAGCATGGGCAAAAGGCACAAGTACAGTACTGTTGGGCCATGCTCTGCGCTGTTGCACATCCGAGCCACATCTCGAGGCCCGGATTCCCGCTGTACGACCGGGCTTTCCGGGACTTGCTCATACCTGCGGGGACTCGAGCCCCCCGTAGGCGCCACCTCGAGGCCGGCCCGGCGCCCCTCGAGCCCTAACAGCTTTCATGTCATTGGAGGACAGGTACCCCAAGACCCGGAGGGACCCTGCCACGACTTGTACGTACCGGAATGGGCGCTGTACGGCCTGCACGTCGCCACGCCTCCACGTCCACGCCTGGGATGGAAGCCACGCTTCAAGGACGCCTCAACAGCAACCCCCACGTCAACTCCAGTGACCTCGACAAGACAGCATTCCTACCCTCCGCCGTATTGGGCGTTGTACATCCCGACTCTTGTGTAACCCCATGTAACTCTGGCCTCCTCTTGTTCTATAAAAGGGGACACCAGGGCCCTTCACGCGCCGGAGGGACACACTTCGCAAGTCCATATAACGCCACACACACGCACGAGTCTGGACCCTCGTCCACACTCGCTGAGCTTGTATCGCCCCTGTACAAGCACTTAGGTGCAAGTAATACAAGAACCTCCTCCCCCCGCTGGACGTAGGGCCTTCTTTGCCCGAACCAGGATAAACCCTTGTGTCATCTTGCATCACCATCCAGGAAGAGAGCACGCGATCATATTACTAGTTAGTGTCATACCCCGGGGTAGAAACACCGACAGTTGGCGCGCCAGGTAGGGGTCTTCACGTGTCCAAGTCGATTTCTCGTTGTTTCCTGGATGGCTTCTTCCACTCCTTCGTTCTCTGCTGGTGCCGTCATCTGGTTCGGGAGCCTCGAGTTCCTGGCCACCGGCAGCGGCAACGAGCTGACCCTGCTCTCCACGGAGGGCCCGAGCGGAGGGCGTGTCACGCCACCCCGCGCGGGAGGCGTGGCGCGTCGCCCGCACCACCACGCGTCGCCACCTCGTGAGCGGCGCCGTCGTCACCATCGTTGCCAGGCACAGGCGGTGCCCGCGGCGTACACACACTTCCCCGCGGCCGGCGCGGGTCCCCGAGGAGGAACCTGCCCGGCGCACGGCTGGAGACTTCTAGGGCGCACGCGCACTCTCCCAGCGAGTTCGCGTTCGTCATGCGCACGGACCGGGAGCCTGGCCAGAGGCCTCCGAGCCGTGCTCCGTCGACACCACCTGGCTTCCTCCCGCACAGGGTGTACCGCGCTCGACGCCAGCAGTACCCGTTCGGCCTCAACAACTCCGCAGCTGTCTACGCCCACCACCTCGACGAGCGCCGCCAGGACCGGGCAGCGGCAGAGCGGGGGGAACGTCCGGGCGCAATCCTACGAGCGACCGCCGACCTGGAGATCGTCTACCCCGCGCACGTCGACCGCGGCTTCTCACGAGTCGTCAAGCCACCCCGACAAGCCACCATCGGAGAGTGGCACCGCGAGCTGCAGTCCCAGCACGAGCCAAGGCGGCGCGACATCAACAGCTCCGACTCCGACGAATACGACTACCACGACCCTGACCTCTGGGATCCCACCAGGGAGTGCTTCCAGCTCGAGGGGGTCGTGGACGATGCCGAGGACGACGGCGACGACGACACCAGGCCGGCGCTCAACCTCGAAGAGCCCGAAGATGTGGCTGCGGCAGGCGGATCACGCGTTCAGGGGAGGAACGAACCACCAGCACCGGCTGCACCATCTCAGCACAGCGACGACCGGGCGGCGCAGCTCGCGCAGCTACGGGAGGCCATCGCCAAGGCTGAGGAGGACCGACAACGCCTACTGCAGCTCGAGAAAACCCTAGTGCAGGAACAAGCCCAGCCTCAAGGCGCCGGTGTTCGTGGCCGCGCTCGAGAGGTCCACCGGCAGATCCTCGAGGACGGGGCACCAGCACGCCCCGAGGTGCGTTTCCCGTGAGCCGGGCAGAACGTGGTGGTGGCCGCAATGCTGCTTCGTGATCTACCCGCCGTCTCCAACCCTGACGCCAGGCGCATGCTCGGGGAAATGAAGAACCTCCTCGAGACAGCCGCTGTGCAGCAGGCCGAGAGCTCAGCCTCGCACCGCCGCGGGGCGGCCTCGGGGAAGCCAGTAGACGCGCCCCGCAACGAGCGTGAGATGTCCGTCCACCAGCCGGACGCCCCTCGTGCCAGGCCAGTCCGGGAGCGGATCGTCGACAACCGGCCACCTCGAGACCCCGATGACGCGCGCGATGAGCCCCCGGCACCGGGTGCATCACCTCAGCGCAACGACGACCAGGCGGCGCAGCTCGCGCGGCTGCGGAAGGCGATCACCAAGGCCGAGGAAGGTGTGCTACAATGCCGGCGCGACGCCAACCGCCGGCGCAAGGACAAAGGGGTCGAGGAGCATGGCTATAGTGCCCATCGAGGGGGGCGCTACGACAGTGATGAAGACCGGCAAACCCTCGAGCCCCCGGGCCCCAGGGTCTTCAGCCGGGCCATCCGCGCCTCGACCCTCCCCGATCGCTTCCGACCACCGACCAACATCGTGAAGTATGACGGGGAGGTCGAGCCCAAGCTCTGGCTCTCCGACTTCCGCCTGAGCTGCCAACTGGGCGGGGCGAAGAACGACGACCGCGCGATTATACGCCAGCTCCCACTCTACCTCTCGGACACCGCCCGTCGGTGGCTCGAGGGGCTCCCACCACATAAGATCCGCGACTGGGCCGACCTAGTCAGGGTCTTCGACGGGAACTTCAAGGGGACTTGCGTGCGCCCAGGCAACCCCTGGGATCTACGACGTTGCAGGCAGACAGCGGACGAGCCCCTCCGTGACTTCGCTCGACGATTCTCGAAGCAGCGCCTCGAGCTCCACCATGTCATTTCGGCGTTCCTCGCAGGCACGACGTGCCAAGAGCTAGTCCACGAGCTAGGGCGCTACCGTCCCAAGACGGTCGAGGATCTGATGAACCGTGTCACCAGCTTTGCCTCAGGCGACGAGGCAGTGGGGGCCTTCTTCGGCCGCTCCATGGACAAAGGCAAGGCGGTGGCCGCACCGGAGGGCTCGAGCAAGGGCAACAACGTCAAGAACCGCAACAACAACAACAAAAAGAAAAAGAACAAAGGCAAAGGACAGAAGGCAAAGCGCGACGCCGATGACGACGACGATGAAGAAACGCTCGTGGGCGCCCTCGAGCATAAGAAGCCTCGAGCCCCCCCTGACGGGGCGGTCTTCGACAAAATGCTCGAGGACCCCTGCCCTTATCACAAGGGTGCCGTGAATCACAAGTTGAAGGACTGCCGACTGATGAAGGGCTTCTACTCCAAGCTCAGCGACAAGAAGGAAGACGCGCCTAAGGGCAAGGACAACAATCGACGCGACGACGGGGACGCGGACTTCCCCCCGGTGCGCGACTGCTTCATGATCTACGGGGGCCCGACCGTCGGGCTCTCGGCTCGAGAGAGAAAGAAGGAGCGCCGGGAGGTCTTTGCACTCCGCCACGACGCCCCCGGTACCTCGACTGGTCTGATGTGCCGATCACGTTCGACCGTGATGACCATCCGGATCATGTCGTAAATCCGGGAGCATACCCTCTTGTCGTCGACCCCGTCATCGTCGATGTACGGTTCTCCAAGGTGTTGATGGATGGGGGCTCGAGCCTCAACGTCATATACCTCGAGACCCTCGACCTCCTGGGGATTTCGAGGGACCAGCTCTGACCCAGCGTTGGGGGGTTCCACGGAGTCGTACCAGGGAAGAAGGCACACCCCCTCGGGCGCATTGACCTGCCTGTCTGCTTTGGCACGCCGGCCAACTTCCGCCGGGAGACGCTCACCTTCAAGGTGGTCGAGTTCCAAGGGACCTACCACGCCATCATCGGCAGGCCCGGCTACGCCAAGTTCATGGCGGTCCCCAACTACACGTACTTGAAGCTCAAGATGTCGGGGCCGAAAGGGGTCATCACCGTCGACACCTCCTACGAGCACGCATACCACTGCGACGTGGAGTGCGTCGAGCGTGGGGAGGCAAACGTCCAACTCGACTCGCTCGAGGCCCTGGCTGCCCTGGCCACCGAGGAGGCCCCTGATGCAAAGCGCCACGCTGGCACCTTCGAGCCGACGGAGCACACCAAGCAGATACTCGTCGACCCGACCTCGACCAATGGCAAGACGCTGGCCATCAGCGCCAGCCTCGAGCCTAAATAGGAAGCAGTGCTCGTCGACTTTCTCCGCGCAAACATCGACATGTTTGCGTGGAGCCCCTCGGACATGCCAGGCATACCCAGGGGAGTCGCCGAGCACGCCTTGGAGATCCAGGCCGGGTCCAGACCGGTGAGGCAACGCCTGCGCCGCTTCGACGAGGAGAAGCGCAGGATCATCGGTGAGGAGGTGCACAAGCTTTTGGCGGCTGGATTCATCAAGGAGGTATTTCACCCGGAGTGGCTAGCTAACCCTGTACTAGTCAAGAAAAAGAATGGAAAAATGCGGATGTGTGTAGATTACACTGGTCTGAATAAAGTATGCCCAAAAGTTCCATTTCCTTTACTTAGAATTGATCAGATTGTCGATTCCACTGTGGGGTGTGAAGTACTTTCGTTCCTCGATGCGTATTCCGGCTACCACCAGATTAAGATGAAAGAATCCGACGAACTCGCTACCTCTTTTGTTACGCCTTCTGGCATGTATTGCTATGTTACAATGCCCTTCGGCCTTCGAAACGCCGAGGCAATGTATCAGCGTTGCATGCAGCATATCTTTGGCGAACACATAGGCAAAACCGTCGAGGCCTACGTCGATGACATCGTGATTAAGACCAAGAGAGTCGGGGACCTCATCAGCGATCTCGAGACCACGTTCGAGTGCCTCCGGGCCAAGAATGTGAAACTCAACTCCGAGAAATGTGTCTTTGGTGTGCCTCGAGGCATGCTGCTCGGCTACATTGTCTCGCAGCGGGGGATCGAGGCCAACCCTGAAAAGATCTCAGCAGTCATGAGGATGGGCCCAATTCGAGACCTCAAGGGCGTACAGAAAGTGACGGGTTGCCTGGCCGCTCTCAGCAGGTTCATCTCGAGGCTAGGGGAAAAGGCGCTACCCCTCTACCGCCTGCTGAAGAAAACGGAGCACTTTGTGTGGACCATCGAAGCCGAGGAGGCCCTAACCAAGTTGAAGGGATTGCTGACTTCCGCGCCAATTCTCGTACCACCACGACCAGCCCAGGGTGACGATCCCCCCGAGCCTCTCCTCCTCTATGTGGCCGCAACCACCCAGGTGGTCAGCGCGGTCGTAGTCGTCGAGAGACACGGGGAGGGTCACGCGCTACCAGTCCAACGACCGGTGTACTTCATCAGTGAGGTGCTCTCCGAGGCCAAGGTCTGGTACCCGCACATCCAGAAGCTGCTCTACGGCATCATCATCACGAGGCGCAAGCTCCAGCACTACTTCCTCGCTCATCCCGTAACGGTGGTATCATCCTTCCCCCTCGAAGAGATCATCAACAACCGGGAGGCCACGGGGCGCATCGTCAAGTGGTCTGCAGAGCTAATGGGGGAAGCTATCACCTACGCTCCACGAAAAGCCATCAAGTCGCAAGCGTTGGCGGACTTCGTTGCTGAATGGACCGACACCCAGCTCCTGCCGGCACAAATCCAAGCCGAGCTCTGGACTATGTACTTCGACGGGTCCCTCATGAAGACAGCGGCAGGCGCGGGCCTGCTCTTCGTCTCGCCCCTCGGAGTCCACATGCGCTACCTGCTGCGTCTGCACTTCCCTGCCTCCAACAACGTCGCTGAGTACGAGGCCCTCGTCAACGGGCTGCGTATCGCCCTCGAGCTTGGGGTCCGATGCCTCGACGTTCGAGGGGACTCGCAGCTCGTCATCAACCAGGTCATGAAGGCCTCAAGCTGCATCGATCCCAAGATGGAAGCATACTGCGGAGAAGTGCGCAAGCTAGAAGACAAGTTCTATGGCCTCGAGCTCAACCACATCGCTCGAAAGTACAACGAGGCCGCAGACGAGCTGGCTAAGTTAGCATCCACGCGCGGCACCATCCCACCAGACGTCTTCTCGAGGGACGTTTTCGAGCCATCCGTCAAGATCGGCCCGGGGGCTGGCCCCTCGACGCCACCAGCCGGACATGGGGGCTCGACCCTCAACGCCACCCCTCGAGAACGACCCCTCGACATCCGCTGAGGCAATGCAGATCGACGCACCCGCCACTTCTTCATCACGACCCCTCGACTGGCGGACGCCCTTCCTCGACAACCTGATGCAAGACGTGCTACCAGAAGATAAGACGGAGGCGCGACGCATCTCTCGAAGGGCCAAGACCTACGTCGTCTACGGCGACGAACGAGAGCTCTATCGTCGAAGCCCATCAGGAATCCTTCAGCGCTGCATCTCCCTCGAGGAAGGACGCAAGCTCCTCGACGACATGCACTCGGGGGCTTGCGGCCATCACGCAGCGCCAAGGACCCTGGTGGGGAACGCCTTTCGCCAAGGCTTCTACTGGCCAACCGCCGTCGGAGATGCCAAGCGCCTGGTTCGAGCTTGCCAAGGGTGTCAGTTCTACGCCAATCAAACGCACCAGCCCGCGCACGCCCTGCAGATGATCCCCATCACTTGGTCGTTTGCCATCTGGGGGCTCAACCTCGTGGGTCCCCTCAGAATGACAACTGGAAAGTGCACGCATGTGCTCGTGGCCATCGACAAGTTCACCAAGTGGATCGAGGCTAAGCCTATAGGCGACCCCACCTCCGAGAAGGTCGTCGAGTTCATCGCCGACATCACATATCGGTTTGGGGTGCCTAACGTCATCATCACTGACAATGGCACGCAATTCACGGGCAAAAAGTTCATCAGCTTCTGCGATGACAACAACATCCGCGTGAGCTGGGCCTCGGTTGCATACCCTCAATGCAACGGGCAGGTCGAGCGCGCCAACGGCATGATACTCCACGGGCTGAAGCCAAGGCTGTTCAAGACCCTCAAGAATTTTGGAAAAGGGTGGGCTGCAGAGCTCCCCTCGGTGCTGTGGGGCCTCAGGACTACGCCGAGTCGAGCCACCGGGTTCACTCCGTTCTTCCTAACCTACAGCGCCGAGGCTGTCTTGCCTACGGACCTCGAGTACGGCTCCCCTCAACTTCGAGCCTACAACGAGCAAACCAACGACGAGAGGCTTGCCAACGCCAAGGACCAGCTCGAGGAGGCTCGAGACGTGGCGCTCATCAACTCCGCGCGCTACCAGCAAACACTTCGATGCTACCATGACAAGCACGTGCGTAAGAGGGACCTGGCGGTGGGGGACCTCGTGCTTCGACGTCTGCAGGATAATCGAGGGCGCCACAAGCTCACCCCTCCATGGGAGGGCCCATACACCGTAGCTGAAGTGCTCAAGCCAGGAACGTACAAGCTCTACGACGGTCAAGGCAGGATCCTGGCGAACGCATGGAACATATCTCAGCTACGTCGCTTCTACCCTTAAGGGCCTCGAGGCCTTGTTCATTTTGTTGCTTTGTACAAACACGTTGAATATGAATGAGCAAACTCGTGCACCATCTTTCATATTACTTAGCAACTTAAGGTAGCCTCGACCCTGCCTTGCTCAGGGTCGAGCCTCCCTCGGGGGCTGACAGGGGGGAACCCCCTCCCCAGACTCCGGAAAAAGCGCATTTTATTTTCAAAAAATTTGACCCTCGTCTCGATTCGCACCTCGAGCATACTAGCAGCGTCTAAATCCGTAAATACCCTGAGCCTCCAAGAGTCGGGGGGCGTCGACGTAGACGGCCACCTACGCCCTCGGGCTACGGTACCCTACCTACGCCTCCCCTCGAGGAACTCGTGACGCGTATCGAAGGAACACAGACCAAGCCGGTTGAAGCTCGAGCTAGCGACAAAGAGAAATGATCGAATAAATTTGAAAAGAAAACAGCTTCTTTAAACAAACGAGTCATATACACATGCGTTGGCCTCGACGGGCCACAAGTCATGACATAAATTTTTACAAGGGCCTCGACGCCCAAATTTGGCACGCAGGCCTCACTCTTCATCGGTCTGGTACTCCTCCCCAAGGTCTTCTACCGCGGGCTCAGCTTCGACGTCCGGGCCAGGAGGAGGGGGCCACCTGCACCACTGTCCGCATCGGGAGGCAGCACGTCCTCCTCGAAGAGCTTCGCGAGCGCCGCCCCCGGCCTCTCCACCTTCTCCAAGATCTTGTCGACGCGGCGGTCGTTCCACTCCTCGTCCTTCCCCTCGATCTCGACGAAGCCCTTGGCAACGACATTGACCGAGTAGCGGAAGCCGGAGCGGACGGCCGCAAGCGC
Organism: Coix lacryma-jobi var. lacryma-jobi; assembly: GCA_009763385.1. Lineage (NCBI taxonomy): Eukaryota > Viridiplantae > Streptophyta > Magnoliopsida > Poales > Poaceae > Coix > Coix lacryma-jobi. Next base: position 14,849,078 of record CM019824.1, read on the forward strand.
CTGCTTCACGCCATGGTGGAGAGCGCTCCTGACGCGGTCCCGCGCGGCCACGTCGAAGAAGCACAGGGCATCGACCAGGGCGTCGCCCCGAGCCACCGCGCCCTCCGCCGGGGCCACCGGGTCGGCACCCCACACGGAGCCGAGCCTGTCGAGCGTGACGCGCGCTCGCTCCGCCACCATGGTTTCACCTTGGAGTTGCTCCACGAGAGCCTTATTCGTCTCGCGGAGCTCCCCGGAGGTCTTCTCAAGATCTGTGCAACAAACAGAAGGGGGTAAGTCCGCGGCGTGGCAAGAATTTCGATGTCAAAGCAAGACGAAGCATGAAAAATTACCTTGGCAGTGCACGCCCAGAACGGCAAAGTCGCTGGTAAGGACATCGACGCGCTGCTCGAGTGTACGCTTCTGGGACAGCGCGTCGAGTTTTTTGCCCCTAAGGTCCTCGACCAGCTTGCCCGTCTGCGCGAGGGCCAGATCCTTTTGGATCACCACCTGTCGCGCTGCCTCCGCTGCAGCCAGGGCGGTGGCGGCGTCGCTCTTGGCCTCCTCGGCCTCCTTCCTCGCCGCCTCCGCTGCAGACCAGGCGGTGGCGGCTTCGCTTCGGGCGTCGACGGCCTCCGTCTTCGCCGCCTCCGCTGCAGACCGGGCGGTGGCGGCTTCGCTACGGGCGTCGGCGGCCTCCTTTCTCGACGCCTCCACCGTGGCCAGAGCAGTGGTGGCCTCCCTCTTAGCTTGGGCGGCCTCGTCACGAGCCGCCTAAGCCTCCGCCTGCGCCGCGTTGAGCCGGCTCGCCATCTGCGCGTTCCGACCCAGCTCGGCGCGGAGCTCCTGGAGCTCCCCCTCCGCCTTCGCGAGGGCGGCCGCCACCTGCGCGGACTTGTCCGCCTCCTCCAAGAAGGACTTCTCCGCCTCCGCCACGAGCTCGGCCTCCTCCCTGAAGATCAACCGCGCCTCCCGCGGGGCCCCCTGCCGAGTCAACCGCTCGGCGAGGATAACGGCGCCGGTCGGGCTCGGCGCGTCAGGATACGGCCACACCGGTCGATCGATCTCGACGATGGGCAGGCCCTCCTCCTCCGGCTCGAGCGACGCCAGCTGCGGCCCACCAACCGGCGGCACAGGCTGCGGCTCCCTCCGCCCTTCCGCCGTGTCCTCCCGCTGCTCCGTCCCCTCCCGAGGCGGCGGCGCGGCCTCGCGTGGAGGCGGGGACTCGAGCGGTAGCGGATCGCTCGAGGGGTGGCTCGTCCCCAAGCTCTCCTCTCTCGCCGGGTCTTCCGGCGTCTTGTCGTCCCTGGCCGGTGCCTCGAGCGCCAGCATTGAGCCCTCGACCGGGGACGGCACCCGCTCCAGCTCGTCCAGGAGCTCCTCCACCGTCGGCACCTTCTCCACCGACGCCTCCCCCTCCTTCCCCTTCTCCGCGGGCCGGCTCGCGTCGACTGGGGTCTCGAGGGCCATTGCCCCCTCAGTCCCAGACGCCGACGGGGCCGCGCCTGTCTCGGGTATTCCCCCGGGATGGTCGTCGTGACGGGGGGAAGAGTGGCCTGCTCGGTAGGCGCCACTGAAGGGGGAGGTGGAGGAGAAGGTGGTGGAGGTGGAGCTGCGACGGACGCAGTAACGGCAGGCTCGGCGCCAGGAGTCGCGGTCCCTGCTGAAAAGGAGAACAAAGTCGTCAGAATCAGGAAAGAGCCTCGACCCCCGTGGTCGATGGCGACGGCCTCACCGAGATCCGCAGCGGCCATCTGGCTTCCTCGAGCCATGGCTACTCGAGCCTTTACCAGTCAAGCGGCCTCTCCAGCGGAAGAAGGAGCCATACCTCGAGGTGCTTGGACCTCGGCAGAGCTCGAGGTCTTGGCCCGCTTGGACACCGCGGGGTCCACCTCCTGCCGGGAGCGCTTTTTCCTGAAAAACCAGAAACAACACATATCACCAAAGGTAAAAAGGTAAAGTTTCCCTACCAACGAAATTGAGGAGCACTACTTACCCAAAGCGACAGCGAGGCTTCTTCCCCGAATCGCCGGACCCGCTCGGGGGCTTCGAGCCCGCCCCTTGGCTTGTGCCACGCCCCTGAGCCGTCATCGTCTCGTCTTGGAGTTGGTCCAAGAGAGCCTGGTTCGTCCTGCGGAGCTCCTCGACCGTCTTCTCGACCCCTGCGCAATGAACGAGGAAGAGTGAGACTGCGGCGTAACAAAAAACTTCGAGACCCAAACAAGGGCAAGGTGTAAGCCTCACCATCGCAATGTTGCCCCAGTGCGGCGAGGTCGCTGGTAAGGCCCTCAGCGCGCTGCTCGAGCCTGCGCTTCTCGGCCAACATGAGGAGCTTCTCGGACCTAAGCTCCTCGATCAGCCTGCCCGCCTCCACGAGGGCCAGATCCTTTCGGATCACCTCCTGCCGCGCCGCCCCCTCGGCAGCTCGGGCGGTGGCGACACCGCTCTCGGCGTCTTCGGCCTCCTTCTTCGCCACCTCCGCTGCGGACCGAGCGGCGGCGATGTCGCATTGAGCATCCTCGGCCTCTTTTCTCGCCGCCTCCGCTGCGGTTCGGGCGGTGGCGGCCTCGCCACGGGCATCAGCGGCCTCCTGCTTCGCCGCCTCAGCTTCAGCCCGGGCGGAGGTGGCCGCCCTTCGGGGAGCTCTCCGATGCTTGGCTTGGCTCCCGATGCTTCCCGTGGCTCGACCCCGGCGGGGAGCTCTCCTTTTGTCTCTTGTCCCGGGGGGGCGACCGCGTCTCCTTCGAGCGGTCATCTTGGCGCCTTTCCCGGCGCGGGCTCCGGGACCTACTCCGGCGCTCGTGCTGACGGTCACGCCCCCCGCGTCTGCCTCCTTCTCCTGGCGGCGGTGCGGCGACGGGCTCCGGGGTCGCTCGCGACTCCCGTCATGAGACGACCGGGGGCTCCCCCCTCGACGGTCATGGTGGCGGGGGCTCGACGCCCTCTCATGTTGCCCACTCTTCCGCGGGCTCGATGTCGACCTCGACGACTTTCGGTGGTCGGGCCCGGAGTCCTTCTCGACCTGTTGGCTGCTTCTCGAGGGTCGACCCTTCTCGGGACCCCCGCCTGGGTCAACGCGGTCGTTGCCTCCTTCTGCGCCGCGGCGATGGCGCTCCTAGTTCGAGGCTTCCTCGCGTCAGCGGGCACGTCCGGCACGGAGCTCGACGTGCCCTGAGCCTCCGACGAGGCTGGGCCTGACGCGTCCTTCCGCGGCTGCGTCCCGCGTGATCCCTTCGCCGGGGGACCTCCAAGACATTCTCCTGCACAGAGGAACGGTCAGCCCTGATGTCGACGACCCCCGCGCGCCTCAGACGCGCATCCATCCCTTCGTCATCACTCTCCTCCTCATCATCGTTCTCCTCCTCCTAGCTCGAGGAACTGAGCTCGGGGGACTCCTCTCCAGGCTGCCGGTTACGACGAGCCTTCGCTAGCCTCTGCTCCCGAGCCACCCGTCGCAAGTTCCTCTCTTTCTCTTTCTTCTTCTTGGCATCTTTACTCCCCTTATCCTTCTGAGTAGAGAGGCGCCTCACCTGTATTTCCGCGGCGTCCTCCCTCACCAGGGGCCTCGACGCGCGACATGTGAACGCCCCCTGCGAAAAAAGAAAACTTGATAAGGAAAACCACAAGGAGAGTAAGCAAGGTTCGGAGAAAGAGAAAGGAGGGGAGGCTCAGGACAGCCTGACTCGAGGATGGCTTACCAGGTCGAGACACCCCGCGTCGGGTGCCATGGCGACCAGGTCGTCCTCCTTAGGGTGGAACGACCCGTGAACCGTGACTGTCACCCGGGAGGTACCCTCGTTCTGAGACAGCCCCTCCTCGGCCATCCTCGACTGGTTCAGCGCCTCGAGCGGGGCGTTCGGCCCCATCTCGAACATGAGAAGGGGGCGGTCCGCCAGAGGAAGGACCCTCCGTTGATGGAACACCCAAATGACCGCATGGACGGTCAGTTTCTTCTCCTCCACCAGCGTCCGCATCGTGTTCATCAGCGGCAACAGGTGGCGCTGCCTGTCAGCCGCGACGCCCCAGTTCCACTTCTCCGGGCGCTGGGTGATGACCCTGCCGGTGTACTGCGGAAGGAGCTCGCCCTCGTTCCGCAGGTAGAACCAGTGGTCGTCCCACCCCGCCTGGTAGGTGGAAAGCTTGTAGCGGAGGTAGTCGCAGGGGACGTTGGCCGACGAGGGCCCGGTCCTCGCGGTGATGGTGAGGGAGCCCACGCGCGCGAGCCTCCTCCCGCTCGGCTTCGCGGCCTTGTTGAAGAGCTCGCCCCGGAAGAGGTGGACGAACATCTCCCAGTGCGGATCGATCTTCAGATACCCCTCGCACACCGCGGCGTAGATGGCGGCGTGCGAGATGGAGTTGGGGGAGAAGTGCTGCAGCTCCACCTCGAAGTGGTGGGCCAGTCCCCGCATGAAGCGGCTCGGCGGGACACCGAGCCCATGCGGTGGTAGCGCGTGAAGCTCACCACATGCCCCTTCGGCGGGTGCGGCTCCCGGTGGTCCGCCGACGGGAGAATCCACCACGCGGGACCCTCCTGCGGGTTGGGGCGGAGAAGCCCCCGCTCCACCAGCGTCTCCAGCTCTTGCTGCGTCGTCTTCGTCGGGCTCCAGTCTTCGGCCGGCAGCACCTGGGATGAAGCGGCCATGGCGGCGACGGCGCGGATCTGAGCGGTAGACGGGCGGCCGGGAAGATTCCCAATTGCTGGCTCGGGAAGAAGGCGTGTGGAAGCTACGGCGGCGGTGAAGGCAAAGGCAAAGTAAAGGGTTCCTCTCCCCGCACTCGGTATTTATAAGAGAAAACCCCGACGGGCGGGGTCTCCCACGACGAAAAAAGGTAACCGCACGCATTTAATGCGCCCACCTAACCGAATCTTGAGTCGGTTGACAGGTACACATGGCGATTCCCTATTCGCTCCGCTACCTGGGCCCACCACGACCGCCGCTCCAACTTCACGTCCGTCGCCCTCCCTGACAGTTTCCGCCTAAAAAGGCGCGCCCAACGGGCAGAAGAATTCCCAGACAACGGAGGCTTCTTCACGAAGGTAAAAATGGGCCCCGGCCCTTCCAAGCCTCGAAGCAGCGAAGGCTGGCCCTCGAAGAGGGTTCGACAGCCGGCTTCGAGCACCCGAGTCAGGGACACCAATTGGCGCCACTCGCAGCATCGCTCGAGGGCCAAGCCCTCGATGCCCCTCACGTGTATCCAAGGCAGGGCGCACGACATGCAGTGAGATCCCCTCGGAGGGAGGCATTGAGCCACCAGGTCCTATCGAATGGACCTGGCATTCCTTGCAAACTGTGCGCCGACGCTTTATGAGATCGCCTCCGGGCTTCAGTCGACCCTATCGAATGGGGCACGAGGTCTCACTTGGATTCCCCCGTTACCAGCTCACCGGGAACCTTGATACTCGCCCGCTCGTGGTAGTACGAGGCATCCCCCCTCGCATCCAATCGAAAGGACTCGCGGGATGACAAGTCAGGGCAACTGGCGTGCAGGACAGCTCGAAGAGCCGACCGACCAGTTCAACCTGGCACCCCTCGACGAAAGAGGGTTGAAAGACTCGGGGGCTCGACACCCCCGAACCTAAAAAACACAACTAACATTCACACTCGCAAAAAGCCCACGAGGGAGTTCTAACCACTCCCCCGCGGCCTCGGGGGCTACACCCGCGGGTGTCGCTCGCGCGACACCCACGGAATCAAGGCAACCAAACCCTCGAGAACCAGTCAGCTAACCCTCAGGATCCCGGTTAGGAGCCCCTGCTCGAGTGCCAGCACTCAAACAAGGGTTCGGGGGCTACTGTCGGGGGTCCACAAAAGGGGTACCCCAATCAACGCAAAACAAATAGGTTAAACCTAGAACACCAATTAATAACAAACCTAGCAAGTCTAACCTTCTAAAAAGCCAACCCCTCGAGGCCTATAAACGCCGGCCCATCACCGGGAAGCCCGAGCCCGCCAAAGCCTTACTGTCCGTCTCATGGTACTCTACCCCTCGAACCCCGGCACGTAGGCCTCGAGCCCACCATAGCCGTGCACCGCTCCTCGGGACCCCACGTGGGAACCTCGAGCCTCTCTACCACGGTAAACCATCCCTTGAGACACATCACGCCTCCCTCGAGCAGCACAGACATCGGATGTCAATCCCACACTACGCATTTAATGCGTTCACCTACTCCGGTCATGTCCTCTGGAACCCGACGTGTGCCACAGTGAGCCAGGGCAGAGTCAAATCTCGTTTTCACCACAAGCATGGGCAAAAGGCACAAGTACAACATTGTTGGGTCATGCTCTGCGCTGTTGCACATCCGAGCCACATCTCGAGGCCCGGATTCCCGCTGTACGACCGGGCTTTCCGGGACTTGCCCATACCTGCGGGGACTCGAGCCCCCCGTAGGCGCCACCTCGAGGCCGGCCCGGCGCCCCTCGAGCCCTAACAGCTTTCATGCCATTGGAGGACAGGTACCCCAAGACCCGGAGGGACCCTACCACGACTTGTACATACCGGAATGAGCGTTGTACGGCCTCCACGTCGCCACGCCTCCACGTCCACGCCTGGGATGGAAGCCACGCTTCAAGGACGCCTCAACAGCAACCCCCACGTCAACTCCAGTGACCTCGACAAGACAGCATTCCTACCCTCCGCCGTATTGGGCGTTGTACATCCCGACTCTTGTGTAACCCCGTGTAACCCTGACCTCCTCTTGTTCTATAAAAGGGGACACCAGGGCCCTTCACGCACACGGAGGGACACGCTTCGCAAGTCCATATAACGCCACACACACGCACGAGTCCGGACCCTCGTCCACACTCGCTGAGCTTGTATCGCCCCTGTACAAGCACTTAGGTGCAAGTAATGCAAGTAATACAAGAACCTCCTCCCCCGCTGGACGTAGGGCCTTCTTTGCCCGAACCAGGATAAACCCTTGTGTCATCTTGCATCACCATCCAGGAAGAGAGCACGCGATCATATTACTAGTTAGTGTCATACCCCCGGGTGGAAACACTGACATATATAAAAATATAAATATATATACAAAAATATAAATATATATACAAATATATATATAAATACATATATAACTACATATAAATAAATATGAATATATATTTGTAGATATAAAATATATATATACACATATTAATAGCTAGTTTTATTAGCGGGCCTAGCAGGCCCAGCGAGGCTTCGGGCTAGCCCGACCTTTGATTGGGCCGTGCCTGGGCCAGAGGTCAGGCCCACGGGCCTGGTAGGCATGGCCCGCAGGGCACGGCGGGCCTTCTAGGCCCGACCTCCATCGGGCCGGGTCGGCCCGTTGTCGGGCCAGGCCGGGCCGGCCCGTTGCCCATCTATACTAGCGTCTACGTGCATGCATGCGTGCTGCTACTCCGATCCTGCTGTCCATATGCCTGACTGTGTGTCTACGGTCTACGCCTACCAAGTTACACCATGCTCGCGCATCAAGAAGTCTTCTTTTCCTAGCTACACACGTGCCGCAGTGCCGGCCGGTCGATGATGGCAAACACGTACCAAGAGGAGATTAGAGATGATGACGGCGATGAATCGATGATGATGATGCATGAGGTTGAGGAGGTATCAAGCCAGCACATTAGCACATAAGATAAGAGCATCTGCGCCTGATGCGTATCCGCAGAAGAGAAGAGCGGATCACATGCACGTCGTCAACACGGCCTCCATCCGGGGCGTCCCCCTCGCGCGCCGGGCCGCTGCCGCCCAGAGCGCTGCCAAGTGCCAAGTGCCCGGCCAACGCGATCGACATGTGCAACCATGTGCGGCGCCTTGTCCGATCCTCCTCCAGCGTCCAGGTCGGACGACCAGTCTCTCTCTCTCTCTCTCTTTCGGCCAGCGCGCGCGCAATCTCGCGTGACCATGACACACATGAAGCGAACTAGCACAGCAGTACGTGCATCGGTTTCGATCGGCACATGCACGTACGTGTGAGGTTAGCTCGCACTGACAGCACAGCAGGCAGCTTCTTGTGGCCATCTTACACTTTTGCAGTACACATGTCAACATTGCATCCATGTACATGTGTATGATGATGAGTACCCCAGCCAAGAGCAATTGTGCATGCATGTTACCTATCACTATACTTTGATTTAGTTGGCAGGCGCGGTGTTATATAACCTCTTTACAACGTGCGCATTGCACTTGTGGTTTAATTGCTTCATACGGAGTACATATGTATCTCCGACAGTAGCCATTAAACAAAGCGGGAGATGAGCACGTTCAGTTCGATTATTACAGAGGTTAACAACGTACGTAACCACGCGTCGTCCATGGGAGATTAAGGTCAATTTCAATGAGTTTCATTTGAGTTTCATTTGCATTAAATATGCTGCCACATAAGCACTTTTGATGACATGACATTGTATTTAAGAAGAGAGAGAAGAAATGAGTTTCATCTAGATGAAACTCTCTTGGCACGAATACCAACTCTTTTAATACTTATGAAACTTTAGAATGAAACTCTCACTCTCAATGAAGAGTTTTAATTCGAGTTTCATTTTGTTTCATATGACATGACAATCTTAAAAACAATAAAATAAAGCTCACCATTGAGATTGACCACGCATGCATGTGGCATCTCAGACAGTCAGCCACATGCCATGTTTCAGCCACACAAAACATGCCGGCCAAACCCATGTACACGCGTACAGTATATAAACAGCCATGAGATAGAGCCCCCTTTGCTGCTACAAGCAACATTATTATTACTTGAATCGCATCATTCCTCCACGATCGTCAGCTCAGGCAAAGAGACAAGAAACACCAACATGCGACGCCCTAACGCCGCCGCCGCTAGCAGCACAAGCAACGGCGGCGCCGCCAGCATGGCGGCCTTCAAGCAAGACCTGCTCCGGAACCTGCTCCTGGGCCTCCGGGCGCGCACGCCGGCGGAGGCAGCGGCGTGCCCCTTTGACGCCATGAGCCTCCAGGAGCGGAAGCGCGCCGTCAAGTGCTCCGCCGACGTCGCCATGGCGGCGGCGCGCGGCGCGGCCGCCGCAAGGTGGCCCAAGGCCATCTTGGCCGCCGCCGCAGCCGCCGCCGCCGCCAGCTCCAGCCACAGCCGCCCCGGCGGCACGTGCAAGGTGAGGAAGAGCGCGTGCCGCAAGAGGAGGGTAGCGAGGAGGCGCGTCGTCGACGAAGCGAAGAGGATCAGCAGCTGGGGCGCCTACGCCGCTGCGGCTTCTAGTTCTAGTGCTGCCGCCGCGGCGAGCTGTGCATGCGACGTCGCGCGGAGGCTGGTGGCGCTCCGGAAGGTGATACCCGGAGGGAACGCCGCCGCCATGGACGAGGCCGCGCTGCTCCGCGAGACCATGGACTACGTCGTCCATCTGCGCGCCCAGGTCGACGTGCTCCGCCGCGTCTCGGCAGCCGTGCAGACACCCGCCTTCCTCCGGTATGTACTGTACTTGCGTCGCATTTTGTGGATCGGATAAAGGATTATATAGTTCGTTCTTTGACACAGCTTCATTTTTGCTACGTATACCGTGTGTGCCTAAACTTTTTGTCGCTTTATTTACCATGCAGGGATCATCCTTCTCAAGCCATGGGAGAATCGTAAGTGATGAGATTCCTGTGGTTCGGAAGATGGAGACGGAAATGCATCTGAAGAAAACCACGGGCGATCTCACGGTGAATCGGAGGACAGATCTGATCGACCTATCTCCGCGAGCTCGTGGTGGTAGTGGTGAAGAATTGATCAGGGTTTTGTCTCGCTTCATTAGTGAGACATGTGTAAGCTATGCAGCTAGCTTAGCTAGACAGCTACTGTGTTACGGCCCAGCCCACCACTGAAGCCCAGGAACTAGAGGAGTGAGCGGGAGTCACCTTCGTGCGCTAGGCCGAATAAGCAATTGCGTTTATGTTTCCTTTTAAACAGACACTGTCATGTGGGGCCATCGTGCCAGTCCAGGTCGATGCCTTCTTAGGCCGATTCCCTTGCGATGTTATTACAAACTTTGCATAATAGAAAAACAGAGACAGAGGTGTCCTCTGCTCGTCGGCGGCAATCGATCTGTAATCTCTCACGTCCCGGCGCTCGCCGGCGGCAACAGGTGTTACAGTGGTATCAAAGCTCCCCGTTCCTTGGCCCCTGCTACTACCCTCCCTCCCTCCCTCCCTCCCGATTCGAGTTCTTATCTGGCAGCGACGGACTCTGACGACTGGTATTGAGTTCTCGCATGTCGCTCCGGTGACCTTGTGAGTATCGCTTAATCTGCGTCGGCGCTTCGCCTGCTCGGGTTCGAATCGCGGCCACCTACCACTCCCAATCGACGCGGGGCTTCGGGTACAACCCTCGGTGGAATCTGTCCACCTCGGCGCGCGACGGCTTCAGCACAGCGCGACGACTATCGGCGGCGCGTTCAACCTCCACCAGCGCTGTCGCCTGCGGCACAACACTCGACTGGGGTTCGACATCGACTTGATTAGGGTTCGGCGGCGTGAACCACTATGAGCTCCACTCTAGCTCTCAATTTCCCTTGATTTCGTTCTCGTGGGAACGTGGAGGTGTTGGCGAGGATCGTCCACGGATTTGGGTTGCGGAGCAAGTCTCTGGTGTAAAATCCCTCGATCTCGTGCCTCGATCCGGGAGTTGGGTTTGCTGACGCAGAGTTGATAGGGGAGACCTCGGTTCACCCTGTTGTGTCGGTCTGCGGATTTCATCTTCCAGTTCGACATCACGACGCCAGGCAAGGTCCCGCAGCCTTCGGTGCAGACACGATTTATTCTAGATCAGATGGCCGCGACGGGCTCTGTGGAGGAAGCTCACTGGGATGAAATTCTGGATAGTTTGACCTTGTTGACACAGCGTATGAACGACTTGGGTACAATTCAACAGGAAGTCAAGCAGCAACTTCAGACCACTAATCAGAAGGTTAACGACTGTACTACTGCTCAATATTAGTTATCCAAGCAGGTGCTCGCCAATGGGGAAGCAGTGGCTCGGTTGACTCTCAGACAGTTTGACAGAGATAATCAATCTGTGAGAGACGGCTCTGCTATGTCTGACCAGGACCCAGAATTGGAGAATGTGTTTGGTACTGAACACTCCAAGGTCAAGGGTGAAACATCATATCGCCATAGATTTCATGACCATCCCCACAGGACTGAAGCTCTACCTCATCACACACTACCCAAGCTTTTCTTTCCCACCTTTTGATGGCACCCAACCAAAGATCTGGCTGGACAAGTGTTCTAATTATTTCTCAATCTACAAGATTCCAGTAGACTTGTGGGTGGAAGCCAGTACTATGCATTTGCAGGACAATGCAGCAAAGTGGTGGCAAACTTATTATAAGATGCATCATGCCACAGTCCCTTGGGCATAGTTTAAATAGGTTGTTCTTACTCAGTTTGGCACTAATGATTACAGAACGGCTCTTAATGATATGCTGGATCTCAAGCAGCTCACCACAGTGGAGGAGTATACCACACAATTCAAATCTTTGCAGTATGATGTCTGTATGAATGGGTCCAAGCATGATGATCTCTTTTTCGCTACCCAATATGTGAGAGGTTTTCGAGATGATATTAAAGCTGTGGTTGAACCTCATGTGCCAACCACAGTGGAGAAAGCCATGATCATTGCTAAAATCCAACAAAAAACGGTAGAGAGGAACAAACTCAGATATCAGGCTAAGCAGGGCAAGCTACCTCAAGGTCGGCCTGACACCAGAGTTAACACAAACTATTGTAACCTCTGGCGTGATAAACAACTTCGAGATTATAGAAAGGCCAATAATCTATGTTATCACTGTGGCGACAAGTATGAACCTGGTCATGCTGAACAGTTGTAACACCCTGATTTAATTTTTCCCCAATTTAATAAAAGGTATTAGAAATTAAATAGGTTGGCTCGTTTATTAGAGGAGGAAAATAACATTTAGTTATCATTTTCATGTTGCATTCATGCCATTGCATATTTTATTGGGTGAGAATAAATTTATTAAAACCCGAATAGGGCGAATCGAATTATTCTATTTGAAAAATAAATAAAAGATTTATGAAAATTTTACAAAGTCAAACTCAAATTTTATTTCCAAGACCTAGGGAAAATATTTTCTAAAGTTTTCAAACTGTTTTGATTTTGAAATGGATTTAAATTTGATTCCAAAATGAATTTCAAAAGAAAAGAAAAAGGCAAGGACCTCATTCTCTCCCTCACCTCGGTTTTGGCCCGGCCCAGCTCCCTCTCCTCGCAGCCGCGGCCTAGCCCACCGCGCCGGCCACTTCCTCCCCATAGCGCGCCAAGCAAGCCGGGCCGGCCCGCACACCCTTCCGGCCCAGCTTCTCCCTCCCTCTCTTGCGCGCGGCCCGCGCGTCCGCCTACCGCGCGCTTGCCTTGGCCCAGTCCACCGCCGGCCTCTCCCTCCTCTCACGCGCGCTCGGCCCAGCGCTACCGCGAGCGCTCCCTCACCGCAACCCCTCCCTTCTCTCTGACGCCGGGTCCCGCGTGTCATCTCTTTCCCAACCACCAGCTCCGCCCTTCGCGCTCACCCTCGGAGCCGATCAGTACTCGCTCCAGCCGCCACCACCCTCGCCCTGGCCTTATAAGCCCACGCACACCTCTTGCGCGGACCACCCGCCACCACCCAGATCGCCCGTAGGCGCCCCCTTTCCTCTCCAGCGCCTGCACCGACGGACCCGCGTGCCACGTCCGCCTCCGTTGTCGATTCGTCGCCGTCAAGCCATCTTCAGCGTCGAGGACGTCTCCATCAGACCCACGGTGAGCTCCGCGATCGATCCCACCTTTCTCCGAGCTCTCTACCACCCCCAGCGAAGTTCCGAGCCGCCCCAGCCATGGCGCCACCGCGCCGGAGGCGGGCGCCGCCGTGCCAAACCCCGCCGGCGGTCACCCCACCCCTCGGATCGCCCCTGCACCGTCCGATCTTAGATCTACGGCTTAGATTAGAACACTGAGCGAACCGGTATGAACCGGGGACACTGTGCCGTAGACCCTGTCCACACCACTCCGCGTCGGCGAACCCACGGCCACGCGGTGCACCGCACCAGTCACACGGCGCCACGCGGCGCACACGTCAGCCAGGGCATGACCACGCCGACCGCTCGGATCTTTTGCAGAAAAGCCCTTTTGTTTTCCCTTAATGAACCCGCCGTCCGATCTCACTGTTCACTGAGTCTTGCAAATCTTGCGTGCAAGCACCTATGGTTTTGCGAAAACGAGGCGCAGTCCTCTGCACAGCCGTCCGCCCCGATCTAATCACAGCCACCCATCACCAGATCAACGGCCGAGAATAGCCTATACCCCTTCGCCGATGCACTTTTGTTAAAGAGACCCTCGCTTTTCCTAAAATAAACCCGCACTCCGCACCTAACTATTCACTGAGTCGTTGGAAACTTTCTTTTGAGCCCCTCTTGTTCTATCGAAATGAGGCGCGATCCACCACACCAGCGCGCTCGGTCACCGCCCAGCTGGCGCAAGCGACCAATCCTGTGCAGCCACCTGTTGCCACGCGGACGCCACGCCAGCCGCTATGCTGCGTTCGCGCCCATTTTGCAGAAAGAACCCCCTCCTCTTTTGGAATCAACCCGCGGTCCACATCTTCTATTCCCTGTGTCTGTGTATTCTTTCCAAATAAACCCTGTACTTTCTCCAAAATGAGGCCCGGTCCGCCAGCCGATTAAATTCGGATTTTGATTTATTTAAAACACAAAATGAGTTCAACCGATTTACAGATTTGCCATCCAACTTCAAATGCTCATAACTTTTGCGTTTTAACTCCGATTCGACCCATTCAACTTGCGTTAGATTTATAATTTCGTTCTCTACGCAGTAGATCTTTTAGTTTACTATTTTCATACTGTTTGTTGTACTGTTAATTATTTCAATGTATTGTGCCATGTATGTTGCTTGGGCCAGAGAGTGCGGAGTTCGAGGACGCTCCAGACCATCCTTGCGACCCAGTTGATTCGACCCAGTCCGAAGGCAAGTGTCCTTGAACATCTTGCACCTACTCTATTTTACTTTTGGTACTAGAGTAGTTAGATCTTGTAGATGCATGCTTGTCATTAATTTGAATCCCATGTTAGGGTTTACTAGAATTTGTATATATTATCCTTGTCGCCTGTTTTGGGATGTTCGGGTAGGTGTCTTGCTTAGCCCTGCAGTCATGGTTGGGATGGGAGTTAAAATGTTTATAAACTTGATTAATGAACTATGAAACGAATATGGACCGGGTAATTTTGTAGTAACATGGTTATTAGGTAAATCCGGCAGGATGGACCCGTATTGGTGGTTTTGTGCCGTGGGACTCGGCAGCTGCTTTTGGTTTTTGGTTCGGGGCTCGTGCTAGACATATCCTGCCTGGATCCCTAGGACCCGGTTCTCAGAGCATGTAACCTGGCTTGACAGCGCAACCATGGGATCTGGACGGGCTGGACCTGGCTAATTAATTAGCTTCCTCCGAGTTATGCTACACGGGGTTTGTTTAGTGGCTCAAGAGGGGGTCCCTAGGGTCGCTGACTTATGTACGGGGATGAAACCTTAGAGTACGTGTAACACAGGCTTGGAGGTGCTTTGTAAAGGCCTTGCAGTGCAACCTGCTATGCACCTTGGCAGTGTTTAGCGTGACGGGATCTGCACGACTCATGGGTAACGATGTGCAACCTCTGCAGAGTGTAAAACTGATATATCAGCCGTGCTCACGGTCACGAGCGGCTTGGACTTCTTTGAGATTAGTTGGTTACTGGTTGGTTATGGGTTCGGGTCATCTGATGGACTTCAGGTGCGGTTGCCTGATGGACTTCAGGTGTTGGTTGCTCGGTGTGACTCCGAGTGTGGTTTGCTCGGTGCGACTCCGAGTGTTGTTACTTTACTACAGAGTCTGTGGCTATAACCTAGTAAATAGGTGCATAGGATTAATAGGATTAATAGGGTGTGACGCTTTAGGCGCTTGAGTCAAACAAAGTCAGCCTACCTTTGTTATAAGCCTCATAAGCATATATTTCCCACACTTGCGGAGTGCATTTCGATGTACTCACCCTTCCTCTTTGTCCCCCCTGCTACCCCACCCAGACGCTGGAGACTACGTCTACGAGGAGCCGGAGTATCCAGAGGACGGTGGCTACGACCCTGACGACCTGTACTAGGATGGCGCTACCCCCGGTCGACGTTCCTGTGGAGATGGAGTCCAGATTTCCGCATCTATATTAGAGTCTTCTTTAGAGTCAGTTTCATGAGAGTCTGTACTTTTCTTTCAGACCCAAGGGTCATTTATGTAATAAAGTTCGTTATTATTAACAAAGCATTGTTTTGATATTTACTATGATGTGGATATATGTATGAAAATTGATCCTGGCATACATATATTGTGCTCCAATTTTGATCTTAAAATTGGGGTGTCACAGAGTGGTATCAGAGCCGTGTTGACCGTAGGACGCTACCCTAGTCAGTCGTCGAATTTACAAAACTATTTTTACAAAGTCTGACCCCTTTTCCCACTTCTGTAGCCTGTCTCTGCTGAAAATTCAAATTTTGTTTAAAAGTAGGTCCTCCAAACTCGTAAGAAGCCCTCCATAATTATGTGATCTCGTAGGTCGTTGAATGACATGTACTTGTGCATATGTAATGTTTTGGTTCTTTGTAATGATTGTTGGTGTGTTGTGACCGTCAGGTTGCGGCGACATCATTTGTTTAAAATATTTTACTAATCGAATTAACTAACCAAATCAGGGTTGTTATATATCTATTTATCATATCTCACTCTTACTCCTGGAAAATGTAACAGATGGTTGACACCAGGAGCAGCGCGGGTAACGCCGGTAACGCTGGCGGGAGCGGGGCAGGTGGCAACCAGCCGCCTCATCCCCATCCACCTCCACCTCCGCCTCCATACGACCCGCTCCAGATGGCCCAGGTGCAGAACCAGATGATGCAGAACATGGCCCAGATGATGCAGCACATGCAGCAGATGGCGCAGGCTGCTCAGGGTGCTCAGGGTGCAGGAGCTGCACAGCCACCCCGACCGGATGACACTCTCAGGAGCTTCATGACGACGCGCCCTCCAGCGTTCCACCACGCCATAGAGCCAATGGATGCAGATGATTGGCTCGAGACGATTACAGGCAAGTTGCAGCTTGCCCATGTCGGGGACCTTGATAAGGCCCTCTACGCCGCGCACCAGCTTCAGGGCCCGGCGAAGAACTAGTGGACTGCCTACACCGCAGCTCATGCGGACGCCGACTCGATCACTTGGGAGGAGTTCCGTAGGGCATTCCACGACCAGTACGTCCCTTTCGGCGAGATCAGGGTGAAGCGCCGGGAGTTTCAGGATCTCAGGCAGGGCGCGATGACAGTGCGTGAGTATCTCACGCAGTTCAGCCAGCTGTCCCGTTACGCCCCAGATGACGTGGACACGGACGATAAAAAGCAGGAGTGCTTGAGGCAAGATATCTGTCATTCTTTAATATTAATAAATTCTTCATACACCCTTGTTCATTCCTTTTGCTACCTGATAAATAATGAAATTGTTATCTGCTTCAGGCATGGGCTTAACCCGGGACTCCGCTATGCCCTAGCTTCAAATGAGTATTCCTCATTTCAGAAGCTGGTTGACCGTGCCTTCGCGGTGGAGAAGGAACGGAAGGACCTCGATGCAGATCGCAAGAGGAAGATGACGTTCCAGGGACAGTCCTCTGGCAGCTCCGCTCGTCCCCGCTACGCTCCACCTGCCTCAGCTTACAGGCACATCCCGCAGCAGCAGCAGCAGTACCGGCCGCCCCAGTTCCGGCAGCCCGCTCCTCAGTACAGGCACCCCGCTCCACAGTACCAGGCTCCACCCCAGCAGCAGCAGCAGCCACGCCAGGCTCAGGCACCTCGTCAGGGTCTTCCAGCTCCGCAGCAGCCCCGTCCAGCACAGGGGGCAGGTCAGATTGGTCCCTGCTACAAGTGCAACCAGATGGGACACTTCGCCAACAAGTGTCCACTGAGGCAGCCGGCTCCACCGCAGTCCCGTCCCGCAGGCCAGCCCCACGGCTACAATCGTGGTCGTGTGAACCACGTTGCAGCAGAGACAGCTCAGACAGCACTAGATGTGGTGTTTGGTACGTTCCTTGTTGATTCACACCCAGTTACAGTCTTATTTGATTCTGGAGCATCTCATTCTTTCATATCAGCATCCTGTGTATCTAGACATAACATACATAGAGTCTTGATGCAAAAGAGTATGAGGGTGAACTCTCCTGGAGGAGAACTGATATCGCGGCATGTATGCCCAAATGTGAGCTTGCACATAAGGGGGTAGTCTTTCCCTTTTCTCTTATTGTTCTGGATTCCCAAGGCATTGATGTTATATTGGGAATGGACTGGCTACACAAGTACCAGGGTGTTATTAATTGTGCTCAGAGGATCATCACAGTGAAGCATCCGGATGGCACGGAGATTGTGTATCAGGCACCGACGAAGTTGGTAGAAGAAGCCAGAGCATATGAGGCTGTCGTGGTACCTGATATTCGAGTTGTCGAGGAGTTCCCAGATGTCTTCCAGAAGGTGCCAGGTATGCCACCTGATCGTGAGATTGAATTCTCTATTGATTTAGTTCCTGGCACTGCACCTATATACAGGCGACCATATAGAATGGATGCCGAAAAGCTAGCTGAGCTGAAGACGCAGATCCAAGAGCAGTTAGAGAAGGGGCATATTCGTCCTAGTACATCCCCGTGGGGAGCTCCTGTGATCTTTGTTCCAAAGAAGGATGGAGGCCTGCGGATGTGCGTTGATTACCGCGCATTGAATGAAGCCACCATCAAGAACAAGTACCCAATTCCTTGCATTGATGATCTGTTTGATCAGTTGAAGGGTGCTCATGTGTTCTCGAAGATTGACCTGCAAACAGGTTATAATCAGCTGAAGATTCGTGAAGCTGATATCCCGAAGACGGCGTTCGTAACTCGATATGGGCTATATGAGTACACAGTGATGTCCTTCGGCTTGACTAATGCCCCAGCTTTCTTCATGTATCTGATGAACAAGGTCTTCATGGAGTTTTTAGATCTGTTCGTCGTGGTGTTCCTTGATGATATCCTGATATTCTCGAAGAATGAAGAAGAACATGAGAAGCATCTGAGGTTAGTGTTGCAGAAGCTCAGAGAGCATCGGTTGTATGCAAAGCTGAGCAAATGCGAGTTCTGGTTGAAGAAGGTTGCATATTTGGGGCATATCATCTCAGAGGGTGGTGTATCAGTGGATCCAGGCAAGGTCCAAGATATATTGGACTGGAAGGTACCTGAGAGCGTTACTGAGATTCGGAGTTTCCTCGGTATGGCGGGATATTATCGCAGATTTATTGAGGGATTCTCCAAGATCGTGAAGCCAATGACGAGACTGACTGAGAAGGGTGCCAAGTTTGTATGGTCCCCTGAATGCCAGACTGGTTTCGAGGAGCTGAAAGCGAGATTGACCTCTGCTCCTATTCTTGTCATGCCAGATGTCAAGAAGAACTTCACGGTGTATTGTGATGCTTCGCGTCAGGGTCTGAGATGTGTGCTTATGCAGGAAGGTCGGGTGATTGCTTATGCCTCGAGACAGCTCAGGAAGCATGAGCTGAATTACCCTACACATGATCTAGAGTTAGCAGCTGTTGTTCATGCTCTGAAGATCTGGAGGCACTATCTGATGGGCAAGAAGACAGAGATATACACTGATCATAAGAGCTTGAAGTATATTTTCACCCAGCCAGATCTGAATCTTCGCCAACGGAGATGGCTCGAGTTGATCAAAGACTATGATCTGAGTATCAACTATCATCCAGGTGTAACATCTCGGCTCAGGGCTTAATAGGATTAATAGAATACTCATACCAATAAGTTGCAACTTCTTTTCCGGAAGCCCATCTCCTAAAAACTCTAAAGTTAAGCGTGCTTGGCTTGGAGCGATGGGTGACCGACCGGGAAGTCTTTCCCGGGTACGCATGAGTGAGGACAAAGTGCGCAGAAAAGACTGGTTTTGGTTTGTGGGGATAGTCTAGGTCCTATGAAAGCTGCCTGATGTATGCAGGCCCGGCCTCGAGGAGGCAGGACGTTACAGAATGGTATCGGAGCCGACTCTCGCGGTTTCACGGGCGCGTGTGTCGCAGTTGCGCAGGCATAGTGCGCATGGCTGGTGTGGATCCGGAGTGGTCACACAGCATGGCATATGCGCTGGCATTGGGCATACGGACGTGGCCAAGAGAGGACGTTGCTGGCCTGGGATTGATCAACGAGGACGTCGATCTCTTAAGGGGGTGAGATTGTAACATCTCGGCTCAGAGCTTAATAGGATTAATAGAATACTCATACCAATAAGTTGCAACTTCTTTTCCGGAAGCCCATCTCCTAAAAACTCTAAAGTTAAGCGTGCTTGGCTTGGAGCGATGGGTGACCGACCGGGAAGTCTTTCCCGGGTACGCATGAGTGAGGACAAAGTGCGCAGAAAAGACTGGTTTTGGTCTGTGGGGATAGTCTAGGTCCTATGAAAGCTGCCTGATGTATGCGGGCCCGGCCTCGAGGAGGCGGGACGTTACACCAGGCAAGGCGAATGTTGTTGCAGATGCCTTGAGCAGGAAGGTCTACTGCAATGTGTTAGAGATCAAGGAGCAGCAACCCGAGTTGCATGAGGAGTTTGTGAAGCTCAATCTGGGTATACTCGGCCACACTGATGTAGTAGCCATGGAGGTTGATTCGACCTTGGAGCATGATATCCGAGCAGGGCAGCTCACTGATGAGTATCTTCTGGAGATCAGACAGTCGATCAAGGAGGACAAAGCCCCAGGGTTCACAGAGGATGATCAGGGTGTCTTATGGTTCAGAGGCAGAATCTGTGTTCCAGATGTGAAGGCTATCAAGGAGTTGATTCTGAGGGAAGCTCATGATTCAGCCTACTCTCTCCACCAAGATGTACCAGGATCTGAAGCAGTATTACTGGTGGTATGGGATGAAGAGGGAAGTAGCAGAGTATGTGGCCTTGTGTGACACATGTCAGAGGGTTAAGGCCCAACATCAGAGACCAGCTGGTTTGCTACAGCCTCTGCAGATTCCAGAGTGGAAATGGGAAGAGATCAGCATGGATTTCATCACTGGTTTGCCCAGGACACAGTCTGGATATGACTCCATCTGGGTCATAGTTGATCGGTTGACCAAGGTGGCTCACTTCATTCCGGTCAAGGAGACATATCAGGGCCCGAAGCTGGCAGAGCTGTACATGTCCCGCATTGTATGCTTGCATGGAGTACCTAAGATCATAGTATCTGACAGAGGTACACAGTTCACATCTAGATTCTGGAAGCGGTTGCATGAGTCTATGGACACTCGCCTCCGTTTCAGTTCGGCTTATCATCCTCAGACTGATGGACAGACAGAGAGGGTGAATCAGATTCTGGAGGACATGTTGCGAGCTAGTGCACTCCAGAACAGCCAGAGTTGGGATGTGAGTCTGCCATATGCAGAGTTCTCATATAACAATAGCTATCAGGCCAGTATCAAAATGTCCCCATTTGAGGCACTGTATGGCAGGAAGTGCAGAACTCCTCTATTCTGGAATCAGGTTGGAGAAAGAAAAGTCTTTGGCCCTGAGTCTATAGAAGAAGCTGAAGAACAAGTCAGACAGATCAGAAGCAACCTGAAGACAGCTCAGACTAGACAGAAGAGCTATGCCGATGTCAGACGACGAGAGCTGGAGTTCCAGATTGGAGATTTTGTTTATCTGAAGGTGTCCCCCTTCAGGGGTCTTCGAAGGTTTAATGTCAAAGGGAAGCTATCTCCGAGATTCATTGGCCCTTTCAAGGTGATTGACAAGAAAGGTGCAGTTGCTTATCAGCTGGAGTTGCCTGCACGGCTGGCAGGTATTCATGATGTGTTCCATGTATCCCAGTTGAAGAGATGCCTCCGAGTTCCAGAGGAGCAGTTGCCACTTGAGGAGCTTGATCTCAGGGATGATCTGACTTTCTCTGAGCCGATCAAGATTCTGGACACGATGGAACGAGGCACTCGCAACAAGAGGATTAAAATCTGCAAGGTGCAATAGAAGCATTATTCCGAAGAAGAAGCCACATGGGAGAAGGAAGATGATCTTCGGGCAGATTTTCCTCATCTCTTCGCCGACTCTTCCTAATCTCGAGGACGAGATTCTTCTAAGGGGGTAGGTTTGTAACACCCTGATTTAATTTTTCCCCAATTTAATAAAAGGTATTAGAAATTAAATAGGTTGGCTCGTTTATTAGAGGAGGAAAATAACATTTAGTTATCATTTTCATGTTGCATTCATGCCATTGCATATTTTATTGGGTGAGAATAAATTTATTAAAACCCGAATAGGACGAATCGAATTATTCTATTTGAAAAATAAATAAAAGATTTATGAAAATTTTACAAAGTCAAACTCAAATTTTATTTCCAAGACCTAGGGAAAATATTTTCTAAAGTTTTCAAACTATTTTGATTTTGAAATGGATTTAAATTTGATTCCAAAATGAATTTCAAAAGAAAAGAAAAAGGCAAGGACCTCATTCTCTCCCTCACCTCGGTTTTGGCCCGGCCCAGCTCCCTCTCCTCGCAGCCGCGGCCTAGCCCACCGCGCCGGCCACTTCCTCCCCGTCGCGCGCCAAGCAAGCCGGGCCGGCCCGCACACCCTTCCGGCCCAGCTTCTCCCTCCCTCTCTTGCGCGCGGCCCGCGCGTCCGCCTACCGCGCGCTTGCCTTGGCCCAGTCCACCGCCGGCCTCTCCCTCCTCTCACGCGCGCTCGGCCCAGCGCTACCGCGAGCGCTCCCTCACTGCAACCCCTCCCCTCTCTCTGACGCCGGGTCCCGCGTGTCATCTCTTTCCCAACCACCAGCTCCGCCCTTCGCGCTCACCCTCGGAGCCGATCAGTACTCGCTCCAGCCGCCACCACCCTCGCCCTGGCCTTATAAGCCCACGCACACCTCTTGCGCGGACCACCCGCCACCACCCAGATCGCCCGTAGGCGCCCCCTTTCCTCTCCAGCGCCTGCACCGACGGACCCGCGTGCCACGTCCGCCTCCGTTGTCGATTCGTCGCCGTCAAGCCATCTTCAGCGTCGAGGACGTCTCCATCAGACCCACGGTGAGCTCCGCGATCGATCCCACCTTTCTCCGAGCTCTCTACCACCCCCAGCGAAGTTCCGAGCCGCCCCAGCCATGGCGCCACCGCGCCGGAGGCGGGCGCCGCCGTGCCAAACCCCGCCGGCGGTCACCCCACCCCTCGGATCGCCCCTGCACCGTCCGATCTTAGATCTACGGCTTAGATTAGAACACTGAGCGAACCGGTATGAACCGGGGACACTGTGCCGTAGACCCTGTCCACACCACTCCGCGTCGGCGAACCCACGGCCACGCGGTGCACCGCACCAGTCACACGGCGCCACGCGGCGCACACGTCAGCCAGGGCATGACCACGCCGATCGCTCGGATCTTTTGCAGAAAAGCCCTTTTGTTTTCCCTTAATGAACCCGCCGTCCGATCTCACTGTTCACTGAGTCTTGAAAATCTTGCGTGCAAGCACCTATGGTTTTGCGAAAACGAGGCGCAGTCCTCTGCACAGCCGTCCGCCCCGATCTAATCACAGCCACCC
This sequence comes from Coix lacryma-jobi var. lacryma-jobi, assembly GCA_009763385.1. Classification (NCBI taxonomy): domain Eukaryota; kingdom Viridiplantae; phylum Streptophyta; class Magnoliopsida; order Poales; family Poaceae; genus Coix; species Coix lacryma-jobi. The sequence goes on from CM019824.1 coordinate 14,871,656, forward strand.
ATCACCAGATCAACGGCCGAGAATAGCCTATACCCCTTCGCCGATGCACTTTTGTTAAAGAGACCCTCGCTTTTCCTAAAATAAACCCGCACTCCGCACCTAACTATTCACTGAGTCGTTGGAAACTTTCTTTTGAGCCCCTCTTGTTCTATCGAAATGAGGCGCGATCCACCACACCAGCGCGCTCGGTCACCGCCCAGCTGGCGCAAGCGACCAATCCTGTGCAGCCACCTGTTGCCACGCGGACGCCACGCCAGCCGCTATGCTGCGTTCGCGCCCATTTTGCAGAAAGAACCCCCTCCTCTTTTGGAATCAACCCGCGGTCCACATCTTCTATTCCCTGTGTCTGTGTATTCTTTCCAAATAAACCCTGTACTTTCTCCAAAATGAGGCCCGGTCCGCCAGCCGATTAAATTCGGATTTTGATTTATTTAAAACACAAAATGAGTTCAACCGATTTACAGATTTGCCATCCAACTTCAAATGCTCATAACTTTTGCGTTTTAACTCCGATTCGACCCATTCAACTTGCGTTAGATTTATAATTTCGTTCTCTACGCAGTAGATCTATTAGTTTACTATTTTCATACTGTTTGTTGTACTGTTAATTATTTCAATGTATTGTGCCATGTATGTTGCTTGGGCCAGAGAGTGCGGAGTTCGAGGACGCTCCAGACCATCCTTGCGACCCAGTTGATTCGACCCAGTCCGAAGGCAAGTGTCCTTGAACATCTTGCACCTACTCTATTTTACTTTTGGTACTAGAGTAGTTAGATCTTGTAGATGCATGCTTGTCATTAATTTGAATCCCATGTTAGGGTTTACTAGAATTTGTATATATTATCCTTGTCGCCTGTTTTGGGATGTTCGGGTAGGTGTCTTGCTTAGCCCTGCAGTCATGGTTGGGATGGGAGTTAAAATGTTTATAAACTTGATTAATGAACTATGAAACGAATATGGACCGGGTAATTTTGTAGTAACATGGTTATTAGGTAAATCCGGCAGGATGGACCCGTATTGGTGGTTTTGTGCCGTGGGACTCGGCAGCTGCTTTTGGTTTTTGGTTCGGGGCTCGTGCTAGACATATCCTGCCTGGATCCCTAGGACCCGGTTCTCAGAGCATGTAACCTGGCTTGACAGCGCAACCATGGGATCTGGATGGGCTGGACCTGGCTAATTAATTAGCTTCCTCCGAGTTATGCTACACGGGGTTTGTTTAGTGGCTCAAGAGGGGGTCCCTGGGGTCGCTGACTTATGTACGGGGATGAAACCTTAGAGTACGTGTAACACAGGCTTGGAGGGGCTTTGTAAAGGCCTTGCAGTGCAACCTGCTATGCACCTTGGCAGTGTTTAGCGTGACGGGATCTGCACGACTCATGGGTAACGATGTGCAACCTCTGCAGAGTGTAAAACTGATATATCAGCCGTGCTCACGGTCACGAGCGGCTTGGACTTCTTTGAGATTAGTTGGTTACTGGTTGGTTATGGGTTCGGGTCATCTGATGGACTTCAGGTGCGGTTGCCTGATGGACTTCAGGTGTTGGTTGCTCGGTGTGACTCCGAGTGTGGTTTGCTCGGTGCGACTCCGAGTGTTGTTACTTTACTACAGAGTCTGTGGCTATAACCTAGTAAATAGGTGCATAGGATTAATAGGATTAATAGGGTGTGACGCTTTAGGCGCTTGAGTCAAACAAAGTCAGCCTACCTTTGTTATAAGCCTCATAAGCATATATTTCCCACACTTGCGGAGTGCATTTCGATGTACTCACCCTTCCTCTTTGTCCCCCCTGCTACCCCACCCAGACGCTGGAGACTACGTCTACGAGGAGCCGGAGTATCCAGAGGACGGTGGCTACGACCCTGACGACCTGTACTAGGATGGCGCTACCCCCGGTCGACGTTCCTGTGGAGATGGAGTCCAGATTTCCGCATCTATATTAGAGTCTTCTTTAGAGTCAGTTTCATGAGAGTCTGTACTTTTCTTTCAGACCCAAGGGTCATTTATGTAATAAAGTTCGTTATTATTAACAAAGCATTGTTTTGATATTTACTATGATGTGGATATATGTATGAAAATTGATCCTGGCATACATATATTGTGCTCCAATTTTGTTCTTAAAATTGGGGTGTCACAACAGTGTGCTAAGAAACCTAAACCACATCTCCATGCTTTGGTGGTGAATGATCTGGACAGACCATTGGATGAAGATTTGTTGAATGAAATGGCTATTGATGAAGTCTTAACTGAAATTTTTTCTCAGTTGTCAATTAATGCTATATCTGGCACTGCTTCACCTGAGTCTATACAACTAAAAGCTACAGTCCAGGGAAAAACAATGTTGATTCTAGTGGATTCTGGGAGTACACACAACTTTGTGAATGCTCGGTTTGCTCATCTCACTCATCTGACTAGAGCTGTTATCCCTTCTCAGCAGGTGAAGTTGGCTAATGCAACTGTGATCACTACCAATGAGCAAGTTAAGGGCCTTCGCTGGTATATTCAGGGTCATACATTTCAATTGACATGATAGTAATGGATGCATTGCCCTATGATGCCATCTTAGGATATGACTGGCTTCAAACCTTCAGCCCCATGTACTGTGATTGGCAGGCTAAGAGTCTCACTTTTATGCATCAAGGTCACCAGATTACACTGAAAGTTCTACAGGCAGAGGATCTGTCTTTGCAAGTTATAAGTGTTAAACAGGTGGCCAAGTCTTTCCAAGGAAATGATGTTTGGGCTTATGTTATTGTCCACTCTCATTCTGATTCTCCTCCTGTATCTCTGGCAAAGCAGCAGCAGGTGATACCTGAAATTCAAGAGTTGTTGGTTCAGTATGTTGATATATTTCAAGAACCTACTCAGCTACCTCCACATAGGGTCTATGACCATTTCATACCTCTCTTACCAAATGCTGCACCAGTTAATACCAGGCCCTATCACTATTCTCCACTTCACAAGACTGAGATAGAGAATCAAGTCAAACAGCTGTTGGAAGCTGGATTTATTTCTCACAGCCATAGTCATTTTGCCTCACCAGTCCTTTTGGTCAAGAAAAAAGATGGACAATGGCGGTCACTACAAGAAACCCTTTTTTTATGACAAAATCCCTCGTGACAGGGTCTGTATTTGTCATATAATGTGCCATAATATGACGCAAATTTATGTTTCGTCTTAAATCTATGGGACTCGGAAATATCTGTGACGACATTATTTCTTATGTCACATAAAGGAACCGAGTTTCGTCACAAATTGTCATACGTCAGGAGTCGATTGACGGTTATGTTTTTGTGACGATTCATAAAGTTTTTATGTGACGATATCAGACCATCACTGAATGTTTTATCAAATATGACGACCCTCGATGTCATAAAATGCCTTAGTACGGGCTGGACCCTTGACCCATGTTTGTTTGACTCGGACTTGGGCCTCGGCCCATGTAAAAATGCACCGGAGGCCTGTGTGGAGCGAGGCAGACCAGGCCTCAAATAGAAGGGCCGAGATATGCTTTTTCTTTTTTTCTTTTTCTATTTCTTTTTAATTTATAAATCACTTGTACATCATAAACAAGAATTTTGAATACCAAAGTTTAATGGGACAACAAGATCTACAACTTTTGTTTTGGCCATTTCTTATTTTGACACTGTTGTAGCACACGTTGTCCACATCTACTCCAATCTTTCATAAAGCTCACTTAAACTCTATAAGAGATGTGCCCACTTGTGAAGCATCTACGATGCACTTTGTCTTTTTCCTGGAGTTTAGGTGGACAAAAAATATCACCACATCAAATTTGAGAATTTTTTGAAAAAACAGTGAATTACTAATTTTTTTAAGTTCTAGGAATTTTAAAGCCCGGCAGCTCGCAGATAAAATTTGGGACACTAAATGACATCTAATGAGGAAATGTTGAGTACCAAAATTGTAGATAGCGACATCAAGCACATCTTTTGTCTAGATCATCCCTTCATTTGGCACATTTTTTTATGATCAAAGATTTTAAATTCAAATTTTGAGAGAGTTTTATGCGGCAAAGGGATTTAAAAGTGGCTCTAATGAAAAAGTTTTGAATACCAAAGTTTAATGGGGCAACAAGATATACAACTTTTATTTTGGTCATTTCTTATTTTGATACTATTGTAGCACACGTTGTCCGCATCTACTTCAATCTTTCATAAAACTCATTTAAACTCTATAAGAGATGTGCCCACTTGTGAAGCATCTACGATGCCACTTTGTTGAAATCATTTCATTTTTTTCCTGGAGTTTAGGTGGACAAAACATGTCACCACACCAAATTTGAGGATTTTTTTAAAAAAACTAGTGAATTACTATTTTTTAAGTTCTAGGAATTTTAAAGTACGACAGCTCGCAGATGAAATTTGGGACACTAAATGACCTCTAATGAGGAAGTGTTGAGTACAAAAGTTGTAGGTAACGACATCATGTTCATCTTTTATATAGGTCATCCCTTCATTTAGCACTCTTTTATATGATCAAAGATTTGAAATTCAAAATTTGAGAGAGTTTTGTGCGGCAAAGGGATTTAAAAGTGGCTCTAATGAAAAAGTTTTGAATATCAAAGTTTAATGGGACAACAAGATCTACAACTTTTGTTTTGGTCATTTCTTCTCTTTTGATACTGTTGTAGCATATGTTGTCCACATCTACTCTAATTTTTCATAAAATTCACTTAAACTCTATCAGAGATGTGCCCACTTGTGAAACATCTACGATGCCACTTTGTTGAAATCATTTCATTCTTTTCCCTGGAGTTTAGGTGGACAAAACATATCACCACACCAAAATTGAGGATTTTTTGAAAAACTAGTGAATTACTGAATTGTTTTTAATTTCTAGGAATTTTAAAACCCGATAGCTCGCAAATAAAATTTAGGACACTAAATGACCTCTAATGAGAAAGTGTTAAGTACCAAAGTTGTAGGTAGCGACATTATGCACATCTTTTGTATAGGTCATCCCTTTATTTGGTACTTTTTTATATGATCAAAAATTATAAATTCAAATTTTGAGAGAGTTTTGTGCGGCAAAGGGATTTAATAGTGGCTCTAATGAAAAAGTTTTGAATACCAAAGTTTAATGGGACAATAAGATCTATAACTTTTGTTTTGGTCATTTCTTCTTTTGAGACTGTTATAGTACACGTTATCCACATCTACTCCAATCTTTCATAAAACTTAAACTCTATAAGAGATGTGCTCACTTGTGAGCATCTACGATGCCACTTTGTTGAAATCATTTCATTCTTTTTCCTGGAGTTTAGGTGGATAAAACATGTCACCACACCAAATTTGAGGATTTTATGAAAAACTAGTGAATTACTAATTTGTTTTTTTAATTTCTATGAATTTTAAAGCCCGACAGCTCGCAGATGAAATTTGGGAAACTAAATGACCTCTAATGAGGAAGTGTTGAGTACAAAAGTTGTAGGTATTTGTATAGGTCATCCATTTATTTAGCACTCTTTTATATGATTAAAGATTTGAAATTCGAATTTTGAGAGAGTTTTGTGAGGCAAAGGGATTTAAAAGTGACTAATGAAAAAGTTTTGAATACCAAAGTTTAATCGGACAATAAGATCTATAACTTTTGTTTTGGTCATTTCTTCATTTGACACTGTTGTAGCATACTTTGTCCACATCTACTCCAATCTTTCATAAAACTTAAACTCTATAAGAGATGTGTCCACTTGTGAAGCATCTACGATGCCACTTTGTTGAAATTATTTTATTCTTTTTCCTAGAGTTTAGGTGGATAAAACATGTCACCACACCAAATTTGAGGATTTTTTTTGAAAAACTAGTGAATTACTATTTTTTTTAATTTCTAGGAATTTTAAAGCCCAATAGCTCGCAGATGAAATTTGAGACACTAAATGACCTTTAATGAGGAAGTATTGAGTACCAAAGTTGTAGGTAGCGACATCATGTACATCTTTTGTATATGTCATCCCTTCATTTAGCACTCTTTTATATGATCAAAGATTTAAAATTTAATTTTTGAAAGAGTGCAAGTAATGGAGATTAACACTTAATTGAATGCTTAAAGAGTGTGCTGAAAATAAATGATAAATAAAATAAACTTAAACTCTAAAACTCAAAATGGCCGCTTAAGCGATTGGGCCCAGCAGCCACTTGCGGCATGGCAATGGCCCATGCGGCCTCGGCCCATAGCCCAGCAGTAAACTCTCATTCGTGAGCAATCTGAACCATTGTTTTTCATCGGACGACCACAAACGATCTGAAGCTCATATAAATGGGAACGAAGCCCTAATTTCCTCAACCATTCCTCACTTTCCCCTCATTCTTACAGCCGTCACACGCACAGGCGCACAAGCACAATGGGGAGAGAAGACAACAGCAAGCAGTGGGGCACTACGGCGCTTGGCTCGCCGATGCGCGCGTGCGGCTGAGCCGCGCGCGGCTTTGTCGAGCCCGGCACTGGGTGCCCTTGTGCTAGCAGTTGAGAGCACCAGCAGCAGGCGACTGGTGATGGAGGCAGCGCCCACCCTCAGCGACGCAATGCCGGCGGCTGTGGTGGATCTCAGCGCCGTGGTGGCAGCTTGTGGCCCAAGTCCGAGCAAGCGGAAACGACGGCCCCAGGCCCCGACGCAGTTGCGGCGACGCTCGGCCAGAGGGCGCGTGCGACGGCCGGACCTGAGAGTGTGTATCGCGGCAGCGGCGGCCCGAAGGCACGCACGGGGCCGGCCCTTAGCGGCGCGGTGGCCGCGGCCCATAGGCAGGTGCGTTCTGCAGTGGGAGTCTAAGCATCTAATTGGCGTCAACACAGCAATACAAGATTGGCTAGCCTCAATTAATTTCGTCTGAACTGATGATTTGCTTTGCATTCCATATTAATTGAAACAATCTGGTTATAATTGTAGGATTGGAAATTGAGTTAATGAGGGAAGGCGCAATGCAGACTGTGTTAAGTCGTATTATTTCAGCATTTGTATGGCTATTCGTGCTTGTGATGTATTGTCAGTATTGGAGGCGGTGACAAATTGTTTAGATGTTAATATATGTAGGGTTTTTTTTACAAACACAAAAAAGTGCTGGCCTAAACGAGGATAATTTAGCTCTTGTTCTGCTATTTTGCTGTTATTTCCATGCCAACTTTTACCTGTAATGTGACACTGCAGGCAGAGGCACCGTGCAAGTGTCAAGTATTCCTGTGCAGGTGTCAATGTTCTGACTAACACAGGAAGAAGCAAGCTGCAATTTCCCTTTATCAGTTATAGATCATTTTTTTGCTTTACATGATTGGTCTGTGCAGCTGCTATATTATCTATTAGTTTGTGCAGTACTAGCACAAGCATGATTGGTGATGCCACTTTGGTGAATAAGTGTTAGATTGTCCAAGCAATATTAACTATTATTGCAGATTATAGTTCAAGAAATATTTAACACGATGTGTGATTGTCATCTATTAAATAAATTTCATGTAAACATGTATCCTGCTTACTTGAAAAATACATTATTCTGAAGTTGAACTAAAAAAAATTATAGAGCTCCTTTATTGATTGTTACAATATCAAATTTGTTTTAAAATTCAAAGCTACCTTTTAGATAATCTATTGTTCCATCTGAACTTGAAGCTTATGTGTACACAAATCTACATAGCTCTGTAACTGATACATATCAAACTGACATATCAAAGTTTGAAGGATATTTTTCTGCACTATTTGAATGATATTTTTATTCATTTTCAGGTGTCAAGAAGGGACCTCACTATGCCTACAGTCCACGCCATATTTACTAGTCATGTGTATACTATAGTTCAATATATTTTTACAGTCCAAGCCTTATATCTAATTATTTAATAATGCAAGTCATGACTACTATCTATCTGAATTAGCAAATGAAAATATGATACTTTAGATTTTTCATCAGCTTTAAGAAACTACTTCGGTGTTACATGAGTTAATGCCAGCTAGTGAAAATTGTGATTCTTTTAGTTAAGATTTGTATAGAACATTTTTCCTGGATCAGTAGTGTCTTCATTGTTTTGGTTTTTCATTAAACATTTAATACATCACATGTATATTTTTTACTGCAGTGAGACCAAGGAATGTCCGCAAGAAAACAATGGGTCATGGCTTAGAGAAGTTAATTCAAAAAGGTAACAAGATGCCTATTCATGTGAGTGAAGGGAAGCTGAGACCTAATGTCCCTGTTCAAGCAGCTAAACTAGCATCATAGTGCGGTGTTGCCCTTAGAGATAACTTGCCTATCTATACATCTTGGAAACTTTACAAGGATAAGGCTGGGCAAGAAGAAGAATCAAAAGTCCTTAGGAAAGTAGCTGTGAGATACCTTTTCATTGCTCCTAACAATTTTTCTTTTGTGCAAGCCCTGGAGGTAGTTCTGATCTATGACTTGCTGATGCCTTCTGCCTAGCCTTTTGCTGCATTGAACTTTATCTGTTATGTACAATTTGTGGTTGGACGGTTGGAACTATGAACCATGTCCACTTCCTATATTGGAACTTGTGTGATGAAACCTGGAACATGTTGCTTGTGATATTTGCACCATGTAATGATGTATTGTGTTCTGGTGTGTAATGGGTTCTGGTGCATTCTGGTGTGATATGACTGTGTTGTTATGACTGCTTCTTGACCTGTGATTAGCGTCATGTAAAATATATTCCGATGGAATGAAGATATTTGGTGACAACACTGAGTCGTCTCAAGTTGTGTTCACCGTGGCTGACAGCTATACAATAACATGACACAACATATTCGACATGAATTGTGCATACTAATATAAGACGGTATCAAATCGTCACAGTAACATTGCGTAATGAGGACCGGCCATGCCATTTGAGATGATTTGACCATCAATATGTGACAGTTGAGGCTGTCATATAATGTCCAAATATATGACGATACAGATAACCGTCACAAAAGGTTCATATTATGTGATGGTTGCTATTTTCTCGTCACAAGGTACATTTAGCGACGGTCTTTCTGTGACGAGTGTCATGACGGTAGGTTTTTGTCATACCATTTTTTACATGACAGTTTCTTGACTTTCCATGACAAGATCAGTTTGTCTTTAAATTGCAGAATTTTTGTAGTGGGTTCTGTGTGGACTACAGGAAGCTGAATGCCCTCACCATTAAAAATAAGTTCCATATGCCGATAGTGGATGAAATTTTGGATGAGCTGGCTGGTTCTAAGTTCTTTACCAAATTGGATATGAAGGCTGGGTATCACCAGATCAGAATGCTTCCTCAGGATGAGTTTAAAACTGCCTTCAAGACTCATCAAGAGCACTATGAGTTTAAGGTAATGCCTTTTGGACTTACCAATGCCCCTGCTACCTTTCAATGTATTATGAATCAGTTATTGCAGAATTTCTTGAGGAAGTTTGTGCTAGTCTTTCTAGATGATATCTTAATCTATAGCACATCTATGGATGACCATATTGATCATATTCAGCAAGTATTTGTTGTCCTCAGAGCCAACCAATTCTTTCTCAAGGCCTCAAAATGCTCCTTTGCCCAGCATAGTATTGAGTACTTGGGGCATGTAATATCTGATAAGGGTGTCTCTACTGATCCAGCAAAAACGAAGGACATGTTACAATGGCCTATACCACATGATATGACTACATTGAGAGGATTTCTGGGTCTGACAGGATATTATAAGAAGTTTGTCAGATATTATGGGGTTATTGCTAGACCACTCACCAATATCCTCCGCCTCAAAAACTTTCAATGGACGACACAAGCTCAAGAAGCTTTTGATAATCTGAAAGTGGCAATGACTACTACTCCAGTATTGGCATTGCCAGATTTTAGTAGACCCTTCCAGGCCGGTGGAAACCGATGCATGTTCTGAGGGTGTGGGTGCGGTGTTGATGCAACAAGGGCAACCCGTGGCTTATTTTAGCAAGGCTCTGGGTGAGAAACACAAACAGCTGTCCATCTATGAGAAAGAGTTCCTAGCTTTTCTAATGGCTATGGAAAAGTGGAGAACTTATTTGGAACGTCAGGAATTTACAATTTTGACTGATCATAAATCCTTGTCTTACCTCAATGAACAGAATTTACATTCTGAAATGCAACATAAAGTGATGACAAGGCTAATGGGATTGCAATTTAAGGTCATTTATCGAAAAGGCAAGGAAAATCATGCAGTGGATGCTCTATCCAGAATGCACCATCTTCTAGCATTACAAGTGCTGTCTCAACTTCAACCTCAGTGGGTGCAGGAAGTCCTTAATTCTTATGCCACTGATGCTCAAGCTCAAGAATTTTTGACCAAGCTTGTTGTGCACTGTCCAGACCCACAGGGTTATACATTGGATCAGGGACTCATAAAAAAGGGTAATGCTATTTGGATTGGCAATAACACAGCCTTGCAAACTAAACTTATTGTTGCATTTCATTCTTCTGCTCTTGGTGGACATTCTGGTGTGAATGCTACTTACCACAGAATCAAGAAGCTCTTTTGCTGGAAAGGCCTCAAAAACCATGTGGACAGCTATATTAGACAATGTGCTATATGTCAACACACCAAACATTCCCATGACCACCATGTTGGTCTTCTACAACCTCTCCCTATTCCCACTAGCATTTGGCATGATATATCTATGGATTTTATTGAGGGTTTACCCAAATCTGAGGGGTATACTGTGATTCTAGTGGTGGTAGACCGTCTGACGAAGTTTGCACATTTCTTGCCCTTGAAACACCCTTTGACTGCAGCAACGGTTGCCCAAGTTTTCCTGGAAAACATAGTCAAATTGTATGGCATGCCTCATAGTATCGTCAGTGATCGTGACAAGGTGTTTGTCAGCAATTTCTGGCAGCATTTGTTCAAATCCTACAAGTGCAAACTGAATTTATCCACAGCCTACCACCCTCAAACTGATGGACAGACGAAGAGAGTTAATCAATGCCTTGAGATGTATTTAAGATGTGCTGTGCAAGAATCACCAAGGGACTGGAAAAAATGGCTTTCTTTGGCACAACTCTGGTACAACTCCTCCAACCATTCTGCTTTGGGATGTTCCTCTTGCATGGCTTTGTATGGTTCAGATCCCAACCTAGGCACTGAAGTCCTTCCACTAGAATCCAACCCTCCTTCGGTGACAGAGTTGATCTCTAACCGTGAGCAGCACCTGCGCATGCTTAAGGCTAGACTCGAGCAGACCCAAAACCGTATGAAGATGCAGGCCGATCGCCATCATTCGGACAGAACATTTGAGGTGGGAGATCAGGTCTTGCTTCGTTTACAGCCTTATACTCAGTCCTTAGTGGTGAATCGTCCTTACCCCAAACTATCTTATAAGTTCTTTGGGCTGTATACGGTATTGGAGCGGGTCGGCAACGTTGCGTATCGCCTGGCTCTACCATCTCACAATGAGGTTCACCCAGTTTTCCATATTTCTCAACTAAAGCCGTATCGTCCTGATTATACTCCAGTGTATTCAGAGCTTCCCGCTGTCACTGGTCTTCAAGCTTCCACTATTGTGTCCGGATCTGGTGCTTGAGCGTCGTCTCGCTAAGAAAGGTAACCATGCAATTACTCAGGTGTTCGTTACTTGGACAGGGCTACCTCCTTCGTCGACAACCTGGGAAGATTACCACGTCCTGATGCAGCGTTTTCCTGATGCGCCTGCTTGGGGACAAGCTCGTTCTTCGTCGGGGGGAGATGTTACGGCCCAGCCCAACACTGAAGCCCAGGAACCAGAGGAGTGAGCGGGCGTCACCTTCGTGCCCTAGGCCGAATAAGCAATTGTGTTTATGTTTCCTTTTGAACAGACACTGTCATGTGGGGCCATCGTGTCAGTCTGGGTCGATGCCTTATTAGGCCGATTCCCTTGCGATGTAAGAGATTATTATGAACTTTGCATAATAGAAAAACAGAGACAGAGGTGTCCTCTGCTCGTCGGCGGTGATCGATCTGTAATCTCTCACGTCCCGAAGCTCGCCGACGGCAACGGGTGTTACATACTGTTGTACGCGGAGAAAAGGGACGACATGCACATGCTATTGTACTCTCTCTGTCCCTGAATAAATCGATTCCTAGAATCCGTATCGGTCAAACTTTCTAAAGTTTGACCAACTTTATAAAAAAAAGTAAAAATATTTATAATATAAAATAAATATATTGTGAAAATATATTCTATGATGTATCTAATGATATTAATTTGATATCATAAATCTTGATGTATTATTCTAAAAATTCGGTCAAAGTTTAAAAAGTTTGACTTATGATAACTCTAGAAATATATTTATTCGGTGACGGAGGAAGTAGATGAATATAGAAATAGCTGCCAATTTATTAGTCTCACTCCACTCAGTGCTAAAAACAAAAAAGAGAGAGTATTGTGCCAAAAAGAACATTTCTTGATCGGAGGGCTGTCTCTGTTCGTTTGACTTATTAACCGGTTTATTATCAGCTATACTTTGATTTATTCTGTCTCACAGAATACTATTGAAACAATCGAATAACCAGCAACGTGCCGAATAATATGCATGTGTGGCGGTTTACGTTGAAAACAATTATTTTCAGTAATAACAGTTTTAGCTTTTACAGAGTTTGCCCAATATATATATATCAGGCTCTCATCAGCAACGTTGCTTTTACATGTGGACGACGGATGCAAAACGCCATCGATATAATGGCTGGCTTTTGCAAATTCGTATGAATGAACCAATCGAAATTTGATATGAATGAACCAATCGAAATTTGATACTATCCAATGCGCCAAAAACTGCATACCGCCATAGTGGCTCGTGTCAGGGCCGTCCCGTGAAAATTAGAGGCCTTGTACGAAATTAAAAATGAGGCCTACTAGTCTAGAAAAAAGACTAAAAAAGATGTATATAGTATAATATAGTATTACATTGCGATAAGATATGTCAAGAATAGTATGTATGTTGCATAATTTTTACTCGAATAGCATAATTCTTTTAGTGTTCTTTAAAATGAAATCTTTCATAGCTCCTTTTCGAGATTGGATTAAAGCCCCTATTTTTTTTTCTTACGCTTTACACAAATCGATTCAAATTTTCTAGACTGATTTGTAGAAGACATGTCTTCAATCTTTGAACACCAGTAGGTGTCTAGATGAAAATATCATAAGAACAAACATTTAGAGATCGATCTGCTACTAGCTATAGTTCGCTGTGATTGTGAATGAATTGAAAAAAAATAAATGATTTCTGTTAACGGACCTCAGCGCCTCGCCTGGGTGTCGTCAATCCGTAAAATGATATGCCGCTGATAGGACGATAGGAAAGACGACGTCAGGAAATCATTTTCTATTGGACTAATAGGCTTGCTAATGGCCAATGGTAGGCCAACTGTAAAACAATCAAACAAATTTTGTGCTTACCAGTAATGCTACTATATGCTGTATTGGGGGCCTACAAGACTTGGAGGCCCTGTGCCGGCGCTCAGGCTGCACGCCCCCAGGGACGGCCCTGCTCGTGTCCGGCCCGCCGTGAGGCCTGTGGCAACACGGGTGTCGTTGTGGTATAGCTTGAGGCCAAGGGGAAGAAGTAGGAGACAGGAGAGAGAGGGAGCTCAAAGGAGAAAGGGGGAGGGTGGTTCCACATGTTAACATGCCACATTGGTATAAAGGCACCGATCTTGACCTGTTTGGACTGATTGTGACCCATCCGGAACAAACATTACAGACCTGAACAAGTGAGATTTGCAGGTTTATAGACAGGGACAACACAGTCAAATAAGTCTGAGGAGCTAAATGGATGATTTAGGAGTTTAAAGACTAGGATGACGCATCCAAACAAATTTGATGATCTTTTTTCCGGCTTCGACTTCTTTCAAGAAAGAAACATCAAACCAAGCTTAAAACATAAACACACACCTAGAAATAAACTCATTACAGATTTAAAAAAACTCATTACAGGTTCATAAACTAAAGTCCAAGACGATAACAAGTTTTAAGGATCTAAAGAGACAAAATTTCGAGTTTAAGGACTGAATCAAATAAATTTGAGGAGTGCTAGTGGATTTTACTCTGTATATATAGAAAACTCAACACCAAACCATTGGTTCAACCCATTCAAACAAAAAAAGAGAGAACCCCATCCAACAACTATCCAACCCAATTTTCTATTAAATCCAACTCAACCTATGCTATAGAAAATATAAGTAAATTCTCACCCAATATATACTCATTTGAGAACCTAACCCTGCGTGTGTCACCAACACTTCAACAGTCACAGACATCATTCAGTCCCCCCTTTTTTTATATATATAAACAGTCCCGTAATTGTTGGTGCAAGTACAAACCGTTCTATACTCTTCAGTCTTCTGCATCCAGCTCGCTCTTGGGTTGGCTCTATCACGGTACTCCATGGGATGAACTGGGAGTTCGAGCTCTGACTAATAAATTTTTTTATATCTCCGAGTCTGAGGATATGGCACATGTGGATGCCGGTACCCTGCGGCAAAGGTCAACCAAATTATTGATTTTATTTTTATTTTATTTTCTCTTTAAAAACAACGTAACGCTGTTGTGTCCAACGTATGCTACATAGCAACAGTTTAGATGAAAATATTACCCATCTTTGTTCAAGTTTGTCAACCGTGCTCCAATCTCACCAGAAGTACAAAGCTTTCAACAAGCGAGTAGCATATCCGAAGCCATGAAGTATCTGCAATCCCGTCAGTACTATTAGGCTATATTCGCTTGACCTATAAGCCGACTTTAATCAAAAAAAAAAAAAAAAATCAGCCGTGGACCTCCCTTTCAGGAAGCTGAGTATCTGCAATCTCATCAGTAGTATCTGCAAGCGTGTAGCATCCTGCAGGAGGCCATGAAGTTTTCAGCAGTGCATATCCGAACACGAGCCTTAAAATTCAATATAAGCTGCAACAGAACACGGCTAATTTTTTGTCATATCTCGATAATAGCCTTCGGACGCTATCATCATGCGTTCGAGGGCAAACAGTATCAACTAGTGACATAACCCGCACACATTAATACATATATGGTAGCTTGCTAGACACAGAAGCGAACCGAACTCACCGAAACACAGTCACATAGCGTCATAGCCTAAACAACCTATACATTGACACGCACACCTCATTTCCAGGCCGGGTACGAGTTGTCCTGCCGATTGTTCCTGAAAGCGCAGCACCCGACGGAGTAGACGACGATGAGGAAGATCAGGAAGATGATGTTGACGATGGCGATCTTCTTCCAGTCGCTCTTCAGGTTGGCAAGCACGCCTGCCTTGCAGGCCATGCAGTCATAGCAGAGCACTGTCTGATCGTTCGACCATGTGGTGCAGTCAGGGTCATCAGTTGTAGTGTTGAAGCCAGCGGGCTTGATCCAGACAGTCTCGCTCTGGTAGGTGAAGTTGCAATCCGTTGGTGGCTTGCAGCATCCAGACTGGACATAATATAGATTTATTAGCTGCATAGAAATCAGTTTCTTTATGGGATGATGAAAATGTGTAAAGTTCAAGCAAAATGTTCAACTGGGTGGAGTAGAATATTGCTTAGGGCTGTGAAGTGATCATATAGTAAGGTCAACAGACAAAAGGTCATGTTGGATTCAGTAAATTACAACAATGAAAACATCAATGATAATTATTCAGGTTCGCAAGGGAATTGTCAATGGACGGGCATTGCAAAAAAAAAAGACAGAAATTAGAATTCCAAATGTCGGCTAACAGCTCAAACAAAAACACTAGTTCATCCAGAGAAACATTTCCAAGATTGCAGACAACAGAAAGAACTCATATATTTAGTGAACATTTGGCTCATAAGTCAAAGCTGAAATCTAATTTCGATTATATAAACAAGATGATGGTCTGCACGTAAGAGTGCCCCTGCTCCATGAACCAATAGTATGATACCCCTACAAAACAAGATGATGGTCTGCACGTAAGAGTGCCCCTGCTCCATGAACCAATAGTATGATACCCCTACGATTACAATATAAACTGCAGTACACCACGACAGTTGCAGATAACGATCAGTATATACTTATGAAGGCCGAATTAAGTGTAGCACTAGTGAACTGCACTTAAAACAGGGAGGGGTCCACATATTATGGTACTGATAAGGAAGGTCTATCAAACATCAGCATCATTTATTGGTAATTCACAAAAGCTAACATGACAATCAAAAGCAAACACCCTTAGGCAAAGGAAGACTAAGTTCAGAAAGTCATCATATATCATTGATAGAGCAATGCCAAATTTCAGAAGAGGCACTACAATTATAACATGCAATTTGGTACCTCCAAGTCCCATTTACAATCAGCAGCGCCTCTTGGTACAAGGATCATAAAAAAATCTTCAGCAGAACAACATATGCCCAGATGCAAAAGAACAAATTGCCATTCACAAAGGCAGTAGTGTTTACAGAATTATATTACATTGCCCTTGCTTCATAAGAACAATGTATTACATGGATGTGCAATGAAATTCAGTCACGTACATTTACCAGAAACATCAATTAATGCATATGAAAGAGGGGGGGGGGGGGGGGGGGGGGGGGGGGGGGGAGAGGGGGAGGAGGAGGGGGTGCGTACAGTTCATCCAAACAAGGAATGAATCTACTACCAAGTAACTACAGCCACACTCAAAATAACTGAAGAGAGGAACTAGGGAATTAACCAACAAGGCAGCATACAAATAGTGGGGATACAGTTCGCCCGAACTGAAATGCCCTGTGGCATAGATTCATCAGAGACATCAACCCATTGGCCAATGCCATAAAAACTTTTATATTCTTTACCAACAAATTAGCTTAACCGCCCAAGGCACTCAGGATCTGCTTAATGTATCTATAGTCAAGCAACTGCAGCCACGCTCAAAGATAATGCAAGTGGAACTACAAATTAATTAACAATGCAGCATATGAATCATTAGGGTACATGCTCAAACTTGTGAAAACTGGATTCTACGCTATTCTTGTAGGGGTCCTACGCAAAATTCACCAAACAGTACCAACTCCATGTGCACTAACAGATACTAAGCCTGTCGCCATCACTATAACCTTGTAAACTCTAACAGAATAAAAACTTGAAATCAGCAATCACACGAGTCCGCAGATGACGCGAAATCAATAAGATACGATAATTGACGAGATCTATGATAAATTGTATGAATCTACCCAAAAAAAACCTAGTCATCAGAGGCAAATTGTATGTTAAACTTCAACAATCCAAAGTAAAATGCAGAACAGAATCAGCAATTCTGTACACATTCAACAATCCAGGAAATCAGGAATACTTAGAAGCGGAGAATTAGGTACTCTGTGTATGTACCTGGATCGGGGAGAGGTTGCTGCTGACGAACTGGGCGACCGTCTCCTTCCTGGACGCGAGCTTCTGGCAGACCTTGCCGTCCTGGAGGCAGCTGCGGATCTTGGCCCAGTTCTGCGAGTTCTCGACCCTCCTCTGCAGCCAGGTGGAGAAGTCCCCGAGGCGGTACTCCTTGTACCCCCTGCCGGAGACGACCCAGCCGGCGCCGCGATTGGTGACGACGAACGCGAAGACGGTGAAGGCGAAGAGGAGCAGGATGAGGAGGAAGAGCGCGAGGAGGTAGAGCCAGAGGAGGCAGGAGGCGTGGCAGAGCGCGCCGGCGAGGCCCGCGAGGGAGAGCACGAGGAGGAGCACGCCCAGCGCGATGACGGGCCGCTCGAGGAACCGCTCGCAGTCGGTGGTGGACGCGCGGTGGCTGAGCCAGGCGCCGCCCCCGAGCGCGACGATGGCGAGAACCAGCACGCCCGCGTTCAGGAGGCCCAGGAGGCCGTTGCTGCACCGCACCATGGCGGCCGCCGCCGACGCCGCCGCTCGCGTTCGGGCTCTTGGGGTGGGGTAGGGTGGGGTGGGACTTGGGGAGTCGGTCCGCGGCGAGGAGGGCGTGCGCTTGTGCGGCAATGACGGTGGGTGGGTGGTTTTTATGGTGGTGGTTTCGGTTTCTCTAGGTGATTTCGAATTTTGAACTTGGAAAGGAGGCTCCCTTTTTGGCTTTCTTTTTGTCCGGTTGTCAGTGGTTCTTTTGGGGAGATTTCGCAGGTGGTGTGGGCTATTGGAATTTGGAAAGCTTGTGGATTTCTCGTATGGATCCATATATAAAGATTGAAAAAGAAACTTTCCAAGCTACTCCCTCTATCTCTTTTTAGATGTCACTAGGGAAACGTATTTGTAAGAGAAACACGGTTTTCTAGTGACATCTATTTTGAGACGGAGGGAGTAGTCCCCAAGGGCCAAGACAAGAAAATACTCGTACTCCCTCCATATTGGTAAAAATAAGTCGTTTTGGACAGCGACACGTCTCCAAAGTTTAACTTTGACCATTTATTTCTTTAAAAATATTTATTGTAAAATGGTATATGTATATTTTTATGAAAGTACTTTTCAAGACAAATTTATTTATATAATTTTTATATCTCTATATAAACTCAACAATTTAAAAGTCATTCATGATTCATATTCCACATTTCCTATATTTCAGGCGCCTGAACAGTTTTGTCTTTGTCCTTCTATAGAAAAAAAATTGTCATTTGTCTATTGTAATTTATGTTAATAGATTTGGATCATTGGATGGAGATCTGAAGGTTGTAGTCGTCGCCTGAAAAGATGTTATATTTCAGGCGCTTGAAATATAGTAAATCCCTTTATATTCCTAATGTTTGACTCAAACCTTTTCCAAAAACGACTTCTTTTTACCAATACGGAGAGAGTATAAACAAATTTTATTGACAGAACGATGATGTATAATTTTTTCAGTTATATAGAGAGTACTATCATTGGATCCCAGCTCTACTTTTTTTTTTAAAAAAAAATGGAACCATAATCCCATTATCATTCACCAAGAGACAGATCACCCAACACAAGGGTCTTTGCAAATTCTGGTGGATGATCTAGCCATAAATTAAAGTCATCAACACCTATAGCTACGTCATAAGAGGCGATACAATCAGCTACAAGGTTACAAGACCTATGGCATTTAGAGATATTACAAAAATTAAAAATCAAAAGTCACTCTAGTCTTGATCTCTCTAAATATATAATTCTTAATTCGGCCCGATCAAAGTCATTAGATTTTAGTGTCGTGGCCCAATTATGTGCATCATTAGATTTTAGTGGCCAAATTCTGTGCATCAGTTTCAACAATCAACTGGTTCGCTCCAAGATAAGCAACTAGCTCTAAGCCTTTCAAGCATACAATTGCTTCGGCATGGAGAGCGCAAGATAGATTTTGTAAGGGCGTCCGCAATGGTGTTCAAAACACTAGCTATTTGGTCTCTAGAAAAAATACTATTGGCTCTCAATGACAACTTACAAATAGTAGCACTCTTATTGGCTATCGAGGAGAGAGATCAAATAGCTAGTTATTAGGAAGTCGCTAGCTATTTGATCTCTCTCCTCGATAGCCAATAAGAGTGCTACTTTTATATTATTTTTATTCGTCATCTCGCTAGCTATTTGTAAAGTGCTATTGAGAGCCAATAGAATTCCTCCTAGCTAGCTATTTGACAACCATTGCGGATGTAGCGTCTGCTATGAATTGACCCATATAGTTCTCAATAATGCAGTCCCAACTACCTCTTTGATTGTTTTGGAAGAAAGCTTCATCACAATTTATTTTGTATACTCCTTCCGGAGGAGTTCCTGCGTTGCAACTGTAAGTTCTCGAGATGTAAATTTATTCACTTTGACAAGTAATTCAAGTGCAAAATTGCCAGGAGCGAAGTAGCAAATGATGATTTTCTTCTTGCGATGAGCCGCCGAAAAAAAAATAGAATTTCATATTGGCGAATTCATGATGGAAAATCGCAAGCCAAAAGTAGATGGATATTATGAATCGGAGTGCCGGAGGCGACATCTCATGAGGGTTTGGCCTTGCTTCAGCTGACGAGACATTTTTGGCACTTTTTGTTGCCTTCACGCTTCAGCACCACCACCACCGGTCATCGCTTCACAAGAAGCTCTAGTCACTAGTTCAGCATGTGCAAAGGTTCATCGTCTTCTTGCTTGTTCTTGCAATGCCATGACTACAAAGCTCTATAAACATTAGCTAGAGCTAGAGTAATTCTAAACGCTGAACGATAGCCGGTCACCATTTGTTTATATAGTTTAAACGACGTTTAATAAACGAATTAAGCGGCTCTATGCTGCCCGCCCATACAGATGCTTTGGCCCTGGTGTTGCGGCTTGCTGGCACGCTGTGCGGTCCAATCTGTGTGTGGTGCGAAGCAAAAGACAGACAGGTTTGGTGAAATTTATGGTTTTGGAAGGTTACCGCAGGGTGCTACAGGGACTCGGGAGCAGCGTCAGTGTGCCGAGCCTGACTGTGTGTGTGTGACTGCTCGTGTGCACGTACAGTACTTCCTACCCATAGAGGCTCCACCAGTTTTGACATCACTCATCCGTGCCACTGCCATGGCCCATATACATGGTGGGCATGTGAATCAACAGCTGATTCACGGAATTTTTTTTCTCACTGCAACTATTAAAAGAATAGGCAATTTTCAGATTAAAATCAGAATATAAATCATGATAAATTGATGATCTAGATATCTCAGATTGTATTGTTTACTTGCATAACAAAACATACATAATATGATCTCAAACATGACAACCAGTGTAAACATAGCTCGTACACCAGATAGATTAAAAAGCAAGAACAAAGACACAAGATCTGGTATAAGCATAGACATTAGATCACGAACGCCGTACCTTTCTGTTGCTGGAGAAGACGGTGGCAGAGTCGGTGCTGGACGATCCTCGAAGAGCGCTGGAGGAAGTGCTCGGAGCAGTTGACGACGAGTACGTCTTGACGCAGCGCCGCCTGACTTGGACGGTAGACGACCCGTTGTTGAAGACGAGAGCAGTCGCGCGACGAGCGCTTCCCAAAAACCTTATTCGCCTTCTCCCGGTGCAGGATCGCAAAGATGAGGGTTCCGGAGACCTGCTCGCCCGGTCGCTGGTGCACGCAAGCGAACGGACTGGAGACGACTAGACGACAGCGCAAAAGCGATATGAGGCAAACCCTAGCTCGAGAGGTGTTGAGGTGCGTTTTGGCGTGACCGATAGGTTGCTTATATAGCCCTGTTGAACCGACCTCGTGTCGCAATCACGATCTAAATCAGTTTAGGACTCTTGAGTCGTAACTGTTTAGGACTCTGCAACTTGAAGGCCAAGAAACCAAAAACTAAAACTGCAAAAGGAGACCGCGCACCCGCGCAAGTCGCCCCGCCCCGCCCCGGCCCGCCCGGCCCGGCGAGGCGAGGCGAGCGAGCGAGCGCGTGTGGACTTCTCTTTCTCCTTCTCACACTAGACTTGAGGAAGTGGAGAGGACTTCCATATTTAAGCAAGTTCTCCTCCCCTTCCACTAGCAAGGTGGGACTAAAGAGTTCCACTTCCCTCTTTGCACACACATGTATGGGCTTTGAGATTTATTTAGGAATTTCAAAATTATTATTGGGCCCAGCCCATATAAATTCTAACAATCCCCCACCAGATCTCAAATGCCCATTTAGAAATTTGTCTGTTCCCGTTACTGTTTGATATACTAGTGTTTAGCAGAGACTGTTAAGTTGAACTTTTGCCTGTAACCTCAAGTTACACTTATTCACAACTTGAACAATAGACTATGCCTTGAATTGCAAGTTTTGCGTGAAGCAAGTTTTACTCAAGGTTAAACTAGTACCTGGCTGCCAATAGCCTTTCTCCGTGGGTGGAGCATATACGTCATACTCCATGGTCTCTTCATGAGCTTACTAGAGATCACCCTAATCTCATAGACTGCGACGTTTTAACAGTCATGGCTCATATAGGTATGTTCTTTCAAGAATACTCTGTAGGACAACATCTTTGCTTTTAAAGCCAATAGAACATATTAAGGACTTTGCCAACCTTCCATACAGTGCCTCATAGCAATGAGAGTATTGCATCTTCACAAAGAGAGGGTTTAGAAATTACTCTCCTCAGTTTACCAATAGCTTGTTCTTCCCAGATCCTTAGTCACGGGATCTCCGATCAAAAAGGTTGGGTTACTACTACTGTAAACTCATATGGGTCTCATACCCATCTCCCTTGATGCGATTTCTCTCACATTCCGAGATAACCCTTTTGTAAAGGGATCTGCCAGGTTTTTGTCTGTTTGTACATAAGTCACAGCTCTTACTCCGGAGTTTCTCAACTTCCTGACAGACTTCAAACGTCTTTTAACGTGTCTTGTTGACTTCACATTATCCCTAGCACTGTTCACTTTCGTGATCACTATTTGATTATCACAGTTCATAAGGATAGCCGGTATAGGTTTTTCAACCACCGGTAAGTCAGACAAGAGCTCATGCAGCCACTCTGCCTCTGCAGAAGCTGTATCCAAAGCAGCAAGTTCTGCTTCCATGGTTGATTTAGTCAAAATAGTCTGTTTACAAGACCTCCATACACTACACCACCTCCAAGGGTAAAAACATACCCACTAGTGGCGTAGATCTGATCAATATCAGAAATTCAGTTTGCATCACTATATCCCTCTAGCACAGCTGGGTACCCAGAATAGTGAATTCCAAAACTCATTGTACCTTTGAGATAACGCAAAACTCTTTCAAGTGCATGACAATGATTATCACCCGGGTTGGACATGTACCTACTCAACTTGCTCACAGCAAATGAGATATCTGGTCCAGTTGCGCTCGCTAGATACATGAGTGAACCAATAATCTGAGAGTATCTCAGTTGGTCTCTAGCAAACTTTCTGTTCTTTCTCAAAGTCACACTGGGATCATAAGGTGTTGGAGAAGGTTTACTATCCATAAAGCCAAAGCGACTCAAAACCTTCTCAACATAGTGAGATTGCAATAAAGTAACCCCACTCTCATCCTTAATCAGCTTAATGTTCAAAATAATATTAGCTTCACCCAGATCTTTCATATCAAAGCTCTTTGATAGGAAAGACTTGACCTCATTAATAACATCAATATTTGTTCCAAAAATAAGAATATCATCAACATATAAACATAATATAACAGATTGACCCCCACCATGTCGATAATACACACACCTATCAGCTTCATTAACAACAAAGCCTGCACTAATTAAAGTAGTGTCAAACTTCTCATGCCATTGTTTAGGTGCTTGTTTCAAGCCATACAAAGATTTCAATAACTTACACACTTTTTGCTCTTCACCTTTTACTACAAACCCATCAGGTTGATCCATATAGATCTCCCCATCCAACTCTCCATTAAGAAAAGCTGTCTTCACATCCATTTGATGAATGAGAAAACCATATGAGGCAGCCAGGGAAAGTAATACTCGAATAGTGATTAATCTAGCAACAGGTGAATAAGTATCAAAGAAATCCTCTCCTTCTTTTTGAGTATAACCCTTAGCCACAAGGCGAGCCTTGTACTTATCAATAGTACCATCAGGTCTAAGCTTCTTCTTGAACACCCACTTACAACCCACAGGTTTACAACCAAAAGGCAACTCAGATAACTCCCAGGTACCATTAGAAAGAATCGAGTCCATCTCACTACGAACAGCTTCTTTCCAATCATCTGCATCTAGAGATGCATATGCTTCTGTAATAGAAGTAGGAGTATCATCCACAAGGTACACAATGAAATCATCACCAAAGGATTTTGCAATCCTTCGTCTCTTGTTCCTCACAAGAATTTCATTGTCATCCTCCTCAAGAACTTCATTAAGTGGTTGTTCAAATGACTTAAGCGGAGACTCAATAGGTGTAGTAAAATCAGGAGTTAATTCAGAGGAAAACTTAGCATTGCTACGCATATCTTTCATAGGAAAAATGTTCTCAAAGAATGTAGCATCACGAGATTCAAAGATCGTATCCACATGCATATCAGGTACTTCAGATTTTACTACTAAAAATCTATAGGCAATGCTATGATGTGCATATCCTAAAAAGATGCAATCCACAGTCTTTGGTTCAAGTTTACGCTTCTTAGAAATTGGAACATTGACTTTCGCCAAACATCCCCACGTGCATAAGTATGTAAGTGATGGTTTCCTTCCAACCCAATACTCGTATGGAGTTGTCTCTTTATTTCTGTTTGGAACTCTATTCAGGACATGACTCGCAGTCAATAAAGCCTCCCCCCACCATGCCTTAGAAAGACCAACAGTATCTAACATGGCGTTCACCAAGTCAGTCAACGTGCGGTTTTTCCTCTCGGCAATCCCGTTTGATTCAGGAGAATAGGGAGCTGTCCTCTCATGAATAATACCATGTTCCGTACAGAATTCATCAAAAAGCATAGGAAAATACTCACCACCACGATCTGACCTTAGACGTTTAATCTTTCTCTCTAGTTGATTCTCAACTTTAGCCTTATAGATTTTAAAGTAGTCTAGTGTTTCATCTTTAGTTTTAAGCAAGTAAACATAACAATATCTAGTTGCATCATCAATTAAAGTCATGAAATATCTCTTTCCACCTTTTGTCAACACACCATTCATCTCACAAAGATCAGAATGTATGAGTTCTAGAGGTGCCAAGTATCTCTCCTCCGCTGCCTTGTGAGGCTTTCGAGGTTGCTTTGATTGCACACAACTATGACACTTAGAACCTTTAGCAACAGTGAAATCTGGAATTAAACTCAGGCTAGACAAACGTGACATTAAACCAAAGTTCACATGACATAAACGAGAATGCCAAATATAAGAACTATCATTAATGGTGCCACAAATATGATTTACTGACTTATTACAAAAATCTGTCAAAGATAGGCGGAACAAGCCTCCGCAATCATAGCCTTTACCAATAAATTGTCCATGCTTAGACATAACTACTTTATTGGACTCTAAAACTACTTTAAAACCATCTCTCAAAAGAAGAGATACGCTTGAAGGGTCGAGATGGCGGACTAGAGGGGGGTGAATAGTCCTTTCTAAAATTAATCACGTCGGCTAACCGAAACAAATGCGGAATTAAAACTATAGGTCTAGCCAAGACTACACCCCTCTACCTATACTCTATGACACCTTATAAAAGATCCTAAGCTAAGCAAATAAGGTGTCGGGCTAGCCAAAGCTCACCTAAACAATTCTAGCTTGCAAGGTTACACAAACCTAAGCAACTAGTACTCAATCAACCGGGGAGCTCCTACACATGCCACTAAGCAAAAGCACAAAGCCTAAGCTCACTAGCAATGCTCAATAACAAGGCTACACAAGCCAAATTAGAGAGCTCAAATTACTTAGCTACACAAACTAAGCAATGTGACTAACAAGGCTACTCAAGCCAATTAGTCACGCAAGAGAGCTACTTCTAAGCTACACAAGCAAAGAAGGTAACTAGCAAGCTACACAAGCTAACTAATTACAAGAGCAACTACACAAGCACAATATATATGAATGTAAATACAAGCTTGTGTAAGGGGAATGCAAACCAACGGGATGAACAAGGTTGACACGGTGATTTTATTCCGAGGTTCACTTGGTTGCCACCAAGCTAGTCCCCGTTGAGGCAAGCCCAAGGTTGCCGCCGATCCTCTTGCTAGTGGTGACCCTAAGTCACACTCTCCACGATGGAGTGCTCACCAAGAGCTCTAGCTTTCGATCCGGCCGGACCACTTGACGCTCTTCACGCCTCTCTTTTACTAGAGTTGCTCTTCACGATCTCCCGCGGGGTGAGCACAACACCCCTCACAAAGTGGTCGCCTCCGGAGCACCACTCAATCTCCGAGCGTGCTACCACGAAGCACACACAAGCCTCCAAGCCGTCTAGGAGGTGGCAACCTCCAAGAGTAACAAGCACCACCGGCTTGCAACTCGATCACCTAGTGCCACACTTACAATC
Source organism: Coix lacryma-jobi var. lacryma-jobi (assembly GCA_009763385.1). Classification (NCBI taxonomy): domain Eukaryota; kingdom Viridiplantae; phylum Streptophyta; class Magnoliopsida; order Poales; family Poaceae; genus Coix; species Coix lacryma-jobi. The sequence continues at coordinate 14,897,463 of CM019824.1, forward strand.
TCTCATGCACCGCACTAGAATCGCTCTCTCACTTAGCGGATATGATTAGCACTAATCCCAAGTGAGTTGGAGGGCTCCCAAGCACTCTCACATAAGGACACTAAGTCCCCAAGGTGCCCAACACACCAAATGGCCGGCCACCACCTCTACTTATAGAGAGAGGGCTCAAACTAGCTGTTTGGAATCGTGCTGAAATTTGAACTGCGGACAGTCCGCCCTTATAACCCCGGACAGTCCGCCCTTATAACGAAACTAGCCGTTAGGAGCTGCAACGGTCACCCCGGACAGTCCGCCCCTTGGGCCCGGACAGTCCGCCGTTGAAAATCGACAGCCTACACAGAACCTGTCCAGCAACCTTGTTCTCCGAAAAATTAGCCGGCGGACAGTCCGCCCTTATAGGCCCGGACAGTCCGCCGTTCACCTGTCAACCCAAGAACAGTGCGCTCGTAGCGTCCGATGCATCCCCATCGGAGCGTCCGAGGCCCGCGGACAGTCCGCCACTAAAATGGCAGACAGTCCGCCACTCTCCAGAAAGCCTCCCACGAGAACGACCATAACTCTTAGCTCCTAACTCGGAATTCGATGATCTTGGACATTTTGGAAAGCTTATTCAGAGGGCTACACAACCCACATGAACTCATAATCCAAAGCACAAAGGATCAATACAGTTTTCCAATCCAAGAACCATCACTTCTCTTTTTCAACCAAAGTTTTCTCCAAAACTTCCCCAACTTCTTCTCCTTTGCAAATGTGCCAACACCACCAAGTGCATACAACCTTGTGCATGTGTGTTATCATTTTCACAATCATTTTTCAAAGGATTTTGACTTGCACTCACCACGCCACTCGATCCTAGTAACAACGCAATGTTAGATCGCTCAAGTGGCACTAGATGACCAATATGCAAACAAGTTTGCTCCTCTTGATAGTACGGCCATCTATCCTAAACCCGGTCATAATCTTCTCTACACACCTATGACCAGTGAAATGAAATGCCCTACAAATATACCTTTGCCTTGCGCATTCCATTCCATCTCCTTCGGTGTTGATGCAACACATGCACCAACCTATCATCAAATGATATGATCCACTTCATATCATCACATGGCCTCCATGGTCCATCGATCTTGACCTCACTTGCTCTTCACCATTGCTTTGGTCCTTCGGCGCCAAGTCTTTGCTCAAGCCTCCCGACACTCGGTACCAACGGCTTCAAAGCCTCCAACTTGCCCTTCACCTTTGCAACCGGTGAAAGGTCCTTGTTTGGTTTTGGTAATTGAGTGACAACTTAGGTGGACTAATATGTGTTTAAAGTGAATTACACAGGTGATTAGTCCACAGGTGATCATGTGTGAGCAACATATGCCATAGAGGAGAATTGGCTTGGAGGATGTTGCAATGCTCATGCATGAAGATGAAGAAGGAGCTTAATGCATATGTGACATGACATGTGGTCATATGGCTAAGATGGAGAAGATCAAGGCAAGACTTGGCTTGATGGACCGGTTGCGAAGGTGAAGGGCAAGTTGGGGCTTTGAAGCCGTTGGTACCGAGTGTCGGGAGGCTTAAGCAAGACTTGGCGCCGAAGGACCGAAGCGATGGTGAAGAGCAAGTGATGTCAAGATCGATGGACCATGGAGGCCATGTGATGATATGAAGTGGATCATATCATTTGAAGATAGGTTGGTGCATGTGTTGCATCAACACCGAAGGAGATGGAATGGAATGCGCAAGGCAAAGGTATATTTGTAGGGCATTTCATTTCACCGGTCATAGGTGTGTAGAGAAGATTATGACCGGGTTTAGGATAGATGGCCGTACTATTAAGAGGAGCAAACTTGTTTGCATATCGGTCATCTAGTGCCACTTAAGCGATCTAACTTTGCGATGTTACTATGATCGAGTGGCGTGGTGAGTGCAAGTGAAAATCCTTTGAAAAATGATTGTGAAAATGCTAACACACTTGCACAAGATGATGAACACTTGGTGGTGTTAGCACATTTGCAAAGGAGAAGTTGTTGGAGTTGGTTTGGATCAACTCGGAGATGAAAATGAAGTTTTCTGTGTGTTGTCGGTGGTACCGACCCTGGGTTGTCGGTGGTACCGCCCAAGGATGCAGCGCGCAGACCTCTCTGGACCGAAGCGGTTTTGGCCTGGCGGTGGTACCGCCATTACCTCGGTACTACCGCCGGCGGTGGTACCGACCGGATGGTCGGTGGTACCGTGGCCCTGAGGAGTTTCGCGAGGCTCTCTGTAGTTTTTGAAAATGGCTTGCCGGTAGTACCCGCCATTACCTCGGTACTACCGCCCACGGTGGTACCGACGCAAGGTCGGTAGTGGCTGGTTTTTCGCGAGGCTCTCTGTTGTTTTGAAAAAATGGCTTGCCGGTAGTACCGCCATTACCTCGGTACTACCGCCCACGGTGGTACCGACGCAAGGTCGGTAGTGTCTGGTTTTTCGCAGAGCTCTCTGGTCGCGGCGATTTTGGCCTGGCGGTAGTACCGCCATGACCTCGGTACTACCGACCTCGGAGGAACCGACCAGGGGTCGGTGGTTTGCCTAAATCTGCGCGATGTGAGGTAACGGCTAGTTTGACTAAGCCGGTAGTACCGCCCAGGAAGGGTCGGTACTACCGACCGAGGCGCAGGAAAGGGGAAACGGCTAGTTGGCCGCTCCTCTCTATAAATAGGAGTTGAGGCCGGCTTAGGGCCGGCTGCTGAGCACTCCAAAGCCTTGGTGGCTTGAGTGGATGTGCCTGGGAGCCCTCTAACTCGCTTGTGCTTGCTAGTGCGCGAATCTATTGCGAGTGAGCGATTCTAGTGCGTTGCTTTGAGAGATAGCATCGAGTGGCACTAGGTGTTCGAGTTGCAAGCCGGTGGTGCTTATTACTCTTGGAGGTTGCCACCTCCTAGACGGCTTGGTGATCGAGTCTCCGTCGTGAAGCCCGCGTGAAGATTGTGCGTGGCTCCGGAGAAGGATTGTGAGGGGCATTGTGCTCGCCCCGCGGGGATCGCGAAGAGCAACTCTAGTGGATTGCGCGTGTCATTGAGTTACCCTCACTTGTGGGTGAGTTCTTGCGGCGCTCGAGTGTCGAGCTAGGTGTGGTGCCTATTAGCCGCCGAACTACCAAAGTGTGTGGTCGACACAACGGGGACTAGCTTGGTGGCAACCAAGTGAACCTCGGGAGAAAAATCACCGTGTCAACTTCGTGTTCATCTTCTCGGTGGTTTGCAAACTCTTTTCACTAGCTTGTATTTACTTGTTCATATACATGTGCTAGTTGCTCTTATGATTAGTTGGCTTGTGTAGCTTGCTAGTTACCTTCCTTGCTTGTGTAGCATAGAAGTTGATCCCATGAGTGACTAGTTGACTTGTAGTCTTGCTAGTCACATTGCTTAGTTTGTGTAGCTAAGTTGAGCTCTCTAATTTGGCTTGTGTAGCCTTGTTATTGAGCATTGCTAGTGAGCTTAGGCTTTGTGCTTTTTGCTTAGTGGCATGTGTAGGAGCTCCCCGGTTGTTTGAGTACTAGTTGCTTAGGTTTGTGTAACCTTGCAAGCTAGAATTGTTTAGGTGAGCTCTAGCTAGCCCGACACCTTATTTGCTTTGTTTAGGATCTTTTATAAGGTGTCATAGAGTATAAGTAGAGGGGTGTAGTCTTGGCTAGACCGATAGATTTAATTCCGCATTTGTTTCGGTTAGCCATTCCGCTGCAATTAAGTTTAAGTTTTTAGAAAAGACTATTCACCCCCCCTCTAGTCCGCCATCTCGACCCTTCAATTGGTATCGGAGCAAGGTCTCTCATTTGTGGTCTTCACCGACCCGAGAGGATGGCGACTTATGGGCTAGATAATGTGTGTGATACACATATTTTTGATGGCACACACTTTGCACAATGGAAACACCATATGCTTGATCATTTTCGTGCAAAGGGGCCAAAGTTTTGGTGGATTATCACTAGTGGTCTCACTCATGTTTTGGACCATAGAAATCTCACCAAAGCTCAAAAGGATCTCTTTGAACTTGATGCAAATGCTTATTGTTATCTAATGGATGCATTGAGTTTTGAGTTGTTTTACAAGATCAACTCCAAAGGGACCGCCCATGAGATGTGGGATTCCATCAAGACCACCTTCGGTGATCCCTCCACGTTTGATGATGGCAAGTTCATAAAGGAGGATGAACCGGTGGTACATGAGGATGTTGAGCATGACCGCAACATAGTTGTTGTGGAAGATTGCTCCACCTCATGTTCAAGTGATGCAATCAATGAAAATACTTCAAGCACACTTGACAAGATGGAAGATGATGCCTCAAGTGATGCAAGTGATGATTCAACCTCAAGCACACTTGATGGTAATAATGGTACATGCTCCAATGATGATGCTACTACAAGCTCTCCAACATCATCATATTGCTTCATGTCACAAGGTGACACTAAGGTATCAAATTGCAATATGATTAATCATGATTCCTATGATGAGCTTGTTAGTAGACTCGCTAGCATGACCATTGCTTTAGAAAATGAGTTAGCTAAAAATGCAAAATTGACATTAGAAAACTCATTTCTAAAGAATGCATGTGAACAACAAAATCATTTACTTTATGTTACTACTTGTTCACATGATGAGCTTAAATTGACTCATGAGGAACTATGTGTTACTCATGATAATTTGGTAAAAGACCATGCTTTTCTCACTAGTAAGCTTTCTAATGAACAAATTAAAACTAGTGAGAGCTCATCACATGGGACAATTGATCAATCGCATACTTGTGCTAACCCTTGTGATGAAGAAAAGAAGCATGTATCCACCTCTTGTGAAGATTTATTATCTATGCCATGTTCTTTACATCTAGATGCTTGTTCTACTTCTATGTCTTGTGAGACTAACCTTTTGAAGGAGAACAATGAGCTCAAAAGTGAAGTGAAGAACTTGAGCAACAAGTTAGAGAGGTGGTGCAAATCAAAGGTCACCCATGAGCACATGATGAAGAATCAAAGAAGCTATGGTGACAAGAGTGGCATTGGCTTCAACAAAAGCAATGCCAAGGGCAAGAAAATGAGGAAGCAAGAAGAAAAGAAGCTATCTCATTTCATGTGCTATCAATGCCATGAGATGGGACATCTTGCAAAAGCTTGCCCCAACAAGAAGAAGCCCCAAGCTCAAATCAAGAACAACCATCATGATGGTGACTTGATGAAGAAGAAGAAAACAAGAAGGGGCGGAAGAGCAAGGCATCCAACTCATATCCATGATGCCAAGATGATGATGAGCAAGAATGAAGAAAAGAAGAAAGATTTGGCTCACATCAAATGCTACAAGTGTGGTGACATGGGACACTTTGCCTCGAAGTGTCCTAACAAGCTTGAGAAGAAGGCTCAAGCAACTCATGAGAGGCAAGGCAATGAGAAGCAACGAATGAGCAAAGAAGAGAAGGCTCAATCCAAGAAAAGTTGCTACTCATGCCGGGAAAGGGGACACATGGCTCATTCATGTCCCCTAGGTACCATGGCATTGGAGGCTTGACTCAATTGATTTCATATTATTCATCATGTGATTGATTCAAGTAATGAAGCCTAGTGCTATCCAAACCCAATGCCAAGACAAAAGAAGTGAAGTCCAAGTGCAAAACATACAAGTGCAAAAGATCAAGTTGTGATGTTTGATTGGAATTATTTGAAGGCTTGCAATCTAATTGAGTAGAAGCTTGCTATTTGGATGATCGTGAGCTACTAAGGTATATCTCTAGTTGATCATGTTATTTTAGATGCATATGAGATGATCGAATCGGATATATATGCATATGTTGCTTGCTATAAGATGATTGAATGGATTTGATGCTTAGTGATCAAAATTGAGTTAGTTTGAATGGATATGTTCATAAGACTTCTTTTAGTGAGTGGTTTGAATGGATATATGTCTTGTGTTGATGTTCAAACAAGTTTAGCTCAAGTTTGATTCAAATTGGTAGAGTATAGCTCAATTGCTCAAAGTTGTCAAAAATCTGAAATCTGAGCTAGCTGTGATAATAGCCATGTTTGAATGATCAAATCTATTTGGATTGGCTTGAAATTTGGTACACATGCTCTACACTTGTGATATTAGTCGCTGTGCAAAATTCATGATTATTGGATAAGATGTACTTTGGTTTTGGAGTAGATCTTGTCAACTATTGTGCAGCAGTTTTCAGCATGTAGTACTATGGAAAGAATTGAAATCTGGTAGCAATCTAGAAAGCCAATAAAGCTCAAATTTTTATGGCTGCTAGAACACTTAGAGAGGCACATCTCCACAAAATTTCATAGTCATTAGACTTATATTTTGGGAGATATGCATGTTTCTTTGAGAAGGACAGAATCTGCCAAAAAGTGACAAATATTGGATTGATTTAGAGTCACTTTGATTGAAAGGCCCTCAAGTTGGAATCATGTTTATAAAGTGGTTGAGGGACCTATGTTTGGTTTTGAGATGAGCTAGAAGTATGGCAAATATGAGTACAAGTTCATGTGATTGGGAAGTGTATTTGGCACACATTTGGTACTCAAATTGAAGATCAAGACCAACATCAAGATGAAGATAAAGATCAAGCTCTAGTATCAAATTGAAGATCATTTGGAAGAAAGAAAAGGACTCAAAGAGGAATTCAAAGTCACATTTTCAAGAAGAGTTTAATTGGATCAATCAAACAAGGTCAATTCAAGTGAGTATCAAGGATGGTTCTTTGGAGAGAGGTCACTTCTCCCTTTTGTAGGGGCTTGCCGCCTTTGGTAGGTTAACCAAGTATGATACTTGGAAGGCTAATATGGAAGTGGTGATTCAAAGGATATTTGAGATGCTTAGTTGAAGCAATGAAAGGATTGACCAAGCAAAGCAAGCAGCATGCAAGATAGTAAAGCAAATCATGACAATTCAAGTGGTATTCATATGCAAGCTATGTTCAAATGAAGAAGCAAGCCAACCACAACAAGATAGCGCACTTAATCATATGAGTGAAGATTTGTTCTATCAATTGGTATATATTGGTCTTCACCATGGACTTCACATTGCTATTTGGAGCTTAATTGGAATCAAATGACTATCCTCTACTCCAAGATAGCAAAGGTATCATTGTAATGTGCATGATCATATTCATCCCTTACTAGTATGCGGTTAGTGCATATAGTACATGCTCAATAGGATCATGCATAACAATTGAAAAGTTTAAATTCATAGCCTACCACTATTGCTTGATTGACTATATGATCTAGTGGATAGTATGTGAATTTGTTCATGAGCTAGTGAACCCAAGTACTTGATCTAGAAGATGAACATTCAAGTGTCTAATTCAACATGAGTAAGATAACCATTGAAAGATGTGTGAAGAAGCTTACTCTAGAGCAAACCGAGTTAGATATCTTGTGCAATATTGCCTAGTTCAAGTCACAAATGAGAAGCTCATGAAGATGACAAGAGTTCAAGAAAAAGACAATAATGCCAATGGATATCAAGTTTCAATTTTCATTCAATTGGTATCCTACAAGACTTCAAGTGATCCTCAACTTTAAGTGATCAATTCAAGCAAAACATCCCTCACCATCAAGAGCTCAAGTTTATCAAGTGGATGACCCATGCTATGACATAAGGGAGGTGCCCCACCTATTGGTATCAAGGTCAAAGATCCTACACATGGTGTCATTCCAACACATATGGTGGTGTCCATAAAAAATGAAGACTCAAGTATCAACCATCTACCCTAGTCCAACTCTTTGTATCAAGAGAAGCATACCTTTTGTGGTCATTGATGACAAAGGGGGAGAAATTGTGGCAAAGATATGTCATTTATGATATGTCAAGGACAAAGGGGAGAAGTCAAGAAAAGAAGATGGACATGGATCAAGAGGGAGCAAGATTGAAGGATCAAAATTCTTGGACAATGAGAGCACACAAGTAGGGGGAGCAAGCTCATGAACTTGGTTGTTGTATTTGATATGTGCATAATCATGTGCTTGCTTGCATTGCATAAGTTTTAAAATTTTATATGCATGCTTGTGTGGTGTATGCTAGTTATAGGATTTAATTGATGAATTGATAACTAGCATGCATAGGTTAATAGCTAGACTTGTGCTTTTAATGCAAAACTAGACCCTTGCTATTAATGTTGATCTCACGGGGTTTTCTAGTTTTTATGATGTCTAGCTACTCTTCGATGCTAAGGATGAATCAAAATGTGGTATGCACGCTTCAAAGGTAAAATTTCATCATGTATACCTTAGCGTCACTTAGTAGTGCTAACACTCCCACAAATTTCATATTTATGCATGTGTGCAAGCTTGAAACCAAACCATTTGAGCACACATGTAGGGGGAGTTAACACTACAAAGTCGGGTTGTATGGTGCTTATCCAAATTCTCTTATATGGTCTTAATGTTGGATAAGTAACATAGAACCCAAAGAGCTTAATTTCCATATCTTTGTAGAATTGTCATCAATTACCAAAAAGGGGGAGATTGAAAGGTCCTTGTTTGGTTTTGGTAATTGAGTGACAACTTAGGTGGACTAATATGTGTTTAAAGTGAATTACACAGGTGATTAGTCCACAGGTGATCATGTGTGAGCAACATATGCCATAGAGGAGAATTGGCTTGGAGGATGTTGCAATGCTCATGCATGAAGATGAAGAAGGAGCTTAATGCATATGTGACATGACATGTGGTCATATGGCTAAGATGGAGAAGATCAAGGCAAGACTTGGCTTGATGGACCGGTTGCGAAGGTGAAGGGCAAGTTGGGGCTTTGAAGCCGTTGGTACCGAGTGTCGGGAGGCTTAAGCAAGACTTGGCGCCGAAGGACCGAAGCGATGGTGAAGAGCAAGTGATGTCAAGATCGATGGACCATGGAGGCCATGTGATGATATGAAGTGGATCATATCATTTGAAGATAGGTTGGTGCATGTGTTGCATCAACACCGAAGGAGATGGAATGGAATGCGCAAGGCAAAGGTATATTTGTAGGGCATTTCATTTCACCGGTCATAGGTGTGTAGAGAAGATTATGACCGGGTTTAGGATAGATGGCCGTACTATTAAGAGGAGCAAACTTGTTTGCATATCGGTCATCTAGTGCCACTTAAGCGATCTAACTTTGCGATGTTACTATGATCGAGTGGCGTGGTGAGTGCAAGTGAAAATCCTTTGAAAAATGATTGTGAAAATGCTAACACACTTGCACAAGATGATGAACACTTGGTGGTGTTAGCACATTTGCAAAGGAGAAGTTGTTGGAGTTGGTTTGGATCAACTCGGAGATGAAAATGAAGTTTTCTGTGTGTTGTCGGTGGTACCGACCCTGGGTTGTCGGTGGTACCGCCCAAGGATGCAGCGCGCAGACCTCTCTGGACCGAAGCGGTTTTGGCCTGGCGGTGGTACCGCCATTACCTCGGTACTACCGCCGGCGGTGGTACCGACCGGATGGTCGGTGGTACCGTGGCCCTGAGGAGTTTCGCGAGGCTCTCTGTAGTTTTTGAAAATGGCTTGCCGGTAGTACCGCCATTACCTCGGTACTACCGCCCACGGTGGTACCGACGCAAGGTCGGTAGTGGCTGGTTTTTCGCGAGGCTCTCTGTTGTTTTGAAAAAATGGCTTGCCGGTAGTACCGCCATTACCTCGGTACTACCGCCCACGGTGGTACCGACGCAAGGTCGGTAGTGTCTGGTTTTTCGCAGAGCTCTCTGGTCGCGGCGATTTTGGCCTGGCGGTAGTACCGCCATGACCTCGGTACTACCGACCTCGGAGGAACCGACCAGGGGTCGGTGGTTTGCCTAAATCTGCGCGATGTGAGGTAACGGCTAGTTTGACTAAGCCGGTAGTACCGCCCAGGAAGGGTCGGTACTACCGACCGAGGCGCAGGAAAGGGGAAACGGCTAGTTGGCCGCTCCTCTCTATAAATAGGAGTTGAGGCCGGCTTAGGGCCGGCTGCTGAGCACTCCAAAGCCTTGGTGGCTTGAGTGGATGTGCCTGGGAGCCCTCTAACTCGCTTGTGCTTGCTAGTGCGCGAATCTATTGCGAGTGAGCGATTCTAGTGCGTTGCTTTGAGAGATAGCATCGAGTGGCACTAGGTGTTCGAGTTGCAAGCCGGTGGTGCTTATTACTCTTGGAGGTTGCCACCTCCTAGACGGCTTGGTGATCGAGTCTCCGTCGTGAAGCCCGCGTGAAGATTGTGCGTGGCTCCGGAGAAGGATTGTGAGGGGCATTGTGCTCGCCCCGCGGGGATCGCGAAGAGCAACTCTAGTGGATTGCGCGTGTCATTGAGTTACCCTCACTTGTGGGTGAGTTCTTGCGGCGCTCGAGTGTCGAGCTAGGTGTGGTGCCTATTAGCCGCCGAACTACCAAAGTGTGTGGTCGACACAACGGGGACTAGCTTGGTGGCAACCAAGTGAACCTCGGGAGAAAAATCACCGTGTCAACTTCGTGTTCATCTTCTCGGTGGTTTGCAAACTCTTTTCACTAGCTTGTATTTACTTGTTCATATACATGTGCTAGTTGCTCTTATGATTAGTTGGCTTGTGTAGCTTGCTAGTTACCTTCCTTGCTTGTGTAGCATAGAAGTTGATCCCATGAGTGACTAGTTGACTTGTAGTCTTGCTAGTCACATTGCTTAGTTTGTGTAGCTAAGTTGAGCTCTCTAATTTGGCTTGTGTAGCCTTGTTATTGAGCATTGCTAGTGAGCTTAGGCTTTGTGCTTTTTGCTTAGTGGCATGTGTAGGAGCTCCCCGGTTGTTTGAGTACTAGTTGCTTAGGTTTGTGTAACCTTGCAAGCTAGAATTGTTTAGGTGAGCTCTAGCTAGCCCGACACCTTATTTGCTTTGTTTAGGATCTTTTATAAGGTGTCATAGAGTATAAGTAGAGGGGTGTAGTCTTGGCTAGACCGATAGATTTAATTCCGCATTTGTTTCGGTTAGCCATTCCGCTGCAATTAAGTTTAAGTTTTTAGAAAAGACTATTCACCCCCCCTCTAGTCCGCCATCTCGACCCTTCAACCGGTCCATCAAGTTAAGTCTTGCCTTGATCTTCACCATCTTAGCCACATGACCACATGTCATGTCACATATGCAATAAGCTCATTCTTCATCACATGCATGAGCATTGCAACATCCTTCAAACCATTTCACCCCTATGGCATATGTTGCTCATACGTGATCACCTGTGGACTTAACACATGTGTATCTCACATAAACATCATTAGTCCACCTAAAGTTATCACTCAATTACCAAAACCAAACTAGGACCTTTCAATGCTATCAAGGTTCTTGCGTATAGTAGGGACATGCTGCACGTTCTTCAGTTGCACGATCTTCCCCGAAGTAAACTTCAGATCTACCGTGCCAACACCACGAACAGAAGCATGTGATCCATTCCCCATTAGGACGGAGGAACCTTGGAGCCCCTGATAAGAAGAAAACAGAGAGATATCAACACACACGTGAATATTAGCACCTGTACCAACCCACCAATTTGGTGATTGAAATACTGATAGTACAGTAGGAAAATTACCATACCCGTCATCAGCATCGCTAGTAGTCACAAGGTTGACATTCTTCTTTTTCCCTTTTCGGTCCGCTCGCTCCGGACACTCTTTGGAAAAATTTCCAAACTCTCCACAAGTGAAGCACGACAACTCTGCTTTATTCTTCTTCTTCTTTTTAAATGTAGTAGTAGTTTTAGCATTGAAAGACTTAGGCTTTCCTTTGTACTTGCCATGGTTTTTCTGGACGAAGTGGGCGCTAGCTCTTTCCTCGTTCCCCTTCTCAGTGTTATCTTTAGCCCGAGCCTTCTCTTCAACATCAAGAGATGCTATCAGGTTTTCAACTGATATTTTCTGTCTCTTGTGTTTAAGGCTTATGGCGAAATTCCTCCAAGAGGAAGGTAGCTTTGCAATAATGCACCCAACCACAAACTCATCGGGTATAACATAGTTGAGGAGTTCAAGCTCTTTTGCCAGACGGTGTAACTCATGAGCTTGCTCGACTATAGATTTGTTCACAACAATCTTGTAGTCATGAAAAGTCTCCATGATGTACAACTCTTTGCCAGCATCTGAAGCACCAAAGGTAGCTGCCAGATAATCCACAAAGTCTTTGCGTCTTTAATGTGCAGAATTGTATCAAAGATATGATCAGCAAGGACATTCTGCATAACTCCCACAAAGATTTGGTTGGCATCCTGGAAAGCTCTCTGATCATCTTCAGAGATATTTCCCTCGGGCATACCAGCACTCACCCAGAACACTTTCATGGTCGTCAACCAATTGGTGACCTTAACTTGCCATCTCTTAAAGTGTTCTCCAGAAAACTTTTTTGGCTTCAGCACATCAACAAAACTAGCCATAGTTAATTCTGGAAACCTATAATAAGGTTTTTGGATTGTTAAAAGAATAGGCAATTTCAAGATTAAAACCAGAATATAAATCATGATAAATTGATGATCTAGATATCTCAGATTGTATTGTTTACTTGCATAACAAAACATACATAATATGATCTCAAACATGACAACCAGTGTAAACATAGCTCGTACACCAGATAGATTAAAAAGCAAGAACAAAGGCACAAGATCTGGTATAAGCATAGACATTAGATCACGAACGGCGTACCTTTCTGTTGCTGGAGAAGACGGTGGCGGAGTCGGTGCTGGACGATCCTCGATGAGCGCTAGAGGAAGTGCTCGGAGCAGTTGACGACGAGTACGTCTTGACGCAGCGCCGCCTGACTTGGACGGTAGACGACCCGTTGTTGAAGACGAGAGCAGTCGCGCGACGAGCGCTTCCCAAAAACCTTATTCGCCTTCTCCCGGTGCAGGATCGCAAAGACGAGGGTTCCGGAGACCTGCTCGCCCGGTCGCTGGTGCACGCAAGCGAACGGATTGTAGACGACTAGACGGCAACGCAAAAGCGATATGAGGCAAACCCTAGCTCGAGAGGTGTTGAGGTGCGTTTTGGCGTGGCCGATAGGTTGCTTATATAACCCTGTTGAACCGACCTCGTGTCGCGATCATGATCTAAATCGTTTTAGGACTCTTGAGTCGTAACTGTTTAGGACTCTGCAACTTGAAGGCCAAGAAACCAAAAACTAAAACTGCAAAAGGATACCGCGCTCCCGCAAGGCGAGGAGCCAGATTTCGGCGGACCAGTCACTTAGGTGTTGTGCACCAGCGCAAGCCGCCCTGCCCCGCCCGGCGAGGCGAGTGAGCGCGCGTGTGGACTTCTCTTTCTCCTTCTCACACTAGATTTGAGGAAGTGGAGAGGACTTCCATAAGGTGGGACTAAAGAGTTCCACTTCCCTCTTTGCACACACATGTATGGGCTTTGAGATTTATTTAGGAATTTCAGAATTATTATTGGGCCAAGCTCGTATAAAATCTAACAACAACTGTAAACACGTTGCGTTTTGTGCAACGGACAGTTGGGATACACTGGTAGGTCCGAACTACTGCTTCGATTTTGTGCACTTGCCTTTCACGTTAGAAAAAGGTTAAACTGGCTTGCTACTAGGACAGGACTAGTGTCTCGCCGTGAAATAGTATTACCGGCGACTGGAACACAAGGGTCACGCTCACGCGTACTCCCCCGTCCCTAAATAACTGTACGTGGAAATCCGTATTTCACTCACAGACACGCTTTCCGGACGACAATAAAAAAGGAACAGAGCGAGTACAGATCAATTACTGTCAGTGGCAGTGCCGCTTTCTCGTCTTTTTTAGTTTCTCTGTCTACCCATACTGATGCTTCTTTTCATGTGAAAAAAAAAGGGATTCATGCATTCTCATGCACTGCATTTGCTTCAGTTATCATAGTGGTCGTCAATCGGCGTGACCCATAGGGCCATAGGCAGATTCCTCAGGGAGTCTCGTCTTTATTCGCCCATAATAGTTTCCCATCAGTTTGCTGACACGTAAAACACGTTGGCAGGATACGAACGCTGCTAAAAATTGCGCCGCTGCTTGCTGCAGGCCGACGGGCCCAACTCGTACTCGTTGCCTCGAGTTTCCAACTCCGCACAAGAATTTCGCTACCAACATGGGCTAACCGGGCCGTGCTCCGGGCCACGAGACGCAGAGACGGGACGGGAGGGAGCTGTGGCATAGGTCCATAGCCGCCCACACATGGATGTTTGGGGCCAATGGCCTCTGATCATTTATGAAAAAATTAGTTCCTTCATCCTTGATTCTAAAAAAGGCTCAGCTTAGTTTCTTGACCCTATTTCTATTGAATTTAGTTATTTGGCCTTAAAAAGAACTTTGTTTAGTTTTTTAGCCCTTCCGTTAGTTTGAGGAGTTAATGGTGTTAACTTATATATATACGAAATGACTCTTTTACTCCTGGCATAGCTATAGTAGACCATACATAGTACAATATATTTTGACCGCAAAATCATTATTATAATTTATACATGACAATGTCACAATGACCATTTGAAATACATATAAATTTCATAATTGCAATTATCAGCATTTGTTGATTGGTGAAAAAAAAAGTCCGACGGTTGGTGGAACATATTTTTTATATTTAGAATCATGACTGCTGATACTATTTTTAATAAACATAATGAAACTTAAAATAATTTAATGTTGGCATGATTTAAAAAAACAAACCTAGATTTGCACTTGTGTTGGGATAGAGAGAGAATAGACATGGGAAGCTGTTCAGGTGTGGGCTGTGTGGACTAGCCAACAACGTCACTTGAGAGCCCAACGGACAGTACAGACCGACGTGATTTCCGAAGTCGCAGGCCAGGGCGCCAGGCCGTAAGGAACGGAAAGCCCATGCCTCGGGCCATATTGCAGCATTCGTACGTATACGTACATGATACATACTTACTACTAGGTAGGGAGTAGTATTTTGGTATATGCGAACCAGCCTATTATCAACTCTGCTGCATTGCAACTATTGTAATCGGTAGTAGTAGCAGTCGCTAGCTGGTAGTACACGGCGGTAACACACCCACCCACCCGTCGCTAACACAACGAATCGTTATTTCCGGCGGGCCGTTTCCCCCGCCCGCTCACGCCGGCGTGAGCCCGTGTTTGAGCGCCGCCTTCCACACGACGTCGATCCGGTCCAAGTCGATGGCGCCCACCTCGTGGTGCTCCCACCCTTCCAGGCAGTGCACCACGCCGCCGGCGTGGCACGCGTGCACCACCCCGCGCTCCATCGTGTACTGCAATGCAACAACAAAGCCATTAGAATTGAATGCCAGCGGCGCGGCGCACACGGATCATAACCAAAGCGTGGATGCGCTCCGAACTGGTCCATTCATCGAGCTGATCACGGACGGACGTAGCACAGTACCTCGCAGGAGCCGAGGCCCTGGACGTCCTTGGGGAGCCTCATGGCGGCGAGCTTGCCGTAGGTGCAGTCCCGGCGGAAGCCGATGATGGGCGGCACCACGAACTGGTGGAAGTGCGTGCCCGGCGGCGCCCACCGCTGCTCCCGCGGCGACAGCCACTTGCCGACGATCCAGGTCTGGAACACACACGGTGCACCGTTGTCAGTACGCATCAGATGCCATGAAGCATGCAGAACGCTTTCAGTACGTACGTACCTTGCAGCTCTGCGCCGCCTGATACTTGGTGACCTGCACGAGGTACTGCTGGGACTCTGACGGCGCCTCCCTCTGGATCTTCAGGAACCTCTCCGTCGAAAGCGTCAGCATCTGGTTTGTTTTGGTTTCAGATCGAGCAGCAGCATTATCATTACTATTATGAATCGTAATCCAAGTTCAGTCGTCAGTCAATTTAGTAAGTACTTGTTTCAGAATGCGCCCGCACAGTTACGCACCAAGACCCTGATCTTCTTCCTGCAGAGGTAGAGCGCGATGGCCCTGCCGAGCTTGGAGGTGGCGCCGGTGAGGAACACCTCCCTGGCGTTGCTGGGGATCTCGTTGAGGATCACAGCCGCCGTCAGGGTGTTGCCGTGCACCACCCTCACTCGCAGGTTCGGGTGCTTGCTCACGAACAGCGTGCCGCCGCCGTTGAGGGCCTCGTTCTGCCCCGCCGCAGGTAACAAATAGGGAGATATATAGTTCGATGGTTAGTTCGTTCTGGTCCAACCCTTTTTTTCTTTCCTGACCATATTATATTGCTTGTTCATCATCCCCAGTTTTACTGAAATCAACATGCAGGGGGATAGGATAATAACGCTGGACTGGAGAATGGAGATCGAGACCTTGTTCAGTGCAGCAAGGCTGATGACTTTGACGCCCATCTTGTCTGCCCTGAGGATGGCCAGCTCGATCTGGCGGTTGATGCCCTTCTTCGCCGACGGGATGAAGTACTGCAGTTGGACAACGGAAACCAAGAGAGAGAGACAGGCATGCAATGCAATCAGTTTCAGTTTCCCGGTCGGCCGGTCATCAACAGAACAGAAGGCATATAGTAGGGTCGGATTCAATTCAGTTTGGTTTCTGGTGGTGACCTGGAAGCCGTATCTGGGGACGCTCCACGTCTGGTGGAGCCGGCCGCGGAGGAAGTAGAAGCTGACGGTGAAGGTCTTGGAGAAGAACCACTGGAGGAGCATGAAGGCGAAGGCGACGGGCCAGAGCGGGAGCAGCACGGGGCGCGTGGCCCACGGCAGCGAGCTGCAGGACCGGAACGCGAACGGCACGTGCATCGACGACACCACGTCCACGACGTGCGCCAGGAACACGAACTCCGGCACCCGGTCGTTCATGCCTACAGTATACAGCATTCGGTGGTACGTGTTCAATTTTCAGGACTAGTAGATCGCTGGCAGCATCGATCGATGGAGACATGAGCTAGCAACAAATCTGGACTAGTAGTACGTAGTACCTTGGTCGACCTGTTTCTGAAGCTCCCACGATTTGGAGCTGATGGTCCCTCCAAGGGCGTCGTACAGCGGCATAAACAGGCAGAAATTGCAGTCCTTCTCCCTGTGGTGCAGGCTTAAATACCTGCAAGTAGTACGTTCATCACCACACCACAACACAACACAGAATAGCGTCATTGATGATCAGCCAGCTAATAACACAGTTTTTGTTTTTGTTTTTGTTTTTGTTTTTTCCACCCCTTTATTTAAAAATCAGCGTTGCGGCGGCAAGACCGTTATGGCGTTTTTGCATGCCCCCTTGTTCCCATGCACACCCACATGCTAATAAGGTCATTTTTGGATCTTGATCTTGGCCAACGGCGACGAGAATGTGAAGAAGGGGACAAGTCATATATAGCAGCAGGACCAGTACGTGGTAATGGTAGCCCGCCACCTCCGATCGATCCCTGTCCCGGTGCGGTACGAGGATCATTGATTGCCCAAACATGGGGTGCTGATGCCTGCCGCGTGCCAGCCAGCTGCATGCAGGACCCGAACGAACATGGCCCGACGACCGGTCGTCGGTCGGCACCGCCGTAAAGGCGAGCCGCCACCCGGGTACGGGATACACGGCAACAGGACGGACGGGCGCACCTCACATGGCCGGCCGGCGCCCGGCGCGGCTCGATCGCCGGCCCTGCGGGAAGGCCCCTGCCTGCAGGGCGCAGGCTGCAGCTGGCAATCAAGAGAGACATATGTGTGCCGCATAGTATAGGCGGCACGGACAGTAATGCAAGCAAGCAGTGAGCATGCAGGCACCGGCGCGCCCGGCCGGCGGGTCACATGCGTACGGTACGCGGCCCCCCTGTCGTCGCCGGGAGCTTTGATTCCACCACACCACCGATCACGGACCGCGGCCTAGCTATCTAGCTGGTGCTGACGAGATCATCCATCAACTGTGTGTGCGGTCGATCCGGTGCACTTTTAATGTGGGCCCCGCGCGCGGCGACGTTCTCTTGATCTGTGTGTGACTCTGGGAGAGAAGGGTGGACCGTGGACAGGACATGCATCTGGGATTGAGAGCATTACGTAGTACATTATTATTGGTGTGTGCAGCGAAATGAACAGGAACATTCTCATCAGAACAGCCCGGCAGCGGCTGATCCGATCGACAATCCCACGAGATCTGAACGTACACTCCGGCTCAATTAGTGGGTTCTATACGTACATGTTTGGTTGTTATACAGTATTATCCTGGTCGCTAATTAGTCGTGCATGCATGGCTGGCAAGGCTGTGTGTCACACCGTACCTAGACAAAAGGGTTCAAATAAATGACACCAAATCGGCCAGGCCGTCTCATTGATGGACGTACGTACTCGCTCGAAGAAACACGATGCATGCAAGATTGTATAATAATATCATGATGTAAATCTTGCAATTATAATTATATAATGTAATTAATTACGATCACTAGTACTGTTGTTTCGCTGTTCGTTTTCATAACTGATTTTGGCTATTTTAATAATATTATATGAGAGAGAAAAACGCTGAAATATGACCAGTAAGACAACGAGATTTCAGCCTGCAAAGATGCGAGCACCATAGACAAAGAGCGCGCCAGGTGCGTGCGTGCCTGCGTGCAGTACTGGTCTGGGTCTCTGAAGAGGTTCGGCTGTTTGGGAGTAGCAGTAGTGCAGTACAGTAGCTCGCAGTATTGATGAGTACTTGTGTACTGTACTGGAAGTAGCAATCGCATCCCCATAAATCGGGGTGGTTGGAACGAAGGGCATATGGTATGCGCGTCTCGTGTCTCTCTCTCCTCTGGCTCTAGCTCATGATGGGTCCAGTGATCTGTTTTATTGCGTGGAATCGGTACTCCGTAGCGTGCTAGCGTTCGTCTTTTTTTGTGTGTTGGTCGTCGGACGGCGCTGCCAATCACGCACGCACGACCGTCGCCTGCACTTGCACTGAGTAGTCGTGACGTGATTGCTACTATTACTAGAGACATGCTGCACTGTATACGTACGAACGAGCGCGTGCAACGCCAGTCTATACAGCACTAGCTAGTGTTCGTGCTGCTACTCCTACTATGCACGTGTGGTATCTACGCTACGACGTACTCCCTCCGTCTCGTCACAAAACTGTGTCCCTTCGTAAACACGTTTCCCCGGCGACATTGTCAATGGGACGGAGGGAGTACTGTACACACACGTCCCTAAATATCTATAATATTTTTCGCTTCGATCTGGAGACATATTTTTAACTTATATATATATATTATTAGTCATAGTATATAATTAAAGATATAAATATACTCTGTATATATTTACTATAAATCAAACTAAATTATGTAGATATACCAACACAGACAGTTATTTAGATATGCAGCCACGCATGCACCGCCGAAATAGAATACGACAAATGGTTTCGTCGCTCTACGAATCTACGAGTATATGCCTATATATACACGCACGCGCCGTATTGACACGCGTGTACTTACTCCACTCCATGGATGGATAGATGACAACAGAAACAAAAGACAACGTATGTGCTGCTCGACGTGGGTGGGTGGGTGGCTTACGTGGCGGTGTAGACGAGGTATCTGAGCGGCGGGAAGGCGGCGAAGGCCTTGTGCGAGATGACCTCCACGTTGCTGTACCCCATGCACCGGAGGTGGTCGAAGAGGAGGACGTGGCCGTAGACCAGGCTCACGGACCCGGCGCCCGCCAGGAACGCCCCCGCCAGCGGGGCCCACATCGCCAGCGTCAGGAGCAGCGCCTCCAGCGGCGTGCCGAACCCGGCTGCAGCAGCAAGCGGTATGCGGTGCAGTGCACACGCATTAATTAATTAAATTAAATTAAATTAAATTAAATCAGCGGCAACACGTACAAAACAGGATTCATTCAGATTGCTACCATACTCCATCTAGATATAGTATTTTCTTTCTTTTCAATCAATTCAAAAGAAAAGAAAAGAAAAGGAACAGAAAATGAAAGGAGAATCTCTTTTGAGCTGGGAGCACCTCAGCACCGTCTGTCTTACTTACCCGTGAGCGGCTGCGTGACGGGGGACGAGTGGTGCTTTGCGTGGTACTGGCTGAAGAGCGGGCCCGGCCGGTGCAGCGCCCTGTGGGCCCAGTAGAAGACGGGCTCCGAGACCGTCACGTGGATGAGCAAGGCCAGGGCCCACCCGCGCGGGTCCCACGCCCGGACCTCCGACACGCCCGGGAACGCCGGGCTGCCCATCGCCACCGCCGCGACTAGGGTCTGCAGGATCACCATGTTATCCCTGCGTATGCACGTCGT
The DNA here is from genome assembly GCA_009763385.1 of Coix lacryma-jobi var. lacryma-jobi. NCBI lineage: Eukaryota > Viridiplantae > Streptophyta > Magnoliopsida > Poales > Poaceae > Coix > Coix lacryma-jobi. The sequence goes on from CM019824.1 coordinate 14,917,565, forward strand.
ACGTTCAGTCAAGTTCAGCCCCACCAACAAAGTCATACGCACTGTACCAAATTAGTAGACATTGTATGTAATTACTGCGTGAATGAACATGAACAGTCGTCGCGTAGTAGACAGTAGTACAGTTCATATAGATTTTTTTTTTTTTTGAGAGAGAGAGAGCAAAGCAAGCAGCTAGGATTGAAAAGAATTACTGCCCATTTACTACCCCCAGCGTGAATGATGCGGGCCCCCAAGTCCCCGACGGCCGGCCCATCCATCCTTTATAAAGAAAGCCGGAGCCCGGCCCAGAGGGGGGCCAGTCACATAAACACAGTCATCACAGAAATAAACAAACAAGACAAGGTGAGCAGGCGGGAACTATGCGCACACGCCATATATATGATGGACGCGCTCCTGATGCGCGTGCACCAGCACTAGTGCTAGCACTAATTTCTTCACTATTTCTGTTCTGCCAATTAAATCTCACACTGCACCCGTTTTATTTTTTCTTCTCTCCTTCTACAACAAAATTTTGAAACACTAAAAAAAATCAACAGACGAAAAGGACATCAAATGAACTCTATGATTGTACTGCGTACTTTACACCTACATACAGCCATGTCAATACGTCATGTTCTCGATCAGTAAAATTATTATTGTGGTAATTTTCAAAAAAAAAATATTATTGTGGTATGTACAACACAACCGTACGTGCACCAGATAAACGTGAGTACGTTTCAACTTTTCAACCGTGTACTATGGGAAAAAAAAAACCTTTCAAGCGTGTTTTTTTTATTGTCAACATTAATTAGCAGGAGCTCGATCTGTCTATATCATCACCATACTCATAAAGCTAGCTAGCGAGCTCGCTCGGTCAGGGTCAGGGGCCAACCGGCCATGAGCTTGCAGGCATGGCGCGGCAGCCGGCAGCATCCATATGTACTCACTGTAGCTTGACAGAAGAAGTCGTTTTGGATAAAGTTTAAATCAAATATTAAAATATAAATCATGAATAAATTTTAAGTTGTTAAGTATAGTATATAAATAAATTTATCTTGAAAAGTAATTTTATATATATATATATACTATTTTCCAATAAATATTTTTAAAACAGTACTCTCTCCGTCCCAAAATAAGTGTTTCTAAAAATTCTTGTTTCCCTCACAGACACGCTTTCCGGACGACACTTATTTAGGGACAGAAGGACTAAATAGTTAAAGTTATGTTTTGCAGAGTGTGTTGCTATCCACAACGACTTCATAGTACTGCCTACTCCGTATGGGTGCCTGCTTAATTACCAGTCCCACTCGGCGTCGATCTGGCGGAAGTCGACGCCGTCCTTGACGACGCGGCGGCGGCGGGTGAAGAAGAGCATGTTGCCGTAGGAGAACCAGAGCTGGAAGGTGAGCGAGCGGAGCAGCAGGAGCAGCAGGAGGTGGAGGCACCACGACGACCCCAGCGGCAGCCTCCCCGTCTCCCTCCACGCCTGCGCCGCCTTCGCCACCAGCGGCCCGTACAGCAGGTACTGCACACACGTCGTCGTCGGTCCAAACAAACAACCAAACCAAACCAAGATCAGTATTAATATCTGAATGCCAGTAATTATTACAGTAAGCTGCTGGATCCATCGTCGTCTACACCGATCGATGTTGAGCAAGAGCTAGCTAGCATCAACAGCTAACAGCAACGAATGAATTGGTTGGCATGATTAGACGGATGGACAGACAGAGAGACAGACAGTTCTTGCTTGCTTGCCTTGTAGGAGCCGAGGCTTGCCCATGGCCAGGAGGCCAGCGGAGCACTCATATGCCCAGGCCCTGGCTGATGCTAAGCTGAGGCCGGGTGCTCGTGAGCGAGAGGTGGCCGGGGAGAGGGAGAGAAGAGTCGACGACGATGTTGTCTGTCGCCTCTGCTCTTCTTGGACGCCACCCCGTCCCTTCCCTATTTATAAAGGACCAGTTGCAAAAATAGCAGAGCTACTTAATTAATAATAATTGATAAATAAAGGGACAGCAGCTGCTGTGTCGCACCATTTTCCCACTAACCCAGGGTTTGAGTTGTTTATATGTTTCCAGGAGGATCAAGAAACGTGTCTTGGAAAACTACAAGGTTCTGTTGTTTCTTGAAAAAAAAAACTGGGCTCTGAACCAGAAACGATCCATTCTCAAAAAAAAAAACAAAACAAAAAAAAACAGAAGTACCAGAAACGATGGATCCTTTTTTTAGTTCCCGCTTCTGATCACTTCTGTACTTTCTTATATGCTTTCCAACAAGGAAAAACATGGTCTGAATTTGGTAGTCTCAGCTGCTGAAGCGCTGAGCTCAAGTGTGGTGTGTATTCCTGCTATTTCAATTAAATTAATTATTAATTGAGAAATAATTGTAGCACGGTGAACGTTCGTACTACTTTTCGTTCACTTTTTAAGCTCGGCGACGTGTGCGTCGTATGCTAATTTCGAAAGTCGTATTATTTCCAGCTCACCCCTAGCTAGTCAGATCCACAACTGTAGTATTTTGGACGATCTATCAACTGAACTTTAGTCTCGACAAAAAATTACGTCCGTAACTAAATTTTTTTTAGTCCCGGTTGGTAAAATCAACCGAGACTAAGAGTGAACCTTTAGTCCGCTAACCGGGATTAAAGGGACAACCTTTAGTCTCGGTTGGTAATACCAACCGGCATTAAAGGGTGACCTTACCAACTGGGACTAAAGGTCCTTCACGAGTGAATTCAAAAGGAAAACGTCCAGAACTATATCACGTTGGTTGTGTAGCCGAGTTGGTAAATATGCGCGAGGCGAGAGGTGCTGAGTTCGAATCTCACAAACGCACATTTATCACCTTTAGTCCCGGATTGCTAGCTCCGGTTGAAAAAAACTGGGGCTAAAACCCTTATCTGAAAAGTAACAACGTTTTGCATGCACTCACTTCCTTTCAAACATGGTCTCATTTCAAATTGTATTGTTATCCTTATTAATTTGGCAAAATCACAAAAATCCTTCTCCAACAACTTCTCAAACCAACTTGTTATCCTGAGGTCTCACACTCACGTATATACAAACTTGCTATCCTCAAACGCGGGAGATGATGCGGTGGGCCAAGGCGCGAGACGAGACGTGCGCGCCCAAGGACGGTCGTGGCTGCGAGGGTTGCGGCGGCGCGTGGTTCGTGCCGTGCTGGGAGTGCGGCGGCAGCTGCAAGCAGGGGCGGAGCTAGAACAAATGCGAAGGGGGTGCGCTTGCCTTGTGGGTGCATATGATTTTATCTTATAGGTGTAAATATGGTGAAAATTTGACCATAATCACTGTTTTTTAAAATTTTCGTGGGTGCGCTCGCACCCAGTATCGTCTATATGGATCCGTCCATGGCTGCAAGGTGGTGGCAGCGGACGGAGGGACGGAGATGTGCGGCAAGTGCAACGAGAATGGACTCATGATGTGCCTCATCTGTCACTGATTGTATTACATGTGCTCGCTCATTTGCATGGATGCGCATGCATTGTCATATGCTACAATAAGTAGTGTGTGTATATATATATGTGGTGGACCCTTCTTTTTTTTAGTTTTGGCAAGTTGAAATTAGGGAATTGTTGGAGAGAGCTTTTTTCACTTGGTGAACTTGCTAAAACATAATATTTGACAAGTCAATTTTACTAAATTGTTGGAGATACTCATGCTCCTCGGCTCCTGCAGTACTGCTCGTCCAACGTTGTTGTAACCGTTCAGCCCATTTATAAAGGAGAGTCTCCTCTGAGCATATAGTACTGCGCGCGCGTGGCATGAGTCCGTGGTCCATCACCTGGATCTGGTTCCGAGAGGCATGCCATATTGCCATGGCATCATGGTGTGTTCGTGTTAGTTGCTGCTGCAATATTCCGCGCCAGCACAGTGTTGCTCCTCGATTGGTTGCGATTGCTAACTATAATAACCAGCGATTAGGAATATATATATTTCTCTTCTATATATAAACAATCCCAAATTAATGGGTGGTAGACTGGTGTGTGGGCCAAACAGGTACAGATGGTCACAATTCTGACTTTCCTTTCCCTTTTTTACTTTTTATTATATTATAAGTTACTCCATCGCTTCTAAATTATAAGTCGCTTTGATACATCCATTTTACTATGTATTTCCTCAGTACTTGTAAAACAAGTTGCTTTGGACAATAACATGGTCTTCAAAGCACAACTTTAACTTCTTATTTTTATAAAATTATTTATCAAAAAGTGATATATGTATATTTTTATGAAAGTATTTTTCTAGATAAATCTATTCATATGATTTTCATATTTCCGAACTCAACAACTTAAAAGTTATTCATTATTTGTATCTTCAATGTTTGACTCAAGCCTTTTCCAAAACAACTTGCTTTACAGACACAGAGGAAGTATCTATCTATAATATATTTATATGTGTTTGTATATATCAAGCGATCACATAGAAATAATATTTATATGTGAATCATGTTCTAGACACAATAATTTCAATTGGCAAGCCGAAGTTATATAAAATAGGTTAAATTGAGAATAGCACTTATAATTCATAGGGTAAGGAAATTGCTAATTCCTCAATAAAATCCACAATTGAGATGATAATAAAACCAGGCAATAGCTTGGGTAGTTGGCAGGTGCGGTTTGATACCCTTCCGTAGCATCCGTGACCAAACCTCAGGTCTTTGCATGTACTATATGACTCATTAATGCACCTATTCTTTCCAATGATATGTCTGATGATTGTAGCTCACGTTCATATGGACGAGTGTACCAAGACATATTTGAATTGAGATGGTATAAATTCCGTATAGATCAGTTAGCATTGCCAAGATAGATACGTGCATATCTACATGTATATTTCATATCATAAGGTTTTCAAGGTACAATTTAGATTGACTACCAAACATCCATATCTTATTCTCAAACTTTGAACATAGACGATGATAGACTACCACATAATAGCCAAACTCAGAATTTTTCAACTTTTATTTGCGGCCAAAAAAAAAATGTAGTCTTTGACGTACATATCAAAAATCTGGTCATTAACCAACAATGAAGTGGGGCTCCCGAGCTATTATGGATTGCATTAGTTCAGAAAAGCATTATATGAAATGCATACTCGTACATACACTTCATATTTGGTTCATACTACTCTTGCATCTCCGGATGAAACATTGTTTATGCGACGATGGTATGGCTGAAGACACTTTCAATTTCCAGTACGGTTTCTCAACAACTACAGTACATGTTACAGATAGGTTAAGTTAAATATACTGGCAGTCACAGTCTACTAGCACAGATGACGGTACGTTCGTCCTGGCAAAAACGCAAATTATTGCCGTGACATGTTGGTGTGGTGTACCGGGCGGCCTTGTTTAGATACTCCCTCCGTCCCAAAACAAGTGTCTCTAAAAATCCGTGTTTTCCTCACAGACACGCTTTCCAGACGACACTTACTAAGAGACGGAGGGAGTACATCAAACTACAGTATCAATTTTTTTTCACTCTCTCCATCACATTAATGTTTGGACGCAAAACATTAAATGTTAGTTAAATAAACAACATATTGCATAGATTAGTTGTAAATCACGAGACAAATCTTTTGAGCCTAGTTATCACATGATTGGATAATATTTGTCAAATACAAACGAAAGTGCTGCAGTAGCGAAAAAATTTCAACTTCGCATCTAAACAATATATGATGCCCGTTCCATTTCCATCGGCCTGCTCGGTTCATTCTTTCATTAATTAATGTTCTCGTACACGCTGTGACTGTGAGACTGGGACTTAGCCTCAGGCTCATCACAGTCGCAGGGTTTTACACCTCGAATAGGCTCGGAAACTTTTAAAACCGAGCACAGCCGAGCAGTACTAGCGGAGTACTAGTAGTACGTGAGTAATCAATCGGTAAAGACTTTTACCGAGAGATCGACTGGCTCACTGGCCTACTGCTACCACGGTCCACGCTGTCAGTGTCAGTTTACGTACTGTATGAGTACAATTTCTACTGCAGTACGCTGCTGCCTGCCGAGGTTAGCAGTGTGGCATTCAAAGCTGCTGCCAGAATCATGAATTCCTCAGACCAAGCACGCAGCTGCAGTCCCCCCCCCTGCCGATGAATTCGCTGCGTAGCCTGGCCCTGGTGCTGGTGGCCGTGGCCGGCCAGCGGCTGAGCCGCTCAGCGCTGCGTGCATGCTAGCTCCTGCAGCGGCCGCGGCCAATGCCGTCTCCCCGGCGTGCCCACTGCCGAGCGCCGGGCACGGGCAGGGCTGAGCCTGAGGACGCCCGCTGCCTCGCTGGCAGCCTGCCACACCGCGTCCCGGCCTCCCAGGCTGCTACCGAACGCGAGCCATGATCCCCGGCCACGCGCGGTTTTCCACGCCCACGCATGACGCATCGCATGTGCGGTTGGGGTTGGGGGTTGGATATTGATTTTTTTTTTATTTTTTTTTTTTTTTTGCGTCGCTCTCGGTCGCTCGCGTTGCTGCGGCGGCGGCAGGTCCTGCCGGCCATGCCCGACTCGCTCGTGCTCCAGTGTCCAGTCAGAACACAGGCAACCCGTCTCCAGCCGCTAGCCATTGATGATTAGCACTGTAGCCTGCGTGGCCGCGGGCACCTGTGCTTGTATTGTTCGAGTATGGTAAAAGAAGTCGTTTCAGACAGCGATACGGTCTCAAAACTTAACTTTGACCACTTATTTCTTTAAAAATATTTATTGAAAAGTGGTATGTGTATACTTTTATGAAAGTACTTTTCAAGACAAATTTATTTATATGATTTTTACATCTTTAAACTCAATAATTTAAAAGTTATTCATGATTTATATTCTCAATGTTTGTTGGATGCACTCCTGTTAGGCCCCCGTTAGCAAACAGGGTGCGGAGCGAGGGTGGACAACGGTCGGCTATAAGCGAAGGTAAAGGCGTTGGCACAAGGAAATAAAGTGGTGAAAATGTTTCTTTTTCAAAAAATCGTCGTGTTTACACTGTTCATCCCTTGGTATTTATAGGGAATACCAAAGGGTGCTGACATAATTACAATAGGGTACAAAAAGATTCCCCGACTCTACACAGGCAGAAAGGGCAAAACCGTAAAAACACAGCAGAAGCGGAAAACCCTAATCAGTTCTCCTCCTGTCCGTCGCCACCTTGCTCCGTTTGCCTTCAACGGAGAACAGAGGAAAACGGACCTTCGCCTTCGTCGGTCCTTGGGTCAGCATCCCTTCGCCACTTGCCAAGCTTGACGCCTCGACGACAAAGCCTTGGAACCTGCGAAGGTTACTTATTGCGTGTTCGGAGCGCCTTTACCTGCGAGGAACAAAGCGAACTCCGAGGGTCGGATTTGCATCCGAAGGTTAAGAAAAAAACGACCTAGAAGAGCCCCTACTATCGGGAGGGCGAGGCTTTGTGAGGGCGCGCAGGTCGGCGGAGGTTTTTTCTGCTCAGCCCACGCGGCGCCACTGTCGAGGGTCCCTTCTCCCAACAGTAGCCCCTCGTTGCCTTGGATCTAATAAACAGTATTTAGGCCCAAGCAGCGCTCTTGGACCGGAAAAGTGAAGAGACCCTTGGCAGCGACGCCCGCGGCTGCTTTGGGCTGGGCCGTTGCACTGTTTGTTTGTACTGTTGAAGCCTGTTTCGTTTTTTGCGCCGTGGTTTTCGGTTGTCGTGCCGATTTTGTCGGGTGGGGGTGTCCGCCTCATGGCCTATAAATAGGAGGGGTTGGTGGGGGGATTGAGGCGTGCCTTCATTTGCTCTAGCCACCCTACTGATGCTCGTTTTCTTTCTGCGAAGGTTGGTTTTTGTCTAGATTTCGAAGGTTGTGAGTTTGGTGCTCTTCGAAGGTCTTGGCTTGAGAGATGGCTAGGTCTAAGCAGACGACTCGAGTTGTTTCTCCCTCCGCTGCAGATGAGGGGGTGACCTTTGAGTTTGGGCTAAGCCGCGTTTGTAGCTCTGATTTAGCGGCATATGTTAAGCGAGGGTGGATCGAGGAGGGGAAGGCGAGGACCAGTGCTGGGGAAACTGTGCCAAAGCCTGATGTAGACGAGGTTGTTGTTTTTGAGGAATTTTTCGAGGCTGGGCTGCGCTTCCCTGTTGATTCATTTGTGACAGCTGTTCTGCAGAGGTTCAACCTGAAGTTTCACCAGCTTACACCCTCGTGCTTTACAAAGATGTCAGTGTATGTTTGGGCATGCCGCTCACAAGGTATTGTTCCACAGGTCGAGGGTTTCATTCGGACGCATCGTGTGCACATGCAACCTCGCAAGATAACGGACCGCGAGGGTAACACCAGTCTGGGTCAGTTTGCTGTGTATACTTTTTGTCACCGCGCTGGGTCGGAGTTGCCGGTGCAGGCTCAGAAAAATAAGTGGGCCAGCGGGTGGCAAGAATTCTGGTTTTACTATAAGCTTGACGGAGTGTCCGAGCTTTGTGGCGAGCTTCCGCCTCTTGGCGACGTGAGTGCCGAAGCTCAGATGAGCCCCGAGGCGCACGCCGCGGTTGACTGTCTGAGGGTGGTCGCGCGTTCTCAGTGCGCTCGCGATTTGGTCGAGGAGTACTGCTGCGCTAATGCGTGGCCCCTCAGTCAGAAACAGGCTTGGTTTTCGGTAGAGGAGGACTCGAGGTACGAGGGTCGTGGATTGAAGAAACCGAAGCTTGATTTGGGCAAGATTTGGGAGAGGGTTTTAAAGAAATTTCCGAGGCGTCAAGATGGTGTTGACGCCATTTATAAGTGCGTTCAGCAGAGGGCTAAAAATCTCGTTGGGAAACTGTCTACCCTTGAGGTTAAAGCTATCCACAGCTCGGTGGGAAGCGGGGGTCGTGTTAACAGAGTTTTTGACATGCTTGGGATCCAGTATGCCAATTGGCCTGCTCCGTCGAGCGAGGATGCACCAAAGAAGAGGAAGCGAGCTTCTGCGGAGGAGAGAGGTAAAGTTTCACGACCAAAAAGAGGTCGCGGCCGTGGTCGCGGCGGCGTCCGCGGCCGGGTGAAGGCACTTGCGACGAAGGTCGCAGTAGGCTTTGGTGCTACCGGCACTTCCTCATCCTCGGCCATTGCCTTGAGCGGCCGAGGTGCTGGTAAGATTGGAGGACGGGTGCCCCGCGTGGGCGGCATTGGTGCTTTGATCCAGATCTCGGATGACGAAGGTGTCTCCGATGATGATGAGAAAGAAGAGGAGAAGGAAGAGGAAAAGGAGGGGGGTACTGACGAGGACTCATCCGACGAGGATAGTGATACGTCAAGTAGTGAAGGTAACTCCGATGAAGACGTATCCATCGAGGACGTTCGAGGAAAGGGAATAGCCTCGTCCAGTGCTGGTGCTGCGGCTACCCGAAGCATTGATGACATCATACGGGACTTTGAGCCAGAGAGTCCTCCACGAGGGTCGTTTCCCGAGTTTGCTGGCTCGCACATTTGGGTCGATGGTTTTGAGTTTAAGGGTGACCTCGAATCGGATCGGACCCCGGGAAAGAGGCTGTATGGCGAGGCTAGCCGGTCAAGTCTTCCTTATTATGCGAAGAAACTTGGAGTTTCCGATCCGGCGACCGAGCTTTTCACGAGTTCGGACCTTCGAGAGTGTCACTTGCAGTGTGCTCCGGAGGAAAGGCGCTTTCTGGGTCGGGTGTTTAACCGTATCTGTGTGCCGGAAGCTGAGCTTCGGCTGGCCAACGAGCCCTTGGAGAGACTTCACGATGATATTGATGTCAAAGTGGCTGAGCTGATGCTCCTCAGCCGGTCGGCGCGCCGGAGGGCAAGTTATAATCTCCACTATCTGAATGACCGGTTGGGTGACGCGGAGAAAGCTAATAAGGAGCTTCGCCAGAGTTTGGAAAACAAAGAGATTGAGCTCAAAGCTGCTTTAGAAAAGGTTAAGAAATCGCGAGAGGAAGCACAAGAGGTTGCGAATAGCAACGCGGAGCTCCTGGCTGCTAGCCGGCAAAAGGACAAGGATTTGTTGGCTGCGAACAAGCGCATAGAAGAGCTGTCCACGGAGCTGGCTACCCAAGCCGAGGCTTGGCGGGAAAGCATGGGGAAGGTTAAAAATAAGATAGATACATGCTTGACCGAAGCCGGAGGTTCTGCCGGGGATCCGCTGCCTGCAACTAACGCAGAGGCCTTTGAAGGTTGGCTGAGTAACGAGCTGGACGTCTTTAGCTCGTTGGTTGGCAATGCGACCGACTTTGGTGGCTATGCCGGGGCTTTGGCGATGGCCAGCACGCTTCGGCTTGCGGATTGCGAGCACCTTCGCAAAGTCAAAAGGCCAAACCATGCTTTTCCGTCGGTTGACGAGGTGCACCGGATGAAGGCTGATGACGCCGACGTTCGGAACTGTGCGATGCGATTGCTTCGCAAGTTTTGGATTGCTGGTGGCGGCCGAGCTCTTGCCTTTGAATAAGCTGCCGAGGCTACTCGTCAGGTTAGTTTTTTTTATGGTGATGAAGGGTTTGGTATTTGATTTTGGAGGTTTTGTCGTTTATTTTTCCCTTGCAGGCTCGGAAGGACGCGATGCCCTCGCCGCCGGCGACTGTTGATGCTGGTGGTAGCTCCGAAGCCATTCCTGTGCCCAACGTTGTGGAGGTTGCGCCTGTCGAGGCTGAAGCCTTGGCTGAGAACGCTCCGAGCATTGAAGAAACTGTTGTAGAAACGGTGGCAACGGAAGGGGCGCCTGTTGAAGGCTCGGGTGCTGTCATTGGCGGAGGTCTGGATGCTACCGTTGACGAAGCTGTGGCTGAGGAGCGCGGTGAGGCCGGGCATGTGTGAACTTAGGGTTGCTTGGGCGAGAGGGTTATTTTGTCAAAGGTGCGGAGGTTGTAAAAACTTGATGACGCTGTGACACTTTCCTATTTTGTGTAAATGCAGGTTCCTGACGGAACCATGCTAGAAGTGTTTGATGTGATGCCACTGACGCTTAATTATCAAGATACTTTTATAACTGGTGATTCGTGGGCTCGTGCTAAGCTAAAACATCCTTCGCTAGCCTTCGAGCGTTTTTGGTGGTCGAAAGTGCGAAGGTACGATTTAAGAAACAGTCGGTCGAGTCGTTTTTGGCATGAAGCGGACTATACTGATCGACAGGCCACCCGTCAATTGTTTGGTTCTTCTTCGTCCTCGCAAGCTGGTATTGATGACGATATTGATGAGAACACAGCCTTGGATTACTTGTTTGGGCGAACCAATCTAGATCTAGGTTCGGATGGATCACTAGTGGTTCCAAAGGAGGAACCTTTGGAGGTTAGTGATGTAGGTCGTACATATATGTATCGGGCGAGGGTTTTGTCTGGGGAGCTGCCAATTGTTCCGGCAGCTCCTTTGTTGTGGGGACCCATCGTTGCGGTGGAGCCAGAGTTCGAAGAGGGTAGCGAGGGATCTGGTGATTTGATGTTAATTGAAGGGAGCGATGGTTCCTTGTAATTTTTTGTAATTTTTCCTGGTTTGTTTGTCGTTGTGAAGTTATTTTTGTAAATGAACGGGAACGCTGTATGTTTGTTTTGTGTCATTGCGATTCGTTTGTGTAATTTGGTTGATGGATTTTTTGTCGTTATCGGATATTGACGAGGCTCGTTGGCTGTCCGGCTCTGCGTTGTTTTGTTGTGTGTAATGTTTAGCTCAGAAAGGAACGATACCTCCTTTTGTTTAAGCGAGGCTCGTTTTTGCGTTGAGAGAGGTTTTAAGAAAAAACAGCGACGCTCCCTTTTCTTTTTAGCGATGCTCGCTTTTCGTTGAGAGATGTTTTAGAAGAAAAAACAGCGACACCCCCTTTTCTTTTTAGCGATGCTCGCTTTTCGTTGAGAGATGTTTTAGAAGAAAAAACAGTGACGCCCCCTTTTCTTTTTAGCGAGGCTCGCTTTTCGTTGAGAGATGTTTTAGAAGAAAAAACAGCGACGCCCCCTTTTCTTTTTAGCGAGGCTCGCTTTTCGTTGAGAGATGTTTTAGAAGAAAAAACAGCGACGCCCCCTTTTCTTTTTAGCGAGGCTCGCTTTTCGTTGAGAGATGTTTTAGAAGAAAAAACAGGGACACCCCCTTTTCTTTTTAGCGAGGCTCGCTTTTCGTTGAGAGATGTTTTAAAAGAAAAAACAACGACGCCCCCTTTTCTTTTTAGCGAGGCTCGCTTTTCGTTGAGAGATGTTTTAGAAGAAAAAAAACAGCGACGCCCCCTTTTCTTTTTAGCGAGGCTCGCTTTTCGTTGAGAGATGTTTTAGAAGAAAAAAAACAGCGACGCCCCCTTTTCTTTTTAGCGAGGCTCGCTTTTCGTTGAGAGATGTTTTAGAAGAAAAAACAGCGACACCCCCTTTTCTTTTTAGCGAGGCTCGCTTTTCGTTGAGAGATGTTTTAGAAGAAAAAACAGCGATGCCCCCTTTTCTTTTTAGCGAGGCTCGCTTTTCGTTGAGAGATGTTTTAGAAGAAAAAACAGCGACGCCCCCTTTTCTTTTTAGCGAGGCTCGCTTTTTGTTGAGGAAGCTGGACGTATGGTTTGTGTCTCGCCTTTTATTTTTGGTGTAGTTGGGAAAAAGCGTTATAAGTCCTGGCGTGTTTGGCGAGGGTACTCGACTCTTTGGTGCCCTTGTCTTGGGTGGAGGTGAAGTTTCCTTTTTGTGAGCCCTTGGCGTGTTTTGCGAGGGTTCTCGACTTTTTGTACTTCGCGCCTCCACTTATTTTTGGTGGAGGTGAAGTTTGCCTTTTTGCGAGCCCCTGGCGTGTGTCCGTGAGGGTGCTTGACTTTTGTACTTCGCGTCTCCCCTTGTTTTAAGTGGAGGTGAAGTTTTTTTTTGAGCCACTTGCGTGTTTTGCGAGGGTACTTGACTTTTTGTACTTTGCGCCTCCCCTTATTTTGGGTGGAGGTGAAGTTTGCTTTTTGCGAGCCCCTGACGTGTTTTGCGAGGGTTCTCGACTTTTTGTACTTCGCGCCTCCCCTTATTTTGGGTGTGTAAGGACCTGTGTGGCCTAGAGGGGGGGGTGAATAGGCCTGTCAAAAATCATAGCTTAAAAACAAATGAGATAGGCCCGGCACTACCGCCCTGTGCCCGGCACTGCCGCTCCCCGGCACTGCCGGCCTCAGCGCGGTACTGCCGCGCAGATGAAGACCAGAAGCTGCAATTCGAAATCTAACCACAATCTGCAGATTCTATATGAATAGGAATGTAACAATAGGCTATATGAACCAGCAGAAACAACTACTCCAAGCCAAATATGAAAGATAGAGTAGATCGAGCCAAACCCTAGAATATATCACAAGCTCATGAACATAGAGAATGAAACTAAGCAAGCACGCGAGACAAGTGATTTATCCCGTGGTTCAGCTCGCCACCAAGGCTTGCCTACCTCCACGTTGTTGAGGTTGACCACTTAGGTCATGAGCTTTGCAACTCAACCTCGTTCTCAAGTCAAGGAACCAAATCCTTGAGGTGAGGGGTAATCTTACTAGCTGTACAAGTGATTACAAACCTCCCTAGGCCGCCACACAAGTTGGCAAGGCTCTAGGGCGACGCCTAGCCGGCTAGGGTTCCAAGAACCCAAGAGTAATAGAAGCAAATCCACCGGCTATGGCTCAAATCAAGTGCTCTAGGCAGTAGATCTCAGCTAGGGCTCCTCTTTGGTGAAGGTTTGAGCCTCTCAACCACTTGGAATCAATGGGAATGGAGATTTTGGTGGTTGGGAGCTTGGAGGGCCTTCAATGGAGAAGAGAGAGCTTGTCTGGAGGTAGGTGGAGTGAATGGTCGTGGATGACCGTTGGGAGGCAGAGGGGGTGATGTAAATACCCCCTGCCATCCAACGGGCAATTCAAGTCGCGGCAGTGCCGGCCTTAGCCCGGTAGTGCCGCGGCCCGGTACTGCCGCGCCTAGAGCGGCACTGCCGCGCCCACCAAACAGACAGGAACAGATCTACAATGGGTACAGCTGTCTTTGGTTGGAAATGTGGATGGTTTGAGTTGGTTTGAGCACATGTCATTCAGCCATATCAATGAATTTGCATTCCCCCTTTATAGTACGACATTCCTAAAACTCAAATAACCAAAATAGAATATCTTTGAAGCACTTTGAGTCCGGAACCGATGAAATGTAGTGTGAGGGGTCCACCAACGCATATACACCATCCTTTCTTATCATAACCTGCTTGTCAACTTCATAAATCTCATTAGTCCTCTAATCGTGTGGTCATTATCACCAAAACCCACAATTAGGGCTTGATTGCACTTACAATCTCCCCCTTTTTGGTGATTGATGACAACACAATTAGAGCTTACAAGAGAAGGGTATAAAACTGAGATTTTGAAGCTTAGGTGTGAAACCTCCCCCTAAATGTGTGAATGAGAGCTGAAATCTCAATTTGGCATTAAAGGCCAACATTCACATATTTGAAAGTGAGAGATAGGTTCAGTTTCACATCTAATAGCTTTGTGGGGTGCAATAAAACTGTGTCAATAATAATACGTGATGCGAATGACAGTTTAAGCACACATCAGAGATGTTTGCTGTCTTCTGCCAGAGCGGTACTGCCGCTCTGGGCACGGCACTGCCGGGGCCCGGCACTGCCGGCCCTGGAGCGGCACTGCCGCTCAGGCAATAGACAGCAAACGCAGCGGACAGAAAACGTAACCACAAAGCATATAACAAAACTGATCTAAACAGGTAAAGATACATGTCCACATCCAAGCCTAAGAAGTAGTACCATAGAGTATATTACAGAAATAGAGTTTTAAACGGTCCAACTCTCTCATCTCACAACTACAACTAAAGATGGGGACATGAAAAGCTGAAAAAGTGTTGTACCCCCTTCTCTTCACCTACTTCTCCCCCTTTGGCAACAAGTCACCAAAAAGAGCAAAGAGAGAAGAGAAGAGTGTCCAAGCACTCAATCATCATCCGAAGCTATCGTGTCCCACTGAACTTCTTCTTCCTCCTCCTCCTCATCATCATCGTCGTCGTCGTCGTCGGACTCTACCACGGCCTTCCCCTGACGGTGTGTGGAACTGGTGTAGCGGGTCGAGGTGGAGGCACGTGTAGAACGACGAGGTGGCACTGGCACGATCTCCTCCTGCTCCTCCTCCTCCTCATCATCATCAAAATCATCGGAGTCAAGACTGGGGAGGTCGAAGCGAGGTGGAGAGCGGGGTGGAGGTAACGGCGAACGTCCCGCCCGCTCTCGCTCTGCGCGCTGCTCAACAAGCGCCTGGTGTGCCGTCTCGGCTGCGTAGGTGCAGGTAGAAAAGATGGCCTTGATCCATCGTGCTAGCTTGCTCTTCTTCTTCCTCTGATAGGAAGGGCGAGAGCTCTCAGGCCTTTCACTAGCTGCTGCCCCTGCTGAACCTCCTGCTGCCGCCTTCTTCTTCTCAGCCCTGTACGGCTCATGCAACCCATCCTTAACAAAAGAATGTCCGGAGACCATCTCAATCATAAACATGATATAAGGTGCATATAGAACCGCCTTCCTAGCATCCTCTGCTGCAACCTGAAGCTCGGTCCAAATAAAGCTGGATATAGAAAAAGGTCTAGCCTGAGGGGCCATCCTAACCAACATATTCCTGCCATATCCATACAAGTTAGAATGTGACCCTCCCTTCGGGTTGAGCGTCTGCCTGAATAGGTTGTTGAGCATGTAGTAGAAAGGTTTCAGCCCCTTCACCAACCCATCAGCCTTGCTAGGATCATCATATAAGTGGGCAATCTCACTGTCTGTCAGCGTCCTCTCATCATGCAGGTTATCCAACTGCCTGTCATCGCTGCCCAAGCCAAGGATCCTACTAAAGGTCTCATAGGTGACCTTGTAGTGGCGACCCTCGGTCATCCAGTGCATCTCCTCCAGCACATTATCAACATATAGAGTGGCATGAAACTGAGAAATGATCTCCACATTCCAGTTGTACTGGAAACCCATCAAATCATACATATTTCTTCTCTTGCATGCAGCTATCACCCTGTTGATCTCACTGTCAGTCTTGGCCTCAAGATGCTCCCAATCTACATATCTCATACTTAGAATCTTGGACTTTTTGGCATTGAACAGGACTGAACGGTAGAAATCTGAATGAAATTCATTCCAGAACCTGTAGTCAATCCCCATGTCCTTTGGAGCATTGTAGGGATTTTGCTGACGCTGTGCCTTCACTGACGAGAACTGCTGGTGGTAGGACACCACTTGTCTGGGCCTGGTGTCCTGTGGTGCCCTCTCCAAAACATCCTCCTCATAGGGCTGGATGTGGTCTCTGCTGACCTCTGCTAGGTGCTCTGGAGTGGCAGGGTAAAGGTCTTCCCTGATCTGACGACCCTGCATCTGGAGACGGATCTCGTCTCGTATCTGCTGCCTAGCTGAACTGCCTCCTTGGGAGCGAGCACCACCACGAACGGCTGACTGCTTGCTCCTCCCCCTGAGCGGGTCCAACCTCCTCTTGGTCCTCCTCTCTTCATCGCTTCCTCCCGACATCTAAAACATGAACACTGTGTGTTAGAAGACCGTATAAGGACTGGTAGATCATAGAGAGGCGATAGAAATTGATGGAACATGTGTTGGCTGGATCAGAACTCTGCACAGAGTCCGGTACTGCCGCTCTGGGAGCGGCACTGCCGGGGCCCGGCACAGCCGCGCTGGGCGCGGCACTGCCGCGCAGGCAGACCGGATCTGAGCCAAACAACACCACATCCACCACCTCTACTACTCCCCTATCATCTACAAACCCTTCTACAACCTCTAAGAACAATATCCATGGCGCATTTTATAAATCGAAAAAGTTAGGGTTAGGGATTTGAATCTTCACCTTGGGGAAAGAAGAAGAGGGATGGAGTCCCTTGGTGAAGAGGAAAGCGAGCAGCACGGAGAGAGACCCGAGCGGCACTACCGCTGGCCGGAAGCTCCGGGGAGTCGTTGGCCGGTGGAAGAAGTCTCGGTCACCTCCAAGTCGCCCGTGAGAGAGAGAGAGAGATAGGAGAGAGAGGGGAAGTCACGGGTAGAATAGGAAAGAAAACCTTTTCCCTGTGACCCCACTCGGTAACTCACCAATCAGACCGAATCGGTAAGCCGCGGCACTGCCGGCCTGTTACCAACAGAGAGAGTTATTCTCTATTATACTACAACTTATTCTTGGAGTGGACAAGTATCTCTTGCATGATATGACCAGCAGCAAGTAATCAAAACAGAACAATGGTCATACCAAGCAAGTTCCTTACAAAGATTTTGAAACACAATATGAAAGTTTTGAAATTTGTTTTACCTAGGTCAAACTAGTTGATCAATCAAGCATGCTAGGTTTCAAACTAAGTTACGAGAGTCAAGTATATTTAGTTCACTCCTTAAAGCACAAAACCTTGACTCATCTAGAGGCTTAGTGAAGATATCGGCTAGTTGTTTGTCGGTGCTCACATGTTTGATGGCGATATCTCCTTTGATTTCATGATCTCTCAAGAAGTGATGCCGGATGTCTATGTGTTTGGTTCTTGAATGACACACTAGGTTGTTTGCTAGCTTTATGGCGCTCTCATTGTCACACAAGAGTGGGATATGAGTAAATTGACATCCGAAATCACGAAGGGTTTGCCTCATCCAAAGTAGTTGCGCACAACATGCACCTGCTGCAACATACTCGGCCTCGGCTGTGGATAGGGCTACACAATTTTGCTTTTTAGAACTCCAAGACACTAAGGAGCGTCCAAGGAATTGACATGTCCCCGAAGTGCTTTTTCGATCTACCTTGCAACCGGCGTAATCGGAGTCCGAATAGCCAAGTAGATCAAACTTGGAACCCTTAGGATACCACAAGCCAAGGTTTGGAGTGTGAACTAGATATCTCAAGATTCTCTTAACGGCCACTAAGTGACACTCTTTCGGATTAGCTTGAAATCTAGCACACATGCACACACTAAGCATAATATCGGGCCTAGATGCGCATAAGTAAAGGAGGGATCCAATCATGGAACGATATACCTTGATGTCCACGACTTTTCCTTCCTTATCAAGATCAAGATGTCCATTAGTTGGCATGGGTGTTTTGATAGGCTTAGCGTTCACCATGTCAAACTTCTTTAACATATCATGGGTGTACTTGGTTTGGCAGAGAAAAGTCCCTTCCTTCAATTGCTTGATTTGAAACCCAAGGAAGAACTTGAGCTCACCCATCATAGACATCTCAAATCTTTTAGTCATGATCCTACTAAACTCATCACAAAAGGATTTGTTAGTACTACCAAATATTATGTCATCGACATATATTTGGCACACAAAGATATCTCCATTGACTTTATGAGTGAAGAGTGTAGGATCGGCTTTGCCTATTTCAAAGCCTTGTTTTAGCAAGAATTCCTTAAGGCATTCATACCATGCTCTAGGTGCTTGCTTAAGCCCATAGAGCGCCTTTCGGAGTTTGAAGACGTGGTTGGGAAACGTGGGATCTTCAAAGCCCGGTGGTTGCTCGACATATACCAACTCTTGTATAGGGCCATTGAGGAATGCACTCTTCACATCCATTTGATATAGCTTGAATTCATGATGGGCTGCATAGGCTAGAAGAATCCGAATGGCTTCAAGTCTTGCAACCGGTGCATATGTTTCTTCAAAGTCCAGGCCCTCTACTTGTGTGAACCCTTGAGCTACCAATCTTGCCTTGTTCCTTGTCACCACACCTTCTTCATCTTGCTTGTTGCGAAAGACCCATTTGGTTCCAATGACATTGGTATTTGGTCTTTCCACGAGTGACCATACTTGATTGCGCTCGAAGTTGTTGAGCTCTTCTTGCATGGCCATCACCCAATCCGGATCATCCAGTGCTTCTTCTACCTTAAGAGGTTCCAAAGAGGAGACAAACGAGTAATATTGACAGAAATTTGCCAAATGAGAGCGTGTCGTTACCCCCTTTCGTAGACTTCCAAGAATATTATCAACGGGGTGATCTCGTTGAATAGTTTGCTTGAGTCTTGGATGATCGATGGGTTCTGGTTCATCTTCGGCTTCCTCTTCTTCATCTTGCTCGAAGATGGGTTGTAGGTTCACTCCATGAGGTGGAGTAGCTGCAGCTGCTCTGGGTGTGCCCGGCACTGCTTGGCTCCGCGCGGCACTGCCGGGGTCCGGCACTGCCGGGGTCTGGCCCGGCACTGCCGGGGACTGTATCTGATCAGTCCCAGCAGAAGCTTCAGCTTGAGGACCTTCCTGATCTGTAGCCTGCTGTTCCTGTGGTCTTATATCACCAATGGCTAGCTGCTTGATTGCTTCACAAGGAGGTTCCTCATTACCTACAACAACTTCATCAACTTGCTCTACTTGAGAGCCATTAGTTTCATCAAACGTCACGTCTATCGCTATTTCAACCTTGCCGGAGGCCTTGTTGAAAACACGATAGGCATGCTCGTTTGATCCATAACCGAGAAGAAAACCATCATCTACTTTAGATGCAAACTTAGAGGCTTTGGGTTTCTTGTTCAAGATGAAACATTTGCACCCAAATACTCTAAAGTAAGACACCTTTGGCTTGTTACCGGTGAGCAGCTCATAGGATGTCTTCTTTCTTCTCTTGTGGAGGTAGAGGCGGTTGATTGCATGGCAAGCGGTGTTGACGGCTTCGGCCCAAAAGATGTCCGGCGTCTTGTACTCATCTAGCATTGTCCTTGCCATGTCAATGAGCGTTCTATTCTTCCTCTCCACCACACCATTTTGTTGAGGGGTATAGGGCACTGAGAACTCATGCTTGATGCCCTCTTCATCAAGTAACTCTTCCACTTGGGTGTTTCGGAATTCGGTTCCGTTGTCACTACGAACCTTCTTGATATTGAAACCGAATTCCCTTTGAGCTCTTCGTACAAACATCTTCACCTTCTCTTGCACTACACTTTTATCATGCAAAAAGAATACCCAAGTGAAACGAGAATAGTCATCAACAATAACAAGACCATGTTTGTTACCGCCGATGCTAAGGTAGGCAACCGGTCCAAAGAGATCCATGTGAATCAACTCCAATGGATGAGTAGTCGTGTCGTAGCTCTTTGGTGGGTGAGGTACGCCTACTTGCTTTCCGGCTTGGCAAGCTCCACATACTCTGTCTTTCTCAAAATGAACATTGGTTAGTCCTAGGATGTGGTTGTCCTTTTGAAGTTTGGCCAAATTCCTCATCCCAACATGAGCTAGTCGGCGGTGCCATAACCAACCCATGCTAGATTTTGCCACTAAACAAGTCTCAAGTTTGGCTTCACTTTTGTTGAAATCAACTAAGTAAAGCTTCCCTTTCAAACGACCTGTAAAGACAATAGAGGAATCCTCCCTTCTAAAGACTTCCACACCCTCATCCGTAAAGAGACAATTGAAACCCATTCCACACAATTGCGAAACGGACAACAAATTGTAACTTAACGAATCAACATGTAAGACATTAGTAATTGAATGTTCAAGTGTGATAGCAACTTTACCAAGACCTAGCACATCCCCCTTGGAGTTATCACCAAATATGATGTTCTCACTTGCATTTGTAGTTGGGGAATATGATGAGAACATACTCCTTTCTCCGGTCATATGATTTGTACATCCGCTATCAAGCACCCAACTTGATCCACCGGAGGAGTACGCCTGCAAAACAAGTTTAGTTCCTTGGTTTAGGTCCCCAATTGATATTGGGGCCTTGCATGTTAGTCACAAGTATCTTAGGAACCCAAATAAACTTGTCGGCTGCCCTCTTGTCATTACCAACATACTTTGCAACAACTTTACCACTGTTGTTGTGTCCTAAGAAGTAACAAGAGGACATGCTCATTCTTGGAGCTTCTATCTTGGGTTGATGCATGAACTTGTTCTTGGTTACCCAAATAGACTCCTTTGGTTTCTGAGACCCTTGCTTCTGATTTGGCATCTGCCTGGGCTGTGTGTGAGACTGAGCAGAAGAGGAACTGGTAGCCTTCCCTTTCTTGGGGCGCGGCACTGCCGGCCTGGGGGCGGCACTGCCGGGGCCCGGCACTGCCGCCTTCTGGCGCGGCACTGCCGCGGTCTGTGCAGGCTGAACTGTACCAATGTAACCCTTCTTCTCAAATCTCACACACTCATAGCCATTCACCTTCTTCCTTCCATTGGTTTTGCCTCCCTTTACATGCCCCAACCCATCCTTTATGAAAGGACGTCTTCCGTTCTTGAACTTGGGCATGTTCTTGTTTTGGGTCTTCTCACTAGCACTTATAGTAGCCTTGACACAACCACTTGCAATAACACTCGTCAATCTTGCTATTTCTTTTCTCATGACCTCCATGTTTGCAAGGTTAGTGGAATAGACATTCAAATCAAGATTATAGCATTTTCCACAACCTTCACTAGTGGAGGGAATAGGAGTGACATTTGCCTTAGGGAGAGTTGAGTTGCTTTCCCAAAGAAGGTTATATTGCAGCTCAAGTTCCTTGTGCTTTACATCTAAGTCACAATACTTTTTCTTGAGTTCAACATGAGACTTCTTTAGGGAAGCATGTTCATCTTGCTCTTTGGCCAAGGCCTCATGCAAGACATCCAACTCACTTCTCTCTAATGCAAGAGCTTCCTTGCAAGCAATATAGAGATCCTCTTGTTTGATAAGAGCATCTTCACTTATTGCTAGCTCGCCTTGTACACCCTCTAGTTCCTCCATTAGCTTAGTGATAAAGAGTTTGGTTTTCTTATCTAAGTTCTTTGTTATCATGTTTATCTCTTCATCACTAGAGCTATCATCACTAGAAGAGTCACTAAGTTCACTACTAGAGATGTCACTAAGTGGAAGAGAAGGTTTAGGAGTATGAGTCTTTTTCACCTTCTCTTTCTTGGCCATGAGACAAGTGTGGGAGTTGCCTTCATCATCATCGGACAAGTTGTTGAATAGCCTTGGTGAAGGAGATGACTTTTGGAATGCAATGGTTGCCATCTTCTCATCTTCTTCACTTGAGGTTTGTGCGGTTGAATCCCATTCATGTCCGATGTGAGCTTCTCCCATGTATCTCTTGTTGTGCTTCTTGTAAGTGGCTTTGTCATCTTTCTTGCCCTTGTTGTCTTTCTTCTCATTTGGGCAATGAGCAATGAAGTGCTCGGTGCTACCACAATTGTAGCAAGTTCTCTTTTTCTTGTTAGGAAACTTCCTCTTTACAAATTTGTAACCTTCTTTCTTGAGCCCCTTGCGATATCTTCTCATGAATAGAGCTATATCATCAATCTTCTCAAACTCTTCACCATCACTCTCACTCTTGCAAGAGGATGATGTGCTGTCCTCAACCTCTATTTTCTTCTTTTGTTGCTTGGGCTTGCTTGTAGAGGCTTGCTTGCTTGAACTTGACTTGCTTGATGTTGCTTGTTTTGTTGGCTTGCTTGCCTTGAGTGCCACTTCCTTGATCTTCATCCCATCTAGTCTTGCTTGCAACTCTCCAAGCTTTCTTCTTTCATTAGCTTCCTCTCTTTGCATATCAAATGTGATAATCCTCCCAAGCACATCACTAGGTGTGAACTTCTCAAACTTCTTCTTGTCTCTAATCAATGTCACTACGGTCTCATTTCTTGGTGAATAAGCTTCCAACATAATCTTCACAACCTTGTGATCATTGATTTCATTTCCACCTAGCCCTCTAATCTTGCCAACAATGACCATCAACCTATCAAACATCTCTTGAGGACCTTCACCATCACAAATCACAAACCGGTTGAGCTTGGCCATCAACAAATCAATCTTGGATTGCCTTACTTTATCAACCCCTTCATGAGCAATATGCAATGTGTCCCAAATCTCCTTTGCAACCTCAACTCCCATGACCTTGTTGTACTCATCACCATCCAAGGCACTAAGTAGCACACTAGTGGCTTGGGCATTGAGATGAATGTTGCGGAACTCATCTTGAGTGGGGTTCTTTGGATCAACCGGTGCTTCAAGTCCATTGTGCACAATCTCCCAAATACCTGGATGGAGACCAATAAGATAGGTCTTCATAATGTGCTTCCACTTGGCAAAGTTGGTCCCGTCGAAACGAGGCAACTTGCCCGCGGGTACATTAATGAGAGGCCTAGAATCATGGTTAGACATAGAAGAATAAGTGTAGGATACGGCTCCGTATGTCTTCTTGGTCTCCTCCTTCTTCTTCTTGTCACCCTTGAGATGATAGGAGATGTCATCATCACCATCTTCGGTGCTACTTGAGTCTTCACTCACGTGCACACTCTTCTTAGCTTTGAGCTCTTCCTTCTTCTTCTTTTCTTCTCTTCTCTTGGCTCTTTCTTCTCTTCTAATCTTTCTTTCTTCTCTTCTTTGAGCCTTGTCTTCCTTTGCTTTGAGAGCTGCTGCATCTTCTTTTGCTTTGGCTCTAGCTTCTCTTCTCAACCTTCTTTCTTCCTTTCGTCTTGCGAGCTCTCCGGCCGACACAACCAATTGTGGAAGTGTCCTTCCGCTAGCTGTGGAGATACTCTCGCTGCTGCTAGTGGTGTGCACATCCGGATCTTCAAAGGGTTTGGGTTGCACAACACTAGCATCACCCGTTCCTCCGTCAGTGGCCATACTCTCGCATGGTTAAGTACTGCTGAGAGACCAGGCTCTGATACCACTTGTAAGGACCTGTGTGGCCTAGAGGGGGGGGGGTGAATAGGCCTGTCAAAAATCACAGCTTAAAAACAAATGAGATAGGCCCGGCACTACCGCCCTGTGCCCGGCACTGCCGCTCCCCGGCACTGCCGGCCTCAGCACGGTACTGCCGCGCAGATGAAGACCAGAAGCTGCAATTCGAAATCTAACCACAATCTGCAGATTCTATATGAATAGGAATGTAACAATAGGCTATATGAACCAGCAGAAACAACTACTCCAAGCCAAATATGAAAGATAGAGTAGATCGAGCCAAACCCTAGAATATATCACAAGCTCATGAACATAGAGAATGAAACTAAGCAAGCACGCGAGACAAGTGATTTATCCCGTGGTTCAGCTCGCCACCAAGGCTTGCCTACCTCCACGTTGTTGAGGTTGACCACTTAGGTCATGAGCTTTGCAACTCAACCTCGTTCTCAAGTCAAGGAACCAAATCCTTGAGGTGAGGGGTAATCTTACTAGCTGTACAAGTGATTACAAACCTCCCTAGGCCGCCACACAAGTTGGCAAGGCTCTAGGGCGACGCCTAGCCGGCTAGGGTTCCAAGAACCCAAGAGTAATAGAAGCAAATCCACCGGCTATGGCTCAAATCAAGTGCTCTAGGCAGTAGATCTCAGCTAGGGCTCCTCTTTGGTGAAGGTTTGAGCCTCTCAACCACTTGGAATCAATGGGAATGGAGATTTTGGTGGTTGGGAGCTTGGAGGGCCTTCAATGGAGAAGAGAGAGCTTGTCTGGAGGTAGGTGGAGTGAATGGTCGTGGATGACCGTTGGGAGGCAGAGGGGGTGATGTAAATACCCCCTGCCATCCAACGGGCAATTCAAGTCGCGGCAGTGCCGGCCTTAGCCCGGTAGTGCCGCGGCCCGGTACTGCCGCGCCTAGAGCGGCACTGCCGCGCCCACCAAACAGACAGGAACAGATCTACAATGGGTACAGCTGTCTTTGGTTGGAAATGTGGATGGTTTGAGTTGGTTTGAGCACATGTCATTCAGCCATATCAATGAATTTGCATTCCCCCTTTATAGTACGGCATTCCTAAAACTCAAATAACCAAAATAGAATATCTTTGAAGCACTTTGAGTCCGGAACCGATGAAATGTAGTGTGAGGGGTCCACCAACGCATATACACCATCCTTTCTTATCATAACCTGCTTGTCAACTTCATAAATCTCATTAGTCCTCTAATCGTGTGGTCATTATCACCAAAACCCACAATTAGGGCTTGATTGCACTTACAGGGTGGAGGTGAAGTTTGCTTTTTGTGAGCCTTTCACGTGTTTTGCGAGGGTTCTCGACTTTTTGTACTTCGCGCCTCCCCTTATTTTGGGTGGAGGTGAAGTTTTCTTTTTGCGAGCCCCTTCGCGTGTTTTGCGAGGGTTCTCGACTTTTTGTACTTCGCGCCTCCCCTTATTTTGGGTGGAGGTGAAGTTTGCTTTTTGCGAGCCCCTCGTGTTTTTTGCGAGGGTTCTCGACTTTTTGTACTTCGCGCCTCCCCTTGTTTTAGGTGGAGGTGAAGTTTGCTTTGAAAAAAGTTTGTTTTTTGAAGCAATCTCCAAGGGTTATCATCGATTTTAACGCTCTTGTAGAAGAGCTGCTTTTTTATGTTTGTTACTAAAAGCAAAAATTTGGAGTTTTGCTTTTTCCGGGGATTCTAGCCTGTATTGATGGTTTGGATACTGCCTCGTTAAAAAACCTTACGCCCCTTCGTAAGGAAAAAGAGTGCAGCTCCTCTGTTTTTGTTACATGCATGGAAACGAAACAAAGCAAGAGTGAAAAAGCAGATTACATAATGCGAGGGCTCGCTAAGGCTCCGCTATGGGTAGTATTTGCGAAGGTCGTCAACATTCCAAGTGTGAGGCAGGATGTTCCCCTTGCTGTCGGAGAGGTGAAATGATCCGGGACGATTGCATTCTACTATTAGGTATGGACCCGTCCACTTTGGCTGAAACTTCCCCGCCATGCTGGCGTTTTGCTTCCGAATTAGAACGAGGTCACCCTTCTTTAGTTCTTTGATTCTCAGCTTTTTGTCTCTCCATTTTTTTGTTTCTTCTTGATACTTGCGAAGGTTGTGCACTGCGTTGCATCTTGTTTCTTCGAGTAAGTCTTTGTCAAGCAGTTGGTTTTGCTCGTCTTCTTCGATGGTTGTTCTGAGTGACCCATACTTGACTTCTTCTGGTAACACAGCTTCCTCGCCAAACAGGAGCCTGAAGGGTGTGAATTTGGTGGCTCTGCACTCCGAGGTGTTATGAGACCAGGTGACGGAGGTTAGTTCTTCTGCCCATTTTCCTTTGGGCCTGCCTTGCAACTTTTTTGATATGGCTTGGAAAATTGTTGCATTGGCTCTTTCGACTAAGCCATTGGATTGAGGGTGCCGAACTGATGCGAAGCATAAGATTGTTCCGATTTGAGCGCAGAATTCTTTGAAAACCTCGCTATCAAACTGAGTGCCGTTGTCGACAGTTAAATGTTTGGGAACTCCAAACCGACAAACTAATTGCTGCCAGAAGAACTTTTTCACTGCCAGGGATGTAATGGAAACGAGTGGTCTAGTTTCGATCCACGTCTACCACTGCGTAGCGGAGGTTTCCTGGAGCTGTTGGTAGTGGACCGACGAGGTCCATTGCCCATTTTTGCAGAGGCCAAGTTGGGCATATGAGAGTTGTAGGAGCCCCTGGGGCATTTTGATTTTTTGCCGTTAGTTGGCAACCCTCGCAATGTTTGACGATGCTTTCTGCATCTCGTAGTGCTGTTGGCCAATAGAAACCTTGCCGGAAAGCTTTCCCAGCTAACGCCCTTGGGCCGTTGTGTGAGCCACAGATGCCTTCGTGAATAAGCTTGAGAATATCGTTTCCTTCAGACTATGACACGCATTTGAGCCATGGCGAGGTTACGGAAGCTTTGTACAGAATGTTGCCCACAATCTTGTACCCTCGTACTCTTTGTTTTAGTCTGTTTTCTTCTTCCTTGGACTCGGGTTCGTGGAGCCCTTTGATATAGGCTATGATAGGTGCTCTCCAGTCCTCGCTGTGAATTGTACTGATCAACTTGGTGTTCTTTTCTGGGGTTTCGAAGGCTGATTGAATCGCAACCTCGTGGAACACATCTGGTGGCAGCTGAAGCTGTAGTGCTGCTGCTTTAGCTAGGCAGTCTGTCTCGTTGTTTTCGGCCCTCGGTATTGCTTTCACCGTTATGCCGAGGAAGAATGATTCTTGTAACACCTCTGGTGTTTAATATGTAATTAACCTGACATGTCATCATCATTAGTCATAATCATTCTTGTCATGCATTAATGTTTGTTTAGTGGTTGCTTGCCTTTACCTTTTCCTAAAAGATATTTTGTCGTGTAGTGATCTCTTTTCAAAAACCCTAAATGCCCAAATCTTCCTTTAAGGGCAAAATGGTAATTTCCACTCTGTGCCTAGTCTTGTGTATTTCTTGTTCAGTTTAGTGTTTTGAAGCTTTGTTGTGTTGTTCAAAAATCAAAATCAAAAATCAGATTTCAAAGTTCTTTTGAAAAACCCTAATTTCCAAACCCTGGCTTTTACCCCACTTTTAATAATTTAAAAACTATTCAAAATTTGGACTTGGTCCAAAAAGCAAAGTTGTAGATCTTGTCAAGAGGAACAACTTTGGTGTTTACAAATTTTCAAGTTTCTATATAAAATCAAAAGTAATTTTGAAATTATTCAAATCTTAAAAGTGTCCCCTTTTCTGATTTTGAAAATAATTCAAGAACTGTTTGGAATTTGAAAATATTCTTTTTGACAAAGTTATAGATCTCCTTTTTCTGCACAACTTTGGTATTTTGAGTTTTTGCTGCTCAGTTTAATTTTTGGGAGCAATTTGCAAAATACAGAAAGTCAAACCCTACACCCTAGCCCTGTTCATCTTCTACCTAGGGCCAGGGGGGCCGGTCATGGCAGCTCGCCGGCGCCGCGTGCGCCACGCGCCTGGCAGCTACTCGCCTGCCTCCAACCTGCCGCCGCTGTCCGCGCCATCATGCCGCATCCGCACGCGCAAGCGCTGACCTCCGCCCCCGTCCCCCACTGCTCCCCGACGTCGCCGCCGCGTGGCCGTCGCCGGCAAGCACAACGCCCGGGTCCCAAACTGATTTCCGTCCTTTCTTCATCATGAGATCGATAGCACGCGCCACGGGCATTCTTATCCACCCCCGCGCGCTCTCTATCTGCCCCTGGCCGCGCCTATAAAAGGCCCGCCGGCCGGCCGGAGCTCCGCACTCACCCCACCACCGTGGCCAGCACACTCCAGAGTCTCCGCCGATCAACCAACTAACCCAACAGCTCCGCCTCGAGCCCGTGAAGTTTTCCCACCCCTCAATTTCACCGCTACCGACTCCCACCGCCGAGTGCAAGCCCGTCTTCCTCAGCGCCGGTGAGAAGCCGACCGACTCGGGTCGACGGAATTCGTCGCCGTCGCTCCACCTCTCCTCCCTCTGACCTCTGATCTTCTTTCCTTGCCTTCTTGCGCTCCTAACCGGCTACTGGTGGCCGTGCCTGGTGTACACGGTCGCCGGATCGCCGGAGTTCCGCCGCGGTCGTCTCCTTCCTCGAGCCGCACCCTCGACCGTATCGAGCCCCAAGCCTCGGGCGAATCGCACTACCCTCGAGCACGTTCCCGAGCCACACCCTCGAGCACATCCTCGAACCCCGCCCCTCGAAGCAGCCGAGACTAGCCTCAGCCTCGGGCGAATCGCAGCTACCACCGAGCCTCAAGCCTCGAGTGAGCCGAGGCCAGCCTCGAGAAATCTGCCGCAAGAGAACCCCGCCGAGGCCTCGCCGTCGAGCCCTCTTTTCCATCCGCCTCGTCGAGCCTTGCCTCTGACTCTCGGTGAGTCCAGCCTCCGTTTTCTTAGCCGAGCCTCGAGCCTCGACGTCGAGCCCGCTCCGACTCGAGCCCAGTGCTCTTTTCCTTTTCAAAAATATGAATAGTCTTGTTATTTCATCTTTTTGTATGATTTTCTGTATTGCTCTAAAAATTCTGAAAATTTTACAGTTGAGTCTTTATACTATGTAGTATTTTATAAAAATATGAAACTTGACTTTTCTGCAATAATTTGAAAATGTAAAATCCCTCTTTTAATTAATAAATGGATGGTTTTGGATTTTTAGAAAATCTTTTATAACTCCAAAAATCATGAGATAAATTTTTGTGAGCTTCCTATGCCATGTTTAGTCTCTGGTGAAATTTTGAAGTCTTTTGAAACAAGTTGATTTTTGAGCATTTATCTTTAATTGTTAAATAGTGTCTTTTGTTAATTAATGTCTGATTTTATTTGAGCACCTTAATGACCTCCAAAAATTATGAAATTTTTTTTGCCATCTATCTACACCATAATGAACTTATGTGATTAATTTGGTAATTTTTGGAGCAACTGCATAAAATAACCTTTTTAAATAATTAAGAAAAACAGAAAAGGTGATTAAGGTTCATGTTGTATGCCCTGTGTTGCATTGTTAATGCTAGCATACTCATGAGCATGCATCATTGCATTCGTATAGTCACCGAAGAAGGCGTCAAGATCGAGGCAGCCGCTGACGAACCTGTCCCTGAGGCTACCCCGAGCTCCGACAACTGCCCTGCCGCCCTCGAGCCTGCCCTCTTTGCTCTTCAAGGCAAGCCCCGGTGCATTTAACCCCTTTCCTTGAATTTATAAAATGATTTCCTTAAATGCTTTTGAGTTAAATTATTGCATTAGGTTTATAGGAGTTGTGTGCTATCCTAATTAATGCACTATCCACCTTGACCACTGATACACCCGATACCTGCTTTTCAAAAGTATTTGAAAAATACTTAGCAATGCTTATTGAATTAGACTTTGCAATAAAATGCCATTTTCAAAAGTGTGATCACTGAAAGAATCTTTATGGGAATTTGGCTTTACTTCCTGTTCGATGACTGCTTGCCTAGCTAGCATGTGGTCATTGTCGAGAAGAGGTTGTCCGCGCGTACGGTGCCGTCATGTTGTAGTCCGGGACTCAACAGTTGACTCCGACCGGGACAGGGTTGAAAAACCGACAGGACCTGTACTCTTGGGTTAGAGTCCCGAGGTGCTTGTTGCTGACGGAAAAACTTTAGGGACCATCCGTATGGGGGCCTGCTGGTCAAGACTTGTAACTATTCACATACTTCGGAAAGCTCTGGCTCCGAGGAATCCTTTATTGGACCGACAACCGCGCACTAGGAGTGGAGAGATGGCGGAAGTAGCATGTACCCACGTGGTCGTCGTACCTGGATAGGAGTGGTGTACTGTACTTCCGGGTGGCGTAGGACCGGGCCCAATCTTGGAGGAATCGTGGTAGACGAGTTGGCATATGCAAGCTTGGGTGCTACATATGCAGTGTGGATAGGGATCCTCAGCTGAGTATTATTTATCCGGATTAACGTTGCTCCTCGGTTATGGAGACTTGGTCCACTGACTGTCAATGGAGAGTGGTTCTCAACTAGGAATGTTTTGAAATGTAAAATGAATCAGGAACGATGAAGAATTGAGGAATACTGAATCTTTCCAAAATAAAATAAGGTTTACAAAATGCTTTTCTGCAAAATACCTGATCTTGCTTAAGCCTTACCTTGACTACCCTAAGCCTCTCATTCCTGAGTCTTCTCCCTTTTCTTTAGTCGGGTAAGTCTTGTTGAGTACCCCAGTACTCAGGGTTTGTTACCCATGCTGCAGGTATGACAGAGTCCCCGATGTGTCTTGCACCCTGCTGCGTGACCATCGTCCAGGAAGAGGCCGATGAGGCCGAAGAATAGTTGTACACCCTCGGGCTGGGTGATTATAAGTATCTTTGTTGTTCCCCACTACGTTGCCTATGTCTATCTCTATTATCAGAACTTGGTTTGTAATAACTGCACCTTAATTTCTATTTGGAACCCTACTTTGTAAAACTATTGTTATTTAAGTCTTCCGCTCTTTATTCCGATGTTATTTGTAAAAGTATGCAATGCTGTAACCGAATTGTGAGATGATCCTGCGGACATTGGGCACTGATGTAGCCCGGTGGCGAACAGGTCTTAATCACATGGAACATGGGTTCGGCTGTCAGAGGTTGACAGGGACACGTGGGCCATGAGATTAGGGCCGTTCCGTCACAGAGTGGTATCGGAGCATCTCACTTTAACGTTGCAGTGTTCGTTTTTGCGAAAACTTCAAAAGACCTTTTGAGTCCAAACAAACTAAACTTGACTATTTTGAGTCCAAAATTGCTTCTCTCATCTTGTCTCTCATATGGCAACACTAGCTAGTGGAACAACATGTTTTAAGCCCTATGTACCTTATTTATTTATTGCATTGCTTTGTTCCGTAGGAACGATTCATGCATCATGTCATAATCACTTAAGTTAACTTCCTCTCTAAGTTCGTTGGGGTAGTATGCCTTTACCTGTTCTTGCTAGCCTTTCTCATCCATCTTCTCTTATCCAGACATGGCTCGCATCAAGCTGACCGCCCGCAAGTCGACTGGACCGCATGGTGTGCCACGCCACCAGCTGGCACCACGCGCTGAGGAGGAGACTGCTGAATCTTCCAATGGTCGTCGCTTTCCCCGCCGCACCCGTAAGAACCTGAAGGAGGAGATCAAGGATCTAAAGGCTGAGCTGAAGAACTTGGAGCATGACTTCTACCACTCACGCCTGGAGTTTTATGAGGCACGAGCTTCCCTGGAGCAGGCCAACCGGAACACGGTTCGCGCTATCGAACAGCGCAATGATGCTTGGATCCGCGAGGACGTCACCAGAGCCGAGCTCCATGGACTGCAGCAGTACACAGCTCAGATTGAACAGTTCAATGATATGCTTCATGAGGAAGTGCATCAGCTGTATGATCAACTCCACCCCTTGCTACCCCCGGTTATGGAAGACCCTGAGGACGGAGTAGTGGAAGAACCCGATGTGGAACAAGAGCCAGACGTGGACGAAGAAATTGAACCTGCTGAGGGCGTCCACGCTGAAGACGAGGACGAGGAGGAAGAGCCTGAGCTCATCCTCGGAGAAGACGACGACGAAGAAATGATCATCATCGATGAGGACTAGACCCGTCTTTAGGAGATGGAGATCTCGTGTGTCTGTACCACCTGCTTACCTAAAACCTTAGTCTAGGTTTGGGAGCGTTAGTCTGTCTTTTGTTAAGTCAGTCTGTATCTTTCTTTTCGTACCTTTTTCCCCTTATCAGTCCGTTGTTATCTGTCAGTCATCTTTATCAATCTATCAACCTTTGTATCAGTGAAGCTTATCAGTCAGTTGTTTCAGAACCCTATCTATGAATGCTAAGTTCCAAGTTGCTTAACAGATGTCTGTGAACACTCGCACTGGAGCTGGAGGTTCTGATGATGCCAACCTTCCAAACCCTCCACCTGTTCCTGCTACCCTGGCAGATGCCATTGCAGCCTTGGCAGCCGCTGCTAACCTGATGGCTCAAAACCAAGGACAGCAGAACCATGGTCACCGTGGTTGCCATAACATCAATCATGAAACCACATATGTGGAGTTCACAGAGACCCATCCACCGGTCTTTACCAAGGCAGATGAACCCCTGGAAGCTGATGATTGGCTCCGCACTATGGAGCAAAAGTTCAGTCTTATCCACTGCACCGACATCCAGAAGCCCCGGTTCGCTTCTCAGCAGCTTCGTGGTCCAGCAAGCGCTTGGTATGCCAATCTGTTGGCTGCCCAGCCAGAGGGTCATCAGTTGACCTGGGAAGAGTTCCGCACAGCTTTCCGTGCACATCACATCCCTTCGGGATTAATGAAGATGAAGCTTGATCAGTTTCTGGCACTGCAGCAGAAGGACTCCACAGTGATGCAGTATGTGGGTCAGTTCAACCATCTTAGCCAGTATGCCTCAGAGTATGTCAACACAGATGAAAAGAAGAGGGATTGTTTCCTTAGAGGTCTGCATCCTAAGATCCGCAGAAGTCTGTCCAATAACCTGATTGGTTCGTATCATGATGCTGTTGACCGGGCTGTCGCTTTTGAAGAGAGCAACCGTCAGTACCAAGAGGAGGAGGAGAAGAAGAAAGCAGGATCCAGCAGCTTCTCTGGCAATCACAAGCGCCAGAGGATCATATACCACCCCAGTCACCACCAAAATCGCCTACCTTACCCCAACCAGCAAGTGGTCATCCGTACCGCGGCCACCACCCATAATGCCAACCAGCAGAGTGCCACACAGCCGAACGCCCCAGGTGTTCGTATCACCACTCCACAAACAGCCTACAACCATCCCTGCTACAACTGCGGCCAGCTTGGTCACTGGTCTCGTGAGTGCCCAAAGCCCAAGAGGTATGCCCAGAATACTCAGAAGAATCCTGGAGGATCTCAGCAGCAGCAGCAGCACCGTGCCCAGCAGCAGCATGGTCAGAAAGGCAAAGTTGTCAAGAAGCACGGGCAAGTTTACTACACCACTGTCGGCGACATCCTAGAAGGAGAGCCCGTCATGATCGGTAGGTTTCCCGTTGCCAATCATCCTGCAGTTGTGTTGTTTGATTCTGGTGCATCGCATTCCTTCATCAGTCGTACATTTGTCGTTAAGCATGAGATATCAATTGGGGAGTTGAAAGAAAGTTTCTGCATATTTTCGCCTGGAGGGCGTATAAGTACTAAGGAAGTGGTTCGCAGTATACCAGTAATGTTGGGGGAACATGTATTTCCTACCACCATGATAGTGCTACGTGATCAGGAGATAGATGTCATTTTAGGCATGAATTGGATGTGCCAGTATAAAGCCATGATCGACATCCTGAATAGAGTTGTGAGAGTGGACATTCCTAACAGCACCTCCAAACTCCTTCTCCAACTTCCAATGCCTCAAAAACCAGCAGCCACTCAAATAAATACCGCCTATGTCCTGGAAACCAGATACATCCCCGTGGTCTGTGAATTCCCTGATGTTTTTCCTGAGGATTTGCCTGGTCTGCCTCCTGACCGTGATGTCGAGTTTGCCATAGAGCTAAAGCCCAGGACTGCTCCCATATCCCGCAGGGCTTATCGAATGCCTCCCAGAGAGTTGGCAGAGCTAAAAATCCAATTACAAGATTTGTTAGACAAGGGTTTCATTCGCCCAAGCTCGTCTCCTTGGGGCTGTCCTGCAATCTTTGTAAAGAAGAAAGACAAGACTCTCAGAATGTGCATTGATTATCGCCCACTCAACGAGGTCACCATCAAAAATAAATATCCCTTGCCTCGTATTGATCTTCTCTTTGACCAGTTAGCTGGAGCCAAAGTATTCTCCAAGATCGATCTCAGATCTGGCTACCACCAAATAAAGATTCGTCCTGAAGATATTCCTAAAATAGCTTTCACCACCAGATACGGCCTATATGAGTACTTGGTCATGTCCTTCGGTTTGACCAATGCCCCTGCTCATTTCATGTACCTCATGAACTCTGTGTTCATGCCAGAGCTTGATAAATTCGTGGTCGTGTTCATTGATGATATCCTTGTCTACTCAAAAACCCCTGAAGATCACGCCGAGCATCTTCGTATCGTTCTATCCCGTCTCAGAGAACATCAGTTGTATGCCAAGTTCAGTAAATGTGAATTCTGGTTAGATCAGATACAGTTTCTTGGTCATGTCCTATCCGCTGAAGGTGTGTCAGTTGACCCTGGTAAAGTGGCAGACATTCTGGATTGGAAGCCACCTACCACTGTTCATCAAGTCCGCAACTTTATGGGAATGGCAGGATATTATCGTCGATTCATCCCAGATTTCTCAAGAATCGCCAAGCCTATCACTGAGTTAGTAAAGAATTCTGTGAAGTTTGTCTGGTCACCGGCTTGTGAACAAGCTTTTCAGACATTGAAGAAACTGTTAACCACGTCACCAGTGCTAGCCCAGCCGAACATCGAAAAACCCTTTGATGTCTACTGTGATGCATCTGGTACTGGTTTGGGCTGTGTTTTGATGCAAGAAGGTCGAGTGATCGCATATGCCTCCCGACAGCTTAAGCGACATGAAGAGAATTATCCAACTCATGATCTCGAGTTAGCAGCAGTAGTGCATGCCTTGAAGATCTGGCGTCATTATCTGTTGGGCAGTACCTGTAATGTGTACACTGATCACAAAAGCCTGAAGTATATCTTCACTCAAGAAGAGCTGAATATGAGACAGAGAAGATGACTTGAGTTAATTAAGGACTATGATCTTGAAGTGCATTACCATCCGGGTAAGGCGAATGTGGTTGCCGATGCGCTCAGTCGCAAGTCATATTGCAACTGTCTGATGATGAAACCCTATGATTCTTCTTTGTGTTATGAGCTGGAAAAGTTGAATATTGAAATGATTCCACAAGGAACTCTGAATAATATCAGAATAGAAACCCCTATCAAAGAGCAGATCATCGCTGCACAGAAAGATAACCCTGGAATCAAGCACATCATCGAAAAGGTCCAATCCGGAAAGGCTGATTGTTTCAGGATTGATGATACAGGAGTAGT
Source organism: Coix lacryma-jobi var. lacryma-jobi (assembly GCA_009763385.1). Classification (NCBI taxonomy): domain Eukaryota; kingdom Viridiplantae; phylum Streptophyta; class Magnoliopsida; order Poales; family Poaceae; genus Coix; species Coix lacryma-jobi. Next base: position 14,952,531 of record CM019824.1, read on the forward strand.
ATGGTTTAAGAATCGGTTAGTAGTTCCTAAAGTGCCTGAGTTAAGAAAGTTAATCCTTGATGAAGCACACTTGACTAGATTCTCCATCCACCCCGGCAGCAACAAGATGTACCAGGACTTGAAGCAAAGGTTCTGGTGGACAAAGATGAAGATTGAGATCGCCCGGTATGTCACTCAGTGTGATACTTGCCAGAAAGTCAAAGCCGTGCACATGAGGCCCGGAGGAGAATTGCAACCTTTACCTGTACCTGCTTGGAAATGGGACGATATCAGTATGGATTTTATCAATGGGCTACCAAAGACACCAAAAGGTTTTGATTCCATCTGGGTGATCGTGGATCGCCTCACTAAGCAAGCTCATTTCCTGCCAGTCAAAACCAGCTACACCGTCCCCACATATGCCACTTTGTACAAGAACCACATAGTGAAACTCCATGGCATACCCAAGACCATTGTCTCTGATCGTGGTACCCAGTTTGTCGCAAAATTTTGGAAAGCGTTCCATACCTCACTTGGAACCAAGCTCTTCCATAGTACAACATATCATCCACAAACAGATGGACAAACTGAGCGAGTCAACCAAGTGTTAGAGGATATGTTGAGAGCATGTGTGCTCACCTTCGCAGATACTTGGGATAACTGTCTGCCCTTGGCAGAATTCTCATATAATAACAGTTACCAAGAGAGCATCAAAATGGCACCCTTTGAAGCACTGTACGGTCGCCGTTGTCGTACACCTCTCAGTTGGTCTGAACCTGGAGAAAGAGAATTCTTTGGAGTTGACCTAGTGAAAGATATGGAAGAAAAAGTCAAGCAAATACAAGAGAATATGAAAATTGCGCAATCTCGACAGAAGAGCTATGCCGACAAAAGACGTCGACCTCTGAAGTTTCAAATTGGAGATTATGTGTACCTGAAAGTCTCACCCACCAAAGGAGTCACTCGTTTTGGAGTTAAAGGGAAGTTAGCACCTCGCTATATTGGTCCCTTTGAAATTCTGGAATGTTGTGGCAAGGTAGCTTATAAGCTAAGGTTGCCCGATCATCTTTCCGCCATCCATAATGTGTTTCACGTCTCCCAACTCAAGAAGTGTCTCCGAGTGCCCGAACATGTGGTAGATGTTGAAGGTGTTGAGTTAGAACCTGATCTGTCATACTCTGAGTATCCAGTTCGCGTGTTGGATCACAAAGATCGTGTTACCCGGAGGACCACCACAAGATGGTACAAGATCCAATGGAACCAACACTCTGAAGAAGAAGCCACTTGGGAATCTGAAGACTTCTTAGCAAAGAGCTATCCCGACTTTCTCGATACTCTGTAGATATAAGGTTTTAACCTTGTCCTTCTTAAGACGCAGAATCTCGGGGCGAGATTTCTTTTAGGGGGGAAGGCTGTAACACCTCTGGTGTTTAATATGTAATTAACCTGACATATCATCATCATTAGTCATAATCATTCTTGTCATGCATTAATGTTTGTCTAGTGGTTGCTTGCCTTTACCTTTTCCTAAAAGGTATTTTGTCGTGTAGTGATCTCTTTTCAAAAACCCTAAATGCCCAAATCTTCCTTTAAGGGCAAAATGGTAATTTCAACTCTGTGCCTAGTCTTGTGTATTTCTTGTTCAGTTTAGTGTCTTGAAGCTTTGTTGTGTTGTTCAAAAATCAAAATCAAAAATCAGATTTCAAAGTCCTTTTGAAAAACCCTAATTTCCAAACCCTGGCTTTTACCCCTCTTTTAATAATTTAAAAACTATTCAAAATTTGGACTTGGTCCAAAAAGCAAAGTTGTAGATCTTGTCAAGAGGAACAACTTTGGTGTTTACAAATTTTCAAGTTTCTATATAAAATCAAAAGTAATTTTGAAATTATTCAAATCTTAAAAGTGTCCCCTTTTCTGATTTCGAAAATAATTCAAGAACTGTTTGGAATTTGAAAATATTCTTTTTGACAAAGTTATAGATCTCCTTTTTCTGCACAACTTTGGTATTTTGAGTTTTTGCTGCTCAGTTTAATTTTTTTGAGAAATTTGCAAAATACAGAAAGTCAAACCCTACACCCTAGCCCTGTTAATCTTCTACCTAGGGCCAGGGGGGCCGGTCATGGCAGCTCGCCGGCGCCGCGTGCGCCACGCGCCTGGCAGCTACTCGCCTGCCTCCAACCTGCCGCCGCTGTCCGCGCCATCATGCCGCATCCGCACGCGCAAGCGCTGACCTCCGCCCCCGTCCCCCACTGCTCCCCGACGTCGCCGCGCGTGGCCGTCGCCGGCAAGCACGACGCCCGGGTCCCAAACTGATTTCCGTCCTTTCTTCATCATGAGATCGATAGCACGCGCCACGGGCATTCTTATCCACCCCCGCGCGCTCTCTATCTGCCCCTGGCCGCGCCTATAAAAGGCCCGCCGGATCGCCGGAGTTCCGCCGCGGTCGTCTCCTTCCTCGAGCCGCACCCTCGACCGTATCGAGCCCCAAGCCTCGGGCGAATCGCACTACCCTCGAGCACGTTCCCGAGCCACACCCTCGAGCACATCCTCGAACCCCGCCCCTCGAAGCAGCCGAGACTAGCCTCAGCCTCGGGCGAATCGCAGCTACCACCGAGCCTCAAGCCTCGAGTGAGCCGAGGCCAGCCTCGAGAAATCTGCCACAAGAGAACCCCGCCGAGGCCTCGCCGTCGAGCCCTCTTTTCCATCCGCCTCGTCGAGCCTTGCCTCTGACTCTCGGTGAGTCCAGCCTCCGTTTTCTCAGCCGAGCCTCGAGCCTCGACGTCGAGCCCGCTCCGACTCGAGCCCAGTGCTCTTTTCCTTTTCAAAAATATGAATAGTCTTGTTATTTCATCTTTTTGTATGATTTTCTGTATTGCTCTAAAAATTCTGAAAATTTTACAGTTGAGTCTTTATACTATGTAGTATTTTATAAAAAAATATGAAATTTAACTTTTCTGCAAGAATTTGAAAATGTAAAATCCCTCTTTTAATTAATAAATGGATGGTTTTGGATTTTTAGAAAATCTTTTATAACTCCAAAAATCATGAGATAAATTTTTCTGAGCTTCCTATGCCATGTTTAGTCTCTGGTGAAATTTTGAAGTCTTTTGGAACAAGTTGATTTTTGAGCATTTATCTTTAATTGTTAAATAGTGTCTTTTGTTAATTAATGTCTGATTTTATTTGAGCACCTTAATGACCTCCAAAAATTATGAAATTTGTTTTGCCATCTATCTACACCATAATGAACTTATGTGATTAATTTGGTAATTTTTGGAGCAACTGCATAAAATGACCTTTTTAAATAATTAAGAAAAACAGAAAAGGTGATTAAGGTTCATGTTGAATGCCCTGTGTTGCATTGTTCATGCTAGCATACTCATGAGCATGCATCATTGTATTCGTATAGTCACCGAAGAAGGCGTCAAGATCGAGGCAGCCGCTGACGAACCTGTCCCTGAGGCTACCCCGAGCTCCGACAACTGCCCTGCCGCCCTCGAGCCTGCCCTCTTTGCTCTTCAAGGCAAGCCCCGGTGCATTTAACCCCTTTCCTTGAATTTATAAAATGATTTCCTTAAATGCTTTTGAGTTAAATTATTGCATTAGGTTTATAGGAGTTGTGTGCTATCCTAATTAATGCACTATCCACCTTGACCACTGATACACCCGATACCTGCTTTTCAAAAGTATTTGAAAAATGCTTAGCAATGCTTATTGAATTAGACTTTGCAATAAAATGCCATTTTCAAAAGTGTGATCACTGAAAGAATCTTTATGGGAATTTGACTTTACTTCCTGTTCGATGACTGCTTGCCTAGCTAGCATGTGGTCATTGTCGAGAAGAGGTTGTCCGCGCGTACGGTGCCGTCATGTTGTAGTTCGGGACTCAACAGTTGACTCCGACCAGGACAGGGTTGAAAAACCGACAGGACCTGTACTCTTGGGTTAGAGTCCCGAGGTGCTTGTTGCTGACGGAAAAACTTTAGGGACCATCCGTATGGGGGTCTGCTGGTCAAGACTTGTAACTATTCACATACTTCGGAAAGCTCTGGCTCCGAGGAATCCTTTATTGGACCGACAACCGCGCACTGGGAGTGGAGAGATGGCGGAAGTAGCATGTACCCACGTGGTCGTCGTACCTGGATAGGAGTGGTGTACTGTACTTCCGGGTGGCGTAGGACCGGGCCCAATCTTGGAGGAATCGTGGTAGACGAGTTGGCATATGCAAGCTTGGGTGCTACATATGCAGTGTGGATAGGGATCCTCAGCTAAGTATTATTTATCCGGATTAACGTTGCTCCTCGGTTATGGATACTTGGTCCACTGACTGTCAACGGAGAGTGGTTCTCAACTAGGAATGTTTTGAAATGTAAAATGAATCAGGAACGATGAAGAATTGATGAATACTGAATCTTTCCAAAATAAAATAAGGTTTACAAAATGCTTTTCTGCAAAATACCTGATCTTGCTTAAGCCTTACCTTGACTACCCTAAGCCTCTCATTCCTGAGTCTTCTCCCTTTTCTTTAGTCGGGTAAGTCTTGTTGAGTACCCCAGTACTCAGGGTTTGTTACCCATGCTGCAGGTATGACAGAGTCCCCGATGTGTCTTGCACCCTGCTGCGTGACCATCGTCCAGGAAGAGGCCGATGAGGCCGAAGAATAGTTGTACACCCTCGGGCTGGGTGATTATAAGTATCTTTGTTGTTCCCCACTACGTTGCCTATGTCTATCTCTATTATCAGAACTTGGTTTGTAATAACTGCACCTTAATTTCTATTTGGAACCCTGCTTTGTAAAACTATTGTTATTTAAGTCTTCCGCTCTTTATTCCGATGTTATTTGTAAAAGTATGCAATGCTGTAACCGAACTGTGAGATGATCCTGCGGACATTGGGCACTAATGTAGCCCGGTGGCGAACAGGTCTTAATCACATGGAACATGGGTTCGGCTGTCAGAGGTTGACAGGGACACGTGGGCCATGAGATTAGGGCCGTTCCGTCACAATTCTAACCTTCGGACATATTGAAAGTATTTTTGTAGCTCTGGATCTTTTGCTTTGTAGTTCTTCTCAATGTGCCCCGCGATGACTTGTGAGTCTGTATTGATGACTGCCCTTCGGACCGACAATGATCGAAGCCTTGAGAGCGCTAGTATTACGGCTTCGTATTCTGCGGAGTTGTTTGTGCATTTGAAATCAAGTCTTCTTGCATATCTTAGCTTCGACCCGGATGGCGAGATTAGGATGGCCGAGGCCCCAGCTCCAGTTGCACCCCAGGCTCCGTCGACATATACGATCCAAAACGGGTCTTGTTGAGGTCCATCGCTGCGAGGATCAGGTGTCCACTCAGCTATAAAATCTGCTAGTGCCTGTGATTTGATTGCTGTTCTGCCGACGAAGGTTATGGCGTAACTGTTAAGCTCAACTGCTCATTTTGCTATTCTTCCAACTGCCTCGTTGTTCTTGAAAATGTTCTCGAGGGGGTATGCCGAAGGTACATGGATCTCGTATGCCTGGAAATAATGCTTGAGCTTTCTAGATGCCATGACCACGGCGTATGCTGTCTTCTCGAGCTCTGAGTAATTCCGCTTCGGACCTTCGAGGGTTTCTGATACATAGTAGATTGGGGCTTGCCTTGTCCTGTTGTTCTCGTATAACTCTTTGATCAGGACTGCGCTTGCTGCGTGAGGCGAAGCTGCGACATACAGCAGTAATAGGTCTCCTTTGCTTGGACTGGTTAAAACAGTCAAGTTGGTGAGATACTTTTTCAAGTCCTCGAAGGCTTTCTGTTGCCGAGGTCCCCAATTGAATGGTGCAGTGCTTCTCAATGTTTCAAAGAAAGGTAACCCTCGCTCGGCGGATCTGGAGATGAATCTGCTGAGTGCTGCTAAGCGGCCTGACAGACGTTGAGCTGCTTTTTTGGTTGTTGGGGGTTCCATATTGATGATAGCATCAATCTTTTCGGGGTTAGCTTCGATTCCCCTTGCTGAAACGATGCAACCCAGCAGTTTTCCTTCGCTTACCCCGAAAACACATTTTCGGGGTTTAACTTTAATCCGACAGACCGAAGATTGCTGAACACTCTCGATAAGTCTGAAATGTGGTTTTCTTTCAGCTCACTTTGGACAACCAGATCATCGACGTAGGCAGAGACGGCGTGTTCATCTTTGAAGACCTCAGATGTCATACGAGCGAAGGTTGATCCTGCGTTTCTTAGGCCTTCTGCCATCCTTCGGAAGCAAAAAGTTCCCGAAGGTGTGATGAAACTTGTTTTCTCCTCATCTTCTTCATTCATCCATATCTGGTGGTATCCTGAGAAGCAGTCGAGTAGAGATAGCATTTGGCATCCGGCTGCTCTGTCAACCAAGGTGCTTATGTTGGGGAGGGGAAAATCATCCTTCGGACAAGCCTTGTTTAGACACGTGAAATCTACGCACATTCACCACTTCTTGTTCTTTTTCTGTACTAGGACCACGTTTGAGAGCCATGTTGGGTACTTGACTGGGAGGATGACGCCTGCGTCCAAAAGCCTTTTTACCTCAGCCTTCGCTGCCTCTTTCCTTTCTTCTGACATTTTGCGAAGCTTTTGTTTGACCGGGCGGTAGCCTGGCTTGATGTTTAAGCTGTGCTCTATCAGGGTTCTGTTCACCCCTCTTAGGTCTTCTGCGGACCAGGCGAAGGTGTCGGAGTTTTCTTTGAGGAAAAAGACGAGGTTGTTTTCTGATTTGGGATCTAGGTTAGCTGAAATAAACACCTTTCTTTCAGTGTTGCCCTCGAAAAGTTGAATTTGTTTGGTCTCTTCCTTGGGTGATACCCTTGCTTTGTCAGTGCAAATTTCACCTTCGATGCTGAGGTCTGTAGCTTGAGGCTTGGATAAGTTGTGGACATTACGTTGTCCTGGTGCTACCGTTCCCTCGGCTGCCCTTGCAATGTCTTAGTCCCCGTATACTGCAACCACCCCCTTCGGAGCGGGGAGCTTCATGCATAGGTAAGCGGGGTGAATGACTGCGTTGAATGCGTTAGTGACCCCTCGGCCGAATATTGCATTGTACGGATAAAACATGTCGACGACGTTGAAAGTTATGTGCTCGGTTCTGCAGTTCATTTGGTCGCCGAAGGTCATGGGCAGCGATATTTTACCGACAGCTCTGACTTGTTGACCACCGAAGCCGTATAGAGGGTTGTCAGCAGGTTGCAGGAGGTTTCTGTCAAGCTTCATGCTGTCGAAGGTTGAGGCGAACAGGATGTCCGCGGAGCTTCCTGTGTCAATCAGAATTTTAGTTACTGTCCACCCTGCCAGATTGGTCTCGATCACCATAGCGTCGGTATGAGGGTAATCTCTCAATTTCATGTCACTGGAGTCGAAGGTTATAGGAATGTGAGACCATCGACCGAATTTGTGAGGTCCTTCGACGGCTACATGGTGTACTCGTCTGGCATGTTCCTTTCTCTGCCTTTTGTTGCCATGGTCTTCATTTGAACCCCCGGTGATAGCTAGTATTACACCGAAGGTTGATGTTGGGTTGTTGATGGTTGTTTGGTTCTGGGCTTCGGATTTGACGGGTTGAGGCGCTGGTAATGCGGGTATTGGTGGTGGTGGTGGTAGAGCATTGTTGACTTGTTGGGTGGTTGGGGTTTGGTTTTGGGGGGTTGTTGGGTATGTGACTGTGTAAGGTGGGTTTTGGCGTTGTGGGATCATGGTTGGCTGGTAAGAGGTTTGGTTGTAATGTGGGTGGTGTGCGTACATGGGTTGTTGCGAGGGTAGGCCGTAGTTTATGGGGGTGTAAAAGTATGGAGGATTTAGAGGGTGGAAATTTGGTTTCCTGGTGTGATTGATGGTTCGGTTGTCTGCCGAAACGGCTCTTTTGGACTCCTTGTACTCTTTTCCTTTGGCGAAGCATTCACATTGCTTGGTAGTGTGACCCTTTCCAAGACCACAAAAATGACAATACATTTTCGCAGGATCCTTTTGCTGGTTCCGTTGATCCGGCGGTGGTGGCAAGCCTTGAGGGTTTTGGTTGCTCGGAGGTTGAGAGTTCCGTCTTTGGTCATCATAGTGTACTGCTTTGTTGATGGCACCGATATTGTTTTGTTCTTGGCGAGGGTTGTTTTCCCTTGTTTGAGGCCTCGGTTGCGGCTTTTGTTGTGACCTCCGAGCATCGGACTTTGCCCTGAAGTCCATGTCTGCTCTGCAGTACCTTTCCATTGTCTCATGTAATTCCTCGATCGTATTTGCCGGTTTTCTGGCAAATTTTGAAGAGCATGGGCCTAGACGCAGGCCACTGATTGCAGCGAGGATGACGGCTTCGTCGGATATCCCTGGAGTTCTTGCTCTGATTTGGATAAACCTTCGTCAGTAGTCTTGAAGTGGTTCACGCTCTTCTTGCTTGCAATTGAAAAGCTCGATGGGGTTTGAAGGGGCTGTTGTAATGCCTTTAAAGTTTGTGCAGAGCCTATCTCTGAGGTTGGCCCAGGAATCCACGGTTCCGGGGCGAAGGTTGCTGTACCAGGTTTGCGCGATATCACGCAGGATGATGACAAAAGATTTTGCTATTGTTGATTCATCGCCCCCTGCCGCGGCGATAGCTGCTTCGTAGCTCATTATGAACCGGCGAGGGTCAGTGAGTCCATCGTAACGAGGGAGGTTTTGTGGATTGTAGCATTGTGGCCATGGTTGGGTTTGTAGTATCTGGGAGAGTGGTGACTTTGGGTCATAGGGCATTTGGTGTTGTTGGGCTCTGCGTTGGTTGCGAAGGTTTGGCTCTATCTCATCTGGGTAGAGTTGGCCAAAGTTTGGTTGTCTCATGGGGTATGGTTCTGGGTGTCTTGGTGGTGGTGGGGGTGGTGGATGGCGGCGGAGGTTGCCATGATCCTGCTCATTTCCTTCCTGTAGCGGTGACATTTCCCCATCGTTCCATCCCTCGGCTTCGGCTTCAGCTGCCGCGAGGGACTCCTCCATTCGGCGAAGCTGCTCTCTTGCTTCATCCGCCTTTTGCCTGATAAGGCGCAGCCGGTTGTGCCTTTCAAGCTGGTCCAGGCGTCTCTTCTTTTCCTGTAACTCAGCTTGAAGTCTTTCTAAAGCTTCGAGGCCCAACTCCTCCTCTTCTCCTCCCCCATCTCCTCCGGAGGTATGCGGGTGCGGCTGTGATCCCGGCCGAGTGTGAGGGCCCGGGACCTCCGTCCCTGGGGCAACTTCTTCTGTTTCCGAGGGTACTACATTCTCTTCCACAGGCTGGATTATCGCCGTGGCCTCTCTGGTTACACGAGGGTCCCTGGTAGCGGGCGCTCTTCTGTTTCCTGCCATTTCGAACTTCGGATCCCCACGGACGGCGCCAAACTGTTGGATGCACTCCTGCTAGGCCCCCGTTAGCAAACAGGGTGCGGAGCGAGGGTGGACAACGGTCGGCTATAAGCGAAGGTAAAGGCGTTGGCACAAGGAAATAAAGTGGTGAAAATGTTTCTTTTTCAAAAAATCGTCATGTTTACACTGTTCATCCCTTGGTATTTATAGGTAATACCAAAGGGTGCTGGCATAATTACAATAGGGTACAAAAAGATTCCCCGGCTCTACACAGGCAGAAAGGGCAAAGCCGTAAAAACACAGTAGAAGCGGAAAACCCTAATCAGTCCTCCTCCTGTCCGCCGCCACCTTGCTCCGTTTGCCTTCAACGGAGAACAGAGGAAAACGGACCTTCGCCTTCGCCGGTCCTTGGGTCAGCATCCCTTCGCCACTTGCCAAGCTTGACGCCTCGACGACAAAGCCTTGGAACCTGCGAAGGTTACTTATTGCGTGTTCGGAGCGCCTTTACCTGCGAGGAACAAAGCGAACTCCGAGGGTCGGATTTGCATCCGAAGGTTAAGAAAAAAACGACCTAGAAGAGCCCCTACTATCGGGAGGGCGAGACTTTGTGAGGGCGCGCAGGTCGGCGGAGGTTTTTTCCTGCTCAGCCCACGCGGCGCCACTGCCGAGGTTTCCTTCTCCCAACAATGTTTGACTCAAACCTTGTCCAAAACGACTTCTTTTACCAAACTAAGGGCGTCTCCAGTGATTAGCTCTTAGCTAGCTCATAGAATATTTTCTCATATTTTAATAGGAGAGACAAGAGAGCTATCTCTTGTCCAAGAGATAGTCTTATACACACTTCGAGATTACGTGAGAATGATAAGTGGGGTCATTTATATTAAGAGCTATGTGTTAAGAGATAGGTTATTTGAAGGGTTGTCTCTTAGAGTGGTTAGAGCTAGATACTAGCTCTTATTGTTGCGGATGCTCTAAGGGAGTACTTGCCCCGGTATCAGCGCGTTGCAGGAGGCAAAAGCTGTGACTGTGATGCACATGCGTCGTCGCCTTCGGGCTTCGGCCTTTGCTGAGACGCTGGTACTGCATGCAGCACGCAACCTGGTGGACCTGGTCAGTGGTCAAGTGGTCAGCTGATGATCGAGCTCGGAGTCGGAGGCGGCAGAAACCCCGCGTGAAACTTGAATTCGCTGCGGGCGTGGTGGCTGCTGGACCGATCAGTGATCGCCGCACCTGCCACCTCCCAACGAGTAACTGATCGCCACACCTGCCCCGCCTTGGAGGTCTGCCGCCGCGCTCTCCCCCGCCGGTCTGGCCGAATGACCGGTCACAGGTCTCCCGGGTGGCCGCCGGCCGCCGCCGCGGCTCAGCTGTCAATGTTTAGATTAATGCTGCCTGCAAGTTTGGCATTCCTATTATTTCTAATACGAGTAGGAGTAGAGAGTTTTTAAGCTTGTAAATACGGAAATTATATGAATAAATTTTTCTTTAAAAATACTTTTATAAAAATATAAACATATCCCTTTTCCAGAAATACTTTTATAAAAATAAGAGGTCAAAGTTATGTTTTGAAGACCGTATCGTTGTCTTGGACGACGATACTTCGTCTATACTCATATTAGTTATCGTTGTCTTAAATATTTGTATAACTTTGTCAAGTTGAATGTGTATAAGTTATACATTGAAGTTTGTTTCACATGTTATCTGTAAAAGTTGTGAGTCTAACTTTATAAATTTCTAGAAAAGGAAAGTTACTAAAATATTTTTCTCAAAAAAAAAAGAAAGTTGCTGGGCTTCTGCACAGTTGATTCGGTGATCTCACGCGTGGATAGCCGAGCATGCGAAAACAAAATGAGCACGCGCGCAACACCAACTAATAAATATTAAAAAGAGGTGGAATTACTTTTTGTCTATAAAAAGAAGGAGCGGTATGTTGGAATTTTATTCGGTTGATTCGATTCTAATGAACGTCGTTCGTGAGTTAGGGCAATCTTAATGGAGGTTTCATTTGAGTTTCATTTTTCATTAAATATGTTGTCACATAAGCATGTTTGATGACATATCATTGTATTTAAGAAGAGAGAAAAAAATGAGTTTCATCTCTTGGCACGAATAACTCTTTATGAGTCATTGAATTTAATACCTATGAAACTTTAGAGTTTTATTCAAGTTTTATTTTATTTCATATGATGTGACAGTCTTGAAAAATGAAATTTATCATTGAGATTGGCCTTAGTCAAACCCTACGAATAAATACACAATTCCGCAAATACGTACCGAAAAACAACCTTTCCATTTTCGTTCCACAATCAATGTGCGGTGTGCGCCCCCGCGTCGTCCGTGTCCATGTACGCAGAGTATGCAGAGCACGCCGGCCCATCCTGTGCCGAGGCCCGAGGGCCTCAGCGGCGGCGGTGCGGCACGCCGGCCAGCATGGGCACGAGGCGCAAGCGCGTCTCGGCCGGCTCGGTCAATGTCTTTTGCATGCGCCATCATCAAGAGACGACGTACTGTCACTGTATGTAGTATGTGTGTGTGAGCACGGAGCACCAGCCCGCGGCAGACGACGCCGTGGACTCGGGTCGATCGATCGAGGCAGGGAGGCAGGGAGGCAGCTGTACGCGGCAGCGGCACGCATGCACCTGCATGCGTGGTTACCGTTGCCATCGCGCGCGGTGACGAGACGTCGGCCGCGCCACGAACGAACGAACTCATCATGCCGAGCCGCCGCCGCCGCCGGTGCCACCACCGCCAGACGAACGCCGCCGCCGGCCGGCCCCGCAAGCGTCTGCTGGCGGCTCCGGGGTCAACGTACGTGTCCATCAACGATCAATGCGCCATCGCATACAGATACACAGTAGAGATACAGGAGCAAGAATGTGCTGTGCATGCTGAATGATTGACGATTACCTAGGCCGGCCACCAGCACGAGCTACCGGGCGGGCGTGGTTCCACCCGTGCATATATCCTTTGCTTGTACTACTACTACTACTACTACCGTGTGTCGAGATCGCGCGGTACGGTGCGCACTTTGCACAACGAAAATAGCTAGGGAACAGTAGCGGACGCGTGTGCAAAGCAAGGCGGATACCAGAGATGGGAATATGGGACGACGGACGACGCGTACACCCGCTGTCGCACGGCTAGCGGCACCTTCCGCTGTCGGTCGCGGCGCGATCCATGTGCCGATAGATCGATGCAGCAGCAGCGAATTTTTTATTATTAATAACTCAATTAAATAAAAAATTTCATAAATAACAATGTCTATTTTTTTTTGCAAAACTAACCCTTTTGCCGCGCCGTCCACAATGGCGAGACAAAAGCGTTAGCCGCGTCATGCATGGCGGCGCGGCAAAATGGCCACCGTGGCACCGCCCGGCCACGCAGGCCCTGGTGGGCCCCTCTCGTCAGTTTGCCGCGCCAGGCGGGCTTGCGCGGTCAACGGTTTTGCCGCGCCAGGCGGGGCGGCGTGACAAAGCCGATCTAAATCTGGCCGCCGCGCCCGCTTTCCTCCTCCTCCTCTGTCTCCTCGTCCGCACCGCCGCTGCGCTGCTGCCGCCGCTCCGCCCCGCCCCGGCCCTGTCCCCGCCCCGCCCCGGCCCTGTCCCCGCCCCGCGCCGCCCCGGACGAGGCAGGGCCGCCCCGGACCGCTCCGCCCGCAGAGGGGCTCGGCTAGGCCAGGCGGTGGTCGGCCGGCCGCCACCGGGCCGGCGCCACCCTTCACCACCCTCTCCACCACCCTCCACGACCGGAAGGTAAACTTTTTTCCTTTTTTGTTTTCATTTGTAGTTTAGGTTTATTAGTTTAGGTTAGTTTAGTTAGTTAGTTAGTTAGTAAGTTAGTTAGTTAGTTAAACTATTGACTAGGTTAGTTTTGGTTAGTTTAGTTTAGGTTAGTTAGTTAGTTAGTTAGTCAGGTTAGTTTAGTTTACGTTAGTTTAGTTAGTTACTAAGTAAGTAAGTTAGTTAGTTATTTCGTTGGGTTAGGTTAGGTTAGCTTAGGTTAGGTTAGTTAGTTAGGATATTTAGTTAGTTACTTAGTTAGGTTGGGTTAGGTTAGGTTAGGTTAATATGTTAGTTAATTTAGTGAAGCCAACTTAGTAAGTAGTTACGTTATTCTTTACTTTTGAGAAGACAATCACTTGACCTTAGTTCCACTATTGACTTTGTAGATGGACACTGTATTCAGATTGTTTTATGGAGGCACAGTTAGTAAACGAGATGGGTTGTTTGATGATAACATGGAACAAGAACTCGAAGTATTTGATGAGCGTCCTCCTTTTACGGAGCCTATGTTGCGTCTGAAGGAGAAGTTTGATGGTGATTTCTCATTGAAAGGGAGATTTGACAGTGGCAAGATTAGGGCGAACTATGCGTTGATGCCCTTGCGCAACCAGGCTGACTAGGCAAAATACCAGACGATCGTTATGGCATCCAATTCGACCATGGCTGAGATCGTGGTAGAGGATGGTTGGAGGAAGCAGGCAGAGGCGTCCAATGATGGCAACGAAGGTGAAGCACATGAGGTAGGGATGATGACGATGCAGCTCCGATGACTATAGACGTTGATGGTCACCCCACGCAGGAGACGGTGTATCCATCTGAAAATGTCCACGCTGACGTCGGTCAAATAAACAATGATTTTGATGTGGCCGACCTAGAGCGGCAGGAGCAGGAGGAGCAGGAGGCACAATTGTTTGATGAAAACTATGATTCTGATGATGATTCAGATTATGACGAAGAAGAGGACAGTTATATTTCTGCTATGCCTGACCCGGTTCGTGGTATTCCACAACCGGTTCGTGCTATGCCACAACCGGTTCCTCAGAATATGCATCCTCCAGGGAGACTAGTCACTGATATACCAGAGGATCATACACATTTTGATGCGTGGTGGCGTTTGAGCGAAGCGAGGTATTATGTTGCGCCCGATCCTTTGACTGAGACAGAGCTGCAGCAATTGAGGTCGGTTAACATGCAGTTTAGAGGCGTTCCAAGTTATAGGGATGTCAGTATGGTGGACCAGGCAGTTTGTGATACTGGATTGAATCTGTGCAAGCAAACACTGCATAACCATACAGATTGGATTCTTCAGAAGGGTATGATTTTCAACACTATGACTGAGCTGAAGCTTTTCCTTGAGAACTATGTTGTGCATCATCATCGACCGTACACGGTCAGCCATTCTGATATTAGTTTGAGGTACCACGTCAAGTGTTTGAGTCTTGGTTGTCCGTGGAGGCTGAATGCTCGCAAGAGAACTGATGACAAGTGGAGGATCAGTAAAGTAGTACAACCGCATACCTGTTTTACAAATAAGGGACAAGAAAAACATCCTCAATTGACGGCAAGATACCTTGCACGGCGCATTTTGGCATTTGTTGATGATGACGCCTACGTATCTGTTTCACAATTGCTTATCTCCATATTTGGATTCACAAGCTATAAGGTGACTTATGGAAAGGCGTGGCGTGCGAAGCAGATCGCCCTTGCAATTCGTTGGGGTGGTTGGGATGAAGCGTACAACAGGATTCCTTGGATTTTGTGTGCAATGACATACTATAACCCTGGCCTTAAATGGTTTCCACACACCAATGAGCAGTATATAGACCGCAACACCGGCAAGGTTACACATGTGCTTCAGCGTGTATTTTGGTCTTTTGCACAAACAGAGCATGCGTATCAGTACTGTCGTCCAGTCATACTTGTGGACGGTACTTTCTTGACCGGAACGTACAAGGGTGCGTTGATGATGGCGACGGCTGTTGATCCCGAGGACCAGATAGTTCCAATTGCTTTCGCCTTGGCTGAGGCGGAGAACGTTGAGTCTTGGTCTTGGTTCATGGCCCTGCTACGGATACAAGTGTTAGGGCCTTCTCGGACAATATGTTTGATTTCGGACCGTCATGTTGGGTTGCTTCGTGCCGCAGAGGAGGAGATTGAGGGTTGTCCTCCTCTAGTGCACAGATGGACAAAATATTAAGCAAAACATATATAAAAAGTCTAATACATGGACAAATCCATCATTAATTAACAACTGACGTCACGACATTTTCAAAATAAATATTGTCTACAAACCCTAACTTACCAAAATATGGTTTAATCCTACATTGCAAATATGGATAAAGAACAGCAATATGGATCAAAATACCTCTAGTGCAGAGAGAACAAGTTCGATTAAGAGATATGAAGAGAGGAAGGATGAAATGGAATGGATTGGATTGGATTGGATTGAATTGGTTTGGGAGGAGAAGAGGAATGAAGAGGAGGCTGCTGCTGGCCGCCGCTAGATCTAGATCGGCTTTGCCGCGCCACCCCGCCTGGCGCGGCAAAGCCGTTGACCGCGCCAGGCCACCTGGCGCGCCAAAGCCGTTGACCGCGTCAGGCCACCTGGCGCGGCAAACGCACTAGCCGCGCCAACCCGCCTGGCGCGGCAAACTGACGAGTGGGGCCCACGCGGGACTGCGTGGCCGGGCGGTGCCACGGTGGCGCTTTTGCCGCGCCGCCATGCATGGCGCGGCTAACGTATTTGCCGCGCTATTGGGGACGGCGCGGCAAAAGGGTTAGTTTTGCAAAAAAAAATAGACAGTGTTGTTTCTGAAATTTTTTATTTAATTGGGTTATTAATAAAAAAAATTCGCAGCAGCATGCCCGTCCCATCATATTCTGTGGCGTGACTGTGTACGTGTCTCTGTGTGTGTGACAGGAGGACCGGGGCCGGCGCGGGGGCGCGCGGTGCTTATCGTACGTGTCCAGGCCGGCGCGAGAGGCATGCATCCGGCCGGCCGGCCAGGTATCGAGATCAATGTTTTTGCGCTGGTATCGAGATCAATGTTTTTGCGCTGTTGTGTGTGTTGGGGGGGGGGGGGGGGGGGGGGGGGGGGGGGATGACGGACGACTGGACGACGAGCATGGATGCCGGGCATTAAAACCGAGAGCATCGATCGCGTTGCGCCGTTGCCGGAACTGGAGGCCGTGGGAGACCTTGCTTGCCGTTGCCGGCCCCAGCTGGTTCTTTCATTTCGTGATGGTGACTAATCCGGCCGTCCGGCGTGCGCTCTCTCTCGCGCGCTGATGGACACGAATGCACGGTCGATCGGACACGAATGCACGGTCCCCACGCAGCAGCACCACACGTCCACACCCAAGTTGGCATTGCAGCAGGTTCGCCGGATCGGGGGCACGTAGGAATACGGCCCGATCGACGCTTGCTGATTGGGGCCGCGCCGACCGAGAGCGCCCGAGGCCGTTGGAAGCCCCGGACTCCAGTTGCGTTGGGCCCCTGATTGCCGGCAGGTGACTCGCGGGCTCGATGCTTTAAAGGGCTCTACTAATAATAGTACCATTTCTTGGTTGGTAGTAGTAGTAAACTTGGTAAGTTGTATGGAGACGAATTGGGATGCCCGGTGCTGAGTGCTGACCATTCTGACATTCTCCTTTCATTCACGTCGATCGGTGGAAGTTGTTGCGGGGATCGATATGTGGTGAAGAGGATCGACACACATCTGTGCATGCATATGTGGTGAAGAGGATCGACACTTGGGCAGTGGTTAGACTGACATATATAGAATAGATAGAGCCCACTTGGGCAGTGGTTAGACTGACATATATAGAATAGATAGAGCCTGGGCCTGCCGATCGGATGCGATTCGTGGGACACGCCGTTGGCGTTGGAACCGATAAGAGCAACTCCAACAACTTGGTAAAAATTACTTGATATATCTTGAGTTAGAGCAAGTTGCTATTTTATTTGGTAAGTGAAAAAAAAGATATGTCTCCAACAACTTGCTATTCTCACCTGGTAAAAATAGAAGATGACAGATGAGACCCGCCTGTCATTCTATTTCTTCTTCCCCTAACTCCGCGCGAGAGCCGCTGGGAAGATTTCTCGCCGTGGGGCTTCAGGCTCCAGGTCGGTCGGTAACCACTCACCGCCCACCGATCGACCGGCAGGTGACTCGCCGGCTCGCCGCTTTAACGTGCTCTACCAATAGCACCGTGCATGGTTTCGACTTTCGACGCCCCGAATGAGGCTTTCTTGGTTGGTATGTAGAGTAACTTGGTATGGCGGCGAATCGGAATGCCCGGTGGGGGTGACCATTCTGGATCTGGCCTTCTCTATTATATTCAGCTCGATCGCTACAAGTTGCTGCTGGGATATGTTGTGATCGAGGACGACGCCGATCGGATGCGATTCGTAGGACATGGATTCACATCCAAGCAATGCCCCATTGCCCAGTTGTCGCCAACAAAATACTAGTAGGTTTCAGTAACAAGCTACCTCGATCTGCAGATCGTGCTTGCAGTAGTGAGTAGTATACCACTACTGATGAGTGATGAGGTAGGAGGCGTCTCAAATAGAAGAATCTTTTTCATTCATCACGGAGACGACGCTTCAAGATTTGGTTACGACGAGATCGATTGAAGCAAGACGGCGACAAATAATACACGAGTTTATTCTTGGGAGGTTAATTAATTAGTCCCAGAACAAAAGCGAAGAAATATGAAGCGCACACAGACTTGGGCGGTGTTCCATTCTCAGTCACTGGACCGACCTAATGCTGCTTCTTCCAACCGGCGTTTCCACCGCCGGCTCCGGCTCCAGCTCCAGCTCCGAACCCTCCGCCGCCGCCCATCCCGAACCCCGGCCGGCGGGCTCCTCCAGATCCTTGGCCCCCGCCGAAACCCTGGCCGAACCCAAAACCGCCCGGGTTCGACGCTGAGCCGGACGACGAGCTAGACCAGCTAGATGACCCGGTTCCAGAGAAGGAGCCAGAGTTGGAGCCGGAGCCGGACCAGGAGCTTGAGCTCGAGCCGGCGTTCGAACCTGCACCAGCGTCAGGTCCTGATGAGCCGCCGGACAGTGTGGTTGAGCTAGCACCGGAGTTTGAGCTGGACCATGCGCCCGAGCCCGCGGCGGTCGCACCAGATTCGGAGCTCGAGCCTGCCGCGGCCGACGATCCTGCGCCTGCTTCTGCCGCGTTGCCACCGAACGAGCCGGCGCTGGAGCCAGACCACGAACTCGATTCAGAGCCAGAGCCAGCGACAGATCCTGCAAAAAGGAATGCTGCAAGAGTTACTACAACTGAAACCATTTTCTTCAGCTTCAGTACGAGATGGTTTAAAACTACGATTGGGTTTCGTTTTCGTTTTCATCCTACATACTCAGCAACGTTTCATTTGAATGATTGGATTCATTTTCCATGCGGCATGCATAGTATACTAAACCTGAGCTGGAGCCGGAGCCGGAGCCGGAGCCTGAGCCTGACCCGGAGTTAGATCCACTGCCTGATGATGCGCTGAATGAGCCAGCGCCTGAGTCTGCACTCGACTCGGAGCCGGAGTTAGAGCTGGAGCTGCTGCTCGCTCCACTAGATGAGCCCGAACCTGAAGAGACCCGAGAAAACCCAATCAGAAGAATGATACACTACGACCAGCAAACTGGTGGCTGCACTCTGAACAATCACGTCGTTCTACGAAACATTAGTAACCTGATGATGAGGAGCCGTAGGACATCCCGACAGAGCCAGATGACGAGCCTGACCCTGCCGTCGAGCTAGAGCCAGAACCAGAACCAGAACCACCGAAGCCTAAGCCTGTGCTCATGCCAGAACCAGAGCCAGAGTTCGCTGACGATCCAGAGCCACCGAATGAGCCCGAGTACGAACCACCGACACCGCCGGAGCCAGACCTAGCCCTTGACCCACAGCTCGAACACCCACCGCTTGGCCCAGCATTAGGCCCGCCACTAAACCCACTCGATCCACCAAGCCCAATCCTTGCGCCCGACCCCATACCAACACCGGAAGACTCACGTCCGCGTGAACGGTACGGGCCTCCATTCGACCCAGAGCCCAAGCCCGTGCTAGAACCATAGTTTGAGCCTGAACCGGTGTTACAGTCCGATCCACCGTTGCTTCCACCATTTGCACCGACACCGACGTTGATCGATGTGCCTAAGCCCACCGACCCTGAGCCCAAACTAGACCCAGAGCCCGAGCACGATGACGTGCCAAACCCACAACCAGATGCCGAGCCCGTGTTCCCCGCTCCATAGCCAGAGCCGTAACCATACCCAGAGCCCGTGCCTGACCCGCGACCCGATGCGGTGTATGAACCGCCATTTGGACCGGACCAAGCACCGTAGCCTGATCCCTGGCCCGAGCTAGATGCTGAGCCAGAGCCACCCAGCCCAAGATCAAGCCCAATGCCAAGGCCTGCACCGGCACCAATGCCCAGGCCCAGGTTGCTCCTCACTGGCCTGGCCTTCGCAACGCCTACTGAGACTAGTACCACAACAACAAGAACAGTAAGGGCGGCAAGAGCTCTGTCAACGGCCGCCATTGGTGGTCAGTGATCACTGATCAAGCTTCTGCTTTGTGATGGCTGGCTGGTGGTATGTTCAGGTAGTGGTCTAGATTTATATAGCCGCAGTTTTCGAATAGTGTGCTTGCCTGCACATGATGCTTACTGTAAAAGGTGGCTGGGTTCCTGCACGGGCGCATGTGAAGGTGACCTAATGTTTTGGAGCTTCACCATTGGCAGCTCGTCTTGTCCTAGGATGTGACGTCTGAATCACTAGTCGCTATTGCCGATTCCCTGCGCTAGAGAGTTCTGAAGACTGGGTAGAAGCAGAACTTTCTAGATTGGGCATGCCTCATGTGAAGGGCTGAAGGATTTGGTGTCCAAATACACCAATGTATACTTTGGTTTGTGATCTCTAATTAATCGTCATGGGAAATCAGGTAAGAAGTCACATAGGTTCCTTCAATCTGCAACCTTATTCAGACAGTGATGAGAAAACTTTCTGATTCTAGTACTCCTGAGTACAACAACAAGGATGTTTACTGACACAATGGAGTTCGACAAATTACTGCAAACACATGGAATGGAGTTATTGAACATGTGTTATGTATAGCTGGTTTGAAGAATTCCTAAACGAGCAAAAAGGTTCAAACTCAGCTGAAAAAACATTCAGTTCTACAGATATCATATTCTGAATTTAACAGGCAGTGGTATGATGAGAAAATACACTAACCATTTTTTTTGGAAAAAGAATACAGGAAAAGAAACAAGAAGTTGAATTAAAAGGAAAAAAGTATAAGTCGTATTATTGGATGCTGACGTGGAGCCCTTGATCACCACTAATGCAAAGGCATAATAACACTTGGAGCCTAATTTTTGTCTTCAGAGCCACCTACAGAATCAAGTACAATTCTACACCAACTCCTCATTCTTTTACAATCACTAGCAGAATATTTTGCTTCATCATTATACAGTAGAAGACAATCGAGCTGCATCAGACTCTTTTCTGAACAAAATGATATTCCAAACAATTCAGTTAGGATGAGTCATGACAGTAAATCATGTAAGCTCTCCGAGCCCAGGTAAGAAAAACTTACACGTAGGTTAGTAAACTTGCAGCAGTGTAAAATTGGACTAGCTAATTCTAAGGTCGAATAATTTCATCGGTAATCTGATATTTCGAATGTACTCTCAATTTAGTCTCATTGACGTTCGGTTCTCCCTGCACAAGGTCAGAATGTAAATAAGTAGTACTATAACAAGTTCAGAATCTACAGTTACAACTTACAAAATATACCTCTTGTTTGATTTTCTTCCCAATTGTCATTTGAGCGCCTTGGTATTCAATTGCGTAAGCCTTGGTTTTGCAGAAAGGGCAGCTGCGTTGTTAACTAAGGACCCAAGAATTGAGATGAAAAAACTGAACAATCCGACAGTTTCATCTATGTATCACTGTGTCTCAACTTAAGGTTACATGTCTAATATATACTTCAATCAAACTGAACATTTTTCAGAACTAGTGCCATGAAAGCGCGAAGCGTTTATGTCTGAAAATTTAGGTTCAGCAGAAGAGGTTTCTTGCACGTCAATTCGAACCTATAATGTACTACAGTGTACATATCAGATGTCAAGGCAACTGTTCAGGTCAAAACTCAAAAGTCACAAAATAGGATACTGCACAACTTTAGAAGTCTTGGATGGCATCAGCTGTAAGAAGCATTCTGCGGCCAGAAGCAACAGGAAGCAATTCAGTGGCCACATAGAAGCTTTAATAAGGATATAACATTCATTAAGCATGAGGGAAACTGAAGGTGCAAAGTCATTGTAGACAAAACCAAATAGCAATAGGACAATGTAATCAATACTGGAAAAGCAAATGCGTATAGAATACTAAAACTGTACATGGTCAGCAACAGCATGGTTATTAATGTTCTTGACCTGAATCAGCCTGTTGGGTTCTTAACTATTTTACATGATCATAGTGACTTCAGGTGCTGACGGAAAACACCTCCGCAGATCAATTGAAGTAAACTACAGACATGTGGCAGTGTCGCATATAAAGAAAAAGAAAAGGTTGAGCTTGTGCTGTTTTTCCTTTTCCTGAAAAGATATGGCAGGGGTGGTGTTCTTTACTACTACAAGTTGTTTTGTGCAATGTCACCATTGTTAGTTAGAAAAAATAAATTAAGCCAAATACACAGGACGTACGACGCTTGTTCCAAATTCGAAAAGTTATTAGTAACCCAACAAATACACAGCACGGTATCAGTATTGTGGGATCGCTGAAAGAAAAGGCTTTGAGAAGTTGGAAATCAATCTTACCAGTGCAGATCCCTTTGCCGCAGCACTTGGATCTATTCAGACTCGGGTAGAATTGCATGGACAGTAAATAAATAAAATAAACTATTATTAGAACGAGATTAAAAAAAAGTATCACGCACAAACAGCTAGAAAAGTGAGGTGCCAATTATCTGAAAGACTGAAACAGGGAGCAATTCTGGAGGAACGAGTGACCGATCATACAAAGAAGCAAATGGGGCAGTCCTCGGTTAGGCCGGCGTCGCCGGCGTCCTCGGCCGGGTCAAAGCACGGCGCGAGGTCGCCGCTGCGGATGAGACGGCGCAGGCGGCCGGCGTCAAGGTCCGGTAGCTCGCGGACGAGGCGGCGCGGCCGCGTGAGGCGCTCCTCCACCGCAGGCTGCCGCCGACGGAGCTGCACGCCGGAGACAGCGTTGCCCATGCCTACCTAGGTGCGCGCGCTTGCAGAGGAAGCCGCGGCAGGAGCGCAGAGAGGTTTATAGCCTCGCGGCAGCTGCTGCATCGGTGCAGGTGTGGAAGGTGATGAGGATCATGGAGCGTGGGGTGGCTGCGCTTTTCGAGCCGCGGCGGCAAAGGAGAAGTCAGAAATGGAGGGAGGGAAGCAAGGCATCGTTTTGCTTCTTTTCGAAATGTGTTGGACACTTGGACGGCTGCGATGCTGATGACGGTACATGTCGACAAAACTCTAAAAAAATAAAAAAGTGAAAACGAGACACATAGAGATGGAAAAAAAGAAACACAAAAAAATTTCTGATGCCGGGACTCGAACCCAGGTCTCTCGGGTGAGAGCCGAGTATCCTAACCAGCTAGACTACAACGGAAGGATGCATACCATGGTTTTAGCAGGCTTAAGAACGCATCTCATCGATGCCTGAACTGAAACTCTAACTTCTTCCATTCAAACTGCAGTGACATTGCATTAGTTCAAAGATTGGACAATTTTGAATATTTTCAGCTATGGGCTCAAGAGAATACTGCTGCTTTGAAAGAAATGAAAGGCTTTCCAGTTCTGATAATAGATTGTGCTTTCCTACATAGTCAAACAAAAGGTCCACTGCGTCTTTTTCTCAGGAACAACTTCCATCTGATGTACATATTTTAACAAGATATCTGGAGTTCATTTCATATTGAGATTTTTTTTTTCCTCAGGAACAACTTCTATCTGATGCACATATTTTAACAAGATATCTGGAGTTCATTTCATATTGAGATCCCTTTCATATTCAATACAACAACATATAAGAAGCAAGAAGGGGATAAGCTTATACTCCCTCCGTTCCAAATTATAAGATGTTTTGGCTTTTTTTAGATACCTTGCTTTTGCTACGTATCTAGACATACACTATATCTATGTGCATAGCAAAAACTATGTATCTCGAAAAACCAAAAGGTCTTATAATTTGGAACAGAGGGACTACTATAATGTAGCAAACGAGCAGCACTGAAGCCACTGACTACCCAATACCTTCCAGAAAATGGTCTTTCCTCCTCTGAACTTTTGATGTTACTTCAGCTGTCGATCATGTAATCTCGAGCGCGCGCTGTCAATCTATGTTTTTTGTTTGTGGTTTCGTGGTGTTTGGGGGTTAAGTGGACTTGGTAACCTATGATTACCGTGGCCGCTCATAGGTGTAACAAACTTCTCTTCTTCTTAATGAAATACATGTCGTCGCACGATCCCCAAAAAAAAAAATGAAACTTCAGCTGAACAGTGTGGAAATGCCTTCGCAAAAAGTGTGGTCACCCAAACACAAGAACAAACTTCACATACTGAACTTAATTTTTGAACTCTTGGCACAAGTGATTTTAAAATCAGTTGAGAGCAACCGACAACGTCTTCAATGATCAGAAGTTCCTCTCAATGTGATCAGTAGAGTACAAACTAAAGGATATGAAGCAATAAATGTTCTCAACACATTGTGACATTTCAGAAATCAAACAGAGCTTGCTCAATCAGCAAGCAGTTGTTTCTAGGCCAAGAACATCAATCCATCATCATGGTCATTAAACTTTCTCTATTCAATAAAAAGTGTTCCAGAACAATTATGCTTGTAGCAGTATACTAACTTGACCCACAGATTATTCAGGCAACACATAACATAACAAGCCTCTTCTATGTGGGTTAACTTATATCTGATAACTGTATGATCTGATAATTAACGACCATAGAAACACTACAGATCATGATAACAATGTGGAAGTAGTAATGGAAAACAACACAGCACCAGTGGTGTGGCATGCCACGGCTCTACTTCTTGTCCGAGATGACATTCTCGACATACCATTTGTATGTTTCGACAAGGCCTTCCTTGAGATCGATCTTGGGCTTCCACCCCATCCCCTGTATCTTGGAGCTATCCATGAGCTTCCTGGGTGTGCCGTCCGGCTTGCTGGAGTCCCACACCAGGTTCCCCTGGAAGCCGACCACCTCCTTGACTAGCTCGGCGAGCTCCTTGATGGTGACCTCACTCCCACTCCCCACATTGACATGCTCCAGGCCGGAGTACTGATCCATCAAGAAGATGACGGCGTCGGCGAGGTCATGGACGTGCAGGAACTCGCGCAGCGGCGAGCCTGATCCCCAGACGACGACCTCGGGGGCGTTGGTGGCCTTGGCCTCGTGGAAGCGACGGATGAGCGCGGGCAGGACGTGCGAGTTCTCGGGGTGGAAATTGTCGTGCGGGCCGTAGAGGTTGGTGGGCATGGCGGAGACGGCGTCGAGGCCGTGCTGGATGCGGTAGGCCTGGCACATCTTGATGCCGGCGATCTTAGCGACGGCGTACCACTCGTTGGTGGGCTCGAGCGGGCCGGAGAGGAGCGCGCCCTCCGTGATGGGCTGCGGCGCGAACTTGGGGTAGATGCAGGAGGAGCCGAGGAAGAGGAGCTTGCGGACGGAGCCGCAGCGCAGCGCGGCGTCGACGACGTTGGTCTGGATCTGGAGGTTGGCGGCGATGAAGTCGGCGGGGAAGGTGGAGTTGGCGTGGATGCCGCCGACCTTGGCGGCGGCGAGGACCACGTAGCGCGGGCGCTCGGCGGCGAAGAAGGCCTCGACGTCGGCCTGGCGGGTGAGGTCGAGCTCGGCGTGGGTGCGGACGACGACGGAGGTGAAGCCGAGCGAGAGGAGGCGGCGCACCATGGCGGACCCGACCAGGCCCCGGTGGCCGGCCACGAAGACCTTGGCGTCCTTGTCCGCGAGGAAGGACGGGTGCGGATCTGCGAGTGGGGGGAAGAGGGGGGTCTCGGAGGTAAGCCCAGCACGGGAGATGGAGCTCGCGGACGGTGAGGGAGAGGGCGGGGTTTACCTGCGGCAGTGACGGTGCCCATGTCGCCGGAGGGTCCGGTCCGGAGTGAGCGGCGGCCGGAGATGGTCAGATACGGATGATGAGACTCGCGGTCGCCGCTGCCTCGCTGGACGGGGGAATTGGGATTTTGGAGGCCCGTTATTAAGATGGGTTCGTGGGCCGGGTTTCGTGCATCGAACTGCTCGAGAGAGTCCACCACAGCTCATAGCCGTTGACCTCTTTACTTTTCCCCCCCTAAGCAACTGTTATCTTCTTTTTTTCAAGTTTCGTGCATCCCCAGTTTCGAATTGGCAAAGGCAAGAGACGCAGAGTGCCTTGTTTGTAGCTAATTCAGACACATTACTAGCAGTATTCAGTGCTCCAATTCTCTCAAAGCTGCTTGAGCCTGGAATAAGCATCCCAGTCAGATGAGGACCAGAAGCTGTTGCGTGAGGAAGCCAGTAGTATACTCCAGCTAAAGCAGGGCACGTGAGGCCGCGCGAGATCCGAAGAATGTGAAGCGTGCACGTTGCGTCGCTACTACGTGCTACGCATCCCTTCGTCGTCAACAGTACGGTAGCTGCGCTTGTGCGTCGTCGCCAGGAAACAAATATTGCTCCATGCGGGCCTAAATCAGTGGGCGTACAAGCCCACCTGGCACAATCGTGGGCCATAAAAGGCCAGTGCAAAGTCCGAGATAGGTCAAGCCCGTATCCCGCAGCAACAGGCCCAATGACGATTGCTGGCACTGGCCTACTCACTACTCAGCACCACCGGCGGGCCGCAGCCCGCAGGCACGGTAGGTGCTTGGCTGGGCCAGATCGAGATGAAGAGGCTGCCGGTCGCTTTTCGTCTGGAAAACTCACTCACACAGGCTCCTCCTCCCACCGTCCCACGTGATTATCGTGCCAGTGTTTTGGTTGTATTCGATCCGTAGAGAACACCGGATTGGCACTCCTGATCACGATACGTGTGGCTGAGGAGGAGGAGCTGATTATTTAAGACGACATCGTTATCGGTCATTATCTACGCATCATTGCATATTATTTCCTCTGTCTCAAAATAAATACAAATCTATACACTAATATGTATGACATATAATAAGTAATATTTCTAATTTAATTAATAATAAAATTATTTAAAGATATAAATATTGAGTTTCTAAAAAAAAGGTAAATATTGATAATATTTTTCTATACTTTAAGTTAAACTTAAAAAAAACCCTCTAAAATCGAGAGTAACATTTATTTTAGAACATGTTATTACAGTGACTTGAAGACGCAGATAGCACGCCTTATCATGTAGATGCAGATAGCACACACAGATAGCACGCCTTAACATTTCTCTGTATAAAGGTCAAGGTATACTTATGCGATCCTTGGCCCTAAATCGTATCGCAACATCAATAATCCTCTTAAGCACCACATAGCTAGATATGAACACAAAACACAAATGGTGGCCGTTTTTTTAGAGGGAACCACAGACAGTGTTTCTGGTGTGTGTTGATGCCTTTTCGGAGTGGATGCACGCTCGTTAGCTGACTACTCTCATAAATAAAACAAATGCATGTTGCCGTTTGTGTCCCAAACATTTTGATATACTTAATTAGCAGTGGTGGAACTAGAAAAACAAATTATGAGAGACTTCTCTTGTTATCTTTTGTCTCTAGTCCTCTATTTCAAACTTTCATAAGTAGTGCAAATCTGTACAGGAGAGTTAAAGTAGGCTCCGTGATTCGAGTCGTGGAAGCGAGGGCTTGAGCCCAGCCTGCCTCGGTGGTAGATCTGTCTCTGTTGGTTAGGTCATTTGCTCACTATCTAGATATATATCATGTCATAAGAGCAAAGGAACAAGTTTGTAATTTAATGCATACCAAACACAGTCAAATATAACTCGATTGATTAGTTTTTTTTTTCTAAAATAAACTACATAAGAGAGGTAGTATAGTCTCCCCTCCTGCGTGCAAACTTAGTGTAGCTCGATAGCTTAGTTTTTTAGAACTATCTACCCATGTTTAAGGTCTCAACTTGACGAGGATGCTCATATTTTTTTAATCATTTCAAACTTTAATACACAAAATACTTTTGTACACAATATTATAATTCTCAATTCAATGTTCATAATATAGTATGTCTCTAACAAAAAATCTGAAGTTAAAGTGCCACATTGAAGACCATGTTTATCTCTATTTGGAATCACTAAGGATGGCAACGGGTCGGATTCGGACCGAATGGAGTCTTCGTGCACCCAAACCCGAAACCCGAACTCAAAACCCGAACCCGTCCCGAAAACCGATTCGGGTGAAAATCCATCACCATAACCAAATATGCGGATGCCCGAAACCCGTTTTGTGTTGCACTATACTAAGAGCAATAGGTACTTTCTGTAAACATATATGTGATATATATATACATATTCACATGTATAATCAAGAGACAATAAATAATAAATAATTTCATAGGTCAACTTAGAATAAATTTAATAATCTAAGTAAACAATTTATTATTAGTACATTATAAAACATGAGTTTTCGTTCTAAACGGATATCCATTGGGTATCCACGGGTGAAAAACCAAAACCAAAACCGAACCCGAAAACCGTGGGTGAAAAACCGTCCCCAAACCCGAACCCGCTAGACCCGAAACCCGCGGATATCTGACCCGAAACCGAACCATTGCCATCCTTAGGAATCAATCACACATCTACCATTGTATATCTACTACATTAGGCCCTCTTTGGTAGAGCTCCCACCGGCTCTAGCTTCACTGACACATGCATTGTTCACGGGTTGCACTATCCATACGATCTCTTTTGCACTATCCTCTCACCTTCTCTCATAGAGTCAGTGGAGCCAGTTTTTTCTCTTCTCCTGGCTCCACCAGCTTTGAGAGAAGGAGAGAGGAGAGAGAAAAACTCCTGTGAACAATGCGTAAACAGTGTATGCATCAAAGAAGCTGGAGCCGGTGTGAGCTCCACCAAAGGGGACCTTACTTTATCTCTGTTCGGCAGGACATATAAGTCGGCTGATAAACTAAAACGACTAACTTGTTATGTGAAAAAAATATTGTTCTTATGGTTGATAAGTTGGCTCATAAGCTAAAGCGAACAAGATCGTAGTATGCAGGTGTTAATATAACACAGTGTTATATTGCTATGTTGTATAGAAAAGTTAGGTTTTAAGCTACTATGCTGACTTTTTAATTTGTATAAATTAAATATATAAGAGTATTTTCTTTTAAAAATCAGTCGTTCAAAAATCACTTGTAGGTCAAGTGACGAGAACCACAAGTGTCGTCGATGTCGCGAAATTTATTGACCGGAAGTTTGGTGTTTTTAGACGTGTCATGTTGTGCAGCATTAATGATGAGAAGATCGTCACAAAAAAAAAAAACAATTTGAAGTCGGCCTCACACGCGCGTGCGGCATGTTTGTAATGGAAAATACATGTGACAATTCCTGGTAACCTGTTTAACCGAAAAGATTCACCAGTGGGTTTTCTCCGTCTTGTGAAAAAATAAGTCGGCTCCACCAAAAACTTGCAATCTCGAGCCTCTATTTAAGGCCAAGGCACCGCACCGCGGAATAAACAAAGACCTCGCCTCAGCTCTCAATCGTGCAGAATTTATTTGGTTACATATATACACATATACAAATGCCTTCTTCACACAGCGCTCTTCAAGTGCCAAAGGCTGCCAACAATGGCACGTCGTCGTTCCTCGCCGATAAGTCGGCGAAAGTCTTCCTCGCCGGCCACAAGGGTATGCTGGGCACGGCCATCCACCGCCGCCTGGCCGCGCTGGGCTTCACCAACGTCGTCGGCCGCACCCGCGCCGAGCTTGACCTGACGTGCGAGCCCGCCGTCCACAAGTTCTTCGACGCGGAGCAGCCCCGCTACGTGATCCTCGCCGCGGGCAAGGTGGGCGGCCTCCACGCCAGCTCCGCCGCGCCGGCCGACTTCATGACCGAGAACCTGCGCATCACCGTGAACGTCCTCGCCGCCGCGCGCCGCTGCGGCACCGTGCGCAAGCTGCTCTTCCTCGCCACCTCCGCCGTCTACCCCGTCGACGCCCCCCAGCCGATCCCGGAGTCCGCGCTCCTCGCCGGCCCACCGGCGCCGGGGAACGAGTGGTACGTCCAGTCCAGTCGTCCATGCATGGCGGCAAAGCTTGCAAGAGCGTGCATGTGCATGCATGTATGGTCGCGACGACATGCAACTCAATTTGACGACAAAAAAATAAACTTTTACGCCGACTTTATTTCAGGTATGCCATCCCCAAGATCGTGGGCATCAAGATGTGCCAGGCGTACCGCGCCGAGCTCGACGGCGGCATGGACGCCATCGTGGCGGCGCCCAACAACCTGTACGGCCCGCGCGACCCGTTCCCGTCGGAGAGCTCCCACGTCATCCCGGCGCTGATCCGCCGCTTCCACGACGCCAAGGCCAGCGGCGCGCCCGAGGTCGTGGTGTGGGGCTCCGGCCGCCAGCTGCGCGAGTTCACGCACGCCGACGACGCCGCGGACGCCGTCGTGGTGCTGATGGACAAGTACTCCGGCGCCGAGCACGTCAACGTCGGGAGCGGGCGCGAGGTGACGGTGCGCGAGCTCGCGGAGACGGTGAGGGAGGTGGTGGGGTACGAGGGGCGGGTCGTCTGGGACACGAACCGGCCGGACGGCGTGATGAGGCGGCTGCTGGATAGCTCTAGGATGGCGGCGATGGGGTGGGAGCCCAAGGTCGAGCTGCGGGATGGGCTCAAGAAGCTGTACCAGTGGTACCTACGAGGCTACGAGGCTGATTGGTAGCCTGTAGTCACCCGTGCACACATTAATTATCTGATCCGTCTCGTTCCCTCCATCCCGAAGGATGTCATCTTCTCAATTTCTCATTCTCAAGCCATGCAGGACGACACAATATATTGATAGAGTAAAGGTCTATATGTCATACACTCAAAACACTTATCCATACATGCAACTAAACAAAATCTCGTCTCATACTAAACCAATAACAAAGACAATCAAACACGACTACTTGCACAGTTCGAACATGTATCTTGTCATCCTGGACCATCTCGATCTCCATTCCAGCTCCTTTTTCCAATAGCAATCAATCACACCCTACATGGCCGCGCCACAGACTTCGAAGCATGAAACTCATGAGAATACGAAGACCTACTAGTGAAAATTTTGCATTTTAGCCTCTTTTTAAAATATTTTTTTTACAAACAGTCCTGTTTTAAAACTTTGTTAAAAAATGCGACACAGGACGTCGGCGCTCTTGACATGACGCCAACGCCGACCCATGTATTCCATTTCTGAACAAAGTTTTTCAACGGGTCTATTGACAAAAAAATGTTTTTTAAAAAATGCTAAAATATAAAAATTTCACGACATACTACTGCACACCTGCGGCTTCAGCTTCACTTTACAATAGCGTCGAACTTATTCATCAGTCATAATATAGTTTTTTTCTCATAATAAAAACAATATAAGAGCAAGTATTATAGAAGGCTACGAGCCGGCTAAATGCTGACGTGGAGGAGAGAAGAAAGAAGAGAGGGAAGAAGCGGGTTGTAAGCTTACAGCCGATTTGGAGACACAAGAACCAAGAAATCTGTGAGAGACAAGTAGGTCATATATTAATGGTAAAAGCTCAATCAATGTATAAGTGAGCTGAGAGAATGTTGCAAAGTCTTTTATAGCGAACAAGTCAACTGTATTATAATACTTGCTCCGACTTATGAAACAAAAAACCATCAGTGTCGTCCTACATTCAAACAGTCATGATATACACGTGGACAGAGAAAAAATTTGTGAAAAAAACACATGCACTTGCTGAATGACATGCTACAAAAAAAAATATAGATTCTTCTTATATTTATTACAGTGTAGAAACACGCTAGACAGTAGTGTATAAGATATAACTATTAATAATTAGAAATCCACATTCATAAATACGAAGCCCACATACTATTCTATATTGTCGACGACACTTGGAGTGTGACACGCTGGCGAATAGTATCCATATATAATAACTCATGGCTCTCCAGATTATTTGTATAATAGAAGACAACCATGAGCAATGTACTAGATAGCATTAGCGGAAGCAATAGCGATCAAAATAGTGGTAGTGTGCCTTTTTTCAGAATAAGGATATAAGTATCCGGCCTCCAACATTCATTCAGGCAAGTGATCGAATGTGTATGGCCGAGCAAGACAAGACATGCGCTGTTGGGGTGGTACCCAAATCGTAGGGATCCCGCTTCCGCACAAAAGCATTTTCGACGAATCCCTTATCGAACGTGAAGCGAACCGGGATTTCCAACACATAAATTTCGACTCTCTTGCCCCTCTGTGATAGTCCCAGGATAACTCGGCTATCACGGGCATCCATTTCCAGCTGATTACAAGTCATACAACACAGATTACAAAAAACTAAACGTAATACAAGGATCTAATTACATAATCTAAGCTGGAGTCAAACAAAACACCGAGGCTCTACTCGTCGCAACGAAGCTTGGCGATTCTTCCAATCCACAGGCATCCTTGAGAGTAGACCGCAAACCAACTACTAATCTTAACAACACTGCAAGTCAGAAAACTGCACACCGCCAGATCTGTGCAGGCCATGGTCAACACCAATGAGCTTTAATAGAAATAGAAAATAAAAGGGATCTGGCGATCCTAACATTTTGGCTGTGGGTTTGCATCCTAGCGCATGCAGAATAGCAATAAATATAGTAATAATAATATATCTTCTCAAACCCAAACCACATCTCATTCTCACATCACAACGACAAGTATCACCATATGTCCACACATCTCAGCACTCATCATTCCTCACAACACCCTCAGTCTCTCAGTCTAGGCGACGAGGCGGCCTCCGCACGCCCCTCGTCTCAACGGCCTCAAGCCGGACCTATCTTCGGGGGAGAGAAGAAGCACAAGAGAAGACTAGTAGGATGAAACAGTCCACAGGAATGATCATGACCGAGATCGCGGCTATACGTATAGTTTTAACTCTGCAGAGTGTGTACACCTGTACCCAACAGGATCACCATCATCGACCGTGGCCGCGGTCTAGGCAAACACCGCTCAAGAACTAGCACATTCGTCACCAGACTGCCCCCAAGTGGAGTAGCATACGGCACGACACATACACTTGGGGTCGTGATTAGGGTAGCCGGAACATCCCATCGGCATCCTTCCCACTGTGCTCCCAGGGCCAAACCCCTGTGCACCTTTCTCCCACAGAACTGGCTTAGTCCGCACTAACCCAACAGAATGGGCCCCACCTCATACAGGGCCTGTGGCGTGCACGTTTGACATAGTCCCATGTTCCAGGCATCAGCCCACGACGGTTCCTAAGTGGCCAGAGCAAGCACCTTCCACCAATCACATGGCCTACCTCGCATGGGTAGCCATCCACACCACATCTGCCTCATCATATCCATCATAACATCACATACCATATCCGGGGGCACTCCTGCACCCTGTGCACCCCAAAATAAATCCTCTCACTCCGGCCGATATCTCCAAGGAAAAGGATCAAGACAAGAAATATCTCTAGAGCTCCGCAACACCACCACCCACACGGGATTCAACGCTCCCATCGCGCCAGCCTACCATCTATCTCACAGGGAAGCCCCACGGCCAACCCCGATCCATCAACCACATCACCAACCAACCATCACATCACATAACAAGGTAAATATGTAATAATGATGGAAGTAAATGCAAGCAAGCAGGTAGGCAATATATATAAGTGCGAGCGCGAAGCTGGGTAGTCAGGGTGAAGAGGTTTCAAGCAAGGCAATCAAGGCTCAGGCAATAGCATGCATCACATATACTAGCAAATAAGTAAAAGTAAAACGCTAGCATTTCTACTTTGCAATGTCTAATAGGATTCTCTAGAGTAAGGTGCTGCCATGACACCTGCGATGTCGAGGAAGTAGTGGTACAAGTCTCTGGGAGTCGGGGTCGTCCACCATCGGGTTCCATCACCTCCGGGGGCATCGTCGGATCCATCCGAGCTCAAGTCGTTGCTACGCAAAGAAAATGTCGAGAACAACTACTAATAAGAAGCAAATAAACTGCGACAAAAACTAAATCAAAAGACACAAAAACTGTACTAGGAGGTAGATTAGGATTTTAGAAAAATTATGAAATTGGTTTCATAATTTTTTGGAACAAGGATGATTTTTTAGCGAATATTTGAAAGGTGGATAGAATTTCTGAAGAGCATAAAAGAAAAGGGTACAGTTCAGTGGGCTAGGCTGGTTTGGGCCTTGGGCAAAATTGCCCCAATTGGCACAGAAAGGCAGCGCGACGGCATGCCTTGCAAGTGCTCGACAAAATGCCCGGAGGCTAGCTGAGGGACTCGACTCATGGGTTCGGTCGCCAACGAGGTGCTCAACACTGTCATAGACTCATAGCAGCTGGTGGTGATAGTGTGGCTCTGGCCATGGCCAACTAGAGCTCGATGAGTCTTGCCATGGCAAGCGCACGTGCCTCACCGCGATCATGCCTGGCGTGGCGGCCGTGCTCATGGCTACGTGTCGTGCTGTGTGTGCATGAAGACGTGATGGTGTCGCGGCAGGACGTGTGCGAGAGCGTGCGTTTGAGGACGCGAGAACAGGAAAGGCGGCTCTGGCTCCGTAAACTCCCGCGAAGGCAGTAAGGAGGAGGGCAAGGCAACATCTTTGCCGATGAACTCGCAGGCTTCGTGCATTCGTGCGCAGGTCCTGCGGCCACGAGCGCGAGCGCTATCCGAACGCTCACCGATGGCGAGAGCTTCAGTGCACCGCTGCGAGTGCGATTGTGCGAATGTGGGTTGCGGCGGCAGCGACAACGAGTGCGTTTTAGCACCCGCGCCCGCTCAAGCAGTGAGCTTCCGTGAACGTGCAGGTGCTCAAAGTGCCGGTGCCAAGGCGGCGCGTCCGGACCGCGGGTGACCGGGCAGCGGCTCGACGGCCGGGCAGAAAAGCATGCTCCCCAACAAAGAAAGAAAAAAAAGGAGGCGGTTTTTAACGGCGAGCTTACCGGAGGGGCTTGCTGCCGAGAGAACGCGTGATGTCGGTTGGGTCCGGTGCAGGCAGGGCCGATGTCACACCGATGTCGCGATCAGGCCGAGACACGCGGGTTCCGAGCGGCGTCGCGAGGTGGAACGGCCGGATGCAGGGAGGGTCCGAGGCTGTGAAAGGACGCGTGTGCCGGCAAGCTGAACACCGAGGCTTCGTCCTCGGCGCTGCTTGACGGGGATCCCACGTCGGCGGCGTCCAACGGTCACTGCAGCTTGAGCAGTCAAACTTGTGAAGGCCGATGGGGTATGGTGGTCGCCAGAAACAGAAAAGCAAGGTTTTGTCAGGGGAAGGCTCACCGTTGGCTTGTCGTGGCGAACGGGGGCGGCGCGGCTAGCTCCGCTCTCCCTCGTTGCTCGGCGAGGCGACGACGCGGCTTGGCGAAGAGGGGAGACGCGACTACTATCGAGGCGCACTTGGAGCGCCGCGGCCGCGAGGACTCCAGAGGCGGCGGCGAGGTCGTCGAGACGCTGCTGCTGTGCCACCGCGAGGCCGAGGCGCCTTGGCGGCGTTCGTCGCGGTTGGCAGAACGCAACCGCGCAGGTGCCGCACGAGGCGAGGAGGCTCGCCGCGCGTGCTGCAGATCCGCCGAAGTGGTGCGGCTGGTGTGCCGAGGGAAGGCCGTGGCGGTACAGCTCCTAGGCTGCGGCTTGCGGCTTGCGGCCTGGTGGAAGACAGACTGAGAGGAGAGGGTGCGGCGCCGGGAGGAGTTGGCAAGGGAGCGCGTCGGTTGTCGGGCTTTTATAGGGCCGGCTGCTAGGGTTCAGCAGGGAGGGAGCGTCCCTATGGGCGGCGGTGATCCTCGGAGGTCGTGCCGCCGGACGCGTGGCGTCCATCCGAGAGCTGGGTAGGTGAGCAGCGCCTGGGAAGGTTCGAGAAGGGGGCGCTGGGTTGCGGCGCGGTCACAGGCGCTTGTCCGCGAGTCGCGGCGCGGGTCCTGGCTTGGCGGGCCCTTGCTGGCGAGCGCGGGTGATGTCCGCGTCCGCATCACGCGAAGGCATCCGAGATGGCTTGGCTTCATCCCGATTCTAGCGGCAGCGTTGCTCCAGTTTGGACGGAAAGAAGAAAAGAGGAAAGCGGGTCTAGAGGAAGGAGAACGCTGACGGAAAGCGACGGGGCGAGCGGCTCCTTCCTTTGCTGCAGCTGACGAGCGGGGTCCAGGGAAAACTGCACAGGAGCATGCACGTGTGGGTCCCAAGCTGTGTGGCAACGCTTCTTCGTGTGCGTGCGACGTACGCGGTTGCTGGCTTCAAGTGCTGACTGCTGGACCTAGGCTGGCAGTGGCTCTGCGCGAGGCTGGTGGAGAGCGAGGGACTGGCTGAGTTCAGATGCAGAGGTTGCTTGGCAAAACGACGAGCCAAGGCTAGCAAGGTTTGATACGTGAGGAGATACGTACATATACAACAACATGCATCTTGTGTGGAGGTATGTACGTGAGGAGCATGCACAGCTGATAATCTAATGATGAAGACATGGAGAGGATCTGTAGCGCAGGAGATAAATGGAGGGAGAGGCTTTCCTATTTTCTCTGGGAATTAAGGAGAAAAAGCTACCTCCAAGCACAACCAATAAGAAGCAAACACTCATGCATCTATACTATATGGTGCACTAATTTATTTGCAAACTCAATTTGAAAGGGATGAGAGAGATTAGTGTTTCTATTTTAGAAATAATAAATTATGGTGAGAATTGTATGTTGAATTCGGACGCGAGTCGATTTCAACCAAGATTTTAATTTATCTCAAAAATATTTTATTTGAAAACTCCTCTTGTCGTGTTGGTGATCAATCATCATGACAAGCGGTTTATTGTAAAAAGTTTTGAAATTTGGATTTTGAATTTAGGGCGGAAGAGAAATATTTTCAATTAAGTTTGACCTAACAATTACATGCAACACGCATTCAACGAAAATTTTAAAAAAGTTGGGATTTTCATTATACAAAAACACAGAATGTTACAGAACGGAACCAACTATGAGCCGAATACTTTCGAGCGATATGAACGGTAGACGATCAGGAACGAATGTGGTCACTCGAGCAATGATGCTTTCAACCGAATATGTTCTCGAACGAATACAATGCTATTAGTCGGTTTCAATCAGCTGTGCAGCGATAGTCTCCTTCCGGGCGAAAGCGCTTTCGTCTTCCAAAGTTGGTGCAGAGACGACGCTTTCGTCCAAAAGCACTTTCGGCCGAAGCGATAGTTTCCCTTTCGGGTGAAAGCACCTTCGTCTTCCAAAGTTGGTGGAGAGGCGTCGCTTTCGTCCGAAAGCACTTTCGACCGAAGCGATAGTTTCCCTTCCGGACGAAAGCGCTTTCATCTTCCAAAGTTGGTGGAGAGATGACGCTTTCGTCTGAAAGCACTTTCGTCCATAAGCGATGGCTTCCAAATGTCTTCGTGCAGGTCCAGAGTCCAAAACTAGCAAAGGAGGACTCACTTGTCGGAAGGAGGCTGCTCGACGGATGGAGAGCAGATGGGGCCACCTCGACGTTGGTGTACGGAAATACCCTCCGGATGACAGAGGTGCCTTATCCAAAAGAGTAGTTACAAGGGCATTGTAGTACTTGTAAACAAAAAGTAGTTGGAAGGGCATTTCCGTACTTGTAAAGACTGCATGATTAATATAAATAGGTTAACCTCCCCTATGGAGGGGGAGGGAGGAGGATCACTGTTCAGGTGACTACTTCTACTGTTGGCTCTCGTCCGCGAGTCTGCCATTCGTCTCCCTGTGTGTTCGCTTTCGTTCGGGTAGCGACCTGCTATTTTAGGGTTTCGGCCCTAAAACAACAGGCGCTAAGGCCAAAACCGAAATCCGACGATACAAATACCAGATAGAATAGTCCCCATAGAGCAGCTTCTAAACAAAAACATAACACCTAATCTTGAATCTTCTTGTGATGTCTCCACCAACGTTTTCCAAAGACCTCAATCACTAGGACTTCAAGTACATGACAAGCATCCTTCATTTGTCTTCTCTCTTCCTCTCTAGACAACTGCGACCAAAGTCTGATCCAGTATGTCCCTCCCTCTGAAAATCACCTGCGAGAAAGAGTTAGTTCTTACTCTGCTAAAAACAACATTGTTTCTACTTAACCACACCGCCCAACACATTGCCACCACTCCCACTATAATTTGGTTTCTTAGACTTAAAAGAAAGCTTCTTAGCCAAGGACCAAATAGGTGGGTTAATTCTTTGGTAGTGTGCCTTATCGCTACTTTAAAACTAACTTAGCGGACATTATTTGGTGCAGTAGGCCGCTATAGCGCTCGCAACCATACCTAGCAGGCCTAAGGCTCTGTTTGAAACGACTTATGAGCCGGCTTATAAGCTGAAACGACTGATTTGTTATATGAGAAAAATACTATTTCATAGTTGTAGTGCGAGAAAAATACGTTGCTCGGCTGATTTTGTGGTGCACCTGCAGCTCTCTCACCGTTGTTCTAGTGTTCTGGAATCCTTCGTGGAATCCTGGTAGAGTGGTAGTCCAGACATATCTTTTCACATGCTTTGAATGTGGTCCTGTCGTCCTAGTGAGATTGGAACCTGTGGAAGAAGGGTGACCGGTCGTCCGTGAAAGGATCAAGATGCCCAAGAGGGGGAGTGAATTGGGCTTTTCTAAAACTTTAGCAAGAATTTAAACCTATTAAGCCCAATTAACCCCCTTGTGCCTAGAAGTGTGTTTCTCTCTATTCTACCGCACAAAAGACCAAGTCTATGCCACTCCTACTCTAGCAAAGCAATTCAATAGTGAATGAACAACAAGTATAATGCGGAATTGAAGTGCTTGAAAGTAAATGCGTAAGTAAGGGAGTAGAGATGACAAGACGATCTTTTTGACGAGGTATCGAGGTGTCGGCACACCCCCTAGTCCTCATTGGAGCACCCGCGCAAGGGTATCGCTCTTCCTTGATCCGCGCAAGGATCAAGTGCTCACTATGAGCTGATTCTTCGCCGCTCCGGCCCGGTGAATCGCTCACTACCATTCACAAGCTTACTTGGGTCATCCACAATGCCACCGAATGCTCTCCAAGCTTCACGATCACCACCAATCCGTCTAGGTGATGCCGATCACCAAGAGTAACAATCTAGAACTCTCACTTGACCAAGACAAGGCCAAAGAGATGGATGGATGTACACTTGCTACTCAATTCTCACTAGGAGGTCACTAATTCTCTCAATTAGCAATTCACTCAACCTCACTAGGGCTCTTGCACTATCTCACACTCACAATGTGTCTCTCAGTAGATGGAAGTGGCAAGAACGCTCTAATGGATGAGGGGAAGGAGTATAAATACTCCCCCAACCGGTCATCCAAAATAGCACCAAACAGGTGCCTCTGCGGGGGCATCGGACGCTCCGATGCTAGGCATCGGACGCGCCGATGACCTCGACAAACGGTCGACTGTACCATTCTGTCAAACATGTTAAAGGAGCATCGGACGCTAGGCAGCGTCTGATGCCTCCACACCGGACGCGTCCGATGTGGATTTACCCTCTCTAGAACCTATCTGGATGGCCATCGGACGCTGGCCCTCAGCGTCCGATGCCAGCGTCCGGTGCTCACTCAGTTTCACGCGCACGTGAACAGTGGCACAGGCGCGTTCGATGTGAACACATCGGCGCGTCCGATGCCACGCACCAGACTAAACCCTAGTCTGAGTGAGCATCGGACCCAGGCCAGTGTCCGATGCCCTTATCAAGGGCAAAACCAACTCGGATCGCGACGCGGCCTTAACAACTTTTGATCCTCTCGACATAAGGCATCTCTCTGAGCTACCTAGGGCTATGAAATAACAAGTGTGCACCACACCTACCTCAATAGACTCATCTAGGTCAAGCTACTGATTCACGCTCCCCTTTATAGTACGGTCAAAGGAAAAACAATGACCTAAGACTACCTAAGTGTCCTCCAATACCATATGACACTTAGCCTAGTCTACCACCGTCTTCGTCGTCCGTCCTTTGAAAACCGAAACGATATCCATCGCCAGGGGACATGAACTCCATATGCCCGTATCGTCGCCATTACCGTGACCTAACTCAATCCTGTTTCTGCAAAACACACGTTAGTCACAGTAATCTTGTGTTTCATCCAATCACCGAAACCCACTAGGGGCCAAGATGCGTTCAATCTCCCCCTTTTTGGTGATTGATGACAACACGAGATTGAGTATAGATAGAAGAGGTTTTTAAATCATGACATGTATGAACTTGCAATGAATAAGAGAAAGTTATTAGAGGCAAGCTCATACATATCATGCCATCATCCTGCACTCAACAAGTTAGAGTGAATAACAAGTGCAAGAGTGAAGAGCTCGAATACATGACAAGTGAGAATTAAGCGCAAGTAAACGAGTGAAACGTAATGACATGTCATATAGTATAACATAGTGAGCACAAACATGTCACAAGGTCCATATCACACATATATGACAATATAACGTGCAAAAGATGTGATAAAGCGAAGAGCGTATGTGAACATAACACATCAAAAGATCCAAGACCCTCTCACATCGCTCCCCCTATCGCTATACTCGATCACTCCCCCCCTTTGGCATCAAGCGCCAAACTAAGCGTCGGAGGGCGGAGGTGGTGCAGACGAGTCAGGAGCAGACTCTGGAGACCTCTGAGTGAATTCGAACTGCTGCAAGATGGCCTCAGAGTCTGAAGAAGAAGAGCCCGAAGCCTGCTGACCCTCTAGAGCTGGAAGTTGTGGTGAGGCGATCTAGGTCGGCTCTGGCTGCTGGGCCTGCTCTAGCTGCTCTATTTGCTCAGAAGTTGTCTCAGTCTCTGTAGTTGTGCGTGCCTGAGTGTCGGAGTGCGAAAGCTCTGGAATAGGGGTCAACTCAGGCTGTACAGTCGTGGTCGTCTCAGACTGAATAGGCTCTGTCTGCTCTGAAGACGCGATGGAGCTCAGGAGGGTCTCAGTGGTAGAAGTCACTAGAGTCATCGTCGTCTGTACTGGGTCCTGAAGATCAGGCGTGGGAAACCCAGTGAGCTCACTAAAACTGGCTGACAAGTCCCGGGTCACAGTGGTAGTCGTCGCAAACAGGGACTCTGTCGGTCGTGGAGTGAAGCCAGTGCGGAGTGGACTAAAGAGAAGGGCCCCGCCTGGTGGAGTAGTGAAACTCGTAAACTGCGAAGAGCTAGGGCCCGCGAGCTGCTGCTGCTGAAACTGTGGTGGCTGACTAAACTGTGGCGGCTGCTGAGGTAGAACGGGTGGCTTCCACTGAAGCTGCTGCAGCTGCTGAGGTGGAGGCTGCTGCCACTGCCACTGAGGTGGTCCTCTCATGATGCGCTCCATGAAGGATAGTGTCTGCTGCTGAAGCTGGAGCATCTGCTGCTGGAGTGCATCGGACCTCTCCTGTGCCTGCTGCTGTGCAAGGGCCTGAGCCTGAGCTAGGCGCTGCTGCTCCTGTGCGAGCCTCTGGACATCCTGTGTCACTATCCTCTGTTGCTCCTCCATCCGAGAGAGTATTGCGAGGAGCGCGGGGTCGGAGGAAGCAGTACCACTCGTCCCGGCCTGAGAGTCATGAGCTCGAGACTGGTAGTGAGGCGAGAGGTGGTAGTCCTCGTCTGAGCTATCTGTGGGGTCCTCAGCCATGTAGGCGTCCTCTCCCTCTAAAGCTGCAAGCTCCTGCTCGGCGAGTGCCCGGACGGTCTCGTCCTGCTCCTGTTCAGACTCTGGCACGTCGGGTCTCTGTCTGGAGCTAGAAGAGGCTCCGGGCTGCTGCTGCTGCCTGCGGTCCTGACCGTGTCCTAACAACTGACTCATGTTATACTCAGGGAACACTGTGGCGGAGCCGGTGAGGGACTGGCTGGGGTGAGATCCAGTGGTGGCAGCTACCTTCCACAGAATATAGGAGATCCAATGGGCATAGGGTAGCTGCCTGTGGGCCTTGATGCCCTCTGCGACGGTGTCCTCCATCTCACACAGAATGACGTCTCATACGTCGAACTCCTGCTGCCTGACCATATATGCAAGTAACCAAAGCTGAAGGCGAGAAAGTCCCTCTCGGAAGCCCACCCTGGGAAGCAAGGTCCACTGAAGGACCTCGTTGAGGATCCGAGTCGTAGGGGTGAGATCCCTAGGCGCACGACTCGAACCCTCGCCGAAGGGCTCAGTGAAGCACGAGCGAACCAAGTCCGTCGACGGCTGTGCACCACCGTGAGGTCGGCGGCTTCTCCGTCCTATCGTAGCATAGGTCGTGGATCTGGGTCTGTGAGTGGCGCAGTCCAAACCACTCCCGAATCTCAGACGAAAATAGCCTGTAGTGCTCCCCCTCAAAAGCAAACTCTATCGTCTCCCTGTCCGAGTGCACCCACAGTGAAGCGTAAAACTGAAACACCCAGTCCTCAATATACGAGCTAGACCGCCCGAGAAGGTCTGCCAGACCAGGTAAATAGGTGAGAATAGGGCGGATCTGCTCTCCAGCTGCTGTGACGACTGCCTCTAGCGGACAGACTCGCTGTGAACGTAAGCAGATGCCGGCGTTCATGTAGCCCTAATAGAAATCCTCCTGCAGCACTGTATAGAAATCTGCTCCGGCCTGCTGCTGCCTCTCCCTAGGGAACCACTGCTCGACGAGTACGAGACTGAGGGTTTGAATCTGTGAACACGTGGCTGCCCGGAGGTCCAGTCGCGGGATCGGCGGGGGCGCATGCCTCGACGGAGCACGTGCTCCCCGCAGAGGGACGTCGGGCCAGGGTGGCACCGCAGTCCTGCAACGGGTGGACCGGCGCCGGGGAACCTCCTCAGGAACCTCCTCCTCGGCCTCTGCCTCTGCCTCTGGTGCCTCTGCTGCCTCAGCCTCTGCCTAGCCCTGCCCGGAGCTCTCGAGCTCCACACCCGGAGACGTGAACGTCGTCCGGCGACCGACAGCCATAAGCGTGCCAGTCGGTGAGCCGTGTCGACGCTCGACCTCCTCAACGACATGCCTGTGCTCTAGCGACAGCTGATCCTCAATTCGCAAGCCGCCTCCATGGCCACCCTGCTCTACACGCTCTGCGTCGTCTGCCACGGCTCTGGCCTGATCGGCCTCCCGCTGCTCTCTAGTGCGCTTCCTGCGCGTGATCAACTTCCCCTTCCCGGGCCTCTGACCGGAAGGAGGGGGACGGGGAGGAGAGTCTCCTAGGCCACCACCAACGTTCTTGCAGCATGGCATGACTGACAAGAACAAGACACACTGCCACTGAAAGAAGCTGAACTGTCGCTGAAAGATCCAACTGCCACGGAAAGCCCCTGACAACCAGCTGACAATAAACCCAACTGACAAAGAACTCCCCCTGACACTGTGACCCAACTGCGCTGGCACTCGCGAGGCTTGGCCTCGATCCTTACCCGCGGGCTTGGCCCCGGGTTAGCTGACACTGCTCAACTGCTAAGCTGTCACTGACACTGACTCGCTGCATAGAATAGATAGGAGATATATAAGAAACATATATTCTAGAGACGAGAAATCCCTATGGAAGCAAAGCAAGCGGGATACGAAGGGGAATGGCTTTGCTACCTGACGAACGACGAAGCGAGCCAAGCACAAGAGAAGCACTGACGTTCCGACACTCACGTATCACACGGAGGGGGACTGCAAAGGAATTGGGTGGAAACGGGGTTAAAAACTGGAGGAACGGCTATTGAGGCATTCTGACGAGCACCTTGTGGGCATGGAAAAATGGAGTGATGGGAGTAGATGCTCACTGAAGGTGCTGGCCGGGGAAAAGGTCGCCGGAGAAGGGAAGAAGCGCGATGTCGAATTCCAAACAGGAGAACTCTGGCGAGCTTCAGCGAGAAGTGGCCCCGGCAAGGAGCTCTGGCGAGGCGAGAGCTCGGCTCCGGCGAGCGAGCGCGGCGAGGCGCGCGTGCGGCGGTGCGAAGTCGCGGCGGCGGAGCGAGGGCCCGACGGCGAGGTGGAAGCTGGCGAGCGTGGTGGCTGGCGAGCGGTGGGGTTAGGGTTTGGGGCGTGACTCGGCGGCGGCGGGCTCGGGCTTCGGGCGAGCGGAGGAAGACGATGGCGATAAAGACAAGTGGGGCTGGTATGTCAATGAGAAGAGCCTATTGCGCCGCTTAAAGTGGCATCGGACGCGCCGATGTAATCACATCGGATGCTCCGATGCCTGGCCAGAGAGCTCCAGAGCGGCCAAAAACACATCGGACACGTCCTTTGCCTCGGCACCGGACGCTGGGCAACGTTCGATGGAGCACCGGACGCTCCGAAGGTGACACATCGGACGCTACCCTGACACTGTTCCAGCCGGAGCTGTCTATAGTGCAGGGCATCAGACGCTGGGGGAGCGTCCGATGCAGTATCTGATGCCTCATTTTGGGCTGATTTTAAGATTTCTGTTGCGGCTCCCTCTCCCAACCAAGTTCCAACTCAAATAAGAGGCAAATAAACACCAGTTGGAACCTAGTTTGAGCATCCTCGCATAAACCCTCGATTTTATAAATATTTTGCCATAGGCTACATATCATTTTTAGGTAAAATAGGCAATAGATCCCGAGGAGGCAACATGTGGCCACCAAAACTAGGGGTCTCAACCATTAGGAGCCTCAAATGCTCCCCCTCGCGGTGGACGAACACAGCGGTTGCTCAAAACGTAACCGAAAAGAAACGACAAAGCAACACACATGCATATGCAATGCAATACGAAATTTGAATCTAGGTTGCTTGTCAAGTTTGCTCATGGGTAAGCTTCTTCACACGCTTTTTAGGGTGGTTATCTTAACCACGTCTGACAAGCCTATGTGCATAGCATAATTTAAACATGGCATATTATACAATGCAATGCAAAGACAGCCCCCTTTCACCTTTTGACAAAGTTACTTAGATCAAGCACATTAAGCTCACTTCGCAATCTACAAAGAGTGTTTTCATCTAGGGGGTTTGTGAAGATATCCGCCAATTGATCTTCGGTTCTAACTCCCTCTAAGGATATGTCTTTCTTTGAAACATGGTCTCTAAGAAAGTGATGGTGAATATCTATGTGCTTGGTGCGAGAGTGTTGAACCAGGTTGTTAGCAAGTTTAACCGCGCTCTCATTGTCACACAACAAAGGT
This sequence comes from Coix lacryma-jobi var. lacryma-jobi, assembly GCA_009763385.1. Lineage (NCBI taxonomy): Eukaryota > Viridiplantae > Streptophyta > Magnoliopsida > Poales > Poaceae > Coix > Coix lacryma-jobi. The sequence goes on from CM019824.1 coordinate 14,996,843, forward strand.
ACCCTTTCTAGAACTACACCATAGTCTAAAAGGGTTTGTTTCATATAAAGGATTTGTGCACAACAAGCACCCGCGGCTATGTATTCCGCCTCAGTGGTAGACAAGGCCACACTATTTTGCTTTTTCGAACTCCATGAAACTAGTGATCTCCCAAGCAAATGGCACCCTCCGGATGTGCTTTTTCTATCTACTTTGCAACCCGCGTAATCCGAATCGGAATACCTAATGAGTTGGAAGTTAGCTCCTTTGGGATACCAAAGGCCAATGCTTGGGGTGTGCTTTAGGTACCTAAGGATTCTCTTCACCGCTATGAGATGTGATTCCCTAGGATCGGCTTGAAAGCGAGCACACATGCACACACTGAACATGATGTCGGGCCTAGATGCGGTCAAGTATAACAGACTACCAATCATAGAATGGTAGGGAGTTTGATCAACCGGGTTACCTCCCACATCTAGGTCGAGGTCTCCATTTGTTGGCATTGGAGTCTTGATAGGCTTGCAATCATCCATGTTGAAGCGCTTGAGGAGGTCTTTTGTGTACTTCTCTTGAGATATAAAAGTCCCCTCCTTCAATTGCTTGACTTGGAAGCCTAGGAAGAATGTGAGCTCGCCAATCATGGACATTTCGAACTCCTTCGACATCAAGTCACCAAATTCCTTGCAATAGGCTTCATTTGTTGACCCGAAGATGATATCATCAACATAGACTTGACAAATGAAGATCTCTCCATCAAGCTTCTTGGTGAATAGTGTGGTGTCGACCTTCCCAATGGTGAAGCCCTTCTCAATGAGGAAGTCCCGGAGGCGCTCGTACCACGCTCTTGGGGCTTGCTTGAGCCCATATAGCGCCTTGGACAACCTATAAACATGATTATGATATCTAGGGTCTTCAAACTCGGGAGGTTGATCAACATAGACTAGTTCATTTATGAAGCCATTTAAAAATGCACTTTTCACATCCATTTGATATAATTTAATGTCATGATGTGATGCATATGCAAGGAGGATACGAATGGCTTCGAGTCTTGCAACCAGTGCAAAGGTCTCTCCAAAATCCAAACCTTCAACTTGAGAGAACCCCTTTACCACTAGCCTTGCCTTGTTTCTAACAACCTTGCCTTGATCATCTTGCTTGTTCCTAAACACCCATTTTGTTCATATGTCTCTTGCGCCTTTTTGGTCGCTCTTTAAGTGTCCAAACTTGGTTGCGGGTGAAGTTGTTTAATTCTTCATGCATAGCATTCACCCAATCCGGATCACCTAGAGCTTCATCTACAATAGTAGGCTCAACAAGAGACACAAGGAGTGATGTTCAATAAATAGAGCAAGTTTTTGAGATCGAGTCATTACACCCCTTGTTGGACTCCCTATTATGAGATCTTGAGTATGAGCTTGTAGTAGAGGAGTAGTCCTTCGATCAACCACTTGAGGGGTCGCTTGTGGAGCACCAACATCTTGAGCTTGTACCACCATTTAATCATGGGAGACATGTGTGTCTTCAATTGGATCCCTCCCATCTTTGTCATCATCATGTGGTACATTAGATGAGGATGGTTGTAAGTGCATCTAGCACTTAGTGAGTTTTGGTGAATTGAGTGACAACATAATTAAAGGTCTAACAAGTTTGCTAAGTGTATCAAAGGTTCAACAAGAAAAGCAAACTTGATGGTATTCCACATAGTGTTGAAATGAAGGCCAAAATTGTGTATTGTTGTATTATAAGATCATGGAAACAATCTTGTTCAAGCAAAAGACAACAATGCAAATAGAGTTAATGAGATGACTTCTATGTTGTGGGATATCATGGCATCATGAGAAAGCAAGCATATTTGGCAAATGACAAGTGAGACATGGATTGATGATTTTGGAATGGTCTCAACAATGGGTTGCTTTTCATGAGCAAGAAGAGTTTGATAGTGAACTAGCTTTGATCAAGGTTGAAGAATGAATCAAGAATGCATAAGTGAGTAAATGCCAAACAAAGGTCAAATGACAAGGACTTAACTCATATTGGATATGTCATCTCTACATTGGTTTGCTTGTATGGATAAATATTTGGAGAATCACTTTGCATTGATTTGATCAAGCTAGAAGTATGAAGATGGAGATTGAAGTGAGTGTTGAGTGTCAAGCCAAAAGGAGAGGATATAAGGAATCGTGAATTGGCTTGACCGTATTAATGATGATCCATATATGTCTCTATGTGAGTCAAACTAAAGCTTGATTGATCTCAACATTCATATCTATAAGATGTTCAAGCAAGGATCACAATATTGTAGAAATGGTTTTCACTGGATGCTCAATATGATGTGACTTGAGTATGGCTTGATAAGGTGAAGATAGCAAGGAAAGGGCTTCGAGGTACTAAGCGAAGGTGAAGGTCAAGGAGACCGAGGTACTATGGCTAGGGTGAAGAAGAGAGTACTTGCATTGAGTCGAGGTACTAATCAAGCTATGAGGATTCATATTGTGTTGAGTATCAAATCATTAGTGGAAGTGACTTGAAGCCATGGATTGAACTCATATGTGTGGAAATGGTTCAAGTCACATGCTCAAGGTGTGCTTGCTCAAAGAAAGGAGACAAAGATGATTGCAACCCCTTTTGAAGTGATATCAAGAAGAAATGGAATATGAAGACATTGAAGACTCAAGTGGTTAAAATGGTTATATTTTCTTTATCTTGAGTATAGTTATGCCGTACTATCAAGGGTGATGCAATACGAATCATAGACAAGTCTCAAGTGCTCAAACTAACCGAACCCGAGTGCTAACATGAGAGAAAACACTTAGCACTGCACCTGCACTTGTTGATCTTGGGCTTGTTCTCTGTAGGGTTGGATAGCCCTCGAAACAAGCTTTCCGGAAAGTCCAAGATCACTAAAATCGGAGTTCGGAGTAAAAAGTTATGGCATTTTTCGTGAGGTCACCTGTGCTGTCTCAGGGAGCTGCGGCAGTGCCGCTCTGTCGAGCGGCAGTGCCGCTCCCCGGCAGTGCCGGGCTAAGTGCGGCAGTGCCGGGCCTGTACAGCCAGTAACGGCTAGTTTCTGACCTCTAACGGCTAGTTTTGAGTGTGGGGGGTATATATACCCACCCCACGCCTCTAGAACCTGCTGCTGGTGCCCAAAACACTTCTAACACATCCCAAGCCATTTGAGAGCTCTCCCCAACCCTCTCTTGTGAGAGTGACATGCTTAGTGCATGATTAAGTGTTGGGGCTGTGTGATTAAGATCTAGAGAGCAGATTAGAGCCTTCCAAACCTTGAGCACTTGTCGGGCTTCGTCGATCTTCGTTGTGCATCTTTTACTCTTGGAGGTGAAGCCTCCTAGACGGCTAGGCGTCGCCCGGCGAGCTCCCGTGCTTGTGGTGAGCAGCGGGAAGTTTGTAATCCTCTTGTGGAGCTAGTGGAATTACCCCTCACTTCAAGGATTTAGTTCCTTGACTTGAGACCGAGGAAGAGTTGCAAAGCTCTTGACCTAAGTGGTCATCCTCAACAACGTGGAGGTAGGCAAGCCTTGGTGGCGAGCTGAACCACGAGATAAATCACTTGTCTCTTGTATTTACTTGTGTTCATTCACCATACTTGTGAGCTTGTGATTGATTCTAGGATTTGGCCCCGATCTACTTCATACAACATATTTGGCTTGGTTGAGTTGGCTCTGCAGGTTCAGGAAACCAAGAGCAACACTTCTATTCATATAGATCTGGTTTTCAGTGGCTAGTTTTTGAATTGCAGGCTCGGGCAGTTTGTTGGCGCGGTAGTACCAGGCTGAGGCCGGTAGTGCCGGGGTGCGGCAGTTCCGGGCTCAGGGCGGTAGTGCCGGGCATCTCTAACAAAGTTTTAAGCTGTGATTTTTAACAGGCCTATTCACCCCCCTCTAGGCGACATCAAGGTCCTTTCAATTGGTATCGGAGCCTGGGCTCTCAATTACGGGCTTAACCGCCTTGTGAGACGATGTCGACAAGTGAGGAAGTATCTCTAGAACTTTTACTTTCCGATGGCTTAAATTATGCATCTTGGTCCGCTAGTGTGCTTACTGCTTTTAGGACCATGGGTCCTCATATCGAGTGGATTGTTGATGTGAGCATTTCACCTCCTAGTGATGATTTGGACTATCTAACTAGAGAGGAAGTGAAGTGCTTACAACTCAATGCTCAAGCTACTAATATCTTATTTAGTGCTTTGAGTGAAGATGTATTTGATGCCGTCATATTTGGAGATGGTGAACCTCTTGAGGATGCTCATGTCATATGGACCACACTCAAGGAAAGATATGACAAGTCCAAATGTGACGAGAAGTTGCTCTCATTGGAGGAACCACTTGAGGAGTGCTCAACTTCACCAATAATTGAAGAGCCTCAAGTGATTCTCTCAAAATGCCTAAGTGACCATGGCACAACCACTCCCTCACCGACATATGTGGAAGGTAATAAAATTGTTGGTGAGAACAAGGATTATACATGTGGTACTTCTACTTCCTATAGTTCTTGTGAGACTAACATTTTGAAGGAAGAAGAAGCTTGTGATCGGTGGAGGCCAAGTGATGAATCCACTTCACCAATGTGCTCAACTATTCATGCCACTTCTCATGTATGTCTTATGGCAAAGGGTAAGAAGGTAAAATCAAAAGCCAAACCGTCTCCACCTCCTAGTGACATCTCTAGTAGTGATCTTAGTGATACTTCTAGTGATGATGATTCTAGTGATGAAGAAATAAATAACATAACTAAAAATTTGGATAGAAAGACCAAGTTATTTATTTCAAAGCTAATGGAAGACTTAGAGGCAACACAAGCTGAGCTAGAATCTAGAGAGAAGACTCTAATTAAACAAGAGGATCTTTACATTGCTAGCAAGGAAGCTCTTGCATTGGAGAGAAGTGAGGTGGACACCTTGCACAAGGCTTTGGCCAAAGAGCAAGATGTCCATGCTCTCCTAAAGAAGGATCATATTACACTCAAGGAAAAGTATTGTAGCTTGAATGGCAAGCACAAAGAACTTGAGGAGCAATATAGCCTTCTTTGGGAGAGCAACTCACATCCTTCCAAGGCAAGTGATGTCTCTACTCCCTCCACTAGTCAAGGTTGTGGAAAATGCTTTAATCTTGATTTGAATATTTATGCCACTAACCTTGCTAATATGGAGGCTATGAGAAAAAAGATTGCTAGGCTCAATGAGATCATAGCAAAAGAGTGCATGGATGGCAAGACTCAAAACAGTGGCAAGAACGTGGAAAATAGCTTTGAGTGTGTTCAGTCCATGATCAAGGGCAAAGTTGGTACAAATCAGCCTGCATAGATGGTGGCACGACAACAGCCCCGAGCAGCACAGCCACCTAAGGGCGGCAGTGCCGCTATGAAGGGCGGTAGTGCCGCTCCCCATAGAAAAGGGAAGGCTACCACTTATGCCCTTGGTCAGGTCAAGCTCATGAAGAAGGTCTCCAAATCAAAGCAAGAGCCCCAGAAAGCAAAGAAGACTCTCATCACTTGCTTCAAGTGCAAGAAAGAGGGTCACCATGTAAGGGATTGCTCCTTGAAGAAAGAAGCCAAGGTCATGAGCAACATTCAAGATAAGAAAAAGATGGCTCATGGCAAGTGCTCCAACATGGGACACAATGCCTCGATGTGTTCCAACAAGGTTGATGACCAAGCCACACTTCCAAACAAGAAGATAAGAAGAAGTAAGAGGAAGTGTTATGAGTGCAATGAGAAGGGTCATGAAATTGCATCATGCCCCTACATGAAGAACAAAGGCTTGATATCATCAAGAAAGAGGCTAAGTAGCAAGGTAGCAAGCAAATTGCAAGAAGACAAGACTAAGAATAACAAGACACGCCTATGCTACACTTGTAGGGGAAAGGGACACCTAAGTGTGGAATGTCCCATGGGTAACACTCTTAAGCCTAACTTGTCAATTGATTCAAAATTACTTAGGAGGCCCAAAAATGACACTTGTGCTAGAAAGGTGGTTGGTTCACCATATACTAACACAAAGGCCATTTGGGTGCCTAAGTCTCTTGTGACTAACCTTGAAGGACCCATCTTGGTATGGGTACCAAATTGTGCTTAATAAGTGTTGTAGGTACTTGAGGGTGATATGAAGCCTTGGGGTGCTTGAGCAAGTTTTATTGAAAATATCATCTCAAGTTATCAATCTTATTCATATTGACTATTCTATCAAGATTGACCCAAGGATGAATTGATGGATATATCTCTAACTTCATACTCATCTCGGTAACAAGTACCTAACCCTTGCTAGCTAGCCACTTGACTTGTGTAGTCTCTAGTAGTTCACAAATATGTGTATGCTTGTGAATTATTAGGAGTGGCTAGAGTACTTTGAGTTAAAATGAATCATCTTCCATATGATGCTTTTAATGGCTCTCTAGTAGAGCAAGATCTTATTCATGTTGTAGGTAATGAGGAACCACCTTGTGAGACAATCAAGAAAATGCCCATTGGTGATATAAGACCACAAGAAGTTCTGGGTACAAAGATAGGGGATCCTCAAGCTACTATCACACCAAATTCTGCTGACATCTCTGATATGGTAGTGCCATGCCTCAGAGCGGCAGTGCCGCCCCTATGCAGACAATAGTGGCTGAGATAAGTCCAAGCCATGGATGAAGTCTACAACATGATGATAAGCAAAGTGCAGATGAAGAAGCCACCTCATCCATTATGTTTCAAGAAGGGTGGTAACAACTAAATCTCAAGTGCAATTTATTTCAAATCTTATCTCTTTGTGTCTTGTGTAGTCACTTAGGGAAAGAAAGCACTTGGGGATATGTATTGGTTGTTGGTCATGGAAGAAAAGTATGATTGGAATTGAATTGATCAATCACAACAAGCAACATACATGACTTGGTGTTCTTTGTGGACCTTAAACCAAGAATTTCAAGAAAGCACAAGTATAAGCACTTATCACTCAAATCTCAAGAACTCTCTACTTGATGAAATCTTGTCATATGGTAGATTGGCAAATTCTCATTATCATCTTATGGCCATCTACATGCTCAAATGGTTGTGAGTATTTCTTGGCATAAGTTAAATTTGATTATTCTATTGTTGCCATGACCTAGACATAGAGTAAAATTCTATGTTCTTAAATGAATAGAGTGCTATGTGAGAAATTCAAATACTTAGAGCACTTATAAAAATGGGAATTTACTCTATGACTAGAGTTGTGAGACTAACCATTTCTCTAAGTGATTTATGTAGTCTCACTAAATGAGAATGTGTTTCTCAAATGGAGTGTGCTATCATATCAATGTCATCAATCCAAAACTATGTGATGTATTCTCTGTAGCTATTTTGGAATTGCTTCATCTATGTTAGTCACTCACCATAATATGGCTTAAATCTACCCTTCGGACTTAATTGACCAACCATGCACATTTACTTTTCCATTCCACTCAAAAGAGTGTGCATGAGAGATCAAGGGAAATTTAATCTATGTTATGAGGTTTCTCTATTTTGGTAGCCCACTTGCCTTCCACACATAAAGGATTGCTAAATGAGAAACTAGTGCTTGTGTTACTAATACCTCTTTTGTTGAGCTCATTTACAGAAAAATTAATAAGAAGAGGTTGTGCTTATTTAGTTGGATAAAACACAAGTCCAAAGGTTACTCTTCACCTAAAGAAAGATGAGGTTGGTAGAAGTCGGAGTGTGTTGACTCACTCTCAAGATGTGGAGGCTCCTCATGTCGGAGATAATCTACAACTTACTGTTGATGTGCGAGCAGCAGTGCAACTCAGCGGGCAGCAGTGCCGGGCCATGAGCAGCACTGCCGGGCCGTGAGTAGCACTGCTGCACACCTCCACATAGAGCAGCTGACAACAGTCCATTTTATGGACCTAGAGCATGATGTTGAGGTTGAGTTGGATATGCTATATTGGAAGAACTCATAATACTATAAATATTGATAAGAGGGCTGAATGGTAATGACATCTTGTGAGTGTTCTTAGCCAAAATCACCTCAATATTGGAAAAGAGAAGAAGAATTGTGAAAAACATCAAGGTTGTCCAGAAATCTGAAATTCTGAGTTGACTGCCTTCAAGCATGGATTTGGAAGTTCAAACGCTAATGAAATGACCTGAAACTTTGTGAGCATGATATATATATCCAGTACTTGTTGCTGTACAGTTGGGATGCAGTTTGGTTTAGAAGAAAATCAGTTTCAGTTGAATTCTTTCAGTCTCAGCACTGCAGTTTCAGACTTGAGTAGTTTTGGTAGAAAATATATTTGACTGATCAAATGGAGTTCAAATGGGCTGAAATTTTTACAGCAGTTAGAGGACACATATATGCACATCTCTACTAAATTTCATACTTATTGGATCAGTAGTTTGAGAGATATGAATTTTTCATCAAGGAGGACATAATCTGAAAACTCACTGTATGGAGTTGGATTGCATTGCAACAACAAGACTAAGTTTGGCTCTCAAGTTGTCATCAAGAATCAGTAAAATGAGAAGCATCAGTTTGGTCCAAATGAGCTGCAATAAAAAAGCACACACATCAAGGGTTCAAAAGAAGTTGCAATCAAATTACATGCAACAGCAAGTGTTTACAACCTATTGCAACTAGCTGAAATCAATTGGAAACAACTAGAACCAGCTGAAAGGGAATTGAGTGCAAGCATTTTGAAGAAGTTCCAGTCAGTTGTAATATAGTGTAAGATTCTCCTTTGACCCCAAGATCATTGATATGCATGAGTGTACTTTGTGTACTCTTGTATGCACAAATTGAGGGGGAGTTTACTCTATATCTTGTGGGACAAATGGCTTCTCTCAAGTTTAAATTGTGCAGTTCCACACATTGCAAGGATGGATGTTCCTTCAGATTCACATTGGGTACTTCGCAATTCCCATGGAGGTCTTGGTCTTTATAAACCAAGTTCTCTCGGCTTAGTGTCGAATGGCCCAATCCTTTAGTGGAACATGTTTCTAATGAGTTGGAGAAAATAATTGAAGGGTGGACTCTCATTGTCAAATTCTCTACTCTAGAGCTCATCAAGTGCACATGATCCATCCTATTGATCAATCAAGACCTTGTCAATAAAGAGTGGTAACTCCTAGTTCACAATTTGCAAATTTCATGAATTTTACCATTTGCTCTCTATGTGAGTTGCTTTAGGTAAAGAAAGAACTAGGAATCCATTATGGATCTTGGATGACCACAAAAGCTTCAATTCATCACATTTCATCAAGTGAGAACTATGGCCATCCAAATCATTGAAATCTTACTTATATGATGGTCATGTCAATCAAATTTATGTGGGGATCTAGCTACCTTAGTGGTGGTATGTTTTCTTGGCATAATTTCAATTGTTGCAAACTTATCATGCCTTGACCAAAATATAGGGTGAACTCCTCTAGACTCTTAAACCGATTCAAGTGCATTTCACAAGTAATTCGAGTACTTGGTGCACAAATTAAGGGGGAGCTCATTCTATGTCTTGTGTCTTTTGGGACTAACATTTTCTTCTAGTGAACTTGTGTAGTCTCTTGGTGAGAATGAGTTTCTCTTGGGTATGCTACATAACCAAATCAATCCAAATTGGTAAAGTTATCTCTCATATTCATTTGGATGGCAACTTTAACTCTTATGTAGCTACTCTCCATAATATAGCTTAAATTCCCTTAATTGGACTTAATTGACCAAAAGTGCGTATGTTCTACTTTCCACATACATATGTATGCACTATCAAATAGGGGGAATTTAGTCTATGCTATGAGGTTTGCAAATAGTGATCCACATGCCTTTCACATCCAAATGGTCACTAGTTGTAAACTGTAGCTTGTGCAATTTAATGTTATCTCTTGTCTTTGTGAGCATTCCCTAGGAGACATCTAGGTGATATTATGAGATACAAGCATCCATTCCTATTGGCATCAACTTGTGAAGATTCCTTCCATTGGTGTCAAACTATGAAGATCATATTTCAATTGATATTGGTGGATAATCTTTCAATTTGGTATATCAAGAAATATGTCTTCAATTGGTATCTCAAAATGACAACAAGAGCTAGCAATGGACTTTCAACTAAGATGAAGCACAAGTTTGAAATGTCTCCTTGAAGATGATGAAAAGGAGAGATGGGCACAAATGAGATCTTTTGCTTAATGAAATGCTAGGCCCATCAAAGCACTAAATTCAAAATCATCATCATGGTGGAGATTATGAGGCTTAGAACAAAGGTATATCACTCTATGAACATTTGTATTACCTTTGTGCATCTAGGCCCTTACATTCTAGAGTGTGCATGTGTATGCAATATTTTGAGTCACACCATGAGTTTGTTCTTATGGTGACGATTAGAGAATGAGTTAGATATTTGGTTGATACCTCTTGTGGTGATTATGTGAGTTTGTCTCATGTTATGTCACCTATGTGAGGTATGAGCTAAATATGCTAACCTCTTGAGAATCTTGACTTAAAGTGTTGCATACTTTGGTTGGTAGAAAAACATAGAAGAGAAATCATATATGCTAAACTTTTACCTACCTCTAGCCCTCACTTGTCTACCATCATTTCTTCCTTTTGGTGGAGAGATCCTTTTTGGAGATTAATGCCAAAGGGGGAGAAATTTTGGGGGACATTGTAAGGGAAGAGAGATTGATATGAGGATGGAAAGGGGTAAAGGAGAGGCATATAAGATTTTTCAAAATTATGTGTGTATGCAAGGATAATTTTATTTGATGCTCTTGACAAGAATCATTTATGCTATTGTGTGACATTCATGTCTTGAGTGGTGCTTGTTTTCTTCAGTACTGGTCAGGCAGGTGCGGCAGTGCCGCTCTATGGTGCGGCAGTGCCGCCTTGTGCTGGCCAGCAATCTTTGAGTGCATGAACTATCATAAGCATCACGATTATCATGTTAACACCTTGCACCCCACGAATGCTAAGATATATGAGAGTTTCCACACTTTGTCTTAAATATGTGCATTTGGCATTTGAGGCCAAAATTTGAAATTCCTTTCAATGCACACATTTAGGGGGAGCTCACTATATCATAGGATTCAAAATCTTAATGTTTATCAATCTCTTGTAAGCTTTAATTGTGTTCTCATCAATCACCAAAAAGGGGGAGATTGTAAGTGCATCTAGCCCTTAGTGGGTTTTGGTGAATTGAGTGACAACATAATTAAAGGTCTAACAAGTTTGCTAAGTGTATCAAAGGTTCAACAAGAAAAGCAAACTTGATGGAGTAAACTTGAAGCTCAGAATGTAAAAGCGTATGCTGAAAAATGAAAAAGACAAAAGAGACAAGAAAACAAGACAAACGAAAAATAGTCAGTCTATGATACAAGATCCAAAATGTTTCCCCCATCTAAAAGGGGAAACACACACCAAGCTCACCCCTCAACCGATTAAAGGTTGATTCGTCCAAAGGCTTGGTGAAAATATCAGACAACTGATGATGAGTATCGACATGGCGAAGGTCGATATCACCCTTCTCATAGTGGTCTCGTAGAAAATTAAAGAACACATCAATGTGTTTGGTCTTCGAGTGAAGCACGGGGTTCTTAGCAACGCTAATCGCACTCGTGCTGTCACAAAGCAAAGGAACACGAGAAAAGCTCAGACCAAAATCACGCAAGGTGGCCATCATCCAAAGCAACTGGGAACAACAGCTAGCCGCAGCAACAAACTCAGCCTCCATGGTAGACTGGGCGACACTAGACTGCTTGCGAGAAGACCACGATACAAGAGAAGAACCAATAAATTGGCAAGTCCTAGAGGTGGACTTGCGTTCAATGCGACAACCAGCAAACTCGGCATCGGAATAACCGCAAAGGGAGAGGGTGGAGGAAGCTGAATACCAAATCCCGAACTCAGGTGTGAAACGAAGGTACCTGAAAATGCGCTTGACCGCCTGACGGTGAGAAGTGCGCGGGGACGCCTGAAAGCGCGCACACAGACACACCGCAAACTGGATGTCCGGGCGTGTCGCCGTCAGGTAAAGCAGCGATCCGATCATGCTTCGGTACTCCTTCTGGTTCATAGCTTCTCCATCCTTGTCCGCATCCAGGGCCATCGTGGTCGACATGGGTGTTGGAAGAGGCTTGGCCTCACCCATATCGAACCTCTTCAGCAAGTCCTTGGTATACTTGCCCTGGTGCACAAACGTCCCTTCTCGGGATTGCTTAATTTGCAATCCGAGAAAGAAAGTCAGCTCGCCCATCATACTCATCTCGAACTCCCTGCTCATAGTATCTACAAACTTGGCAACCAAAGAGTGAGAAGAACCATCGAAAATGATATCATCCACGTAAATCTGGACCAAGAGAGTGTCTTTGCCTTTCTTGAGGAGAAAGAGCGTTTTATCCACACATCCCATTTTAAAACCCTTAGCAAGCAAAAAGGTTTTCAACCTATCATACCAGGCTCTAGGGGCTTGTTTCAAACCATATAAAGCTTTGTGGAGTTTGAAAACATGGTTTGGAAACTTGGGATTTTCAAAACCGGGGGGTTGTTCAACATAAACCTCTTCTTCTATGTAGCCGTTTAAGAAGGCACTCTTGACATCCATTTGAAAAAGTTTGAAACCTTTGGATGTAGCAAAAGCCAAGAGTATCCTAATAGCCTCCAAACGAGCTACAAGAGCAAACGTCTCCTCATAGTTTATCCCCTCCTTCTGACTATAGCCCTTCGCTACAAGCCTGACCTTGTTTCTAACAACGTGGCCATCCTCTCCTTGCTTGTTTTTGAAAACCCATTTTGTCCCAATAGGCTTACAGTCTGGAGGAGGTGGAACTAAAACCCAAACCCGATTTCGCTCAAAGTTCTCTAACTCCTCATGCATGGCATTGACCCAATCCGGATCCGTCAAAGCGTGTCCAACATCTCGGGGCTCAAAATCAGCAACAAAAGCAGAATGAGCAAAGTGAGAGATTTGAGACCTGGACCGAGTGACCCGTTCGTCAATGTTGTCGATCATCTGCTGAGGGGAGTGTTGGCGCTGGATGTGTCGTGGCGCCTCCCGTGCAGAGGTGATCTCCCCCTCAACAGCAGCTGGTGCCTCCCCGGGTACAAAAGGTACCGCTCGGGGTGGCGGATCCCACGACCCCCAGGAAGAAGAGGTGTCGGGGCCGTGAGTCGTAGTAGAAGCCGCTCCTTGCGGCATAGCAGGTGGAGGGGGTGCTGGATCATCCATACCTTCAGCACCCTCGTCCTCGTCATCAAAAAGAGGCTCACCAACCTCATGATCACCTGCACGCTCAAAACGAGAAGAAGGACAAACCATGGTCTCGTCGAAGGTGACATCGGATGTCTCCATGACTCGGTTAGTGTCAAGGTTAAGTAAACGATAAGCTCGAGTGTGAGTGCCATAACCCAAAAACACACCGTCAGAAGAACGAGACTCAAATTTGTCCAAGTTGCCCTTTTTGAGTATAAAACAGTGGCAACCAAAAACTCAAAAATAACTCACCTTGGGCAGTTTTCCAAAATGCAACTCATAAGAAGTCTTTTTCAAGAAGGCTCGGAGAAAAATGCGATTGGAAATGTAGCATGCAGTGCTCATAGCTTCGGCCCAATATCGCCTAGGAGTCCTATGCTCATCGAGCATCGTCCTAGCCATCTCTACAAGGGTCCGATTCTTCCTCTCTACAACACCATTCTGTGGCGGTGTGTAGGGGGAAGAAAACTGATGCTCTAAACCCAAAGAGTTACAAAACTTCTCAAAATTTGAATTCTTGAATTCGGAACCATTATCACTCCTAATAGCTCGCATCGAGTTCAAAAGGAACTCGTTCTGAAGACGCAAAATCATATTGCGAGCAAAGGAGAAGGTCTCGGTCTTCTCAGCTAAAAAGAAGACCCACGAATATCTCAAAAAGTTGTCAACAACAACAAGCACATACCACTTCCCCCCAACCGAGCTCACCCGAGCCAGACCAACAAGGTCCATGTGCAAAAGCTCTCCAGGGCGCTTGGTCATGACCTGAGTCACTGGATGGTGGGGAGCGGCAACCATCTTCCCATGTCTACAAGAGTGGCAAACAAGATCCTTCTCCATATGCAACTTGGGCAATCCTCAGATTAGGCCAAGTGAACTAAGCCTTGCAAGCAAGTCGATGCTCAAATGTCCAAGTCTCCTATGCCACTTCCAAAGATCAGAGGAGGAAGGTCCAGCCACAAGACAACGAGAAATGCCAAAAGACTCCGAGAAATTCGCACGAAAGACTTTTCCAAAGGGCGAAATCATACAAACAAGATTGCCCTGAGGATCCAAAATACGACTGAGATTCGGTTTAAAACGAATCTCATAGTCATCGTCAAAGAGTTGCGAAACAGAAAGAAGGTTAAAATGCAAGTTAGAAACAAGAGCAACATCGCGCAACACAAAGTGCTCATTAACTCGCACCGACCCACGAGACAAAACCTTACCTTTGCTATTGTCGCCGAAGGTGATAAACTCCTTTCCGGCGACCGGACTAAGACTGGAGAACCACTTGGCGTTTCCAGTCATGTGCCTCGAGCAACCGGAATCCACCAACCAAACGTTCTCCAATCGTTTTACCTACATCAATAAAAAGACATAGGGTGAGCATACGGTCCAACACTGGGGTTAGAGAAGTAGGAAGAATACCAGTGTTGGGCCGGCTGCTCAAAAGAACGGTTAGTAGAAAAACCATTCCTAGCACGCATACGGGGGAAGCGATCACCACGTTGAGGAAAACGTGGTCCGCTAAGGGAAGAGCACCCATCGCGATACTCAAAACGCGGTGGGGGGAAAACGCTCTACTACAAAGCCACCGCCATGGGGTCCATAGCCTACAACTGCAGGCTCCCACCGGGCACGTCCTCTCCGCTGCCTAGGCCTGGGAACTTGAGGTTCTGGACCTCTAGGCCTAGCCGCTCTCCTCGGAGCTCTCCTCTGAACGTTCGGCACATGTACATCATGGAAAGGATGGTACATGTCCGCATTGTTCATCTCCCTAGCACGGCGCGCCTCTCTTTTGTGCCGAAAGCAGAACTCACTCAAGTGTCCATCTCGCCCACAGTGCTCACAATGGTACCTCACCGCTCTCAAAGGGGGTTGTTGGTACTCACGGTAGTGGGTGTGGATCACTTTACCCTTCTGTGGCATAAGCCCCTCCTGGATGGGTGGCATGGTGTCCAGTTTGTTCTTGAGGTGGTTTGGTTTTGGAGCCCATGATTGTTTCTTGGGTGGAGCTCTCGGAGGCTCAACAAAGACCCCATCCTTGGTGTTAGGCTTGAGAGGCTCTTTGGGTGGAAGCTTGGTAAGTTTGGGAGTAGTGGTGGAGTTGGGCTTCTCACTCGGGTTCAAACCACTCGACTCTCCAATCTTCCCAAAAGCTGAAACATCAACGCCCGGAGCAAAGCCTACACCAGGACCTCCAGCAGCTTGCTTGAATTGGGATATCATCATCCCGAGCTGTGGTTCACCGCTAGACACCCATGACAAGATGGTCCGAAGGTATGTGTTTTCCTCCTCGGTCTGCATCTTGTCATGCTTCACATTAGCGATCTCCATCTCCAAACCCTCACAAAGAACACACCTACCACACATGTGCTACCTGAGTTGGCCTCTTCAAGAGACACAATCTTGGCATTCTTCTCTGCCAACTCAGATTGCAAGGCAGGACAAGTCTTGCACGCACCCAGCAGCATGGGTCTAGCCCGGAGCTCATCCACCTCTCCTACCAACGCAACATACTTACCTCTCAAAGTGAGAAGGTCAGTCATGTGTTTGGTGCACATCTCACACTCCACCTCCTCAGACACGACCACGGTGGACTTAGCAAACTCAAGCTTCTTCACCATTTCCTCCCACTTCTGCCTAAACTCCTTGCGCTCTCTAGCAGCACGCCTAAGCAACTTGTCCTGACTAAGCAAGGCAACAGTAAGCTTCTCAACCTCAGCAGAAAGTTCGTCGTGGGTGAGGGATACCTGGGAGGTGTCGTTGTCGTCGTCGTTCCAAGGGGGGGTCCTCCAGCTCGCCGTCGACCTCCTTGCCGAGGGCCATGGTGCAGAAGCCGTCGTCGTCGGTGAAGAAGCAGAGACCGTTCAGCTTGTCCTCGATCTTCTTCTTCTTCTCGGACTCGTCGTCGCTTGAGGAAGCGGAGTCATCGTCCGAGTCGTCGACGTCGCTGAGCGTGGCGAAGAAAGCACGCTGCTCAGCCTGGGCCTTCTCCAAGTACTTCGTCTTGATGTACTCCTTGTTGAAGCCGCCCTTCCGCTTGTGCCTCGCGGGGACGTACTTCTCCTTGCGCTTGCCGGAGTCGTACTTGTGCCCATGATCGCCCTTGCCGAAGACTTGCTTGTTCTTCTTCGGGCAACTGGCGATGAAGTGGTTGGGGTCGCCGCACTCGTAGCATCCCGAGCATCATCCTCCGCGGCGACGGTTCATGCGGTTGTTGTGGAACCACGAGAACCGGTTGGCGAGCATAGCCAACTCGTCATCCCCCAAAGACTCCAACTGCTCCTCTGTGACAGAAAGAAGAGAATGCAAAACAAAACCTCCAGTGGGGTTAGCAGAAGAGCCAGAAAGCGAAGCCATTGACGGGCCAGAAGGATTTTCATAAGAAGCCCTCTCCATGGCATCAATCTCACTGGACTTGAGCTTACTGAAGAGCTCATCGCACATGAGGGTCTCATAGTTAGGAGATTCGATGATCGCCTGAACCTTGGAATCCCACACCGACCGATCGAGAGTATGCAAAAGCTTCAAAGCCCTCTCATGATCGTCGAAAGGCAACAGCTCCTTGTTAGCCCTCATCCTGTTGACAATCACCTGAAAGCGAGCGAATAAACTCTCTATGCTCTCGCCAGGCATATGTCGAAAGTTCTCATACTCTCGCTTGAATGACTCGTAGAGTCGGGTTTTGACTTGAGAGGTTCCCTCATGGAAACGCATGAGGGTAGCCCAAATCTCCCGAGCCGTAGCGAGGTGAGAAACACGATCAAACTCACTCATGCTCAAACATGAGAAAAGAGCATTACGTGCTCAGTTATTGGCATCGTGCTCATTGATCTGAAGCTGAGAGACACGAGCAGCCAAGACCACGTAATCGGCAGAGTTGCAAATATCCCAAATGGAAGCACCCAAACTCTGCAGATAGGCCGACATGCGTATCTTCCAATACGCATAGTTCGTCCCATCGAAAAACGGCGGTTTGCCCACGCCGCGATCCATGTCGCCTTCTGTGGATCTGGAACCGGCTAAGGTGGAAGATCCTTAACCCGCTCCGATACCAATTGAAGGACCGGGAATGCACTAGCAAGGCGACTAGAGGGGGGGGGGTGAATGGGAGCCAACAAAATTTCTCTCGAAACTTTGGCCAAATGTCCCAAAATCAATCCCCGAAAGCTACGACCGAAACCGTGATGCCCACGACTCTTGGAAGAGGGTGGATGATCCCTAGGATCACAGCGAGGCACCACAAAGCGATAGCGAACCAAACACAAAACGCTCCGGCACAAGTTCGACCCTTGAGAACCGAGTCCCGAACGTAGATAGACGGCTACGTCGAGAAATCCCCAAATACCGATGCTAACGAGTAGCAAAGATACCTAGAGAGGTTCCTTGGTCAACTACAAGGCCAAACGAGAAGTCTGAAAACCAAGTGAAGAAGCCGGGAGAACAAACGGACTAAACCGAAGGCTACAGCAGGATCCCGGACTGTCCGCCGGTACGGTCGCGAACTGTCTGCCCTGTGGCGGACTGTCCGGGCTCAGGTCGTGGACTGTCCGCCGGCCAAAAGAGCAAAACCGCACTGCTGCTGAAGTCCCCTGGACAGTTCCTGGACTGTCCGCGAAAACCAACGGCGGACTGTCCGCCGGTCAATCAAAAACCAAACGGCCGAAGAACAGAGCCACTGGTCTGGCTCGTCCCCAACGCGCAGACTGTCCGTGCCCTGGGTGGCGAACTGTCCGCCAACACCCAGAGAGGGCGATTTTGGTCGCCACTCACACGGATCCTCCCAAGATCAAATCAAACCTCAATCCCACATTCCCAAACTTGGAGAAGATGATCACGAGGTAGTTAGGAGACTATCCCCAAGAAATCATCCGCTCAAATCGATTCAATCACCGGGAAATCAAAAGGGGAGGAGTATGAACGAAAAAGCGCCACAAAAACGAAATCAAGCCGATCTACTTGTTTGTGAGAAGTTAGATGAATTCCTTTGGTGGAAATGATCTCCTCACAATAAAGAACAAGATGATTCAAACGGATTTCGCAAAGACGCACTAGAGAGGAAGATCGAGTGACGGGAAAATCGCGGAGAAACGAAGAACGCGAAGAACACGAACAAAACGCGAATCAAGTCATCGATCTGCAACCGTGTGACTACCACACGCTACAACAGTGAGGTTACGGCCTCACTTCCTCAAAATCTCCAGTACATAGAGGTATGGTTCTCTACGGATCTTAGCTAGCTACAGCAGGGGATTGGGAGAGCAGGAAACCCTAAGTGCAAAGAGCAAATGACTGAGATGGATGGGGAGGTGGGTGTCTCCCCCTACTTATCCTAATCCTAACTATTCCTATTTCCCACTCTACCCCTAACTACTTACAGAGCGAACCAGCTAAACCCTAAGGTTATTCTGGACCAACTCGATGGTAGGTGGATCCGACGGCCACGCTCGCACAACTCGTAGCGTTGCCTCGACGCAACCTCCCGATTGCCGCCACGTGCCGCCACCGCTCTGCGTCCTTTTCCTGGACGTCGCACCCTCGGTTTTGAGGCCCAAACCGGGAAACCAGCCTTCACGAGCAACCCCCGGTTTTGAGGCCCAAACCGGGAAACCAGCCCACCAACGCCTGAGTTTTGTGGCCCAAACTCAGCAAACCCGCAGCACCCAGGTTTTGAGGCCCAAACCTGGAAACCGTCCTCAGCCCGAGTTTTGTGGCCAAACTCGGAAACCATCCGCGCCTAGGTTTTTAGGCCCAAACCTGGAAACCGTCCACCCGATGGTTTTTCTCTGGCTCTACTGAAGGACCGAGAAAGCACTAGCAAGGCGACCAGAGGGGGGGTGAATGGGAGCTCAAAAATTTCCTTCAGAAACTTTGGCCAAATGTCCCAAAATCAACCCCGAGAAACGCCGACCGAAACCGTGATGCTCACGACCCTTGGAAGAGGGTGGATGATCCCTAGAATCACAGCGGAGCACCACTAAGAAGAAGCAAACCAAACTCCAAAAGTTCCGGCTCGAACACAACCCCAAAAACCAAGTCCCGAACGTAGATAGACGGCTACGTCGAGAAACTCCTAAATACCTATGCTAACAAGTAGCAAAGATACCTAGAGAGGTTCCTTGGTCAACTACAGGGTCAAACGAGAAGTTCGGAAACCAAGCAAACAAGCCGGAGGAGCAAACGCACTAAACCGGAAGACTCAGGCAATTCCCGGACTGTCCGGCTCTGGGGTCCCGGACTGTCCGCGGCAGGGGCGGACTGTCCGCCAAGCAGTCCCGGACTGTCCGCCGGCAGAAATACCAAAACAGCAAGGTTGCTGAACCCTTGCTGGACGAGTCCCGGACTGTCCGCCAATCACAACGGCGGACTGTCCGCCAGTCAATGAACAATGACCCGACCGAGGAACTCAGCCACTGAACAGGCTGCTTCCCCGATGCCCGGACTGTCCGCCGGTCAAAACCGCGGACTGTCCGCGACCTTGCAGAGAGGGCGATTTTGATCGCCTTCTCTCCAAATCTCTCCAAATCCGATCCAACTCAAAATCCCAAGTTCCCAAACTTGGAGAAGATGATCACGGGGTAGTTAGGAGACTATCCCCAAGAAATCATCCGCTCAAATCAACCAAATCACCGGGAAATCAAAAGGGAAGGTGGATGAACGGAAAAAGCGCCACGAAAACGAACTCGTCCCGATCTATTCGATCATGAGGAGTTAGATGAATTCCTTTGGTCAAAATGACCTCCTCAATGATACGAACAAAATGATTCAAACGGATTTCGCAAAGACGCACTAGAGAGGGAGATCGAGTGACGGGAAAATCGCGGTGAAATGAAGAACGCGAAGAGCACGAACCAAAACGCGAATCAAGTCATCGATCTGCAGCCGTAGCGCAAACACACGCTACAACTGCGAGGTTACGGCCTCACTTCCTCGAAATCAACAGTACACAGAGGTGAGTCTCTCTGCGGATCTCAGCTAGCTACAGCAGGGAATGGGAGAGCAGGAAACCCTAAGTGCGAAAGAGCAAATGACTGAGATCAGAAGGGAGGAGGGTGTCTCCCTCTACTTATCCTAATTCTAACCTAAGTCTAATTCCTACTCTACCCCTCACTATTCTAATTACAGAGCGAACCAGCTAAACCCTAGGGTTATTCTGGACCAACTCGGTGGTAGGTGTATCCGACGGCCATGCCCGCACAATACGAAGCGTTGCCTCGACGCAACCTCCAGATTGCCGCCACGTGCCGCCCTCGCTCTGCACCCCCGGTTTTGTGGCCCAAACCGGGAAACCAGCCTTTTCCAGCCAACCCCCGGTTTTGAGGCCCAAACCGGGAAACCAGCCCACCAGCTTCTGAGTTTTGAGGCCAAACTCAGCAAACCCTCAGCGCCCAGGTTTTGAGGCCCAAACCTGGAAACCGTCCTCAGCCCGAGTTTTGTGGCCAAACTCGGAAACCATCCGCACCCAGGTTTTGAGGCCCAAACCTGGAAACCGTCCACCCGATGGTTTTTCCCTGGCTCTACCACCAAACCTACGTCGTAGAGGGGATGCACCGCCCGTGCACCCCGTCCACCGACACGTGTCCCCAAGTCCACGACTTAGGCAACACATGACCGCAAGTCTTCGCTCGTCGCTGTCCCAGGCTGCCAGCCACCACAGCTGATCCTCGGGCCACCGGTCCCTCAGTCCAAGCCTCACGTCCGCCCTTCACCACTCTCGGTCCATCGGCACGGTACGTCTCTACTTGACCTTCACCTCGCCGTCGATCACTGCATCCGTGCTCGACACCTACACAACATAAGCCAAAGAACATGCGCATCATCCCAGTTGACAATCACTCATCACTCAGAGACCCGGCATACACCCATGTATCCGCATCTACCACCAAACCGAAGCTGTAGAGGGGATGCACCGCCCGTGCACCCCGTCCACCAACACGTGTCCCTAAGTCCACGACTTAGGCAACACATGACTGCAAGTCTTCGCTCGTCGCTGTCCCAGGCTGTCAGCCACCACAGCTGATCCTCGGGCCACCGGTCCCTCAGTCCAAGCCTCACGTCCGCCCTTCGCCACTCTCGGTTCATCGGCACGACACGTCTCTACTTGACCTTCACCTTGCCTCTGATCACTGTATCCGTGCTCGACACCTGCACAACACAAGCCAAAGAACATGCGCATCATCCCAGTTGACAATCACTCATCACTCAGAGACTCGGCATACACCCATGTATCCGCAATCATCTTTAGGCTTGATGGCTCCTACCGGCATGTTCTTCATGGCCTCCCTCAATGGTTCATCATCTACATCATCAAGATTCTCATGCTCTCCTTGAGAGCCATTAGATTCATCGAATTCCACATCATATGTTTCTTCTACCATCCCGGTGGCATGGTTGAATACTCGATATGCTTTGGACTTCAATGAGTAACCAACAAGAAAACCAATATCACATCGGCGTTGGAACTTCCCTAGGTGTTCGCGCTTCTTGTAGATGTAGCATTTGCACCCAAACACTCTAAAGAAAGATACATCCGGCTTCTTGTTGTTGAGTAGCTCATTGGGGGTCTTGCCAAGGAGACGATGGGGGAACAACCGGTTTGATGCATAGCAAGCGATGTTGATTGCTTCCACCCAAAATCTTTCCAGTGTAGAGTACTCATCTAACATTGTTCTTGCTAGGGTGATTAGAGTCCGGTTCTTCCTCTCAACTACCCCATTTTGTTGTGGTGTGTAGGTTGCAAAGACTTCATGCTTGATCCCAACTTCATCACAATATTCCTCAATGTGGGTGTTGTCAAATTCCCTTCCATTAACACTTCTTATTTTCTTGATCTTCAAGTCAAACTCATTTTGAGCTCTCTTGGCAAACTTCTTGAATGAAGGGGTTGCTTCGGATTTGTCATGAAGAAAGAATACCCAAGTGTATCTAGAATAGTCATCCACAATCACTAGGCAATAGAGATTTCCACCCAAGCTAGCATATGTTGTTGGCCCAAAAAGATCCATGTGAAGTAGCTCTAACTCTCTTGATGTTGATACAAAGGCTTTGGTTGGATGAGTATTTGCAACTTGCTTGCCGGCTTGACATGCACTACACAATTTGTCCTTCTCAAATTTGACATCCTTCAAGCCTCTAACCAAATCCTTCTTCAATAGCTTGTTGAGAGTGTTCATTCCAACATGTGCCAATCTTCTATGCCATAGCCAGCCAAGTTATTGCTTAGTGAACAAACATGTCTTCAAGTTGGCATCTTCGGAGGTGAAATCTACTAGATAGAGATTGTTGTATCTAAAGCCTTTGAAGATCACTTGTGTATCATTTTTCTTGGTCACATCCACTTCTTTGTCGGTGAACAAACATTGAAAGCCAAGATCGCATAGTTGCCCAACGGATAGCAAGTTGAAGCTCAAAGATGCAACAAGAAGCACATTGGAGATGGTATGATCATTTGATATTGCCACTTTGCCCAATCCCTTGACATTGCCCTTTGAGTTGTCACCAAATGTAATCTTTTCTTGGTCATCGACATTCTCTTCTAGTGAGGTGAACATCCGGGGATCACCGGTCATATGTTGTGTGCAACCACTATCAATCACCCAATGAGATCCACCGGTCTTGTAGTTCACCTACTGTAAGGACCTGTGTGGCCTAGAGGGGGGGTGAATAGGCCTGTCAAAAATCATAGCTCAAAACTTAATTAGATAAGCCCGACACTACCGCCCTGTGCCCATCACTGCCGCTCCCCGGCACTGCCAGCCTCAGCCCGGTACTACCGCGCAAAATATAACCTGAGCCTGCAATTCGAAATCCAGCCACAGCAAACCGAATCTATATGAATGGAAATGCTACACTAGGTTTCCTGAACTAGCAGAACCAACTCTACCAAGACAAATATGTAGTATGAAGTAGATCGAGCCAAACCCTAGAATCTATCACAAGCTGACAAGTATGAAATATGAAAGCAAGTAAGCACAAGAGACAAGTGATTTATCCCGTGGTTCATCTCACCACCAAGGCTTGCCTACCTCCACGTTGTTGAGGTTGACCACTTAGGTCATGAGCTTTGCAACTCTTCCTCGTTCTCAAGTCAAGGAACCAAATCCTTGAAGTGAGGGGTAATAATACTAGTTGCACGAGTGATTACAAACCTCCCAAGGCCGCCACACAAGTTGGCTAGCTCAAGGGCGACGCCTAGCCGGCTAGGGTTCCAAGAACCCAAGAGTAATAGAATCAAATCCACCGGTTATGGCTCAAATCAAGTGCTCTAGGGAGTAGATCTCAGCTAGAGCTTCTCTTTGGTGAAGGTTTGAGGCTCTAACTCACTTGGAATCAATGGGAATCGAAGATTGGGTGAGAGAGAGCTTGAGAGCCTTCAATAGGGAGAGGGAGCCTTGTCTGGAGGTAGGAGAAGAGTAAATGGTCGTGGATGACCGTTGGGGTGGTAGGGAGAAGGAGTAAATATCCCCTGCCATCCAACGGCTGAAACAAGTCGTGGCAGTGCCGGCCTTAGCCCGGCAGTGCCGCGGCCCGGCACTGCCGCGCCTACCAGACAGACAGCGAAAGATCAGAATTCAGTGCAGCTGTCTTTGGTTAGAAATGAGGATGGCTTGGGTTGGTTTGAGCACATGTCATTCAGCCATAGCGATGCATTTGCATTCCCCTTGATAGTACGGCAATCCTATAACTCAAATATATAAGAAAAAGCTTGTTGTAGCACTTTGAGTCCGGAACCGATGAAATAACGTATGAGGGGTCCACCAACACATATGCACCATCCTTTCTTATTATCAACCTGCTTGTCATCTTGGTAAATCTCATTAGTTCTTCAATCATGTGGTCATTATCACCAAAACCCACAATTAGGGCTTGATTGCACTTACAATCTCCCCATTTTTGGTGATTGATGACAACACAATTGAAGCTTACAATAAAATGGTACAATACTTGAGATTTAGAAGCTTAGGTGTGAAACCTCCCCCTAAATGTGTGAATGAGAGCTGAAATCTCAAATTGGCATTAGAGGCCAACATTCACATATTTAAAAGTGTAAAGTAGGTTCAGTTTCACATCTAATAGCTTTGTGGGGTGCGATCAAACTGTGTCAAGAATAAATACGTGATGCGAATGATAGATTAAGCACATCAGAGTGGTTTGCTGCCTGTCAGCCAGCGCTCTGGGCACATGAAAGCCCTAATTTGATTTTGGTTAATTGATGAAACCTATTTGGTCTAATCCTATTGCTAAGCATGTGTGTAGCTAATAAGAAAGGATTGTGACCAAGCCAAGTGGTGGAGCTAGCAAGGTGGCAACCATGGAGGATGGTGATGACCACAAATACTCAAAGAGATCGAGTGCTCTAGCATTGGTCAAACGAAGAAGAGAAGAGATGGAGCAAAAAAGCCCAAAGGCAAAGGTATAACCTATAGGGCTCTTTGTTTTGGTGATCAAGACACTTAGTGAGTGTGATCACATTTAGGAAAGATAGCCGTACTATTAAGAGGAGTTAATTCACGGCTTATGCGATGTTCAAGTGTCACCTAGTGTTGGTCGATACAACGGGGAGTAGCGTGTCGGCAAGCACGTGAACCACGGGATAAATCTTGGTGTCCCGTGTGCTTATTGTGATTTCTTCCATATCTTGGTGATTAGTCTTCATCTTCACATTCTTGGTGATTGGCATCACAAGTGGATTTCACCGGTGATTGGCTCTCTACTAGACGATCCCGAAGGCTCGGTGAAACCACTTCTATCTAGCTCATTTACTTTGTGTATTTACTTTGAGCAATTCCATTCATATAGATACTATCCCTTGTTGTATATCTTTTGTTATATACCTTGTGTAGTTCATTGTGATTAGCTTGAGTAGTTTATACACTCTTGTCTCATATACTTCCTTGTGTATGATTCTTGTGCTAGAGCTAGATTGTATTATTCCGCACTAGATACTAGCTCAAATTGTTTGTGTGACTTAGTTCTATTAGGTAGAATTGTTGGATAGGTGGCTTGCAACACACTATTAGGCTAGCGCAAAAAGCTTCGCCATTTTTATACTAATAGTGTTTGCCTAAGTGTTTTTGTAGTTTTTTAATTAGGCTATTCACCCCCCTCTAGCCAATTTGGACCTTTCAAGTGGTATCGGAGCCGTGGTCACCATTTGTTTGAGGCTTAACATCCTCCGGTGTTAAAATGGCTCAAATCAACTATATGGGGAAGCCACCACATTTTGACGGCACTAACTTCGATTGTTGGAAGAGGAAGATGTGCACATTCACAAGAGGAATGAATAGAAAGATTTGGGAAGTGATTGAGCATGATTTTGCGGTAATTGACACTACAAGTCCCACTCCAAGAGAAGAAGAGAAGCTTCAATGGAATGATGTGGCAATCAACTTGTTCTATGAAGCATTTGACACAAAGGCGTTTGAGCAAATCAAAGATCTTGAAAGAGCAAGTGAGATATGGGAGAGATTGGAGGAAACATATGAAGGCACCAAGGTGGTCAAGGGTGCCAAGCTATACATTCTCAAGGACAAGCTTGCCATGTTCAAAATGCAAGATGATGAAAGCATACCGGAGATGTTTCACCAGTTGCAAGTTATTATCAATGACTTGAAGGCTTTGGGAGAGAAGGTGGAGGACAAGGACTTTTCTCACAAGTTCTTGAGATGCTTACCACCAAGGTTTGATACTTTGGTGACCATCCTAGTGAGAGAAGGATTGGATACGGTAACCCCAAACCAAGTACTAGGTGATGTGGTCACACAAGACACATACCGTGTGGAACGGGATGGGGGAGCCCAAGAGGAAGAGAAGAAGAAGAAGACCGTGGCATTCAAGGCTTCATCCTCCAAGAGCAAGAGCAAGGGCAAAGCAAAGAAAGAGGAAAGTGATGATGAAGCAAACACAAGCTTGAGTGAAATGGATGATGAAGAGATGGCTCTATTTGTCAAAAGATTTGGCAAGTTCATGAAGAAGAAGGGCTATGGAGCAAGAAAGAGAAGAGATGCAACCAAGAGCACAACTAAAAGGTGCTATAGATGCAAGAGCAAGGATCACTTCATTGCGGATTGTCCATATTCTAGTGATGAAGATGATGATGACAAAAAGAACAAGAAGAAGAAAGACAAGAAAGAAAGAAAAGAAAAGAAAGAGAAGAAGAAGGAAAAGAAGAAGGGTGGTTCCTATGTTGTGACATGGGATAGTGATGTTTCCTCAAGCGATGATGATGATTCTAGTGATGATGAGAGGAAGACCACCAAGAAGAAGGCTATGGCTAGTCTTGCAATGTCAAGCAAGCCTTCTATCTTCAACACTCCATCGACATGCTTCATGGCTAAGGCCACTAAGGTATCATCCGATGAGAGTGATAGTGAGAGTGATAGTGATGATGATGAGGAGTACTCAAAGGAGGACCTCATGAGCATGCTACAAGATGCTCACTCTTACATTGAGACTAAGAGGAAGGAGTGCAAAGAATTGGGCAAGGCCAACAAGGGTCTTGAGCAATCCTTTGATGAGCTCAAGTCTACTCATGAGAGGCTAGAGGAAGCCCATGAGAAGCTTAATCAAGCTCACACTAGGCTTAAGGAAGCCCACTCCTCCCTCCTTGATCAAAGTAAGATTGAGGATGTTGTAGAGACATGCAATATAGGAGTAACATGTGATATTCTAGATGAGTCTTTTTATGCTCCTATTATTGTTGCTCTCACAAATGCATCATCATCATCTAGCTCAACTAAAATGTCTACTTCTACTACTTGTGATTCATCATTAGTGGTAGAGAATGAGAACCTTAAGAACAAGGTTGTTGAGCTCACTCATGCTTTAAGCAATGCCTATGGTGGAGATGCCCGCTTGCTAAAGTGTTTGGGTAGCCAAAGGTGTCCACTCAACAAGGAGGGACTTGGCTATACTCCCAAGAAGGGCAAGGCGGCTTTTGCTCCTCACAAGACTTGTTTTGTGAAGAGCAATGGTCGGTTTTGCCATAGTTGCAAGCAATCCGGGCATATAGAGCAAAAATGTTTTAACAAGAACAAGAATAAGAACAATGCTCATGTTTCATCCATTAGACTTGATTCTTGTTATATGCTTACAAAGGGCACTAATGGTGTGAAGGCTAAGTATATTGGTGCACCCATGGTTGGCCCAAAGAAGAAGGCAATTTGGGTGCCCAAGAGCTTGGTAACTAACCTTGGAGGACCCAAAAAGATTTGGGTACCTAAAAAGAATTGATCTCTTTTGTAGGTGAACTATAAAGCGGGAGGAAGACATTGGGTGCTTGATAGTGGGTGCACTCAACACATGACCGGAGACGGTAGAATGTTCAAATCAATCAACACTAGTGGCAATGATCATGCGGATGCTATCACATTTGGTGACAACAAGAAAGGCAAGGTCAAAGGCTTGGGCAAGATTGCAATATCCAATGACTTGAGCATCTCCAATGTGCTATTAGTGGAATCTCTCAACTTCAACCTATTGTCCGTGGCACAATTGTGTGACTTGGGTTTCAAATGCATATTTGGGGTTGATGATGTGGAGATAGTGAGTGTTGATGGAAGTGACTTGGTGTTCAAAGGATTTAGATACGAGAACCTTTATTTGGTGGACTTTGATGCAAGTGAAGCTCAATTGACAACATGCTTATTCACCAAATCAAGTATGGGTTGGCTATGGCATAGGCGCTTGGGACATGTTGGAATGAAGCAACTAAAGAGGCTAGTGAAGCATGACATGGTTAGAGGACTAAAAGATGTTCACTTTGAAAAGGACAAGCTTTGTAGTGCATGCCAAATGGGAAAGCAAGTTGGAAACACTCATCCCAACAAAGGAATGATGAGCACTACACATGCACTTGAGTTATTGCACATGGACTTGTTTGGACCAACTACATATGCAAGTATTGGGGGAAACAAGTATGGCTTTGTGATAGTGGATGATTATACAAGATACACATGGGTCTTCTTTCTCGTTGACAAGAGTGAAGTGTTTGGCATATTCAAAACCTTTGTCAAGAGAAGTCAAAATGAGTTTGATAGAAGAATCAAGAAAGTGAGAAGTGACAATGGAAGTGAGTTTAGGAACACAAGAGTTGATGAGCTATGTGATGAGTATGGAATCAAACATCAATTCTCGGCCAAGTATACACCTCAATCCAATGGGATAGTTGAGAGAAAGAATAGGACACTCATTGATATGTCAAGATCCATGCTTAGTGAATACAATGTGAGTGATTCCTTTTGGGCCGAAGCAATCAACATGGCATGCTATTATAGCAACCGACTCTATTGTCACCCTCTATTGAAGAAGACACCATATGAGCTCCTCAATGATAGAAAGCCCAACATTGCTTATTTTCGGGTCTTTGGGTGCAAGTGCTACATATTGAAGAAAGGCACAAGACTTGGCAAGCTTGAAAAGAAGTGTGATGAAGGGTTCCTACTTGGTTACTCCACTACAAGTAAGGCATATAGAGTATGGAACAACACACCAAGAATAGTTGAAGAAGTCCATGATGTTGAGTTTGATGAAACCAATGGCTCACATGAAGAACAAGACAGCCTAGATGATGTGAGAGGAACACAATTGGTGGAAGCCATGAAGAACATGGACATTGGCGATATTAGGCCAAAGCAAGTGATTGACATCAAAGATGACAAAGATCAAGTGCTCACTCCTCCAACCATGCATGACAATGATATTGCAAGCTCTAGTGGTTCTCAAAATCAACAAGATGCTAGTGCAAGCGCAAGTGCTCAACCGGAACAAGTGCTCCAACCAACACACATTACAAGAGATCATCCTTTAGATCAAATTGTTGGTGACATAAGAAGAGGTGTGCAAACAAGATCAAGATTGGCATCATTTTGTGAACACTACTCATTTGTATCATCTATTGAGCCAACCTAGATTGATGAAGCCTTGATGGATGTTGATTGGGTGAATGCAATGCATGAAGAGTTGAACAACTTCACCCGCAATGATGTTTGGGAGTTAGTGAAAAGACCAAAGAACACAAATGTTATTGGTACAAGATGGGTCTTCCGGAACAAGCAAGATGAAGATGGCATTGTTGTTCGAAACAAAGCAAGATTGGTTGCACAAGGGTACACTCAATTGGAAGGCATTGACTTTGGAGAAACCTATGCACCAGTTGCTAGATTTGAGGCAATTAGAATCTTACTTGCATATGCTTGTTCTCACAACATCAAGCTCTATCAAATGGATGTGAAAAGTGCTTTTCTCAATGGGTTCATCAATGAGCTAGTGTATGTTGAACAACCTCCCGGATTTGAAGATTTGAAAAAGCCCAACCATGTGTACAAGCTCAAGAAGGCATTATATGGGTTGAAGCAAGCACCTCAAGTATGGTATGAAAGATTGAGGGATTTCTTGCTATCAAAGGGTTTCAAGATGGGGAAGGTTGACACCACACTCTTCACCAAGAAGATTGGAAGTGACTTGTTTGTGTTGCAAATCTATGTGGATGACATCATATTTGGATCAACCAACCAAGACTTCTGTGAAGAGTTTGGAGAAATGATAGCTAAAGAGTTTGAGATGTCTATGATTGGAGAGCTTAGTTACTTCCTTGGTCTACAAATCAAGCAAATGAAGAAAGGCACATTTGTTAGTCAAGGCAAGTACATCAAGGACATGCTCAAGAAGTTTGGGTTAGATGAAGCAAAGGCAATAACTACTCCAATGGGCACAAATGGACATTTGGATGGTGACTCTAGTGGTGACATGTGTAACACCCCAGGCGTTTGACGCCAGTCGAGCAGACAGTTTAACACAGACATGTTCTATCAGGCGATGATTGAGAAATAATTTATAGTATTATCAATGACGACAGAGGTTTTGGAATCAACCTCGGAAACAAAGCCTCAGTTCGAATTATCCGGGAAATAACTAATGGAGCCATTTAATAACGACCGCTAATTGGTGAATATTCAGGATTAATTCTAAACATGGATTTTTCATGAGACCCACCTCCATTCCTGTCTATAGTAACTGGTGAAAAAGTTTCGTGAAGTCTGGAATCAAAAAGTCACATGAAATGACGAGTCACAGCTTTACCTATAACGGCTTATTAAGCAAAGGAGATCATTTGAGTTAAATCAAGTCTTGCAATTATGCCCAATTAACTCTATATGGACTCACGAACAAAAGTTATGAAGGGTTCGTGTTGAGCGAATGTCAAGAAAATGCCTCAATCGGCCTAAACTCTAAATCAAGGTCATATCAACTTGCTGCTTTGACCAACATGAAAGTGCAACTTCTATTCATATTCTGAGATTTGACCTTTAAGCAAAGTTATAGATCATGACGTGTACAACAAACTTTATTAAAGGACACAAGCTTGAATCCCAAGTTAAACATGTCAAACAGGGCACCCAAGTTCGAATCTGCTGCAGTTTTCCAGCCATAAAATATTCTGAGTCTGGAAATCAGCAATGTTGACATTGGCAAGCCGCGTTCTTCAAATTTTGTTAAACAACTCAAGTTGGTCCAAAAATAAGAGTTGTAGGTAATCCTTTGGAAAAGAGCATACAAAAAGTTGCACTCGATTTGACGAAGTTTGGACTATGATTTTTGGGTTTAATCGCAGCAAGGGCGTCCGTCATTAAGTCGCTGACACTGTCATCTTGAGAGCTAATTACCTGCTGCTCTGTAGCCCTAATGGTCGTGAGTGCTTAATAAAGTTTGAAGAGCAGCATCAGTGCTACAACTTTGCTTACAGGCATCGGACCCGAATATGCCTGGAAGATGTCGTTTCGCGGCCTCCAAGATTGCACAGCGTCACCCACCACGTGTTCGACGAAATGGCAACGTGGCCGGCATGCACCAGAGCAAGCCCTCCATGGCTGCCACCTTCTCCCTTGCCTCTGACTGCATACCTTGGATGCCGAGCGTCATAAACCATTCTCCTTTCTCTCCCTCAGCACCTCGCTCTCGCCTCCCTTCTCCTCAGTTCCCCTTCTGCTCCCGTCGAACGCCATGGCAGCAGCGCCTCCTCCCTTGCCCTTCCTCTTTCCTGTCTCCTGCAACCAGCCAAGGCAGCAAGCAGCAGCAGCGCCGGAGCCGTCGATGGTCAGCAAGCAAGCCGGCCATGCCTCTGTTCCTGTGTGCAGCACGAAGAAGAAAGAGGTTTGGAAGAAGAAGGACCTCGTGCGCTATCTCCAAGGAATACAAGGGGTTTTCTGCAGATACGTGACTCATTTGAATAGTACTGCGAAGGACTTGTTTGCTGTGATTTAGTTTGATAAACTTTTAAGGATCTGGATGCAAATGTATTTTCGTTTTTCTTATCTAGTATGCATACATGCCTGAAAATTTGGAAAATCATAACTAATTGTAGAAAAATCCTAAAATAGCAAATGTGGACTTTTTGGAATTCTTATGAATAGATCTATGCAGTGGACTCATAATATGGCATATTTTAGTTCAAAAGTTTTGCTGTAGATTTATATGTTTGTTAATTAGGGTTGAATAGGGATAAGTTGTTATCTTCTGTTGTGATACTTAGATTGCAGCGAAATTTTTATGGTAGGATTTTTATGTGTCATGTGTGCTGTGATAAAAATTTCAGGATTTCTGGTGCATGTAGGAATTAGTTATGAATTTATTTTGCTTGCAGCCTATTAATTGGATTAAAATGAATGTGATAGATGTTTGCATGTAAAAATAGAAAAGATAGTTCCACTGCATTCCTATGGTATTGTTGTAGCTTAGGTAATTTTATCATGGCCATGTCTTTACAGAAAATATGATTTATGGAATTTTGTTGCTCTCACATGCACTTTTGTGAATTAAACTTGCCATGTTTTTGATAAATAATCTATAATGTTTGAGCATGTGATCTTTATACAGTAGTCAAGGTTCGACATCGTCTATCACCTGTAAAAATATGAGGTCCAAACTATATGTTTGTAACATCACTTAAAAATAATGCCTAGGTTTGTTAGTTATTTAATTAATAAAAGCATATTGGTAAATGAAAATGTATATGTTGAAATGATTACCTTTGTTGCATGTTAATCTGAAATAAGTATTGTGTGCTCGTGTTTATAAGTGTTTGATGATTGTCGGGGGTCCACAAAAAGGGTACCCCCAATCAACGCAAACAAATAGGTTAAACCTAGAAAACCAATTAATAAACCCAGCTAAGCTAACCTTCCAAGAAACCAATCCCTCGAAGCTTGCAACGCTGGCACACCGCCAGGGAGCTTAGACTTGTCAAAACCTTACCGGCCGCCTCCTGGTAGCCTACCCCTCGAACCCGCTACAGCTGTGCACCGCTCCTCGGGACCCCGCGCGGGGACCTCGAGCCCCCCCCAGCACGATAGCCTATCCCTCGAGGCTCGTTTCACCCTAGGCCTCGAGCTGGAGCTCAACCTCCGCTCACCCGAGCCCTCCGCGCCTGGCCTCGAGCGAGCGCTTCACTACCCTTCGAAGCCCTCCACGAAGAGGAAGCTTCCTGCTCCCCAGCCCCGACGACCGTACCAATCCCATACCGCGCATTTAATGCGTCCACTTACTCCAGTCACGTCCTCTGCAACCCGACGTGTACCACAGTGAACCAGGGCAGAGTCAAGTCTCGTTTTCACCACAAGCATGGGCAAAAAGGCGCCAGTACGGCACTGTTAACCCATACCCTACACTATCGCACGTCCAAGCCACGTCTCGAGGCCCGGATACCTGCTGCTCAATCGGGTTTCCCGGGACTTGCCCATACCTGCGGGGCTCGAGCCTCCCGTAGGCGCCACCTCGAGGTCGGCCCTGCGCCCCTCGAGCCCTGACTGCTTTCACGCTATTGGAGGACAGGAGCCCCAAGACCCGGAGGGACCCCGTCGTGTCCTGTACGTGCCGGGATGGGTGCTGTACGGCTTCCACATCGCCATGCCTCCACGTCCGCGCCTGGGATGGAGGCCACGTATCAAGGACGCCTCAACAGCAACACCCACGTTGGCTACAGTGACTTCGACAAGACAGAGTTCCTACCCTTCGTCATATCGAGCGTTGTACATGTCAATCCTGTGTAAACCCTGGCCTCCTCTTGCTCTATAAAAGGGGACGCCAGGGCCCTTCGCGCGCAAGGGACTATACATGAGTCCACACACACACTCGAGTCCGGACCCCGGTCCACGCTCATTGAGCTTGTATTCGCCCCTGTACAAGCACTAAGATGCAAGTAATACAAGAACCTCCTCCCCCGCTGGACGTAGGGCCTTCTTTGCCCGAACCAGGATAAATCCTTGTGTCATCTTGCATCACCATCCAGGAAGAGAGCACGTGATCATATTACTCGTTGGTGTCATACCCCCGGGTTCAAAACACCGACAATGATGTTCATAGCTCATATGTGTGCTCACATGCTAATCAAATAAGTAATGAAGTAATTTATTAATATGCTGAAATTGCTGCATGTACAGTTTTTGTAGTGGTGATTAATTCGCAAAGAAAATGAGGTTTTCTGTAAATGTGTTCTATATAAAAGTTGTAGATAACTTATTTATCTTGTTTGTCCTAAAATTTCATGATTTTAGGCCAAGTGGTTTAGGAGTTATAGTTTTTGTAAATTGGCTGTCAGGTTTTGCATACTTTTTGTGCAGATCTGAAAGAATGAATTGTTTGGTTAGTTTAAGTTGTGAATCATGTGTTGATGTTAATAGAGGAGTTGTAGTGCTATTCATAAGCTTTCTAAATTGTCTTAGATCATGTTTGTTGGAGTTCTATAACTTGAGTTATAGCTGTTTAAGTATAGATGGGTAAATCTGTCCAAGTCTGGACAGAGGTGCCTAATTATACTAATTAGACCTTGTTAACTGGTGAATCATCTTCAGATGATTATATATTATTTGTATACAACTTAATAACCTTTCTAAAAAGTCTAGGGGCAAGTTCCCAGGTACTATATATCTTTAGTTATGGTTGTTTTAAGTTACTGTTGTTGATGTGTAGCTAGTTCTGCCCAAGTGTGGACAAAGCTGCACTAATCATGTTGTTTGACTTTGTTAATGATTGATTCACCTTGAGATAATAATAAGAAAGATTTAGATAACCCTGTAATATTTCTATAATATCTAATTGCATGCTCATCTGATATTTGTATCTTGAGTTATGCTTCTCTGAAGCTCTGTCAGTCCTGCTGTCCAACAGTTGGACAGAGCTGTATAGTTATCTATTTTTGGGTTGGATAACCTTTGAATTAGCTCTTGTGCTAAATAACAGAGTTGTAGCTAATCTTGTTAGCTTTCCAGAAAGTCTAGGATCACCTTGTTTGGATATGTGTAGCTCCAGTTATGTCTGTTTAAAGTACATGGTGTGTTGCTGTCCAAACTGTATAAATGAACCGAACTTGTTTGCTATAACTTAATGTTGATTATGTGATCTTTGATGCTATGTCATGACTTGGTAATGTTCAGATTGTGCATTTCATGTTATTAAACTAATTAACCTTATGTATTATATAAATATGTTAGATAATGATGGTTGACTTGCTTAACTAAAGTAGAAGCTATATGTGCATACATGTGTTCCATTTGTGATGCCTGATATAGTCTTGATTGATTGTTATAGTTAGGCACTACGAATGCCTATTGAACCGTGTGTCACACTTTGCTTTAATAATAACCTGCTGGAGTGATCATGACATGTTGGATGTTAGAGCTATGTCTTCTTTTAGTAGTTATCCTGATTGTTTATGTGAAGTAATTAGTAATGTTTTGTTGTGCGCCTTATGTTTGCTTCATAAGCTTTTCCCTTGCATTCATATGTTTGCATTGCGCATCTCATTTAGGTAACGGTAGATACATCGTGAAGGACGTGATGATGAGGCTAAACCCGAAGACGGTGTTTGGTGGATTATCCTGAAGATGCGGAGTTAAGCAAGTGCTACAGCGGAGATGCTCGCCAAGCGAGTATCACCTAACAAACACTAACCTAGTGTTGGTTCCCAGGCAAGCCCCGGAGCATATTAAGCCTCCGATCTTTTGCAATTAAAATTACTTGAGTCCTTTTATATTGTGATGCATTAGGTTTAGGAGTTGGGATGAATCCTACTTGCTGCATTACCATTCCTTGGTTATTGATTAATATCTACCTTGTTATCCTGTTATTTAATTACCATGTAGAATTGCTTAGCTTGCTTAATAAAAGTAGTAGTTAAGAATGTTTCCGTAATACCCTGATGGGTAGTTACCGAATCACGGTTGGCTATATTTGCTATCGTGGAAAAGAACCTGAGTAGTAATGAAATACAGTCAACTGGAAGGCAGGGCACCAAGTTGGAACTTGGGGGCAGTCCGTCCGTTGGATCGTGTAGGTTTGTATCGATGTTGACCCTCGTTCATTTTTGAACGCGCCCTTTTACTTAGGGATACGTCGGTGCAGTAATCATCGACCCCAAAGCCGGTTAGAAGCTGTTCAGGCCGGTTTCGACCCGTGTCGCGCCCTCAAGTATGGAAATTGCGATCTGCCGCGTGAGGCCATCGCCAGGTTCCAATTGGGCGGTCCGTGCTTGAACCGCGACGATTACCACCACGAACAAGCATCGAGCGGTTGCCCAATGCATGGACCCGACAGGGAAAGTGTGGGCTGGTATTAAAGGTCTTTCACCAGCTGGTTTGGAATTCGATTCGAGTCGCCGTCTCCCCCGGTTAGTGGGAAACTATGGCGAGCTTCACCACGATACAACTCCATGTGACATCTATTGGTTCAACTAAAATATTGATGAGCAAACCTGATATGGTATTATGTATTTGTTTGCTAGATTCAAGTGAGTGCTCTAGTACAGGTGCAAAACCTAGAGTTTAAGGAATAGGATAAAAGATGACTGCTCATATAATTAAATGATGAACCCCTTTATCTCAGGCTCCTTTTGCAAATAAAGTTAGCCAGCTCCACTGTTTATATCAGCCTTGCATACTCCTTGGTGTCACTTTATTTTTGGTTTCCGACGGGTAAGTCTAGCTGAGTACATTCGAGTACTCAGGGTTTTATCCCACCTTGTTGCAGGTGAAGGTTAGGTCTGCCGGAAGGTGATGACCAGTGTCGGTGGGCTCGGCAGTTCCCTACTTCTTCCCTTTATGCTGTTGTTGGAGGATGTCACTCAAAGCTAGCAAAGTATTTCAACTTATGTTATAGTATTCATTTCAAAGCTATGTTGTTTCAAAGTAAATCAATTTGTATTATTATTTGCGAACCCTATTGTAATTTTATTTCCGCTGCAAAGCTCCGTGAACATGATTTGTATTTGCTTGACCATGCGATCTTGGCTAAGATGTTGAAAAGGTTTGAAATCCCTCAGGATTTCACGGACTACCGGGTTTATATGGGCTCAAGTGTGCTAATTCACTGCTCCGACAGATGTTTTCGCACTTGTGCTCTTATAAATTGGTCGGTTCTGTCACAACATGGTGAATCAAAAGTTATATCGGTCAATGATTGGAAGTCTACTCTATGTGACCGCATCAAGGTCAGATGTCATGTTTAGTGTGTGCATGTGTGCAAGGTTCCAAGCCTCACCAAGAGAAAGTCATTTGAAGGCAACTAAAAGAATATTGAGATATTTGAAGCACACTCCAAATGTTGGACGATGGTATCCCAAGGGCTCTCAATTTGAATTAATTGGATACTCGGATTCCGATTATGCGGAATGCAAGGTGGATAGGAAGAGCACATCGGGCACTTGTCAATTACTTGGAAGATCACTTGTCTCATGGTCATCAAAGAATCAAAATAGTGTTGCACTCTCTACCGCCGAAGCTGAATACATATCCGCGGGTAGTTGTTGTGCACAATTGTTATGGATGAAAGCTACATTACAAGATTATGGAGTCAAGTTTGGACAAGTCCCATTGCTTTGTGATAATGAGAGCGCCGTCAAAATAGCCACCAACCCGGTTCAACACTCAAGGACAAAGCACATTGATATTGAAGGACCGAGAATGCAACCA
Source organism: Coix lacryma-jobi var. lacryma-jobi (assembly GCA_009763385.1). Lineage (NCBI taxonomy): Eukaryota > Viridiplantae > Streptophyta > Magnoliopsida > Poales > Poaceae > Coix > Coix lacryma-jobi. The sequence goes on from CM019824.1 coordinate 15,033,981, forward strand.
GAAAGCGACCAGAGGGGGGGTGAATGGGAACTTCAAAATTCCTTTCGGAAACTTGTTGCCACTGTCCCTAAACTCAACCCCAAGAGCTAACCCTAGGGCTTGCTAGTGTCCACGACCCTAGATATAGGGTGGATGCTTCCAAGAAGCACAGCGAGACACTAGGCAACTCGAGAAACCCAACGCAAAAGCCGGAATCAAAAACCGACAAGGAACGAGCAATCCACAGACGAAACTGCACAGAACAACAATGACCGGACTCTGGGTGCGTCCGGTCAGGAGACACCGGACGCGTCCGGTCTGGCAGAACACGGTTTTGGAACTCTCTGTTCCTGACCGGACTCAGTGAAGAAGAGCATCCGGTCAGTTACAGTGCGTCCGGTCACAAACCCAAAAGCCGATGAACAGTGTGAGGAGAGCATCCAGTCAGAGACCACCTGTGCGTCCGGTCAAGTCATAGCAAAAACACAACGAACACATTCATCGACCGGACTCAGGACCTATGCGTCCGGTCAGCCCGACCCAGCGTCCGGTCACCCCGATAACACACAGTTCGTTCACCGATTCCACTCAATCTCACCCAAAACGAATCCTCTAAGGATCAAACTTGGTGAGAGGAGTCACAAGGACGATAGTGAGCTATCTCTAAGAGATCATGGCTCGAACCTATCCCCAAATTGATGAATCGAAGAATTTCGGGAAAGGGAGAAAAGCTTGACCCAAAACGAAAATCGATCGATCTCTTAGACCGTGAGGTTAGGAGTGAATTCCTTCGGTCAAAAGAAGTGCCTCACGATCTAGAGTAACTTGGTTCAAACGGATTTGCAAAAGATGAACCGAGCAAAGAGATCAAGTGAGGGGAAAATCGTGGAGAAAAAGGATTCCGTGAAGAACACAGACAAAACGCGAATTGCAAGCACGAAATTGCAACCGTGTGGCTACCACACGCTACAACAGTGAGGTTACGGCCTCACTTCCTCAAAATCTTCAGTACATAGAGGTATGGTTCTCTGCGGATCTCAGCTAGCTACAGCAGGGGATTGGGAGAGCAGGAAACCCTAAGTGCAAAGAGCAAATGACTGAGATGGATGGGGAGGTGGGTGTCTCCCCCTACTTATCCTAATCCTAACTATTCCTATTTCCCACTCTACCCCTAACTACTTACAGAGCGAACCAGCTAAACCCTAATGTTATTCTGGACCAACTCGGTGGTAGGTGGATCCGACGGCCACGCCTACACAACTCGTAGCGTTGCTTCGACGCAACCTCCCGATTGCCGCCACGTGCCGCCCTCGCTTTGCACCCCCAGTTTTGTGGCCCAAACTGGGAAACCAGCCTTTTCCAGCCAACCCCCGGTTTTGAGGCCCAAACCGGGAAACCAGCCCACCAGCATCTGAGTTTTGAGGCCCAAACTCAGCAAACCCGCAGCGCCCAGGTTTTGAGGCCCAAACCTGGAAACCGTCCTCAACCCGAGTTTTGTGGCCAAACTCGGAAACCCTCAGCACCCAGGTTTTGAGGCCCAAACCTGGAAACCGTCCACCCGATGGTTTTTCTCTGGCTCTACCACCAAACCGATGTCGTAGATGGGATGCACCGCCCGTGCACCCCGTCCACCGACACGTGTTCCCAAGTCCACGACTCAGGCAACACATGACCGCAAGTCTTCGCTCGTCGCTGTCCCAGGCTGCCAGCCACCACAGCTGATCCTCGGGCCACCAGTCCCTCAGTCTAAGCCTCACGTCCGCCCTTCGCCACTCTCGGTCCATCGACACGGCACGTCTCTACTTGACCTTCACCTTGCCTCTGATCACTGTATCCGTGCTCGACACCTGCACAACACAAGCCAAAGAACATGCGCATCATCCCAGTCGACAATCACTCATCACTTAGAGACTCGGCATATATCCATGTATCTGCAGATATAAGGCATCACTTCATTAGAGATCATCAAGCAAAGAAAGACGTATCTATTGAAAGTGTGGGCACCGATGATCAACTTGCCGATATCTTCACCAAGCCACTAGATGAGAGAAGGTTTTGCAAGCTAAGGAATGAATTGAATATCCTAGACTTCTCCAACATGAGTTGAATGCACCCCCACTTATGACATGCCTCTCCTCCAAGAAAGCAAAGGTGAAATTGTTTGGCATGTGCATTCATTCTTATTAGGTTGTGATCTAGTTCATATAGCCATCACATTGCTTATTTAGGCTCATTCATGGTACCACTATTGCTTCTATGTTTGACTTGATCTAGTGGTAGCATATAACTCGTTTGTGAGCTTGTAACTCCAGTGTTTGGTCTAGTAAGTGAGCAATGGGTGTTTAACCAACGTGAGTAAGATAACCATTGTAAGATGCATGAAGAAGCTTACTCTAGAGCAAACTGTGTTAAATATCCTATGCTCATGAGCTAGATTAAGCCATAACTTGACTTAGTTCGATCCCCACATATGAATCTCATAATGCAAAGATTGTCTCCTTTCATTAAAACTTGCCCCACTTTTATGATAATTGTTGACAAAGGGGGAGAAACTAATGACAAAGATATGATATGGGGAGATGGGGAGAAAATGCTAAGATAAAAGAAACATGCTAATGAAACCTTCAAATGGGATCAGAGCATACAAATAGGGGGAGCAAGCTCATAAACATGTATGTTGCATTTGAAATGTGCATATTCATATGTTTGATTGCAATGCATAAGCTATTTATTTTGATATTCATGCTTATGTGGTGAATGCTGGTGTTAGAACATGATTGATGATATGACTCACTAGCATGAATAGGTAACTAGACATATTTGTTTTCAAGTGGTTCAAGAGCCTTATTATTATGTTGATCTCACGGGGTTCTTGAGTTTTGATGTATGACTAGTGACAAATAATGCTAACGATGGTTTAACATGTGCACTCCGATTGGTATCATGCTTCAAAGGTCCATTCTTATGCCTTAGCATCATCATTGGTAGTATTGCTCACCCACAATCAATATCCATACATATGTGCCAAATTTAGAACCAAACTCTATAGCACATATGTAGGGGGAGCTAATACTATCAATGTGGTTACTCAAATTTAAATCACATATCTTTGTATAGGTTGTCATCAATACCAAAAAGGGGGAGATTAAAAGCCCTAGTTTGATTTTGGTTAATTGATGAAACCTATTTGGTCTAATCCTATTGCTAAGCATGTGTGTAGCTAATAAGAAAGGATTGTGACCAAGCCAAGTGGTGGAGCTAGCAAGGTGGCAACCATGGAGGATGGTGATGGCCACAAATACTCAAAGAGATCAAGTGCTCTACCATTGGTCAAACGAAGAAGAGAAGAGATTGAGCAAAAAGGCCCGAAGGCAAAGGTATAACCTATAGGGCTCTTTGTTTTGGAGATCAAGACACTTAGTGAGTGTGATCACATTTAGGATAGATAGTCGTACTATTAAGAGGAGTTAATTCACGGCTTATGCGATGTTCAAGTGCCACTAGGTGTTCTCTAACATATCGATGATATAAACCTAGTGAGTGACTAACAAATCCCTTGGAAAATGCTTCGCAAAATGCTAACACACGTGCACAAGTGTTGAAACACTTTGGTGTTGGCACATGGGAGCAAGGCTAGAAGTTAGAAAACAAAAGATGCTGAGTTAACAGCATCGGACGCTGGAGGCAGCAGCATCGGACGCTGGGCCGAGCGTCCGATGGCTAACCCTAGCTTCTGTCAGAATTCGAAGAAGCATCGGACGCTGAGAAAACACTGTTGCAGAGTCTGATGCAGGTGACGTGGCGCGAGCGTGCTTTCCAGGGAGCATCGGACGCTGGTCTGCGTCCGATGTGAAATCATCGGACGCGTCCGATGTGTTTCTGCCCTCTCTGGAACCTTTCTGTTGTGTCATCGGACGCAGGGGTTGAGCGTCCGATGCTAGTGTGCCGGAGCGTCCGATGTGGCGCAGTTTTGAGCTGAAACGAGCAGTGGCATCGGAGCGTCCGATGCCTAGCATCGGCGCGTCCGATGCCACATTAACCGCGGTGCGAAGAAATATGATCGTTGGGATCTGACGGCTCGAATTCGTATCTGGGGGACACGTGGTGCTCATCGGAGCATCGGACGCTAGGGCAGCGTCCGATGGCCCCGACACCGGCGCGTCCGATGCCTCTGTTTCGGGTCAATCGGCTAGGCCGACTTGTGTGGACTATTTAAGGGGCTTGGTCGGCTTGCTAGAGAGCTCTCTTGCACATTTTGATTCCTAAGCATTCTAGTGAGCTTTGGCAAGCCTTCCATCTTATCTCCCAAGTTGATTTGATCAAACCATTCTCCTTTCTCTCCCTCAGCACCTCGCTCTCGCCTCCCTTCTCCTCAGTTCCCCTTCTGCTCCCGTCGAACGCCATGGCAGCAGCGCCTCCTCCCTTGCCCTTCCTCTTTCCTGTCTCCTGCAACCAGCCAAGGCAGCAAGCAGCAGCAGTGCCGGAGCCGTCGATGGTCAGCAAGCAAGCCGGCCATGCCTCTGTTCCTGTGTGCAGCACGAAGAAGAAAGAGGTTTGGAAGAAGAAGGACCTCGTGCGCTATCTCCAAGGAATACAAGGGGTTTTCTGCAGATACGTGACTCATTTGAATAGTACTGCGAAGGACTTGTTTGCTGTGATTTAGTTTGATAAACTTTTAAGGATCTGGATGCAAATGTATTTTCGTTTTTCTTATCTAGTATGCATACATGCCTGAAAATTTGGAAAATCATAACTAATTGTAGAAAAATCCTAAAATAGCAAATGTGGACTTTTTGGAATTCTTATGAATAGATCTATGCAGTGGACTCATAATATGGCATGTTTTAGTTCAAAAGTTTTGTTGTAGATTTATATGTTTGTTAATTAGGGTTGAATAGGGATAAGTTGTTATCTTCTGTTGTGATACTTAGATTGCAGCGAAATTTTTATGGTAGGATTTTTATGTGTCATGTGTGTTGTGATAAAAATTTCAGGATTTCTAGTGCATGTAGGAATTAGTTATGAATTTATTTTGCTTGCAGCCTATTAATTGGATTAAAATGAATGTGATAGATGTTTGCATGTAAAAATAGAAAAGATAGTTCCACTGCATTCCTATGGTAATGTTGTAGCTTAGGTAATTTTATCATGGCCATGTCTTTACAGAAAATATGATTTATGGAATTTTGTTGCTCTCACATGCACTTTTGTGAATTAAACTTGCCATGTTTTTGATAAATAATCTATAATGTTTGAGCATGTGATCTTTATACAGTAGTCAAGGTTCGACATCGTCTATCACCTGTAAAAATATGAGGTCCAAACTATATGTTTGTAACATCACTTAAAAATAATGCCTAGGTTTGTTAGTTATTTAATTAATAAAAGCATATTGGTAAATGAAAATGTATATGTTGAAATGATTACCTTTGTTGCATGTTAATCTGAAATAAGTATTGTGTGCTCGTGTTTATAAGTGTTTGATGATTGTCGGGGGTCCACAAAAAGGGTACCCCCAATCAACGCAAACAAATAGGTTAAACCTAGAACACCAATTAATAAACCCAGCTAAGCTAACCTTCCAAGAAACCAATCCCTCGAAGCTTGCAACGCTGGCACACCGCCAGGGAGCTTAGACTTGTCAAAACCTTACCGGCCGCCTCCTGGTAGCCTACCCCTCGAACCCGCTACAGCTGTGCACTGCTCCTCGGGACCCCGCGCGGGGACCTCGAGCCCCCCAGCACGATAGCCTATCCCTCGAGGCTCGTTTCACCCTAGGCCTCGAGCTGGAGCTCAACCTCCGCTCACCCGAGCCCTCCGCGCATGGCCTCGAGCGAGCGCTCCACTACCCTTCGAAGCCCTCCACGAACAGGAAGCTTCCTGCTCCCCAGCCCCGACGACCGTACCAATCCCATACCGCGCATTTAATGCGTCCACCTACTCCAGTCACGTCCTCTGCAACCCGACGTGTACCACAGTGAACCAGGGCAGAGTCAAGTCTCGTTTTCACCACAAGCATGGGCAAAAAGGCGCCAGTACGGCACTGTTAACTCATACCCTACACTATCGCACGTCCAAGCCACGTCTCGAGGCCCGGATACCTGCTGCTCAATCGGGTTTCCCGGGACTTGCCCATACCTGCGGGGCTCGAGCCTCCCGTAGGCGCCACCTCGAGGTCGGCCCTGCGCCCCTCGAGCCCTGACTGCTTTCACGCTATTGGAGGACAGGAGCCCCAAGACCCGGAGGGACCCCGTCGTGTCCTGTACGTGCCGGGATGGGTGCTGTACGGCTTCCACATCGCCATGCCTCCACGTCCGCGCCTGGGATGGAGGCCACGTATCAAGGACGCCTCAACAGCAACACCCACGTTGGCTACAGTGACTTCGACAAGACAGAGTTCCTACCCTTCGTCATATCGAGCGTTGTACATGTCAATCCTGTGTAAACCCTGGCCTCCTCTTGCTCTATAAAAGGGGACGCCAGGGCCCTTCGTGCGCAAGGGACTATACACGAGTCCACACACACACTCGAGTCCGGACCCCGGTCCACGCTCATTGAGCTTGTATTCGCCCCTGTACAAGCACTAAGATGCAAGTAATACAAGAACCTCCTCCCCCGTTGGACGTAGGGCCTTCTTTGCCCGAACCAGGATAAATCCTTGTGTCATCTTGCATCACCATCCAGGAAGAGAGCACGCGATCATATTACTTGTTGGTGTCATACCCCCGGGTTCGAAATACCGACAGTTGGCGCGCCAGGTAGGGGCCTTCGCGTGTCGGAGTCAATTTCTCGTTGTTTTCTGGATGGCTTCATCCCCTCCTTCGTTCTCGGCAGGTGTCGTCGTCTGGTTCGGGAGCCTCGAGTTCCTGGCCACTGGCAGTGGCAACGAGCTGACCCTGCTCTCCATGGAGAGCCCGAGCGGAGGGCGTGCCACGCCACCCCGCGCGGGGGGCGTGGCGCGTCGCCCGCACCACCACGCGTCGCCACCTCGTGAGCGGCGCCGTCGTCACCATCGTCGCTAGGCACAGGCGGTGCCCGCGGCGTACACCCACTTTCCCGCGGCCGGCGCAGAGTCCCCAATGAGGAACCTGTCCGGCGCGCGACCGAAGACTTCTAGGGCACGCGCGCACTCTCCCAGTGAGTTCGCGTTCGTCATGCGCACGGACCGGGAGCCTAGCCAGAGGCCTCCGAGCCATGCTCCGTCGACACCACCTGGCCTCCTCCCGCACGGGGTGTACCGCGCTCAGCGCCAGCGGTTCCCGTTTGGCCTCAACAACTCCGCGGCTGTTTACACCCACCGCCTCGACGAGCACCGTCAGGACCGGGCGGCCGCAGAGCGGGAGGAGTGTCCGGGCGTACTCCTACGAGCCACCACCGACCTGGAGATCGTCTACCCCGCGCACGTCGACCGCGGCCTCTCACGAGCCATCGAGCCACCTCGTCGAGCCACCTTCGGGGAGTGGTACCGCGAGCTGCAGTCCCCGCACGAGCCAGGGCGGCGCGGCATCAGCAGCCCCGACTCCGATGAGTACGACTACCATGACCCTGACCTCTGGGACCCCACCAGGGAGTGCTTCCAGCTCGAGGGGGTCGTGGACGACACCGAGGACGACTGCGATGACGACACCAGGCCGGCGCTCAATTTCGAAGAGCCTGGAAACGTGGCTGCGGCAGGAGGATCACGCGTTCAGGGGAGGAACGAACCCCCGGCACCGGCTGCACCATCTCAGCACAGCGACGACCGGGCGGCGCAGCTCGCGCAGCAGCGGGAGGCCATCGCCGAGGCTGAGGAGGAACGACAGCGCCTGGCGCTGCAACTCGAGAAAACTATAGCACAGGAACCAGCCCAGCCTCGAGGTGCCGGTGTTCGTGGCCGCGCTCGAGAGGTCCACCGGTAGATCCTCGAGGACGGGGCACCAGCACGCCCCGAGGTGCGTTTCCCGCGAGCCGGGCAGAACGTGGTGGCGGCGGCAATGCTGCTCCGTGATCTACCCGCCGTCTCCAACCCTGATGCCAGGCGCATGCTTGGGAAAATGAAGAACCTCCTCGAGACAGCTGCTGTGTAGCAGGCCGAGAGCTCAGCCTCGCGACGGCGCGGGGCGGCCTCGGGGAAACCAGCAGACACGCCCCTCAACGAGCGCGAGACGTCCGTCCACCAGTCGGACGCCTCTCGAGCTAGGCCAGTCCGGGAACGGATCGTCGACAACCGGCCACCTCGAGACCCCAATGACGCTCGCAACGACATCAACCGCCGGCGCAAGGACAAGGGGGCCCAAGAGCGTGGCTATAGCGCCCATCGAGGGGGGCGCTACGACAGTGACGAGGACCGGCAAGCCCTCGAGCCCTCGGGCCCCAGAGTCTTCAGTCGGGCCATCCGCAGCTCAACCCTCCCCGACCGCTTCCGACCACCGACCAACATCGTGAATTATGACGGGGAGGTCGAGCCCAAGCTCTGGCTCTCGGACTTCCGCCTAGGCTGCCAACTGGGCGGAGCGAAGAGCGACGACCGTGTGATCATACGCCAACTCCCACTTTACCTCTCGGACATCGCCCGCCGGTGGCTCGAGGGGCTCCCGCCGGATCGGATCCACGACTGGGCCGACCTAGTCAGGGTCTTCGACGGGAATTTCAAGGGGACTTGCGTGCGCCCAGGCAACCCCTAGGATCTACGGCGTTGCAGGCAGGCAGCGGACGAGCCCCTCCGCGACTTTGCTCGGCGATTCTCGAAGCAGCGCCTCGAGCTCCCCCACGTGCCTGATGAGGACGTCATCTCAGCGTTCCTCGCGGGCACGACATGCCAAGAGCTAGTTCATGAGCTAGGACGCTACCGTCCCAAGACGGTCGAGGACCTGATGGATCGTGTCACCAGCTTCGCCTCAGGCGACGAGGCAGTGGGGGCCTTCTTTGGCCGCTCCACGGACAAAGGTAAGGCGGTGACCGCGCCGGAGGGCTCGAGCAAGGGCAACGATGCCAAGAACCGCAACAACAACAACAACAACAACAACAAGAACAAAAGCAAAGGTCAAAAGGCGAAGCGCGACGCCGACGACGACAACGACGAAGAAGTGCTCATGGGCGCCCTCGACCATAAGAAGCCTCGAGGCCCCCCTGACGGGGCTGTTTTCGACCAGATGCTCGAGGACCCCTGCCCTTATCACAAGGGCCCCGTAAATCACAAGCTAAAAGACTGCCGACTGTTGAAGGGCTTCTACTCCAAGCTCGGCGACAAGAAGGAAGACGCGTCTAAGGGCAAGGACAACAATCGACGCGACGACGGGGACGCGGACTTCCCCCGGTGCGCGACTGCTTCATGATCTACGGGGGCCCGACCGTCGGGCTCTCGGCTCAACAGAGAAAGAAGGAGCGCCAGGAGATCTTTGCACTCTGCCACGACGCCCCCCGGTACCTCGACTGGTCTGATGCGCCGATCACGTTTGACCGTGACGACCATCCGGATCATGTCGTAAATCCGGGAGCATACCCTCTTGTCGTCGACCCCGTCATCATCGATGTGCGGTTCTCCAAGGTGTTGATGGATGGGGGCTCGAGCCTCAACATCATATACCTCGAGACCCTCGACCTCCTGGGGATTTCGAGGGACCAGCTCCGACCCAGCGTTGGGGGGTTCCACGGAGTTGTACCTGGGAAGAAGGCACACCCCCTCGGGCGCATCGACCTGCCTGTCTGCTTTGGCACGCCGACCAACTTCCGCCAGGAGACGCTCACCTTCGAGGTGGTCGGGTTCCAAGGGACCTACCACGCCATCATCGGCAGGCCCGGCTATGCTAAGTTCATGGCGGTCCCCAACTACACGTACTTGAAGCTCAAGATGTCGAGGCCAAAAGGGGTCATCACCGTCGACACCTCCTACGAGCACACGTACCACTGCGACGTGGAGTGCGTCGAGCGTGGGGAGGCAAACGTCCAACTCAACTCGCTCGAGGCCCTAGATGCCCTGGCCACCGAGGAGGCCCCTGAAGCGAAGCGCCACGCTGCCACCTTTGAGCCGGCGGAGCACACTAAGCAGATACCCGTCGACCCTACCTCGACCAATGGCAAGACGCTGGCCATCAGCGCCAGCCTCGAGCCTAAATAGGAAGCAGTGCTCGTCGACTTTCTCCGCGCGAACATCGACATGTTTGTGTGGGGCCCCTCAGACATGCCAGGCATACCGAGGGGAGTCGCCGAGCACGCCATGGAGATCCAGGCCGGGTCCAGACCGGTGAAGCAACGCCTGCGCCGCTTCGACGAGGAGAAGCGTAGGATCATCGGCGAGGAGGTGCACAAGCTTTTGGCGGCCGGGTTCATCAAGGAGGTATTTCACCCAGAGTGGCTAGCTAACCCTGTACTAGTTAGGCAAAAGAATGGAAAAATGCGGATGTGTGTAGACTACACTGGTCTGAATAAAGCATGTCCAAAAGTTCCATTTCCTTTACCTAGAATTGATCAGATTGTCAATTCCACTGCGGGGTGTGAAGTACTTTCGTTTCTCGATGCGTATTCCGGCTACCACCAGATTAGGATGAAAGAGTCCAACGAACTCGCCACCTCTTTTATTACGCCTTTTGGTATGTATTGCTATGTTACAATGCCCTTCGGCCTTCGAAACGCCGGGGCAACGTATCAGCGTTGTATGTAGCATATCTTTGGCGAACATATAGGCAAAACCGTCGAGGCCTACGTCGATGACATCGTGGTTAAAACCAAGAAAGCCGGGAACCTCATCAGCGATCTCGAGACCACGTTCGAGTGCCTCCGGGCCAAGAGTGTGAAGCTCAACCCCGAGAAATGTGTCTTTGGTGTGCCCCGAGGCATGCTACTTGGCTACATTGTCTCACAACGGGGGATCGAGGCCAACCCTGAAAAAATCTCAGCAGTCACGAGGACGGGCCCAATTCGAGACCTCAAGGGTGTACAGAAAGTGACAGGCTGCCTAGCCGCTCTCAGCAGGTTCATCTCGAGGCTAGGGGAAAAAGCGCTACCTCTCTACTGCCTGTTGAAGAAGATGGAACGCTTTGCGTGGACTATCGAAGCCGAGGAGGCCCTAACCAAGTTGAAGGGGTTGCTGACTTCCGCGCCAATTCTCGTGCCACCACGGCCTGCCCAAGGTGGCGATCCCCCCGAGCCTCTCCTCCTCTATGTGGCCGCAACCACCCAGGTGGTCAGCGCGGTCATAGCCGTCGAGAGGCACGAGGTGGGACACGCGCTACCAGTCCAACGGCCGGTGTACTTCGCCAGCGAGGTGCTCTCCGAGGCCAAAGTCCGGTACCCGCACATCCAGAAGCTACTCTACGACATCATCATCACGAGGCGCAAGCTCCAGCACTACTTCCTCGCTCATCCCGTAACGGTGGTGTCATCCTTCCCCCTCAGTGAGATCATCAACAATCGGGAGGCCACGGGGCGCGTCGCCAAGTGGTCCGCCGAGCTAATGGGGGAGGCCATCACCTACGCCCCGCGAAAAGCCATCAAGTCGCAAGCGTTGGCGGACTTCGTTGCTGAATGGACCGACACCCAGCTCCCGCCGGCACAAATCCAAGCCGAGCTCTGGACCATGTACTTCGACAGATCCCTCATGAAGACGGGGGCAGGCGCAGGCCTGCTCTTCATTTCACCCCTCGGAGTCCACATGCGCTACCTGCTACGCTTGCATTTCCCCGCCTCCAACAACGTCGCTGAGTACGAGGCCCTCGTTAATGGGCTGCGCATCGCCCTCGAGCTCGGGGCCCGATGCCTCGACGTCCGAGGGGACTCGCAGCTCGTCATCAACCAGGTTATGAAGGCTTCAAGCTGCATCGATCCCAAGATGGAGGCATACTGCAGGGAGGTGCGCAAGCTAGAAGATAAGTTCTACGGCCTCGAGCTCAACCACATCGCTCGAAAGTACAACGAGGCCGCGGACGAGCCGGCTAAGTTAGCATCCACGCGCGGCACCGTCCCCCCAGATGTCTTCTCGAGGGATATCTTCGAGCCATCCGTCAAAATCGGCTCGAGGGCTGGCCCCTCGACGCCACCCCTCGAACCAGACACGGGGGCTCGACCTTCAACGCCACCCCTCGACATCCGCTGAGGCGATGCAGATCGATGCACCTGCCCCTTCGTCATCGCGACCCCTCGACTGGCGGACGCCCTTCCTCGACTACCTGACGTAAGGCGCGCTACCAGAAGACAAGACGGAGGCCCGATGCATCGCTCGAAGGGCCAAGACCTACGTCATCTACGGCGACGAACGAGAGCTGTACCGTCGAAGCCCATCAGGAATCCTTCAACGCTGCATCCCCCTCGAGGAGGGACGCAGGCTCCTCGATGACATGCACTCGGGGGCTTGCGGCCGTCACGCAGCGCCAAGGACCCTGGTAGGGAACGCCTTCCGACAGGGCTTCTACTGGCCAACCGCCATCGGAGACGCCAATCGCCTGGTCCAAGCTTGCCAAGGATGTCAGTTCTACGCCAAGCAAACGCACCAGCCCGCGCACGCCCTGCAGATGATCCCCATCACTTGGCCGTTTGCCATCTAGGGGCTCGACCTCGTGGGTCCCCTCAAGATGACAACTGGAAAGTACACGCATGTGCTCGTGGCCATCGATAAATTCACCAAGTGGATCGAGGCCAAGCCCATAGGCGACCCCACCTCCGAGAAGGCTGTCGAGTTCATCGCCGACATCATGTACCGGTTTGGGGTGCCTAACGTCATCATCACCGACAATGGCACCCAATTCACGGGCAAAAAGTTCACCAACTTCTGCGACGACAACAACATTCGCGTAACCTGGGCCTCAGTCGCGTACCCTCAATGCAACGGGCAGGTTGAGCGCGCCAACGGCATGATACTCCATGGGCTGAAGCCGAGGCTATTCAAGACCCTCAAGAATTTTGGAAAAGGGTGGGCTGCAGAGCTCCCCTCGGTGCTGTGGGGCCTCAGGACTACGCCGAGTCGAGCCACCGGGTTCACTCCGTTCTTCCTAACCTACGGCGCCGAGGTTGTCTTACCTACGGATCTCGAGTACGGCTCCCCTCGACTTCGAGCCTACAACGGGCAAACCAACGACGAGAGGCTTGCCAACGCCAAGGACCAGCTCGAGGAGGCTCGAGACGTGGCGCTCATCAACTCCGCGCGCTACCAGCAAATACTTCATCGCTACCACGACAAGCACGTGCACAAGAGGGACCTGGTGGTAGGGGACCTCGTGCTTCGACGTCTGCAAGATAATCGAGGGCGCCACAAGCTCACCCCTCCATGGGAGGGTCCATACACCGTAGCTGAGTTGCTCAAGCCAGGAACGTACAAGCTCTACGACGGTCAAGGCAGGATCCTGGCGAATGCGTGGAACATATCTCAGCTACATCGCTTCTACCCTTAAAGGCCTCGAGGCCTTGTTCATTGTGTTGCTTTATACAAACATGTCAAACATGAATGAACAAACTCGCGCACTGTCATTCATTTTACTTAGCAACTTAAGGTAGCCTCGACCCTGCCTTACTCAGGGTCAAGCCTCCCTTGGGGGCTGACAGGGGGACCCCCCCAGACTCCGGAAAAAACGCGTTTCCATTTCAAAAAATTCGATCCTTGTCTCGATTCGCACCTCGAGCGTACTAGCAGTCCAAATCCGTAAATACCCTGAGCCTCCAAGAGTCGGGGGGGCCTCGACGTAGACGGCCACCTACGCCCCCGGGCTATGGTACCCTACCTACGCCTCCCCTCGAGGTACTCGTGGCACGTATCGAAGGAACACGGACCAAACCGGTTGAAGCTCGAGCTCGCGACAAAGAGAAATGATCGAATAAATATGAAAAGAAAACAGCTTCTTTAAATAAACAAGTCATATACACATATTGACCTCGACGGGCCATAAGTCATGATTTGAATTCTTACAAGGGCCTCGACGCCCAAATTTGGCACGCAGGCCTCATTCTTCATCCGTCTGGAATTCCTCCCCGAGCTCTTCTACCGCGGGCTCAGCCCCGACATCCGGGCCAGGAGGAGGAGGGCCACCCGCACCACTGTTCGCATCGGGAGGCAGCACGTCCTCCTCGAAGAGCTTCACGAACGCTGCCCCCGGCCTCTCCACCTTCTCCAGGATCTTCTCGACGCGGCGGTCGTTCCATTCTTCGTCCTTCCCCTCGATCTCGACGAAGCCCTTGGCGACGACGTTGACCGGGTAGCGGAAACCGGAACGGACGGCCGCGAACGCTTGCTTCACGCCGTGGTGGAGAGCGCTCCGGACGCGGTCTCGCGCGGCCACGTCAAAATATCACAGGGCATCCACCAGGGCATCGCCTCGAGCCACCGCGCCCTCTGCCGCGAACACCGGGTCGACACCCCACATGGAGCTGAGCCGATCGAGGGTGAGGCGCGCCCGTTCCCCCACCATGGTCTCACCCCGGAGTTGCTCCACGAGAGTCTGATTCATCTCACGGAGCTTCTCGGCGATCTCCTCGACGCCTATGCAACAAACAGAAGGGGGTAAGTCCGCGGCGTGGCAAGAATCCCAAAATCAAAGCAAGACAGGGCATGAAGATTACTTTGGCAGTGCACGCCCAGAGCGGCGAAGTCGCTGGTAAGGTCCTCGACGCGCTGCTCTAGTGCACGCTTCTGGGACAGCACGTCGAGCCTTTCGCCCCTAAGGTCCTCGACCAGCTTGCCCGTCTGCGCAAGGGCCAGATCCTTCCGGACCACCTCCTGCCGCGCTACCTCCTTTGCAGCCAGGGCGGTGGCGGCCTCGCTCTTGGCCTCCTCGGCCTCTTTCTTCGCCGCCTCCGCTGCAGACCAGGCGGTGGCGGCTTCGTTTTGGGCGTCGACGGCCTCCTTCTTCGCCGCCTGCGCTGCAGACCGGGCGGTGGCGGCCTCGCTTCGGGCGTAGGCGGCCTCCTTCTTCGATGACTCCACCGCGGACAAAGCGGTGGTGGCCTCCCTCTTAGCTTGGGCGGCCTCGTCTCGAGCCGCCTGGGCCTCCGCCTGCACCGTGTTGAGCCGGCTCGCCATCTGCGCGTTCCGACCCAGCTCGGCACGGAGCTCCTGGAGCTCCCCCTCTGCCTTCGCAAGGGCGGCCGCCACCTGCGCGGACTTCTCCGCCTCCTCCGAGAAGGACCTCTCCGCCTCTGCCACGAGCTCGGCCACCTCCCTGAAGATGGACCGCGCCTCCCGCGGAACCCCCTGCCGAGTCGGCCGCTCGGGGATCATGGCGCCGGACGGGCTCGGTGCGTCAAGATACGGCCATGCCGATCGATCGATCTCGACGAGGGGCAGGCCCTCCTCCTCCGGCTCGAGCGGCGCCAGCTGCAGCCCACCAACCGGTAGCACAGGCTGCGGCTCCCTCCGCCCCTCCGCCGTCTCCTCCCGCTGCTCCATCCCCTCCCGAGGCGACGACGCGACCTCACGTGGAGGCGGGGACTCGAGCGGTAGCGGATCGCTCGAGGGATGGCTCGTCCTCAAGCTCTCCTCCCTCGCCGGGTCTCCCGGCGTCTTGTCGACCCCGGCCGGTGCCTCGAGCGCTTCCTCCAGCGTTGAGCCCTCGACCGGGGGCGGCACCCGCTCCAGCTCGTCCAGGAGCTCCTCCACCGTCGGCACCTTCTCCACCGACGCCTCTCCCTCCTTCCCCTTCTCCGCGGGCCGGCTCGCGTCGACCGGGGACTCGAGGGCCACCGACCCTTCAGCCCCAGACGCCAACGGAGCCATGCTTGTCTCGGGAGCTCCCCCCGAGATGGGCGTCGCGATGGGAGGAGGAGTGGCCCTCTCGATAGGTGCCACCTGAGGAGGAGGAGGAAGAGGAGGATGCGGTGCCGCGACAGACGCGGTGGCGGCAGGCTCGACGCTAGGAGCCGTGGTCCCTGCTGAAAAAGGAGAGCAACGTCGTCAAAAACAGGAAAAAGCTTCGACCCCCGTGGTCGACGGCGTCGGCCTCACCAAGATCCGCGGCGGCCATCTGGCTTCCCCGAGCCATGGCTGCTCGAGCCTTCGCCAGCCAAGCGGCCTCCCCAGCGGAAGAAGGAGCCATACCTCGAGGTGCTTGGACCTCGGCAGAACTCGAGGTCTTGGCCCGCTTGGACGCCGCGAGGGCCACCTCCTGCCGGGGGTGCTTTTCCCTGAAAAGCCAGAAAACAGCACATATCACCAAAGGTAAAAAAGTAAAGTTTCCCTACCAACGAAATTAAGGAGACCTACTTACCCAAAGTGAGGGCGGGGCTTCTTCCCCGAATCGCCGGACCCGCTCAAGGGCTTCGAGCCCGCCCCAGGGCTCGAGCCACGCCCCTGAGCCGTCTCCACGTGGCTTGGACGGGGGGAAGGCTCCCGATGCATCCCGTGGCTCGACCCCGGCGGAGAGCTCTCCTTTTGTCTCCCGTCCCGAGGTGGCGACCGCGTCTCCTTCGAGTGGTCATCTTGACGCCTTTCCCGTCGCGGGCTCCGAGACCTGCTCCGGTGCTCGTGCTGACGGCCCCCCCCCACCCCCGCGCCTGCCTCCTTCTCCCGGCGGCAATGCGGCGACGGGCTCCGGGGTCGCTCGCGACACTCGTCACGGGACGACCGGGGGCTCCCCTCTCGACGGTCATGGTGGCGCGGGCTCGATATCACCCTCGACGCCTTGCGATGGTCGGGCCCGGAGTCCATCTCGACGTGTTGACCGCTCCTCGACGGCCGGCCCTTCTCGAGACCCCCCGCCTGGGTCGACGCGGTCGCGGCCTCCTTCTGCGCCGCAGCGATGGCGCTCCTGGTTCGAGGTTTCCTCGCGTCAGCGGGCATGTCCGGTACGGCCCTCGACGTGCCCAAGGCCTCCGACGAGGCTGGGCCTGACGGAGCCTTCCACGGCTGCGCCCCGCGCGATCCCTTCGTCGAGGGGACCTCCAAAACATTCTCCTGCACAGAGGAGCGATCAGCCCTGACGTCGACGACCCCCGCGCGCCTCAAACGCGCATCCATCCCCTCGTCATCACTCTCCTCCTCCGAGCTCGGGGACTCCTCTCCAGGCTACCGGTTACAACGAGCCTTAGCGAGCTTCTGTTCCCGGGCCGACCGGCGCAAGTTCCTCTCTTTTTCTTTCTTCTTCTTTGCATCCTTACTTTTCTTATCTTTCTGAGCAGAGAGGCGCCTCACCTGTCTTTCCGCGGCGTCCTCCCTCACCGGGGGCCTCGACGCGCGACATGTGAACGCCCCCTTCAAGAAAGCAAACTTGATAAGAAAAACCATAAGGAGAGTGAAACAAGATTCGGAAAAAGAGAAAGGAGGGGAGGCTCGAGACCACCTGACTCGAGGGTGGCTTACCAGGTCAAGACACCCCTCGTCAGGCGCCATGGGGATCAGGTTGGTGTCCTCGGGGACAAACGACCCATGAACTGTGATCGACACCCGGGAGACGCCCTCGCTCCGAGGCAGCCTTTCCTCGGCCATCCTCGACTCGTTCAGCGCCTCGAGCGGGGCCTCTGGTCCCATCTCATGCATGAGGAGGGGGCGGTCCGCCAGAGAAAGGACCCTCCGCTGGTGGAACGCCCAAATAACCGCTTGGACGGTCAAGCCCTTGTCCTCCACCAACGACCGCATCGTCTTCATCAGCGGCATCAGGTGGCCCTGCCGGTCCGCCGCGACGCCCCAGGTCCACTTCTCCGGGCGCTGGGTGATGACCCCACCGGTGTACTGCGGAAGGAGCCCGCCCTCGTTCCGCAGGTAGAACCAATGGTCGTCCCACCCCGCCTGGTTGGTGGAAAGCTTGTAGCAGAGGTATTCGCGGGGGACGTTGGCCGACGAGGTCCTAGTCCTCGCGGTGACGGTGAGAGAGCCCACACGCACGAGCCTCCTCCCGCTAGGTTTCAAGGCCTTGAGGAAGAGCTCGCCCCGGAAGAGGTGGACGAACATCTCCCAGTGCGGCTCGATCTTCAAATATCCTTCGCACACCGCGGCGAAGATGGCGGCATGCGAGATTGAGTTGGGGGAGAAGTGTTGCAGCTCCACCTCGAAGTGGTGAGCTAGCCCCCGCATGAAGCGGCTCGGCGGAACGCCAAGCCCCATGCGGTGGTAGCGCGTGAAGCTCACCACATACCCCTCCGGCGGGTGCGGCTCCCGGTGATCCTCCGACGGAAGAACCCACCACGCGGGTCCCTCCTGCGGGTTGGGACGGAGGAGCCCCTGGGCCACCAGCGAATCCAGCTCGCGTTGCGTCGTCTTCGACGGGTTCCAGTCTTCGGCCGGCAGCGCTGGAGTCTGAGCGGCCATGGCGGTGGCGGCGCGGATTTGAGCAGCGGACGGGCGGCCGGGAAGATTCCCGATTGCAGGCTCGGGAAGAAGGCGTGCGGAGGCTACGGCGGCGGTGAAGGCAAAGGCAAAGGCAAAGTAAAGGGTTCCTCTCCTCTCCTTCAATATTTATAAGAGGAAACCCCAACGGGCGGCGTTTCCCACGACGGCGGAAAAAGTAACCGCACGCATTTAATGTGCCCACCTAACCGCATCTTGAGCTGGTCGACAGGTACACGCGACAACTCCGCACTCGCTCCACTCTTCCGGGGCCCACCGCGGCCGCCGCTCTGACTTCCTATCCGTCGCCCTGGCGCCACGATCTCCACTACCTCGCCTAAAAAGGCGCGCCCAACGGGCAGAAGGTTTCCAAGCGATGGAGGCTTCTTCAGGAAGGTAAAAACGGGCCCCGGCCCTAAGTCTCGAAGCAGCGAAGGCTGGCCCTCGAAGAGGGTTCGACAGCCGGCTTCGAGCACCTGAGTCAGGGACACTAAGGGGCGCCACTCGCAGCATCGCTCGAGGGCCAAGCCCTCGAGGCCCCTCACGTGTATCCAAGGCAGGGCGCACGACGTGCAGTGAGATCCCCTCGGAGGGAGGCATCGAGCCACCGGGTCCTATCGAATGGACCCGGCACTCCTGCAGACTGAGCACCCATGCTTTATGAGATCGCCTCCGGGCTACAGTCAAACCCATCGAACGGGGCACGAGTTCTCACTTGGATTCCCCCGTTACCAGCTCACCGGGAACCTCGATACTCGCCCGCTCGTGGTAGTACGAGGCATCCCACATCGCATCCGATCGAAAGGACTCGCGGGATGACAAGCCTGGCACCCCTCGACGAAAGAGGGTAAAAAACTCGGGGGCTCGAAACCCCCGAACCTAAAAAAACGCAACTAACATTCACACTCACAAAACAACCCACGAGGGAGTCCTAACCACTCCCCCGTGGCCTCGGCGGCTACACCCGCGGGTGTCGCTCGCACGACACCCACGGAATCAAAGCGGCCAAACCCTCGAGACCAGTTAGCTAACCCGCGAGATCCCAGTCAGGAGCCCCTGCTCGAGTGCAAGCACTCGAACAAGGGCTCGGGGGCTACTGTCGGGGGTCCACAAAAGGGGTACCCCCAATCAACGCATACAAATAGGTTAAACCTAGAAAACCAATTAATAAACCCAGCTAAGCTAACCTTCCAAGAAACCAACCCCTCGGAGCCTGCAACGCTGGCACACCGCCAGGGAGCTTAGACTTGTCAAAACCTTACCGGTCGCCTCCTGGTAGCCTACCCCTCGAACCCGCTACAGCTGTGCACCGCTCCTCGGGACCCCGCGCGGGGACCTCGAGCCCCCCAGCACGATAGCCTATCCCTCGAGGCTCGTTTCACCCTAGGCCTCGAGCTGGAGCTCAACCTCCGCTCACCCGAGCCCTCCGCGCCTGGCCTCGAGCGAGCGCTTCACTACCCTTCGAAGCCCTCCACGAAGAGGAAGCTTCCTGCTCCCCAGCCCCGACGACCGTACCAATCCCATACCGCGCATTTAATGCGTCCACTTACTCCAGTCACGTCCTCTGCAACCCGACGTGTACCACAGTGAACCAGGGCAGAGTCAAGTCTCGTTTTCACCACAAGCATGGGCAAAAAGGCGCCAGTACGGCACTGTTAACCCATACCCTACACTATCGCACGTCCAAGCCACGTCTCGAGGCCCGGATACCTGCTGCTCAATCGGGTTTCCTGGGACTTGCCCATACCTGCGGGGGCTCGAGCCTCCCGTAGGCGCCACCTCGAGGTCGGCCCTGCGCCCCTCGAGCCCTGACTGCTTTCACGCTATTGGAGGACAGGAGCCCCAAGACCCGGAGGGACCCCGTCGTGTCCTGTACGTGCCGGGATGGGTGCTGTACGGCTTCCACATCGCCATGCCTCCACGTCCGCGCCTGGGATGGAGGCCACGTATCAAGGACGCCTCAACTGCAACACCCACATTGGCTACAGTGACTTCGACAAGACAGAGTTCCTACCTTTTGCCATATCAAGCGTTGTACATGTCAATCCTGTGTAAACCCTGGCCTCCTCTTGCTCTATAAAAGGGGACGCCAGGGCCCTTCGCGCGCAAGGGACTATACATGAGTCCATACACACACTCGAGTCCAGACCCCAGTCCACGCTCATTGAGCTTGTATTCGCCCTTGTACAAGCACTTAGGTGCAAGTAATACAAGAACCTCCTCCCCCGCTGGACGTAGGGTCTTCTTTGCCCGAACCAGGATAAATCCTTGTGACATCTTGCATCACCATCCAGGAAGAGAGCACGTGATCATATTACTCGTTGGTGTCATACCCCCGGGTTCAAAACACCGACAATGATGTTCATAGCTCATATGTGTGCTCACATGCTAATCAAATAAGTAATGAAGTAATTTATTAATATGCTGAAATTGCTGCATATACAGTTTTTGTAGTGGTGATTAATTCGCAAAGAAAATGAGGTTTTATGTAAATGTGTTCTATATAAAAGTTGTAGATAACTTATTTATCTTGTTTGTCCTAAAATTTCATGATTTTAGGCCAAGTGGTTTAGGAGTTATAGTTTTTGTAAATTGGCTGTCAGGTTTTGCATACTTTTTGTGCAGATCTGAAAGAATGAATTGTTTGGTTAGTTTAAGTTGTGAATCATGTGTTTATGTTAATAGAGGAGTTGTAGTGCTATTCATAATCTTTCTAAATTGTCTTAGATCATGTTTGTTGGAGTTCTATAACTTGAGTTATAGCTGTTTAAGTATAGATGGGTAAATCTGTCCAAGTCTGGACAGAGGTGCCTAATTATACTAATTAGACCTTGTTAACTGGTGAATCATCTTCAGATGATTATATATTATTTGTAGACAACTTAATAACCTTTCTAAAAAGTCTAGGGGCAAGTTCCCAGGTACTATATATCTTTAGTTATGGTTGTTTTAAGTTACTGTTGTTGATGTGTAGCTAGTTCTGCCCAAGTGTGGACAAAGCTGCACTAATCATGTTGTTTGACTTTGTTAATGATTGATTCACCTTGAGATAATAATAAGAAAGATTTAGATAACCCTGTAATATTTCTATAATATCTAATTGCATGCTCATCTGATATTTGTATCTTGAGTTATGCTTCTCTGAAGCTCTGTCAGTCCTGCTGTCCAACAGTTGGACAGAGCTGTATAGTTATCTATTTTTGGGTTGGATAACCTTTGAATTAGCTCTTGTGCTAAATAACAGAGTTGTAGCTAATCTTGTTAGCTTTCCAGAAAGTCTAGGATCACCTTGTTTGGATATGTGTAGCTCCAGTTATGTCTGTTTAAAGTACATGGTGTGTTGCTGTCCAAACTGTATAAATGAACCGAACTTGTTTGCTATAACTTAATGTTGATTATGTGATCTTTGATGCTATGTCATGACTTGGTAATGTTCAGATTGTGCATTTCATGTTATTAAACTAATTAACCTTATGTATTATATAAATATGTTAGATAATGATGGTTGACTTGCTTAACTAAAGTAGAAGCTATATGTGCATACATGTGTTCCATTTGTGATGCCTGATATAGTCTTGATTGATTGTTATAGTTAGGCACTACGAATGCCTATTGAACCGTGTGTCACACTTTGCTTTAATAATAACCTGCTGGAGTGATCATGACATGTTGGATGTTAGAGCTATGTCTTCTTTTAGTAGTTATCCTGATTGTTTATGTGAAGTAATTAGTAATGTTTTGTTGTGCGCCTTATGTTTGCTTCATAAGCTTTTCCCTTGCATTCATATGTTTGCATTGCGCATCTCATTTAGGTAACGGTAGATACATCGTGAAGGACGTGATGATGAGGCTAAACCCGAAGACGGTGTTTGGTGGATTATCCTGAAGATGCGGAGTTAAGCAAGTGCTACAGCGGAGATGCTCGCCAAGCGAGTATCACCTAACAAACACTAACCTAGTGTTGGTTCCCAGGCAAGCCCCGGAGCATATTAAGCCTCCGATCTTTTGCAATTAAAATTACTTGAGTCCTTTTATATTGTGATGCATTAGGTTTAGGAGTTGGGATGAATCCTACTTGCTGCATTACCATTCCTTGGTTATTGATTAATATCTACCTTGTTATCCTGTTATTTAATTACCATGTAGAATTGCTTAGCTTGCTTAATAAAAGTAGTAGTTAAGAATGTTTCCGTAATACCCTGATGGGTAGTTACCGAATCACGGTTGGCTATATTTGCTATCGTGGAAAAGAACCTGAGTAGTAATGAAATACAGTCAACTGGAAGGCAGGGCACCAAGTTGGAACTTGGGGGCAGTCCGTCCGTTGGATCGTGTAGGTTTGTATCGATGTTGACCCTCGTTCATTTTTGAACGCGCCCTTTTACTTAGGGATACGTCGGTGCAGTAATCATCGACCCCAAAGCCGGTTAGAAGCTGTTCGGGCCGGTTTCGACCCGTGTCGCGCCCTCAAGTATGGAAATTGCGATCTGCCGCGTGAGGCCATCGCCAGGTTCCAATTGGGCGGTCCGTGCTTGAACCGCGACGATTACCACCACGAACAAGCATCGAGCGGTTGCCCAATGCATGGACCCGACAGGGAAAGTGTGGGCTGGTATTAAAGGTCTTTCACCAGCTGGTTTGGAATTCGATTCGAGTCGCCGTCTCCCCCGGTTAGTGGGAAACTATGGCGAGCTTCACCACGATACAACTCCATGTGACATCTATTGGTTCAACTAAAATATTGATGAGCAAACCTGATATGGTATTATGTATTTGTTTGCTAGATTCAAGTGAGTGCTCTAGTACAGGTGCAAAACCTAGAGTTTAAGGAATAGGATAAAAGATGACTGCTCATATAATTAAATGATGAACCCCTTTATCTCAGGCTCCTTTTGCAAATAAAGTTAGCCAGCTCCACTGTTTATATCAGCCTTGCATACTCCTTGGTGTCACTTTATTTTTGGTTTCCGACGGGTAAGTCTAGCTGAGTACATTCGAGTACTCAGGGTTTTATCCCACCTTGTTGCAGGTGAAGGTTAGGTCTGCCGGAAGGTGATGACCAGTGTCGGTGGGCTCGGCAGTTCCCTACTTCTTCCCTTTATGCTGTTGTTGGAGGATGTCACTCAAAGCTAGCAAAGTATTTCAACTTATGTTATAGTATTCATTTCAAAGCTATGTTGTTTCAAAGTAAATCAATTTGTATTATTATTTGCGAACCCTATTGTAATTTTATTTCCGCTGCAAAGCTCCGTGAACATGATTTGTATTTGCTTGACCATGCGATCTTGGCTAAGATGTTGAAAAGGTTTGAAATCCCTCAGGATTTCACGGACTACCGGGTTTATATGGGCTCAAGTGTGCTAATTCACTGCTCCGACAGATGTTTTCGCACTTGTGCTCTTATAAATTGGTCGGTTCTGTCACAACATGGTGAATCAAAAGTTATATCGGTCAATGATTGGAAGTCTACTCTATGTGACCGCATCAAGGTCAGATGTCATGTTTAGTGTGTGCATGTGTGCAAGGTTCCAAGCCTCACCAAGAGAAAGTCATTTGAAGGCAACTAAAAGAATATTGAGATATTTGAAGCACACTCCAAATGTTGGACGATGGTATCCCAAGGGCTCTCAATTTGAATTAATTGGATACTCGGATTCCGATTATGCGGAATGCAAGGTGGATAGGAAGAGCACATCGGGCACTTGTCAATTACTTGGAAGATCACTTGTCTCATGGTCATCAAAGAATCAAAATAGTGTTGCACTCTCTACCGCCGAAGCTGAATACATATCCGCGGGTAGTTGTTGTGCACAATTGTTATGGATGAAAGCTACATTACAAGATTATGGAGTCAAGTTTGGACAAGTCCCATTGCTTTGTGATAATGAGAGCGCCGTCAAAATAGCCACCAACCCGGTTCAACACTCAAGGACAAAGCACATTGATATTGAAGGACCGAGAATGCAACCAGAAAGCGACCAGAGGGGGGGTGAATGGGAACTTCAAAATTCCTTTCGGAAACTTGTTGCCACTGTCCCTAAACTCAACCCCAAGAGCTAACCCTAGGGCTTGCTAGTGTCCACGACCCTAGATATAGGGTGGATGCTTCCAAGAAGCACAGCGAGACACTAGGCAACTCGAGAAACCCAACGCAAAAGCCGGAATCAAAAACCGACAAGGAACGAGCAATCCACAGACGAAACTGCACAGAACAACAATGACCGGACTCTGGGTGCGTCCGGTCAGGAGACACCGGACGCGTCCGGTCTGGCAGAACACGGTTTTGGAACTCTCTGTTCCTGACCGGACTCAGTGAAGAAGAGCATCCGGTCAGTTACAGTGCGTCCGGTCACAAACCCAAAAGCCGATGAACAGTGTGAGGAGAGCATCCAGTCAGAGACCACCTGTGCGTCCGGTCAAGTCATAGCAAAAACACAACGAACACATTCATCGACCGGACTCAGGACCTATGCGTCCGGTCAGCCCGACCCAGCGTCCGGTCACCCCGATAACACACAGTTCGTTCACCGATTCCACTCAATCTCACCCAAAACGAATCCTCTAAGGATCAAACTTGGTGAGAGGAGTCACAAGGACGATAGTGAGCTATCTCTAAGAGATCATGGCTCGAACCTATCCCCAAATTGATGAATCGAAGAATTTCGGGAAAGGGAGAAAAGCTTGACCCAAAACGAAAATCGATCGATCTCTTAGACCGTGAGGTTAGGAGTGAATTCCTTCGGTCAAAAGAAGTGCCTCACGATCTAGAGTAACTTGGTTCAAACGGATTTGCAAAAGATGAACCGAGCAAAGAGATCAAGTGAGGGGAAAATCGTGGAGAAAAAGGATTCCGTGAAGAACACAGACAAAACGCGAATTGCAAGCACGAAATTGCAACCGTGTGGCTACCACACGCTACAACAGTGAGGTTACGGCCTCACTTCCTCAAAATCTTCAGTACATAGAGGTATGGTTCTCTGCGGATCTCAGCTAGCTACAGCAGGGGATTGGGAGAGCAGGAAACCCTAAGTGCAAAGAGCAAATGACTGAGATGGATGGGGAGGTGGGTGTCTCCCCCTACTTATCCTAATCCTAACTATTCCTATTTCCCACTCTACCCCTAACTACTTACAGAGCGAACCAGCTAAACCCTAAGGTTATTCTGGACCAACTCGGTGGTAGGTGGATCCGACGGCCACGCCTACACAACTCGTAGCGTTGCTTCGACGCAACCTCCCGATTGCCGCCACGTGCCGCCCTCGC
Organism: Coix lacryma-jobi var. lacryma-jobi; assembly: GCA_009763385.1. Classification (NCBI taxonomy): domain Eukaryota; kingdom Viridiplantae; phylum Streptophyta; class Magnoliopsida; order Poales; family Poaceae; genus Coix; species Coix lacryma-jobi. Next base: position 15,059,443 of record CM019824.1, read on the forward strand.
TTTGCACCCCCAGTTTTGTGGCCCAAACTGGGAAACCAGCCTTTTCCAGCCAACCCCCGGTTTTGAGGCCCAAACCGGGAAACCAGCCCACCAGCATCTGAGTTTTGAGGCCCAAACTCAGCAAACCCGCAGCGCCCAGGTTTTGAGGCCCAAACCTGGAAACCGTCCTCAACCCGAGTTTTGTGGCCAAACTCGGAAACCCTCAGCACCCAGGTTTTGAGGCCCAAACCTGGAAACCGTCCACCCGATGGTTTTTCTCTGGCTCTACCACCAAACCGATGTCGTAGATGGGATGCACCGCCCGTGCACCCCGTCCACCGACACGTGTTCCCAAGTCCACGACTCAGGCAACACATGACCGCAAGTCTTCGCTCGTCGCTGTCCCAGGCTGCCAGCCACCACAGCTGATCCTCGGGCCACCAGTCCCTCAGTCTAAGCCTCACGTCCGCCCTTCGCCACTCTCGGTCCATCGACACGGCACGTCTCTACTTGACCTTCACCTTGCCTCTGATCACTGTATCCGTGCTCGACACCTGCACAACACAAGCCAAAGAACATGCGCATCATCCCAGTCGACAATCACTCATCACTTAGAGACTCGGCATATATCCATGTATCTGCAGATATAAGGCATCACTTCATTAGAGATCATCAAGCAAAGAAAGACGTATCTATTGAAAGTGTGGGCACCGATGATCAACTTGCCGATATCTTCACCAAGCCACTAGATGAGAGAAGGTTTTGCAAGCTAAGGAATGAATTGAATATCCTAGACTTCTCCAACATGAGTTGAATGCACCCCCACTTATGACATGCCTCTCCTCCAAGAAAGCAAAGGTGAAATTGTTTGGCATGTGCATTCATTCTTATTAGGTTGTGATCTAGTTCATATAGCCATCACATTGCTTATTTAGGCTCATTCATGGTACCACTATTGCTTCTATGTTTGACTTGATCTAGTGGTAGCATATAACTCGTTTGCGAGCTTGTAACTCCAGTGTTTGGTCTAGTAAGTGAGCAATGGGTGTTTAACCAACGTGAGTAAGATAACCATTGTAAGATGCATGAAGAAGCTTACTCTAGAGCAAACTGTGTTAAATATCCTATGCTCATGAGCTAGATTAAGCCATAACTTGACTTAGTTCGATCCCCACATATGAATCTCATAATGCAAAGATTGTCTCCTTTCATTAAAACTTGCCCCACTTTTATGATAATTGTTGACAAAGGGGGAGAAACTAATGACAAAGATATGATATGGGGAGATGGGGAGAAAATGCTAAGATAAAAGAAACATGCTAATGAAACCTTCAAATGGGATCAGAGCATACAAATAGGGGGAGCAAGCTCATAAACATGTATGTTGCATTTGAAATGTGCATATTCATATGTTTGATTGCAATGCATAAGCTATTTATTTTGATATTCATGCTTATGTGGTGAATGCTGGTGTTAGAACATGATTGATGATATGACTCACTAGCATGAATAGGTAACTAGACATATTTGTTTTCAAGTGGTTCAAGAGCCTTATTATTATGTTGATCTCACGGGGTTCTTGAGTTTTGATGTATGACTAGTGACAAATAATGCTAACGATGGTTTAACATGTGCACTCCGATTGGTATCATGCTTCAAAGGTCCATTCTTATGCCTTAGCATCATCATTGGTAGTATTGCTCACCCACAATCAATATCCATACATATGTGCCAAATTTAGAACCAAACTCTATAGCACATATGTAGGGGGAGCTAATACTATCAATGTGGTTACTCAAATTTAAATCACATATCTTTGTATAGGTTGTCATCAATACCAAAAAGGGGGAGATTAAAAGCCCTAGTTTGATTTTGGTTAATTGATGAAACCTATTTGGTCTAATCCTATTGCTAAGCATGTGTGTAGCTAATAAGAAAGGATTGTGACCAAGCCAAGTGGTGGAGCTAGCAAGGTGGCAACCATGGAGGATGGTGATGGCCACAAATACTCAAAGAGATCAAGTGCTCTACCATTGGTCAAACGAAGAAGAGAAGAGATTGAGCAAAAAGGCCCGAAGGCAAAGGTATAACCTATAGGGCTCTTTGTTTTGGAGATCAAGACACTTAGTGAGTGTGATCACATTTAGGATAGATAGTCGTACTATTAAGAGGAGTTAATTCACGGCTTATGCGATGTTCAAGTGCCACTAGGTGTTCTCTAACATATCGATGATATAAACCTAGTGAGTGACTAACAAATCCCTTGGAAAATGCTTCGCAAAATGCTAACACACGTGCACAAGTGTTGAAACACTTTGGTGTTGGCACATGGGAGCAAGGCTAGAAGTTAGAAAACAAAAGATGCTGAGTTAACAGCATCGGACGCTGGAGGCAGCAGCATCGGACGCTGGGCCGAGCGTCCGATGGCTAACCCTAGCTTCTGTCAGAATTCGAAGAAGCATCGGACGCTGAGAAAACACTGTTGCAGAGTCTGATGCAGGTGACGTGGCGCGAGCGTGCTTTCCAGGGAGCATCGGACGCTGGCCTGCGTCCGATGTGAAATCATCGGACGCGTCCGATGTGTTTCTGCCCTCTCTGGAACCTTTCTGTTGTGTCATCGGACGCAGGGGTTGAGCGTCCGATGCTAGTGTGCCGGAGCGTCCGATGTGGCGCAGTTTTGAGCTGAAACGAGCAGTGGCATCGGAGCGTCCGATGCCTAGCATCGGCGCGTCCGATGCCACATTAACCGCGGCGCGAAGAAATATGATCGTTGGGATCTGACGGCTCGAATTCGTATCTGGGGGACACGTGGTGCTCATCGGAGCATCGGACGCTAGGGCAGCATCCGATGGCCCCGACACCGGCGCGTCCGATGCCTCTGTTTCGGGTCAATCGGCTAGGCCGACTTGTGTGGACTATTTAAGGGGCTTGGTCGGCTTGCTAGAGAGCTCTCTTGCACATTTTGATTCCTAAGCATTCTAGTGAGCTTTGGCAAGCCTTCCATCTTATCTCCCAAGTTGATTTGATCAAACCATTCTCCTTTCTCTCCCTCAGCACCTCGCTCTCGCCTCCCTTCTCCTCAGTTCCCCTTCTGCTCCCGTCGAACGCCATGGCAGCAGCGCCTCCTCCCTTGCCCTTCCTCTTTCCTGTCTCCTGCAACCAGCCAAGGCAGCAAGCAGCAGCAGTGCCGGAGCCGTCGATGGTCAGCAAGCAAGCCGGCCATGCCTCTGTTCCTGTGTGCAGCACGAAGAAGAAAGAGGTTTGGAAGAAGAAGGACCTCGTGCGCTATCTCCAAGGAATACAAGGGGTTTTCTGCAGATACGTGACTCATTTGAATAGTACTGCGAAGGACTTGTTTGCTGTGATTTAGTTTGATAAACTTTTAAGGATCTGGATGCAAATGTATTTTCGTTTTTCTTATCTAGTATGCATACATGCCTGAAAATTTGGAAAATCATAACTAATTGTAGAAAAATCCTAAAATAGCAAATGTGGACTTTTTGGAATTCTTATGAATAGATCTATGCAGTGGACTCATAATATGGTATGTTTTAGTTCAAAAGTTTTGCTGTAGATTTATATGTTTGTTAATTAGGGTTGAATAGGGATAAGTTGTTATCTTCTGTTGTGATACTTAGATTGCAGCGAAATTTTTATGGTAGGATTTTTATGTGTCATGTGTGCTGTGATAAAAATTTCAGGATTTCTAGTGCATGTAGGAATTAGTTATGAATTTATTTTGCTTGCAGCCTATTAATTGGATTAAAATGAATGTGATAGATGTTTGCATGTAAAAATAGAAAAGATAGTTCCACTGCATTCCTATGGTATTGTTGTAGCTTAGGTAATTTTATCATGGCCATGTCTTTACAGAAAATATGATTTATGGAATTTTGTTGCTCTCACATGCACTTTTGTGAATTAAACTTGCCATGTTTTTGATAAATAATCTATAATGTTTGAGCATGTGATCTTTATACAGTAGTCAAGGTTCGACATCGTCTATCACCTGTAAAAATATGAGGTCCAAACTATATGTTTGTAACATCACTTAAAAATAATGCCTAGGTTTGTTAGTTATTTAATTAATAAAAGCATATTGGTAAATGAAAATGTATATGTTGAAATGATTACCTTTGTTGCATGTTAATCTGAAATAAGTATTGTGTGCTCGTGTTTATAAGTGTTTGATGATTGTCGGGGGTCCACAAAAAGGGTACCCCCAATCAACGCAAACAAATAGGTTAAACCTAGAACACCAATTAATAAACCCAGCTAAGCTAACCTTCCAAGAAACCAATCCCTCGAAGCTTGCAACGCTGGCACACCGCCAGGGAGCTTAGACTTGTCAAAACCTTACCGGCCGCCTCCTGGTAGCCTACCCCTCGAACCCGCTACAGCTGTGCACTGCTCCTCGGGACCCCGCGCGGGGACCTCGAGCCCCCCCAGCACGATAGCCTATCCCTCGAGGCTCGTTTCACCCTAGGCCTCGAGCTGGAGCTCAACCTCCGCTCACCCGAGCCCTCCGCGCATGGCCTCGAGCGAGCGCTCCACTACCCTTCGAAGCCCTCCACGAACAGGAAGCTTCCTGCTCCCCAGCCCCGACGACCGTACCAATCCCATACCGCGCATTTAATGCGTCCACCTACTCCAGTCACGTCCTCTGCAACCCGACGTGTACCACAGTGAACCAGGGCAGAGTCAAGTCTCGTTTTCACCACAAGCATGGGCAAAAAGGCGCCAGTACGGCACTGTTAACTCATACCCTACACTATCGCACGTCCAAGCCACGTCTCGAGGCCCGGATACCTGCTGCTCAATCGGGTTTCCCGGGACTTGCCCATACCTGCGGGGCTCGAGCCTCCCGTAGGCGCCACCTCGAGGTCGGCCCTGCGCCCCTCGAGCCCTGACTGCTTTCACGCTATTGGAGGACAGGAGCCCCAAGACCCGGAGGGACCCCGTCGTGTCCTGTACGTGCCGGGATGGGTGCTGTACGGCTTCCACATCGCCATGCCTCCACGTCCGCGCCTGGGATGGAGGCCACGTATCAAGGACGCCTCAACAGCAACACCCACGTTGGCTACAGTGACTTCGACAAGACAGAGTTCCTACCCTTCGTCATATCGAGCGTTGTACATGTCAATCCTGTGTAAACCCTGGCCTCCTCTTGCTCTATAAAAGGGGACGCCAGGGCCCTTCGTGCGCAAGGGACTATACACGAGTCCACACACACACTCGAGTCCGGACCCCGGTCCACGCTCATTGAGCTTGTATTCGCCCCTGTACAAGCACTAAGATGCAAGTAATACAAGAACCTCCTCCCCCGTTGGACGTAGGGCCTTCTTTGCTCCTGTTGCTGCCCTCTTCTTCTCTGCTCTGTAAGGCTCATGCAACCCATCCTTGGCGAAGGTGTAGCCAAAAACCATCTCTATCATGTACATGATGTAGGGAGCATAAAGCACTGCCTTCCTAGCATCCTCAGCTGCCACCTGAAGCTCAGTCCAAATGAAACTGGAGATGGAGAAGTGGTTTGCCCTAGGGGCCATCCTAGCCAACATGTTCCTGCCATATCCATAGAGGTTAGAATGAGAACCCCCTTTGGGGTTGAGAGTCTGCCTGAAAAGGTTGTTCAACATGTAGTAATAGCCCTTCAGCCCCTTGACCAACCCATCTGCCTTCCGAGGATCCTCATACATGAAAGCAATCTCATTATCTGTCATAGTCCTCTCCTGGTGCAGACTGTCAAGCTCTCTATCCCCGCTGCCCAAACCAAGGATCCTAGCAAAGGTCTCATAAGAGACCTTGTAGTGACGACCCTCGGTCATCCAATGCATCTCCTCCACCACATTGTCCACATAGAGCGTGGCATGAAACTGATGGATGATCTCTGTGTTCCACTTGTAGCTGAAACCCATCAAGTCATACATATTCCTCTCCTTGCAAGCTGCCACCACCCTGTTAATGTCACGATCATGCTTGGCCTCCAAATGCTCCCAATCAACATACTTCATACTCAGAATGTTTTGCTTCTTGGCATTGTACAGGACTGAACGGTAGAAGTCGGAATGGAACTCATTCCAGAACTTGTAGTCAATGCCCATATCCTTCAGAAAGTTGTAGGGATTGAGCTGGCATTGTGTCTTCACTGAGCTGAACTACTGGTAGCAAGACACGGGCTGCCTGTCCTTGGTGTCCTGTGGAGGCCTCTCCTGCACATCCTCTGTGTAGGGCTGCAAGTGGGCTCTGCTGACCTCTGCAAGATGCTCTGGTGTGTTGGGATAGAGATCATCCCGAATCTATCGCCCTTGCATCTGCAAACGAGCCTCATCATGGATCTGCTGTCGTGCAGTCACATTCTCCCCTTGAGAGCTAGAGCCACCTCTGCGACACGGCTGCTTGCTCCTCCCCCTGAGCGGATCCATCCTTTGCTTCACTCTTCTCTCATCACCTCTTCCTCCCGACATCTAGAAACATGGAAACTGTGAATTAGAAGACTGCATAAGGGCTAGTAGGTTATAGTGAGGCAATAGACTTTGATGGATAGGGTGTTGCTTGGATCAAGCCCCTGCTCGTGGTCCGGCACTACCGCTCGGGGAGCGGCACTGCCGGGGCCCGGCACCACCGCGCTGAGCGCGGCACTGCTGCGCAGGCAGGCCAGGTCTGAGCCAAGGAACACCACATCCATCATTCCCACTGTCTCCCTATCATCTACAAACCCTTCTACAACCTCTAAGTACAACTACCATGGCGCATTTTACAAATCGGGAAAAACTAGGGTTAGGGATTTGAAATATCACCTTGAGATGGAGAGGAAAGGAAAGGACACCCTTGGGGAAGGGAGAACGAGGCTGCAACTGCGGGAAGCACGGAGCAGCACCACCGGTGGTCGGAATCGCCGGGAAGAAGCTCACTGCAATTGTAGCAATCCATTTCGGAGATTGGCCTTCTCTTGCTACTTGTGAAGAACTTCTTCTTTCTTGAGTCAAAGTTGACTCCATTCTTGTGAAGCTTCTTCAACATCTTTGTGGTTCTTCTCACCATGAGAGCAATGTTGGAATCATCCTCTTCATCACTTGAGCTTTCATGATGCACTTCAATAGCCTTGGACTTGCCCTTCTTGTCATGGCTAGCTTTGAAGGCCAAGTCCTTCTTCTTGTCGGTGGAAGAGCCACCACTTGGTGTGATGTGCATGTACATCTCATGCGCATTGATCTTTCCCAAGATTTGAGTTGGTGTAGCGGTGGAAAGATCGTCTTGATGTAGCACCGTCACAATGTGTCCATATTTGTCAATTGGGAGGACACAAAGAATCTTCCTCACAACATCGGATGGTTGCATTTTTGTGAGACCAAGTCCATTGAGTTCTTCTACAAGAACATTCAAGCATGAGTACATTTCATTTGCATTTTCATTAGCATGCATATCAAAGGAATGAAGCTTTTGCATAACTAAATGATAGCGCTCCTCACGCTCACTCTTGGTTCCCTCATGGAGAGCACAAATGTTATCCCATAGATCATGGGCATTCTTGTGGTTTCAGACGCGGTTAAACACATCCTTGCAAATGCCTCTAAAAAGAATGTTTTTGGCTTTTGCATTCCACTTCTCATTCTCTTCCTCATGTGGCGTGAGGCTAGTGCCCTCCTTGGGTTTGGGGAACCCGGTTATGGCGGCTTCGCGGCATCTAACATCAACCGCTTCTAGGTACGACTCCATACGGATTTTCCAATATGGAAAGTCGTCTCCCTCGAACATGGGAGGTGGTCCATCACCTCTGGACATCTTAACTCTAGACGGTTAAGCCTAAATCAAGAGCACGAGGCTCTGATACCAATTGAAAGGATCAAGATGCCCAAGAGGGGGATGAATTGGGCTTTTCTAAAACTTTAGCAAGAATTAAAACCTATTAACCCCAATTAACCCCCTTGTGCCTAGAAGTGTGTTTCTCTCTATTCTACCGCACAAAAGACCAAGTCTATGCCACTCCTACTCTAGCAAAGCAATTCAATAGTGAATGAACAGTAAGTATAATGCGGAATTGAAGTGCTAGAAAGTAAATGCGTAAGGGAGTAGAGATGACAAGACGATCTTTTTGCCGAGGTATCAAGATGTCGGCACACCCCCTAGTCCTCGTTGGAGCACCCGCGCAAGGGTATCGCTCCCCCTTGATCCGCGCAATGATCAAGTGCTCACTATGAGTTGATTCTTCGCCGCTCTGGCCCGGTGAATCGCTCACTACCAGTCACAAGCTTGTTTGGGTCATCCACAATGCCACCGGATGCTCTCCAAGCTTCACGATCACCACCAAGCCGTCTAGGTGATGTCGATCACCAAGAGTAACAAGCTAGAACTCTCACTTGGCCAAGACAAGACCAAATAGATGGATGGATGCACACTTGCTACTCAATTCTCACTAGGAGGTCACTAATTCTCTCAATTAGCAATTCACTCAACCTCACTAGGGCTCTTGCACTATCTCACACTCACAATGTGTCTCTCAGCAGATGGAAGTGGCAAGAACGCTCTAATGGATGAGGGGAAGGAGTATAAATACTCCCCCAACCGGTCATCCAAAATAGCACCAAACAGGTGCCTCTGCGGGGGCATCGGACGCTTCGATGCTAGGCATCGGACGCGCCGATGACCTCGACCAACGGTCGACTGTACCATTTTGTCAGACATGTTAAAGGAGCATCGGACGCTGGGCAGCGTCCGATGTGGATTTACCCTCTCTGGAACCTCTCTGGATGGCCATCGAACGCTGGCCCTCAGCGTCCGATGCCAGCGTCCGGTGCTCACTCAGTTTCACGCGCACGTCAACAGTGGCACAGGCGCGTCCGATGCCACGCACCAGACTAAACCCTAGTCTGAGTGAGCATCGGACCAAGGGCAAAACCAACTCGGATCGCGACGCGGCCTTAACGACTTTTGATCCTCTCAACATAAGGCATCTCTCTGAGCTACCTAGGTCTATGAAATAACAAGTGTACACCACACCTACCTCAATAGACTCATCTAGGTCAAGCTATTGATTCACGCTCCCCTTTATAGTACGGCCAAAGGAAAAACAAAGACCTAAGACTACCTTAGTGTCCTCCAACACCATATGACACTTAGCCTAGTCTACCACCGTCTTTGTCGTCCGTCCTTTGAAAACTGAAAAGATATCCATCGCCAGGGGACATGAACTCCATATGCCCGTATCGTCGCCATTACCGTGACCTAACTCAATCCTGTTTCTGCAAAACACACGTTAGTCACAGTAATCTTGTGTTTCATCCAATCACGGAAACTCACTAGGCGCCAAGATGCGTTCAGTCCGGTTGGGCCTAGAGGGGCACGGCAAGGAGAGGGGCGGAGCGCAACAAGCGCATCTATCCTACTAATGCACCATTATAGATCTATTCTAAGTCCACCCAAAAAGTCCTCCGCTGAGATGGCCTTACTAAATCCACACACAAAATTGTACCCAGAAACCAACTCTATAAAAATTGACGATCCAGGTTTAATTTGTAACCTTCTCTCTCCTTCCTCATTCACATCTAACGGACAAGATTATCTGTATGGTATATCCCTCGTCATTCAATCATTCTCCATAGAAAGAAAAAATCATGGATCGCGGGGGCATCGGAAACACGCCTTGTGCATGGAGGCGGCCTCACCGCCCTTAAAGACGAGGCGGTCAGGCTTGCTTTATTTACTCTCCCAAAAATAAACGTACATTAAAATAAACTTTTCATCATTTATAATCCTCCTTCCGTTCTAACTTATAAATAGCTTTAATTAATTTTTTATATACATCCAATTTACTATATATCTAGATATATTTCAATGTACTGAAAAAATCAAAGTAACTTGTAATTTAGAACATACTAAGTATAATAAATATCATCATTAGATAAAACTTATACTTTCGCAACAAATTTTTATTGAAAAATATAAATGTTTATTTTCTAATATAACTAAACTTAAATCATCGAGAAACGGAATATTTATTTACTTTGGGACAAACGAAATATGTACATTGTATATTTGTCGATAATTATCTCCATTAGTGATGTTTGTTAAATCTCTAAATATTTCATTTTCAAAAAACACAAAATTCAAGAGTGAATATTGAAAAGGAAAGATCAAGAAGGGATAATAGGTCACTTGAGAGTAGCCTATAAAACTACCATAGGCACGTGACTTACATATATATAATCTACACTTAGACAAAAAAACAAAGTAAATTCATTAGTATTGTATATGCAAAATAAGTGGCTCATCCTGTCACATCTATCCTACTAAGACACTATCATATATCTATTCTAATTCCACCAAAAAAATGTCCCCTGTTGAGATGACCTTACTAAATCCACACACGAAATTATAGCCACAAAACTAACTCTGTACAAATTGACCATTCAGATTTCTTGAATAACTTTCTGTCTTCTTACTCACTAACATCTAACGGACCAGATTAAATGTATGATATATACCTCATTATCACTCAATCATCCTCCATGCAAGGAAAAAATCGCGGATGCAAAAATCGTGGATCGCAAAAGGAAAAAAATATGAGAATTGTGTTCGGTTGTTTTGGCATCCTATAACATGCGATTTTGTGGCCTCGAGATCCAGAATCGTGCGGTCACAGTGTTGCGTCGGTTGGTCGTCCAGGCGGGCTGTCGGTCCGCACCACATGCTCGTGCTCTCTGAAATACGCTCGCCAATTGATCCGTGTACAATTTCAGCACGGACGTACGGCTCCGGCCACATATATGTTTGTATTTTTTCTAAAATTTTTCAATAACTTTAAAGAATTTGATAATATTTACGAATAATTTGATATATATTTTATGATATATGAAGTTCATAGAAAAAAAACTGTATTTTTTTGAAAATTTTAACATATATCTCCAAATTATGTCACTTTGTCCAAGAAATTATATTAAAAATCATTTTAAATAATCATAAAGTGATGTAAATATAGCTATAAGACAATGTAAATACACAAAAAAGAAATCTTATTGCTAAAAGGGAGTAAAACAACCATTTGTTAGCTAGACAGATCTAAGAAAATTTTCTTACGAGAAAAATCGCAGACGCCAACGCACATGCACACACGTCGTCCACCCATCATTTTCTGGCCATCGTCCTACATGCACGACACACGCATAGCGAGCCTAATTAGACTGAAAAAAATTTGAGCCATCCAAGCAGGACGCGAGAGCCCGAATTCTTTTCGTGTATATTAAGTTAATTTAAGTTAATTTAGCCATATAGTTTTCTATGGAGCGAGACCGTCGTCCGCCTCCACGCGCATGCCGCCGACCGTGCCTCCACGCAAACGCTCCACGCGCACGCCGTTGTAGCCACGCGGTCGCCGCCTCCACGCACGCCTGACGCTCCGCCATCGGATATGAGCATCCTTGGCTGAATCGTGACGCGTCCAAGCCTGTAGATTATAGTTTGATGATCCTTTGTAGTTATGTATGTTATCATTGTCTTGTAGATAAAAAAAGACATGATGATTTGGCTACCATCGTCTTGTAGATTTATATCGCCAAAGGGTGTTTTGTGTAGTAGTGCCACCAGAGAAGAGGTAATGTTTTATGTAACATGTATTATTTCTCATGTTGCATTCACCAAGTTTGTAAGTAATCTAAGGATTAGAAACACATATAAAATAATTAGTTTATGGATTGTACAAGGGACATTATATAATTATATCTGAAAATTAAACTATATCAAATATCCGGATATTGAATTGTTTTCAAATGTATCTTTGAAATAAAGCCGTGGCGTTAGCACGGGCACTAAACTAGTACAGATAGAGTAGAGTTGGTTTTCCACCACCAACACGGTCTCCGTATCTCTCTTTCATGGCGATGACCTGCGTGTACAGAAAACACATGACGTCCCTGTCATGTCTCGATATAGGTGCTACTCCAGCTGTCCTTTGTGTGATTATTAGAATCTAAAATTAATAACAAATAAAATATTACAGACAGACAGTATTACAATTCTTGAAAGCCACGGGCACGAAAATGCTAGCATGTTTACACACAACAATTCCCAATTCCTAAATAAATAAAGATTGTGCCACACAGCAGACAACGTGTCCCAGCGATATCCGGTGATTGCTGAAGGCACTACTGGAACGAGTCAATCTTAAAAAAACATAAGTTGCGTCTGCTTTCCTTTTTCTTTTTTTTTTTTGAGCAAAAAAATTAAGATGCGTTTGATGTGATGGGCCCAGGCAAGGCGGCTCATCGTCCTGGGCCGGCTTGGAGCCCCGCTAAGATGAGACGACGACGGGTTAGCCAGTGGCCTGGGCCTCGGCCCAGCATCATCTATTCGTTCCATCGATTTTGATCCGCTATGTGCTGGCATCCAGCGGCCTACATACTGACCTGTGTGTGACCGTTCCTTCTCTAAAAAAACACAAAAACCTGCTCTAAGATATACTAGGCCTCGTTTAGGGTCGGCTGTTTTTTTGCCAAACACATTTTTCCAAAACAGCTAGTTTTATTCTCTCTCACAAAACCATAAGATGAAATGAAGCTGAAAAAATAGCATTTTACAGATTACATCTTCATTTCTCTCTCTCAACTATGCATGAAGTTGTTGGTGAAACTGTTTTGTCAAACATTTTTTTTCGAAACAGCTTAGCTTAACCTAGTAAGTTGCTCATGAAGCTATTTTGTAAAAAAAAACAGTTTTACTTATGAAGTTGGGTTGTACCAAACGGAGCACTTAGATTGCATCAAACTTTTAACTTTTTTCATTCTCCCTCCATCACATCAATGTTTGAACGCACGCATGGAACATTAAATGTTGATAAAATAAATAACTAATTGCACAAATTAGTTGTAAATCACGAGACAAATCTTTTGAGCCTAGTTAGCATATGATTGAACAATATTTGTCAAATACAAATGAAAGTGCTATAGTAGCAAAGTTAAAAAAAAAAATCAGCATCTAAAGAAGACACTACTAACATAGAGGAGGAGCACACGACGACACACACTTGTCGTGCTAGAATGTCGCCAGTTTGGTACGCAGCCTTGGACACGTGCTCGGCACGCCACTGCGTTGCACTTGCACTTGCACGGGGCCGGCCTAACACATCCAGATGTTCGTTCGCACACGTGGCGCGGGCATGGCTTGCTGTCAGACTCGTGCTGAAATCGCTCATCGGCATCTGCAGGACTGCAGCCACGTTTTGGCGGCGCACGGCAGGCAGCCGGCAGCCTGCAGGCGAGTCGCCGAGTCCTCGCCTCCTCGGACGTAGTATGCCATGACTCTCTGCACTCCTCGTTCACATGTACTACAGCCACCCGTACAGCTGCGGCTGGCCGGCCACCGTGCCCGCCCTCCCGCGTCGTCGTCGTGTTCCCGAGCGGCGACCGCAGCGCCTCATCATCGCCTTCCGTTCGATCAGACAGAACACGCACACAGGGACAAAGGGGTAGGATGGGGGCCGTTGTCCAACCCGATCGGAGTCCACGACCGTTGAATGGATTCTTATTTATAGACAATTTTGCAAACGCAAATCACACAAATATATAATTCCATTCCAATTCAACGGCGAAGCCAGGTCGTTTCAACTTGCTGCTTCCCAACAACCCCTGCTTGCTGCAGAAACAAGCCAGCAGCCATCGGAACGCAAGTACGCACCGGGTACTCCCGTACTCCCCGAGCTCGGCTGGAACTTTCCGACGCCCGATCGCAGCCGTGTCATCACGTCTCGTGTCAGCACCAGCAGCGGCGGCAGTAGTCCAAGGTCAACCAAAGGCTCGCTCGCTCAGGTCAGGTCAGGTCAGGTGCCTAACCCAACCCAAATCGCCATCTAGAACGAGCTAGCAAATCTCCCGCCGCGACGGACCCAGAGGCAAGTCAATGACCGAGTTTCTTGTCAAAAAAAAAAAAAAAAAATGACCGAGTTGAAGCCGCCCGCGGCCCGCCTCCCGGTTGACCACACATGTGACATGCCGGCCCCCACCCTCAATTCATGTCCGCCCGCCCGCTCGTCGCGCCAGCTGGATCGGCGGCCAACCTCCCCAACCCTCCTCGCCTCGCGTCGCCGCGCCGTCCATCCATCAAGGCGAGGACTGCGTGCGTGACCGAGGATATAAACGTGACTCGCGCCGCGCGCCAAGGGTGCACGCCACACACTCTGAGTCAGGACCCCGATCGGGGAGGGCATTAGGCAGAGGAGTATCTCACGAGTCCGAGTCCCCTGCCCATCCAAAACCGTAGCGAGTTTATTAGTGACTTAGCAGAATCCGAGCTGTAAAGGGCTAATCAAACAAAACAAAAGACTACCCCCCTGCCGCCACAGCCCACACCCAGCACCTGCAGCACGCCCGTGTCCGGTCCGGGTGTCTGTCTACATAAGCTGGGCGTGATCGAGCGGGCTCGGCTCGGACACAACAAGCCCAAAGACAACGGACGACTTGCTCCCAGTCCGGCTCGGCTTCCGCTTCCGCTTCCGTGCGGGGTTTCCCACGAGCACGCACGCACGCACGCCGCCAGAGTTCACGAGTCGGGTGGAGACATCAGAAACATGGCCACCACGACGGTGACGACGACGACGAGGAGGGTGGCGGTGGCGGCGGCGGCGAGCGCGCGCGGGAGGCGGCGCGTTGGCGGGGGGTGCTGCTGCGCCCACGCGGCGGCCGCGGACGTCGTGCCGGCGGCGTCGCGAGAGGAGCGGCGGCGGCCGGCGCCGGCGAAGGCCGCGGCGGAGGAGGAGGAAGAGGCGCAGCAGCACCAGCTGCCGCTGCCGCGGCTGGTGCGGTTCGAGGAGCTGCCGGACTACCTGCGGGACAACGAGTTCATCCACGCCCACTACCGCTGCGAGTGGTCCGTCCGCGACGCGCTGCGCAGCGCCTTCGCATGGCACAACGAGACGCTCAACGTCTGGAGGTACGTACGCCGTCTCGTCTTCGTCTCCTCCCCCTCTGCTTTCTCCGTTCTTTCGTATTCGTCGGGTGTGTTGCGACGACGACGACCGCGTTAGGCTGACTCGGCTCGCGCCCCACCGCCGCGTGCATTGCCGTGCGCTCTCTTGCTTGCTTGCAGCCATCTTGGAGGCTTCTTCCTGTTCCTCTACCTCGCCGTCGCCGAGCCGACGGCGAAGGTGTCCGCCGGAGCCGCCCCGGGCATCGTCACGTTCGTGCTCGCGTCAGCCAACACCTCGTGGTCGTCGTGGGAGACCAGCAGCAACTCGGTAAGCAAACGGAATCTCTCGAGCTTTCCGTTTCCGTTTCAAGTTTGGACCTTTTTTTTTTCCTCACTCTTGTTCCACGCAGAATTCATTTTTTAGCACTACCCCAAAAAAATAACAATTATGCACTGCACGCACGCCAACGCCCCGCTGCGTGTTTTCCTTCGAGAAAAATATTTGCACGCACGCACACACTTTTCTTTTCTTTTAGCTAATAAAAAAACGCAGTAGCGTTACATGCAGACATGATCACATTTCGTATACGTTTATTTTTTGACAAGCCATTTCGTATACGTTATTATCATCTCCAAGCCATGGCTGGGAAAACATAGTGCTACCCTTAGCATCAGTCTTCTTCCAATAAGAAAGGAGCTAGAGAACAGATACTCCCCAGCTGTGCAAATTATTGGCAGCTGGTTCAGCGGCCAGCCACAAACTGCGCAGAAACTTTAAGCGCCCATACCATACCTGGATCCAGTTCATTCACGGCCGTTCCGACACAAACTCTAAATAAATAAACAAAGCACAAATAAAAGAAGCACCCCAGTTGGACATGGACTTTGTAAAGGCCAAGATCGCATCACAGACCACCACAACTGTTGCAAACCCGCCCCACAAAATAGCTGCACAGACACTAGGCGCCAAGCAGGCCAGGCTATACACACCCCCAGTTGGACACGATATTCTCTGTGGCTGAAGATTTTCTCTCTTTTCTTTTCCTCCTTCTCCCCCCTTTGATATTGCTTAAGAAATCAGGTTGACAGACACTGCGCTGGAACTGGGACCAGCAGCTAGCTAGCTGTAGTACGTGTAGTAGTAGGTCATTGTGTGGTTGGTGCGACTTTGCCCGCCTCTGCTGAGATCGATTTCAAACCTAGAACAGCTCAGTGTCGTGTGCCGTCGATGCCTGTCGATAATGGTTAAGCCTGAATGTGCTCATGGTCCTAGATTACGTCATTATCTCTGTCCGCAAGAACAATCAGCGATACGTCATTATCTCTGTCCGCAAGAACAATCAGCGATCTGGTAGCTGGGAAAAACTGTTGCGCTCTGCTGTGCGCATTGGTCTACTCTAGCTGGACCTTTTCTAATCAATCGATCGATCGATCACCCCCGCACGCACCTAACTGCATTCGTCGATCTGTGCCGCCCAAACTTTCAGCAAATCCAGGCCAGCTAACTGAAACAACGCAATCATCGCATCTCGAGTCCTCACGCACCAACTTGCACTGCAAGTCTTGTTATTAAAAACCCCTGTCGTTTGTTGCACATGGCGATGCCGATCGAGCGACAAAGCAATTTAAAAACCGTTGGGGAAATTTTTTATAGTAAAAATTTCCTCTGTGGTTCTGTCGGATCATTGGATGCTGCGCTCTGGCACCAGTTTGGCAGCGATAGTTGATGCTTGTCTGACGCTTTCTTTGATGCCAATTTTTTGTTTTACAGAGCCTGACGTTGACCAGTGGTTTAACGGCGGCGGCCGTGTTCGGGAGCGGCGGCGGCGGCTACGGCGACGCGGTGCCGAGGTGGCCGCGGACGGTGTTCCTGGCGGGCGCGATGACGTGCCTGGCGGTGAGCGCGGCGGCGCACCTGCTGGCGTGCCACTCGCGCCGCTTCACGCGCCTCTTCTGGCAGCTCGACTACGCCGGGATCGCCGTCATGATCGTCGCCTCCTTCTTCCCGCCGGTCTACTACGCCTTCCTGGGCCGCGCCCGCACCCAGCTCGTCTACCTGTCCGCCATCACGCTGCTGGGGGCGCTCGTGGTGGCGCTGCTCCTGGCGCCCGCGCGGTCGTCGCCGCGCCTGCGCCACCTCCGCGCGGGCCTCTTCGTGGCCATGGCATTCTCCGGGGTGCTGCCGGCGCTGCACGCGCTCCGGCTCAACTGGGCGCACCGCGACTGCCGCCTCGCGCTGGCGCTGGAGCTCGCCATGGGGATCGTGTACGCCGCCGGCGCCGGGTTCTACGTCACCCGCGTGCCCGAGCGGTGGAGGCCAGGCAAGTTCGACTGCGTCGGCCACAGCCACCAGATCTTCCACGTTCTCGTGCTCGTCGGCGCGCTCACGCACTACGCCGCCACCGCCATCCTCATCGGCTGGCGAGAGGCAATGGCCGTCGCCACCGACGCCGCCGGCGGGGCGGCGGCGCTCTTGTGACTTGTGACTCGAACGCGGGCCGCAAATGTATATGTAGGCAAAGGGAGTGCTGTCGATTCGTTCATTCTTTGTACACGATGTAAATCGATTTATTTACATCAATCGAAATATTTGTTCGTGGCATTCCAGATGGAAAGTGCCTATCTGAGTCTGAAACGTGCGCAGTGTGGCAGTGATGTGTGTGCGCGCAGCTATTTTGGCTACATCACAACTCACGAGTCACAATCACAACAGAATTGGATGTAATTTTTCATATATTGGGGCTCAGGATACAATCAAATGTTAAATCCTCTCGGAAAAAGTCCTCTTGACCCTTAACGATTGGGTTAGTCCGATTTATACCTTCTCTAACTATAAATTTGAATGTCTGTACTCTTCAAAGTTCAAACTATTGAAACTCAATTTATCTTTAGAATGGTTTGAAAGCGGTTTTGGCTAAAGTGGTGTCACCGTTGTCATCCTACGTGGTGCCACACTGCCACGTAGCAACAAAGGAGGACTTTCAAGACAATTCAACAAGGTCAATTAGAATTTATACAAGATTATAGAAAAAAGTACTGAATATTTTTAGAATACTAAAATCTTATTTAATACTAATTAGTGCAGAATGATGAACCATAATATATAGTAGCTAGCACATGACGGATATGCTCGCTTGACTTATCAGTCAGCTTATCAGCGGTACTACGACTTATTCTCTAACACTATTGAAATAGTCAAAATCAATTGAAATAAATTCAAGCAAATAGACCTAATTTCTTCAACTCTAGTCATTTGGTTGAAAGTATTGGGACAAACACAACTGCTTCCTCATTCGTCACCACCGCCGTAGGTGTGCTCATGCATCGAGGGTTTGTTTGCTTTGAAGATTGGAAATCATGCCTCTCAATGGGCTTGGAATGGTGGACTTCTCATGTTTCTTAAAATCATGTTCTATATTTCTAACTCTGAAAACAAAGGAAATGGTTTTAGGGAAAATGTGAAATTGGTTTCATTTTTTAGGTAAAATAATTTCTCTATGATTTTTTAACATTAAATTAGACTTTTAATAGTAATTTTAAATGTAAATTTATTTTGAAAATATATTCTACAATTTTTTTATAAAGTCTAACCGACCTTTCTAAACTATCGTGAAAGTCTAATTTACCATCTGGTTGCTGATGTGGCGCCATATAAAATGATCGATTGGTGCCACGTCAGCCAAAACCATTAAAAAACTTGATCTAGAGGGCTAGGAGCCGCTGAGTACTCCAATTTAAGAAGAGATCTTCTGACGCAGATCAACAAAACCCTTGAATCTCTGTTCCATCCTTACACAACGACAAGAAAGTGACCACAAGTCTGTGAGATGAGCCGACCATATACTTGTGCTTTGGACGTAGGACAAACAATAAAGTTTTTGTCCCCTTCAGTCAAATATGACATAAATGTCACAAATAGGGAGACTCGAACTCTGACCACTTTGAATGGGAGGTACTGAGCTAGACACTAACCATTCGGTCACCCCGACCGTTCTCCAACTAAACCCACTCAAGGGGTGGATCAAACGGTTTTAAAAGTTTGATAACCATAAATATCCAGTTTTATAGTTGAAGATGTAAGAGCATCTTCAAGAGATTAGTTAAAATCATACTTTAAATTTGGTGATTTAGCTATTTTCTAAAATAGAAACACCCAGACATATCTAGACTAATCCAACAGTCTCTCTAAAAATTGCTATTTTGGGCCCACTCCTGATCCCATCTTCCTCCCGCACAACGCTTTTCATCGAGAAAGGCATGAAAATCGATGAAGTTCGTCCATCCAGCAGTCTGTCGTGGGCACCATTCAGGTGAAAGCCAAATGGTGGCGGCTGCCGCTCGCTTGTGCCCCAGTGATGGTTGCTGCTGCTCACTCACGCTAGCCTAGGAGTTCGCCACAGACGCAGACTGTTTCGAGGAGGCCGACGATGGTTGATGCTGCCTAGGAGTACATCGTGAATGCCGTTTTAGGGAAGCCAGCCATAGCTGCTGTTGTTGTTGCCCAAGTTCGCCGTGGGCACCGTCCTAGGAAGCTCATCGTCAGGCCCTTCGAGGTATCCGTGGGCAAGCTGCGCGGACAGTGAAGATCGAGGACCACATGTGCAGGAAGGGGACATCGAGTGTGCGGGAAGCTCCGATGGCGAGCGAGGTTGTGATTCTATACGTAGCGAGTGAATTTTCTGGGTTAAAGAGCCACTAAATTTGGATATGCACTTAAAGAGTCTGTTGGATACGTTTTTTGTCTAACAATAGCTATATTTAGCTTTACAAAACGATTTAGCTAGACACTTGGAGATGCTCTAAATCAGACAACCCAATAGTTGAGAGTAAGGATGAGGATGGTGCTCCAAATGGTTATCCGCGGTTCTCCCCTAGTTCAACTAAATGAACTAGATTACAAAAATGAGGAGAGAAATTGTCTAGTTAGTTCTTTAAATTGAACTAGATAAGAACCGCGGATACCCATTTGGAGCACCATCCCCATCTATAGTTGAGAGGGTGTCAAGAGGACTTTTTCCAATCCTCTCAGGCATATACTGGGATGGTGTATGAAAGAATTGCACCTACGACTGATTTTCATATAAACGAAGACTTGAACAATATCGTTGTATATACAAAATCAACAAGCAAAATGAAGACATGAACAAGATTAAAATAAATGAAGAGCCGATAATAATGCAAATTCATACAGAACAGAGAATAAGTTTCTGCACGAATTCGTTTCAAATGCCTTTGTGGGCAAGTTTTTTTTTATTACGTTTCGAAACAGTCCTGATTTTCTTCTGGGCCTTCACTAACAGGACACAACGAACTACGTACACAAGATTAGAGCAACTCACAATATGCAAACAGCGAATTCATTTTCTTAAAAACATACATATATAGCAAAAGCAAAGCATATGCATGGAGCAGACGATCAGTCATAGACGATGAGTTTCTGGTACTCCGGCCCGGAGATGGCCTTCTCCATGACGGCCCTCGGCGTTAGGATACCGTCGTTGTCAAGGAACAGCTTCACCAAGTTCTTCGAGAAGCCGCTCACCATAGCTACCCCTTTCTGCCCCGCTGTCACCGGCACGGACATGGAGTCCCTCAGGTTCCAGAACACTATTTCTGGCACCGCCGAGCCATACCCGGCCTCCGTGAACTTCCTCGTGATCGCCTCGTAGTCTGTCTCCCACGGCCTTGACGACGCTTGGTCGAACTCCATGTCGCTGAACACGAACACCTTCCTCACCATCCGCTCAGGAGGCAGGTTTCCGGCGACCGCGACGCGGAGCAGCTCGTCGAACACGGCCTGGAAGTCGGTGTTCATCATCCACTCCATCCGACGGATGAATCTCGTCTTCTCCCAGAGGGTCTCGCCAGTGATCCGGTGCAGCTCCGGCCGCGCGCTGAAGGTGATGAGCCGGTGGTGCCACGGCTCGTCGCTGAGCTCGGAGACGAGGAGGCCGAGCGCGACGCAGACGTCCATGGGCAGGCCGGTCATGCTGCCGGACACGTCGCAGATGGCGATGCAGTTGCTGAGCGTGCCGAGCGCCCGCAGATCGCTGACCACGCGCTTCCACTGCAGCTCGGCGACGCCGTCGCCGTCCATGGACGCCAGGATCTCGTGCGGGAGCAGGGCGCCCGCCGCGATCTTCGCCTTGCCGGCCTCGACGTCGGCGAGGTACAGCTCGAAACGCTCGGCGTCGTGCTTCAAGAAGAGTTTCCGGTATCTCCTCATGGTCCTGGACGCCACGCGCGGGTACACCACGTCGCCCCACGCCTGAGCAGTGACGAACACCTCCGGGAGCTGGAGCGCGCGGCGCAGTGGCGCGAGCGCCTTGCGGAGGCGGTTGCGGACTTGGTAGACGTAGTGGTCGTCGGGCATGTCCTCGGGGAGATCGGGCTCCGACCCCTTTGGGAAGAGGCGGCGCGCGATGGCCTCGCTGAGCAGCGTGGAGCGGTCGTGACGGCAGTTCAGCGACGGGCACCATTTGCCGGCGAGGGAGATCTCGTTCAGCTTGCCGTCCGCGAGCTTCTGCATGTCGCCGGCTAGGAGGTCGGCGAACACATCAGCCGTGCAGTCGTGCAGGAACCGGTAGTTTGGGTCGCGGCGGTACGTGTCGACGGCTTTCGCCGCGGCCTCCGCGCGCCACCTCCGTTCGATTTTGCGTTCGAGCTCCTTGAACGCGGCGGCGCATTCCTCCTGGCCTAATCGGCGGAACCCCATCGCTTTGCCGGTGACGCGGACCTCGGCCTTCTTCCCCGGCCTTCTCGTCGTCGACGTCGAGACGCCGCCGCCTTGTTGGACGATACGGTGGAGGATCTCGGGGAGGACCTTGAGGTAGCCGAGCTCCACGATGGACGGAGCGTTGCGTGCGAGCGTGGCAGGGTGGCACTCGTGCATCCAGAGCGCGGCGGCGTAGAACCCCTGGCGGTCGGACTTGCTCGAGCCGCGCACGCCGACGAGGTTGCACGCAAGGCGGAGCGCGGTGTTTGGCTCGGCGGCCCACGCGTCGGCTAAGAGGGAGGTCACCCTCGCAGCCGGGGTGCCGGGGACGACGTGCAAGAAGAAGTCGAGGCAGGCGTCTCCGGAGGACGCGAACGTAGGCGACCCCTTCTCCGTGAGCCTCTTCACCGGCGGCGGCTTCGTGGGTGCGGCGACGGGCGGTCCCGCCGTGGCCGCCGCCGCCGCGCGAAGGAATTCCACTGGTGGCCCGAGCAGGTTGGACGAGATGGCTCGTCGGCACGGCTGCGCCGCCATCGGTTCGCGGCTGCTAGGGTTCTTTTTTGTGGATTACTGTATTATTTGGCGATGGCTGAAGAAATGAAATGGTTGCGGATTGAAGAGTAAAGACCTGACGATGTGGGGCCGGAGATAGGCCGCTTTTCTTATAATACACGACCAATTGAGAAATACTAATCGTTTTTCACTGTGCACGAGCACTAATCCCCTTCCATTCAGAGATGAACTCGTGTAAAAAAAAGGTAACGATGAATGAACAAAACACTTATATACTCTCAAATCAGTACTTAGTATTTATGCATAATTACTTTACTTTTTAAATAATATATAAGTGGGCGTGCGCCTTGACAAAGTTTTTTTTTTTTTTTTTTTTGAAGATTGCAAACAAAGAAATAGATCTTGTCAAGTCTCATTACTTGGACTGGGCCAGCTGCATGAAGTTAATGGGAGTGGTGTACATGGCCGGCCCATCGTAGAGCGCCTGGGCCATGAGAAAAGCGGTCCGTTGGGACGGGTGCGCGCGGTCCCAGAATAGATGCCGGTCGCGGTCGGCGCAGAGCGTGGAGTTGGGCAGGCACGGCGCCGCCTGCCCGCCGCTCCCGCAGCACGCGGCGGCGACGTCCGTGTACCCGAGCGTCCGCGGGTCGGCCACGGCGTCCCGCGTGAAGCCGAAGGCGTCGCCGAGGGAGTAGACGAGGCCCGGCAGCCTGGGCGCGAGGCCGGCGAGGAGGGACCGAAGAGCGTCGTCGAAGCCGGCGGCGAGCTGGTTGAGGGTGTCCGAGCATGCTGCCGCCGGGCTCAACGCCCGCACCGCCGGCACGCAGCCGAGTAGCCAGACGTTCACGATGGCCAACTTCCTGGCGCCCATCGAGTACAATTCCTACATCCGTGGCGTGCATGATGATGGGTTCCTTTCAAAACAAAACAAAAATGAAATGCGTGATTGGCCAGTGGTAGCTACTAGCTGTGTACCGTTACGGTGGCGGAGTAGTTGGCGATGAGGTTGGCATAGAGCGCGGCGGCGTCCCTGCGCTGGTCCGCAGCCGACCTGTTGCGCGCCACCTCGGCGGCCGCGAAGACATACAGGTCGTTGTTGCCGATGCCGAGGAGGAAGACGGACTTAGAGAGCAGCGCGTCCACCGCATCGTCGGAGCCCACCGCGGCGACCATCCTAGCCTTGGTGCCGCCGAAGTACTGCACCTGCCTCGACAACGGGATGGTGCTTCCGGCGTTCTGCCATATGCGCATGCGTGTGTATATATACTCCATAGTTACTTGACTTCATGCTACGATCACCACATCCACTGATCCACATGCCGATCGATGCAGTGCACGTGTGTTAGGTGTTGGTTGCTTACAGTGGAGTCAAGGATCCCAGCTCCACCGGACGCATAGTTGACTCCAGTGGTGAGAGCGGCGTGGACCAGAGGGCCGGCGCCGGAGCTCGTCGTCGGTGCCAGCAGGGACAGGTAGGCAGGAGGGCTACCCGCCCCGAATCCCATGTTCTTCGCTGCAGCACCAGCACAAACAATTCAAGCCCAGGATGGACCGATAAATTTTACCATGGATGTTCATATTTCCTATGCAGCATATTTATAACTATTTAATTAAGCAAATAAACAACACATACAGCATGTGAGTTGTGAGCAGCAAAGCGAGAGAATAATGCGGAAATGAAACACGGACCGACGTAGTCGGCGATGTTGTAGCCGTTGCTGAACCTTCCGGTGGGGATCGAGCCCGGGAAGTCGACGCCGTTGTACGGATGGTTGGCCCTGTCGACGGCCGGCCCTGGCAGGAAGTTGTTGTTGCCGACGTCCAGTATCGAGGACCCGAACACGTACATCGCCGGTGGACGGCCGCCGGCGACGACGGGGCCGACGAGCACGCACATCACAAGGCACAGCAGGAGAAGCCGCTCCATCTCCGGGACACTGCCGGTCTGGCTACCTACTACTTGCATGATGCAGCTTGCAACTGCGAGCCCGCCGCTTTCTATATATATAGGAAAATGTAAGCCGCTGATAAGCTTTGATGATGCCGCTACCGCTTGTTTAGGCCATGTTTGGATAAACTAGGACTAGTTGTTAGTGCATATATCTGGTTGGACTATGAACTAATTGTTAGATTCTATAGACTAGTTGTTAGCATATCTGATAGCTGGGTCTTATGGATTAGTTAAGTAACAATTAGTTTAGACATTGGCTAAACTTTAGCCTACCCATAAATCCTTGTGTTTGGATCTTTAAGTGCTAAAACTTAGCTAACTAGTTGTTAGACCATCTCAAGAATACCCAAATTTTTTTCGTAAAACAATGGTGTTTTCCAACTTGCTAAAAACTATTGGTAGAAATAAATAAGGCTATCTCCAAAGATTTTTCATAATTCACTTCTAAAATATAGTAATATGACAATTAGAAATCCTATACGATTTCTAAATTATTCTAACTAATTTTATATATTCTTTCTCATTGTATATTTACATCATCAGAAATCATTTTCTAGTCTGTTCTTTTCCACGTTCTTTCACCTTTAAATGGCCGTGATATATACCACCCGAAAAACAATATATGGACGACTAGACTCGGTGCATCTTTACGCACAAAAAGATTTTTTTCTCAAGTGCTAAAAGATTAGAAGGTGGGTCTAGAAGGTGTTGGAGATATATTTTTTTATTATTCTTTGGAGGGAAGAATTAGTTCAAGATATGCCTTGCCCTGACTTTGTGAGTCGGAAAAATTAAGTTGATTTCTGTTTAATTTGGCGCAAAGGACCAGGCAATGCGGAGGTACTCCTGCTAGCTTGTACAAGCTAGCCACGCACGTAATCATGCTCAATAATAATAATAATAATAAATAAATAATAATAATAAATAATAATAATAATTAATAGAAGGATGACCACTCCACTACTAGAGAACAGACCTTTGAACGATCTATCAATTGAGCTTTAGTCTCGACCAAAAATTGTGTCCGGGGCTAAAGATCTTTAGTCCCGGTTGGTAATACTAACTTTTAGCAGGTCCTTCCTGAGTGGATTCAAAAGAAAAACGTCTAGAACTATATCATGTGAGTTGTGTAGCTTAGTTGGTAAGCGTGCATGAGACGAGAGGTGCTGAGTTCGAATCTCACACAACACGCATTTATTTTTTCTCCCTCTCAGTCCCGGTTGGCATACCGGCCGAGAAGTCCCGGTTGGCATACCCGGGACTAAAAGCTTGTTTCAACCGGGGCTAGTGCTCAATCGATCGAGATCAGATTGCCCTGAAAGCGATGTCGGTTGGCATACGGCCGGGAAGTCCCGGTTGGCATACCCAGGACTAAAAGCTTGTTTCAACCGGGGCTAGTGCTCAATCGATCGAGATCAGATTGCCCTGAAAGCGATGCAACGGAATGAAATGAATCTGGACTGTCATCGGTGAGCCGATCGCAAACGCGACTTTAACAATCTCCGTTACATAATTTTTGCGTCAGCATTACTCCGCTATGCGTATGCTAACTGGTCCGTATTAAATTTAATGTAGTGGCGGCTAACATATGTCTGACTTCCCATATACAGGCCACGTTCAGTTCGCGAAAAGACCCCAAATATTTTGCGCAGTACATGTTTTAGACGCATGCATGGAGCATTAAATGTAGGTAAAAAAAATAACTAATTGTACTTTTAGTCTGCTCATGTCGAGACGAATCTTTTGAGTCTAGTTAGGTCATATTTGGACAAAGTTTGTCAAATAACAACGAAAATGCTACAGTAACTTTTCGCCAAATATTTCACGAACTGAACAAGGCCATAGTCACAACCACTAGATTGTTCTCCAAATGTTTATATACATTATATAATAGTTGTTTTGCTTGTGTAGGCTTATAACATCCGCGATGTACGTACGGATTGGAATTCCACAAAACAGAAACATATTAATAAAAAAGAACTAGTTGAAGTAACATTTATCTGTGGGCAGTACTAGGGCGTGGGTGTAAAGGATGAGTGCTCTCGTCTCCACCATGTCCCACCACCTCGGTGCCCGCCACCCCTACCGCCGGCGAGCTACGTGCAGGGTCGAGATGGCGGACTAGAGGGGGTGAATAGTCCTTTCTAAAATTAATCGCATTGGATAACCGAAATAAATGCGAAATTAAAACTATCGGTCTAGCCAAGACTATACCCCTCTACCTATACTCTCAAGCACCTTAAAAAGATCCTAAACAAAGCAAATAAGGTGACGGGCTAGCAAGGGCTCACCTAAACAATTCTAGAAGGGAGGTCACACGTACAAACCTATGCAACTAGTACTTCAAGCACGAGGGAGCTCCTACACAATCTAGTCTAGTAAGCAAAAGCACAAAGCTCCTAAGCTCACTAGCAATGCTCAATAACAAGACTACACAAGCCAAATTAGAGAGCTCAACAAATACTTAGCTACATGAACTAAGCAATGTAACTAGCAAGGCTACACAAGCCAACTAGTTACTCATTGGAGCTACAAATATGCTACACAAGAGCAATAACACAAACATAATATATGAAAGAGTAAATACAAGCTTGTGTTAGGAGTAAGCAAACCAACGGGATGAACAAGTTGACACAAAGATTTTATCCCGAGGTTCGGTGGCTTGCCAACCACCTACTCCCCGTTGAGGCAAGCTCAAGGTTGCCGCCGGTCCTCAAGCTAGTGGTGACTACACTAGTCACACTCTCCCACAAGGAGTGCTTACCACAACCTCTAGCACTTGACCCGGCCGGACCACTTGACGCTCTTCATGTCTCGCTCAACTAGAGTTGCTCTTCGCGATCCCCGCGGGGCGAGCACAACACCCCTCACAAATCCTTCTCCGGAGCCACACTCAATCACAATGTGGGCTTCA
The DNA here is from genome assembly GCA_009763385.1 of Coix lacryma-jobi var. lacryma-jobi. Taxonomy (NCBI): domain Eukaryota; kingdom Viridiplantae; phylum Streptophyta; class Magnoliopsida; order Poales; family Poaceae; genus Coix; species Coix lacryma-jobi. The sequence continues at coordinate 15,086,407 of CM019824.1, forward strand.
CAACGGAGACACAATCCACCAAGCCGTCTAGGTGATGGCAATCACCAAGAGTAATAAGAACTCCCCAATCACAAAGATTACCTAGTGCCACCAAATGCAAATCCTCAAATGCACACACACTAGGCTCTCAATCCCTCACTCAAATTAGCACCAAGCTTGAGAGGGAGAGGAAGAGGAAGAGGTGGATCTTCACTCTCTCATACACACCCACATAGGGCTCTCAATCTCTCCAAGAAATTTCAACTCATAGCCATGGAGAGAGAGGAGACAAGAGGAAGAGGAAGAACCCTAACTTCAAATGTAGCAAACTGGAATGGAGGGGATTGGGGAAGGGGAGGGGAGCCAATCTTATCCACCAGCAGCCTGCCCTCCCGACCGTTGTTGTCCAAGATTCCATTCCCGCACTGGAAATTCCAGGCAGCGTGTCCTGGAATTTCCAGGGAGGGAGCGTCTCCCGACCGTTTCTCTGAAACCCACACTGGAAATTCCAGGCGGCGCGCCCTGGAATTTACAGGGTGGGAGCGTCTCTCCCGACCCGCACTAGAAATTCTAGTTCGGGCATAAAAACTAGTTGAAGTACTCTCTCCGTCCATAAAAACATGCAATTATAGGATCCGTGCCGGTCAATTTGGTTCAAGTTTGACCAAGATTATTGAACGCATCTTGGCCCCTAGTGGTTTCGGTGATTGGATGAAACACAAGATTACTGTGACTAACGTGTGTTTTGCAGAAACAGGGATGAGTTAGGTCACGGTAATGGCGACGATACGGGCATATGGAGTTCATGTCCCCTGGCGATGGATATCGTTTTGGTTTTCAAAGGACGGACGACGAAGACGGTGGTAGACTAGGCTAAGTGTCATATGGTGTTGGAGGACACTTAGGTAGTCTTAGGTCTTTGTTTTTCCTTTGGCCGTACTATAAAGGGGAGCGTGAATCAGTAGCTTGACCTAGATGAGTCTATTGAGGTAGGTGTGGTGCACACTTGTTATTTCATAGCCCTAGGTAGCTCAGAGAGATGCCTTAAGTCGAGAGGATCAAAAGTCGTTTAGGCCGCGTCGCGATCCGAGTTAAGTCTGCCCTTGTTACGGGCATCGGACGCTGGCCAGGTGGGCATCGGACGCGTCCGATGCTCACCCCGACTAGGGTTTAGTCTGGTGCGTGGCATCGGACGCGCCGATGTGTCCACATCGGACGCTCCCATGCCACTGTTCACGTGAGCGTGAACTGAAGGCCGCATCGGACGCTGGCATCGGACGCTGAGGGCCAGCGTCCGATGGCCATGCAGAGAGGTTCCAGAGAGGTCAAATCCACATCGGACGCGTCCGATGTGGTGGCATCGGACGCTGTCCAGCGTCCGATGTCCCTTTAAACAGTCTGACAAGAAGGTACAGTAGACCGTTGGACGAGGTCATCGGAGCGTCCGATGCTAGGCATCGGCGCGTCCGATGCCCCCGCAGAATGCCTGTCTTGTGTTGTTTTTGGATGGCCGGTTGGGGGAGTATATATACTTCCTTCCCTCCATCCATTTGAGTGTTCTTGCCACTTCCATCAGCTGAGAAACACATTGTGAGTGTGAGTGAGTGCAAGAGCCCTAGTGAGGTTGAGTGATTTGCTAATTGTGAGAATTAGACACCTCCTAGTGAGAATTGAGTAGCAAGTGTGAATCCATCCATCTTTTTGGCCTTGTGTTGGTCAAGTGAGAGTTCTAGCTTGTTACTCTTGGTGATCGGCATCACCTAGACGGCTTAGTGGCGATCGAAGAGCTTGGTGATCATCCGGAGGCATTGTGGATGACCCAAGTCAAGTTGTGACCGGTAGCAAGCGATTCACCGGGCCGGAGAGGCGAAGAATCAGCTCGTAGTGAGCACTTGATCCTTGCGCGGATCAAGGGGGAGCGATGCCCTTGCGTGGGTGCTCCAACGAGGACTAGGGGGGTGTGCCGACACCTCGATACCTCGGCAAAAAGATCGTTGTGTCATCTCTACTCTCCTCTCTACGCATTTACTTTTGAGCAATTCAATTTCGCATTTACATATTGTTCTTTCATAAGTTGAATTGCCATGCTAGAGTAGAAATGGTTTAGCGATAGTCTTTTGTGCAATTGATTCTTGTCAAACACACTTCTAGGCACTAGGGGGTTAATTGGGGCTTGATAGGTTTTATTATCCCAAGAAGTTTTAGAAAAGCCCAATTCACCCCCCCCTCTTGGGCATCTTGATCCTTTCAATTGGTATCGGAGCCTCGTGCTCTCGATTTAGGCTTAACCGCCTAGAGTTAAGATGTCCGGAGGAGATGGACCTCCTCCCATGTTCGAGGGAGACGACTTCCCATATTGGAAAATACGTATGGAGTCGTACCTAGAAGCGGTTGATGTTAAATGCCTCAATGCCGCGATCACCGGCTTTGCCAAGCCCAAAGAAGGCACAAGCCTTACTCCTAATGAGGAGGAAAATGAGAAATGGAATGCAAAAGCCAAAAATATTCTTTTTAGAGGCATTTCCAAGGATGTGTTCAACCGTGTTCGGAACCACAAAAATGCCCATGATCTATGGGACAACATTTGTGCGCTCCATGAGGGAACAAAGAGTGAGCGTGAGGAACGCTATCATTTGGTTATGCAAAAGCTTCACTCTTTTGATATGCATGCTAATGAAAGTGCAAATGAAATGTACTCACGGTTGAATGTTCTTGTAGAGGAACTCAATGGACTTGGCCTCACACAAATGCAACCATCCGATGTTGTGAGGAAGATTCTTTGTGTCCTTCCAATTGAGAAGTATGGACACATCGTGACGGTGCTACATCAAGGTGATCTTTCCACCGCTACACCAACTCAAATCTTGGGAAAGATCAATGCACATGAGATGTACATGCACATCACACCAAGTGGTGGCTCCTCCACCGAGAAGAAGAAGGACTTGACCTTCAAAGCTAGCCATGACAAGAAGGGCAAGTCCAAAGCTATTGTGGTGCATCATGAGAGCACAAGTGATGATGAAGATGATTCCAACATTGCTCTCATGGTGAGAAGGACCACCAAGATGTTGAAGAAGCTTCACAAGAATGGGGTCAACTTTGACTCAAGAAAGAAGAAGTTCTTCACAAGTAGCAAGAGGAGGCCAATCTCCGAAATGGATTGCTACAATTGCGGTGAGCTTGGCCATCTTGCTCATCAATGCACCAAGCCCAAGAAAGAGAGCTACAAGAACAAGAACAAGGGCAAGAAGTATGACTCATCAAGTGCAGATGAGAAGAAAGATGAAAAGCCCTACTACAAGAAGGATGGCAAGAAGAAGAAGCAATACCACAAGAAAGGTGGAAAGGCTTACATTGTTGGTGATTGGCTCACCGACATTGATTCCTCCGGTGGCTCATCAAATGAAGATAGTGATGATGAGAAGGAGAAGGTGGCGGCTCTAGTCATTGGCTCCTCTACACCACCACCACCACCGTCGCCATCATCATCTACACACCTATGTCTCATAGCCAAAGGTGACCGGAAGGTACAAAACGATGATGACTCTAGTGATAGTGATAGTGATGGTGAATTTGAGGCTCCCACTTATGATGAACTTGTCAAATTGCTAAATGACTACTCTAAAATCATAAGAAAGACTAGAGCTAAAAATGAAAAGCTTGTTGATGAAAATGAATCTCTTGTTGAAAAATGTGATCATGCTATTCATGCTAGTGATGAGCTAAAAAATGAACTTGCTACTATGTCATCCACTATCAAGGAGCTCAAATCCTCTAACAAGGAGCTCAAAGCTAAAAATGAGAAACTTGATAAGGTGCATAGTGACTTTACCACTAGTTATCAATTGCTCAAAGAACAATACACTCAAGTGAAAGTAGATTATGATACTCTCACCATTGCTTATGATATGCTTTCACATGAGACACTTGATGCTCCTAACCTTGTTGTTAAGTGTGACATAGCAACATCTTGTGAGGACTTGGTTAGTGAGCATGATGAGCAAAGAGCTAGTGGCAAGGGCAAGAATGTGGTTGTGGCCTATCACTATGATGATTATATCAAGATCAAGAATGAGAATGCAAAGCTCAAGGTTGATCTAGAGAAGCTTGCAACCACAAAGCAAGTCATTGTTGAGACCCAAGATGATGAGTATAGCATGACACTTGAGCTTGACATGCTAAAAGAAGAGAATAAGAGATTGAAGATGGAGAGAGATTACAAGATGACACCATCTCAATTAGAGCTCCAACAAGAGAATGACAAGCTCAAGAAAGAGAAGGAGCACCTCACCACCGGGTTGAAGAAATTCACCAAGGGACAATGTGTGGCGGAACGGTCCTAATCCCATGGCCCACAGGTCCCTGTCAGCCTCTGACAGCCGAACCTATGTTCCACGTGACCACGACAGTTCGTCACCGGGCTGCATCAGCGCCCATCGTCCGCAGGATCATCTCACCTTTCGGTTACAACACTGGATACTTTTACAAATAACATCGGAATACAGAGCGGAAGACTTAAATAACATTAGTTTTACAAACCGAGGTTCCAAATAAGATTAAAGGTGCAGTTATTACAAACCAAGTTCGGATGATAGAAATAGGCAACGTAGCGGAGTACAACAAAATAAAGATACTTGCAATCACCCAGCCCGAGGGTGTACACTTTATTCTTCGGCCTCATCGGCCTCTTCCTGGACGATGGTCATGCAGCAGGGCGCAAGACACATCGGGGACTCAGTCATACCTGCAGCATGGGTAACAAACCCTGAGTACTGGGGTACTCAACAAGACTTACCCGACTAAAGAAAAGGAAGAAGACTCAGGGATGAGAGGCTTAGGGTAGTCAAGGTAAGGCTTAAGCAAGAGCAAGTATTTTGCAGAAAAGCATTTTGTAAACCTTGTTCTATTTTAGAAAGATTCAGGCATTTCTCAATTCTTCATTGTTCATGATTCATTTTACCTTCCAAAACATACCTAGTTGAGAACCACTCTCCGTTGACAGTCAGTGACCAAGTCTCCATAACCGAGGAGCAACGTTAATCCGGATAAATAATACTCAACTGAGGATCCCTATTCACACTGCATATGTAGCACCAAAGCTTGCATATGCCAACTCGTCTACCACAATTCCTCCAAGATTGGACCGGTCCTACGCCACCCGGAAGTACAGTACACCACTCATATCCAGGCACGACGACCACGTGGGTACAAGCTACTTCCGCCATCTCGCCACTCCCAGTGCGCGGTTGTCGGTCCCAATGAAGGAGTCCTCGGAGCCAGAGCTTTCCGAAGTATGTGAATAGTTGCAAGTCTTGACCAGCAGGCCCCCATACGGATGATCCCTAATTTTTCTGCCAGAACTATACCTCGGTTATATCTCACCCAAGCGTAATAGTCCTGTCAGTTTTTCAACCCTGTCCCGGTCGGTGTCAACTGTTGAGTCCCGGACTTCAACATGACAACACCGTATGCTTGGACAACCTCTCCTCGCTGTTGACTTGGTACGGATCAGATACTTAGCCAACAGTCGGGGAGTAAAGTCAAATTCCCATAAAAATTCTTTAAGTGATCACACTTTTGAAATTGGCATTTTATTGCAAATCTATTGAATAGCGTTACTAAGCATTTCGCAAATAATTTTTAAACAGGGCGGGGTATTTGCCGGTGGAGGTAAATAATGCAGGCAATAGGTCATCACACAACTCCTATAACCTAATGCAGTAGTGAAAGTGCATGTTGCACTTAAGTGTGATTTTGGATGATTTGATGACAATGTTGATTAAAGATCTAATATGTTTGCTAAGTGTGACACAGGGAAATGATTATCTCACTATGTACTTGAAATGTAATGCAAAGCCAAAATGATGGATTGTTGTGTGAAGATCATGTCACAAGCACAAAACAACAATGAGAATGATATTTATATAAAGGGTTATCGTATTGTGGGATAATCATAGTTCATTTATGATTGCAAAGAAAGGATTCAAAACGAAGTATGGTTGAATGGCTTGAGATGGTGAAGATAGCAAGGAAAGAGTCTTTGAGGTACTAAGCAAGGGTGAAGGGCAAGCGACGGCTTGGCGGCCGAAGAACCTAGCTAGAGTGAAGAAGAAAGTACTTGCATTTAGTCGAAGGATCAATCAAGCCTGAAGATCGCATCTAGTGGAGAATCAACATTCATAGCTACAACATTGATTGAAGTGACGTGAAACATTTGGAACTCCATTCTATCACTTGCATGAAGTCAAGTCACATGCTCAAGAAGGCTATGCTCGAAAGATATCTACTTGCAAACACGACAACCATTCCTCTCGATATGAAAAATGAAGACAAGAGGCTTTGGTTCAAATGGAGATTAACTCAAGAGGTTTAAATCTTGTCTTTCAATTCATCTTGAGTAAATAGGGAAGCCGTACTATTAAGAGGGATGCAACATATAGTAGATGCTTTTTCACAAGTGCTCAAACCAACCTAAGTGAGACATGAGAGAGCTAGAGCTAACTTTCAGCTAAGTGCTGCACTGTCTGTCCATACCGGACATGTCCGGTATGAGCCCACAGCAGTGCGGCCATCCTTCTAGCCTAGTGATGAACCTGGTGAAGGGAGTCCATACCGGACATGTCCGGTATGCATACCGGACATGTCCGGTATTTGCGAAGTTCTGCCTCGCAGCCTGTGTACGGGCGGTACTACCGACTCTTGCATCGGTACTACCGACAGGTACTACCGGAGTAATAGCGGTACTACCAGTAGGCCAAATTTGGCCCAACACAGAGAGGGTGTAAAACCCCCCTCTTAACTGGCAGTACTACCGACCTGGGGGTCGGTACTACCGAGATCCTTTTAGGGGTTTGAAAAGATGGTTGGTTAATGGTATTTCACGCGCAGTGAAGTCATACCGGACATGTCCGGTATTTGCGGTTTGGTGGCTAACAGTATCTTTGTGATGGGCGGTACTACCGCCCTCTGGGTCGGTACTACCGATCGGTACTACCGAAGTTATAGCGGTACTACCGGTAGGCCAAAATTGGTCCAACTCAGAGAGGTTGCGAAAACCCTGTGGTAACTAGCGGTACTACCGACCTTATGGTCGGTACTACCGGGCTCATTCGGGAAGTTTGAAAGTTGGCCTGTTCAGTGTGTTTCTCTCGTAGCAAAGTCATACCGGACATGTCCGGTATGAGCTGACTCAGCCAACGGCTAGAAAACGGCTAGTTTCGAATGTGGGCTTATAAATACCCCCAAGCCTCCACCTTTGGAGGCTGCTGATTCTACTGGTTCCCACACTCATTCTAAGCCTTTCAAAACACTTTCCAACCCTCTCTTAGTGAGTGATTGTCCTCTAATTGCCAAATCCATTTGTGGGTTGAGAGAGATTCAAAATTAGAGAGCAAGCCATCTCTTGAGCACTTGTGCAAATCGTCGATCTTGTTGTGCGCATTCGTTACTCTTGGACTCTACGGTCCTAGACGGTTAGGCGTCGCCGTTGAGCACCCAAGAGATTTGTGAAGTGCCTCGGAAAGTTTGTAAAGGTTCGATCTCTCCTCAAAAGAGATCAACTAGTGGAAGGAGCATTGCGGGTGAAATAGACCGCGGCTAGAGTGACCCGTGGTGTCCTCTAGAGCCCACCTTTGTGGTAGCTCGCAGCCGGCTCAACGGAGAGTAGGACCTGAGGGGGTGCCGAACTTCGGTGAAACAAATACCGTGTCATTCCTTTGTGCTTTACTTTCGGATATTTGTTATTCTTCGTTGTGCTAGTTGTTTTGCAAGCAATCAGTTTTATATATACATCATACATAGTGATTGCAGGTTGTGTGAGAAATTGGAGAAGAAAAGGAGGAGTCCCGCACAACCCGTGCATACCGGACTTGTCCGGTATTGATACCGGACATGTCCGGTATTTAGTGACTGTGCCCAATTTGTTTATCGCTTGATCTAATCTTTGTGGTGCAGGGTGTTAGCTTCTAGGTGTACTAAATACTTGACATATATTTTGTGTTTGTCTCTTAAGGGGTTGTTTTACTCCGATTGAGAGTTTCCAAGTAATTGGAAACTCACATACTAATTGCTTCCGCATTATAAGTTGTAATTTTTCTGAAAAGCCTATTCACCCCCCTCTAGGCAACACCTTAGGTCCTTTCAAGTAGTTTAACTCAAAGGCATTTTAGGTAAACTTTTATAAAAACAAGGAAGGGTTAAAATGCACCGGGGCTTGCCTTGAAGTGCAAAGAGGACAGGCTCGGGGTCGGCAGTGCAGGTGTCGGAGCTCGGGGTCGCCTCGGGGGTAGGTTCGTCAGCGGCTGCCTCGACTTTGATACCTTCTCCTTCAGACACTACACGTATGCAATGATGTATGCTTATGAGGATGCTGACAAGAACAAGAGACTTGCTAAGGCGCAGGACAATTCCACTGATTCTAGAATACAACTTTCCAACGTGAAAGTAACTTCTTAGAGTGGACATAAAGTTACTTATCTCTACCCCTAAGCAAGATTAATCAAACCTATTAAGCATCATCTAGTAAACCTAAGCATAAGTCATGCATAGCATCACAAACACCATAGACCAGCTGGGTGGGGGTCTATGAACAGTAAACAATCCCAAAAGTCACATCACAGGCCATACAACATGAACCCAAATTGCTTTTCTATTTTCCTAATTATTTAAAAAAAGGTCATTTTATGCAGTTGCTCTAAAATTTACCCAATTAATCTCATAAGTTCATTATGGTATAAATAGATGACAAAACAAATTTCATAATTTTTGGAGGTCATTCAGGTGCTTAACAAAAATCAAACATTTAATTAACAAAAGGCACTCTTCAACATTTAAAACAAATGCCCAAAAATCAACTTACTCCAAAAGGCCTCCAAATTTTACCAGAGACTAAACATGACATAACTAGCACATAAAAATTTATCTCATGATCTTTGGAGCTACACATGATTTTCTAAAAATCTAAAACCATCCATTTCTTAATTAAAAGAAGGATTTTTCATTTTCCAATTTTTGCAGAAAAGTAGGGTTTCTTATTTTTCTAAAATACTACACAGTGCAAGGAGCATACCACATTTTTCTCAGAATTTATGGAACAACAGATTAATTCTTACAAAAAAGAGAAAACAGAACACTATTCACATTTTTTTAAAAAAAGAAAAGGAGCACTGTGCTTCTTCCCCGCGGCTCGGCGCGCACGCCGGTGAGAGCGCGCGGCGGACCGGCCGCTCGGGCCACACGCTGGAAAAATAGAGGGCAGGGAGAGATTCGTGGGCTCACCGGGGGTCGGGAACGGGGAACGGCGAGGCGGTGCAAGGGTCGGAGGAGGGAGTTCGACGGCGGCGGCGCCTCGGCGGAGCTCTTCGGCGGCGAGCAAGCGTTCCGGCGGCTCTGTTCATCAAAAGGGATCACCGGTGTGCGGTTAGGAGCGCACCGAGGTGAGGGAAAGAGGACGGGGGTCGGAGGGACGGGAGGAACACTCACGGCGACGAATTTCGCCCTTCACCGCGGCGGGGCCGTTCTCCGGAGTCGGGGACGGATTGCTTGCGCCGGCGAAAGGAGGGGCGGATGGGTGAAATTAGTTGCTCGGGAAGGTAGAGAAGCTCAAGGCGAAGGTGATGGGGTGCTCAGCGGGCTCCGGGGCGGTCCGGTGGCTCGGGTTGGTGGGGTTGCGCCGGTGGCGGCAACGGCAGGAGCTCGGCGGCTTTTATAGCCGCGGGGCGGCGCTGGGGGGTCCGGGCGAGGGGTGAGGAGCGCTCGCGCGGCACTAACGGAGGTAGGGAGCAAGGTAGGGCGGCGCGACGAGGGCAGGAAGCTCGCGCGCGGCGCGGCGGCTTGCCGGCGGCCGGCATCCGCCCGCTGTCCGCGGCCGTAGGGGAAAAGGAGGAGGGTAGGGGTCGGCGAGGCGGTGGTAGGGGACCGGGGAGGTCGAGCGCCTGCGCTGACCGCGCGCGGCACGGGCGCGGGTCAGCCGGCCTGGCGTGGCCGGCGCTCCGCCGCCGGCGGCCGGGGCCCCCCTTGCTTTAAAGCTCGTGCACAGTGACGTCACCTTCCCCCTTTCTCTGAAAATTTGAAATTACTCCCAAAATTTGAACTACACAAAGAAAACTCAAAATACCAAAGTTGCTTAAAATTTTGAGATCTACAACTTTGCCAATATAAACTTTTTCTGAAACTCAATAGTTTTTGAGATAATTTTGAAAACTGAAAAGGGGACAAAATTGAAGTTTGAAAGAATTTGAAATTACTTCTGATTTTGTATTGAAACTTGAAAATCTGTAAACACCAAAGTTGTTCCTTATTGCAAGATCTACAACTTTTCTTATTGGGTCAACTTCAAATTTTGAATAGTTTTGAATTAGAAAAAAGAGGGGTGAAACTAGAGTTTGGAAATTTAGGGTTTTTCAAAAGGAATTTAAATTCTATTTCTAATTTTGAACTTTGATCAACACAACAAAACATCAAGATACTCAACTGAACAAGATTCACACAAAGCTAGACACAGAGATGAAATTACCAATTTGCCCTTATAGGAAGATTTGGGCCTTTAGGGTTTTTGAAAAAGAGATCACTACACAAGTCACCTCAGAAAAAGGTAAATGCAAAACAAGCATTAGGCAAACATAAATGCATGGCAAGAATGATTAATGACTAAAGATGATGACATGTCAGGTTAATTACATATTAATCACCAGAGGTGTTACACAATGTCTTCAAAGTGAGCTACTCATGAACACCGTCATGAAGACCAATAGGAATGGCATTGGCTTCCTTGAAGAGAAGATGAAGCAACGCAAGAGCATCACTAAGCCAAAGAAGAAGAAGATTGGAAGATGCTATGAGTGTGGAAAGGAATGTCACTTTGCTCATGATTGTGAAGAGCCGAAGCCCACACCCTTGCCCAAGCATGCTAGGCCCTTTGCTTTCAATGCTCACTACATGCTTAGACAAGATTCTAGTGGCAAGATCAAAGTCATGTTCATGGGGCCTCCTAACAAGAATAGGCCAAAGCAAATTTGGGTTGCAAAGTCACTAGTAGAGAAGGTTAAGGGACCTCAACAAGTTTGGGTCCCAAAAGGTCAAGCTTGATTTCTTATGTGTGTAGGTGAACTACAAGATCGGTGGATCTCATTGGGTGATTGATAGTGGTTGCACACAACATATGACCGGTGATCCCCGGATGTTCACCTCACTAGAAGAGAATGTCAATGACCAAGAGAAGATAACATTTGGTGACAACTCAAAGGGCAATGTCAAGGGATTGGGCAAAGTGGCTCTATCAAATGATCATACCATCTCAAATGTGCTTCTAGTTGCATCATTGAGCTTCAACTTGCTATCTGTTGGGCAACTATGTGATCTTGGCTTTCAATGTTTGTTCACCGACAAGGAAGTGGTTGTAACCAAGAAAGATGATACACAAGTGATATTCAAAGGCTTTAGATACAACAATCTCTATCTAGTGGATTTCACCTCCGAAGATGCCAACTTGAAGACATGCTTGTTCACTAAGCAATCACTTGGTTGGCTATGGCATAGAAGACTAGCACATGTTCGAATGAACACTCTCAACAAGCTATTGAAGAAGGATTTGGTTAGGGGCTTGAAGGATGTCAAATTTGAGAAGGACAAATTGTGTAGTGCATGTCAAGCCGGCAAGCAAGTTGCAAATACACATCCAACCAAAGCCTTTGTGTCAACATCAAGAGAGTTAGAGCTACTTCACATGGATCTATTTGGACCAACAACATATGCTAGCTTGGGTGGAAATCTCTATTGCCTAGTGATCGTTGATGACTACTCTAGATACACTTGGGTATTCTTTCTTCATGACAAATCCGAAGCAACCCCTTCATTCAAGAAGTTTGCCAAGAGAGCCCAAAATGAGTTTGACTTGAAGATCAAGAAGATAAGAAGTGACAATGGAAGAGAGTTCGACAACACCCACATTGAGCAATATTGTGATGAAGTTGGGATCAAGCATGAAGTCTCCGCAACCTACACACCACAACAAAATGGGGTAGTTGAGAGGAAGAACCGAACACTAATCACCCTAGCAAGAACTATGTTAGATGAGTACACTACACCGGAAAGATTTTGGGCGGAAGCAATCAACACCGCTTGCTATGCATCAAACCGGTTGTTCCCCCATCGTCTCCTTGGCAAGACCCCCTATGAGCTACTCAACAACAAGAAGCCGGATGTATCATTCTTTAGAGTGTTTGGGTGCAAATGCTACATCTACAAGAAGCGCCAACACCTAGGGAAGTTTCAACGCCGATGTGATATTGGTTTTCTTGTTGGTTACTCATTGAAGTCCAAAGCATATCGAGTATTCAACCATGCCACCGGGATGGTAGAAGAAACATGTGATGTGGAATTCGATGAATCTAATGGCTCTCAAGGAGAGCATGAAAATCTTGATGATGTAGGTGATGAACCATTGAGGGAAGCCATGAAGAACATGCCGGTTGGAGCCATCAAGCCTAAAGATGATGATGATGATGTGCAAGTCATAGATAAGCCATCCTCATCAAATGTACCACATGTTGATGACAAAGAAGGGAGAGATCCATTTGAAGATACGCATGTCTCCCATGATCAAATGGTGGTACAAGCTCAAGATGTTGATGCTCCACAAGCGGCCCCTCAAGTGGTTGATCAAAGAACTACTTCTCTACTACAAGCTCATTCTCAAGAACTCATCATAGGGAGTCCAACAAGGGGTGTAATGACTCGATCTAAAAAACTTGCTTTATATATTGAACATCACTCCTTTGTGTCTCTTGTTGAGCCTACTATTATAGATGAAGCTCTAGGTGATCCGGATTGGGTGAATGCTATGCATGAAGAATTAAACAACTTCACCCGCAACCAAGTTTGGACACTTGAAGAGCGACCCAAAGGCGCAAGAGTCATTGGAACAAAATGGGTGTTTAGAAACAAGCAAGATGATCAAGGCAAGGTTGTTAGAAACAAGGCAAGGCTAGTAGCAAAGGGGTTCTCTCAAGTTGAAGGTTTGGATTTTGGAGAGACCTTTGCACCGGTTGCAAGACTCGAAGCCATCCGTATCCTCCTTGCATATGCATCACATCATGACATTAAATTATATCAAATGGATGTGAAAAGTGCATTTTTAAATGGCTTCATAAATGAACTAGTCTATGTTGATCAACCTCCTGGGTTTGAAGACCCTAGATATCCTAATCATGTTTATGGGTTGTCCAAGGCGCTATATGGGCTCAAGCAAGCCCCAAGAGCATGGTACGAGCGCCTCTGGGACTTCCTCATTGAGAAGGGCTTCACCATTGGGATGGTCGACACCACACTATTCACCAAGAAGCTTGATGGAGAGATCTTCATTTGTCAAGTCTACGTTGATGATATCATCTTCGGGTCAACAAATGAAGCATATTGCAAGGAATTTGGTGACTTGATGTCGAAGGAGTTCGAAATGTCCATGATTGGAGAGCTCACTTTCTTCCTAGGCTTCCAAGTCAAGCAATTGAAGGAGAGGACTTTCATATCTCAAGAGAAGTATACAAAAGACCTCCTCAAGCGCTTCAAGATGGATGATTGCAAGCCTATAAAGACTCCAATGCCAACAAATGGACATCTCGACCTAGATGTGGGAGGTAACCCGGTTGACCAAACTCTCTACCGTTCTATGATTGGTAGCTTGTTATATTTGACCGCATCTAAGCCCGATATCATGTTTAGTGTGTGCATGTGTGCTCGCTTTCAAGCCGATCCTAGGGAATCACATCTCATAGCGGTGAAGAGAATCCTTAGGTACCTAAAGCACACCCCAAGCATTGGCCTTTGGTATCCCAAAGGAGCTAACTTCCAACTCGTTGGGTATTCCGATTCGGATTACGCGGGTTGCAAAATAGAAAGAAAAAGCACATCCAGAGGGTGCCATTTGCTTGGGAGATCACTAGTTTCATGGAGTTCTAAAAAGCAAAATAGTGTGGCCTTGTCTACCGCTGAGGCGGAATACATAGCCGCGGGTGCTTGTTGTGCACAAATCCTTTACATGAAACAAACCCTTTTAGACTATGGTGTAGTTCTAGAAAGGGTACCTTTGTTGTGTGACAATGAGAGCGCGGTTAAGCTTGCTAACAACCCGGTTCCACACTCTCGCACAAAGCACATAGATATTCGCCATCACTTCCTTAGAGATCATGTTTCCAAGAAAGATATATCCTTAGAGGGAGTTAGAACCGAAGATCAATTGGCGGATATCTTCACAAAACCCCTAGATGAGAACACCCTTGGTAGATTGCGAAGTGAGCTTAATGTGCTTGATCTAAGTAACTTTGTCAAAAGGTGAAAGGGGGTTGTCTTTGCATTGCATTGTATCATATGCCATGTTTAAATTATGCTATGCACATAGGCTTGTCAGACGTGGTTAAGATAACCGCCCTAAAAAGCGTGTGAAGAAGCTTACCCATGAGCAAACTTGACAAGCAACCTAGATTCAAATTCCGTATTGCATTGCATATGCATGGTTGTTGCTTTGTCGTTTCTTTTCGGTTAAGTTTTGAGCAACCGCTGTGTTCGTCCACCGCTAGGGGGAGCATTTGAGGCTCCTAATGGTTGAGTCCCCTAGTTTTGGTGGCCACATGTTGTCTCCTCGGTTTTTATTGTTTATTTTCTCTAAAAATGATATGTAGCCTATGGCAAAATATTTATAAAATTGAGGGTTTATGCGAGGATGCTCATTCTAGGTTCCAACTGGTGTTTATTTGCCTCTTATTTGAGTTGGAACTTGGTTAGGAGAGGGAGCTGCAACGGAGATCTTCGAAACGGGCCAAAGTGCAGCATCGGACGCTAGCTCCAGCGTCCAATGCCCCCACTGTACACAGCCCCGGCTGGAATAGTGTTGGCGTCGCGTCCGATGCGATCTCAACCGAGCGTCCGGTGCCTCATCGGACGCTGCCCAGCGTCCGATGCCGAGGCATAGGACGCGTCCGATGCGCGAAGAGCGTTTCTGGAGCTCTCTGGACGGGCATCGGAGCGTCCGATGCATAATCATCGGCGCGTCCGATGCCCCTTTAAGCGGCGCGGTTAGTTCCTCCAATGACTTCCGGCTCCCACATGTTGTCTTCTTCCTCGCGCTCACCCGCCCGTGCCTGATCCGCCGCGCTCCCACCCCAACCCTAGCGCCGCCATGCCCCGCCCTCCCGAGCCCTCGCCGCCGGCCACGGTTGCTCTGCCGCGCCCGTGCCCCTCCTAGTCGGCCGCTGCACCCCCGCCGGCCGCCGCCTGTCCCTCCCTCCCGTGCGCGCGCCCTTGTCCGACCCCACCTGAGTCCCTCACCGGAGCAACTCGTCGTTCTTTCTCTGGAGGTTCCCCTCGCCGGAGTCGTCCTCAAGTATCTCCTCCCTCTCCGGCGACTTCACCCCGTCAGCAGCCTTCTCGCAGTGAGCACCAACCCTCTATCTTTCATATACCTTGCCCATAAGGTGCTCGACGATATGCCTACATGACTGTTCCATCTCGTTTTGATCCCGTTACATCTCCAACCTTATGCAGTCTCTCTTGGTGTCACGTGTGGGTGCCCGAACGTCGATCCTTATCTCCTCTCGTGTTCGTTTCATCGATCGTCAGGTAGCAAAGCCACCCTCTATCACTTATCCAATTGCTTTGTTTCCATAGGTCTCGCTTACCTCTAGACTATATGCTTTTATATCCTCTCTTTTCTCGCAGCGAGTCCGAGTTCGTGGCCGTTGACAGTTGGCAGTGTCAGATAACCCGGGGCCAAGCCCGCGGGTACGGATCGAGGCCAAGCCTCGCAAGTGACAGCGCCTGAGGACCAGTGTCAGTTGGGGTTTCTTTGTCAGGGTCTTCAGGGTCAGTTGGTCTTGTTCGAGGCATTTCAGTGACAGTTGCTCTTTCAGCGTCAGTCCAGCGCTCTTTCAGCATCAGTTTCCCGTTCTTGTCATCCATGTCGCGCTGCAAGAATGTCGGTGGTGGCCCAGGTGACTCCCCTCCTCGTCCCCCTCCCGGTCAGCGGCTCGGGAAGGCGAAGTTGATCACGTGCAAGAAGCGCTCCCGAGCCGAGAGAGAGGCAGCTCAGGCACAGGCAGTGGCCGATGCAGCCGAGCGAGCAGAGCAGGGAGGCAGTTCAGGCGGACTCAGGATTGAGGACTAGTTGTCCCCCGACCAGCGCAGAGCCATTGAGGACGTTGAGCGTTTCCACCACTCACCGACTGGCACGCTTATGGCTGCCGGTCACCGGTCTACGTTCACCTCGCCAGGAGTTGAGCCCCAGAGCTCGCAGTAGGGCCAGGCAGAGGCCGAGGCAGCACAGGCAGAGGCACCAGAGGCAGAGGCACCTGAGGCAGAGGCAGCAGAGGAGGTTCCCCAGCGTCGGTCCACACGTCGCAGGACAGCGGTGCCAACCCGGCCCGATGTCCCTCTGCGGGGAGCACGTGCTCCATCGAGGCGTGCGCCCCCGCCGATCCCGCGACTGGACCTCCGTGCGGCCACCTGCTCACAGATTCAGGCCCTCAGACTAGTTCCAGTAGAGCAGTGGTTCCCCAGGGAGAGACAGGAGCAGGCAGGTCCGGACTTCTTCACTGTGCTCCAGGAGGACTTCTACCGTGGCTACAGGAATGCCGGGATTAGTCTTCGTTCCCAGCGTGTGTGCTCTCTGGAGGCTCTTGTGTCAGCGTCCGAGCAGCTCCGTCCCAGCCTCACTTACTTACCAGGCATCTCAGACCTGTTGGGGCGGTCTGGCTCTTACATAGAGGACTGGGTGTTTCAGTTCTACGCGTCTCTTTGGGTTCACCCAGACCGAGAGACCTTGGAGTTTGCTTTTGGTGGAGAGCACTACCGGTTGTTTGTGTCCGAGATCCGAGATTGGTTTGGACTCCGTCATTCTGAGACTCAGATCCATGACTTGTGCTACGGTCAGACAGAGCCTCCGAGGCGCCCTCACGGCGGTGAGCAGCCATCTACAGACCTTGTGTGTCCCTGCTTCCGGGAGCCCTTCGGAGAGGGTTCGAGCCGTGCGCCGAAGGATCTCACTCCTGCGGCCCGGATCCTCCACGAGGTGCTCCGACGCACTCTGCTGCCCCGTGTTGGGTTCCGCGAGGCGATCTCCAGGCTTCAGCTGTGGTTACTCAGTTACTTGATTCAGCAGCGGGATTTCGACATCATGGATGTGATTATTTGTGAGATGGAGGACACAGTGGCAGAGGGCATCAAGGCCCGCAGACAGCTTCCTTACGCGCACTGGATTTCGTATATCCTTTGGAAGGTTGCTGTCACTACAGGCGCTCGTCCAGCTGAGTCACTCACCGGCTCCGCGACCGTGTTCCCTGCGTATAACATGAGTCAGCTACTGGGCCACGGCCGGGATCACAGGCAGCAGCAGCAGCAACCGGACGCCCCGTCTACCTCGCGCCAGAGACCAGAGGTTCTAGAGTCACTTCAGGAGCAGGACGAGGCCGTCCGAGCACTTGCAGAGCAGGAGCTAGCAGAGCTCGAGGGTGGTGACACGTACGTTGCTGAGGACCCCACCGACAGCTCTGACGAGGACTACCAGCTCCTGCCCCGCTACCAGCCCAGAGCTCACGACTCTTAGGCCGGGCCGTCTGGTACTGCCTCCTCCGACCCAGCGTTGCTTGCTATACTAGCACGGATGGAGGAGCAGCAGAGGACAGCCACTCAAGACGTCCAGCGGCTTACCCAAGAGCTGCAGAGGTTGGCCCAGGCACAGGCCCTAGCTCAGCAGCAGGCTCAGGAGCGGTCTGATGCTCTTCAGAGACAGATGCTGGCACTACAGCAGCAGACGCTCAGCTTCATGGAGTGTCTAGCCAGCGGACCTCCCCAGTGGCAGTGGCAGCAGCCCCTTCCTCAGCACCAGATCCAGTGGCAGCCACCGGTACCTCAGCAGGAGCCGTTTGGTCCGTCGCCTCAGTTTCAGCAGTTGTCGTCTTTTGGCCAGAGCTCCTCCCAGTTCACCTCTTTTACTACTCCGCCTGGAGGAGCTCCTGTTTTCAGTCCTCTGCGCACAGGATTCACGCCACGACCGACGGATTCCCTGTATACGACTACTACCACAGTGACGAGGGATCTGTCGGCCTCCTTCAGTGAGCTTACTGGCTTCCTGACGCCTGACCTACCGGACCCTGTTCTTACGTCTACGGCTCCTGTCACTTCCACTACTGAGACTCTTCCGAGTTCTGTAGCTTCTTCAGAGCAGACAGCGCCTGTTCACTCCGTGCAGCCTGAGTTGTCAGCTATTCCCGAGCTTCCGCACTTCGATCCTCAGGTTGACACCGTTACCGTGACTACGACAGCCTCCGAGCAGGCAGAGCAGACAGCGTCAAGACAGCCAGAGCAGCCAGAGCAGTCAGTGCCCGCGCCGACCCGGACTGCTTCACCACAGCTTCCAGCTCCAGAGGGTCCGCAGGCTACCGACACTACTTCTTCCGACTCTGAGGAGTACCTTCAGCAGTTTGAGTTCACTCAACGCTCTCCAGAGACGGCTCCTGACTCGTCTGCACCACCTCCGCCCTCCGACGCTTAGTTTGGCGCTTGATGCCAAAGGGGGAGAGTGGTCGAGTATAGCGATAGGGGGAGCGATGTGAGAGGGTTTCGATATCTTATGATGTGTTTTGTTCACATACGCTCTTTACTTATCGTATCTTTTGTGCATGTTTATGTGATATACTTGTGCTATGGACCTTGATGACATGTATGTGCTCACTATGTTATCATATATGACATGTCATTTCGTTTCGCTCATTTACTTGCGCTTAATTCTCACTTGTCTATGTACATGAGCTCTTTTACTCTTGCACTTGTTTTTCACTCTAACTTGTTGAGTGCAGGATGATGGCATGACATGTTTTGAACTTGCCCCTAATCATTTTCTCTTATTCATTGCAAGTTCATACATGTCATGATTTAAAAACCTCTTCTCTCTATACTTGATCTCGTGTTGTCATCAATCACCAAAAAGGGGGAGATTGAACGCATCTTGGCCCCTAGTGGTTTCGGTGATTGGATGAAACACAAGATTACTGTGACTAACGTGTGTTTTGCAGAAACAGGGATGAGTTAGGACACGGTAATGGCGACGATACGGGCATATGGAGTTCAAGTCCCCTGGCGATGGATATCGTTTCGGTTTTCAAAGGACAGACGACGAAGACGGTGGTAGACTAGGCTAAGTGTCATATGGTGTTGGAGGACACTTAGGTAGTCTTAGGTCTTTGTTTTTCCTTTGGCCGTACTATAAAGGGAAGCGTGAATCAGTAGCTTGACCTAGATGAGTCTATTGAGGTAGGTGTGGTGCACACTTGTTATTTCATAGCCCTAGGTAGCTCAGAGAGATGCCTTAAGTCGAGAGGATCAAAAGTCGTTTAGGCTGCGTCGCGATCCGAGTTAAGTCTGCCCTTGTTACGGGCATCGGACGCTGGCCAGGTGGGCATCGGACGCGTCCGATGCTCACCCCGACTAGGGTTTAGTCTGGTGCGTGGCATCGGACGCGCCGATGTGTCCACATCGGACGCGCCCATGCCACTGTTCACGTGAGCGTGAACTGAAGGCCGCATCGGACGCTGGCATCGGACGCTGAGGGCCAGCGTCCGATGGCCATGCAGAGAGGTTCCAGAGAGGTCAAATCCACATCGGACGCGTCCGATGTGGTGGCATCGGACGCGTCCGATGTGGTGGCATCGGACGCTGCCCAGCGTCCGATGTCCCTTTAAACAGTCTGACAAGAAGGTACAGTAGACCGTTGGACGAGGTCATCGGAGCGTCCGATGCTAGGCATCGGCGCGTCCGATGCCCCCGCAGAATGCCTGTCTTGTGTTGTTTTTGGATGGCCGGTTGGGGGAGTATATATACTTCCTTCCCTCCATCCATTTGAGTGTTCTTGCCACTTCCATCAGCTGAGAAACACATTGTGAGTGTGAGTGAGTGCAAGAGCCCTAGTGAGGTTGAGTGATTTGCTAATTGTGAGAATTAGACACCTCCTAGTGAGAATTGAGTAGCAAGTGTGAATCCATCCATCTTTTTGGCCTTGTGTTGGTCAAGTGAGAGTTCTAGCTTGTTACTCTTGGTGATCGGCATCACCTAGACGGCTTAGTGGCGATCGGAGAGCTTGGTGATCATCCGGAGGCATTGTGGATGACCCAAGTCAAGTTGTGACCGGTAGCGAGCGATTCACCGGGCTGGAGAGGCGAAACCCTTGCGCGGATCAAGGGGGAGCGATACCCTTGCGCGGGTGCTCCAACGAGGACTAGGGGGTGTGCCGACACCTCGATACCTCGGCAAAAAGATCGTCGTGTCATCTCTACTCTCCTCTCTACGCATTTACTTTTGAGCAATTCAATTTCGCATTTACATATTATTCTTTCATAAGTTGAATTGTCATGCTAGAGTAGAAATAGTTTAGCGATAGTCTTTTGTGCAATTGATTCTTGTCAAACACACTTCTAGGTACTAGGGGGTTAATTGGGGTTTGATAGGTTTTATTATCCCAAGAAGTTTTAGAAAAGCCCAATTCACCTCCCCTCTTGGTCATCTTGATCCTTTCAATTATAATAAAAAGTATTAGTATTTATGTTGTTAAATAAAATTATTATGAAAATATATTCTATTACTAATTTAATGGTATTTTTTGTATAAAAAATGTTAGTACTTTTTTATATAATTTTAGTCAAAGTTCAAATTGTTTGACTCCTCGGTAAGCGAGAATTGCATGTTTTGTTGGACGGAGGGAGTAACATTTATCTGTGGACAGTACTAGAGCGTGGGTGTAAAGGATGAGTGCTCTCGTCTCCACCATGTCCCACCACCCCGGCGCCCGACACCCCTACCACCGGCGAGCTAGGGTGGTTTCACCGCTGACGCTGATGAAACCCAGCTCGACAGCAGCACCACCTTCTTTCCTTCCCCGCTTCTCTCTCGCTTTCGCCGTCATCGCCATGGCTATGCCATTATTCGCCGGCCATCCCTACTGCCCGACCAACATTTGTCCCCTCGACCGACCCCTTCTAAGGCCACTGGATTATAGGTAAAAAGACGACCTGACTCGCCGAAATCTTAGGCAACGCCGAAGTTGGTGAAGAGAGAGGACAGGCGCAAACGACGGGGAGCAGCGGTTGGCGAATTAGACGTCTCCTCTCTTTCCGCGCGCATCGATGGGTGTGTGCGCCGAGCGTCACGAGCGGTGCGCTCGCAATGAAACATTTCCGTTTATATATAGGTGTTGTTTACTTCGCCCAAAAGACCCCAAAAATTTTCTAGATTCTCCGTTACATCGAATCTTTAGACGTATGCATGAAGCATTAAATATAGGTAAAAAATAACTAATTGTACTTTTAATACGTACATGTCGAGATAAATTTTTTGAGTCTAGTTAGTCTATGTTTAGATAAAGTTTATCAAATAACAATGAAAATGTTACAGTAGCTGTTTCTAATTTTTTTGAGAAACTAAACAAGGCCATGCTATATAAAACACCAAAGTATCATCAGAAGCGGGTCTCTCAAAGAAGATTTTTCTTTTGAGGCGGTCAAGGACGGGCTGGTGGATGAGTCCCCAGCTGCACTTTTCCTTTGATCCTGCGATCCAGCCGGTGCGGTAACGGATGGCGTAGTTGTTGCACCAAACAGTTAATCAGGCTTCTTGATTTTTTTTAGTACAACTTAGCTTCATCTGTGAAACTGTTTTTTTAGAAAATAGTTTCATGAACAACTTACTAGATAAAACTGAGTTGTTTAAAAACAAATATATTTGGCAAAATAGTTTTACCAATAACTTTATGCATACTTGAGGGAGAGAAATGAGGGTGTAAGCTGTGAAAAGCTATTTTTTACAGTTTTATCTTAACTTTTAGCTTATGCTTATGTGAGAGGAGACATCTTTATGGATAAACCTGTTTTTGGAAAAAAAAATATGTTTGACAAAAAAAACTCTGTACCAAACAGGCTCATAATAATATGCAGGTGCTTGCAAGGAAAGATGGATCAACGATCAAGTGTGCATTGGATACTATCACAAATCTTCTGACTACGTGCTGCAAAGTCAGTAAAATATTAGTTATCCAAAATAAGCACTGGTCTACAGCACCAAATTACCTCTCTTGCCCAGGAGCATCCCGAACTTCAAACTTACATTATTGTTGAGTCTTCCAATGCCAATGTTTCTGATAAAAAAAATGCACCAACAGTTACCTGTAATTGACCATTTGAGAAGATAAGTTGGGGAATGAAAATGCTGCAACCGAAAATAAAGTCCTTGAATCCGTAGCAGGAGAGCTATCGTTGCTGATAGTGTACAGCGCGCTTCTGCTTCAGATGTATGATGCCCAACAAGCAACAACCCAGCGAGGCCGAAGGCCACCCAGACTATAAACACACGGGGATATACATGGCTAGTGCAGTACCAAGTTTCACACATCCAACGCTTCACCAGTAAGCAGTAACAGATTCAAATTTGAAATAGGCTATCTACTAAATTTGTAGCCGCAGAGGCTCACAATGGCTAAAAACTGTAACTCGAGACCTTAGTTCAGTACATTTATAGAGGAAAAGGAGGAGAAGAAGAAGAAGAAAAATTACACATGATCTCTCAAGTAAACTTCAGCAAGAGATGACTCTGAAGGCTTCCTCAGCACCCCTACAGGCTGTGTCATGCACCTTTACCTTCCCTCGGCCTTGATCAGCTGAGAGAAGACCCGGCTCATCGACACATCAGAGAGGTCATGATCAGGCTCGTTTGACGCTCCAGCTTCTGCCATTGTCACACTGATGCTCTCAAGGGCGCCGACGTTCTGAACCTGTGATGGGAGTTCCACAATACGGTTCATGCTGTTCACATCAGAGACAGTGGAGGAATCAGCATCCTGAAGCTGCAGAACGTACTCCAGGTTCCACAGGACGTCTCCCATTGATGGCCGCTCCACACCATAGTCTGCCAGGCACTTCTCCACGGTTTCACCAAACTTCCTCAGAGAGTCTGGCCTGATCGTGCCTGAGATTCTCTGGTCGATGATCTGATGCAACTCTCCTCTCTTCTGCCACTTCATTCCCCACTCGGCCAGGTTCACCATCTCCCTGGGAAGTGTAGGGTCAATCACTGGCCTTGCACAAAGAACCTCAAGCAAAACAACACCAAAGGAGTAGACATCTGACTTCTCAGTCAGCTGTTGCCTCCGGAAATATTCAGGATCAAGATACCCAAAGCTACCCTTCACTGCAGTGCTGACATGAGTTTGGTCAAGCTCAGGCCCAGTCTTTGATAGCCCAAAGTCAGCAACCTTCGCAAGAAGGTTCTCATCAAGCAAGATGTTTGCGGACTTGACATCACGATGGATAATGGCCTTTGCAGATCCAGTGTGAAGATAGTGCAACCCCCTTGCTGCTCCAATGCAAACCTCCAGCCTCTGCTTCCAATCGAGTGAGGGGTTATCAGAGCCATAGAGATGGCTCTTGAGAGTGCCTTTCTCCATATACTCATAGACCAAGATCATTTCATTCCTTTCATCACAGTACCCAATCAGAGACACCAAATGGCGGTGGCGTAGACGCGAGAGGAGCTCAATCTCTGTACGGAACTCATTGAGACCTTGCTGAGACTTTGGGTTTCCACGCTTCACTGCAACCTTGGTCTCATCCCTCATCACTCCCTTGTAGACCTTTCCAAAGCCTCCAACTCCAATGACCCAGTTCTCATCAAAATTGTTTGTTGCTTCTTGGAGCACACTGAAGGCAAAGCGGTATCCATAGCTTCCATTCAGCCCTGATGTGAGAGTAGTACCATAAGACGTTCTGCTTCCTGTGCTGAGAGAGGTGAGGCCATTGATAGAGAAAGGCATCCAGGTCTTTGAATGCTGCTTTTCCAGAGTCTTTTTCCTACGGCAAAGAAGTACAAGAACAACAATTATTATAAATAGTCCAACACCTCCGAGGGCTGCACCAAGAATAACACCCCAATTTTTGTTTCCACTGCCAGATCCAACAGTGAAAGCAGAACCTCCGGTACTTATCTTCATAATCTCAAGCCCATTCAGAATCCCGTCAGCCTGTACATTGCTCAAGGTCGATGGGCCAATGCTGATACCAAGTTTGCTGGATGCATCATTAGATGAAAGAACCACATCTATATAGATAGGTGTAGCCAACTGACTATCAGACATTGCTGAGAGATCAAGATTATTCTGTGCAAAAAAGCCTCCAGCATATGCATTGAAGTAGAGCTGGTTAAGTGCCACACTGACAATATCACAGAAGTGAAACCTTACCAAATAGCTGAAGCCAGCATCCACATCAAACTGCCATGTCATGTTGAAAATAGCATTGGATGTATTTGTTGCTGCCAACTCTGTAGCTGTACCATAGACAATATCAGGGGCTGTCAGCTGAGTTGCTCCACCTCCACCCTTCTTATAGTTGACAGCCTTGCCATAATTGACATTTTTTGTCACAGCTGGGTTCAACAAGTACTTTTGTTCAGTCACCCAGGTCCTCGAGAGGGTATCATTGTCAGGAGTGACCTTTGGACCACCCATGTTAACCCGATATAGTGTCTCCAGTGGCTGTGTAGACAAACCAGTGTACTGCTGGACAGGGTTGACCATTTGTGCACCATCGACGATGAGATTATCTGGGACAGAGACCACCTCAATTGCGTTGACAAATGCAATTCCATTCAACGGCTTGAAGGAAATCACGAGCGTGTCACGGGTGATATTCAGGGAGTACTCCTTGAACAAGGGTGCGGTCTTGTCTGGTTGCTGGAAGTCACTAAGCAGGAGAACATCTTGGGTGGACACAGTAAATTTGGCAAGTGAAAGATCGTAGCTCTGGTAGGTGAAGGGGAAGAAGTAGAACCGGACGAAATGCCGGCCCTGCTTCTGGATAGGGAAAGTGTAGGATGATGGCTCAGTGAAGATACGGGCAGTCTGGTACAGCGCCGAGTTATCAAAAGAGGCCACCCCATTTGCTGAGGTGCCCGCAAGTATATCCTGGGAGGTGGACACCTTCACCGGAGATGCGCCATCCGCTGCGAAGGTCCTCCCGCCAACCATTGTGCTCTTCGAGGACCCACAGTCAACAAGGTAGCTGTCTGCAGGCGTGAATTGCGCTTTGCAGATGCAAAAGGATGACAAGATGCATAGCACGATGAAGGTTGTTGCAGCTTGCCGCTTCTTCCTCCCCAAAGTAGACGTCATGATGTTGACCTGAGTAAAAAGTATGTTCACAATGTTGAGATGCCATGCATGCAAAAACTGGAATCCCATCTCGAGAAGAAAAGGAAACAAAACAATCGGTACAGGCTTGAATGCAAAACTGTAATCCCATCTCGAGAAAAAGGGGAAACAAAATAATTAGTACAGCTGCGAGCTACTCCTAGGCAAGAACAAGAACATGCTGAGTTGCTCATCACTTGGAAGCATGGATCTTAAAAAATAAATTCGGAACACTAAATTCGAGCTGAATCCCCCAAAAAATTCTGGAAAACGAACCGCATCGGCAGGCTAGATCAATCTTGCCTAGCGCCCATGGCAGAAAGTGAAGAAGCTAGAAGAGGTGCGGTGGAGAGATTAACAGCTAGCAGCACTCTCCGAACTTCCGCAGCAGGGGCGGTCCCAGCAAAAGACTCTCTTTTTTACAAAAGAATAATAATCGAAGTTTGTAGGCATAATACATGTATACTGAACGTAACTGGATCAGATCAGATCAGATCAGATACGAACACAAAGAGCTTGGGTTCGGGAGGCAGGAACTGGCGTACCTGGGCGGGTGCTCGTCGCCGGCGAAGGTGCCGAAGATGCCTGGGCACCCGGCGTAGGGCGGCGTCGGCCGCGCAGTCGTCGGCACCAGAAACAGTCCGAGTCTGAGCGCACGCTAGGGACACGGGAGAATCACCGAGTGAGAGAATGCCGCGGTGCGCGGAGATCTCGCCTCGGAGGCAGCCGGCTCAAGGTAAGAGCACCCTCAACAAGGCCACCTCAGCTCTCTATAAACAGTCCACAACAGCGTCTGAAATGAATCTAAAATGAGAGAAACAAGGAGAGGGATTAAGAGCTGGAAGCGCATTACTCTCCGCACTCCGCAGCAAACAAATCGAAAGGGGCTGGACCAAGAACTGAAAGTACCACTCTTCTGTTATAATAGGGTGACGGAGCTGTTATCTTCGACAAAAATACCCTCAGTCTCGCCGGCCGATTTGCTCAGAGCAGCTCGTGCGGCGTGGCGTCCGGCGGAGGCCCGCGGCGGCTGGCTGACTTGCTCGGAGCAGGCTCCGCCCGCGCGGCGTCCGGTGGAGGCAGGCGACGCGGAAGGGCACGCGACGTTTGGCGGAGGTGACGCACAAGGCCGCGCGAGGGCCGATGGAGGCGGCGCACAACCTAGGCCGCGCGACGGCCAGCAGAGACGGCGTGCAAGAGCCGGCGGATGCGGCGCGCAGGGCTACGCGACGGCCAGCAAAGACAAGCAGGTGCCCGTGTTCGTCTCTCGTGGTCTCGTATGCCTCAGGTGGGATTGGAAGGGCAAATAGGTCATTTCACTTTTGCATTTTAGGTCAGAATAATGTTTCTATATAAGAAAAACTGTTGGAAGGGTAGTTTCAGTTTAGGGTGACACCTTTCAGTGGTATTTTGTAGGGGCAAAATCTTTTATCAGTGTTTTTTTGGAAGTCACAACATTTTAATATTTTAGAATTAACAGTATTATTTGACTGATTGTTTTTAGGACTGATTTCTTATATTTAGTTGTACCAATAAGTTGAGTTGTACTTTACTACTACTAGACTTATATTTTTTTATAACATTTTTTTATTATTGGTATAGCCCAGGCCTAGCTGGCAAAGCTGAATTGATTTGTCTAAAAAGCGGAAGAAAATTTATTTCTATAAGAGTTGAGACATTTATCATAGCATCTAAACAACATGAAATGTTCTACTCCCTCCGTCCTATTGAAAGTGTCATCCGAAAAACGTGAATGTGAGGGGAACACAGTTTTCTAAGAAAACTTTCAATGAGACGGAGGGAGTATGTTCTTACCGGACAACGGTAGTAAGCTCGAATCCAAACACTCCATTCTTTTTTTATCTCTCAGACGTGCAGTACCAATGTTTAAATAGAGTAAAATATATTTGAACAAATGTTTTGCGTGTGGAGTAACTAAAAAGTTTAGATTACTGACAAAGATTTTACTATAGTTTTCCACCCACTTAACAAAAAAACCTTACCTAATGAGTACATACCATTATACTAGGACGACTTCTGAAGCTAAAATTAAAATAAAAATAGTTATAAATCTAAAATCTAAATAAAATTTGTGAAGCTGAAACCCATTTTTATGAGAAGTCGATGGCTTCATTTCACTATTTTTTTTTTAAAAAAAACCTAAACTTTATCAAAGAAGCCTAAAATAATGAATTAGTACGGTGACAGGGTTATCACTTCGTGCAAACTTTGGGTAATGAATCATATCTATTCCAGCTCCCAAGAAGTGATTGAAGTCTTTGATTTCTTTCAAGAAAAAAAAAATCTTCTTTTGGGAAATAGGGTATGTTGTTGAATATAATGTTAAAATTTGCACTTCTTTCAAAAAGTTCGGTTCATGTGTGGGTACGTACGTACGCTGCCCTATCCACACATCCATCCAACTAGCAATATGTGTGCTGTACACGTCTCCCTTATTTCTTCCCGTTTTTATATTTTAGATTTTAGAAGAATGGCTGGTCAGAGTCATTGTAGTTTTTTTTTCTCAGAGCTTACAGTACTGTTTCAGAGGTTGTAGTATTTTTTATTTCATTTACACGAGAATAATATGTGATTGGTGGACACGGAAGTGTGGACATTCTGGAAAGGCTTCCTTGACAACCTATATAGTTATTCAAACGTGCTTTTTGTCAACGCTGAAACTCAAATTCTCAAATTGTAAAATACATAGACAGCTAATAAAAATGAACTAAAAATTATTCAATGTCCATTTGTCTTTTTCCTGAATTTTTTTATTGTGGTTGTTGTTTTAAATATTAGTCGGTTACTGCCGTTTTCGTTGGTTGGAATAATGGAACATGGGCTCCAATAGTTTGATCCCTGTCTTGTACAGTATAGATGAGGTGTCAAGTACAACATTTTTTTATTATTTCTTGGCAATCAGCGATACTTCTGGTGCCATTTTGCGCCGTGATGAGAGCTCAATTACACGGTTTCCCAAGCCATTATGGCTGTGGCCAGCTAAATAAACCGTGTACAAGACTACAAGTACAAGGTAGTACTAATATAAAATGCGTGATCTCCCAAAACGATGGCCAAATACAATACAAATTGTGTCAATTTATCAACTTTAGTAATTGGACGTTCATGCTTCTAACACATGCATGTGGATTTGGTGACTTCCATGTTCTCTACTCCCTCCGTCCCTAAACAAGTGTCTAAAAATCTGTGTTTCTCTCACAGACACGCTTTTCGGACGACACTTAAAAAGGGACGGAGAGAGTAGCTTGATATGAATGTTAACAACAACTGATGAAGCGATGGCAACTGCCAAGTCGGTATATATCTTGTCACGTGAGATGACATGATAATTCCGAAGAGGAAAAAAAGCCATGTCATGTCAGACAAGAAAGATCGATACATACAGTATATTAAACCCTTGCATCCCGTCATCCATGAGATAGTTTTTTTTTCATTTACATTGGTGACAAAAAAAACTAGAAGGAAATATATGAACACCGTTCCTGTGAGGTCCTTCACTGCCCATTTTTTCTACGCTAGTCTCTTCTACTTGTGAATAGTGTTTTTTCTTCTTCTTTTTTTGTGTGGAGGGAAACTTTGCTTAGTTGATACAGTTGGGTGGAAGACAGTTGAGCAATTAGTAGGATGATGAAACAAAAAACAAATTGGAAAACCTCCACCCAGGAAAATGAGAGCACATGGCACAGTGGTCCTATATCTCTCTCTCCATCATTGATGTCTGATTCTTGTGGGAAGCACATGCATGATAGCCTTGACCAAATCCTTAAAATCGTCCCGGTTTGATACCATCTATCTATGGAATAACCAGCCTGCACCCAGGAGACACAAGGGTTATCAATGGCTTTTTTTTGTTATATAAAAAGTGCAGTAAGTTGGGATGGTTTGGATTAGCTAGGTTTAGTTACACTAACAATTATGTCAAATTAGTTCACATTAACTAATTACTCGAGCACCTATTAGTCCTCCTATTAGGATGGACCTAGAGTAATTTTAACCAATTTTTAACTAGCTAAAATTAGGCTTTGAAATCTAAACAGGCTCTTATTAGATGTTCATATAACACACACATCCTATTTGTTACGGATATATCTCTCCAAGAGACTTGCCCTACAAAAAAGAATCAACACACTACTGAAAACGAGAATATTTCTAATAGTTGCAAAAAAATTAACAGTTATTTAAGAAAATCAACAGTGTAATTATAATAGAACAGACAATTACAGAAAACACACATGGAAAATAAGCAACTGAAGGGATAATTAAGAATTATCCTTTGTGTGTCATGCTAATATTATAGATAATTTAGAGGAAAATTTGAAATTATTGTTGGGTTTTTTTCTATTGATGGTCAAGATAACAAAGTCCATGAGCACAAAACAGAAACTAACAAAAAAATTGATAGGCCACGCACAGCCGCACAGGTGCCAAAAATGATTGCCCAAAACCTTGGTCCAAAAATATTTTTGTGGCAAGACAGGCAAATGATGACAAAAACCCTCCCAAACTCTTGATCCTCCTACGGCCTCCTAAACAACCAAACATGAACCCCGTTCCATCTCACACCTCTGGTCATGTTGTTTACATTTAACAAAAAAATGTGTGTTTACACGATCAGAATTTTCAACTTCTTCCAGTAAAGTGAGATTCTCCTAGTGTTTTAGTATTTAACATTTAGTGTAAATTTTTGCTACTAAATATCTCCCAGTTATATTGTAGGGGAATATGTTTATTTTACTTTAAGTTCTTTACTTAGTATTTGATTTTGTTTTAAAATTTAAATAGAGCTATGTATCTTTCATTGGTAGACAAGTATATATATATACACGACTCTATTTTTCGGGGGAAAATCACCCACGTGGGCTGCCTTATGGGTCCGACGTCTTCGGGCCGGCCTGAGCCCTGCTTGGGCCAGACCTAGGCTGATGACACAACACGAGGCCCAACCTCGACCCGTCTTGGCGGCCCGCCATGTTTTGATCGGCCCGGGCTGGCCTGATGGCCATGTATACCCAGGTGACAATAGTAGCACTACAATTTTATGCATAATAATTTGTAACCTTGATTTGGCGCTTTATTACGGCGGTGGAAAAAGTGTGCTCGGCTTGTGATTTGTGAAAAAAAGTAGGATATCTAGGCCTTGTTTAGATACCTCAAACTATCAACTTTTTTCACTCTCTCACCATCATATCACCATCACATCAATATTTAGACGCATGCATAATGCATTAAATGTTGGTAAAAAAATAACTAATTGTACTTTTAGTATGTACATGTCGAGACGAATCTTTTGAGTCTAGTTGGACCATATTTGGACAAAGTTTGTCAAATAACAACGAAAGTGCTACAGTTGAGAAAAAAACTCACTCCACTTATCTAAACAAGACCCTATTTTTTTCACGTCATTTTCGTTATGCTTGTGCCTCTTTTATGCAGGGTAAAAGTCCACATGAACATGACCTGGGACGATGGAATCTGGGTACCCGATCCATCAGCCTAGACCCCTATAGAGCATGGGCCAGTGATTAGCCAATTAGGCTTGCATATGTTGCTGATGGATTCGGTTGGGTGTGTTGTCGATCCGACACAAATCGAAAGAGCTCTGTCGTTTTCACTTGTTGGATAATTACGGCCTTTGTTAGGCTGATGTGATTGACACTATATTAGATACAGTATGTTGCTAAATCTGTGCACACCAGCCGGAAAAACAGCGGGCATGTTTGACCTTGTTTGGTTTTGTCGGATTAGAATAAATCGGAACTATTTTAGACTGAGAATAAATAAACCAAACCACAACCGAACGACTATTTTTTGCTATGGATTGGATTTAAAATCGGATGAGATCAATCCGGCCGGAATAGCTCCGTTCCGACGGAACGAAACAAGGCCTTAGCTAGTTCAAACAATGAAATTTGGTAATCTCTCTCTCTATTACTTACTTCAGATTACTACTAACTTCGGTATTTTACCGAACTTCCCTCTGACACTCGATCGAATGATGGGAGTACCGACTACTCGGTAGTAAATTTTGGGCTGCCTCTCACTCAATACATGAGGTCACCATCCCACCGTCAAGAGAGGAGCCAAAGATTTTTCTCTATCTGTGCCTGTGATTCTGGATTAGTATAGTATAGTACTTGAACAGAGGGAGGTGACAACCTGACGTACAGGAGTGCAACAGGACAATGACAAAGGTGGGTTGCGGCACGCCAGAGCAGAGAGCACCGCCCAGCACAGCTGTGGCCTGTGGAGGAGGAGGGCCTGTGCTCGGCTCCGCTGGGCGCCAACAAGAACCTGCTAGATAGAAAAGCAGCGGCGGTGGTGGACGGTGGTGGAGGGCGGGAGCACACACCAGACACCACTGGTCTCCTGTCCTGCCGAGTTTTTTTTAAAAAAAAACAAAATGGAAACAGCTCGCAGGAGTAACATGCATGAAACTCGGTAGGAGATAAGTAGTACAGTAGCAAATAAATCTCTAGCTAGGGAAAGGTCACCTCATCTATGATAGTTTGGGTACGGTGCAATGAACTATTCGATCGTGGGCACATGAGCTAGCTACTCCCATCTGCCCATGGTCAAATTAAAGGCCGAGGGAATTTTGGGCTGGGCCGCCGGTGAGGACGGACACCAATCAACGACGTGCCATGACCACCTCATCATCGACCGTGGAGCACGATAATCTCCGAAGATGAAACGGCGGCGGAGCCAAGTCGTCATGTCGGACTTCTGGAAGAAGCCAGCAATCGATGACTGCTGCTGGCGCAGAGAATATGAAACCCAACAACTGCTGGTCCAGGCCGTCCAGGAATGTGAAAGGCACAGCAGGGCATCACATCCAACGGCTAAGGAATGGTCATGGTTGGGCAATAAACCATGATGATAAAGCTCGACTGATACAAGAGCACTTCTCAGACTTCATGAGACATCCACCACGGAGGCAGCTTGACATCAATTGGGAGGCACTGCAGCTACCGACACATGATCTTAGTGAGCTAGAGGTACCTTTCTCAGAGGAGGAGATAAAGCACACTATCCAGCACATGTCGTCGGACAAAGCCCCAGGGCCAGACGGATACACAGGGATCTTTTTTAAATCATGTTGGGATATTATCAAAGCTGGTGTGGTCAATGCTGCAAATGCTTTCTACTCGCTGCGGATATGCAATCTAGACATCCTAAACACGTCCAATGTGGTCTTGATCCCCAAAAAAGAGGGTGTCGAGTCCATTACCGATTTCCGACCTATTAGCTTGATTCATTCATTCACCAAAATCATCGCCAAGTTACTGGCAATGCGCCTAGCGCCACACATGAGCTCCATCATCTCCACAGCACAAAGTGCTTTCATCAAAAAGAGAAGCATACATGATAATTTCATGTCTGTCCGTAACGCGGCAAGGAGGTACCATAATTCTAAGATGTCGACTCTATTCCTCAAGCTGGACATTACAAAGGCGTTTGACTCAGTGAGATGGGAATATCTACTAAACCTGCTAAACATTTTAGGCTTCCCCCGTCGATGGCAAGACTGGATTGCTGCACTACTGTTCACCTCCTCGACGAGGGTGCTACTCAACGGCATCCCAAACGCACCAATCAAGCATGGCAGAGGGTTGCGGCAAGGAGATCCCCTCTCGCCATTGTTATTCATCATAGCAATGAATCCTCTACAAAATTTACTTGATCTAGCAACGGAAAAAGGCTATCTGTCCTCGCTGAGGGGAAGAGCGGCACATCTTAGGGTGTCCATGTATGCGGATGATACAACATTTTTTCTCAAGCCAACAAGGCACGACATGCTAGCATTAGCTGATCTCCTCACTTTTTTTGGTGAGGCTTCAGGGCTCAAAACAAACTTCCAGAAGTCAACAATCATCC
Source organism: Coix lacryma-jobi var. lacryma-jobi (assembly GCA_009763385.1). Lineage (NCBI taxonomy): Eukaryota > Viridiplantae > Streptophyta > Magnoliopsida > Poales > Poaceae > Coix > Coix lacryma-jobi. The sequence continues at coordinate 15,119,495 of CM019824.1, forward strand.
CTATTCGTTGCGAAGGATTGAATTTGAACAGCATCCTAGCTGGCTCTCCTACGGAGGTCTCTCACTTCCCCATCAAGTATTTAGGTTTGCCTTTAACGGTCAAACGCCTAAAGCGAGTGGACTTCCAACCACTGGTAGACAAATCGATCAGCAAGCTGACCCTCTGGAACGGACGCCAAATCAACCCAGCAGACCATTTGGCCTTGGTTAAAGCGGTTCTCACGTCGCAGGCATTATACTTTCTCACATCACTGCGTGTCCCAAAGGCAACACTCAAGGATATTGATCGACAGAGGAAGAAATTCCTTTGGGCAGGGGCCGAGGTGCTAACCGGAGGAAAATGCAAGGTAAACTGGGCACGATCGACAAGACCAAAATACTCTGGAGGCTTAGGTATCCTTCATCTTGGGAAGTTTGCAAGGGCCCTCAGATTGCGATGGCTATGGAGGGGTTGGTCAGCAAATATGGGTATCCCTTGAGATGTGCAGGAAACGCCATGTAACAAGCTCGACAACCTCCTCTTTGCGACTTCTACAACTCTCATAATTGGGGATGGGAAAAGGGCTTCCTTTTGGAAGAGTGCTTGGCTAAACGGCCAACGACCTTGTGATGTTATGCCACATCTCTTCAGTATCTCCAAGAGAAAAAACAGAACAATACACCAAGCTCTTCTTGCCAAAAGTTGGATACGCGACATCGACCTTCGGCATCCGAGTTTTTCTGCCCAACACTTTGCCGAATACATATGTTTGTGGCGAGAGACCATGCGCATCTTGTTGAGAGCTAGCACACCAGATACCGTTACATGGAAATTCGAGGATAATGGAGAGTACTCGGCGTCGTCAGCTTACCATGCCCAATTTATAGGCTCAACCCGCAATAACTTTGAAACCATTATATGGAAACCTTGGGCGCCTTCTAAATGTAAATTCTTCAGCTGGCTTGCCATTCAAAACCGAATTTAGACCGCTGATAGATTAGAAGCGCAGAACTGGCCAAACCAAAGGATATGCCCACTTTGTAGAATACATGCAGAATCAGGTCTTCACCTCTTTAAAGAATGCAGGTTCACGAAGCGTTTGTGGAGTGACATTGTCGCATGGACAACCAATCCCCATTTACACCCGAATGCATGGCCGCCTAGTGAGTCCCTCGATAAGTGGTGGACGACCATGTCAGCTGTGCCAAGCGCAAGCAGAAGAGGCCTTCGCTCGATCATCATCCTAGTTTGTTGGGAAGTTTGGAAGGAAAGGAATGCAAGACTATTCCAACGCGTGGGGTCCCCAAATGCCGCGGTTCTCTCGAAAATCAAGGAAGAGGCGAGGGTGTGGATCATGGCAGGAGCAAAGCACTTGGCTAATCTCGTGAGCTAGCACCGCCAACAGTTTTGATCGTCCTCTTTTCTTCTTGTGATCCCTGTAATCTAGTGTCTATGTACAGTGCTTGTTTGGACGTCTCCTTCTTTTTAATATAGCGGGCAGCTCTCCTGCCGGTTCGTTTCAAAAAAAACAGCAGGGCATCAAGGGCAAGGGCAGCAGCAGCAGGAGGCACGCGACCTGACCGGTGGCTGCCGGCTGCTGCGCCTACGGGCGTCCACCAGGCAAAGGTCGTCCGCGTTCCCATTATCATCAACTCTCCGGCCTTTTCCTTCTTCTCCTTTCTTGAGGTCAAAAGGTCATCTATATTTGCACTCAAAGTTGATGGTTCTCTCCAATCCATTTCAAACTCATCGTCTCTACCGGTCCTCCAAACCCATCCTCAATTTGAGACACGAACCTATAGTTGTTTAAGGAATTTGGAAGCTATAGGAGATCCCCATTCTTGCCTCTAGTAACATTTTGTTTTTTTTTCTCCCCGTCAAAATCTTTTTTAAAAAGTTTGTAGCTCTCCTAATAATAAGTTTTGAGGTTGATATTTTCTCCTACCGCTAGAGATTATCCTAGCTAGGATCTATTTGCATCCCTCACTAAGACTAGTTGTTTGTCTAGTAGTTGCTACAAGTAATTATTGTTTGGTGGTTAAAATTTAGCCGACTGAAATTTAACCCTGTGCGATATGGATTGGGAGCTATTATAAATCACTTTAGCTTTCTCTTGACAGCTAGTTGAGGTGCGAACTAATAATTAAATAATTACTCCACCCATTAGTCTGTCTATATTTGATTAAGCCAAAAGTAAACTTTCAGTAACTAATAATTAGTCACAGTATCAAATAGATCATCAAGCTTTCCATGAAAAAGGCCCTCAAGCTAAGAACCCTTAGAGCAACCACAATGGTGCAGAAAAGTAGTCCATAGACATTAAAATATTGCCTATCAGCTAGTTGAAACACTGTGTTGGTAGTTCATAGAGGAGTCCATTGCTAAAGGTATCCATAGTGCTATGGACTGCCCATAATGAATAAACAAATAATTTTTCTCTCTAACACAAAAGCTGTCCATATAGACTACTCAGTTCATATACACCGTGACGACAACCATAACTATACTCTACTGACATAAAAGCTATTTATATGAACTAACCCGTCTATATACATTGTGGTTGCTCTTAAGATCTGCGTAATAGCGAAACGGAGGGAGTAGTCAAAACACAAACTATTTATCGCGTACTGTTCGTCGCCGGCCACTATAGTTGTTATATTTTTTTTAAACGAAATATGTTGCTATCCAACTGACAATACTCCACTCGATCTGGTTCAATTTGCACTCACTCGATCCTTGTTTCGTGGGTTAGTTCGTTCATGTGTTCACAGCTTATCCATGCTATGCGCACTACCTTTTAATTTTTTTTTATTTACAAGCCATAACCATAACGTTCTCAATTGAACTTCCTGATTTATCGCTCGCCAAAGATGATAAATAGCGGGCCGGTTATCTATCTGGGAACGTATGGTATAAAATGCAAAGCAAGATATAGAAAAGTGATGAGGGACGAAAAGATACGTAGAAAACGATTTTAATTAGAATGACTCACCAAGATAGATAACCGGCCAGTTATGTCTCCAACAGTCAAGACTCAAATTAGACACCTATTCTGATATTTGGGTAGCCTATAGTAAATGAGTTCCCTACCCAAAAACTCAGTCCTCCAACAGCGCATCTAAAAAACCCATCTCTCTCCTACGCTCACTCCCCATCTCCTCGACGCCCCTTTTCTTCTCCCGCGAAGAATCCAGCGCCGCCACTCCCTCCCTCCCCGGAATCCAGCAGTGTCGCTCCCTCTCTCCCAGATCCGGCGTCGCCCTCCCTTCCTCTCCCAGATCCGGCGCCGCCCCTCCCTCTCTCTTCCAAATCCGGCGTCGCTCGGTCCTCACCGCACCCAGGTCGCCCCTCGCCGTACCTGAGACAGACCTCGCACCGGCACCGGCGTCGACGAGCAGCCTGGCCGCGCCTCGCCGCGCCCGAGGCGGACTTTGTGCCAGCACCGACGCCAACAAGCCGCCTGACCGCGCCCGAGGCGAACCTCGCGCCGGCGCCAACGACCCGCTCCGCCGAGGCGAACTCGCGCCGGCGGCGACAACCTGCTCCGAGCCGGTACCGCCCCGCCATCGCCGTCATCCTCATCTCGTCCTAGGGCCCACCACTACGGCCACAATGATTTGTGCCGTTCCTCCTCCACGACTCTTTTTTGCGTGCTGGCAAGGCGCGTACGCAAAATGAGTCTCTCATTTGAGTCCTCTATTGGAGCATGTTCTTGGTATGCAAAAGAACTATGAGCCACCTATTTTTGCGTTTGGGTCTCTTATTGGAGTCGGTGTATATCATGAAGCTAGCATACCGTCATCGATTCCTTGACAGCGATATAAGTGTGCTAGCTTCATGACGGTTCTTACAGAAAACAGTGTTTTCTAATCTAACACACTTGTTACAGAGGATTTTAAACTGGACGCATGGTTAGGGGCCCAGCCAGTCAGAGTCCCACACCTGTAGAATCTAGATGATACAACGAACATGCAGCAAAAGATAATAATACACTCCACTTGAGCGGGCCCCCGGATTGCTGCTATTCCTCTTCAGGTGAGGTCCTCTTCGGGTGAGGTGCAGCTACACACGGCGGCGCATCATGCATGTGCCTGGAGCCCTGGACTGATGGGTGGCCAACTGGCAATAGTGCAAGCTGGGTAGCCAGTTGGACAGTTGGTTAAGGTCAAGTCTATCTGCTGCTTTGGACAGCTCATCATGCAGACCGCGCATCAGCACGTACAGCAAGGAGCTTTTTGCATTGCACAGTGTTTGGCTGGAAGGAATCGATGGCACGCAAGTCGGTTCGGACTTCGGGTGCCTGCGACTGCGCCCGTGCTGCATGTGATTAGAAAAACACTGCACACACAATGCGACTGCGAAATTAAGTTTGGCTGCACGCAAAAGCTAACTGTGTGTTTTTTTTTTGTTGTTGTTAGGTTCACACGATCGGAACCAAAAGAAAAACTCTGAACTCTCCGTAACCCTCAGGCCTAAGAGAGTCAGAGCCTCAAGAGGATGATAAGACCAAATCCAAATTCGCACTTTTTTTTTTGAGCCAATCCAAATTCGCACTTAATAAGACTGGAAAGAAAAAAAAAGGAGGAGCCTATAGAAGAAGGCTCGCTCCGTGACCACAACAAGCCCACCAAGAGATCATGCCCGCCATGCTTTCCTTCGTTTCGGCCCAATCTGTTGTATCATGGGCTTAAAGATGGTCAAACACACGAAGCAGTTTTCGTGCCGCGCGATCCGCGAGTCACGAACTCACGACGACCACCTCTGCTCACAGTGCCTACGCGCGCTGTTTTTTTTTTTACAAGAACCATAAATATTATATTAAACATCGGAATACAAGAGGTTGGGTAAGAAGAACCCAATTATACGAAAGGCACCACGAAGCGTCATGAGAAGAAAAATTACTTTTAGAGATTCTACCCCAAGAGTAGAAACCGAACAAGGAATTTTAAAAAGGATATCTGCAATCGATTGATCCAAAAGAGGCGATGAGTCCAAAATGTGCCCCAAAAGGAACACGGCGATCTCACCGGTTATTAGAAACACAGACCATCGAGGCCTCACAAGCACAGAAGCTGCAGAGGTTGAAGACTGAGCCGAAGATATAGAGGTAGGGACACCGGGCTCAGAATAAAACTATTGGCGTAAAATCGATGCAAATGGTTCATCGAAGCCTGAAATATGGATTCCACTGTTGCAGGGGATAGATGTCTCAAAAAAGTAGCAGAGTCGAGGCACTGGTGTCTTTCTTTGCTGCATATGTGTTCATCTCTTGGAGCTCCGAGGGATCCATACTGGACCCAAACCCACTGACTTTGTCGGGACCTGTTACGGAAGCGGGTTGACCTCCACCCGCTAACCCGTTTGGAGCTTATACGTGAACGGGTCGGCCTGCACCCACTAACTTGTTTGGAAAGGAGTTGAGCATCTGGATCTGGGTCACGGTGCTGTTGTAGATGCGGCGGTGGGAGGATCCTCCGAATCTGGTGATGAGGTCGTAGAAGACACCGGGCGGACAACCTCGTCGAAGACGACGGAGGCGTCGGATGCGATGTTGGCGGCGGCGGCGCACGCGCGCCCTGCCGCCGTCCTCCCGCGTGGCGCGCTGCAGGTACGCCTTGGCCTCCTTGTACGCGTCAATGTGGCGCATGCGGCCGCCGTCGTACTCGGCGACGGTTACGGTGAGGGCCGGGTCCAGGATGGAGGCGAGGCGGCGCTTCAGGCGACGGGAGTAGCGCCGGAAGAACTGGTGCAGCTCGAGGCCCAGCACCGCCTGCCACAGCATGGACCACGCCATGGCAAGGAGGGTCAGCACGATGCCGGAGTTGATGCCACCCCACAGGGACGACGACGCCTCCATATTGAATTGATGATCTCCTTCTTCCCCGACGAGGAGACCGGCTGACACGGCGCGCCTGGCGGTGGCGGCCACGACGGCCGAGTCGGCGGGGCGTCGCCCCACTACGGCAGCCAGGGACGTGCTCGGCGGCGTCAGCCGGAGCCGAGCCAGAGCAGAAGAGCACCGGCTGGAACTGCATCCCCCAGATCCGCAACCTGCCTGGCAGCCGGCCGTCCAGGATGCGGGATCTCTGCAGCAGCTGGATCGGCGAGTCAGGGAGCATCCCAACGCCGAGGATGGCGTGGCTGGCTGCCGGAGCTCGGCATAGTCTTCGGAGCCCGGATTCGACAGCTGGGCTTCTTATTGGGAAGGAAAAGTGTGGGAGAAGAAGGAGGGAAAGGAGGAGGAGAAGTTGGTAGGGGAAGGAGCCGGCTCGCCTGCCCATACCGCCGGCGAGGGCGCCGGGGAGAGGGGCAGGGGGCCGGCAGGGTGGCGGAGGAGACGTTGGGAAGAAGAACAGCACAAGGCTTCTGAGAGTCGGCACTGGCCCCTCGTATCTCCGTCTCGGCGTCACTTGACTTTACAGGAGACCCCGCGCTGGCGCTGCACGTGTGCCCACTCCCATCTTGCCGCGCTGCTGCACGGTCCCATCAAGCACAGAGGTTGTCTTGAACATAAGAAAAACGCAAATCTTCTTACAATATTGAATTAATGAAGAGGATTCACTGTACATACTTTTATACTAGAACAGAAGAACAAGGGGCAAGCAATGTACCTCTGAACTGATCTGCAAACAGGCAGCCAGGCAACCAGCCCCGACTTTGGGTCATCAGCAATTCAAGGGTGAGAGCGCGGATGGGTTAAGTGCTGGCCCATTAATGGTTGAACGAAAAGCCCAAGTAATGGTTCACCGAGTATAGCTCCACGAAGCACACACAAGCTCTAATCCTCGAAACATTCACTGGTTTGAAGCCAAACATTTCAGTTCTAAAACTCTAGAACCACAGGAAAGTATAGATCTGGAAGGCAAATCCACAAATTTAGCGAAACTCCTTAAGAGGTGCTCAAAAGATATGCTTCTTCAAACATCTTCTATATAAGCTGTGGAATGATTACTCGTTGTCACTGGTTAGAGCAACGCCAGCAAAGCTCTTATTATTCAAGCTATACTCTCTGTTTTAAGAGTTGATGGGCAAAAAACCAATCTCTTAACATGGTCCCGGCGATCGGTAGCGTGTAGCAGCCGGCCACTAATGTCGATCTAAACCATCACCTGCGGCGGCGTCTAATCCTGATTTAGGTATAGATGTGGGCGCTATATTTTGGTTGGAATCGAACGTGTACGATTGTTGCGTATTCAAGGGTGCAAATTGGTGACCCTTAGGGACAACTCAAACCTTTTTAGTTTAAATATTTATACTACTTTTTCAAATGAGAACTAAAGAGGTTCGGAGGTGCCCCTAAAGGTTACCTGTTTGCACCCTTGCCTACTGTGCAATCAGCAAGCCGTGTCGAGGCCGAACAGAGGTGAAGCCAAGCCGAGACCAAAAACAGAAAACAGACGAACCCAACTCTTTTCAAAAGGAATGGCTTCTCAATTCATTCATTGTTCATGTGGGAAGGAAGGAACCATCCTTACTACACTACACGTACGAGATCTCTCTCCTCTCGAATATATAGCACAAGCTCTGTTCCTAGCTTGCAGCAGAACAGACACATCAAAGGAAATAGCAAGTCAAATTCAAAAATTGCATACAGTAAGGCTAGTCTCAATGGCTAGTTTCATCTCACAGTTTTTAAGATTTGAAATTTTAATATGAAACAACTCTCTCCCTCAATGCATAGTTTCATTGCACAATTTCACGTACTATTTAAAGCTTCTATGGGTCCACCGTTGTCTCTCTCTCCTCTCTTCCAACAATATCCTTCCTCCATGCATGTAGATGAAATGAAATAACACTCTCAATGGAGGTTTCACACACTTTCCAATATTTTGAAAACACCGCTATATAGTTTCATGGTGAAACGAATTCCTTCTCTCTCCTCCCAATTTCATGCAATTTCATGCAAATGCTGACATGACAGTCTATTTAATGTGCATGACACCCCGGTAAAACCTCCATTAAGACTAGCCTAAGGCTTCAGCACGAAATCAACTAAAGAAACATAACAGTTCATTCAATTTCCAAACAGTTCACATTTACTCGAAAGGAAGTTCACATTTACTCAAAAGGAAGACACAAGACGATATAGATTTTTTTTTTTCTTTTAGGGAGGCACAAGTACTACTTAGAACGAGAGGGAACAAAAAAAGAGTAGCTACACTTGAAACGATCAATCGAAGACGACGAGCTTGTGGTACTCCGGCCTAGAGATGGCCTTGTCCATGATGTTCCTCGGCGTCACGATTCCGTCGCCATCAAGGAACAACTTGACCATGTTCTTGGAGAAGCCGCTCACCAGCGCCACCCCCTTCTGCAATGCTGTCACAGGCACAGAATCGGAGTCCCTCAGGTTCCAGAAGACAACCTCCGGCACCACCGAGCCGTACCCGGCCTCCGTGAACTTCCTCGTGATCGCCTCGAAGTCTGTCTCCCACGGCCTCGACGACGCGAGGTCGAACTCCATGTCGCTGAACACGAACACCCTCTTCACCATCTGCTCCGGGGTAAGCTTGCCGGCGACCGCGATGTGGAGGAGCTTGTCAAACACGGCCTGCAGGTCCGTGTTCATGTTCCAATCCATGCGGCGGATGAAGCTGGTCTTGTCCATCAGGGTCCCGTCAGGGATCTGGTGCAGCTGGGGCCACGAGCTGAAGGTGATGACGCGGTGGTGCCACGGCTCGCTGCTGAGCTCCGAGACGAGGAGGCCCAGCGAGACGCAGACGTCCATTGGGAGGCCGTCCATGCTGCCCGACACGTCGCACACGGCGATGCAGTTGTGGAGCTTGCCGAGCGCCCGCAGGTCGGTCACCATGCGCTCCCACTGCAGGTCGGCGACGCCCTCGCTGTCCATGGACGCCAGGATCTCGTGCGGTAGCAGGGCGCCCGCCGCGATCTTCGCCTTGCCGGACTTGACGTCGGCGAGGTAGCTCTCGAAGCGCTCCTTGTCGCGTTTGACGAAGAGGTCCTTGTAGTTCTTCATGGCCACGGACGCCACGCGCTTGTAGACCACGTCCCGCCACGCCTTCGCCGAGATGAAGACCTCGGGGAGCTTGAGCGCACGGCGAAGGGGCACGAGCGCCTTGTGGAGGCGTTCGCGCACTCGGTAGGCGTAGAACTCGTCCTGCAAGTCCTCGGGGAGGTCGGGCGCCGAGCCCTTGGGGAAGAGGCGCCGCGCGATGGCCTCGCAGAGGAGCGTGGAGCGGTCGTAGCAGCTGTCTAGCGACGGGCACCACTTGGCGGCAAGCGAGATGTCGCAGAGCTTGCCGTCGGCGAGCTTCTGCAGGTCCTCGGCGAGGAGCTTGGCGAACAGATCCGCCGTGCAGTCGTGCAGGAGCCGGTACTTGGGGTCGCGGGCGTACCAGTTGACGGCTCTTGCCGCGGCCTCCGCGCGCCTCTTCCTGCGCGCAACGGCCGCGTCGGCTGAGAGCTTGCGGTCGCGCTCGTCGGCGGCAGCGATGCGCGCCTCCCTTGTCTCGGGGCTGCGCGGCGCGTTCCCCTTGCGCCGAGGCCTGCTCTCTCGTCGGTGGTGGACGAAACGGCGACGGCTGCCGTCGCGGTTACGGACGACGAAGCCTCCCAAGGCGGCGAGACGGGCCTTCTTCCCGGGCGTCCTCGTGGAGACCCCGCCGTGGATGATGCGGTGCAGGATCTCGGGGAGGTCCTTGAGGTAGCCGAACTCCGCGACGGGGCCCGCGTTGAGGGCGAGCGTCGTGGGGTGGCGGCCGTGCATCCAGAGCGCCGCCGCGTAGAACCCCTCGCGGTCGGACTTGCCGGTGCCGCGCACGCCGCGGAGGTTGCACGCGAGGCGGAGCGCAGTGATGGGCTCGGCCGCCCACGCGTCGGCGAGGAGGGCGGCGACGGACGCGGCCGGCGTGCCCGGGACGACGTGGAAGAAGAAGTCGAGGCAGGGGTCCCCCGAGGAGACGAACGTCGGCGACGCGTTCTCCGTGCGCGCCTTCTTCGGCGCGGGCCTCGGCTTCGGAGTCGGCCTGTTGAACTCGGCGTCCATCAGGTCCAGGAACGCGTCGCCGGTGGTGGGCATGGCCGCGGCCACCTGCGCCGCCGCCGCCGCCGCGCGCGCGGCCGCGGCGGGGAGGCTCTCCGCTGGTGGGCCGAGGAGGGTGTACGACACGGCTTTCCGGCACGCCGGAGTCGCCATTGGGTGGTAGCTAGGGTTTGGGCTCTGGGTGTTGGGAGATTTTTCTTTTGGTGGACGACGGTGCGCTTGATTTTCGTAGTGATCTGGTAGATCGGAAGGGAAGGGGATGGATTCATTTAAAGGTCAGGCCGGGTGAGGCGGTGGACTGAGGGCCAAGTCGGTGCTTCGAACCGACTATTGTGCCGGCTTCCATGTATGCTATTTTTCCTTATTTCAATTCATCATCACTCTATTGTTCCGGCTTCCATGTGTGCTATTTTTCCTTATTTCAATTCATCATCAACTGATTTGGTACCTACTCTAGCTTGCGAAGTTGCAAGGTGGGCCGTATAAAGGTGCTTAAAGTTGCAAATTACTCCCCCTCGCTCAAAATAAATCAATTTCTAGTATCACCTTTAGTCAAACTAGATTAAGTTTGACAAACTTCATGATAAAATTAACAACACTAGTGACACCAAATATTTATATATATTGCAAAAATATAATTCATGATGTATGTGATGTTATTATTGTGTCATTAATATTGATGTTCTTTTCTATTTCTATAAATTTGGTCATACTTTAAATAGTTTGACTAATATGAAATAAGCATGAACCTTCCTTTAACACTGTCTTGCTAGCCTTTAGTTTGCACAACAAACATCTGAGGTTCTTGGCGCCGACTTGCACCCATTGCTCGGCCTCATGCTTTGGTGAGTGCTGGTATTGCCGGTAATTGGGTGAAAGCGCCTCGAAAGCATCTCGTGTTCCTTTCTTTCCACAACTCCTAGGCAACGAACATGAAGATGGACTACGCACCGCGTCTGTAGGGTATGTTCCACTACATTCTTCATATCTCCCACCAGTCACTTGACCGTTAAATGTCAAAGTGGCATGGTTTTCTCTTGTCTTTACCTTGTCATTTGATTATCTCAACACGTCCACACCAAAAGCATCGGTAGACGACGTCACGCTCCTTCGTCTCTCCTCCACCATGTTCCAATAGGTCGATGGGCATGCTGACAACGACAGAGGCCCGCCAACTTGTGTTTGGATCCATGGATTAAAGTTTAGTCCTTGCACATCAAATATTTGGATGTTAATTAGAAGAACTAAACATAAGCTAATTATAAAACTAATTACACAAGGAGTGGCTAATTCATTAACACATGTTTGTTGTAGCACCACATTATCAAATCATGGATTAATTTGCTCCATTATACTCTAAAAATACCATGTAATTTTCTCCACTCTTCTAAAAAAGAACAGAAAAAGTACACCATCCGTCCACAAAAGAATGCAATTATAATGTCAGTTTTGCTTAAATTAGCTCAACTTTGATCAAGTTTATAATAAATAGTGTTAAAATTTATGTCTCTAAATAAATTTATTATGAAAATATAGTTTAGTTATAGAATATATTTTCATAATAAATAGTGTTAGCATTATTATGTCTCTATATAAATGTCAAAATTCAAATTGTTTGACTCAAAGTGAGAATTGCATTCTTTTGTAGACTGAGGGAATAGTGTGATATGCTATCAAACATTAATCCCTCTACTCTACAACAAGTCAACAAACACCAATTAATCTTAAAACATCAAAAGTTTACATTATTTATTGGTATTTTGTGAAATTATAATTATCCCAACAAATGGAATATAATATTAGGTTTGTGTTTCAGAACTAAAGTTTCTTGGTGAAAAATATTGGTCAAAATATAATGTTTCATAAATAGAATTGGATAACAATTCCAAAATGCGGAGCAACGAAGTCATAGCATCAGGAAACAGATATAACAAGCACAATGCTCTTCTTTCCAGAATTGCAGAGCTCAAATTAACTACTTGAAATTTCTGAATCAATAAATATAGAGAACACAAGTTTCGGCACGGAATCAATAAAAACTCCATTTCCAAACAGTCCACTGTTTCTCCAATTTTATTGTACAGTACGTAGGACTGACTAAAACCAAGAGCCACAAACTAGAGAGAGAGCGCGATTCAGATCTTCCAGTAGCAGCAAGTCGACACAAAGAACAAACACTTGTACCCCATCAATCCATCAATCGAAGACGACGAGCTTCTCGTACTCCGGCCAAGAGATGGCCTTATCCATCACTTCTCTCGGTGTCGGGGCCTTTTCTGACACGACCTCCTCACCATCAAGGAACAGCTTAATCATGTTCTTAGAGTAGCCGCTCACCAGCGCCACCCCCTTCTTCTCTGAGGTCACAGGCACGGACCTTGAGTTGCGCAGGTTCCAGAACACTATCTGCGGGATCGCTGCGGCGTATCCGGCCTCCGTGAACTTCCTCGTGATCGCCTCGTAGTCTGTCTCCCATGCCCTCGACTCGTATGTCTCCCATGCCCTCGACGTCGAGGGCCAATATGGGTATGACGACGACGACGCTTGGTCGAACTCCATGTCACTGAACACGAACACCTTCTTCACGATCCGCTCCGGAGGCAGCTTGCCGTCGACCGCAACCCTGAGGATTTGGTCGAACACTGCCTGGAAGTTGGTGTTCATGTCCCAGTTCATCGACCGGATAAACTCTGTCTTCTCCCAGAGGGTCTTGCCGGTGATCTTGTGCAGCTGAGGACGCTCGCTGAATGTGATGAGCCGGTGGTGCCAGGGCTCGTCGCTTAGCTCAGAGATGAGGAGGCCAAGAGCGACGCAGACGTCCATGGGGCGGCCGTGCATGCTGCCCGACACGTCGCAGATGGCAATGCAGTTGCTGAGCTTGCCGAGTGTCCGCATATCAGACACCATGCGATCCCACTGCAGTTCGGCGACCTCGGCGGCGTCGTGTTCCATTGACGCCGCCAGGATCTCGTGAGGGAGCAGGGCACCAGCCGCGATCTTCACCTTGCCGGACTTGACGTCGGCGAGGTAGAGCTCGAAGCGTTCCGTGTCGTGCTTCTGGAAGAATTCCTTGTAGTTCTTCATAGCCACGGACGCTACCCGGGTGTAGACCACGTTTCCCCACGCCTTGGCCGAGATGAAGATCTCGGGGACCTCGAGGGCGCGATGCAGGGGCACGAGCGCCTTCTTGCGGAGAAGTTCGCGCACGCGGTACGCGTAGTGCTCGTCCTTCAAGTCCTCGGGGAGCTCGGGCGACGAGCCCTTGGGGAACAGGCGTCGTCCGATGGCCTCGCAGAGGAGCGTGGAGCGGTCGTAGCAGGTGTCAATCGACGGGCACCATTTCGCGGCGAGAGAGAGCTCGCTGGTCTTCCCTTCGGCGAGCTTCTTCATGTCCTTGGCGAGGAGGTCGGCGAACAGATCCGCCGTGCAGTCGTGCAGGAGCCGGTAGGTTGGGTCACGGGCATACCTGTCCACGGCTCTCGCTGCGGCCTCCGCGCGCCTCTTCCTCCGCTCTACGGCAGCCTCAGCGGCGATCTTCCGGTCGCGCTCGTTGGCGGCAGCGATGCGCGCGCCCCTGGTGCTCCAGGGGCGTGGTGACTCCTTCCACCACGTGCGAGTCGAACTGCCGCCGCCCTTGCCAGCCCGGAATCCGCCCCTGCTGCGGCGAACGACGAAGCCTCCTGAAGCGGCGAGGCGGGCCTGCTTGCCCGGGGTCCTCGTCGATTCGCCACCGTGGACGATACGGTGGAGGATCTCGGGGAGGTCCTTGAGGTAGCCGAACTCCGCGACGGGGCCCGCGTTGAGGGCGAGCGTCGTGGGGTGGCAGCCGTGCATCCAGAGCGCCGCGGCGTAGAACCCTTCGCGGTCGGACTTGCCGGTGCCGCGCACGCCGCGGAGGTTGCACGCGAGGCGGAGCGCCGTGTTCGGCTCGGCGGCCCACGCGTCGGCGAGCAGGGAGGTAACGGTCGACGAAGGGGTCCCGGGAACGACGTGGAAGAAGAAGTCGAGGCAGGCGTCCCCCGAGGACGCGAACGTTGGCGACGCGTTCTCCGTGAACGTCTTCGCCGGCCGCGCCTTAGTCTGTTTGTTGAAGTTGGCGTCGAGCAGATCCAGGAACATGTCGCCGGTCGCGGGCGCTGCGGCCTTCGCCGCGGCGCGGAGGCTCTCCGCTGGTGGGCCGAGGAGGGTGTAGGACACTGCTCGCCGGCAAGCAGCCGCCGCCGCTGCCGCCGCCATTGGTCTTCGTCTAGGGTTTAGGCTTGGGTTTCGGGGATTTTGCTTTCGTTGATATGAGGTTTCGGGTGCAAGTGCAAATGGCGTCGGCGTTGATGATGGCGTGAAAGCAGGAGGGTTTATCAAATATCAAGTCGAGGGCGACGGGCAGTTGCTTGCGTCTTGCGTGAGAGCGAAGTCAGCGCACTGAACCGATCTTGTGGCTATCGCCTATCGGTCCAGGAATGCTAGGAAAATTAACCAAAGTTAGTTTGATTTAGCAAAATACTCTTTTGGTTCCAAATTAAATTAATTTATATAATTGTTGGAAGTCCAACTGTTTTATATTTTAAAAAAATATTTTATTTTTTTAATTAATAAACAAATTAGTGTACTGCCTAGCTTTTTCTGGCTGGCTCCAGCTAGTTTTTTCCAATTTCCCTTATAAATACCAAATTAGTATAACTAATAATCTTTTCTATAATATACTTATTTTATTCTATAGATTTTGTTACGCTTTTTCTATAAAATTTATTCGGCATCTTGAAATAGTTTTGACTCCCGGAAATTTTAAGAATTGGTGACTCCTTTTGGGATAGATAGCGTAGACAGAATCGCTGCCTTTGACGCAACGAATGTTGAGCACTAGTGGGCAGCCTTCTTCGCGTCAGGAATGGCATCTTTTTACAGGACGTCTGGCGTGGAATGTTTAACGCTGACTGACATCATCGGTGTGCCGTTGCGGACCTTTCAAGGCAAATTCAATTTACAGCTCCGAGGTATTTCAAATAGTTATTCGCCCAAAAAAAAATAAGCATGGCTAATACAACACCATCGTAAATAAATAGATAATCCAGAACGATTAGTTTACAGGATTAGAAAATCTCTACAATTAGCAAGACCAAAATAAAGCTACTACGATTATTTCAGGAAGAGCAGAGCATCGTTGAACCGGTGAAATCTGCCTGATTCATGTCTCTTCAAAACTTGCTGTCAACAGCCACTACAGTTCTCGTATACATTTCTCTTTGGCTATTATATTTTACATATTTACTATAGGGCGATGCCGGAACATTATGGGATCAACTACAAAGTCCTAAGACAACAAAAGATGATGGTACAACGTACACGTATATACAGCGAATTTTAATTTATGCTGTCGTCTATGATCAATGAGGTCAGCACGATCAGGACTACTATCGATCAGTATTCAGAAGTTGGTTCTGGCATGTCATAATTTACCTTTGCACTCCAGGGCGGAGTATAGCATGAGTTGTCATGGCAATTGGCAACCAATGACTGACCTGAACATCCAAGTAGATTCTGCATCAACCTAAAATTCAGCAGGAACTACTTTAGGCTTGTTCATTTCAAATTCCTTGGAACCACTTGGCTTGGTCTGGAGCACAGATCATTGATTGGCTCCTGTTTCTTGCTTATGCTAGAAGCCCTCCTGAGAATTAGTTTTGTGTAAGCTCCTATATATGGCTCAAGCATAGAATGATTTCACGATCTGGCTACTCCAAACATCCATGGACACTGAACTTATCACCATGTTTCATGTGCAGAAGAACTTCCCCAGTTAAGCTTAGTTGAAGAAGTATGTCGAAGTCAGAACTTCCCTCACGTCAAAGCTACCTTGTGGTGGACAGGGTGGAAATTCTAGTGATGGGAATGCTGTTTGGAACTCCTCCAGCAGCTGAATCACCAAACATATGCAAAATGCATATAATAAAACATTAGGCATAGGCAATTATTGTTGTACAGTTGTAGAATGAAGCAATTTTAACAATATGTGGAGACAATAGTTCCAGTGGCATACATTTTCAAGAATCGGCATGCTGTAAAGCTCCACAAATTGTTGTCTCAATATGTGATTCATTTGATCAACATCACATGCATGCACCCAAAATGAGTCATGAACCCCTGCATCCAAAGTAAGTTGACAAAACACAACATTAGTAACAAAATTGAACATAAATCAAAAATACAAAATGCAAATATGTTTCTATTTCATACAGGAAGACAGATGTAGATACGAGTTCTTAGGAAGAGATGCTTGTGGACAATTGTGCGAGCATCATATACATACACAGGAAAAAGCAATGGCTCTCGAGTCAGAATTCAGAATAGATTCAACATGAGACCTTCTCAATTGGTCATTTTGGCAATGTAACACTGCCCAAGATTCATTGCACATTAAAGCTACATAAAAAGTACAAGTGAAATTTTGCAGCTCCAGAGCCATCAGGTTTTGACGGTAAGTTGTTTCAAGACTTGATGCTATGGGAAAATCTAACATTAAAAAAAAAGGAAATTTTGCTGGCGGACACCGTTCTTTGATCGAATTGGCTGTTCAACAACGCTATTTTTCGTGTATGCCCAGTACCATTACAAAAACGGGTAAATTTACTCCTGGACACCGCACGCATTATTTTATTCATTTAATCGGATATGAGGGCAGAGAAGGTGGGGAAATGTCGTTTTTGCCCTCGTCTTCAACCTCTAGCTCCACACTCAATGTTTGTTGTAACACATTGAGAGGGCAAACACTTCTCCAAACAGGCGCTGGCGGACATGGCACCCAGCCAGTCGAGCGTGCGGACGCGGTCCTGGTCACGAGGACGAGGCCGCGTAGCCTCCGGCGCTGCAGGCCTTGGTGGATGCGGAGTCGTCGACAGGGAACAGCCTGGCGATGGCCCTGCGCACGCGGGCGAGGTGCACGGCGTGGAGGGACGACGCAAGGAGGCAGGACGCGGCGGCGAGCACAGCGCGGTGCGTGGCCCGAAGCGAGGCAAGCGTGAGGGACGCGGCGTTGAGGACGAGCGTCTTGATGGCGCGGTCGAAGAGGTCAGCGGCGAGGCGGTCTGCGGGGGGCCTGGCGAGCTCGGCGGCGACGGGGTCAGCGCGAGCACGCTGCGGAACGCGGCGTCCGAGGAGAGGACGGCGTCGAGGAGCTTGGAGAGGAAGGGGAGGGAGAGGAGCGGGCCTGGGGCGGCGTGCGCGGAGAGCGCGCCGAGGAGCTTGCCCCATGGCTAGCTGGAGGTTGAAGATGAGGGCAAAAGTGACATTTCCCTACCTTCTCTCCCCTCAGATCCAAGAAAATGAATAAAATAATGCGTGTGGTGTCTGGGAGCAAATTTACCAGTTTTTGTAATGGTACTGTGCAAACACAAAAAATAGCGGTGTTGAACGGCCAATTCGATCAAAGAACGGTGTCCGCCAGCAAAATTTCCCTAAAAAAAACAACTCCATCTGAAATTTAGGGCCTAAAATGGTTTCACCACTTTTTAGCGGTTCTAAGAACCATGTTCCTGCTCTCGTCTGCCCCATGCCAAATGCAGCAGCAGAGCTAGCGCCTAACACAGCAGAAGCAGGACATCAAGAACACAAGGTAAACTTTTGATTGATAGCAAGCCAGATGATTAGTTGTGTTAGTCGCTGGATCCTTGCTCTTGGAGATAGCAAGATCCTAACTCTCATCGAGAGGATGACACTTCGAGATGGGGCAATTTTCTGGGGTTTATTTCTCACACAATCTTACACAAGTGTCATTTCAACCTGAGGGGCTGGGGTTACAAATATATAGGGCTGCTAGCCAGCCAAGCATATACTAATATGCTGTCCTAGATGCTAGTCAAGATGCTGTCCTGAAAAGGCAGCAGAACTACCATGCAGATGCTGTCCTAAAAATGGTCAAGATGCTGTCCTTAACCACCATGCAGATGCTGTCCTAAAGATGCTAACAACCAGTCAATATGCTGTCCTTGAGGGGCAGCAATATCACCAGTGCAACATGTGCTGCAGCAGCCTCCCACAATGGCAGCCAACGCAGAGACTTATCCATCATTCTCCCCCTAAGTCTTGCGTGGCTCCTTGCGAGGAATCTGAACCATCCCAATCCTGGTGCGAAACTCCTGGAACTTGACTCGCCCAAGAGACTTGGTCAGGAAGTCGGCAAGCTGGTCTTGGGTGTTGATGTAGTTGGCCCGGACACTCCCCTCATCCAGGCAGCTCCTGATGAAGTGATATCTCACCCGGATGTGCTTGCTGCGCTCATGGAAGACGGGGTTCTTCGCCAAGACCAAAGCGGACTTGCTGTCCACCCGGAGCTCCACTGCCTCCGCGTCTCTGCCAAGGAGATCGCCAAGCAGCCGAGCCAGCCACAGAGCCTGAGTAGAAGCGGTAGTGGCTGCGATGTACTCTGCCTCGCAGCTGGACAGAGCCACCACCTGTTGTTTGACCGACTGCCAGCTGATCGGACACTTGCCGAGGAAGAACAGCGTCCCACTGGTGCTCTTGCTCGTGTCGATGTCGCCGGCGTGGTCGCTGTCGCTGTACCCGATGAAGTGCGCCGCCCCGGGGCACCTCGGGTAGTGCAAACCGTAGTCAGAGGTGCCCGCGACGTAGCGGAGGATCCTCTTCACGGCCTGCTGGTGCTCCGTCGTTGGTCGCTGCATGAACCGGCTCACGTAGCCAACGGCGAAAGCCAGGTCCGGTCGCGTGTGGACAAGGTAGCGAAGGCTGCCCACAATGCGCCGGTACTGTGTCGCGTCCACCTCCTCCGCCGTACTCTCACGACTCAGTTTCAGCCTCTCCTCCATAGGAGTGTGGGCTGGGTTGCAGTCGGTGAGGCCGCCTAGCTCCATGATGCGCTTGGCATAGGCGGTCTGGCGAAGAGAAATGCCAGAGCAGTCCTGGTGGACCTCGATCTCGAGATAGAAGGAGAGGAGCCCGAGGTCGCTCATCTGAAAGGTGGCCTTCATCTCCTCCTTGAATGCCTCGATCTCCTTCTCCTTGGAACCGGTGATCACAAGGTCGTCGACGTAGACGCCTACTAGCAGGGCATTGTCTCCGTTGCCCCGCCGGTAGACCGCAGCCTCGTGAGCACTCTGCTGGAACCCCATTTGCCTGAGAGTGGAGTCCAGCTTGGCGTTCCAAGCTCGAGGTGCCTGCCGCAAGCCGTAGAGGGCCTTGCGGAGGCGGAGAACCTTGTTCTCCTTGCCGGGGATAACGAATCCCGGCGGCTGGCGGACGTAGACCTCCTCCTTCAAGTCGCCGTTGAGAAAGGCAGACTTGACATCCATGTGATGGACGCTCCAACCCTCCTGGGCTGCGAGGGCGAGGAGGAGACGCACAGACTCCATCCGTGCAACAGGCGCGAAGGCGTCGTCGAAGTCGACTCCCTCTTGTTGGAGGAAGCCACGCGCCACCAAGCGCGCCTTGTGCTTGATCACTTCGCCGGCCTCGTCCTTCTTGAGCTTGAAGACCCACTTGAGAGAGATGGCGTGGTGGCCGGCCGGAAGATCGGCCAGCTCCCACGTCTTGTTCCGCTTGACGGCGTCCATCTCCTGCTCTATCGCGGCACGCCATGCCGCGTCTCTGTCCGCCTCGGCGAAAGAACGAGGCTCGCCGTCGTCCTGTGCGAGGTGCAGCTCGGCCTCGAAGTCGCGCTGCGCCAGTCCAGGGACCGGCTGCTCGCCGACGAGGTCGTCCACAGTACGGTAGCGCAAAGGCTCGCCGTCGTGGTAGGCGTCGATGCGGTCCTCGTCGTTGGACAGCGGAGTGGTGAACTCCACCGTGCGCTGCTCGTCGTGGACCGAAGCTGCCGGCGCCGAGCCTGAAGATGTTGGCGCCGGTGTAGGGGATCGAGGTGTAGTCGACGATGTCGGTGAACCCGTCGAAACTCGTGGACTCGCCGGGGCTGGTGACGAGCGAGGTGGTGGTGTAGGCGAGCTCGATGAAGACGAGCTGCTAGCTCCCCCCTCCTCCTCGAAGTGGACGTAGTCGACGACGAAATCGCTGGTCGTCGGAGTCGAGCCGTCATCCACCATCTTGCCCCACGTCCAGCCTCGCCCTTCGTCGAACACGACGTCACGCGTGGTGCGCACACGCCGTGTTACAGGGTCGAGGACGCGATAGGCCTTGGCGCCCTCCGCGTAGCCTATGAAGACCCCTGGTGAGCTCCGGTCGTCGAGCTTGCCGACGTGGTTGAGCTCCTTGACGAAGGCCAGGCAGCCAAAGACGCGGAGGTGGCTCACCGCGGGCTTGCGCCCATGCCACGCCTCGTATGGCGTCTTGTCATCAAGGGCCTTGGTGGGGGAGCGGTTGAGCAAGTGAACGGCAGTCATCACCGCCTCACCCCAGTAGATTGTCGGCATCCCTCTCTGCTTGAGGAGGGCGCGGGCAGTGGCCACCACCGTCTGGTTGCGGCGCTCGATGACGCCGTTTTGCTGCGGGGTGTACGGCGCGGAGAAGTGGCGGTGGATCCCCTTGTCGGCGCAGTACGTCGCAAACTCGGCCGCCGTGAACTCGCCGCCGTTGTTCGTGCGTAGGACCCGAAGCTTGCGGCCGCACTCCGCCTCTGCAGCAGCTTGAAGGCGCTTGATGGCGCCTGCTGCAGCTGCCTTGGTGTCGAGCAGGACAGCCCACATGTAGCGGGACACGTCGTCGACGAGGAGGAGGAAGTAGCGCCGGCCTCCAGGTGTAGCCGGAGTCACGGGGCCACAGAGGTCACCGTGCACGAGCTCCAGCTTTTCCTTGGCGCGGAAGCTCGCCTGGCGAGGAAAGGGGAGCCGCCGCAGCTTGGTGAGGACGCAGGTGTCGCAAAACTGCTCCACATGGTCGACGTGCGGCATGCCTCGCACCATCTCCTTGTTGCCGAGCTGCCTCAGGGCCTCAAAGTTGAGGTGCCCAAAGCGCTCGTGCCACCGCCAGACGTCGTCGTCGCGGCGAGCTGCAAGGCAAAGAGGTTGCCCCACCTGCGCATGAAGGATGTAGAGGCGGTTGCTCCTGTTGACCTTGGCGAGGAGTCGCCGCCGCCGATCCCAGATGCGCAGCACCCCGCGTTCGATCTCCACGCGCGATCCATTCTCATCTAGCTGTCCCAAGCTGATGATGGAGTTCCGTAACGCGGGGATGTAGTAGACACCGGTGAGCACCCGGTGCTCGCCAGTCTTGGCGACGAAGACGACAGAGCCGGCGCCCTTGATCTCCACGGTGGAGGCGTCGCCGAACTTGACGGTGCCTCGGACGCTTGAGTCGAGCTCGGAGAAGAACTCCCGCCGCCCGGTCATGTGATGGGTGGCGCCGGTGTCGAGGCACCACCCATCCACCTTGCCATTGCTGAGGCTGTCACCGAGAAGGGCTTGTGCTTTCGGCTCGTCGAGGTGAAGGAAAGCCGTTGCGGCCGATGCCGCTGGAGGTCGTTCGAGACTCGCATGAGCCATGAACAGACCCGGTTGTTCCTCCTCCTCCGCCTGCGCGACGTGAGCCTGGCCGCGTCGTGGCTGTCGACAATCCTTGGCCCAATGGCCAAGCTTGCCGCAGTTGTGGCAAGGGTCGTCTCGTGCCGGCTTCTTGCCAGCCGCGCCACCCTGGGCGCCTGCACGATCATCACCCTCTGCACGTCCTCGCGCCCCTGCCTGGGCGTCTTTGCGCGGCTTGCCACGCTTGCCGCGCTTGCGACCGCCTGTCGTGGAAGAAGGCTCCCCCTTCTTCTTGTCGCCTTGGCCGGCAGCCCACTGCTCCCGAGTAAGGAGGAGCTTCCCGCCAATGGTGACGGGTCCCGGAAGGGGTTGTGGCTCATCAAGATCAACGACCTTGAGGCAACCCAACGCCTCCTCGATAGTCGTCGTGGAGAGATCCTGCATGGACTGCATTGGGCGAGCCATCTGCTTGTACTTCTCGGGGACAACGCGGAGGAGCTTATCCACAGCTCTCTCCTCGTTGTAGGTGTCGTCTCCGAACTGCACCAACTTCTGCCACAGGGTGTTGAGACGGAGGGCAAAATCATCAATGTCCTCACCTGGCTTGAAGGCCAGGCTCTCCCACTCCTGGCGAAGTGCTTGCAGTGTAGACTTGCGGGCGCGTTCGCTGCCGATGCGTGCTGCAGCGATGGCATCCCAAGCCTCTTTGGCAGTCCGCTTGCTGGTAAGCGAGAACTGCATCTCGGGCGGGACTGCAGCGATGAGAGCGTCCAGCGCCCGTCGGTCCTGGTCGTAGTCGACGTCGCCGTAGCGGACTGCATCCCACATATGCCGCACCTGGAGCCTCACCCTCA
Organism: Coix lacryma-jobi var. lacryma-jobi; assembly: GCA_009763385.1. NCBI lineage: Eukaryota > Viridiplantae > Streptophyta > Magnoliopsida > Poales > Poaceae > Coix > Coix lacryma-jobi. The sequence continues at coordinate 15,141,755 of CM019824.1, forward strand.
TCACCGCAGCCCACTCAACGTAGTTGGTTTTGGTGAGGGAAGGCCACCCGCCGCCGGAGCCAACGTCCCTGACAACAGCAGCATGGTACTCGTGGTGACCACGATACCGAACCGGGGAGAGAGAGCCGCGCCGCCTGTGAAGGTCGCGCTCTCCTTCGACCCGTCTGCCGCCCTCGTGTGCGCCTCCTCTAGGAGCACCGCCGCCATGTGCGCCTTCTCCAGGAGCACCGCCGGCGTGTCCGAGCCTGCCTGGACTGCCACCACGCTCATGAGCGTGCGCGGCTGCCCACTGCGCTGCTCGCCCTCGCCCGGCCTCCCTCTCCAACAGCTCGAGGTCAGCGTCGGCGCTGTCGTCAGCGGAGATGGAGCTGCTGTTGCTGCCGCGCAGGACCTCTACCTCCGCTGCTGCAGCACGCGCTGCATCCGCAGCTGCTGCTGCCTCCACCTCCGCTCGGGCTGCTGCCAGCTCCGCCGCTGCCAGCCTCGACGCCCTCTCTGCTGCTGCAGCAGCCTGTGCTGCTGCTCGCTCGCGTCCCTCTGCTGCGGCGAGGTCGGCCTGCTGCTGCCGCTGCATGCTCGAGGTGACCGAGCGCTGAGAGTGTCCTGCGGACATGGCGCACTGCTGGAGAGCTGCTGCGTGGAGAGCTTGCTGCTTCTGAAGAGCTGCTGCTCGTCTGAGCAGCGGAGGAACGGTGAGCAGAGGCAGCCGGAGCTGCTGCTGCTCGCTGCGAGGCTGCGAGTGGGGCTGGTGAGGAAGTTGAGCAGGAGATGCTCAGGCTACAGGATAATTTGGCTCCGATACCACTTGTTAGTCGCTGGATCCTTGCTCTTGGAGATAGCAAGATCCTAACTCTCATCGAGAGGATGACACTTCGAGATGGGGCAATTTTCTGGGGTTTATTTCTCACACAATCTTACACAAGTGCCATTTCAACCTGAGGGGCTGGGGTTACAAATATATAGGGCTGCTAGCCAGCCAAGCATATACTAATATGCTGTCCTAGATGCTAGTCAAGATGCTGTCCTGAAAAGGCAGCAGAACTACCATGCAGATGCTGTCCTAAAAATGGTCAAGATGCTGTCCTTAACCACCATGCAGATGTTGTCCTAAAGATGCTAACAACCAGTCAATATGCTGTCCTTGAGGGGCAGCAATATCACCAGTGCAACATGTGCTGCAGCAGCCTCCCACAATGGCAGCCAACGCAGAGACTTATCCATCAAGTTGAACCATATAATGGACTTCAGATGCAGCGTACTGCTCACTATATGTGCCTTGCAACAAGAGGTAGTTGATACCACTAAGAAACGAACCTGCAAAATGAAGGCCAGCCTCCTTGCAAGCAATCGCTGTCATCATCATATGTGAACTATCCAGTGAGTGCACAAAATTCGGTGGAAAAGCTGCCTTTTGCCTTTGGATTGCGATCTGAAAATTATGTCAATTAATTAGCTATAAGAATGGAAAAAACAGGAAAAAGGTTTTGAAATAACTTAACTCACCGCATCACCCTCCCGCCGTAAAGCCAGACATTGCAAAGAAGTTCGTATCTGTATGAATAGGAGAATCAAATAGTATTTAAAAAATGAAAATGTATTAACTAAAAAGATAGCTGTGGTTAGAGGGGAAAGGTTAAATCTAGTGTCCCCAAACCATGTCAAACTATAATAATATCAAATCATGTACTCCCTCCTTATGCAGTTATGCTGGGTAAAACTTTTGCAAGGACTATTCCATGAAAGTGAAAACAATATGTAAAGAGATAATATATTTAATTCGCACATAAAGGATAGCCATCCTGTTGCATATAACAGTGCCAGTGCTGTAGGAGGCAGAAACAGAACACAAACTGCATTTTCACAACCACAGCAAGCCAGTACAAGAGGACTAAGACACAGATAGTTTCTATTATATAAAATAAAAAATGAAGCATTATGCCTTTTTCCCGTTGATTCATTCAGATTATGAAGTCCAGGGAGGCAAGGATGCATAGCATGATGCATCATGGTGTTGCAAAAATCCAGGTAATATTGCAAATTTAACAAAAGACTGCTGAGTAACTGACCATATAATTCTTATATTTCTTGTAGGGCTGAACAACTGGGAGACCAACAGGACTTGTCCACTTGACTGGTTGATTTTTTGAAGCAATCATCTGTAAAGAACTGAATGCAATTATCAAATGCCTCAACTACCAAAAATTGCTGTGCCACAAGTGTCAGAAACTGGATGTCTATGTCAAGAACTTTTATATAAGAAAAACAAACGGAATCACTTCATATACAAGAAAAGCTGGGAGTGTGAGTGTACCTTCGCACAATCACCAAGCCAGGCCATTATACCACGGGCAGATTGGAACATTTGTCCCAGTGCATCCAAAGTTACCTTCACCAGAAAATCGGAAGTCACATCATGCCTTTGCATCTCTAAGGGTGTCAACCTGAAATCACATATACGAGTACACTAAATACTACTAGTAAATCACTTACCCGAGTAGCATAACAGGATACATCATACAGCAATTTATCATCTGTGATCAGTCCTTTCTCTTGCAGTCTCTTTGTAATCTGCTGACGAGCACCAATGTATGTAACACCATAGACTGATGTCATGACTGTCTGCTTGACAAGTTTCCTATCCACCTGTAAGCTACCGATGCACATGTCCTCAACTGTTTTGTTTGATGATATAGAGTGTGCAAGAATATTTCTTATTACAATTTAGGAATACAGAGGAAGGATGGAAGAGAAGGCTAACCTGATTAACTAAAACTCTTGCTAACGAAGCAGTTGGGTTAGTAGAAGGATCCTTCATCGAGTCTTCACGTACAGCACTCAGTACCCTTCAGTCAATTTCACCAAGAATTATTATTAATTCATAATTCATACCTGCTGTAGTGAACCTAACACTAGGATGATATAAGTATGAAATTGATCATCTATAACTACAGGGTTGATCATCCAATAAAGAAGGTACATAGTTGACAAGTTAGACTTTTTGGACAAATTCTGAAGACAAGCTATGCTGTTCCACCAATCAATGCATGAACATAAAGTTATGTTGAACATCCTTCCTTCTACAAAGTCAACAAGAATGTATGTAAAAAAGAAATCATTTTGGTATCTGCTCTTTAGAAAGGTTTTGTGTGAATTATGAAAAGTAAAATTGTTCACTTTCACATGTGAATCATATTTGTGAGCAGTTATTTTTTTCAAAAAAATCCAGATAAGATACAGTAAGTTAAATGCATTCAGTACAGAACTGAAATAAGAACAAAAACGTTTTGAAAGTTGTTCATATTCAAAAGTACATCGAAAACCAATAAACAGGCGAAATTAACATGCAACCACCCTGGAGTGTAGCGCTTACAAGAGATGCGATCGGAGCAACAAGGGAACCAGCAAGAAGAAACTCACCTAGCAGCTATTTCTGAGTAGATATCTGCAGGTTTCTCTCCGGGGACAAGGTTGACAGCAACTGCGCCCATCTATAGCAGAGCATATATTAGTGTAAGAACTAAGAAACAACTTATCCATAGTACAGTATATCTGGGTAATTGCACTTTAGATTCTAGAATTTCATGAAATAGCAAGAAAATGGGAGATTTGTAAGCTGAGGTTTCAAAGGTACAATCCAGAAAGTGTTTTCTGTTCTGTTGCACATAGCAAGAACCAAGATATGATCATACTGGGGAAATGGATTGACACACTTCAAGGCTGACTCTAGCATATTGAATATCATCATCATTATATCAACCATGCACATATGAGGATTTTAAGGCAGTTGATATGCTTATCAACTAACACGATGACAACAAACTTAGTGCTCTCACTTGAACAATGCTTGCAGATATCAGACTACTTACTGCTTTCAAGAATTCTTAAAAGATAACAGAAGATTCAATGCAATGCAACTATTTATAGCTAAGAAAAATAAAGCCAAACTAATAGTGAAACTAAAAGCTAAGAAAAATAGAGCCAAACTAATAGTGAAACTAAAAGTTCTTTGCACTCTGATGATTTTCAGGATACTGTTGGGGTAATCAGACTGTATGGCAATAGTTTGCACCAAGTGCTAATTCTACTCAAACCACATCATGAGCTGCATAATAATAAAAGGATCAAAAGCTGAACAGAATTCTAAAGTTTAAACACTTACATAGTCCCTTCCAAGAGCGGCATAGTGTTGTAAACCATTGCATGAACCATCCTGATAACAAAAACAACAATAACCAACAAATTAGCAGTGTCATGGAAACGTAGGCTATGCAGAATGCTCAGAGCATCAACAAATGTGATTTCTAGGCATATGACATTAACTGTAAAATGGACTAGGATATCCTTCGACTTATCCAAATCATAAGTTAATTAATACTCCCTCCGTTCCAAATCATAAGTCCATTCCAACTTTCTTGGATAGTCAAAAAAATCTCAAGTTTGGCCAAAATAATAGAGAAATTTATGAAGACTTATGACATCAAATAGGTATACTATGAAAATACAATTAATAAAGAATCTAGTGAAACTTATTTGGTATCATAAATGTTACTATTTTATTACATAAATTTGATCAAACTTAAGATGCTTTGACTCTCCAAGAAAGTTGGAATGACTTATAATTTGGGATGGAGGGAGTACCAAAATCCTAGATTGTATCTCTTCGAAGCCAGGAAAATTAATATTGTGATGAAAACCTAATCTAAGGACATAAAAACAAATCAATACCTGATGAATAGGCAGGTGAGAGACAGCATGGTAAGGTGATGGACTTTTTAAGGCATCAGAAAGGTCCATGCATGCAGCTAAACACTGAAAAGGATCCTCAGCATTCGTCCACCAGCAATTCCCATCAACAGGATTTGCTGCTGAATCAAGTATATCTAGCAGTTGGTTCTCCACAAAAGCTAGTTTGCCCTCATGAGAAAGCTTTTCAACGCCTCCACCATATTTGTTAGCCAAATGTATCTTCAACCAGCACAACCCGGACTTTCCTAGTGGCCGCCCTTCAGCATACTCTAGAACACCCCGACAAAGATCTGAACCTAGGTGACTCAAATGAGGATGCATAGGGTATGCGCGACCACGGAAATCTAAATTGTGAGGGTAATAAAATCCATCCTCCTCTCTCATTTTACGAGCAACCTGTTTACAGAAAAGGAATAAGTATAGTTCCAGCAATGCGATAGCTGATATCATATAAACTGCACCACAGTATCTCAGCAAGAATGAACAGTAATTAGTTATACTGCATACCGAGAGTTTGAGCTCAGTGTCACATCTCTCAGCATGCAGCTCACGGTTAGTTTTCTTTGCCTTCTTTAAACTCCACTTCCATTTCTGCATTTCATCTGCATCCTCTGATTCTGGTCGTTCAGGCAGAGGAATCTACGAACAAAAGAGAAGAATAAATTGACAGTAAGCGAGGAGAATGAACAGAATAGGGAAGAAAACATAGTACAAATAATTTCAAGATTCAAAAATATTAATCATATGCAGGAACTCACGTTTGCCTTGTCCACCAGCCCTGCAATGCCCCCACCTCGACTCCAGATAGTCTCAACAACATCATGGACCCTTCTATTCACCCTCCATTTAGTACTCCCAAGGATATCTAATGCCTGGCAACATGCTAATACTTAAGCAAGCATGAAAAAATAATGGACAAGGGATATAATCATGTTAAATATCATGTGAAGCATGGACTGCATCTATAGACTTGATGGTTTTAGCTTTTGAACAAAATGAAAAAGGATTTGGAAAAGGTAACTATGGTTATCGTGGTTTAAAATTAAAAGTTAAAACACCCCATATTGTCAGGTTTATATTCAGTAGAGCAACAGAGAAGAGAGAACCCATGTGAAGTATTATTTATGCCGAGAACAACAACAATAAGAAATATAAATGCACATTGTGACATAGATGGGAGATCAGTAAACCTCAAATACTTTTCGCAGCTGTTTTCTAGGAACACTATTAATGGCATCCTTTTGGTCCTTCACACCATGTGTCCTCATAATGTATGAGGGCAGAAAAAGGTAACCACCGTTATCATAACTGCAGCAAATTATGGTTGGTGTATTCAAATCACCCGCAACAAGAAGCGGTAAGTTCTATAAATCAATACAATCATAAACATTCTTTATATATAAGGAACTTGCTGGAAAGTACAAAATTGAACACCAACATACCCTTTCCATTTCTTTGGAGGTACCAGCATAGGAAGGTAGGGTATATCAACATGCCTAGCCTGCAAGCTCGAATTAAAATAATCCTAAAATTCCCTATACACGCAAAAAAGGTGTCGAGTAGAAAAAGAAATTTGCGATTTGTCATCCCAACTTTTGGACGTGTGAGACAATGCCCACGGAAAGGAAGGTGAGTAGAATTGTTTTCCATTTAATCTTTTGGTTTTCATGATCAATAAATATATTATTATATCAGAAAAACTGATGTGGTTGGCAATGCAAAATAATCTTACAGTGCTTTCAAACCCCTCATGCACAAGATGGTCACACTCTATCACCCAATGTTTCTTCTTTAGCCTCCTGCAGGATGAAGAGAAATATCACAAACAGACTCTTGATACATCTGCGCATACTCCCTCCGTCCCATTGAAAGTGTCGTTAGAAAACCGTGTCCCCCTCACATTCACGCTTCCCGAGCGTCACTTTCAGTGGGACGGTGATGGCGATGAAACAAGGCATGCTAGTGCAACCACACAACATGGAACAGTGCAAGTGTGCAACACGGTTGTAAAGAAAAACACAGCCCTACCCATTTTCTATTATTGGCTGCCGTAGCACATGCTTGAATGCAGGTCGAATATCTGGAGAACTATCTGGCGTTTGATCAGCTGGTGGCTGCACAAATGCTGAATCCAATAATAATTCAATCAGGCGACTTCCCAACTGTAAACATGAAACGAGTGTTAGAAATTTAGAATGTGAGTGAAAAGGCTTGTGTTTCTGTTTGCACTGTACAGAAAAGGAACCTTCACTTGGGCTTCTGTGCCCCATTCCTCCAATTCCAACTCCTGTTGAACTAGCTTCTGCGCTTCACTCATCTTCCGCCTCTTAACTAAACTCTTAACACGTTTACGGCATTTAGCTTGCTCCTTCTCCAATGCTGGATCATTTTCACCTTGGTCTATCTTCTTCCTACTTTTCTGAAAGAATGACTGGACTTTGAACTGTAAAGAAAGGAAGGGCAAACACCAGCCTTCAGTCGACTGCCAAATCAATTTCCAATGAGGAACACACTAATAGGAATTAGAATGAGTGGAAAAGTAAGGAAGCTGCACTCTAGTGCACAAGGTGAATAACTGATTCTACAAGCAGACAAAATTTAAATCTCACTTTAATAGTTGCAAACTTTTAACTATCCGATGCTTTGTGATGTACAGACACATATATTGTCAAGTCACTCAAGCACATTCAGTGATCAAATTACAGGCTACAGGGCATGTATGCAGGCTTTTTATGGATTAATAGGTCAAAATCTCAGATCATTACAGCACAATTGTCAGACTATATCATTGCACAGTTCAAACCTAAACTGCAAATCTTGCCTAATGCCCTCATCAGTTCCTACAACTCCAATTAGCTCTCCAAGCCTGATTAACCCTCTTCCTCTTGTTTGGCTTGGCACTTAGCAGAACTGTAATATAAAAAGATGGAATCATATCCACTACCATTGCAATAGGTCCAGTGTTAGGTTCTCTAAGACTACGGATCATCATTCATCAATCAAAGATATTGTTTGCAGACAATGAGACAGTGGCAAGTCCCACATTGTTGTCCACAAGCAGCTCAGGAGTTCTGATCGGCATCAAAATGGTCTAGTATTGCTCCAAACCTCCTAAATAGCAGCAAACAAGCAACTCACCTCGCGCTCAACAGCCTCACCGATGCAGTGTGCAGCCTGGACAACACGGACGCTACCAGTGCCGTCCTTGCTGGACATGAGCAGGCACATCATCTTGTGCATGACGATGACGGCCAGCTTGTCGGCTGGGAGCAGAAGCAGGTACTTGGCGTAGACGTGTTTGACCCGTTTCAGTCGCTGCACGTCCTGGTCACTGGCGATGGCATCCCGCAGGGGCTCGAACCAGCCGACGAAGAGCGACTTGACGTAGGGCAGCGCGGGCGCGAGCCTGCGGTCGAGCATCTCCCGCTCGATCTCGCGGTACTCCTCGGCGGCGCGCGCCCAGGCCTCCGTCTCCGCCTTGACCTGCCGCTGCCGCAGCCGCCGGTGCTGCGCCCTCCGCGCCCGCTCCCGCTGCCTCTCCATCTCGGCGTGCCTCTCCAGCTCCAGCTCCAGCTCCAGTTCCAGCTCCAGCCCCGCCTCCCGCTCCTCCTCGTCCTGCGCCGGGATCTGGTGGTAGGTGTCGGCGGGGGAGTTGAGGAACGCGAATAGGTCGAGCCAGTGGAAGTCGTCCGTGGGCGGGGGCGGGAGCGCCGGGAGGTCGAGCGTTCCCACCGAGGGAAGTATACGGACGGCGGAAGGCGGCGGAGCGACGGCCGCCATGGGCGGCGGCGGCGACAGGCGGCGGAGCAGCGCGCGCGGCGGCGGCACGCACGCGGAGAAAGGGTAGAGGAGGAGCGGCATGCGCGCCTAGTGTCCCGCTGCGAGTCCCGGCTCCAATGGCGAGGGTCGGATTGGAATTGGATTGAAGGTGGAAGAGTGGGGAGAGGAGTGGGTAGGAGGGGGTAGGGGGGAGCGGGGAGGCGAGAAACCTCGGCAGAACCTTGGAGAGCACACGAGCGAGGCGGAGCCGTGGAGACGAAGGCGATAAGGGGGAAGGGAAATATCGAGGTAGGAGACCGACCGCGGCCGTTGGATCGCCTTCGCCTGCTCATATCGGACGGCGAGGTTTCGTGTCAACGAGCTGGCGCTGGTTCAAGCCACAAGGCTCATTTGAAGTTTTTTTTTTCTGTTGTAAAGTTTTTTTTAAAAAAAAAACTCTCATTTGACAAGTTGGTATTGGCTATATATATAGTTTTAATCACAAAATCTATTGAGCAGGACTTAAAACAGGTTATGCTGATTTATTATAAGAGAAAATCGTTCCTTTGACGACTAGTTTATATGGATTAATATCAGCTTATAGCTCAAGCAAACAAACCCTAGAATAAAAAGAACTCATACTTCTTCCATTCCAAACTACCTTGCCTAAGTTTTAGTCCCTAACTTGAGTTTTTGAAAAAAAAAATATGTTAATATTCATAATACTAAACAGCTCATGCTCCGGCGGCTGTTTATGCATTGTGCGGCTGTAACTCATGATAACATATTTTGATTGAAGTTTTACCCTCATTAAAAAAATTTGTTATATCTTAAAAATTTATATAAAATGCACAATCATCTATAACATCACGTTTTAATTTTTAAGATGTAACTCATGATAAATTTTAATGAGGGTAATTTGAAGTTATAGATGATTGTGCATTTTATATAAAATTAATCAAAATAGAGAAGATAACTTTGACCAAAATTAAAATGACATAATATAGAACAGGTGGAGTAGTATATGTGATTCAAGATCTAGATCTAGATTTGAGATATAACAAATGCAAACTTTGGTTTGTGTTTTTAAAACGTGATGTTGTGGTCATGGGACAAACCGCGAATTCTGTAAGCCATTGCATGTTACTGGTAACTCTGAATGATTTTTAAATGGTACACATTTTTCTATAGTCTAAATATCTTAATTTGATGTTAAATTTCAGGCGATGCACAAATCATCAGCACTAGCTTCCATGGACGGATCTATATGTAATTCATTGGGTGCGGGCGCAACCACAAAAATTTCGACAAATACACCGCTCAATCGCTCATGCTGCAGCAGGAGTATTTGGAATCTGGTAATTCAGCAGCTACCGACAAAGCGCATGAGACTGAGACCATGTCTTAGCCAAGTGGCATGCTGCTGCTGCTGAATCTGACATTGAACAGATGGAATGCAGTTTCAGTGTCGTTTACATCCCATATCTGGATGAACGTGCTATTCTGAACCTGCAGTCTAGTCTAGTTTCAGAGCAACCGAGCAATCGGTGTCAAGGAACTGTATGTATCCATCCTGAGTTCCTGACCCCTCCCTGTTGGCTAGAGAACATAAACTGTCTGAGTTGTTTCTAGTTATTGTTCCTTCTCTGCTGTGCCCTGCTGCAGAACAAAGCTTCAGAGGAGTTCAGACGAGACCGCTTCAGACCTTGACTATGAAGCTACTATTGTTTCTGCGGATAAGCAAACAGTAAAGGAATTGGTGCACAATTCGATACATGCATATGCATGCGCTCTTCGATATTCCAGAGCTTTAGCTTCAGTCTCGTGTCATTAGTCTCTTTCTGAAGTAACTTGTACTCTGCGAGCATTCCTCAACTCTACTGATCAGGTCCAGTCATACACAGGCCAGTGACAGTTTGCTAGCAGTACGTTCAAAGTGCAGTTTTCAGACAATGTAGTAGATGACCTGTAAATCTGTAATCTCATTACAAATAATAATACCTCTCCTTTTCCAACCGTTACTGGTTCGGATTTACACATGAGTTATCTTATATATCAGTTGTCAATTAGCAACTGCTGCGGCGGCAAACAAATCAGTAGCACCCTAGGTGACAAACTGACAACAGATTCGATCCTAATCGAAAGAATCAGCAAACCAATGAAAATTTACACACAGCATGCAGGTGCTACGCACCAACCCGAAACAAATCACCAATTCATCATCAATCATTCTACGAGGACAGTCACACAGAGACGCTAGCTACTGGAGAACACGGCCAGGAATGTCCTGAACCGGTGAACCACTACCTGCTACGTACAGCTCATCACAAATGCATGGCGACGGAGAAGTACAGCAAATTAAACTACAGCGAGGTGCGTGTGTTGTTGTTCAGTTGTTGTACTTGTACAGGTTGGGGGGGGACGGAGTTGCTTGTGCAGGGCCGGCCATCAGGCGAGCATGTCGTAGGGCCGCTCCCCGTCGATGCCCGGCGGCTCCGGCGGCGTTCGGAGGATGACGTAGAGGGAGTACACGATGCCGGGGACGTAGCACAGGGCCGTCAGGAGGAGGGAGACGAAGAACTCTGACTGCGCACGAGAACGGCAGCACGGAGCAGAGAGACTTAGGGGGTGTTTGGTTTCAGTCCCTAGAGTTTAGCCACTAAAATTTAGTGGAGGTGATTAGAGTTGTAGTGTTAAAAGTGACTTTTAGTGTGAGTGTTTAGAACTTTAGTGACTAAAAGTGACTAAATTTTAGTGGCTAAACTCTAGGGGTGGGAACCAAACACCCCTTACATTGATGCTTAATATTACGCGCATGCAGTGCAATGGTGTCTGTCGCGCGGTGTGTGTGTGGAGGTGAGAAATGCTTACGCTGCAGCAGCCGTAGCGGAAGAAGACGCCGAGCGGCGGGAGGACGACGGCGAAGATGACCTCGAGGCACGTCGAGCAGCCGCCGGAGCTCATCCTGCCGGTGCCAGGCCTCCGAAGCACACAGGAGAAGGTCGGAAAGCTTAGCTTCGCTTAGCTTAGGTGGTGCGCCGCGGCCGGTGCCTCTGCCGGACTCGGGGGTTGGCCGGCGTGCGTGTCTCCTTAATTTGTATACGAGTGGGCAACGGGGCAAGGGAATGATGCGGAATCTGACGCTGGCTGCCAGGGAAGATGCCGATGGTAGCGTTACATCTCCGGAGGACCCACCCAGGAGCTGCTGCTGAGCCAGAGTCGTGAGCGTTAGCGTGCCGCCGCCACACAGCACACATGCGGCCAGGTCAGCGTGGCTACTCCGGATCTTGGCAGGCGGGCGAGGAAACGGCCAAACGGGTCAGGATCAGATCCGGCAACCTAACGGTCAGCTCGCTGTGTTTTCTTAACAAGAAAAAAAAATACTCCCTCCGTCCAACAAAATATGCAATTCTCGCTTATCGAGAAGTCAAACAATTCGAACTTTGACCGAAGTTATATAAAAAAGTACTAACATTCTTGATACAAAAAATATACCATTAGATTAATAATAGAATATATTTTCATAATAATTTTAATTAACGACATAAATACTAATACATTTTATTATAATCTTGGTCAAACCTGAATCAATTTGATCAGCACGGATCTCATAATTGCATGTTTTTATGGACGGAGGGAGTAGCTGTGTTTTAATCAAGACCACAGTAATCTAATCTGATGGTTAGTAGTGAAGGTGAGTTATTTTAGCACTAAAACCTCTCACTGTGCTCACACCTGTTTGGATTAGAATGAGATGAGTGCAGAGTTTTAAGTGCTACAATAACCCACTATCGGATTAAATTTATGTGGTCTTGATTAAAGTTTCTTTAAATTATAAGACGTTTTAATATTTTTAGTTATATAACTCTTGCTATGCATTTAGATATACTATGTCTCTATATATGCATGGTAAAAACTATATATCTTAAAAAAAAACTAAATTGTCTTATAATAAAAAGTGTTCTTTTTCTTTTGTTTGTAACGACACCTAGGTAGAGCTAGTAAAATATAGTACTCGCTTCGTCCAACAAAACATGCAATTCTCGCTTATCGAGGAGTCAAGCATTTCAAACTTTGACCAAAATTATATAAAAAAGTACTAACATTCTTGATACAAAAATTATACTATTAGATTTGTAATAGAATATATTTTCATAATAATTTTATTTAATAACATACATACTAATACCTTTTTATTATAATCTTGGTCAAAGTTGAATGAATTTGACTGACACGGATCTCATAATTGCATGTTTTTATGGACGGAGGGAGCAGAGAACAAAAGCACGTTCATTGTGAGAAGCGGTGTCAACACTTCCCTTCTCGTGGCCTTTGGCCTTATTAGTTCTCATTTGGCTAGGTTCGATCTTTCAGGCTTTGGCTTCAGACTATAAGGTGCCAGATGAGAGTCCAAGTTGGAGGAGACACAAATCGTGTGATGACTGATGAGGACATCGCCACGCTGGACACACTGATACCATGGTCTTCCCCAAGTTGCAACTCGTTCCCAACTTAGCTGTCACGTCACCCTCGGATTCAGCAGACATATTGTCACTCTTTCGGTCATAACTCTCTCATACGACATCGAAACGGGGCGTTCTTAGATGCGTTGGAAAGGGGACGACGACGCCGTCGTTTCGGATCTGGTCCTAGCTCCATAAGGTCCGTGGATCATTCTGTGTGACCACAACAAGGTGATGCGTCATCTATTTGGGCCAACTTGGTCATGTATCGAGTCGGGCCTTAAGCCCATGTTGTGGGCGACCTCCCCTGGTGTGTCTCCAACCCTAGTTCGCCTCTATGCCTATTTATTCTCAGTAGCCGCCGCCAATTAGTCTCGGGTTTTGTTTAGAGATTAGTTTTCCATCGAGAAATTGAATCGTTCATTGTAACTGTGGTGACAATCCTTTTACGGTGATCCAGAGCCCCCGTTCTTGATCTCCTCCACTGTGTCGATTAGTCCTTTGGAACCGAGTCCTTGAACCCTCTATTGGTATTCGCATCATTCATATTTGCAATTTTAGATTGCGTGTTTTACCTTCTTGCTTGTGCTCTTCGATTCGCCTACAGGAAAAGCCTTCTTGGCGAGGTCAATCAAGTTGTACTTGGTTGATAACCAACGGAGCAGTGGTGTAACAGTTGCATGGTTCGAATCGTGTCTGATTTGAAGCCAGATCACCAACGTCGAGATCTCCACCAATCAAACTTACCAGTTACCTTTCGAAAGATCGGGCCAGTACTACATTATCGTGGCTTCTTTCGGCTCCATATTTCTTTCTATGAACAATGTTGCTATAACTGGTGGTGTAGGATTTGGGCGATAGAAGAAACTATGTCAGGTCTTTATTTTTCTGGACATTAGACAAATTTAGATTCATAGAACTTGTAATGACTCATAAAATTTAGTACTTAGCGACAAATAGTCTATACACTAATAAATAATGATATGTTAGAAAATTAACGGGTATCACAATTTAGATTAACTCGCGTATGGGTTTATATGGCGTTATAGGGCATCCCAACTTACTTTCTTGATTTTTTTAACTTTTAGACCAAGTATATAAAAGTGGTATTATTATTATGGTCTACTTAGTACAGCTTCGCTCTTGTGAAAATAGCTTATGTGACGGAACCGCCCAATAATGTGGCCCACTTACACACGTCATCGTCATAGGGAGCCCAATGACTGTGCAAATGAAACACGTTACTGGAAAGATCCGTCGGGTGTCCCCGAGAGGACCCCAAATTACTCACGAGCCACAGGACCATCATCACGAAGGTTGGAATAATTACAACATTACAACAGTTGATACAAAATACCATCGGAGTGCGGAAGCAAGATAGATAAACTTTACAAATTATGAAGATGTTACTTTTACATAAAAATAACTGGTATTGCGGAAGTAGAGTAGTATGACAGAACCACACTTAGGCGGAGTACCTAAGTTGGAGAAGAGGAACAACCAGATCACGTCAAGCCCACTGACATGATCATGATCAACACCACCTAATAGAAACCTGCAACAGGGGATTAACAAACCCTGAGTACTGGGGTACTCAACAAGACTTACCCGACTAAAGAAAAAGGGAGAAGACTCAGGAATGAAAGGCTTAGGGTAGTCAAGGTAAGGCTTAAGTATTTTGCAGAAAAAACATTTTGTAAACCTTGTTTTATTTTGGAAAGATTCAAGCATTTCTCAATTCTTCATTGTCCATGATTCATTTTACATTTCAGAACATACCTAGTTGAGAACCACTCTCCGTTGACAGTCAGTGACCAAGTCTCCATAACCGAGGAGCAACGTTAATCCGGATAAATAATACTCAGCTGAGGATCCCTATCCACATTGCATATGTAGCACCCAAGCTTGCATATGCCAACTCGTCTACCACGATTCCTCCAAGATTGGGCCCGGTCCTACGCCACCCGGAAGTACAGTACACCACTCTTATCCAGGTACGACGACCACGTGGGTACATGCTACTTTCGCCATCTCTCCACTCCCAGTGCGCGGTTGTCGGTCCAATAAAGGATTCCTCGGAGCCAGAGCTTTCCGAAGTATGTGAATAGTTATAAGTCTTGACCAGCAGGCCCCCATACGGATGGTCCCTAAAGTTTTTCCGTCAGCAACAAGCACCTCGGGACTCTAACCCAAGAGTACGGGTCCTGTCGGTTTTTCAACCCTGTCCCGGTCGGTGTCAACTGTTGAGTCCCGGACTACAACATGACGACACCGTACGCGCGGACAACCTCTTCTCGACAATGACCACATGCTAGCTAGGCAAGCAGTCATCGAACGGGAAGTAAAGCCAAATTCCCATAAAGATTCTTTCAGTGATCACACTTTTGAAAATGGCATTTTATTGCAAAGTCTAATTCAAAAAGCATTGCTAAGCATTTTTCAAATACTTTTGAAAAGCAGGTATCGGGTGTATCAGTGGTCAAGGTGGATAGTGCATCAATTAGGATAGCACACAACCCCTATAAACCTAATGCAATAATTTAACTCAAAAGCATTTAAGGAAATTATTTTATAAATTCAAGGAAAGGGGTTAAATGCACCGGGGCTTGCCTTGAAGAGCAAAAAGGATAGACTCGGGGTCGGCAGTGCAGGTGTCGGAGCTCGGGGTAGCCTCAGTGGTAGGTTCGTCAGCGGCTGCCTCGACTTTGATTCCTTCTCCTTCGGTCACTATACGGATACAATGATGTATGCACATGAGTATGCTAGCATGAACAATGCAACACAGGGCATACAACATGAACTCTACTTGATTTTTTTATTTTTCCTAATTATATAAAAAGGTCATTTTATGAAGTTACTCCAAAAGGCCTCAAAAATCTACCAGAGACTAAGCATGACATAACTAGCACATAAAAATTTATCTCATGATTTTTGGAGCTACACATGTTTTTCTAAAAATCTAAAACCATTCATTTCTTAATTAAAAGGGAGATTTTTCATTTTTCAAATTTTTGCACAAAGTCCAAGTTTCATATTTTTCTAAAATACTACAAGGTATAAAGAGTTAACTGTAAAATTTTCAGAATTTTTAGAGCAACACAGAAAATCACACAAAAAGATGAAAAAGGAACACTATTCACAACTTCCAAAAAGGAAAAGAGCACCGTGCTCCTCCCTCGCAGGGCTCGGGCGAAGCGGAAACAATCGGCCGTCCGAGGCCTGGCCGGGAGGCTCGGGCGAGACGGAAAACGATCGTTTCGTCCGAGGCCTGGCCGGGAGGCTCGGGCGAGACGGAAAACGATCGTTTCGTCCGAGGCCTGGCCGGGAGGCTCGGGCGAAGCGGAGGGTGCATGCTTGCTCGAGGCTAGGCTCGGCGAAGCTGAGGGTGCGTGAGTCCGCTCGAGGCTAGGCTCGGGCGAAGCGGTGAGGGTGTGTGAGTCTGCTCCGAGGCTGGGCTCGGCGAAGTGGCGAGGGTACGTGTCTGCTCGAGGCCTGGCTCGAGCGAGTGCTTGCTCGAGGCCTGGCTCGGGCGAAGCGGAGTGGAAGCAGAGACCGGGGCTTCGAGTGCTTACCACGGGTCGGAGGCAGGGCTCGGCGGGACGGAACAAGGGTCGAAGGAGGGAGCTCGACGTGGCGGTGTTTCGGCGGAGCTCTCTCGGCGGCGAGCGGCGTGCCGGCGGCTCTGTACACCAGACACGGTCACCAGGAGCGGGTTAGGAGCGCAAGGAGGCAAGGAAGATGAAGCAGGGGTCGGGGAGGAAAGATCACGGCCGGGGAGAGAGTATTTCTCAATCCCGTGCTCACCGGTGTTTCGCCGGAGTTTGGGAAGATGGGGTTACGCCGGGCGATTGGAGGCGGCGGAGGTAAAATTGAGGGGCTGGGAAGCTTCGCGAGCTCAAGGCGGAGCTTCTGGGCTAGGTGGTTGAGCGGCGGAGACCCTGGAGTGAGCTGGCGACGGTGGCGGAGGAACGACGGCCGGCGGGTGGCTTTTATAGCCGCGCTCGGGGACGGATGAGCGCCGCGTGCATGCGGATAAGCTTGGCCGAAGCGTGCGCAATCGATTGCACGCTGGCGGAAGGATGGGCGTGCGCGCAGGGACCGGGTGTGCGTTCGCCGGCGACGGCCACGCGGCGGCGACGTGCTGGGAGCAGTGGGGACGGGAGAGAGGGTCAGCGCTCGCGTGCGGGTGCAGAATGAGCACGGGGTCAGCGGCGACAGTCTGGTGGCAGGCGAGGAGCGGCCAGGCGTGCGGCACGCGCAGCGCCGGCGGCTCGGCCACGGCCGGGGCCCCCCGTAGCTCTAGGTTGAAGATGAATAGGGCTAGGTCTAGGGTTTGACTTAGAAAGGATTTCTGTATTTTGCAAATTACTTCCAAAATTTGAACTGAGCAACAAAAACTCAAAACACCAAAGTTGTGAAGAAAAAGGAGATCTACAACTTTGTCAATATGAATATTTTCAAAATCCTAAAAGTTTTTGAATCACATTTGAAATTTGAAAAGGGGACACTTTTGGGATTTTAATAAATTCAAAATTACTTTTAATTTTATATTGAAACTTGAAAATCTGTAAAAACCAAAGTTGTTCCTCTTGACAAGATCTACAACTTTACTTTTTGGACCAAGTCCAAATTTTTAATAGTTTTTAACTTATTAAAAGAGGGGTAAAAACCAGGGTTTGGAATTTAGGGTTTTTCAAAGGGATTTGAAATCTGTTTTTGATTTTGGGTTTTGAACAACACAACAAAGCTTCAAGACACTAAACTGAACAAGAAATACACAAGACTAGGCATAGAGTTGAAATTACCATTTTGCCCTTATAGGAAGATTTGGGCTTTTAGGGTTTTTAGAAAAAGGGATCACCACACACAAAATACCTTTTAGGAAAAGGTAAAGGCAAGCAACCACTAGACAAACATTAATGCATGACAAGAATAATTATGACTAATGATGATGACATGTCAGGTTAATTACTTATTAAACACCAGAGGTGTTACAGCTTAGTCATGATTTCTCTAATAATACAACTCTTTTTTACTCTATTAGCTTGTGTGGCTAGAGAAACATTTGGCACAATTTCTCGTAGTTACTGAAATGGTGAAGTATTATATAAAGTCATTTTTTGTTTATTCGTTTATTTTTCCTTCCTTAATTCTCTTCTCTCCACCTTGTCCACTCTAACCTCCTCCCTTGCCCTTGTCGCCTCCCTCTTCGCTCGCGTCAGCCTCTGATATCCTTATGTTGGTGAAAGTGCATGTTGCACTTAAGTGTGATTTTGGATGATTTGATGGCAATATTGATTAAAGATCTAATATGTTTGCTAAGTGTGAAACAGGGAAATGATTATCTCACTATTTACTTGAAATAAAATGCAAAGCCAAAATGATGGATTGTTGTATGAAAATCATGTTACAAGCACAAGACAACAATGAGATTGATATTGATAAAAAGGCTATCATATGCACAATATACTTGGAATGAAATGCAAAGCCCAAATGATGAATTGTTGTATGAAAATCACATCTCAAGCTTATGACAACGATGGGAATGATATTGATGTAGAGGGCTATCATATTGTGGGATAATCACGGTTCATGTATGATTGCTAAGAAAAGATTCAAAACGAAGTATGGTTGAATGGCTTGAGATGGTGAAGATAGCAAGGAAAGAGTCTTTGAGGTACTAAGCAAGGGTGAAGGGCAAGCGACGGCTTGACGGCCGAAGAACCTAGCTAGAGTGAAGAAGAAAGTACTTGCATTTAGTCGAAGGATCAATCAAGCTTGAAGATCGCATCTAGTGGAGAATCAACATTCCTAGCAACAATATTGATTGGAGTGACTTGGCACATTTGGAACTCCATTGTATCACTTGCATGAAGTCAAGTCACATGCTCAAGATGGCTAAGCTCGAGGGATATCTACTTCTAAACATGACAACCATTCCTCCCAATATAGAAAATAAAGAGAAGCGGCTTTGGTTCAAATGGAGATCAACTCAAGAGGTTTAAATCTTGTTTTCCAATTTATCTTGAGTAAATAGGAAAGCCGTTCTATTAAGAGGGATGCAACATATAGTAGATGATATTTCATAAGTGCTCAAACCAACCTAAGTGAGACATGAGAGAGCTAGAACTAACTTCCAGCTTGTGTGTTGCATTGTCTGTTCTTACCGGACATGTCCGGTATGCATACCGGACGTGTCGGTATGTGGCCACAGCAGTGCAGTCTTCCTTTGGTCTCTCAGTTAGTCTCGGCGCAGTAAAGTTATACCGGACGTGTCCGGCATGCTTATCGGACGTGTCCGGTATTTGCGGTTTTCTGACTGTCAGTGTTTTTTGGGTTGGGCGGTACTACGGACCCTTGGGTCGGTACTACCGACCGATACTACCGGGCTTATAGCGGTAGTACCGGTAGGCCAAAATTGGCCACATCCAGAGAGGTTGCAGAAACCCCTTTATAACTGGTGGTACTACCGACCAGATGGTCGGTACTACCGGGCTCATATGGGAAGTTTGAAAGTTGGTCTGTTCAAGGGTTTTACCCATGCAGTGAAGTCATGGTATGCATACCGGACGTGTCCGGTATGAGCTGACTCAGCCAACGGCTAGAAAATGGCTAGTTTTGAATGTGGGCTTTTAAATACCCCCAAGCCTCCACTTTTGGAGGCTGCTGATTCTGCTGGTTCCCACACCCATTCTAGAGCTTTCAAAACACTTTCCAACCCTCTCTTAGTGAGTGATTGATCTCTAATTCTCAAATCCATTTGTGGGTTGAGAGAGATTCAAATTAGAGAGCAAGCCATCTCTAGAGCACTTGTGCAAATCGTCGATCTTGTTGTGCGCATTCGTTACTCTTGGACTCTACGGTCCTAGACGGTTAGGCGTCGCCGTTGAGCACCCAAGAGATTTGTGGAGTGCCTCAGAAAGTTTGTGAAGGATCTCTCCTCAAAAGAGATCATCTAGTGGAAGGAGCATTGCGGGTGAAATAGACCACGGCTAGAGTGACCCGTGGTGTCCTCTAGAGCCCACCTTTGTGGTAGCTCGCAGCCGGCTCAACAGAGAGTAGGACCCGAGGGGGTGCCGAACTTCGGTAAAACAAATATCGCGTCTTCTCTCTTTATTCCATTCGATATTTGTGTGGCTCGAGCTATCTCTGCAAGTTCTGTGTGTTGTGCATATATATAGATTGTATCTCTGCAGGGTGTGACATAGTTGAGAGGAAACCAGAGTCAATTTGGAGCCCGGCGCTGAAAACGCAAATACCGGACGTGTCCGGTATTGCTACCGGACGTGTCCGATATTGCCTGAGGGCTCAGCGAGTTAGGGTTTACCGGACGTGTCCGGTATTACCTTCCTGCACAGGAATTATTCTAGATTGTTCTAATCATTTGTGGTGCAGGGAATTGACTCTATATTCATTGTATATCTTTCATATACTGTGTGTTTGTCTCTTGTGGGGTTGATTTACTCCGATTGAGAGCTTCCAAGAAATTGGAAGCTCACTTACTAATCGCTTCTGCATTTAAGGTGTTAATTTTTCAGAAACGCCTATTCACCCCCCCTCTAGGCGGCATCTTAGGTCCGTTTGGTCCTTTCAATTGGTATCGGAGCAAGGACTCACGTTTGAGCTTCACCGCTTGTGAGAACCGATGGATTCGCCTATGGAGACAAACGTAGTGCTTCTCCAAAATGATGGTTCAAACTTTCTATCTTGGTCATCTTATGTACTCAATGCATTTCGGGCTATTAGCCCCATTGTTGAGCATATTGTGGATGCAAGCATATCTCTCTCTATAGTTGACTGGAGCAACTATAAGAACTTGACGAAAGAGGAAGGGATATGTGTGCAACTCAATGCTCATGCGTGTTTAATCTTGTTAAACTCATTGAGTGCAGAGGTTCTTAAGGAGGCTATCTACAATGGAGAATCTCCGCCGGAGAGTGCTCATGTCATTTGGACTAGACTTACCAATCTATATGGAAAGTCCAAATGTGATGAAGCACATGATTGTGATTCATTGGAAATGGAGTCCATTGAATCATCATCATGTGAAGAAGCCTCAAGAAGCCTCAAGGAAGATGAGTCGGATCGAGAGGCGCAGGCTGCTGCTGCTCTGGGCTCTGTCTGCACATAGCCTACCGGACGTGTCCGGGATATGCTCAGCAGACAGGGAGCAGGGGGCAGACAGCAGCGACTCTCAACCCCGGTGGCGACCAAGTGATGAGTCAACCTCAGTACCTCATGACACTCATCACTCGTGTCTCATGGCCAAGAAGAACAAGAAGAAAGCAACCAAGAAAGATCAAGAGAAGATTCTTGGTGAGATCAAGGAGAAGGCATCAAGAGATAGTCAAGTAGAGAGTGATGAGGATGATGAAGACAATGACTCTCTTGATTATCTCAATTATGAAGACAAGCTCTTGTTCGCCAAAGTATTGAAGGAAAATGATGAGCTAGAGAAGGAGGTGGAGGAACAAGAGCAATCCCTTCAAAATCAAGAAAAGTTCCTCATCTCCAAATTGGAAGAGTTAAAGGCATTAAATGAAAGGTATAACAAATTGTCAATTGAGCATGCTTTAGCTACTAGCTCTCTCTCTAATGTGGAAAGCCTAGAAAAGGAAAACTACAAGCTCAAGGCAAGATTGAGTGATCTCTCATTTGAGCACAAATTCCTACAAGAGGACTTCTCCCATCTCAAGTGCTCACATGAGAAGCTAGTAGAATCAAATGCCATGCTCGAGATAGCACATGAGGTTGTGATTGCTATGGTAAAATCTTCTCAACCTCACACTACTACACTCACTAGTGCACCATCTCAATTAAACATTATTTGTGCTAATGTGTGTGCCTCTCATGCAAGCCAATCTTCGATTGAGCAAACTCTTAAAGAAAATGTTGGGCTCATCGAAGAAGTGGAAAGTCTAAAGAAAGATGTGATTAGATTGAAGGATGAGGAGAAAGCACAACCTTCTCAAGATAACCGTGATTACATGGTGAAGAAGCTTGAGAAGGGTTCAAACCTTGCTTCCCCCAAAGTCCAACAAAATAATCTCATCTCATTCAAAGAGAAAGCAACCAAGAGCAAGAAAAGCAAGAAAAGGATTTGCTATGGTTGCGGGACATATGGTCATGAAAGTGCCATGTGTCCACACAAGACTTGGGCCGACAAATGTGAAGCGGCCGATGAGAGGGCAGCCACCAAGGTGGCAAATCAAGTGAAGAAAGGTGGTCCAAAAGGTGATGTGAAGTGTGACACTTCATGTCATTCTAGGAAGAAATGCACCCTAGCCCAAGATTCAGGAAAGAGGGCTTTGATAGCAACAAGAAAGTGCTATGGGTGCAATCAAGAAGGTCACTTGGTGAACCAATGCCCAAACAAGCAAGACAAGCAAAAAGCAAACAATGGACGTATTTGCTATGCTTGTAGGAGCAAAGGGCATCTAAGCTATGATTGCCCAAATGGTATGTTTCCTAAGCCGAACACATTTGCAAATGATAATGTGCTTAGGAAGACTACAAAGGGACTTAGCACTAGTAAGGTGATGTGTTCACCGCATACTAGATCTAAGGCCACTTGGGTGCCTAAGCACTTGTTGACTAACCTTGTAGGACCCAACAAGAGTTGGGTACCAAAATGTGCTTAGGATGTTGGTGTAGGTACCAATGGTGAGATGTAGGCCTTCGGGGTGTTTGAGCAAGCAAAATGACATATCAACTCAAAACTATCAACCTATGTTGTTAATATTATCCTATAGGGTTGACCCGAAGTTTATGTAATGTTGATTTCACTTTTACTCATCTACACCATTGATGATAAGCGCCTAAAAGCTTAGTAATTAAATGAATTTAAATTTATCCTAATGATATTTGCCATTCGATGCTCTTAATGGCTCTCTAGCAGAGCATTATCTTTAATGAAGTGCAGGGTAGTGAAGTAAGCTGGAGCCAAAAGGAAATCTCAGAAGTGGCTGATTTCTGGTTTGGATTTGCAAATACCGGACTTGTCCGGTATGGTCGGAGAAGAATGAGATTTCAGATCTTAGAAGAATTGCTAGATCTTTGTGGACTAGTCTTTTGCTCTAACTAAATAGCTGCACTTTGATCAACTCTGAGTGTTTGTAAGCCTTACTTGAACTTAATTCAAGTTTTGGCAAATCTAGGTGTCTTAGTCAAGGTAGAAAAGCATTCCCATTTTCTTAAAAAGAAAACAAAGTGCTTTCACAAGTAATTCAAAATGACTTGAGCACTTATTTAAGGGAAGCTTAGTTTCTACCTTGAACCATTGTGATCTAACAATTTCCTCTAAGTGATGTGATAGTCTTATGAATAAGAAGGAGATCACTTTGTCAAAGGCATAATCACTTGACAAGTCAAGTCAACACGAGGATGATTATGCCATGGTTACTCTTAGTGAAACATATATGAACTCAAGGCCAAGGTATATGTTTACATACATGCTATGTGAGTACATATAGGATTCATAATGCTAGAATGTGCTTTCGGGGTGGTTGAGCAAGTCAATTTGAAATACTAACTCAACCTATCAACCTATTTTCATTATACTCGCTTATGTGGTTGACCCGTTGGTAATCTATGTTTATCTTATCTTTTGCTTCATCTTCACCTTGACATAGAGTGCCTAAACTTGGTAGGATAGTAATCTTTTCACTTTTCATGCTTACTGTTTCAAAAACTTGTTTAAAATGTGAAAATTTGGAAATGGCAAAATGACCTCAAATCATTCCGTGCTGTCAAAGCATACCGGATGCCTACCGGACATGTCCGGTATGACAGTAAGCTGCCCATCTTTGCCTACATGAGATTTGAGTCTACTTATATTCATGTTATGTTTCACTTGTTAGCTTAGATCTATCATGTTGTTGTTTCTCATTAATTTGTGCATCGACTTTAATATCTTTTCATATATGGGAAATTGCTTAGTGTTGGCCAAAAGCTGAAATTTGACTCTCACATTCTTAATAGAATGAAAAGTGCTTTAAAAGAATTCAAATACTTGAAGCACTAATTTAGGGGGAGCTAAATTTCCATTTTGTGTCTTTTATGAACTAATGAGCTTTGTCTAAGTATATGTTGTAGTTCTTCATGATTAAGTAGATCACTTAGTGAGGACATGACTATATGACATAGAAGGTCAACAAATCATCACCATGTCATAATTACACTTAGTGGATCTCATGAGCTCAAGGCTAAGGTATGTTTTAACTTATATGCATTGAAAGTGCATGATAGGCCCTATTGTATGCTAGTGTGTGCATTTATGTGTGATAGGATAGATCTTTCCAAAACCCCTTTCTAGCATGCATAGGAGGTGTGGTTTTATAAAATCTTTGATCCTCTTTGGTCTTTGTGACCTAGTCATGTCATAATGGGATTATTGTTCCCCTTGGTTGATTGTTTGGCTAATCACATGTGACATGACTCTCTCAAGTTCATAAGCCACCTGTCTCTCTTAGTTCAAATCTCTCATATGACTCTTTTTGGAAAAGAGAATAAAGAATTTGAGAATATTGGATTGAGCATTCTTGCAAATGTTTGGATCAAAGGTTTGTGTTTACTTTTGGTTTGAGAAATATCAGAAAAGTCAAAAGAAAAGAGGTGGAGAGAAACATAATGGATTCTGGACAGAATGGACGGAGTCTGCACATACCGGACGTGTCCGGTATGCGCGTGACTTAAAGAAACCCCTCAGACCAGCGGAGAGTTATTTCTTCTTTCCTCTCTCTCTCTTTCCTCAAACAGCAAAAACCGACCCTCACACCTCTATCCGGAGCCCCGTTGATTCGTCCATGAAAAAGTGAAGGAAGAGAAGGGATTGGAGAGGCCTTGCATCAAGATTGAAGGCCCCATCTTTTGGATTTCAGATTCTCATCCTCTTCTCCTTCTCCAAGGTATTCAAATTCCGGACCTCGTCCGATCTATTGGATTCAAGTTCATTTGATGATTCCTTTGGTCAATATGCTGCATTGGATGTCTAGAAGTAGTGCTCAAAGTTTGGATTGAATTGGAGTTGGTTTTGGATTCAAACCCTAGTTAGGGCTGCTTGCTGCGCTCATACCGGACGTGCAGTATGGCCAAGCAGTGCAGACTTTGTCTGCAGTTTGATTCTAATCCAACTAGTTATTGTGTCCTGTGATACTATTATTTGTCTATGATGTTTTTGCAAACCTTTGTCATATGATGGACTAGGTGACGGCAAATCTTCAGATAAATAATTGTGTTATAGTGATATAATTAAATGAGATATACTTTGAGCCACGGTCCTTAATATTGTTCTTGGATATCTTTGTGGATTCAGGACAGCAGCTATGAGTGAGCACGTAGAGCCGAGGCGCAAGGACAGGCATGACCCTTGCCATGAGAGGCAGAAGAAGGCCAGGCAGGAGATAGGGACTAGCTCAGCTGGGGGCAGGGCAGTGAGGGCAGCAGCTCAGGGTGGCTCAGACTCCTCTCCAGATAGTGAACCACAGGAGTACAGATTCAGAAAGAGAAAGAGCACCGACAGGGATGAGGAGGAGGAGATTGAAGAAGAAGAAGAAGAAGAAGAAGAAGAAGAAGAAGAAGAAGAAGAAGAAGAAGAAGAAGAAGAAGAGGAGGAAGATGATGATGATGAGGAAGAGGCAGCAGATCCTCTTTATCAGCAGTGTTTTTCCAGGGTGGTCAGCATATGAACTATGAGATGTTAGAGATCCATGTCCCTCATGTCCCTCAGTACATTGCCAGAGTTAACTACAAGGGAAAGGGGAAGACCAGACTTGCTAGAGATCAGAGAAGGATCGATCCCAGAGGTTTGCCCAAGATACAGTATGACTACAGGTTTCACACACAGTTTCACACAGACTTCTATACCAGTGTGATCCTATCCAGGAACCCAGTGATTGCCAGATCTGAGTGGGTGGATTGGGCAGCTTTCAGAGAGCTCGAGAAGGACTTCATTGACCATGTCATTGCTACTTGTCAGCGTGTGGGGGCATACCAGATTATGGAGTTTCAGCATGACTGGAACTCAGAGGCCATTGCTCAGTTCTATGTCACCTTGTTCGTTGAGGAGGAGTCGAGACGCATGCACTGGATGCTTGAGGGAGTTTGGTACATTGTTGAGTACAGTGCTTTTGCTGCCTATCTTGGTTTTTCAGAGGAGGATCTTCAGAAGGATCGGATTCACTCAGAGCTTGCTCTACCACCAGAGCAGATGGGTTTCATGTATCCAGCAGGTGGTCCAGGTGTGGTAGGGAAGGTTCTAGGTCTTCACCCTACCTATAGGTACCTTGAGAGGATTTTCAGGAGGACTATTGACTGCAAGGGTGGAGACAAGGGGACAGTTGCAGATTATTCCAAGAACCTTCTCCAGAGGATGGCTCCAGGTGCTAGACCCTTCAGTGTCTTTGACTTTATTTGGAGCGAGATCAGGAGTGTAGGAGAGAGGCCCCTCAAGGGCTGTGGCTTTGCTCCGTACATCATGCATATGATTGAGCAGGTGACAGGACACACTTTTGAGTATGACTGTCGTCACAGGGTGTTGAGGCTTGCTATGGACTTGACAGAGACACACACCCCGCCACCAGGTCCAGGAGCAGCAGCAGCAGCAGAGGACGCACCTGCAGCAGGTGCAGGAGGAGCAGCTTCACCTCCACCACGTGCACCTCCACGTTCAGCTTCATGCCGTGGCAGCCCTCCCTCTCCGATCAAGAAGTTTTCAGTGCTATCTTCGGTGTGTGCAAGGACATCAATGTAGTCAAGAGGAAGCAGCATCACGAGAGGAGGGCTAGGAGAGAGGACTCGAGGACGATGAAGATGCTGCATGAGCATTTTCAGTTTCAGCCACCCAGGTCTCCTCCGTCTGAGAACACTGACGAGGAGCCTGAGTCTTTTGAGGAGCAGCAGGCCAGATACCAGAGGGAGTACCAGGAGCACTTTGGTAGTCACTCTCAGTAGCAGGAGCCACAGCAGGAGACACAGCAGCAGACACCCCACAGTTCTTCTCAGCAGAGACTGCTTCTTGGTGGACAGTCTAGTCAGGGTGCAGCTCGCCCTAGTGCAGCAGAGGAGTCAGCTGCTTTCTGGTGGGAGAATATCTTTGGGTACGGGCACCAGCAGGGTTCCTACGGTCAGGACCCCTTCTTCCAGGGTGGTATGGGTGACCCTGGTCAGGGTGGCTCTCGTCCCTCAGGTGCTCCTCGGTCCGACGACGAGGGTGACGGTCGCGACAGAGATGACGACGACGAGTGACCTCCAGTGTCAGTTACAGCTTGCAACCCCTTTTTGTTCTATTGTTCTTCTTGTCAGACCTTTTGTGATGATGGATGACAAAGGGGGAGAGATTGTGTTGATTAAAGCTTCAGAGATGCTTCATATGTTCTATTCTTGTACTCTGGAGATATGTACTGCAGCTGTGTTTTGATGTATCTGTGTTGAGTGTGTTGAGTTTCATTGGTGTATCATCTTCTATGTATCAGACATGTATCAGACTAGTTCATGTATCATATATCAGATCAGTTATGTACTAGTCTCAGTTTGATGATGATTCGAGTTGTATCATGTGAGAGATGAGACTCTGTGAGACATGATCTTAATTTCCATATCTATCTTAGTGGCTTATGGATTTGAGAAACCTTTGTGATGAGTGATACATGTGTTTTCACTTATGCATTTAATTTCATTTGATTCATGCTTGATTGAGTAGTATAGCTTTATGAATGGTGTATTGTCTTCTTTTTTGATCTTTGTGAAATATACCATGTCATATGTATTTCATTTGATTTATCTACTCTTGAACTCATAGGATGCAATGATTTAGGGGGAGTTTCCAACTCACCTTAGTATGTGCAAATTGACATTTAGAGGTCCTTTATGAATTCAATTCATGTTGCACATATTAAGGGGGAGCTCTTCATAAATCATTGAACCCATAAGCTTAATAGTTTTATCCTTTGGTAAAATTTAATCAAGGTTGTCATCAATCACCAAAAAGGGGGAATTTGAAAGTGCATGTTGCACTTAAGTGTGATTTTGGATGATTTGATGGCAATATTGATTAAAGATCTAATATGTTTGCTAAGTGTGAAACAGGGAAATGATTATCTCACTATTTACTTGAAATGAAATGAAAAGCCAAAATGATGGATTGTTGTATGAAAATCATGTTACAAGCACAAGACAACAATGAGATTGATATTGATAAAAAGGCTATCATATGCACAATATACTTGGAATGAAATGCAAAGCCCAAATGATGAATTGTTGTATGAAAATCACATCTCAAGCTTATGACAACGATGGGAATGATATTGATGTAGAGGGCTATCATATTGTGGGATAATCACGGTTCATGTATGATTGCTAAGAAAAGATTCAAAACGAAGTATGGTTGAATGGCTTGAGATGGTGAAGATAGCAAGGAAAGAGTCTTTGAGGTACTAAGCAAGGGTGAAGGGCAAGCGACGGCTTGACGGCCGAAGAACCTAGCTAGAGTGAAGAAGAAAGTACTTGCATTTAGTCGAAGGATCAATCAAGCTTGAAGATCGCATCTAGTGGAGAATCAACATTCCTAGCAACAATATTGATTGGAGTGACTTGGCACATTTGGAACTCCATTGTATCACTTGCATGAAGTCAAGTCACATGCTCAAGATGGCTAAGCTCGAGGGATATCTACTTCTAAACATGACAACCATTCCTCCCAATATAGAAAATAAAGAGAAGCGGCTTTGGTTCAAATGGAGATCAACTCAAGAGGTTTAAATCTTGTTTTCCAATTTATCTTGAGTAAATAGGAAAGCCGTTCTATTAAGAGGGATGCAACATATAGTAGATGATATTTCATAAGTGCTCAAACCAACCTAAGTGAGACATGAGAGAGCTAGAACTAACTTCCAGCTTGTGTGCTGCATTGTCTGTTCTTACCGGACATGTCCGGTGTCCGGTATGCGGCCACAGCAGTGCAGTCTTCCTTTGGTCTCTTAGTTAGTCCCGACGCGGTAAAGTTATACCGGACGTGTCCGGCATGCTTACCGGACGTGTCCGGTATTTGCGGTTTTCTGACTGTCAGTGTTTTTTGGGTTGGGCAGTACTACGGACCCTTGGGTCGGTACTACCGACCGATACTACCGGGCTTATAGCGGTAGTACCGGTAGGCCAAAATTGGCCACATCCAGAGAGGTTGCAGAAACCCCTTTATAACTGGCGGTACTACCGACCAGATGGTCGGTACTACCGGGCTCATATGGGAAGTTTGAAAGTTGGTCTGTTCAAGGGTTTTACCCATGCAGTGAAGTCATGGTATGCATACCGGATGTGTCCGGTATGAGCTGACTCAGCCAATGGCTAGAAAACGGCTAGTTTCGAATGTGGGCTTTTAAATACCCCCAAGCCTCCACTTTTGGAGGCTGCTGATTCTGCTGGTTCCCACACCCATTCTAGAGCTTTCAAAACACTTTCCAACCCTCTCTTAGTGAGTGATTGATCTCTAATTGCCAAATCCATTTGTGGGTTGAGAGAGATTCAAATTAGAGAGCAAGCCATCTCTTGAGCACTTGTGCAAATCGTCGATCTTGTTGTGCGCATTCGTTACTCTTGGACTCTACGGTCCTAGACGGTTAGGCGTCGCCGTTGAGCACCCAAGAGATTTGTGGAGTGCCTCAGAAAGTTTGTGAAGGTTCGATCTCTCCTCAAAAGAGATCATCTAGTGGAAGGAGCATTGCGGGTGAAATAGACCACGGCTAGAGTGACCCGTGGTGTCCTCTAGAGCCCACCTTTGTGGTAGCTCGCAGCCGGCTCAACAGAGAGTAGGACCCGAGGGGGTGCCGAACTTCGGTAAAACAAATATCGCGTCTTCTCTCTTTATTCCATTCGATATTTGTGTGGCTCGAGCTATCTCTGCAGGTTCTGTGTGTTGTGCATATATATAGATTGTATCTCTGCAGGGTGTGACATAGTTGAGAAGAAACCAGAGTCAATTTGGAGCCCGGCGCTGAAAACGCAAATACCGGACGTGTCCGGTATTGCTACCGGACATGTCCGATATTGCCTGAGGGCTCAGCGAGTTAGGGTTTACCGGACGTGTCCGGTATCCTTACCGGACGTGTCCGGTATTACCTTCCTGCACAGGAATTATTCTAGATTGTTCTAATCATTTGTGGTGCAGGGAATTGACTCTATATTCTTTGTATATCTTTCATATACTGTGTGTTTGTCTCTTGTGGGGTTGATTTACTCCGATTGAGAGCTTCCAAGAAATTGGAAGCTCACTTACTAATCGCTTCCGCATTTAAGGTGTTAATTTTTCAGAAACGCCTATTCACCCCCCTCTAGGCGGTATCTTAGGTCCGTTTGGTCCTTTCAGTTGGCAATGGATTTGCATCGAGCCTCGCGTCGGCCTCTGTATATCCTTATGTTGGCAATGGATTAGCATCGGGCCTATAGGAGCGAGAGGGAGCCGAATAAAGCTTCCTTTTCAACTCATCCTTGTGTATGTATGTAGATTCATGATATGGTTGGTGATATTTACCTGGTACAGTTGTTTTAAACTAGGTTTGGATGTGACACCTGAGTGTGGGAAAGCACCAAAACACTCGATTACATGTAATGTAGTGTTTTGATCCATTCAAGACTTGATTTCCATGACCGTTGGATTTAGATCAAATAGACCAAAAAATATTAAACAAACAAAATAAAAAAATAGCCATATTATTTATGGTAAAGACTTCTATTCGGTCGTGCGTGCGCTTGCCGACTCTCACGCACCCGCATCTGTACACCCCAACACGGCACCTTATCTTCTCCCTCAACGCGACACCCAATATTTCGCTCGCTACTCTCTCTCGTTATTCTCCTGCACCTCCCCCCCCCCCCCCCCCCCCCCGCCGACCACTGACCCGCGAGCTCCTCTCTGGCGACTTCCTCTCCGCGTCCGCGCCCCATCGTCTCCCTGCGCTCGCGCAGAGCTCTTCCCCCTACTCGCGTCAGCCATGGTGGATTCATCGGATCTGGTCCCAGCCATGGCGGATGTAGCTCCAGTCACAACGAGGTAGGTCTTCTCTTACTCGTCCTCCTCCTCCGGTGTTTAGGTTCCATCGAGCAGGGACTGTGCCGGCGTCGTTTTCGCAGGCGCTGCATGTGGAGTGGATTGCCTCGATGCAGGCGCCGCATGAGGAGGATGAGTGGCCTCCTCCTCGCCGCCTGCGCCGCCACCGATGCCTGGGAGGTCGTCACCCCCACTACCCCTCACGTGGACGGCGAGTTCGATGACCGCGCCATCTCCCCGCCGCAGCTCCACGAGGGGCTGGGCCTGGACGGCGAGCCCGAGGAGGTGCTGTTGCTGCCAGCAGCAGTGAAGGAGGAGGAAGAGAAGGCGAACGATGAGTGGTTGTGGGGGTGGGAGAGGTAAATGATGAGTTTTTTTTGGCTTTTTTTCTAGGCAAAATTGCTTTTCAGGTAATTCAAAATTGCTTTTTTAGTTTAAATAAATTGTTTTTCAATTAAATCCAAATTGCTTTTTTGGATTGAACCAAATTGCTTTTCGATTCAACCGAATTGCTTTTTCACTAACCCAAAATTGTTTTTTCATTTTGACCAATTTTGCTTTTCGGTTGATGTTTCGCTGAACAATTTTCTGTCTTCGTTTCTGGGCTCTTCGTCTGCTTCCGTTTGCCCCTGCTCCTTGCCGCGCAGCTGTTCCCATGCGCGTGACGCCGGGGGCGGAGAGTGCGCTGAGGTCTGCGCCTGGGGGCTGGGCGTCGAGGCTCGTGGACTGGGTGGGCCAAAATTAGCAGGCCCACACGCTCAAAAGCCGTGCGTTACTACATGAAGTGGCCGGCCGTACAAGGCGCTTAACGCACGGCCGGCCGTTTTTTGTCACGTCCATTATTTACACCTAAATAAGAATAGTAAAATATGGTTCAACAAGATGTAATTTGCTTATTTTAAACAAATAAATCTACATACATGGGTCCATGCAGGGATGAGGTGTTGTGATTGTGACACGACATTTGAGGAGGTCCCTAGGCACCGTTTAGATTCAAGTATTTCGTTAGAGAGCTAGCGCTGAAAACTTTACCAAATATGATCATTTGTGTAGTATATGTGAGGGCGCAAAGCCTTCATGGGATTCACAGGCTTCGTGCCACGAAGGGTTTTACGAACGGGCTAAAGGGTTCACGGGCTCTCCTTATATTATTAGGTAGGACCATCTTGTGCGTTTTTTTTAACAACAAGCCATCTTGTGTTGATCGAACTCGATTGAGATACAGCCAGCCAATACCATGCATGCTAGCCTTCCACAACAATGCGAATTTTCACTTAAGAATATTCGCAGCGTTTTCCTGGTCGAGAAGAGAACTCGATCGAGATGCGATCTGGAGTATCTGTTCATGTGTGACTTCCTCCTTCCTCGTACGTATGAGCTAGCCAATAGACTAATCCATTTATATTGCACAAAGCTTGCTGGAAGCGTGCACGATTAGTTTTTGTTACGTATATACTCTCTCCGTCCAAAAAAAATATATATAATTATAGGAAACATGCTGGTCATATAATTTTAACTTTGACTAAGTTTATAGTATTTATGTCTTATAAAATATGAGTCTAACTCCTTAGCAAGAGCTAACTCCTAATGAGGTAGTCATTATGGCTATCCTAATAGTGTTTATTTTGTGTCATAAATATTAGTATTTTTTAATATAATTTTAGTCAAAGTTTATAATATTTAACTCATTAAAATATGGGAACTGTTTTTATGAATTGAGGGAATAAGAGCGCAGGAGTACACGATTAGTGAACATGCTGGATAAACAAAGTGCTGGATAAGAGCGTACTGACGACCTCACTGGCCGAACTGACGCCTCGTGACAGAACGTGTGCCGGCATCTTGCAGTACAACATCGCAACCCGGTTTTTCCACAACGGTAAGCGGTCACGTATCTTATCCTGCGGTTCCTACAGCTCCAAGATTCGTGCACCACATGACACCCACACCACAGCGCTTTAACATTTGTGCCGGCACAAATCTTAAAGCAAGCGAATGGTGTAGGATACAACATGCGGCTGCATGCCGTTGCGCAGATGTGTTTCCGGTACAACGTGGTTCTAGGATTCGAATGACCGCATCATAGGGATTCGGTCGCCGCTCGCAAACCGCATCGAGCTCTGGACCGTGAGGGGCAAAACATGCATGTTTTCCTATCGTATGTCACATGTGAAGCGTGGTGATTTATTTATTAAAACCCTCGATGGAATCTATATCTATATAGATATAGGCCTTGTTTAGTTCCACCTATTTCCCAAAATTTTCCATCACATCAATGTTCAACGGACGTATGCATGGAGCATTAAATATAGGTAAAAAATAACTAATTGTACTTTTAGTATATATATGTCGAGACGAATCTTTAGAGTCTACGTAGTCCATATTTAGACAAAGTTTGTCAAATAACAACGAAAATGCTAAAGTGAAAATTTTGCAAAATTTTTGGATCTAAACAAGGCCATATACAGCGGTAGATGTACGACCGTGGGTTACTGTTACCCTGTAGGCCTTGTTTGGATGCGCATGTATCTACCTCAAACCACATGGATTGGAGTGGAACTTAGTTCAAATACACTCCAACACACGTGGATTTAACTAACATCCAAACAAGCCCGTAGCGATTTTGTCTTCTACTGTACTTCCTTCGACAGCGCCGCTGCAACACCGGCAAGTCCAATACGTCACGGCTCTGTGCACTTCTTCATATCACTGCCAACTGGTCCCACTAGACGTTGGACCCGCATGGCATCCAGGTACACAACAGGAACGAAGTGCGTCCACGCCATTCTCGAAGTCACGGCCTTCCAGCGGTGTCTGCCTGCCACGCAAAAGGGTGTCTGCCTATCACGCAGACGGCAAGGCAAATGCCGATCGACCTGCAGGCCCTGACCCCACACGCTGGCACCTAATAAAAATTGTCCCCCCACAGGCCCACACTGCCACCTAATACAAATGAGGATTAAGTCTCCCGTTAGTTAGTAATTAAAAAAGGAATTAAATCTCCTTTTAAATAAAAAAGTACCGAACGATTGTTACTATTCCACTGCAGTTTTTTTTGTCTTTTTTGATTCCATGACGCAGCTCCCCGCAGCGCGGCGAAGCGGGCATGTCCAACTAGTATCTATGTATAGGTACGTAGGTGGGGCCGGTTTGTCAAAGGGACGGCCAACGAGAGAGCAGTGGTACGTGCGTACGGGCGGGTACTGTGCTGTACACGAGTGGCCCAGCGAGCAGGGGGTCTGTTTGAATGCTTTTGATACCACAAAGAACAGAGGTCCAGGGGACCAGAGCAGAGCATCACTCGAGGTCGTGGAGCCTATAGTTTTCCAAATGGGCCGCTCGGCACGACACGGCACGGGCACGGCGTCAGCACGGCACGGTGAGGCACGACACTATGCGGCACGGCGGCCCGCCGTGCCGTGCCTATTCGTGTCACCGTGTCTGAGTGGCAGCCCAGGCACGGCACTATGGAGCAGAAATCGTGTCGTGCCGTGCCTGCAGGCACAGTGGCACACCAGTGCCCGTGCCGGCCCAGGCACTACCACAGTTTTCATCAGCACAAGTGCACAACTCAATTTCAAATGATGTTCTCCAGAAAAAGAACTGGAGGAACAAAACACAGCAAACACAGTTAAGAAAATAAAAATATATTTGGAGCATGTGCAATGGCTGCCTCATTAAAAACCTGCTATGTAAAACTCACCCTTGTGAGAAACCCTAGTCAGGAAAAGAGTACAACCTAGCTCCATTAAAGTTCAATGTTCTTACACATTGTCCAAGTGACCAAGTAACCAAGTCCAAGTTCTCATATTACAAAGCCAAAATGAAGCTAAATGTAAAGATAAAGGCCACTAATCAAGATAAAGGTCTTCAAACATTTCCTCCAGCTCAGAGTCCTCCACATTGTGCTGGAGCCTTGCCTCCGCCAACTCCCAGTCCTTGAGGCAGGTGAGCCACTCCACTGTCTCTGACTTTAGCCTCCTCCGTCGCTCCTCGATGATCCTGCCAGTCATACTAAACGTGGATTCTGAAGATATGGTAGACATAGGAACAGTTAAAACATCTTTAGCCATGATGGACAGCACTGGATATGTCAGTTTGTGCTCATGCCACAATTTCAATATGTCAAATGAATCATCCAACTGGCTAACAGTATCACAATCCAAGTATGAGACAAGTTCAGAAGAATTACAAGCAGTAGAAGTAGCAGCTTGCAGTAAAGCAGTAGCAGATGTATCTCTAGACAGATTAAGATAGGAATGCAACAGTGAAGTACCAACACTAGGTGTATCATCATCATAAATTTCATCCCATGCAGACCTTTTCCTACCAGACAAGTTTTGAGGGACAGTCCTTTTTAACCTAACAGATCCATATTTCTCCTCATACTTATTGAAAACATCAGTAAGCCTAGCTCTAGTGCCAACCTGGTAAGCATTGTAATCTGTACTGGTAAGGTGCATCAACTTCCTTAACACTTTTGCAAAACCCTTCATTTTAGCTCTAGGGTCCAAGATGAATGCAAAAGAATATAGCAAAGGTATGTCCCTCCAATATTTATTATATTTGTCTATCATAGGTTGAATCACATCTCTTAGGTGAATATCATTACTATAATTGTTTAGGTGTATAGCAATCTTAACCAGATAATGAAGCATAAGTGGAGATGTAGGGTAATAAATACCAGACAAAGCAACAGTGGCATCATAGAAGAGTTCAAGAAACACAAACACTTTTTCAGCAACAGTCCAATGATCATCAGTTAGAAGCAACTCACCATCCTCACCTCTAGGATAATTGGCATGTATGAAAGTAGTGAAAGTATCTTTGTGAGGAAGCAAACTCTTAAGCATTAGATATGTAGAGTTCCACCTTAAATCCATGTCCAATTGGAACTTTCTAGGCCTAACACCAGCTGCATCACATAGTTTTTTGTATTTTGCAATCCTTTGATTAGATGAGTTTAAAAATGATACTGCAATTCTAAAAACTTCAATCAAAGGTTTCAGATAAGTAAGTGCTTCCTTGACTATCAGGTTTATTATATGGCATGCACAACGCTGATGCAAGAACATAGTACTAACAACAGATTTAGGATGTCTTGGATCCTGTGAAGGTACCTCAAGACCAAGATATTTAGACAAAACATGTCTAAGTAATTGCATGGCAGAAGCATTAGATGAAGCATTGTCCAAAGTAATAGCAAACACTTTTTCAGAAATACCATAGTCACCAAGAACAGATGCAACTCTCTCAGCAATGTTATCTCCACTATGGGAACAGTCAATAAGCACAAGACCAAGCACCCTCTTCTCTAGCTGCCAATCAGGGTTTATGTAGTGAGCAACAACACTAAGGTAGTCCTCTTTGGCCTTTCCAGACCATATATCAGAGGTTAGGCACACACAATGCACAGAATTAGACGACAGTAGCTCAACAAGCTTAGCCTTTCTATCAGTAAACATTTTGGCTAAGTCTCTAGTGGTGGTTTGTGTAGAGACAGCCTGAAACTTAGGATTATGAGCATTACAGATATATTCCTCAAATGCAGTAGATTCACCAAAACTTATAGGAAGATCTACCCTAGCAAGGAATCGACAAAGTTCAGTACGAGCACGCATAGGACAATAATCCCAACTACGCATAGAACCATCAGGATTAAAAGAGATCTGAGACTGAGTAAAGCTCCTAGTTTTTTCTCGCCTAACAGAACATTTATCCCTGTGACGACGGAGGTGGCTAGTGCCAATTGCAGATCTACCAGCATACTGCCTTTTGCAATGCATGCAGACAGCGCCATACCTGATTTTCTTACCTTTGGGGCCCTTCTTGAACAACTTCGTGAAGTCGTTCCACACATCAGAGGTAGAAGAACGTGTTACCGGTTCGTCGTCGTCGGCGTCAACGTTCGGATCTTGTTCGTCGGCGTTGTCACCTTGTTCGCCGCCTTCAATGTCGATCGGGTCACCTGCTGCACTTCCAGTTCCAGATCCGCGGCCGAAAAGCTCTTCTAGCTCCTCCTCGCCCATGTCGTCGTCTTCGTCTTCTCCAGGCAGCTCGCGCAACCTCTCGGACTCCTCATGGTATGCCCGTGCCTGGCCCGGCCCGCACCCGTGCCCGTGCCTGGGCCGGCTAATCGGCCCATGGGCCAGCACGAGGCACGACACGATTTTTGGCCTGGCCCGCTCCAGGCACGGCTCCCAGCCGTTGGATCCCCCCCTCGATTACAGCCGTTGGATTCGCGGCGTGGGGGGTGGGAGTATATATGCGCGGGCGTCGGCTGGCCGCCCCCGCACCAAAACCCTAAATTCATTTGGACTCCTCTCTCTCGGTTCTTGCTCTTTCTGCCTCTCCGCTCTCCTCTCTGCTCTCCGCCTCTTCGAGAGACCAATGGTGCTGGACGACGAATCCGACCGGCGACGGCGACCCGCCGCTGCCCGCACCTCTTCTTCTCGCCCTCCGCCGGCTCTGGCTCTTCGAAGATGCAGGTAAGAGCACTCATCTTCTTCTTGCCCTCTAGCAGCTCCAGAGCGGAAGATGCTTTCTCTTCCTGATCTAGTTCTTCTTCTTTTCTCAGATCTGCCGATTCGCAGAGGGTGGCCGTGGAGGAATCGTCGTTGGCCTCAAACGACTGCACAAGCACAAGTTAGGGTTAGATCAAGAACAGTTAGGGTTAGGGTTCTTACCTCAACGACGTCGCCGATGAAGACGGAGCTCCGAGCAGCTGCGAATCGGCAGATCTGAGAAAAGAAGAAGAACTAGATCAGGAAGAGAAAGCATCTTCCGCTTCGGAGCTGCTAGAGGGCAAGAAGAAGATGAGTGCTCTTACCTGCATCTTTGAAGAGCCGGAGCCGGCGGAGGGTGAGAAGAAGAGGTGCGGGCAGCGGCGGGTCGCCGTCGCCGGTCGGATTCGTCGTCCAGCACCATTGGTCTCTCGGAGAGGCGGAGAGCAGAGAGGAGAGCGGAGAGGCAGAAAGAGCAAGAGCCGAGAGAGAGAAGTCCAAATGAATTTAGGGTTTTGGTGCGGGGGCGGCCAGCCGACGCCCGCGCATATATACTCCCACCCCCCACGCCGCGAATCCAACGGCTGTAATCGAGGGGGGATCCAACGGCTGGGAGCCGTGCCTGGAGCGGGCCAGGCCAAAAATCGTGTCGTGCCTCGTGCTGGCCCATGGGCCGATTAGCCGGCCCAGGCACGGGCACGGGTGCGGGCCGGGCCAGGCACGGGCACGGTACCTTGCGGGCCGGGCCGGGTTAGTGCCGGGCTTTTTAGGGCCGTGCCCGTTCCGGCCCACCGGGCCTGGCCCGTTTGGAAAACTATAGTGGAGCCCTGCACCGTGTGTGCTCTCATGATTGAATGATATGGATAATGATAATATAATACTCCCTTCATCCTAGAAAAGAAGTCGTTTTGGATTTTCATGCTACAAATTTAACTCTATTTATATAAAATATGTACAATATCTCAAATAAATTTGTTAAAAACTAGACTTAATGAGTTTTCCGATGATACTAATTACTTACTATAAATATTTATATATTTTAATATATAATTGACGACATTTGTTTCTTGGGAAGCGAGAATGACATCTATTTTTGGACGGAGGGGTACTCTACTCCTACAGTGTTAACATGATTTTTTTTTTCAAGTGGCTGCTGCTTTGAACCCCTTTTTTCCCATCCCATTCGTCGAGGGTGCTGAATTGCATTGCATACCTATTTTTCTTTTTCCTTTGTTGTTTTGACTGCCATTTACGGCGGATGGTGCTAGTGTTACTGCTTTGCTTGTTTTGGCCGGCGTCAGATACTCAAAACGGCAGCAGCGGCACCCGTGCTTGTTCAACAAGCCTTCCAGGATTCAGATCTCGCTGTGGACTGTGGTGATTTGCTTTGCTTCTGAAATCTGAACCCTACCGTCGCGGATGTCTCTCTCAACTACGAGCAGCAGATCAGCAGATCGATGGTTCTTGCCTTCTCGGGCTTGGGCTTCCAAAGGACCGGATTCCAAGGTGCTAAGCATACAGGCCTGGCCCGGCATCTGTGGCGGCTTCGTCGTGTGGCTGTGTCGCATAGGCCGTAGCTAAGCCCAGGCCCAGCCGTAACCTTTTATTTTGGAACTGTGCCCGCAAATAACGAGCAACGTCAACTATTTGGCAAAACCACTTGACATCCTAGGATTTTTGTCAAAATCATGAAAACCTCCTCCAACAACTTGACAAAAGTACTTGGCAATTTGGCAAGCTTGGCAAAATTCCTCCTTCACTTGCCAAATATGTCAAGCCCTCCATCGCTTGGCATCACGTGTATCCTAATTTGCCAACTAGTTTTGTCAACTTGTTGGAGACTCAATTTTATGATTTTGGCAAAAATTCTAGGATGCCAAGTTCTTTTACCAAGCTCAAATAGCAAACTGTTGGAGAAGACCTCTTTTTTCACTTGGCATTTGGTTTTGAGACTTGACAAAACTATAGATTTGCGCCAAGTGAGTTTTCAAACTGTTGGAGTCCTGACATAGTTAGTGCCTTTGTGAGAACTGAGAACATTCGGAATTTCGGGATACTTCTATTTCTTTCATTGACATGATGTTTTGCAAGTACTACCGTGCACTGTACAGGTAAAGGGCTGTTAGGCTATTCGCACTCATCGTCCTCTATTTTCATCCTCTATGCATCCTGGTCATCAAGATTCTCTCCTCCATACCAATTTCTTCCGCACTCATACATCCTTTATACTCATCCTCTATCCATCGTGGGCCCCACTTTTTATTTATTTTTTTCTCCTTTTTATTTTATTCACCTCTCTCTCCTTTATCCCCGCCCGCTCTCTCTCCTCCCGGCTTCCCTTCTCTCCCACCCGAAGCCCCGGCGGGCGACCGGCGGGGGCCCTCCTCCGGCTGGGCGGGCGGCCGGCGGCGCTGCACGCCCGAGCGCCCGGCGGCGGGGCTCGCCCACGCACGGCCGGAAGCGGGGCTGGGCGGCCGGCCGGCGGCGCCTGCACGTCCGAGCGCCCGGCGGCCACGGCTGGACGGGCGACCGGCGGGGGCCTTCCTCCTCCACCTCCGGCAGGGGCCCTCCTCCTCCATCTCCGACGGACGGCGGCGCTGCCTCTTTGCTCCCTGATTCCTTCTTCCCGCCATCCCCTTGTCTCTCTCCTCTTCCTGCTCTTGGCGCGGGCCCCACGACGTCTTCCCAGGAACCGCCGTACGTCCTGGGCAGAGAGGGGACGGGCGTCCGTCCGGTTGCTACAGGACGTGTTCCGAGGACCCCGCTGCGGGGATTTTCTCCCGTATGCGGCTCTCCAGGAACCCTCCCAGGACGCCGCTGCGGTCAGTCTTAGGAGACCGGAGAGAAATCATGCACAAATGACTGAGCTGGTAAAGGCACTCACAATGCAGACTCTATCATAAAGTATAAATATATTTATTACTTTGCTATTTATAGTATTTTGCTAATATGATAATATATTTATTAAAGAGAGATGGAGAAAAATCAAAACTTTAAGTTTTATTTAAACTCCAGATTTATGATATTTTTAAGGTAATAAATAAGCTTACACTATACGATAGAGTATGGACGTTATATGTTTTCATAGGCGTTGCAGCAACCGATGGCTGGTCCAGCCTCGAGCACCATGATAAAGGACCCTTCAATTTAGTTTAGCAAATTTAAGGATCAGATCATAATACTATGTGATTTTAAACTAAAATTAGTATGAAAGAAACATAGGGTCATGATCCGTTACCACCAGCGAATGCAGCAACTGCGGTCCGGACTCAAGCACCGGCGGATGCAGCAACAACGACACGACAATAGCACAGTTGGCTAGTCAAGGGTGTGATAGAACTCTGCTTTTTTGGCAGTCGATTCATCCTAGCACACAACACATCAGTGGCGGAGCCAGGATTTTTATAGAGCCTGGGCGCAACGTAACACTAAAGATTTGTTTGGTAGGGTTCTATTTTTTTCTTGGATAACTTTGGCTCCTCATGTTGAGTAGTTTGTTTTAGCTCATTTGAAAAAAATGTTAATAAAAACAGGTGGGTGACAGTTTTGTAATAATTTTATGAGGACAGAAGAAGTCGTACTTCTACAACTTGGTTACTCTATAAAAAAATAGTTCTAGCTCTTTCAAACTCCTTTAAGGAGCCATATTTGAGATGTCTGTTGAACCATAAAAATCAAGAGCAGAAGCTTTATTAACATGAACTAATAACATATAATATAAAGCATTGTATATTAAAGTGTTCTAAATTGCAGGCTAAAGCATTTAGTGCCAGGTTTCTCTAGCTAGCTGCGAGAAACGACATAGATGTTGTTTGGTATGACTTATTGCGACAAATTATATGAACGATGTTGTTTTTTGTAAAATAAAATATTATTTTGTAGCTAAAAAGCAAGACTGATTATACCTGATAAGCTCAAGTAATAACTAGGACCATAGTCGTCGAATATAGCGTCCGCTAATTTACTTAGAGGTTTTGTAAAATACATGTCATAAATAAGTGTAAAAAGTAGTGAGAAATGTACCAGAACAGAGGGCTACCGAGAAAAGAAGAGAAAAACTTGTTTGCTCGTTGTTATGATTAGTAGTAAGAACAGTAATAATACTCACGCTAACTTACACCTGTGCTTAACTGAATGTATACGTTCATTGGGTGAGCCCGGGCACCGGCCCAGGGTGGTCGGGCCTTGGCTCCGCCAGTGCAACACATAGGGGACGACAATTGACAATTAATTGGAGGTCAACAAATGTTGATAAGTGATGATAAAGGTTTGTGTTGGTATTTGGGAAGTCGACATGCCAACTTTTTGACAATTGTCTTGGCGATAATACTACGAGGTGTTTAGTTGATAAGTGAAAAGTTTCTAGATATTATATCAAATGTTGCGGCACTAATTTAGTTTAACTAATAAAAAACAAATTATATATTCCGTTAGAAAACTGTGAGACAAATTTATTAAGAGTAATTAATCTATCATGAGCTCATGTTTACCGTAACATAACATTTGTCAAATCATGGACTAGTTAATCTTAAAAATCATCTTCTCAAGTTATCGTAATCTGTATAATTAGTTATTTTTTAATCTACATTTAATATTTCATGCATGCATAGATTACAATAACTTAGTCTATACAAGTGCTCCATGAATACGTAGATTACGATAATTTAGTCTAAATAGATGCTCGTGCACTAATTTAGTCTACATAGATGCACCGTGAATGTTTATTCTAATTAGAAAAACATATTATTTCATGAAATTAATTAGAATAATTCATAATTATAGTTTATATAGTCTATTTTTTATGGTAGACTAGTTACGAGTATATGCTTGAATTGTAATAAAAATCTCATATTCATTGGATCATATATAACTTAGCTATAAATTTATTTTAATCACAAAAAAATGTTTATCTAAAGTTATAACAAAAACTTTATATTAAAGTATGCCCTATTATATATTTACTGTGTAGATCTACTCACGTAGAGTCTAATAAAATTAGATTTTCTATTTTATGATTTTTTTTATAATTTACTGTGATTATTTAAAAAATTCAGTGAAAATAAATTTGAAAAGAAAAATGAAAAACCGCCGTTACTGTGGTAAAATCAATACCATCGTAGCAAACTCACAGTAAAAAAAGCTGCTTATAATCGAATCAGAGAGGTACAGTATGTATTATTAGGAAAACCGGATTATGCAGAAATGCGAGTGAGGAAAGGTAGACTTTTTCCTTACCTACCCTAACACTGCGGCAGGGTTGACGAACGCGGCGGTCAGGCTCGGGCTCTCAGCGACGGGCCGACGGCGGGGCAGTCC
Source organism: Coix lacryma-jobi var. lacryma-jobi (assembly GCA_009763385.1). NCBI lineage: Eukaryota > Viridiplantae > Streptophyta > Magnoliopsida > Poales > Poaceae > Coix > Coix lacryma-jobi. The sequence continues at coordinate 15,184,579 of CM019824.1, forward strand.
CAGGCTCGGCGGCGGCGTCAGCGGCTCCCCCTCCCGCCTCTCGCCCTCCCCTCTGTCCTCCGGACAACGGCCGGCGACCCTACGTACGCACCTCCCTCTCCCCTCCCGCCTCCTCTGGATCGTCGACGGCGCCCGGTTCCTGCTGCTGCGCCGCGCGCGACCGGCGGGCAGCGGGAGCCAGCAGCCGCTGCTCCACCAAGGCGGTCGCGCCGCTTTGGGAGCGCTTATGCCCTATAGCGAAGCGCTACCCGTCCGCTTAGCGCTTCAGCGCGCTGAATCGTGCGCTTAGTGCCGCTTTTTGGATCCCTGATTGAGCCGCAGATCTTTTTCTCTCTGTCATATTCTGTCGCCAGGTACATTTGGAAGAATGGGGGTTTACCTTAGCACTCCAAAAACCGAGAAGGAATCTGAAGATGGAGAAAATGATAAACTTAAATTCGGACTTTCATCTATGCAAGGGTGGCGTGCAACTATGGAAGACGCTGTAAGTTTCTGTTCGTCATTTACTTTTGCTTGTTGTGATTTTCTTTGTTGCTTGTTCCTAGTCTACGTTTTACCTGGATACGGACACACAAGTGATGGAATCCGATTCAGACTCGGGTATCCAACTCAGCATGATTTTACTGGACTTTCCAAATATAACTTGGAATTCAACTTGGGTGTCAAGAGTCTGATTAGCCAAAAATAAATGTCCTCTCAGTGTCCTGGTTGGGTGTAATTATGGAAACTTATAGAATGTCCTAGGAAGTAATAAAGAAAAAATAAATACCAAATATTGGTGTGCAGTCTTTTCACAAATAGGATTGCTGTCTTTGAATATAGTGAAGGGAACTGGTGGACAACCACATATATTATTAAATAAATAGCTTAGGATATACCTGGCTATTGACTGCAATGTTTAGCAGAGCTATGCGCTTGAGAGAAATGGCGTCTTGTGTCCGTTGAATTTTGAACTAAAACAAATACTTATCGTAAAAATAAATTATTTGCTGAACTGAGCCTGGCTAGTTCATGGGTTGAATGGGGAGTTTTTGTTTCCGTCCATGATACCCAGTCCTGATGTTGATAATGTCAAAAAATGGATTGACACTTTTTTTTTGTTTACATCACCATATTCTCCAGATGTTGGATTGATAATGCTTCAAAGTTAAACAGTGTGTTTGACATCATACTGAAAGATTGGCTATAGTCCAACCTTGAAGGCTGGAATCAGTTGAGAGGATAGAATTTGAATGTGTATGAGATATCTTGTTGAGTATAACTATTAAAGGAGAAGCTGTGACTTGTTTTCTTAGCATAGTACTAATACACTTCTTGACATGATTTATCTGTATCTTTTGAGAAGACATGTCCAACAAATGAGTGTTGCAGAAATGCGTATGTTGCGCTGGATTTGTGGCCACACAAGGATGGACCGAGTCCGAAATGACGATATTTGTGACCGGCTAGGGGTAGCACCAATTGAAGAAAAGTTGGTCCAACATCGGTTGAGGTGGTTTGGTCATGTCCAAAGGAGACCTCCGGAGGCACCAGTGCTTTGTGGAGTTTTAGCCCAAGATTTTCATGTGAGGAGAGGTAGAGGTAGACCGAAATTGACGTGGGGGGAGGCAATAAAGAGAGATCTAAAAAGTTGGGATATACCTAGAGATCTATGTTTGGATAGAAATGCATGGAGAGCAGCCATTGACGTGCCTGAACCGTGACTAGGGTCTCTTGTTGGGTTTCAACTCTAGCCTACCCCAACTTGTTTGGGACTAAGAGGCTTGGTTATTGTTGTTGTTGTTGTTGTTATTGTTGTTGTTGTTGTTGTTTTGAGAGGATGGAATCCCATAAATTTTATTAGTTTATTATGATCGTGTTTGCTTAGCCTATTATGCAATGTCTAAGCCTGTGTGCAATTTTCCAGCACTCGGCTTTGCTAGATCTTGACAATGACACTGCATTCTTTGGTGTTTTTGATGGACATGGAGGTAACTAACTGCAAAGAACAGTGCCTTTTAAGCATTTATGATTGATTCCACATCATACCAAAATGGGCTGTTGACCCCTTCATTTCACTTTCTTGCCCCAGGAAAAGTAGTTGCCAAATTCTGTGCAAAATATCTACACAAAGAAGTTCTCCATAGTGAGGTCTATGCAGCTGGTGACCTGGGTGCTGCTGTCCACAGAGCTTACTTCAGGTATAATAGCTTCTTTTATTTTTAGCATGTATACCAGGCTACTTCATTGCTAATTTGGAACAAATGATGTGAAGAGAAATTATGACTGTGTTGTTTCAGAATGGATGAAATGATGCGGGGTCAAAGAGGATGGCGGGAACTTCAAGCACTTGGAGATAAGATAAATCAGTTTACTGGCATCATAGAAGGCTTGATTTGGTCCCCTAGAGCAAGTGATTCAAATGATAGACATGATGATTGGGCTTTCGAGGAGGTACTTGTGGAACTGGCATGGATCCGTAATTCTGTACTCATTTTTCTATGTCTAAGAGAGTATGCCATCTGCCTTTTTTAATTAATTTGTAGTCATTGGATTTCTTTCTGGAAGTATTGCTTTACTGGATTATCATTACTAAAGTTTCTTTCTTCTTCTTTTTTTTTTTTTGCTAAAATCATTCATGGCAGAAACTTGTGTAAGAGTAGACTTATGGTTCTTGAGTAGACATGCAACACTGATGGTTTGAGGCCTAGAAAGGGTATGCATAAGAAAGAAATTTATTCTTGTAACATCTAAAATTAATGTCTATGTTGCCTAACAATGCTAACTCTTGAAGAGTGAATTCCAATTTCATGAACTGGAGCCTCTTGTTATGCTGGAAGGCAATTTTTGGCATTTCTCTTTATTGCTAGTTCTTTTGTTGGAAATGAACATTCCATCCACCCATGTAGTCTTATAGAAATTTCTTTTATCAGGGACCGCACTCTGATTTTACTGGGCCAAATTGTGGGAGTACTGCCTGTGTAGCATTAGTCAGAAATAGACAACTTGTTGTGGCAAATGCTGGTGACTCCCGCTGTGTCATCTCAAGGAATGGCCAGGTCAGTTGTTGTTACTTCTTTTCTCGAGGAAACAGGAGGGGTCCCCCCTACTGGTACTTGCATTAATTAAAAAGAACAAAGATTGTGGTATGTTTCGAGATAAAGTTTATGTGTGATCGTCTCATTTTTATACTTCTTCCACATAACACAGGCATACAATTTGTCAAGAGACCATAAACCAGAGCTTGAGGCAGAGAGAGAAAGGATACAAAGTGCAGGGGGTTACATTCAAATGGGGCGTGTAAATGGAACTTTAAACTTGTCAAGAGCTATCGGTATTCTTTTTCTACTTGTTTTTTTTTGTTCATGCCTCTCACCTTACCTGATGTTTTGCACCTTACCTGATGTTTTGCATATGCAAAATACCTTTCCAGGTGACATGGAGTTTAAACAAAACAAGTTCTTGTCCCCTGATAAGCAAATTTTGACCGCAAACCCCGACATAAACATCGTGAGTAAATTCTGCAGTTGCCTCACACTATTGCTATGTAGACTACTGAGTTAGCATTTCCCCTTGTTGATAGTTGTTGTAACTTTATTCTTTTGTACAGGTTGAGCTATGTGATGATGACGAATTCATCGTTTTGGCATGTGATGGCATCTGGTAAATATCTCTCTATTAATAAGTTTGCGGCTTCAACTTGATTATTGCTTTTGTCAGAAGTAACAACCATATCTTCTGGTTTATCAGGGACTGCATGTCAAGCCAACAGCTGGTTGTTTTCATCCGCGAGCATATAAACACAGTAAGTACCAAATTATTTAACAGTATCTTCCTTTCTGAAAACGTAACACTATTTTGGGATGTCTTGCTCTTTGGCAATACTCATGGAAAGAGGCTACAAAGTGCAGGAGGAAAGCCTTTCTGCAGTATGTGAAAGAGTGCTGGATAGATGCCTGGCTCCATCGACCATGGGTGGCGAGGGATGTGATAACATGACGATGATCCTGGTGCTGTTCAAGAAGCCGTTTGCTCAGGTCAAGGACACCAGTGGTGCAGAACAACCAGCTGAAGACGCAGGATGCTCTGAGACCCAGTGAGTCACCTCTGAACTCTGTTAATTACTATTGTTTTTCTTCACTACCGATCTTTCTTTCTCCCTCGGATGGTAACCAAGCCTTTTATGATCAGTGGGGCCGAGGAGAATGGTTCTGATAAGCAGGTATAGCAAAGACATGGCTCTTGGAGTCTTGGTACATGGCCTGACGCTGGACATGAGTAAAACAGGAGTACGATGTTGCAATGTACATACCTACCATGTGCTGAATTGACGTAATGGATATACGATTCTTTGTTCCATTGTTGTCTGTAATCCAACCTGCTGTTTTCTTCCGTTTGTGACTTTTGGTCATCTGAGTGACCTAATTGTACATTTGGGTGGAAATGATGTTACAATAGTTCTGCGAATCCTGTGCTCTGGCCTTTTGAGTTTTGCTTTGAAGCTTTGAGAGTGTCATGTGCTAGTTGGACATCTGCAGTGAAGGACACCTGAACCCGGAATTGAGACCTAATTGTCATGGGCTAGTTTGGGCTCACTTCTGGAATGGAGGGCCACTTTAATGAGGTTTACTTCTTAATTCTCCAATTTTATTTCTTAACTAGTTAAAATGCACATGCGTTGCTACGGGTTTTTTTATCAAGATATATACCTTTTTTTTTTTACCTCTTGTATGCCCTTCTTAATTTTTTTATTAGATTTATGTACTTATATCTTCTTGACGGCTGAAATTTAGGACACGGACAATGTTCGAGTTCTAGTTTAGATACAATTTCTTTTCTTTTTCTTTTTCTTTTCTTTTTGTATGTCTGTTTCACATCTGCTACTATAAAACACAATTAGTTAGGTAGAGAGAAAAAACCAAAATAATGGTAAAAAAGGTAAAAAAAAAATATATCTTTATTAGAGAAGAGAAAGGATAGTAAAGAAAAGAAAAAAAAGACTACTCCCTTGGTACTAAAATAAAAGTGCATCCGCACTTTTGGAATGGAGGTCCACTTTGATGAGCTTTACTTCTTGATTCTCTAATTTTATTTCTTGATTGATTTTTCGAAGGAGTGGTTCTGGTTCTGGCGGGGAGGTAGGGAATGGGTTTTTAGGTCTTATTAGTCCGTAGTTCGTAGTGTAAATGGAGAAGCGATTCTCGTCAGCTCTTTATCAGAATTAGATGTATTTTAAGGGTTTGTAAGGGTTGTGCGGAAACTAAGGTCATGTTTAGTTTCTAACCAAAAACTTTACGTCATGTCACACAGATTTTTGGATACATGTATGAAGTACTAAATATAGACTAAAAATAACTAATTATATAGTTTACATATAATTTGCGAGACGAATCATTTAAACTTAATTAATCTATTATTTAATACTAAAGTGCTACAGTAACACATTTGCTAATAGTAAATTAATTAGACTTTAAAAATTGGTCTCGCAGTTTACAAACAAATTATAATTTGTTTTTATTATATCCCATTTAAAACGCTGGGCTAGGGCCTTGTTTAGATGCTGAAATTTTTTCAACTTTGCTACTATAGCATTTTCGTTTATATTTAACAAATATTATTCAATCATGTGTAAACTAGGCTCAAAAAATTTGTCTCGTAATTTACAACTAATCTACTCCCTCCGTCTCTAAATAACTGTCGTTCTCGCTTCCCGAAAAACTACTTAAATTAAATCTATATTTAAAAATATTAATATTTGTGGTACATAATTAATATCAATATAAAGATCTTTTAATCTAGTTTTTTAATAAATTTATTTGAAGATACAAATGTTGTCCATATTTTCAATAAACATAGTCAAATTTATAGCATGAACATAAAAAATGACACTTAAAAAGAAACAAAAAGAGTATGCAATTAGTTATTTATTTTATTAATTTTTAATGTTCGATACATGCGTTTTTAAAGAATTGAAGCTTTTACGCGGCCCCGACACCGGAGCAATGCGGCGATCGATGCTCGTCTTTCTCGTCTTCAAAGCCTGCAAGGCACACTGCACTAGGCACTAGCGGCTGCCGCCTAGAGGCAGGTGCAGAGCCGCTCGAAAAGCCGCACGGCACGCACCGATCCGTCCCATCCCAAAGGCCGCAGTCCCTCCGCTGCCATCATGGAGTTCGGCTTCCGCGCCGGCGACCACAGGCCGCGCCGGCCTTCCCCCGACCGACGCCTCGCACCATCCCCGCAAGGTAAGCGCCCTTCCATTCCATCCTGAGATCGAGACCGCAAAACATGCAGCCTCTGAAAGTCCCCGCTCCCGCTCCCGCGCAGCCGGGCCTGCGCCCTTCCATGGCGAGCCGCCGCCGTCGCCGTTCGAGTGGGAGGCTGCGGCGCGGCGCGAGCGGATCATCCGCGAGGAGGTGGAGCGGCGGCTCATCGAGGAGGAGGTCCGCCGCGAGCTCGCCCTTGCGCGCGCCCGCTTCCACGGCGGTTTCGGCCGCGTCCCGTTCGTCGGGCCTGACGGCTCCGTCGTGCCGCCGCCGACCCCAGGCCCGTTCTTCAGGCCCGACGGCGCATTCACGCCGCCAATACCAGCGGCGGTGGGCGTGCATCCGAACTGGCCGGTACTACCGGCTTTGTTCGGGTCGTGGGAGGGGTTCGGCCCTCGCCGGCTCCCGGGATTTGGGCAACCGATGCTCCCCAATCCGAAACCGAGGCATCAGGTGGAGGTCCAGCTACGCGAGATCGCGCCCAGCCAGAGCTCCGAGGTCTCGGTGCACAGTTACCATTTATAACTGCTCATGCATGATGCTTGTTCAGATTCTTTCCGCATTTGGCATTAAAGGCGCTACTAGAATTCTTCTTTTCATTTCTCATTAGGACACCCGTATTATCACGAGCTAGCTGTCAGCTCTAAGTCAATCTTTTAAACAGTATTAACTTTTAACAATAACTCATAGTGTACTTTGATCCACGTGACACTCTCACCTGCTCTTGATGCTCTTGAGATGTGTATAAGTTTTTTTTTATCAAGAACTAGTTTTTCTCTCTCTTGTATTAAAATATAAAAACAATGCTTAGAGCTAGCGTATACGTAAACTAACCATTGTGACTGCTCTGGGGCGTCCACAACAGTCCTAGATACCAGCTAGCTAGAAGACTGCACCTTGCCTTAGTTTACTTTGTGAGTAAAAAGTTTTTTGATATTAGATCCGATCTTCTATCCCTAATTTAGTCTATTAAAAATAAACTAATAATAAAACAAATTATATATTCCATCGAAAAATCATGAGACAAATTTATTAAGATTAGTTAATCCATCATTAGCACATGTTTAATGTAGCATAATATTATCAAAATATGAACTAATTAGCCTTAAAAAATCATCTCGTAAAGTTATCCGCAATATGTATAACTAGTTATCTTTTTAGTCTATATTTAATACTGCATGTATGTATTTAAATATTCGATGTGATGGATGAAAAATTTTAAGTGGATACTAACCAGACCAATAATATGTACTAGCTAGCAATAATCTTGTGTTGTTTGCGAGATAGACGACGAGAAAATCGCTGACCCAATCTTCTATTCATTCTTCTTCACATAGGGTACATGCTGGTCAGCCCTTATCTATCTGTAACTCTTATAAAATAAAACTTTACTAGTCTATCCACATTATCATTTCACTATCGAATATATTTATGACTGCACTAGTTATTTTTATTAACATACAAGTTATCCACCTCATTAGTTTACTATCTCATGCATCTATGATTAACTAACATTTCTAATTATGATCTATATGTTAATAAGACACATTATCCATTAACATATATTTAGTTGTTCACGTCAACGTACCACATCATTTATTAATATTAACTTATAATTGTTTATCTCTTAGGATAATTAATTTTTATTTTAAATTATGAGTAATTTTCGCGGCTAACGCGCAGAGCATTCTTCAGGTTGTTATTGCACTTCGGTGTTATTCTCGCTTCAAAGACATGACGTACTTGCTTTTCTCGTCAAGGCCAATGCTAGCCATTTTCTGTAAGCGAGTACAATCTAGATTCTAGAAACAACATTGTCCTTAGATCAGAATAGTACTCGAACTCTGAAGTCAAATATACCATTTCGACAGATCTGGTGAACTTGTATGGAGAAGTAGAGAAGATCGAGTGTTCCCTTTCGAGAAAAAAAAAATGGTGGTGTCAGAAGTGTAAACGCCTGATTCTTGATGGTGGTGTCAAAATTGTTAGCAGCGAATCAGGAAGGGTCAGATTAAGACGACACAGAAATTATTCCCTGTGGATTTCAGTTTCTAGTTACGCAACAGTTTCCTTGTCTCGATCTTTTCCTCCATGCCTCTTCATTGGTTGCTAATGCATTTTTCTGTTGATTGTTCTGTGCCCATGCATTCCTTTAGTTGGTGTCACACATAATTCAATCAGGCTCTTGTTCGAGAGCAGCAGTGAGTTCTACATTTAGTTTGCCACATATGCACCTCGATTTCACTAATTCTTCCTAAATTTTAATTTCAGGTTCTTTCATCAGAAACGAAAGCTTCGAAAGCTTCTGGTGTGAAGAGGAAGGCAGATGCGAGTTTTGCAACTACTAAACCAACAAAACTACAAAATGCCAGTTCTGCAGCTACTGAACCAACAAAACTACAAAATGCTGCCAGGGACTGGAGCTGTGCACTCTGTCAGGTAAGCGCAACCAGCGAGGTTGGTCTGAATCAGCATCTTGAAGGGAAAAAGCACAAGGCAAAGCTGGTTCAATGTGGCATGATCAAGGTGACCGATACTGATAAAATCGGTTTCCATGTGACCACTGGGAACAACAATGGTGCAGGCCCAAGCGATGCACCTAAGAAAATCCACATCCTGGTCGATGGAGAAACGCATCAGGTCGTTCAGAAAAGCAACTGTGTGTGGTGTGAGCGCTGCAGGGTCAGTTGTACCAACGCCGCTGCCATGGCTGACCATCTGCGGGGCAAGAAGCACAGTTTATTGAACAAAGTTTGGACGTCAATAAAAGCTGTGAGGAGGAACAAGGAAGTTAAGGAAGATTCAGTTGCTACATGTGAGACTGGGAGAAAGGTAACCGAAAACGGCCCTACTGTAATTCCAGAGAAGCATAAGGAGGAAGACGCATACATGATGACCAATGAGTTTAGTGCAGATGGTTCTTTCGAGATTCCAATGGAAATGAAGGAAGCCACTGACATGGCCGAAGTTAACAGGAATTGTGCTGCGGAAAAAAAGCCGGAAGGCGCTGACATGGATGTAAATAAGAACTTTCTGTTGAAAGTTCATCAGAAATCAAGAAAGAAGACAAATAAAAATTTTCTGTCCAAAGTGCATCAGAAATCAAGAAAGAAGGCAAAAAAGAAAATTCTGCTGAAAGTGCATCAGAAATCAAGAAAGATGGCAAATAAGATTTTTCTATCGAAAGTGCATCAGAAATCAAGAACGAAGGCAAAAAAAAAAAATGGCTCGGGATTCCGGAAGTAAATGAAAATAGCTCAACTGAAAATTCCAGCTGAGGGAAGACATAATGACGAAACCGCAGATGCAGCCACTGATTTGTCAGAGCCTGCTATGCCGCCTTCTTTTTTTAATTGTCGTCCGGAAAGCGTATAGAAATACGGATTTCTAGAGGTATGCCGCCTTCTTTTTTTTAATTGTCGTCCGGAAGGAAAGCGTATAGAAATACGGATTTCTGGAAAGCGTATAGAAATACGGATTTCTAGAGGGACGGAGGGAGTAGGTTTATGCGATTACAATGCCTGAGTTTCAGCATCATGTGGATCTGACGATTTTCTCAGGGGCGATGTCTAAGCAGGTTTGCTACTTGTCATGACTGATGAATTTTATGTAGAGTCCATCCATATTGTGTATTTATGTGTTTCTTCTGCTTGTGTGTAGTTCTCAAGTCTGCTGCTGGTGTGCAGGGTGATGTGAACGCTTGTGGTTACGTTACATGCACATCTCTTGTATGGTTTGGACATGGCGCTCGCTGCCTCAAAGAGTCGAGATTCACAGACCTGAGTGCAGGCTGTGGGCTTGTGGAAACGTAACTGTACATTAGATGCTGTCCAGTGTTCGGTACAATACAAGTACTGTTACTGAATAACACGAGGTTTTATGTTACGACCATAGTGGTACATGGGTGAGTCCAAACAGAGTCAGACTGCCACCAAATCGAGAATCTGTCGCCACTACACGAAGACAATAAGGTTTGAGAATAGCGAGCTAGTAGTAGTTTTCAGTTGAATCTAGAGTATCGGCCATGGGTCATCAATCATCATCATCCATCTGCGAGGCGCTTCTTCTTGGCCTCCGCATCGTCGGTGGCCTCCACCTGCGCCTTGGCCGCGCGCATGTCCGCCTCCGCCGCCTCCTGCTCGCTCCTCGCCGTCACCTTGCCCACCTGAAAACGCACGTCCACGCGGTATGTTCCGTTCGGTCTCTTGAGCCTTGACAGCATGGAGCCATCGAGCGTGACGAAGCGTAGCTAATCAGTAGTATTTCATGCTCTTACCAGGCCGAGGAAGGAGGCCTTGACGTGCTGCAGCCACTCGTGCACGGAGACGCCGGCCGCCGCGGCCTCCCGCTGCGCCTTCGACGCTGCCGCCGCCGTCGTCTCCTGCTTCCTCCCGCCGTCGCCCTCCTCCTCCATCCCCGCCTCTCGCGATTCGAGGGGCTGCCGCTGACCGACGAGGCTATCCTCTTCCGGGTTCCGACGACGCTGCAGAGCAGGTAACAGATCACCCGAACGCGACTCTGCCTTGGCGGTCTCTAGATGATGAGGCAGGAAGCAGATATGTCCGGGCGCTGCCGGCCGGGGTGGCGACGTGGCCCGTGGGTTTCTTTTCTTGACAGCGCCACGTGATATCTTACGGCTACCGATGCTCACCACGTGTCGGCGCCACGCGCCCACGTGTCGCGCTGCAGGCTCTGCGAAGTCCGAGCCGCCGGTACACGTCGAACTCATCGGGCATGATGGCCTGACCTGGTCCTGAAACGCGTTCAGCTTTCAGCCCGCCTCTTTCTTCTTTCTTGGTCCTAAGATCTGTTCGGCCCTTCCTTTCTGGGTTGTGCCGAATACTTGATGGGCCCGGCCCGAGAAGTGATGGGTCGTCAGCCTTGAAGGTCCGGCATGGAGAACAGGCAGAGTAGCAGTCAGCATTATCCTAGGCCCACTCTAAAAATAGGCGGTCAACAGTCCGCAGCCGCTGTCTCACACAGTGGCAAATCTAAAGTAGATTAGAGGAGAGTACACTTAGGTGTTGTTTAGTTTTAGAAAATATTTGGAAAATGCCCTGTAGCACTTTCGTTGTTATTTAACAAACTATGTCCAAACATGGATTGACTAGGCTTAAAAGATTCGTCTTGACATGTAGATACTAAAAGTACAATTAATTATTTTTTTACCTACATTTAATGCTTCATGCATGCAGCTAAAGATTGATGCGACGGGGAATCTAGAAATATTTGGAGGAAGTTGAGGAAACTAAACAAGAAGTTAGCTTGTAGGTACATAGATATTTTTATAGAGATGTATATATATATATATGGTGGAATTCTATATATAATCATTGTTTTTATAAATTTTAGAGGGTGTCTGAGGGTCTGAGCATCCCCTAATGTACAAGTACCTTCGCCCGAGTCTACTTCGTACTACTCTATACTCGTACTCGTAAAGTAAGTCGTTTAGAACAGCGACATGGTCTCCAAAGCTTAACTTTGACTTCTTATTTCTATAAAAAATATTTATAGAAAAGTGACATATGTATATTTTTATGAAAGTATTTTTTAAGACGAATCTAGTCATATAGTTGACATTTTTTTCAAACTCAACGACTAAAAATTTATTAATGATTTATATTATTAATGTTTGACTAAAATCTTATCCAAAACGACAGTACTAAGGGAAAGGGAGGACACCCAAAGTCTTCCTACTTTCCACACGATCCAGTCATTTCAGTCCACCGCTGTGTTCGCTATAAACCGATTTTAATTAAATCAATTATAAGAAAATATTTTCTTCTTACATAAATTAATTATATAAATAAACAAAAACCTACCCAAAAAAGTCAAATAAACTATTCATCTGTACTGTACTTTACTGTGAAAGGTCAATAAACTCCAGCTGTCTGGTAGCTTATCTTCTCCGCAAGTGGTCTGGTCCCGTACAGCGGCGTACTCCAGCTGTCAAATAAACCTTCTGCTTCTGGCTTCTGCATCGGGCAGCTACGACTACGAGCTTGTGCTTGACAGCAATGGAGAAGACGAACATGAAGAGCAGCAGCAATGGAGTGCGGGTGTGCGTGACCGGAGGCGCCGGGTTCATCGGCTCCTGGCTCGTCAAGAAGCTCCTCGACCGAGGCTACACCGTCCACGCCACGCTGCGGAACATCGGTTTGCACTCACGCGCGCAGATCGATCCATTGATGATTAACCTTGTGCCAGTTGATATGCTCTGCTTTGCCCGTATTGCGGTGACGGATTATTAGTGCATGATGGATTGATTCCAGGGGACGACGAGAGGTCGGGGCTGCTCCGGCGGCTGGTCCCCGGCGCGGCGGAGTCCGGGCGTCTGGTGCTGTTCGAGGCCGACCTCTACGACGCGGCCACGTTCGCGCCGGCCATCGCCGGGTGCCAGTTCGTCTTCCTCGTCGCCACGCCCTTCCAGCACGACGCCACGAGCGCCAAGGTGAGGTTTTCACCGCCGTCCAGCGTACCCAAACTAATCTTGGTACGGGAAAAAGGGGAGGAATTCTCTTTACCACTCACTTATTTGCTCGCGCCGAGCAAAGCAGTACGCGAGCACGGCGGAGGCGGCTCTGGACGCGGCGCGGGTGATCCTCCGGCAGTGCGCCGACTCCAGGACGGTGAAGCGCGTCATCCACACCGGCAGCATGGCGGCGTCCTCGCCGCTCAAGGAGGACTCCACGGGGTTCAAGGACGCCGTCGACGAATCCTGCTGGACGCCGCTCGACGTCGACTACCCTCTCCGGGACCCGCAGTTCCATGTGCGTGCGCACCAGCACTTCCTGTTCGAAACTGGCAATCTCATCAATTCTGATCGGTGATCACCTTTACTTGCAGGAGTACATCCTGTCCAAGCTGCTGTCGGAGAAGGCGTTGCTGGCCTACAACGCCGCCGAGAGCCCGGCGTTCGAGGTGGTCACGGTGCCCTGCTCCGTCGTGGCCGGCGACACGCTGCAGGGCCGCACCACGGTCGCGCTGCAGTCCGCCGCGTCGCCGGTGACCCGGGACGCGCGCCAGTTCGGGGCGCTCAGGATGCTGCAGCGGCTCATGGGCTCCGTGCCGCTGGCGCACGTGGACGACGTCTGCGACGCGCTCGTCTTCTGCATGGAGCGGCCGTCGTCCATGGCCGGCCGGTTCCTCTGCGCCGCCGCGTACCCCACCGTCGACGAGATCGTCGGACACTTCGCCGCCAAGTACCCGCACCTCGACCTACTCAGAGAGTGAGCCTGTTTTGCCATGAAAATAACAAAATAATAATAACTGTGCCAAGATGGTTTTTGCATGAACAGCATTTCTACTGGCTTTGGTGTCTCAGGACGGAGCTGGGGTTGCCGAAAGTGCAGGCTCACAGCGACAAGCTCGGCGAGCTAGGATTCAGATACAAGTACGGAACGGAGGAGATACTTGATGGCAGCATCGACTGTGCAGTAAGATTTGGTTGCCTGGATGCGTCCATGGTCCGCGTGCAAGAACGATAACAGATGTACTAATCACAAGAACAGAAATTTGTCGGTGCAGCGCATATGTGTATTTATATCTATATCTGCACCCAATAGTTGCGCATATGCTGCGATTTCCCCATTTTACATGTCCCATGTTGCGGAGGTATGTAATTAAGGCTTGTTTAGTTTGGGGAAATATTTGGAATTGGCACTGTAGCAATTTCGTTGTTATTTGACAAATTTTGTCCAAATATGAACTAACTAGACTTAAGAGATTCGTCTGGACATGTATATACTAAAAGTACAATTAGTTAATTTTTTTATCTACATTTAATGCTCTATGCATGCAGCTAAAGATTGATGTAACGGGAAATCTAGAAATATTTAGGGAAAGTTGGGGAACCTAAACAAGGCCTAGTTAAGGAGAGCATGAGTTGTCAGTTCACGCAGTTACAAGTAACGTGAATTTTCCTTCCTTTTCGTTTCTGAAACGGCAGATCTTACTAGTGTTAAACTACCGGAATGGAATGAACAATCTCTATAGGAAGCCATGCCATGATTTACTTGGCTCCTTGCATTAAGACAGCAGCGGACCCAAGATTTGAACCTAGGGCAGATCTAGTTAAAATTTTCATATGCAATATGATAAAATCTAATAGAAAATTCAATAACACGGATATAAAATGATTTATATAGTTTGGTATGCACAACTGTAGAATGGTATTGGTAACAAAAGCCAATCAATTCACACGACGAACTCTAATAATCAAACACCAATTGAATATATACACATCCCTAAATCCACTTTTATAGTCTAATGTCCAAACCCTATTATTACTGTTAAGGTTGTCCGATTCCTCTTCAACCAAACAAAAATTAAAAAAACGGAGCCACTAGCGCCCGGACGTCCGGACGCCGGCTCCAGTATATTGTTCTGACCGCACACTTTGAGGCTTTGCATTTTGTGCTTGACCCACGCCACCTGGACCCATCCATGTTACCTCTGACCATACGTCCACATCTCTACTCGCATTTCCATCGCACGCTACTCACAGATATGCACGCAACTAACACCATTTCGACACGAAAAACGCGACCCTCGCCCCTGCACTAGCGCACAGCTCAGATCTGGACCCGCCCCAACCTCATCGACTCCGGCACCTCCGTCCCGTCACCAGCTCATCACCATAGGCCATGCCCCCAGCCACACCAAAGAGAAAAAGGCTATTGCACTAATGCAACAAATAAAAAAAACTGGTGAAACAAACGAAAAAAACTGGTCAAACAAACAAAAATCTCAAGAACAACTAATGCAACAAAACAAAAAAAAACTGGTGAAACAAACGAAAAGCTAAAGAACAACTAATGCAACAAAACAAAAAACTACAACAACATTGGGGAGAGTTGTTGAAACAACGAAAAAAAGCTACAGAAACATGTTTACAACTACTCCTGCAACATCAGAGAATCTCCTATTGCAACAACCATAAAAAGATACTGTTGCAACAATCCACATCATTTGTTGCAACATTTAAAAAGAATCATTGCAACAAAGCGCGAGATCTGACTCACCACAACCCTAATCACCACCAAACCCTTAGATCCAGGGGGTAGAAAGGGAAGGGAGGAAGAAGACAACCAGATCGAGAGAAAAGGTTAAGGGAGAAGAGTCTCCGAGGATGAAGAGGAAGGAACAGCTCAGATTCACGAAGGATTGACCTACCTCGCTGGAATCCCACCACCGTCGAGCTTCACTTCGGTGAAGAGCTCGCGCGAGGCGTGCCAAGGGGCGGAGCAGCGGTGCCGCAGGCCGGCGGCATCCGCGCCCAGGCCGTACCCAGCGCCGCGTGCAGCCGGACGACACCTGCACCCAACGCCGCGACCAGTGCGTGCAAACAGCCATGGCCGGACCCGGTCAGTACGTCGAGAGAGAGATGGTGAGGGAGAGGAAAGGGAAGGGGAGGCACAAGCGGAGATGAGCGGTGGTGAGCGGCGAAGGAGCGGAGTCAGGTCGTGTTGGACAGATTGCCGTTTTTTAATATATAAAAGAGATTGTTGTGTTTGTGGTACTAGGACAGAGCAGGCCTGTTGGGCCGATTCGCTATACAGGCCCGAAAAGTCACCGTCCGTCCGTCGAGATGCTCTAAGCAAAGCATTACCGATTAAAAAATAGAGATGTGACTGTTCCATCCTAACCGAGAATAGGATTTGAGAGAAGCACACTCACAAAGAAGCGTATGACAAACAACGAACTTGGAGTCTTGGACAGGACCAGATGGACGGGGTCAGCAGCTACTTTTTTTTAAAGGAGATTTACTCTCCTTTTTAGAAAGCAATAAAAGGTCTGATACAGACTAGAGACACTAGTTTAAGCTAGAGAAAAACAAAAACAAACCACAACCATGAAAGGCACAGCCCAGCCGGCTGAACCTACGCTATAGACCCCTCTCTTCTACAGAAAACCAACATCAGAGCTAATCCCTTGAGAATGCACACGTTTGCTGATCCATACTTCCAGCTTTGCCACCATCTTCTTCAGGAGAGACTTGTTTGCATCTTTAAGAAGATCCCCCCACATCTGCATAGATTTTATAGCATCATAAAGAACCACATCAACAGGAAAGGCTTTTTCTATCGCCATCCTGTTTCTTTTCCTCCAAATAGCCTAAGAAAGACATGCAAAGCACAAGAAAACGAGCCTATGAGGAACGCCCATCCTATTCTGCAACCAGTCACTCCAAAAATTTTCCTTATTGATTGAAAAACCTTCCTGTTGGGGTGGTAACCCAAATGCAAGATACCCGTTTTCGCAATGAAGTGTGTTCAGTAGCTGTCTTGTCGACCGAAAGCTTCAAAAGCTTTGGCTCACTTGAGCCGAAATGGTTTTCGAGCAAAAGCACATCGATGAGATCGAACGTGCTTTTGCTCGAAAGAACACCAGTAAGGGAAGTGTGAGAGCGAAATAGCTTTCGCGCGAAAGCAAACAAGGGCGAGCTTTCGGGCTAACGGTTAGAAACGACATCGTTGCGACTTAAAGCGAATGGTTAAGTCTGTAGCTTGTTCTTCCGTACGATAGGGCCAAGAGCAGTTAATGAGGCGCTTTCGCCATTCATCAACTCTGTCATGTGACCTTTCGCAGGTTATTGGGACTATGACCAAAAAGAGAGGACCAACAGGACGGGAGGTCGGGGTCGCACGTGCCTATACCCACCACTGGATGGAGTTACAACGGTGCCCCTCGAGTTCGTGAAGCAGTGGAAGCCGTGGGAGTAGTTGGAGAGGGGCATTCTTGTAATTGTAATAGAGAGTGGCTGGAAGAACATTTTCATACTTGTAAACCGACTCGGATTAATATAAATAGCTCGATCCTCCGTATTCAAGGGGAGGAGGATCACTGTTCAATTTACCTGTACTACTGCTAGTTCTCGCACTGGAGCTCG
The DNA here is from genome assembly GCA_009763385.1 of Coix lacryma-jobi var. lacryma-jobi. NCBI lineage: Eukaryota > Viridiplantae > Streptophyta > Magnoliopsida > Poales > Poaceae > Coix > Coix lacryma-jobi. The sequence continues at coordinate 15,201,715 of CM019824.1, forward strand.
CTATTCGTCTTTCTTTGTGTGTTCGCTTGCGCAACGACCTGAAACAACACTTCCCAACCAAAGGTATCACGAATACAGCACCACAGATACTGAGAAAAGACACACTCAAAGAAGATATGATTCACAGTTTCAGGCTTGCTACAGACACAATAAAGAGGGCTCCCTTGCCACCCTTTCCTTTTTAGAGAGGTAGCAGCCTGTAACTTATCATGAAACAGTTGCTAGAGAAACACTCTAACTTTGAGGGTCAGCAGCTACTAGGATCGCTGCATTGGGATGAGGGGACTAGGCGGGCAGCGGCTTGGCATCCCTGACACCGGCATCGACAATGCACCGTGCGCGATCATGTGTGGCGGCGGGTGCCGCTCAAGAGCTCAACCGACAGCCACTTGCACTCGGACCTTGAGGAGTCGAAGGTCGTGGCCTGGGCGACGTTAGGTTTAGTCCCCACATTGGTAATTGATAGTGGTGGAGCGTAACATATAAGGTGGGGGAACCCTCACCTATTAGACTAGTCTTTTTGAGTTGAGTTAGGCTTAATGCCTTGATATGTTGTGGGCTCTGGTGGACCTAGGCCTGGGGGGCACCGGCTCGTGGGTATAGCGAGTCGGGTCAGATTCCGGTGCACACTCTAACAAGTGGTATCATAGTCCGTGGTCGAAAAACATGAAAAATCTATGGGTCACATGCTAATGAGGGAGCTCGTTACCGTCTCGAAGGTCACATGGGTTGTGTGTGATATGGAGCGTTGGACTTGAGGCCTGAAAAACATCTTCCAGAGATCGTACGGGGTTATGTGATGTAAAGAGTTGGTTCGATATGTGACAGAGAAGATTGGTTAAGTTCAGTTCTACATCAGTAATTGATGGTGGTGGAGCGCAACATATAAGGCGGTGGCAGCCCTCACCTGTCGGGCTAGTCTTTTGGTTTGAGTTAGGCTCAAGACCTGAGTGTGTTGTGGGCTCCGGTGGACTTGGGCCTAAGGAGCTTTAGCTCATGGGTATAATAGATTGAGCTGGTATCTGTTGCACACTCTAACAAGTGGTATCAAAGCCAATGGTCGGGAAAAAAATGGAAATCTACGGGTCACATGCTGACGGGGAGGCCGTTAACGCCTCAGAGGTCACACGGGTTGTGTGTGATATGGAGCTTTAGACTCGGGGCCTGGAAAACGTCTTCTAGAGATCGCACGAGGTTGTGTGATGTGAAGAGTTGGGTCTGATATGTGATGAGGAAAATTGTTAGGTTTCGTCACACATCGGTAATTGATGGTGATGGAGCACAACATATAAGATTGGGGCAGCCCTCGCCTATCAGACTAGTCTTTTGGGTCGAGTTAGGCTTAATGTCTTGATATGTTGTAGGCTCCAATGGACCGACTCGTGAGTATAGCGAGTTGGGCCAGATTTCGTTGTGCACTCATCTAACAAGGGTCAAGGGGTGCTAGCTTGTGGGTATAGCGAGCCTGAGCCGTATTCCGCTACGCAGTCTAACAGACGACACCATGACAGATGGATAGGGCAACAGATAGGCGCCTAGGCGGCAGCAAGGCATGGTGTCGTTTGATTCCTCTAATTAAACTTTAGTCCTTATCCCATCGGATGTTTAACACTAATTTGAAGTATTAAGTATAGACTAATTATAAAACTAATTGTAAAGATAAAAACTAATTTACGAGATGAATCTATTATATTAATCCTAATTAGTCTCTGATTTGGTAATATGGTGCTACAATAAACATGTGCTAATAATAGATTAATTAGGTTTAATAGATTCGTCTTGCAAGTTAGTCTTCATCTGTGTATTTAGTTTTGTAATTAGTTTATATCTAGGAATACTATAAATTAGTGTTCAATTATCGACTAAAAATTCAGAGTACTAAAAAAAAAACATTTTGGGACAAATTCTAGGATAGGCCAGAATCTATCAGAACTATCCTTTGTGTCCGCTACTGCATTAAGAGAGTATCAATTTCTTAACATGTTGTCAAAGAAGGTTTTGCCCTTCATTTCATTCAACTTCTTATTTACTCTTTTATATTAATATTACCAAATTTTGCGTTACCTACTTAAATTAAGTTTTGAACTACCGTTTTCTTAACATTCCATCAAAGAAAGGTTTTTGTTTTGTTTTGATGGATTCCACCAACTTTTTAGGGCTCATTCGGAATGAGGGTAGGATTCGTTCCGATTATTCAATTGCTATATAAATTAGCCTATGGTTCTAAGGAAATCTTTCAGGGTACAATTCCGAGAGAAACGAATGGGCCCTTAGTTGGTTCTATACATTAGAGCTAGTTTTAACGTCTTCTCTTATATTTTAGGTGCTTGAATTTTATGATGATTTTAACGCTATTTTTTTACTACCTAATAAAAGTAAGTATAAAAATAAATTACCACTTTCATGATTTATCTTTATGTCATAACATATTAATTTTTTTGTTCTTATCTTACTATACAAATAATTGTAAATTGTTGAATTGTCTTTATACCAATAAATATTAGATTTTGTCTCGTTCGTAATTTTGTCTAACGGTTTTTTTAGTTCTTAAAACAAAAAAATACAGATTGTAGAAGTTGCAATGAACTAAACCTATGATTTTAATACGAGTATAAGACATATGTAATAATCATTGCACGAAAGAGAACTGAAATTTAGATGCATGGAATTTAGCAAATTCCATTTTAACATACAAGACGTCACATCATGGTATGAAAACATGGTCAATACTATATACTGTATTACAGATGGCCATGGCATAATATGTCTATCTTATCCTAACTGGTGGCTTGATATTTGAGTGTACGATGCTTAAAATAATTCGAATAGGTTATGCGTCATGATTAGCGACAATTAAACGCGGCAACTTTAGCTCTAGTGTTATACTGTCCACTCCACCCCATTCTGCATCGGCCAGGTTCGGGGTCAACGTCAGTCAAGGAGAGGATGAGCAACAGCAATGGAGTGCGGGTGTGCGTCACCGGAGGCGCCGGGTTCATCGGCTCCTGGCTCGTCAAGAAGCTCCTCGACAGAGGCTACACCGTCCACGCCACGCTGCGGAGCATCGGTATACAAGCGCGCAGATCGATCCATGGATTAATTTTGTACTAACTGATATGCTCTGCTTTGTCGTAAATCGATCGTAATGGAGTATGATTCCAGGGGACGAGGAGAAATCAGGGCTGCTCCGGCGGCTGGTCCCCGGCGCGGCGGAGTCCGGGCGTCTGGTGCTGTTCGAGGCCGACCTCTACGACGCGGCCACGTTCGCGCCGGCCATCGCCGGGTGCCAGTTCGTCTTCCTCGTCGCCACGCCGCTGCTGCACGACGCCACGAGCACCAAGGTGAGAACGGCGCGCCCGAATTACCCGATGCTCCTTCGATGGAGAAGATCTGAGTTTTTTTGTTTTGCGCTTGGCCGGCACACGACACACGTGCAGTACAAGAGCACGGCGGAAGCAGCTCTGGACGCGGCGCGGGTGATGCTCCGGCAGTGCGAGGAATCCAGGACGGTGAAGCGCGTGATCTACACCGGCAGCATGGCGGCGTCCTCGCCGCTCAAGGAGGACTCCACGGGGTTCAAGGACGCCGTCGACGAATCCTGCTGGACGCCGCTCGACGTCGACTACCCTCTCCGGAACGCAGATTACGACGTGCGTGCGCAACTGGCTCTTAATAATCCTGCTCAAAACCGACGATAGATTTCTGAGGTCGTAAGTCGTAGCCCATCCTCTCATCACCTGCACTGCAGGAGTACGTCCTGTCGAAGCTGGTGCCGGAGAAGGCGCTGCTGGCGTACAACGCCGTGGAGAGCCGGGCGTTCGAGGTGGTCACGGTGCCCTGCTCCGTCGTGGCCGGCGACACGCTCCAGGGCCACGCCACCTTCTCCCTGGAGTGCCTCGTGTCGCCGGTGGTGGCCCGTGACGCGCGCCTCCTCGCGGCGCTGAGGCTGCTGCAGCCGCTGCTGGGCTCGGTGCCGGTGACGCACGTGGACGACGTCTGCGACGCGCTCGTCTTCTGCATGGAGCGGCCGGCCATGGCCGGCAGGTTCCTCTGCGCCGCCGCGTACCCGACGTTCGACGACGTCGTCGGGCACTTCGCCGCCAAGTACCCGCACCTCGACATCCGCAAAGAGTGAGCTGCCAAGAACGGCATTCTTGAATTGTTCTTAATCTGGCAAGATGATTCGTCCTGAATTTTTTTCGAGTGATGAATTGGTGGTGTCAGGACGGAGGTGTTGCCGAGCGTGCAAGCGCACAGCGACAAGCTGCGCGAGCTGGGGTTCAGATACAAGTACGGGATGGAGGAGATACTGGATGGCAGCATCGACTGCGCAGTGAGATTGGGCGTCCTCGATGCATCTAAGCTCTCAGTGTGCAAGAATGACAGCAAGAAATAGCGCACTGCCATCTGCGATTTGTCGGCGGTGTGCGGCATGGAACTGGATAAATAGGGAATGCATGTGTTTCGTTTCGTGTTCTGCGTTTTACATGTTCCAACTAGCACCAGACCATGAGTGTGCAGTTACGTGCAACCTGAATTTCTTTTCTCTGAACAGGAGAATATAAGAGCATCTCTAAAAGCTCATTAATAAGGGCGTCCGTAATGGTGTTTAAATCGATAGCTATTTGTTTTCTAGGAAGAATGTTATTGGTTCTTAATGACAACTTACAAATATCTAGCTAGATGAGACATATAAATAAATATTATTTTAATGAGGCAATTTACAAAAGTAGCACTCTTATCGGCTATCGAGGAAAAAGATCAAATAGCTAGCTAGAGTGCTACTTTTGTATTATTTGTATACGTCATCTCGCTAGCTATTTGTAAAGTGCTATTGAGAGTCAATAGAATTCCTCCTAGCTAGCTATTTGACAACCATTGCGGATGGCCTAAATCATCCCAAATAGGATGATATCGGTGGTCACTAATACTGTATTTTTAGATTATGAGGGAAGATGCTCCGGTTGATCATCAATAATTCATCCTCAATACACATGGATCCTACTCGCCGACGAAAATGACTATTTTTTTTTCTTTTTCTGTTCAATCTTTTCTTCCACACGGTCCTCTCTCTCTACCCCTCATCGTGCGCTCAGTGTGGCTCCCGTATCCCGCGCGCTCCTCCACCATGCGCTTCGTGCGGCTCCTCCCCGCGGACGCCGCTCCTCCATCGCCGTTGATCTGCACCACGAGGCCAAGGAGGGACGGGAAGGACGAACTCCGCATGTACCGGCGTGCACAGGAAGAAGTGCGGCTATTTAGATCCGGGTGACTGGGTGAGCTATTGGGGGCTTGCATCTTCCCCTATATTTGGGGGAGTTGGAGTGATTCTTGATGATCACCAATCAATCGGGAGAAATTAAGGAGCTTTTTTGCACAAATTTTGATCCAATTCTCCCAATAAGATAGTTGGATTAGGGGACAGGGGAGCTACTAGAGATGCTCTAAACATCTGTGTTTAATTGATAAATCTAGAGAATGTCTTTTTTTTAACAATTTTGCATACACCTGTGCTCTGACAAATTATAAAAAAAAAACCAGTTGACCTACTAGGGCCATAGCAAACATTCTTATTTCAAAAAAGAAAATACATCTAGGGCTTTTCCCATGGTCAATCCATCATCCCACGTGGATCGGCCAAAATGGCTCCTCACCACTGGAGAAGTCGATGCATGCTGAGGAGGGAGAAGAATCGACTCATACTTTAGAGTCGACTCATCGCGAATAAAAATCATAGGAAGCCCCATATATGTGCTGACTCCTTTGTCTCCATCGTCGTGCCTGCAACCTCGTTGCCACCTCTCTAGGCCTCCTCGCGTCGCCCGCTTCTCTAGGCCTCCTCGTGTTACCCGCTTGAAAGCCCTAGTTTGGTGTTGGTTACTTGATGAAACCTATTTGGTCTAATCCTATTACTAAGCATGTGTGTAGCTAATGAGAAAGGATTATGACCAAGCCAAGTGATGGAGCTAGCAAGGTGGCAATCATGGAGGATGGTGATAGCCACAAGCACTCAAGTGATCAAGTGCTCTACCATTGGTAAAACGAAGATGAGAAGAGATGGAGCAAAAGGCCTGAAGACAAAGGTATAACCTATAGTGCTCTTTGTTTTGGTGATCAAGACACTTAGTGAGTGTGATCACATTTAGGATACATAGCCATACTATTAAGAGGAGATAATTTACAACTTATGCGGTGTTTAAGTACCACTAGGAGTTCTCTAACATATTGATGTTATAGACCTAGTGAGTGTCTAATAAAACCCTTGGAAAATGCTTTGCAAAATGCTAACACACGTGCACAAGTGGTGAAACACTTTGGTGTTAGCACATGGGAGCAAGGGTAGAAGTTCGAAAGCGAAAGGTGCTAAGTTAGGGGCATCGGACGCTGGCTTGCGTGTCTGATGGCAAACCCTAGCTACTGACAGATGCTGAAGGAGCATCGGACGCTGACAACGGATGCTGGGAAAATACTGTTGCAGAGTCCTATGCATGTGACGTGGCGCAAGTTCGGTTGTCAGGGAGCATCGGACGCTGGCCTGCATCCGATGTGGAACCATCGGACGCGTTCGATGTGTTTCTGCCCTCTCTGGAACCTCTCTGCACAGTCATCAGACGTTGGGGTGTAGCGTTGAAAACCCTAGTTTGGTTTTGGATAATTGATGAAACCTAAGTGAACTAACCTCTTGCTCCAAGTGATATATGAGATAGGTTGGTTCACACCAAGGTGGAGCTAGATGGCACTCAAATGTGATGGTGATGGCAAACTTGATTATAAATTGCTCTACTTTTCGAAACGAAGAAAGAGAAAAACAATATCCTATGGGCTCAAGGCAAAGGTATAAAATAGGATATTTGTTTTACCGATCAAGACGCAATAGAGTGTGTGATCGGGTTTAGGATAGATAACCGTACTATAAAGAGGGAAAATCTTTAATTACAATGGTTATCTAGTGCCACTAAGTGTGAGTCTCATTTGCATATAATTAAGCGCTTAGTGACGTGGTGACATTAACCCTAAAAAAATCTTTGTGAAAGTGCTATCTCTTGTGCTAAATTTCTTTTGAATCTTTTTAGAAGAAATAACACTTAAAAAAAGGAAGAGAAGAGTAGCAACTGCACTAACAAAGAACCTCCAGCCGAATTTTTTGTGTGCCCCTACTCGGATATTCCAGCTATTTTTTGTTGGATTCACACCTGCTCGGCCCCCGTTAGCAAACAGGGCGCGGAGCGAGGGCGGATAACGGTCAGCTATGCGCGAAGGTAAGGGCGTTGGCACAAGGAGATAAGCGGTGAAAATATTTCTCTCCTCCCAAAAATCGTCGTCTTTACATTGTTCACCTCTTGGTATTTATAGGGAATACCAAGGGGTGCTGGCATAATTACAATAGGGTACAAAAAGATTCCCCGACACCACATAGGCAGAAAGGGCAAAGCCATAAATGTACAGCAGAAGCGGAAACCCTAACCGGTCCTCCTCCTGTCCGCCGCCACCTTGCTCCGTCTGCCTTCAACGGAGAACAAAGGAAAACGGACCTTCGCCTTCGCCGGTCCTTGGGTCAGCATCCCCTCACCACTTGCCAAGCTTGACGCCTCAACGACAAAGCTTCGGAACCTGCGAAGGTTACTTATTACGTGTTCGGAGCGCCTTTACCTGCGAGAAATAAAGCGAACTCCGAGGGTTGGATTTGCATACGAAGGTTAGACTGTCGAAGGTTAAGGCGAACGACCCAGAAGAGCCCCTACTATCGGGAGGGCGAGGCTTTGTGAGGGCGCGCGGGTCGCGCGGAGGTCCTTTTTTCTGCTCAGCCCACGCGGCGCCACTGCCGAGGGTCCCTTCTCCCAACAGTAGCCCCTCGTTGCCTTGGATCTAATGAACAGTATTTAGGCCCAAGCAGCGCTCTTGGACGGGAAAAGTAAAAAGACCCTTGGCAGCGACGCCCGCGGCTGCTTTGGGCTGGGCCGTTGCACTGTTTGTTTGTATTGTTGAAGCCTGTTTCGTTTTTTGCGCCGTGGTTTTCGGTCGTCGTGCCGATTTTGTCGGGTTGGGGTGTCCGCCTCATGGCCTATAAATAGGAGGGGTTGGTGGGGGGATTGAGCCGTGCCTTCATTTGCTCTAGCCACCCTGCTGCTGCTCTGTAAGTGCAATCAAGCCCTAATTGTGGGTTTTGGTGATAATGACCACACGATTAGAGGACTAATGAGATTTATAAAGTTGATAAGCAGGTTATGTTAAGAAAGGATGGTGTATATGCGTTGGTGGACCCCTCACACTACATTTCGTCGGTTCCGAACTCAAAGCGCTTCAAAGATATTTTATTTTGATTACTTGAGTTTAGGAATGCCGTACTATAAAGGGGGAATGCAAATTCATTGATATGGCTGAATGATATGTGCTCAAACCAACCCAAACCATCCACATTTCCAACCAAAGACAGCTGCACTTAACTCAGATTTATACCTGTCTGCTTGGTAGGCGCGGCAGTGCCGCTCTAGGCGCGGCAGTGCCGGGCCGCGGCACTGCCGGGCTGAGGCCGGCACTGCCGCGACTTAAACTGCCCGTTGGATGGCAGGGGGTATTTACATCACCCCCTCTGCCCCCCAACGGTCAACCACGACCATTCACTCCACCTACCTCCAGACAAGCTCTCTCTTCTCCATTGAAGGCTCTCCAAGCTCCCAACCACCAAAATCTCCATTCCCATTGATTCCAAGTGGTTGAGAGGCTCAAACCTTCACCAAAGAGGAGCCCTAGCTGAGATCTACTGCCTAGAGCACTTGATTTGAGCCATAGCCGGTGGATTTGCTTCTATTACTCTTGGGTTCTTGGAACCCTAGCCGGCTAGGCGTCGCCCTAGAGCCTTGCCAACTTGTGTGGCGGCCTAGGGAGGTTTGTAATCACTTGTGCAGCTAGTAAGATTACCCCTCACCTCAAGGATTTGGTTCCTTGACTTGAGAACGAGGTTGAGTTGCAAAGCTCATGACCTAAGTGGTCAACCTCAACAACGTGGAGGTAGGCAAGCCTTGGTGGCGAGCTGAACCACGGGATAAATCACTTGTCTCACGTGCTTGCTTAGTTTCATTCTCTATGTTCATGAGCTTGTGATATATTCTAGGGTTTGGCTCGATCTATTCTATCTTTCATATTTGGCTTGGAGTAGTTGTTTCTGCTGGTTCATATAGCCTATTGTTACATTTCTATTCATATAGAATCTGCAGATTGTGGTTAGATTTCGAATTGCAGCTTCTGGTATTCATCTGCGCGGCAGTACCGCGCTGAGGCCGGCAGTGCCGGGGAGCGGCAGTGCCGGGCACAGGGCGGTAGTGCCGGGCCTATCTCATTTGTTTTTAAGCTGTGATTTTTGACAGGCCTATTCACCCCCCCTCTAGGCCACACAGGTCCTTACAAGTGGTATCGGAGCCTGGTCTCTCAGCAGCACTTAACCGTGCGAGAGTATGGCCACTGACGGAGGAACGGGTGATGCTAGTGTTGTGCAACCCAAACCCTTTGAAGATCCGGATGTGCACACCACTAGCAGCAGCGAGAGTATCTCCACAGCTAGCGGAAGGACACTTCCACAATTGGTTGTGTCGGCCGGAGAGCTCGCAAGACGAAAGGAAGAAAGAAGGTTGAGAAGAGAAGCTAGAGCCAAAGCAAAAGAAGATGCAGCAGCTCTCAAAGCAAAGGAAGACAAGGCTCAAAGAAGAGAAGAAAGAAAGATTAGAAGAGAAGAAAGAGCCAAGAGAAGAGAAGAAAAGAAGAAGAAGGAAGAGCTCAAAGCTAAGAAGAGTGTGCACGTGAGTGAAGACTCAAGTAGCACCGAAGATGGTGATGATGACATCTCCTATCATCTCAAGGGTGACAAGAAGAAGAAGAAGGAGGAGACCAAGAAGACATACGGAGCCGTATCCTACACTTATTCTTCTATGTCTAACCATGATTCTAGGCCTCTCATTAATGTACCCGCGGACAAGTTGCCTCGTTTCGACGGGACCAACTTTGCCAAGTGGAAGCACATTATGAAGACCTATCTTATTGGTCTCCATCCAGGTATTTGGGAGATTGTGCACAATGGACTTGAAGCACCGGTTGATCCAAAGAACCCCACTCAAGATGAGTTCCGCAACATTCATCTCAATGCCCAAGCCACTAGTGTGCTACTTAGTGCCTTGGATGGTGATGAGTACAACAAGGTCATGGGAGTTGAGGTTGCAAAGGAGATTTGGGACACATTGCATATTGCTCATGAAGGGGTTGATAAAGTAAGGCAATCCAAGATTGATTTGTTGATGGCCAAGCTCAACCGGTTTGTGATTTGTGATGGTGAAGGTCCTCAAGAGATGTTTGATAGGTTGATGGTCATTGTTGGCAAGATTAGAGGGCTAGGTGGAAATGAAATCAATGATCACAAGGTTGTGAAGATTATGTTGGAAGCTTATTCACCAAGAAATGAGACCGTAGTGACATTGATTAGAGACAAGAAGAAGTTTGAGAAGTTCACACCTAGTGATGTGCTTGGGAGGATTATCACATTTGATATGCAAAGAGAGGAAGCTAATGAAAGAAGGAAGCTTGGAGAGTTGCAAGCAAGGCTAGATGGGATGAAGATCAAGGAAGTGGCACTCAAGGCAAGCAAGCCAACAAAACAAGCAACATCAAGCAAGTCAAGTTCAAGCAAGCAAGCCTCTACAAGCAAGCCCAAGCAACAAAAGAAGAAAATAGAGGTTGAGGACAGCACATCATCCTCTTGCAAGAGTGAGAGTGATGGTGAAGAGTTTGAGAAGATTGATGATATAGCTCTATTCATGAGAAGATATCGCAAGGGGCTCAAGAAAGAAGGTTACAAATTTGTAAAGAGGAAGTTTCCTAACAAGAAAAAGAGAACTTGCTACAATTGTGGTAGCACCGAGCACTTCATTGCTCATTGCCCAAATGAGAAGAAAGACAACAAGGGCAAGAAAGATGACAAAGCCACTTACAAGAAGCACAACAAGATATACATGGGAGAAGCTCACATCGGACATGAATGGGATTCAACCGCACAAACCTCAAGTGAAGAAGATGAGAAGATGGCAACCATTGCATTCCAAAAGTCATCTCCTTCACCAAGGCTTTTCAACAACTTGTCCGATGATGATGAAGGCAACTCCCACACTTGTCTCATGGCCAAGAAAGAGAAGGTGAAAAAGACTCATACTCCTAAACCTTCTCTTCCACTTAGTGACATCTCTAGTAGTGAACTTAGTGACTCTTCTAGTGATGATAGCTCTAGTGATGAAGAGATAAACATGATAACAAGGAACTTAGATAAGAAAACCAAACTCTTTATCACTAAGCTAATGGAGGAACTAGAGGGTGTACAAGCCGAGCTAGCAATAAGTGAGGATGCTCTTATCAAACAAGAGGATCTCTATATTGCTTGCAAGGAAGCTCTTGCATTAGAGAGAAGTGAGTTGGATGTCTTGCATGAGGCCTTGGCCAAAGAGCAAGATGAACATGCTTCCCTAAAGAAGGCTCATGTTGAACTCAAGAAAAAGTATTGTGACTTAGATGTAAAGCACAAGGAACTTGAGCTGCAATATAACCTTCTTTGGGAAAGCAACTCAACTCTCCCTAAGGCAAATGTCACTCCTATTCCCTCCACTAGTGAAGGTTGTGGAAAATGCTATAATCTTGATTTGAATGTCTATTCCACTAACCTTGCAAACATGGAGGTCATGAGAAAAGAAATAGCAAGATTGACAAGTGTTATTGCAAGTGGTTGTGTCAAGGCTACTATAAGTGCTAGTGAGAAGACCCAAAACAAGAACATGCCCAAGTTCAAGAACGGAAGACGTCCTTTCATAAAGGATGGGTTGGGGCATGTAAAGGGAGGCAAAACCAATGGAAGGAAGAAGGTGAATGGCTATGAGTGTGTGAGATTTGAGAAGAAGGGTTACATTGGTACAGTTCAGCCTGCACAGACCGCGGCAGTGCCGCGCCAGAAGGCGGCAGTGCCGGGCCCCGGCAGTGCCGCCCCCTGGCCGGCAGTGTCGCGCCCCAAGAAAGGGAAGGCTACCAGTTCCTCTTCTGCTCAGTCTCACACACAGCCCAGGCAGATGCCAAATCAGAAGCAAGGGTCTCAGAAACCAAAGGAGTCTATTTGGGTAACCAAGAACAAGTTCATGCATCAACCCAAGATAGAAGCTCCAAGAATGAGCATGTCCTCTTGTTACTTTTTAGGACACAACAACAGTGGTAAAGTTGTTGCCAAGTATGTTGGTAATGACAAGAGGGCAGCCGACAAGTTTATATGGGTTCCTAAGATACTTGTGACTAACATGCAAGGCCCCAATATCAATTGGGGACCTAAACCAAGGAACTAAACTTGTTTTGCAGGCATACTCCTCCGGTGGATCAAGTTGGGTGCTTGATAGCGGATGTACAAATCATATGACCGGAGAAAGGAGTATGTTCTCATCATATTCCCCAACTACAAATGCAAGTGAGAACATCATATTTGGTGATAACTCCAAGGGGGATGTGCTAGGTCTTGGTAAAGTTGCTATCACACTTGAACATTCAATTACTAATGTCTTACATGTTGATTCGTTAAGTTACAATTTGTTGTCCGTTTCGCAATTGTGTGGAATGGGTTTCAATTGTCTCTTTACGGATGAGGGTGTGGAAGTCTTTAGAAGGGAGGATTCCTCTATTGTCTTTACAGGTCGTTTGAAAGGGAAGCTTTACTTAGTTGATTTCAACAAAAGTGAAGCCAAACTTGAGACTTGTTTAGTGGCAAAATCTAGCATGGGTTGGTTATGGCACCACCGACTAGCTCATGTTGGGATGAGGAATTTGGCCAAACTTCAAAAGGACAACCACATCCTAGGACTAACCAATGTTCATTTTGAGAAAGACAGAGTATGTGGAGCTTGCCAAGCCGGAAAGCAAGTAGGCGTACCTCACCCACCAAAGAGCTATGACACTACTACTCATCCATTGGAATTGATTCACATGGATCTCTTTGGACCGGTTGCCTACCTTAGCATCGGCGGTAACAAACATGGTCTTGTTATTGTTGATGACTTTTCTCGTTTCACTTGGGTATTCTTTTTGCATGATAAGAGTGTAGTGCAAGAGAAGGTGAAGATGTTCATACGAAGAGCTCAAAGGGAATTCGGTTTCAACATCAAAAAGGTTCGTAGTGATAATGGAACCGAATTCCGAAACACCCAAGTGGAAGAGTTACTTGATGAAGAGGGCATCAAGCATGAGTTCTCAGTGCCTTACACCCCTCAACAAAATGGTGTGGTGGAGAGGAAGAATAGAACGCTCATTGACATGGCAAGGACGATGCTAGATGAGTACAAGACGCCGGACATCTTTTGGGCCGAAGCCGTCAACACCGCTTGCCATGCAATCAACCGCCTCTACCTCCACAAGAGAAGAAAGAAGACCTCCTATGAGCTGCTAACCGGTAACAAACCTAAGGTATCTTACTTTAGGGTATTTGGGTGCAAATGTTTCATATTGAACAAGAGACCCAGAGTCTCTAAGTTCGCATCCAAGGTAGATGATGGTTTTCTTCTCGGTTATGGATCAAACGAGCATGCCTATCGTGTTTTCAACAAGGCCTCCGGCAAGGTTGAAATAGCGATAGACGTGACGTTTGATGAAACTAATGGCTCTCAAGTAGAGCAAGTTGATGAAGTTGTTGTAGGTAATGAGGAACCTCCTTGTGAAGCAATCAAGCAGCTAGCCATTGGTGATATAAGACCACAGGAACAGCAGGCTACAGATCAGGAAGGTCCTCAAGCTGAAGCTTCTGCTGGGACTAATCAGATACAGTCCCCGGCAGTGCCGGGCCAGACCCCGGCAGTGCCGGACTCCGGTAGTGCCGCGCGGAGCCAAGCAGTGCCGGGCACACCCAGAGCAGCTGCAGCTACTCCACCTCATGGAGTGAACCTACAACCCATCTTCGAGCGAGATGAAGAAGAGGAAGCCGAAGATGAACCAGAACCCATCGATCATCCAAGACTCAAGCAAACTATTCAACGAGATCACCCCGTTGATAATATTCTTGGGAGTCTACGAAAGGGGGTAACGACACGCTCTCATTTGGCAAATTTCTGTCAATATTACTCGTTTGTCTCCTCTTTGGAACCTCTTAAGGTAGAAGAAGCACTGGATGATCCGGATTGGGTGATGGCCATGCAAGAAGAGCTCAACAACTTCGAGCGCAATCAAGTATGGTCACTCGTGGAAAGACCAAATACCAATGTCATTGGAACCAAATGGGTCTTTCGCAACAAGCAAGATGAAGAAGGTGTGGTGACAAGGAACAAGGCAAGATTGGTAGCTCAAGGGTTCACACAAGTAGAGGGCCTGGACTTTGAAGAAACATATGCACCGGTTGCAAGACTTGAAGCCATTCGGATTCTTCTAGCCTATGCAGCCCATCATGAATTCAAGCTATATCAAATGAATGTGAAGAGTGCGTTCCTCAATGGCCCTATACAAGAGTTGGTATATGTCGAGCAACCACCGGGCTTTGAAGATCCCACGTTTCCCAACCACGTCTTCAAACTCCGAAAGGCGCTCTATGGGCTTAAGCAAGCACCTAGAGCATGGTATGAATGCCTTAAGGAATTCTTGCTCAAACAAGGCTTTGAAATAGGCAAAGCCGATCCTACTCTCTTCACTCATAAAGTCAATGGAGATATCTTTGTGTGCCAAATATATGTCGATGACATAATATTTGGTAGTACTAACAAATCCTTTTGTGATGAGTTTAGTAGGATCATGACTAAAAGATTTGAGATGTCTATGATGGGTGAGCTCAAGTTCTTCCTTGGGTTTCAAATCAAGCAATTGAAGGAAGGGACTTTTCTTTGCCAAACCAAGTACACCCATGATATGTTAAAGAAGTTTGACATGGTGAACGCTAAGCCTATCAAAACGCCCATGCCAACTAATGGACATCTTGATCTTGATAAGGAAGGAAAAGCTGTGGACATCAAGGTATATCGTTCCATGATTGGCTCCCTCCTTTACTTATGCGCATCTAGGCCCGATATTATGCTTAGTGTGTGCATGTGTGCTAGATTTCAAGCTAACCCGAAAGAGTGTCACTTAGTGGCCGTTAAGAGAATCTTGAGATATCTAGTTCACACTCCAAACCTTGGCTTGTGGTATCCTAAGGGCTCCAAGTTTGATCTACTTGGCTATTCGGATTCCGATTACGCCGGTTGCAAGATAGATCGAAAAAGCACTTCGGGGACATGTCAATTCCTTGGACGCTCCTTAGTGTCTTGGAGTTCTAAAAAGCAAAATTGTGTAGCCCTATCCACAGCCGAGGCCGAGTATGTTGCAGCAGGTGCATGTTGTGCGCAACTACTTTGGATGAGGCAAACCCTTTGTGATTTCGGATGTCAATTTACTCATATCCCACTCTTGTGTGACAATGAGAGCGCCATAAAGCTAGCAAACAACCCAGTGTGTCATTCAAGAACCAAACACATAGACATCCGGCATCACTTCTTGAGAGATCATGAAATCAAAGGAGATATCGCCATCAAACATGTGAGCACCGACAAACAACTAGCCGATATCTTCACTAAGCCTCTAGATGAGTCAAGGTTTTGTGCTTTAAGGAGTGAACTAAATATACTTGACTCTCGTAACTTAGTTTGAAACCTAGCATGCTTGATTGATCAACTAGTTCGACCTAGGTAAAACAAATTTCAAAAACTTTAATATTGTGTTTCAAAATCTTTGAAAGAAACTTGCTTGGTATGACCATTGTTCTGCATTGATTACTTGCTGCTGGTCATATCATGCAAGAGGTACTTGTCCACTCCAAGAATAAGCTGTAGTATAATAGAGAATAACTCTCTCTGTTGGTAACAGGCCGGCAGTGCCGGGCCAGGCGCGGCAGTGCCGCGGCTTACCGATTCAGTCTGATTGGTGAGTTACCGAGTGGGGTCACAGGGAAAAGGTTTTCTTTCCTATTCTACCCGTGACTTCCCCTCTCTCTCCCTCATCCATTCACTTTCACCACTGTAACCCTCTCTCCTATCTCTCTCTCTCTCACGGGCGACTTGGAGGTGACCGAGACTTCTTCCACCGGCCGACGACTCCCCGGAGCTTCCGGCCAGCGGTAGTGCCGCTCGGGTCTCTCTCCGTGCTGCTCGCTTTCCTCTTCACCAAGGGACTCCATCCCTCTTCTTCTTTCCCCAAGGTGAAGATTCAAATCGATTTATAAAATGCGCCATGGATATTGTTCTTAGAGGTTGTAGAAGGGTTTGTAGATGATAGGGGAGTAGTAGAGGTGGTGGATGTGGTGTTGTTTGGCTCAGATCCGGTCTGCCTGCGCGGCAGTGCCGCGCCCAGCGCGGCTGTGCCGGGCCCCGGCAGTGCCGCTCCCAGAGCGGCAGTGCCGGACTCTGTGCAGAGTTCTGATCCAGCCAACACCTGTTCCATCAATTTCTATTGCCTCTCTATGATCTACCAGTCCTTATACGGTCTTCTAACACACAGTGTTCATGTTTTAGATGTCGGGAGGAAGCGATGAAGAGAGGAGGACCAAGAGGAGGTTGGACCCGCTCAGGGGGAGGAGCAAGCAGCCAGCCGTTCGTGGTGGTGCTCGCTCCCAAGGAGGCAGTTCAGCTAGGCAGCAGATACGAGACGAGATCCGTCTCCAGATGCAGGGTCGTCAGATCAGGGAAGACCTTTACCCTGCCACTCCAGAGCACCTAGCAGAGGTCAGCAGAGACCACATCCAGCCCTATGAGGAGGATGTTTTGGAGAGGGCACCACAGGACACCAGGCCCAGACAGGTGGTGTCCTACCACCAGCAGTTCTCGTCAGTGAAGGCACAGCGTCAGCAAAATCCCTACAATGCTCCAAAGGACATGGGGATTGACTACAGGTTCTGGAATGAATTTCATTCAGATTTCTACCGTTCAGTCCTGTTCAATGCCAAAAAGTCCAAGATTCTAAGTATGAGATATGTAGATTGGGAGCATCTTGAGGCCAAGACTGACAGTGAGATCAACAGGGTGATAGCTGCATGCAAGAGAAGAAATATGTATGATTTGATGGGTTTCCAGTACAACTGGAATGTGGAGATCATTTCTCAGTTTCATGCCACTCTATATGTTGATAATGTGCTGGAGGAGATGCACTGGATGACCGAGGGTCGCCACTACAAGGTCACCTATGAGACCTTTAGTAGGATCCTTGGCTTGGGCAGCAATGACAGGCAGTTGGATAACCTGCATGATGAGAGGACGCTGACAGACAGTGAGATTGCCCACTTATATGATGATCCTAGCAAGGCTGATGGGTTGGTGAAGGGGCTGAAACCTTTCTACTACATGCTCAACAACCTATTCAGGCAGACGCTCAACCCGAAGGGAGGGTCACATTCTAACTTGTATGGATATGGCAGGAATATGTTGGTTAGGATGGCCCCTCAGGCTAGACCTTTTTCTATATCCAGCTTTATTTGGACCGAGCTTCAGGTTGCAGCAGAGGATGCTAGGAAGGCGGTTCTATATGCACCTTATATCATGTTTATGATTGAGATGGTCTCCGGACATTCTTTTGTTAAGGATGGGTTGCATGAGCCGTACAGGGCTGAGAAGAAGAAGGCGGCAGCAGGAGGTTCAGCAGGGGCAGCAGCTAGTGACAGGCCTGAGAGCTCTCGCCCTTCCTATCAGAGGAAGAAGAAGAGCAAGCTAGCACGATGGATCAAGGCCATCTTTTCTACCTGCACCTACGCAGCCGAGACGGCACACCAGGCGCTTGTTGAGCAGCGCGCAGAGCGAGAGCGGGCGGGACGTTCGCCGCTACCTCCACCCCGCTCTCCACCTCGCTTTGACCTCTCCAGTCTTGAGTCCGACGACATAGATGATGATGACGAGGAGGAGGAGCAGGAGGAGATAGTGCCAGTGCCACCTCGTCGGTCTTCACGTGCCTCCGCCTCGACTCGCTACACCAGTACCACCCACCGTCAGGGCAAGGCCGTGGTCTCCGACGACGACGACGATGATGAGGAGGAGGAAGAAGAGGAAGAAGATGAGGTTGAGTGGGACAAGGTTGCATCGGATGATGATTGAGTGCTTGGACACTCTTCTCTTCTCTCTTTGCTCTTTTTGGTGACTTGTTGCCAAAGGGGGAGAAGTAGGTGAAGAGAAGGGGGTACAACACTTTTTCAGGTTTTCATGTCCCCATCTTTAGTTGTAGTTGTGAGATGATAGAGTTGGACCGTTTAAAACTCTATTTCTGTAATATACTCTATCGTACTACTTCGTATGCTTGGATGTGGACATGTATCATTTACCTGCTTTATTTAGTTTGTGCTATCTTGTTTAGATCAGTTTGATATATGCTTTGTGGTTTTATATATTGTCCGCTGCGTTTGCTGACTGTTGCCTGAGCGGCAGTGCCGCTCCAGGGCCGGCAGTGCCGGGCCCCGGCAGTGCCGCGCCCAGAGCGGCAGTGCTGCTCTGGCAAAAGACAGCAAACACCTCTGATGTGCTTAAACTGTCATTCGCATCACGTTATATTATTGACACAGTTTAATTGCACCCCACAAAGCTATCAGATGTGAAACTGAACCAATATTCCACTTTAATATGTGAATGTTGGCCTTTTATGCCAATTTGAGAATTCAGCTCTCATTCACACATTTAGGGGGAGGTTTCACACCTAAGCTTCAAAATCTCAGTTTTATACCCTTCTCTTGTAAGCTCTAATTGTGTTGTCATCAATCACCAAAAAGGGGGAGATTGTAAGTGCAATCAAGCCCTAATTGTGGGTTTTGGTGATAATGACCACACGATTAGAGGACTAATGAGATTTATAAAGTTGATAAGCAGGTTATGTTAAGAAAGGATGGTGTATATGCGTTGGTGGACCCCTCACACTACATTTCGTCGGTTCCGAACTCAAAGCGCTTCAAAGATATTTTATTTTGATTACTTGAGTTTAGGAATGCCGTACTATAAAGGGGGAATGCAAATTCATTGATATGGCTGAATGATATGTGCTCAAACCAACCCAAACCATCCACATTTCCAACCAAAGACAGCTGCACTTAACTCAGATTTATACCTGTCTGCTTGGTAGGCGCGGCAGTGCCGCTCTAGGCGCGGCAGTGCCGGGCCGCGGCACTGCCGGGCTGAGGCCGGCACTGCCGCGACTTAAACTGCCCGTTGGATGGCAGGGGGTATTTACATCACCCCCTCTGCCCCCCAACGGTCAACCACGACCATTCACTCCACCTACCTCCAGACAAGCTCTCTCTTCTCCATTGAAGGCTCTCCAAGCTCCCAACCACCAAAATCTCCATTCCCATTGATTCCAAGTGGTTGAGAGGCTCAAACCTTCACCAAAGAGGAGCCCTAGCTGAGATCTACTGCCTAGAGCACTTGATTTGAGCCATAGCCGGTGGATTTGCTTCTATTACTCTTGGGTTCTTGGAACCCTAGCCGGCTAGGCGTCGCCCTAGAGCCTTGCCAACTTGTGTGGCGGCCTAGGGAGGTTTGTAATCACTTGTGCAGCTAGTAAGATTACCCCTCACCTCAAGGATTTGGTTCCTTGACTTGAGAACGAGGTTGAGTTGCAAAGCTCATGACCTAAGTGGTCAACCTCAACAACGTGGAGGTAGGCAAGCCTTGGTGGCGAGCTGAACCACGGGATAAATCACTTGTCTCACGTGCTTGCTTAGTTTCATTCTCTATGTTCATGAGCTTGTGATATATTCTAGGGTTTGGCTCGATCTATTCTATCTTTCATATTTGGCTTGGAGTAGTTGTTTCTGCTGGTTCATATAGCCTATTGTTACATTTCTATTCATATAGAATCTGCAGATTGTGGTTAGATTTCGAATTGCAGCTTCTGGTATTCATCTGCGCGGCAGTACCGCGCTGAGGCCGGCAGTGCCGGGGAGCGGCAGTGCCGGGCACAGGGCGGTAGTGCCGGGCCTATCTCATTTGTTTTTAAGCTGTGATTTTTGACAGGCCTATTCACCCCCCCCTCTAGGCCACACAGGTCCTTACATGCTCGCTTTCTTTCTACGAAGGTTGGTTTTTGTCTAGATTTCGAAGGTTGTGAGTTTGGTGCTCTTCGAAGGTTTTGGCTTGAGAGATGGCTAGGTCTAAGCAGACGGCTCGAGTTGTTTCTCCCTCCGCTGCAGATGAGGGGGTGACCTTTGAGTTTGGGCTAAGCCGCGTTTGTAGCTCTGATTTGGCTGCATATGTTAAGCGAGGGTGGATCGAGGAGGGGAAGGCGAGGACCAGTGCTGGGGAAACTGTGCCAAAGCCTAATGTAGACGAGGTTGTTGTTTTTGAGGAATTTTTCGAGGCTGGGCTGCGCTTCCCTGTTGATTTTTTTGTGACAGCTGTTCTTCAGAGGTTCAACCTGAAGTTCCATCAGCTTACACCTTCGTGCTTTACAAAGATGTCAGTGTATGTTTGGGCATGCCGCTCGCAAGGTATTGTTCCACAAGTCGAGGGTTTCATTCGGACGCATCGTGTGCACATGCAACCTCGCAAGATAACGGACCGCGAGGGTAACACCAGTCTGGGTCAGTTTGCTATGTATACTTTTTGTCACCGCGCTGGGTCGGAGTTGCCGATGCAGGCTCAGAAAAATAAGTGGGCCAGCGGGTGGCAAGAATTCTGGTTTTACTATAAGCTTGATGGAGTGTCCGAGCTTTGTGGTGAGCTCCCGCCTCTTGGCGACGTGAGTGCCGAAGCTCAGATGAGCCCCGAGGCGCACGCCGCGGTTGACTGTCTGAGGGTGGTTGCGCGTTCGCAGTGCGCTCGCGATTTGGTCGAGGAGTACTGCTGCGCTAATGCGTGGCCCCTCAGTCGAAAACAGGCTTGGTTTCCAGTAGAGGAGGACTCGAGGTACGAGGGTCGTGGATTGAAGAAGCCGAAGCTTGATTTGGGAGAGGGTTTTAAAGAAGTTTCCGAGGCGTCAAGATGGAGTTGACGCCATTTATAAGCGCGTTCAGCAGAGGGCTAAAAATCTCGTTGGGAAACTGTCTACCCTTGAGGCTAAAGCTATCCACAACTCGGTGGGAAGCGGGGGTCGAGTTAACAGAGTTTTTGACATGCTTGGGATTCAGTATGCCGATTGGCCTGCTCCGTCGAGTGAGGATGCGCCAAAGAAGAGGAAGCGAGTTTCTGCGAAGGAGAGAGGTAATGTTTCGCGGTCGAAGAGAGGTCGCGGCCGTGGTCGCGGCGGCGCCGGCGGCCGGGTGAAGGCACTTGCGACGAAGGTCGCAGTAGGCTTTGATGCTACCGGCACTTCCTCATCCTCGGCCATTGCCTCGAGCGGCCGAGGTGCTGGTAAGATTGGAGGACGGGTACCCCGCGTGGGCGGCATTGGTGCTTTGATCCAGATCTCAGATGACGAAGGTGCCTCCGATGATGATGAGAGAGAAGAGAAGGAAGGGGAAAAGGAGGGGGTACTGAAGAGGACTCATCCGACGAGGATAGTGATACGTCAAGTAGCGAAGGTAACTCCGATGAAGACGTATCCATCGAGGACGCTCGAGGAAAAGGAATAGCCTCGTCCAGTGTTGGTGCTGCGGCTGCGCGAAGCATTGATGACATCATACGGGACTTTGAGCCAGAGAGTCCTCCGCGAGGGTCGTTCCCCGAGTTTGCTGGCTCGCACATTTGGGTCGATGGTTTTGAGTTTAAGGGTGACCTCGAATCGGTGCGGACCCCGGGGAAGAGGCCGTATGGCAAGGCTAGCCGGTCAAGTCTTCCTTATTATGCGAAGAAACTTAGAGTTTCCGATCCGGCGACCGAGCTTTTCACGAGTCCGGACCTTCGAGAGTGTCACTTGCAGTGTGCTCCGAAGGAAAGGCGCTTTCTGGGTCGGGTGTTTAACCGTATCTGTGTGCCGGAAGCGGAGCTTCGGCTGGCCAACGAGCCCTTGGAGAGACTTCACGATGATATTGACGTCAAAGTGGCTGAGCTGATGCTCCTCAGCCGGTCGGCGCGCCGGAGGGCAAGTTACAATCTCCACTATCTGAATGACCGGTTGAGTGACGCGGAGAAAGCTAATAAAGAGCTTCGCCAGAGTTTGGAAAACAAAGAGATTGAGCTCAAAGCTGCTTTGGAGAAGGTTAAGAAATCGCGAGAGGAAGCACAAGAGGTTGCGAATAGCAACGCGGAGCTCCTGGCTGCTAGCCAGCAAAAGGACAAGGATTTGTTGGCTGCGAACAAGCGCATAGAAGAGCTGTCCATGGAGCTGGCTACCCAAGCCGAGGCTTGGCGGGAAAGCATGGGGAGGGTTAAAAATAAGATAGATACATGCTTGACCGAAGCCGGAGGTTCTGCCGGGGAACCGCTGCCTGCAACTAACACAGAGGCCTTTGAAGGTTGGCTGAGTAACGAGCTGGACGTCTTTAGCTCGTTGGTTGGCAACGCGGCCGACTTTGGTGGCTATGCCAGGGCTTTGGCGATGACCAGCACGCTTCGT
The DNA here is from genome assembly GCA_009763385.1 of Coix lacryma-jobi var. lacryma-jobi. NCBI lineage: Eukaryota > Viridiplantae > Streptophyta > Magnoliopsida > Poales > Poaceae > Coix > Coix lacryma-jobi. Next base: position 15,224,200 of record CM019824.1, read on the forward strand.
CTTGCGGATTGCGAGCACCTTCGCAAAGTCAAAAGGCCAAACCATGCTTTTCCGTCGGTTGACGAGGTGCGCCGGATGAAGGCTGATGACGCCGACGTTCAGAACTGTGCGATGCGATTGCTTCGCAAGTTTTGGATTGCTGGTGGCGGCCGAGCTCTTGCCTTTGAAGAAGCTGCCGAGGCTACTTGTCAGGTTAGTTAGGTATATATATATATTTTTTTAAATTGTGGTTTTTTGGGGTTTGTTATGGTGATGAAGGGTTTGGTGTTTGATTTTGGATGTTTTGTCGTTTATTTTTCCCTTGCAGGCTCGGAAGGACGCGATGCCCTCGCCGCCAACGACTGTTGATGCTGGTGGTAGCTCCGAAGCCATTCCTGTGCCCGGCGTTGTGGAGGTTGCGCCTGTCGAGGCTGAAGCCTTGGCTGAGAACGCTCCGAGCACTGAAGAAGCTGTTGTAGAAGTGGTGGCAACGGAAGGGGCTCCTGCTGAAGGCTAGGGTGCTGCCATTGGCGGAGGTCTGGATGCTACCGTCGACGAAGCTGTGGATGAGGAGCGCGGTGAGGCCGGGCAGGTGTGAACCTAGGGTTGTTTGGGCGAGAGGGTCATTTTGTCAGGGGTGCGGAGGTTGTAAAAACTTAATGACGCTGTGACACTTTCCTATTTTGTGTAAATGCAGGTTCCTGACGGAACCATGCTAGAAGTGTTTGATGTGACGCCACTGACGCTTAATTATCAAGATACTTTTATAACTGGTGAATCGTGGGCTCGTGCTAAGCTAAAACATCCTTCGCTAGCCTTCGAGCATTTTTGGTGGTCGAAAGTGCGAAGGTACGATTTAAGAAACAGCCGGTCGAGTCGTTTTTGGCGTGAAGCGGACTATACTGATCGACAAGCTACCCGTCAATTGTTTGGTTCTTGTTCGTCCTCGCAAGCTGGTATTGATGACGATATTGATGAGAAAACAGCCTTGGATTACTTGTTTGGGCGAACCAAACTAGATTTAGGTTCGGATGGATCACTGGTGGTTCCAAAGGAGGAACCTTTGGAGGTTAGTGATGTAGGCCGTACATATATGTATCGGGCAAGGGTTTTATCTAGGGAGCTGCCAATTGTTCCGGCAGCTCCTTTGTTGTGGGGACCCATCGTTGCGGTGGAGCCAGAGTTCGAGGAGGGTAGCGAGGGCTCTGGTGATTTGATGTTAATTGAAGGGAGCGATGGTTCCTTGTAATTTTTTGTAATTTTTCCTGGTTTGACTGTCGTTGTGAAGTTATTTTTGTAAATGAACGGGAACACTGTATGTTTGTTTTGTGTCATTGCGATTCGTTTGTGTAATTTGGTTGATGGATTTTTTGTCGTTATCGGATATTGACGAGGCTCATTGGCTGTCCGGCTCTGCGATGTTTTGTTGTGTGTAATGTTTAGTTCAGAAAGGAACAACGCCGCCTTTTTGTTTAAGCGAGGCTCGTTTTTGCGTTGAGAAGTTTTAAGAAAAAACAGCGACGCCCCCTTTTCTTTTTAGCGAGACTCGCTTTTCGTTGAGAGATGTTTTAGAAGATAAAACAGCGACGTCCCCTTTTCTTTTTAGCGAGGCTCGCTTTTGCGTTGAGAGATGTTTTAGAAGATAAAACAGCGACGCCCCGTTTTCTTTTTAGCGAGGCTCGCTTTTGCGTTGAGAGATGTTTTAGAAGATAAAACAGCGACACCCCCTTTTCTTTTTAGCGAGGCTCGCTTTTGCGTTGAAAGATGTTTTAGAAGATAAAACAGCAACGTCCCCTTTTCTTTTTAGCGAGGCTAGCTTTTGCGTTGAAAGATGTTTTAGAAGATAAAACAGCGACGCCCCCTTTTCTTTTTAGTGAGGCTCGCTTTTCGTTGAGGAAGCTGGACGTATGGTTTGTGTCTCGCCTTTTATTTTGGGTGTAGGTGGGAAAATGCGTTTTAAGTCCTGGCGTGCGTGTTTGGCGAGGGTACTCGATTCTTTGGTGCCCTTGTCTTGGGTGGAGGTGAAGTTTCCTTTTTACGAGCCCCTGGCGTGTTTTGCGAGGGTTCTCGATTTTTTGTACTTCGCGCCTCCCCTTATTTTAGGTGGAGGTGAAGTTTGCTTTTTTCGAGCCCCTGGCGTGTGTCCGCGAGGGTTCTCGACTTTTTGTACTTCGCGCCTCCACTTGTTTTGGGTGGAGGTGAAGTTTGCTTTGAAAAAAGTTTGTTTTTTGAAGCAATCTCCGAGGGTTATCATCGATTTTAACGCTCTTGTAGAAGAGCTGCTTTTTTCGATGCTTATTACTAAAAGCAATAATTTGGAGTTTTGCTTTTTTCGGGGATTCTAGCCTGTATTGATGGTTTGGATACTGCCTCGTTAAAAAACCTTACGCCCCTTCGTAAGGAAAAAGAGTGCAGCTCCTCTGTTTTTGTTACATGCATGGAAACGAAACGAAGCAAGGTTGGAAAAACAGATTACATAATGCGAGGGCTCGCTAAGGCTCCACTATGGGTAATATTTGCGAAGGTCGTCAATATTCCAAGTGTGAGGCAGGGTGTTCCCCTCGCTGTCGGAGAGGTGAAATGATCCGGGATGATTGCATTCTACTATGAGGTATGAACCCGTCCACTTTGGCTGAAACTTTCCCGCCATGTTGGCGTTTTGCTTCCGAATTAGAACGAGGTCACCCTTTTTTAGTTCTTTGATTCTCACCTTTTTGTCTCTCCATTTTTTCGTCTCTTCTTGATACTTGCGAAGGTTGTGCACTGCGTTGCATCTTGTTTCTTCGAGTAAGTCTTTGTCAAGCAGTTGGCTTTGTTCGTTTTCTTCGATGGTTGTTCTGAGTGACCCATACTTGACTTCTTCTGGTAACACAGCTTCCTCGCCAAACAGGAGCTTGAAGGGTGTGAATTTGGTGGCTCTGCACTCCGAGGTGTTATGAGACCAGGTGACGGAGGTTAGCTCTTCTGCCCATTTTCCTTTGGGCCTGCCTTGCAACTTTTTTGATATGGCTTGGAAAATTGTTGCATTAGCTCTTTCGACTAAGCCATTGGATTGAGGGTGCCGGACTGATGCGAAGCATAAGATTGTTCCGATTTGAGCGCAGAATTCTTTGAAAACCTCGCTATCAAACTGAGTGCCGTTGTCGACAGTTAAATGTTTGGGAACTCCAAACTGACAAACTAATTGCTGCCAGAAGAACTTTTTTACTGCCAGGGATGTAATGGAAACGAGTGGTCTAGTTTCGATCCACTTCGTGAAATATTCCACGGCTACCATAGTGTAGCGGAGGTTTCCTGGAGCTGTTGGTAGTGGACCGACGAGGTCCATTGCCCATCTTTGCAGAGGCCAAGTTGGGCATATGAGAGTTGTAGGAGCCCCTGGGGCATTTTGATTTTTTGCCGTTAGTTGGCAACCCTCGCAATGTTTGACGATGCTTTCTGCGTCTCGTAGCGCTGTTGGCCAATAGAAGCCCTGCCGGAAAGCTTTTACAACTAACGCCCTCGGGCCGTTGTGTGAGCCACAGATGCCTTCGTGAATAAGCTTGAGAATATCGTTTCCTTCAGACTGTGACAAGCATTTGAGCCATGGGGAGGTTACCGAAGCTTTGTACAGAATGTTGCCCACAATCTTGTACCCTCGTACTCTTTGTTTTAGTTTGTTTTCTTCTTCCTTGGACTCGGGCTCGTGGAGCCCTTTGATATAGGCTATGATAGGTGCTCTCCAGTCCTCGCTGTGAATTGTACTGATCAACTTGGTGTTCTTTTCTGGGGTTTTGAAGGCTGATTGAATCGCAACCTCGTGGAACACATCTAGGGGTAGCTGAAGTTGTTGTGCTGCTGCTTTAGCTAGGCAGTCTGCCTCGTTGTTTTCGACCCTCGGAATTGCTTTCACCGTTATGCCGAGGAAGAATGATTCTAACCTTCGGACATGTTGAAAGTATTTTTGCAGCTCTGGATCTTTCGCTTTGTAGTTCTTCTCAATGTGCCCCGCGATAACTTGTGAGTCTGTATTGATGACTGCCCTTCGGACCGACAATGATCGAAGCCTTGAAAGCGCTAGTATTACGGCTTCGTATTCGGCGGAGTTGTTTGTGCATTTGAAATCAAGTCTTCTTGCATATCTTAGCTTCGACCCAGATGGCGAGACTAGGATGGCCGAGGCCCCAGCTCTAGTTGCACCCCAGGCTCCGTCGACATATACGGTCCAAAACGGGTCTTGTTGAGGTCCATCGCTGCGAGGATCAGGTGTCCACTCAGCTATAAAATCTGCTAGTGCCTGTGATTTGATTGCTGTTCTGCCGACGAAGGTTATGGCGTAACTGTTAAGCTCAACTGCCCATTTTGCTATTCTTCCAACTGCCTCGTTGTTCTTGAAAATGTTTTCGAGGGGGTATGCCGAAGGTATATGGATCTCGTATGCCTGGAAATAATGCTTGAGCTTTCTAGATGCCATGACCACGGCGTATGCTATCTTCTCGAGCTCTGAGTAATTCCGCTTGGGACCTTCGAGGGTTTCTGATACATAGTAGATTGGGGCTTGCCTTGTCCTGTTGTTCTCGTGTAACTCTTTGATCAGGACTGCGCTTGCTGCGTGAGGCGAAGCTGCGACATACAGCAGTAATAGGTCTCCTTTGCTTGGACTGGTTAAAACAGTAAAGTTGGTGAGATACTTTTTCAAGTCCTCGAAGGCTTATTGCTGCCGAGGTCCCCAATTGAATGGTGCAGTGCTTCTCAATGTTTCAAAGAAAGGTAACCCTCGTTTAGCGGATCTGGAGATGAATCTGCTGAGTGCTGCTAAGCGGCCTGACAGACACTGAGCTGCTTTTTTGGTTGTTGGGGGTTCCATATTGATGATAGCATCAATCTTCTCGGGGTTAGCTTCGATTCCCCTTGCTGAAACGATGCAACTCAGCAGTTTTCCTTCGCTTACCCCGAAAACACATTTTTCGGGGTTTAACTTTAATCCGGCAGACCGAAGATTGCTGAACACTCTCGATAAGTCTGAAATATGGTTTTCTTTCAGCTCACTTTGGACAACCAGATCATCGACGTAGGCAGAGACGGCGTGTTCATCTTTGAAGACTTCCGATGTCATGCGTGCGAAGGTTGAGCCTGCGTTTTTTAGGCCTTCTGCCATTCTTCGAAAGCAAAAAGTGTCCGAGGGTGTGATGAAGCTTGTTTTGTCCTCGTCTTCTTCATTCATCCAGATCTGGTGGTATCCTGAGAAGCAATCGAGAAGGGACAACATTTGGCAACCAGCTGCTCTGTCGACCAGGGTGCTTATGTTAGGGAGGGGAAAATCGTCCTTCGGACAAGCTTTGTTCAGACATGTGAAATCTACACACATTCGCCATTTCTTGTTCTTTTTCTGAACTAGGACCACGTTTGAGAGCCAAATTGGATATTTGACTGGGCGGATGACGCCTGCGTCCAAAAGCCTTTTCACCTCAGCCTTTGTTGCCTCTTTCCTTTCTTCTGACATTTTGCGAAGCTTCTGCTTAACGGGGCGATAGCCTGGTTTGATGTTTAGGCTGTGCTCTATCAGAGTTCTGTTTACCCCCTTTAGGTCCTCTGCGGACCAAGCGAAGGTATCAGAGTTTTCTTTGAGGAAAAAGACGAGGTTGTTTTCTGATTGGGGATCTAGGTTAGCTGAAATAAACACCTTTCTTTCAGTGTTGCCCTCGAAAAGTTGGACTTGTTTGGTATCTTCCTTGGGTGATACCCTCGTTTTGTCAGTGCAAACTTCACCTTCGATGCTGAGGTCTGTAGCTTGAGGCTTGGATAAGTTGTGGACATTACGTTGTCCTGGTGCTACAGTTCCCTCGGCTGCCCTTGCAATGTCTTGGTCCCCATATACTGCAACCACCCCCTTTGGAGCGGGGAGCTTCATGCATAGGTATGCGGGGTGAATGACTGCGTTGAATGCGTTAGTGACCCCTCGGCCGAATATTGCATTGTACGGGTAAAACATGTCGACGATGTCAAAAGTTATGTGCTCGGTTCTGCAGTTCATTTGGTCGCCGAAGGTCACATGCAGCGATATTTTACCGACAGCTCTGACTTGTTGACCGCCGAAGCCGTATAGAGGGTTGTCAGCAGGTTGCAGGAGGTTCCTGTCAAGCTTCATGCTGTCGAAGGTTGAGGCGAACAGGATGTCCGCGGAGCTTCCTGTGTCAACCAGAATTTTAGTTACTGTCCACCCTGCCAGATTGGTCTCGATCACCATAACGTCGGTATGAGGGTAATCTCTCAGTTTCATATCACTGGAGTCGAAGGTTATAGGAATGTGAGACCATCGACCGAATTTGTGAGGTCCTTCGACGGCTACTTGGTGTACTCGTCTGGCATGTTCCTTTCTCTGCCTTTTGTTGCCATGGTCTTCATTTGAACCCCCGGTGATGGCTAGTATTACACCGAAGGTTGATGTTGGGTTGTTGATGGTTGTTTGGTTCTGGGCTTCGGATTTGACGGGTTGAGGCACTGGTAAGGCGGGTATTGGTGGTGGTGGTGGTAGAGCATTGTTGACTTGTTGGGTGGTTGAGGTTTGGTTTTGGGGGGTTGTTGGGTATGTGACTGTGTAAGGTGGGTTTTGGCGTTGTGGGATCACGGTTGGCTGGTAAGAGGTTTGGTTGTAAAGTGGGTGGTGTGCGTACATGGGTTGTTGCGAGGGTAGGCCGTAGTTTATGGGGGTATAGTGGTATGGAGGATTTGGTGGGTGGAAGTTTGGTTTCCTGGTGTGGTTGATGGTTCGGTTGTCTGCCGAAGCGGCTCTTTTGGACTCCTGGAACTTATTTCCCTTGGCGAAGCATTCGCATTGCATGGTAGTGTGCCCTTTTCCAAGACCACAAAAATGACAATACATTTTCGCGGGATCTTTCTGCTGGTTCCGTTGATCCGGCGGGGGTGGCAAACCTTGAGCGCTTTGGTTGCTCGGAGGTTGAGTGCCCCGTCTTTGGTCTTCGTAGTGTACTGCTTTGTTGATGGCCCCAACGTTGCTTTGTTCTTGGCGAGGGTTGTTTTCCCTCGGTTGAGGCCTCGGCTGTGGCTTCTGTTGTGACCTCCGAGCGTCGGACTTTGCCCGAAAATCCATGTCTGCTCTACAGTATCTTTCCATTGTCTCATGCAATTCTTCGATTGTATTTGCCGGCTTCCGAGCGAATTTCGAAGAGCATGGGCCTGGACGCAGACCGCTGACTGCAGCGAGGATGACAGCCTCGTCGGATATCCCCGGGGTTCTTGCTCTGATTTGAATAAACCTCCGCCAATAGTCTTGAAGTGGTTCGCGTTCTTCTTGTTTGCAGTTGAACAACTCAATGGGGTTTGATGGGGCTGGTGTAATGCCTTTGAAGTTTGTACAGAGCCTGTCTCTGAGGTTGGCCTAGGAATCCACAGTTCTGGGGCGGAGGTTGCTGTACCAGGTTTGTGCAATGTCTCGTAGGATGATGACAAAAGACTTTGCCATTGTTGATTCATCTCCGCCTGCTGCAGCAACTGCTGCCTCGTAGCTCATTATGAATTGGCGAGGGTCGGTAAGCCCGTCGTAACGGGGTAGATTTTGTGGATTGTAGCATGGTGGCCATGGTTGGGTTTGTAGTATCTGGGAGAGTGGTGACTTTGGGTCATAGGGCATTTGGTGTTGTTGGGCTCTGCGTTGATTGCGAAGGTTTGGCTCTATCTCATCTGGGTAGAGTTGGCGAAAGTTTGGTTGTCTAATGGGGTGTGGTTCTGGGTGTCTTGGTGGTGGTGGGGGTGGTGGATGGCGGCGGAGGTTGCCGTGATCTTGCTCATTTCCCTCCTGTAGTGGTGGCATTTCCCCATCGTTCCATCCCTCGGCTTCGGCTTCAGCTGCCGCGAGGGACTCCTCCATTCGGCGAAGCTGCTCTCTTGCTTCATCCCCCTTTTGTCTGATAAGACGCAGCCGGTTGTGCCTTTCAAGCTGGTCCAGGCGCCTCTTCTTTTCTTGTAACTCAGCTTGAAGTCTTTCTAAAGCTTCGAGGCCCAACTCCTCCTCATCTCCCTCCCCATCTCCTCCGGAGGTATGCGGGTGCGGCTGTGATCCCGGCCGAGTGTGAGGGCCTGGGACCTCCGTCCCTGGGGCAACTTCTTCTGTTTCCGAGGGTACTACATTCTCTTCCACAGGCTGGATTGTCGCCGTGGCCTCTCTGGTCACACGAGGGTCTCTGGTAGTGAGCGCTCTCCTGTTTCCTGCCATTTCAAACTCCGATCCCCACGGACGGCGCCAAACTGTTGGATTCACACCTGCTCGGCCCCCGTTAGCAAACAGGGCGCGGAGCGAGGGCGGACAACGATCAGCTATGCGCGAAGGTAAGGGCGTTGGCACAAGGAGATAAGCGGTGAAAATATTTCTCTCCTCCCAAAAATCGTCGTCTTTACACTGTTCACCTCTTGGTATTTATAGGGAATACCAAGGGGTGCTGGCATAATTACAATAGGGTACAAAAAGGTTCTCCGGCACCACATAGGCAGAAAGGGCAAAGCCATAAATGTACAGCAGAAGCGGAAACCCTAACCGGTCCTCCTCCTGTCCGCCGCCACCTTGCTCCGTCTGCCTTCAACGGAGAACAAAGGAAAACGGACCTTCGCCTTCGCCGGTCCTTGGGTCAACATCCCCTCACCACTTGCCAAGCTTAACGCCTCAACGACAAAGCTTCGGAACCTGCGAAGGTTACTTATTACGTGTTCGGAGCGCCTTTACCTGCGAGAAACAAAGCGAACTCCGAGGGTTGGATTTGCATACGAAGGTTAGGCTGTCGAAGGTTAAGGCGAACGACCCAGAAGAGCCCCTACTATCGGGAGGGTGAGGCTTTGTGAGGGCGCGCGGGTCGCGCGGAGGTCCTTTTTTCTGCTCAGCCCACACGGCGCCACTGCCGAGGGTCCCTTCTCCCAACATTTTTCAAACTCAGTTCATTCGCAAACACCAAGGCCTTGCTTGGAATTATTCTCGGTCCTAGCCGGATATTCCAGCTACTTCTCAGTTCAACTCATTTTGCTAGGTAGTGAGGTGCTCGCTGGATATTTCTTCAACCCTACCCGGAATATCCGATTCAACTTAGATCCAATGCCCAACGGTTGTTTTTGGCTGGCTGCTACTTAGGGCTGCTTTGCTCTCCCTTTGTTTAAACTCTCACACACTCATTTGCTCTCCATTCTTCCCCATTGTTCATTTTCAAACCCTAAAGGAAGAACAAGCTCTCTCCCTCTCCTCTCTCACTCCCAAGGATTTGTGCTCCATTCAAGTGAGAGATTGAGTTCTAGTGTTGATTTTGAGAGCTTTAGGAGCATCTCCTCCCTCTCCTCTCCCTCTCCATGCTTGGTGCTCATTCATGAGAGGATTTGGGGGAAACCCTAGTGTTGTGCATTTGTGATTCCATTTGGTGGCACTAGGTGGTGATTGTGATTGTTGATTTCTTATTACTCTTGGTGATTGCCGTCACCTAGACGGTTGGTGATTTGGTGATTGGTGAGGGGATTTGGTGTATCCGCCCCTAATCAAGTTCTTGTAAGGGGTTCTTGACCTTATCCTCGCAGGAGATCGCAAAAGGTACTCTAGTGGATTGCTCGTGTCATTGAGCTACCCTCACTTGTGAGTGGGTGAAAGGACACTAGGATGTCACCTAGAGAGGGGGGGGGGGTGAATAGGCGTTTCTGAAAATTAACACCTTAAAATGCGGAAACAGTTAGAACTAGAGTTTCCAAATGGAAACTCCAAATCAGAGTAATATAACCCCTCTTGAGTGAGCCACAAAGTATATGAAAGATGCTAAATAAGCCTAGGAGCCTAACACCTGCAACACAGATGATTAACACTGAGTATAGCAAAATCAACACAATGACCAATGCCCTGTATAAACGAGCACTTTATCCCTTTGTTGGATTTTGCTCCTTTTGATTCCAAACTTCCAACACAAGTTGCAAGTGCCTACAGAGGGTTATGCCACCACACATAAACCTACATATAATCTAGCACAACCCACAAAGACGGAGACAAACAAATATCAAATTGAAATGCGATGAGACAAGATATTTGTTTTACCGAAGTTCGGACTCCCTCGAGTCCTACTCTCCGTTGAGGAGGCAATGAGTGACCACTCCGGGATCCACTATAGCCATGGTCTCTTTCAACCGCTTCCCTCAATCCACTAGTGTGATTCCTTCCCTTGCGGAGGCAGAATCAAATCCTTCACAAACTTGCTGAGGCACACCACAATCCTTGGTTGCTCTCCGGCGACTCCTAGCCATCTAGGAGCCAAGCTCCAAGAGTAACAAATGCCAATAACAAGATTGATGAATGCCACAAGTGCTCAAGAGATGAATCTTACTCCCGAAGTTGAAATCCACGAAGAACTCACTCCAATCTCACTCACAAAGATGGGGATTTCAGCAAGAGTGAGAGGGAGTGTGGGAGTTTGAGAGAGAGAGAGAGAGAGAGAGAGCTAGGGCTTGTTCAAAGTGTTGGGGAATGAAAAATGAGCAAGCTAGAATGAGAGGAGAGGGCAACCACACCCAAATCCCCTTTGCCTGGGCGAACTGGCCGTTGGGCGTCTAGATCTGGCGTGAACCGGAATATCTGGGTAGGGAGGAAGATATATCTGGGTGAGGGTGCTCTGTTCAAATGGTTGCCAATATTTAGCCTCAATTGGAATATCCGGGTAGGGATGAAAATAATTCCAGGTGAGGGTGCTTTGTTCAAACAGTTGCCAATATTTAGCCTCAATTGGAATATCCGGGTAGGGATGAAAATAATTCCAGGGAAGGGTGCTCTGTCCTATAAACTCAAGTTTAAATAAAATCGAATTCAAACCTCTTGAGTTAACTTTCATCGAACAATGTCATATCTTTGCAATAATCATCGATCAATAGAGGATACCAACATGTTCATCTTCATTTTTACTTGAGCATATCCATATTGAGCATGTGACTTGATCCAATTCAACCAATGTGAATAAGTTGAACAATAACTTGATCCTCCTCATAATATAACTTCCTTTAGCTTGATTAGTGACATGACTAAATGCAAGTACTTTCTTCTTCACCACAGCCATGGTCCTTCGGCGCCCAAGCTGTCGCTTGCCCTTCACCTACACTTGGTCCTTCGAAGCCTTTTCCTTGCTATCTTCACTCTCACAAGCCAATCCAAGTCATACCATGATTTGAATCAACAATAAGCATACATTGAATTCCATGAAGTGAAAATATCTTTCTCAACATTTATTTCATAGCAAGCTCTTTAAATGAGATCATTCCATATGCAAGACCTCATGTCTCATATGACAAATCAATTATGCTTGCTTTCATATGAACCATATAGATGTCCCATGATATTTAAGATATTACTTTGGATTTCATTTGTATTGTTGTCTTTTGCTTGAAATAGATTGTCTTTACAATGACACATCATTTTGGCTTTTCACTTCAACAAACTATGGAACACCACCAAGTTTGCCTTTCTAATTGAACCATTGACACACTTCAAATGATATAACATATCATAACCGAAGTATATGTGTAGGATAATCATTTTCCTATTCAATACTTAACAAACTTGTTAGACCTTTAATCGTGTTGTCATTCAATCATCCAAAACCCACTAAAGGGCTAGATGCACTTACAGTGGGTTCTCGCGGCGCTCATTTGTTGAGCTAGGTTTGTGAAACACCTATTAGCCGCCGAACCACCAAGTGTGTGGTCGACACAACAGGGAGTAGCATGCCGGCAAGCACGTGAACCACTTGAAAGAATCGAGATGGCGGACTAGAGGGGGGGGGGGTGAATAGTCCTTTTTAAAACTTAATCGGAGCAGCTAACCGAAACAAATGCAGAATTAAAACTATTGGTCTAGCCAAGACTACACCCCTCTACCTATACTCTATGACACCTTACAAAAGATCCTAATCAAGCAAATAAGGTGTCGGGCTAGCTAGAGCTCACCTAAACAATCTAGCTTGCAAGATCACACAAACCTATGCAACTAGTACTTCAAGCACGGGGGAGCTCCTATGCAATCTAGCAAGCAAAGCACAAAGCCTAAGCTCACTAGCAATGCTCAATAACAAGGCTACACAAGCCAAATTAGAGAGCTCAACTTAGCTACACAAACTAAGCAACTAAACACTAGCACAAAAGATAGTATTGCAGTGCAAGCTAGTGTAAACAACAGGCAGTCGGTACTACCGGGCTGCTAGGCCGGTACTACCGACGCCGGTACTACCGGGCTTTACGGCCGGTACTACCGAGCACCTGCAGAGAGCTACGAAATCGAAGGGGATGAGATGCAATCTCAGATCTAGCAATTACCCCACTTCCCTAGATGATGTAGATGACGATTGTAGCTTCCCCAAGTCTTCGTTCCTTGCCAAAAGGTAGATCGAGTCTTCCCAACCTAAGATAGAGTGATGGAGGGAGGAAGAACACGAAGAACACAAACAAGCGTAATATGCAAGGAAACAAGAACAATAAGAGCAACAAGAGACGGGGACACAAGATTTTATCCCGAGGTTCACTTGGTTGCCACCAAGCTAGTCCTTGTTGAAGCAAGCCCAAGGTTGCACCGATCCTCTTGCTAGTGGTGACCCTAAGTCACTCTCTCCACAATGGAGTGCTCACCAAGAGCTCTAGCTTTCGATCCGGCCAGACCACTTGGCGCTCTTCACGCCTCTTCTCCACTAGAGTTGCTCTTCGCGATCTCCCGCGGGGCGAGCACAATGCCCCTCACAAATCTTCTCCGGAGCCACGCACAATCTTCACGCGGGCTTCACGACGGAGACGAGCACCAAGCCGTCTAGGAGGTGGCGACCTCCAAGAGTAATAAGCACCACCGGCTTGCAACTCGAACACCTAGTGCCACTCGATGCTATCTCTCAAAGCAACACACTAGGATCGCTCTCTCACACAATCGGATAAGCACTAAAGCATATGTGTGTTAGAGGGGTTTCTAGCACATCCACACAAGCCACCAAGGCTTTGGAGTGCTTAGCCAACTTAACCAACCAGCCCAAGGCCGGTTACCACGACTATATATAGAGGGGAGCCACAAACTAGCCGTTTCCCCTTTTCTGCGCTTCGGTCGGTAGTACCGACCCCCTGGGCCGGTACTACCGGCTGTCCAAATAACCGTTAGGATCCCCTTCCTAACACAGTCGGTAGTAGGGTCGGTACTACCGGCCCCTATAGCGGTACTACCGGTAGGCCAGATCTAGATCTACACAGAACGCCTCCAAACTTCCTCCAAACGTCGGTACTACCAACCGGAGGGTTGGTACTACCGATGGTCGGTAGTACCGGCCCTATGGCGGTACTACCTTTAGGCCAGATCTAGATCTACACAGAGAACCTTCAAAACGACTTCGATCGCCGGTACTACCGACCAGGGGTTGGTACTACCGAGTACCGACCCTATGGCGGTACTACCTCTAGGCCAAAAATGGCCCAACACAGAGAGCATGCGATCTATCCGCGGAGGGGTCGGTACTACTGGCCTCAGGGTCGGTACTACCTCTAGGCCAAAAAAGACCTCCGCGCTAAAACGGCCATAACTTTTAGCTCCAAACTCCGATTTCGATGATCTTGGACATTTTGGAAATCTTATTCAGAGGGCTACACAACCCACATACAAAGATAAACCAACTCACAAAGGGTTAGTACAGTTTTCCAATCCAAGATCCATCGCTTCTCTTTTTCCAACCAAAGCTTTCTCCAAAACTTCTCCGAGTTGATCCAAATCAACTCCAACACCTTCTCCTTTGCAAATGTGCCAACACCACCAAGTGTATACAACCTTGTGCATATGTGTTAGCATTTTCACAAACATTTTTTAAAGGATTTTTACTTGCTCTCACCACGCCACTCGATCCTAGCAACATCGCAATGTTAGATCGCTCAAGTGGCACTAGATGACCGATATGCAAACAAGTTTGCTCCTTTTAATAGTACGGCCATCTATCCTAAACTCGGTCATAATCTTCTCTACACACCTATGACTGGTGAAATGAAATGCCCTACAAGTATACCTTTGCCTTGCGCATTCCATTTCATCTTCTTTGGTGTTGATGCAACACATGCACCAACCTCTTCATCAAATGATATGATCCACTTCATATCATCACATGGCCTCCATGGTCCATTGATCTTGACATCACTTTCTCTTCACCATCGCTTCAGTCCTTCGGTGCCAAGTCTTGCTTAAGCCTCCCGACACTCGGTACCAACGGCTTCAAAGCCTCCAACTTGCCCTTCACCTTCGCAACCGGTCCATCAAGCCAAGTCTTGCCTTGATCTTCACCATCTTAGCCACATGACCACATGTCATGTTTCATGTGCATTAAGCTCCTTCTTCACATGTGTGAGCCTTGCAACATATTCCAAGCTATTTCTCCTCTATGGCATATGTTGCTCACACATGATCACCTGTGGACTAATCACCTGTGTAATTTACTTCAAACACATATTAGTCTACCTAAGTTGTCACTCAATTACCAAAACCAAACAAGGACCTTTCACTCGGGAGAAAAATTGTGTGTCTATTGTCTCATTGGATATCTCCCGGTGTTCATTGGAATTCATATAGTGATTGTTTATCTCTTGCCGGCGGCGGTAACCATCTCTATCACTTGCATTTACTTTCATTCTTTCTTGTGTAGTGATAGTTGTTGTTAGAAGTAACTCTCTAGTTAGAAGTAATTATTTCTTGCTAGCTAACTAGTTTAGAGAGTAGTGACATAGCTCTTGTGTGCCATAGTGATTATAATACACTAGAATTGCTTAGATAGGTGGCTTGCAACACTTGGTAGAGCTAGAGCAAAAAGCTTCGCTTTCTAATTGACTAATTAGTTGCTCTAAGTGATTTGTAGAAATTTTATTAGGCTATTCACCCTCCTGTAGCCATTTAGGACCTTTCAAGTGGTATCAGAGCTGTGGTCACCGTTTGCATAAGGCTTAACAACCTTCGGTGTTAAAATGGCTCAAATTGTGTTCAACCATGTTGGGGGCAAACCACCGTTCTTTGATGGAACATCTTTTGATTATTGGAAAAGAAAGATGAAGATGTATTTGGGTTCAATCATTGACAAGGTGTGGGATGTGGTTGAAAATGAGTTTGTGATTCTTGATCCTACCAATCCAACACCAAATGACTCCATCAACAAGCAATGCAACAAAATGGCGCTCAACACCATATACAATGCCATTGATCCAAAGGTGTTCGAGCAAATCAAAGATCTTGACAATGCAAGTGAGGTGTGGAAAAGATTAGAAGAAACATATGAGGGCACTTCAACAGTAAAAAGTGCCAAGTTGTATATGCTCAAGGACAAGCTCACCAACTTCAAGATGAAGGATGATGAATCAATTCCGGAAATGTTCTATAGATTGCAAGTCATCATCAATGATCTCAAGTCATTGGGTGAAAAGGTGCAAGATGAAGACTTCACTCACCGGTTCTTGAGTTGCTTGCCCAAGAGATTCAAGACACTTCGCACCATCATCTTTAGAGGAGGCTTAAAGAATGTGACTCCAAATGAGGTGCTTGGTGATGTCATGACCGAAGATCAATACAATGAAGATAGTGAAGAGATGGTCAAGGAAGAGGACAAGAAGAAGAAAAGTGTGGCATTCAAGGCCACCTCATCTAAGAGCAAGGGCAAGTCCAAGAAGAAAGAATCAAGTGACAATGAAGAAGCTAGTGACATTGATGATGAAGCCTTAGCTCTCTTTGTGCGCAAATTTGGCAAGTTCATGAAGAAGAAGGGCTATGGTGCAAGGAAGAGAAGAGATTACAACAAGAACAAAGACTATGTGAGAAGATGCTACAAGTGCAAGAGCAAGGATCATGTTGTAGCAGATTGTCCCTACAATAGTGACAATGATGAAGATGAGAAAAAGAAAGACAAGAAGGAAAAGAAAGAGAAGAAAATGAGCTTCAATAAGAAGAAGGGTGGCTCATATGTTGTCACATGGGATAGTGATGCATCATCCGATAGTGAAGACTCAAGTGATGATGATAACAAGAAAAGCACCAAGAAGAAGGCACTTGCAAGCATTCCAATCAACAATAAGCCTTCTCTATTTGACACTCCATCATGCTTCATGGCTAAGCCAACTAAGGTACAATCTGATGATGAGAGTGATAGTGAGAGTGATGAGGATGAGGAGCACTCAAAGGAGGACCTCATGGACATGTTGGAGCAAGCTCACACTTGCTTTGAGATGAAAAGGAAGGAGTGCAAGGAATTGCGCAAGAAGCTTAGTGCTCTTGAGGAATCCCTTGATGAGCTCAAGTCTACTCATGAGAGGCTAGAGGTAGCCCATGAGAAGCTTGGCAAAGCTCACACCATGCTTGAAAAAGCTCACTCCTCCCTCCTTGATCAAGTCAAGGTTGAGGACATTGTTCCAACATGTAACATATGAGTCACTTGTGATATTCTTGATGAATCATTCTATACTCCTATTGTTGTTGCTCCCACTAACCCTTCATGTATCTCATCCACTACTACTTCTACTATGAGTGATGGTTTCACTTGTGATGCCTCACTAATGGTGGAGAATGAGACCTTGAAAAAGGAGGTCAATGAGCTCACTCGTGCCTTAGGCAATGCCTATGGTGGAGATGCCCACTTGCTTAAGTGTTTGGGTAGCCAACGGTTCTCTCTTAACAAAGAGGGATTGGGCTACACCCCCAAGAATGGCAAGGCGGCCTTTGTGACTCACAAGACTAGTTTTGTGAGAAGCAATGGCCGATTTTGCGACAAATGCAAGCAATCCGGGCATATAGAGCAATATTGCAAGAACAAGAACAAAAATGCTAATGTATCCTCAATTCAATTTGATTCTTGTTATTTGCTTACCAAGGGTGTTAATGGTGTAAAAGCTAAGTTTATTGGTGCTCCCATTATTGGCCCAAAGAAGAAGGCAATTTCGGTGCCCAAAATCTTAGTAACTAACCTTGGAGGACCCAAACAAGTTTGGGTACCTAAAAAGAATTGATCTTTTCTTGTAGGTCAATTACAAAGCTGGAGGAAGGCATTGGGTGCTTGATAGTGGGTGTACTCAACACATGACCGGGGATGCAAGAATGTTCAATTCAATCAACGGGAATGATGATAATGGAGTTGATAGTATTACATTTGGTGATAATGGCAAAAGCAAGGTCAAAGGGCTTGGTAAGATTGCTATATCCAATGACATGAGCATATCCAATGTGTTGCTAGTTGAGAGCTTGAACTTCAATTTGCTATCCGTGGCTCTATTATGTGATCTTGGATTCAAATGCATATTTGGGGTTGATGATGTAGAGATCATAAGTTTAGATGGCTCAAACTTGATCTTCAAAGGATTTAGATATGAGAACCTATACTTAGTTGATTTCAACACTACTGAAGCTCAACTATCAACTTGTTTGTTCACCAAATCTAGCATGGGTTGGTTATGGCATAGAAGACTTGGTCATGTTGGCATGAAGCAATTGAATAGATTTATTAAACATGATCTAGTTAGAGGCTTGAAAGATGTTGTGTTTGAGAAAGATAAACTTTGTAGCTCTTGTCAAGCCGGCAAGCAAGTTGGAAACACTCACCCTAAGAAAAGCATCATGAGTACTAGCAAAGCATTTGAGTTATTGCACATGGATTTATTTGGACCAACAACATACACTAGCATTGGTGGCAACAAATATGGCTTTGTGATAGTGGATGATTTCACAAGATATACATGGGTATTCTTTCTAGTTGACAAGAGTGATACATATGCAACATTTAAATCTTTTGTGAAGAGGTGTCACAATGAGTTTGAAACAACCATCAAGAAAGTAAGAAGTGACAATGGTAGTGAATTTAGAAACACAAGAATTGATGAGCTTTGTGATGAATGAAAGGATCAAGATGCCCAAGAGGGGGGGGGGGGTGAATTGGGATTTCTAAAACTTCTTGCAAGAATAAAACCTATCAAGCCCCAATTAACCCCCTAGTGCCTAGAGGTGTGTTTCCTTTTATTCTACCACACAAAAGACCAAGTCTATGCCACTCCTACTCTAGCAAAGCAATCCAATATAGAATGAACAACAAGTAGTATTGCGGAATTGAATTGCTCGAAAGTAAATGCGTAGGTAAAGGAGTAGAGATGACTCGATGATCTTTTTGCCGAGGTATCGAGGTGTCAGCACACCCCCCTAGTCCTCGTTGGAGCACCTGCGCAAGGATCAAGTGCTCACTATGAGCTGATTCTTCGCCACTCCGGCCCGGTGAATCGCTCACTACCGGTCACAAGCTTGCTTGGGTCATCCACAATGCCACCGGATGCTCTTCAAGCTTCACGATCGCCACCAAGCCGTCTAGGTGATGCCGATCACCAAGAGTAACAAGCTAGAACTCTCACTTGACCAATACAAGGCCAAAGAGATGGATGGATGCACACTTGCTAATCAATTCTCACTAGGAGGTGTCTAATTCTCACAATTAGCAAACCACTCAACCTCACTAGGGCTCTTGCACTCACTCACACTCACAATGTGTTTCTCAGCAGATGGAAGTGGCAAGAACACTCAAATGGATGGAGGGAAGGAAGTATATATACTCCTCCAACCGGCCATCCAAAAACAGGACAAGACATGGTTTCTGCGGGGGCATCAGACGCTCCGATGCCTAGCATCGGACGCTCCGATGACCTCGACCAACGGTCGACTGTACCCTCTTGTCAGACTTGTTAAAGGGACATCGGACGCTGGGCAGCGTCCGATGCCACCACATCGGACGCGTCCTATGTGGATTTACCCTCTCTGGAACCTCTCTGCATGTCCATCGGACGCTGGCCCTCAGCGTCCGATGCCTGCGTCCGATGCGGCCTCAAGTTCACGCGCACGTGAACAGTGGCACGGGATGTGAACACATCGGCGCATTCGATGCCACGCACCAGACTAAACCCTAGTCGGGGTGAGCATCGGACGCGTCTAATGCTCACCTGGCCAGCGTCCGATGCCCATAACAAGGGCAGACTCAACTCGGATCGCGACGCGACCAAAATGACTTTTGATCCTCTCGACTTAAGGCATCTCTCAGAGCTACCTAGGGCTATGAAATAACAAGTGTGCACCACACCTACCTCAATATACTCATCTAGGTCAAGCTACCGATTCACGCTCCCCTTTATAGTACGGCCAAAGGAAAAACAAAGACCTAAGACTACCTAAGTGTCCTCCAACACCATATGACACTTAGCCTAGTCTACCACCGTCTTCGTCGTCCGTCCTTCGAAAAACGAAACGATATCCATCGCCAGGGGACATGAACTCCATATGCCTGTATCGTCGCCATTATCGTGACCTAACTCAATCCTATTTCTGCAAAACACACGTTAGTCACAGTAATCTTGTGTTTCATCCAATCACCGAAACCACTAGGGGCCAAGATGCGTTCAATCTCCCCCTTTTTGGTGATTGATGACAACACGAGATCGAGTATAGAGAGAAGAGGTTTTTAAATCTTGACATGTATGAACTTGCAATGGATAAGAGAAAATGGTTAGGGCAAGCTCATACATATCATTCCATCATCCTGCACTCAACAAGTTAGAGTGAATAACAAGTGCAAGAGTAAAAGAGCTCATATATATAACCAAGTGAGAATTAAGTGCAAGTAATGAGCGAAACGAAATGACATGACATATCATATATCATAGTAAGCACACACATGTCATAAAGGTCCATAGCATAAGTATATAGCATAAACAAGCACAAAGGATGTGATAAGCGAAGAGCGTATGTGAAAATAACACAACATAAGGCATCAAAACCCTCTCACATCGCCCCCCCTATCGCTATACTCGGCCACTCTCCCCCTTTGGCATCAAGCGCCAAACTACGCGTCGGAGGGCGGAGGTGGTGCAGACGAGCCAGGAGCAGTCTCCGGAGTACGCTGGGAAAACTCAAACTGCTGTAGGTACTCCTCGGAGTCGGAAGAAGTGGTGCCGGTAGCATGCTGACCCTCTGAAGCTGGAAGCTGTTGTGTAGCGGTCTGGGTCGGCTCGGGCACTGACTGCTCTGCCTGCTCTGTCACTGTCGCAGTCTCAGTAGTGGTGTCAACCTGAGTATCGGAGTGCGGAAGCTCTGGAATAACTGACAACTCAGGCTGAACTATCGTGGTCGTCTCGGATTGCACAGGCTCGGTCTGCTCTGAAGACGCGACGGAACTCGGGAGGGTCTTAGTGGTAGAAGTCACTGGAGCCATCGTCGTCTGCACTGGATTCGGAAGATCTGGAGTGGGAAATCCAGTGAGCTCACTGAAGGTGGCTGACAGGTCTCGAGTCACAGAAGTAGTCGTCGCAAACACAGACTCGGTCGGCCTAGGAGTGAAACTGGTCCGCAGTGGACTGAAAAGCGGGGCCCGCCCGAAGGAGTGGTGAAGCTCGTAAACTGTGAAGAGCTAGGGCCCGTGAGCTGCTGTGGAAACGGCGGTGGCTGTCCAAACTGCTGCTGCTGCTGAGGTGGGACAGGTGGCTGCCACTGGATCTGCTGCTGTGGGGGAGGCTGCTGCCACTGCCACTGAGGAGGACCGCTGGCAAGTCGCTCCATGAAGCTGAGCGTCTGCTGCTGGAGTGCCAGCATCTGTCGCTGCAGGGCGTCTGAGCGCTCCTAAGCCTGCTACTGTGCTAGTGCCTACTGCTGAGCCAGACGCTGCTGCTCCTGGGTGAGCCTCTGAACATCCTGGGTCACTATCCTCTGCTGCTCCTCCATCTGAGCTAAGATCGCAAGAAGTGCGGGGTCGGAGGAAGCAGTACCAGACGTCCCAGCCTGTGAGTCGTGTGCACGCGGCTGAAAGTGAGGCGGGAGCTGGTAATCCTCATCGAAGCTGTCGGTGGGGTCTTCGGCGACGTATGTGTCACCACCCTCGAGCTCTGCTAGCTCCTGCTCTGTGAGTGCCTGGACGGCCTCGTCCTGCTCCTGAGCGGACTCTGGGACCTCAGGCCTCTGGCGTGAACTGGTCGGAGCATCCTGCTGCTGCTGCTGCCTGCGTTCCCGGTCGTATCCTAACAGCTGACTCATGTTGTACTCGGGGAACACGGTCACGGAGTGTGTATGAGACTCAACTGGACGACCCCCTGTAGTGACAGCTACCTTCCAAAGGATATAGGAGATCCAGTGAGCGTAAGGAAGCTGCCTACGGGCCTTGATGCCCTCTGCCACGGTATCCTCCATCTCACAAAGAATCACGTCCCAGACGTGGAACTCCTGCTGCCTGACCATGTAAGCTAGTAGCCACAGCTGCAGTCTAGAAAGGCCCTCTCGGAAACTAACCCTGGGAAGCAAGGTCCGCCGAAGTACCTCGTTGAGGATTCGAGTCGTAGGGGTGAGATCCCTAGGTGCGCGACTCGAACCCTCACCGAAGGGCTCAGTGAAGCAGGGGCAGACCAAGTCTGTCGGCGGCTGGGCACCACCGTGAGGGCGGCGGGGTGGCTCTGTCCTATCGTAGCATAGGTCGTGGATCCGGGTCTGCGAGTGTCTCAAGCTAAACCAACTCCGGATCTCTAACGAGAATAGTCTGTAGTGCTCTCCCTGAAATGCAAACTCAATGGTCTCTCTGTCCGGGTGCACCCAAAGCGAAGCATAGAACTGGAAGACCCAATCCTCAATGTACGAGCCAGATCGCCCCAGAAGGTCTGCCAGACCAGGTAGATAGGTCAGTATGGGGCGGATCTTCTGTCCTGCTGCTGTAGCCACGGCCTCTAGCGGACACACGCACTGAGAGCGAAGACAAATACAGGCATTCCGGTAGCCCTGGTAAAAGTCCTCCTGCAACACGGTGTAGAAGTCTGCGCTGGCCTGCTGCTGCCTCTCTCGGGGAAACCACTGCTCAACTGGCACTAATCGAAGAGTCTGTATCTGGGAGCAGGTGGCCGCCCGGAGGTCCAGTCGCGGGATTGGCGGGGGCGCACGCCTCGAAGGAGCACGTGCTCCCCGCAGAGGGACATCGGGCCGGGGTGGCACCACTGTCCTGCGACGAGTAGACTGGCGACGGGGTACCTCCTCCTCTGCCTCGGCCTCTGGTGCCTCTGCCTCTGCCTCGACCTCTGCCTGGCCCTGCGGCGAGCTCTGGGGCTCGACTCCTGGCGAGGTGAACATGGTCCGGCGACCGGCAGCCATAAGCGTGCCAATCGGTGAGTGGTGGAACCGCTCGACCTCCTCAACTGCTCTGCGCTGGTCGGGGGACAACTGGTCCTCAATCATGAGTCCGCCCGTACGACCTCCCTGCTCGGCACGCTCTGCGGCGGCCGCAACCTCTCGAGCTTGGTCTGCCTCCCTCTGCTCTCTGGTGCGCTTCCTGCGCGTAATCAGCTTCCCCTTGCCGGGCCTCTGACCGGAAGGGGGGGGGACGCGGAGGAGAGTCCTCCGGGGCACCACCAACGTTCTTGCAGCGCATAGCTGACAAGAACAAGTCACACTACCTCTGAAGGAACTGACTGTCACTGAAAAATCTACTGACACTGAGAACACGTGTACAGTCCAACTGACACTGAAGCCCCTGACAAAGTAAACTCCCCCTGACACTGATCCCTGTCGCTGACACTCACGAGGCTTGGCCTCGATCCTTACCCGCGGGCTTGGCCCCGGGTTAGCTGTCACTGCCAACTGATCGCGGCCACTGACTCGCTGCGAGAGAAAGAGGAGATAAATATAAGCATATATAGTCTAGAGGTGAGAAAGGTTTATGGAAGCAAAGCAGTTAGATAAGAGATGGAGATGGCTTGCTACCTGACGAACTGATGAAACAACCCAAGACGAGGGGAGACACTGAAGTTCCGACACCCATGAACGCATCTTGGCCCCTAGTGGTTTCGGTGATTGGATGAAACACAAGATTACTGTGACTAACGTGTGTTTTGCAGAAACAGGATTGAGTTAGGTCACGGTAATGGCGACGATACGGGCATATGGAGTTCATGCCCCCTGGCGATGGATATCGTTTCGGTTTTCAAAGGATGGACGACGAAGATGGTGGTAGACTAGGCTAAGTGTCATATGGTGTTGGAGGACACTTAGGTAGCCTTAGGTCTTTTGTTTTTCCTTTGGCCGTACTATAAAGGGGAGCGTGAATCAGTAGCTTGACCTAGATTAGTCTATTGAGGTAGGTGTGGTGCACACTTGTTATTTCATAGCCCTAGGTAGCTCAGAGAGATGCCTTAAGTCGAGAGGATCAAAAGTCGTTAAGGCCACGTCGCGATCCGAGTTTGTTTTGGCCTTGTAATAGGCATCGGACGCTGGCTGAGTGGGCATCGGAGGCTCCGATGCCCACCCCGACTTAGGGTTTGGTCTGGTGCGTGGCATCGGAGGCTCCGATGGTGTCACATCGGATGCTCCGGTGTCACTGTTCACTTGGGAGTGAACTATGGGAGGCATCGGATGCTGGCATCGGACGCTGAGGGCCAGCGTCCGATGGCCGAGCAGAGAGGTTCCAGAGAGGTACAAATGGCATCGGACGCGTCCGATGCAGGGGCATCGGACGCTGCCGAGCGTCCGATGCTCGTTTAACACGTCTGACAGGCTGGTACAGTCGACCGTTGGTCGAGGTCATCGGCGCGTCCGATGCCCCCGCAGAGTGCCTGTCTTGTGCTGTTTTTGGATGGCCGGTTGGGGGAGTATATATACTCCACCTCCTCATCCATTTCAGTTGTTCTTGCCACTTCCATCTGCTGAGAAACACATTGTGAGTGTGAGTGAGTGCAAGAGCCCTAGTGAGGTTGAGTGATTTGCTAATTGTGAGGATTAGACACCTCCTAGTGAGAATTGAGTAGCAAGTGTGCATCCATCCATCTCTTTGGCCTTGTGTTGGTCAAGCGAGAGCTCTAGCTTGTTACTCTTGGTGATCGGCATCACCTAGACGGCTTGGTGGCGATCGTGAAGCTTGGAGAGCATCCGGTGGCATTGTGGATGACCCAAGCAAGCTTGTGACCGGTAGTGAGCGATTAACCGGGCCGGAGCGGCGAAGAATCAGCTCATAGTGAGCACTTGATCCTTGCGCGGATCAAGGGGGAGTGATACCCTTGCGCGGGTGCTCCAACGAGGACTAGGGGGTGTGCCGACACCTCGATACCTCGGCAAAAAGATCGTCGAGTCATCTCTACTCCTTTACCTTCGCATTTACTTTCAAGCAATTCAATTCCGCATTACTTCTTGTTGTTGTTTCTATATTGGATTGCTTTGCTAGTGTAGGAGTGGCTTTGACTTGGCCTTTTGTGCGGTAGACTAAAGAGAAACACACTTCTAGGCACTAGGGGGTTAATTGGAGCTTGATAGGTTTTATTCTTGCAAGAAATTTTAGAAAAGCCCAATTCACCCCCCTCTTGGGCATCTTGATCCTTTCAACCCACACGTCACACCCAGGCGGTCTGCAAGGGATTGGAGGTGAAACGAGGGTCAAAAACAGCGGGAACGGCCTTTGGGACAATTCGTTGAACACTTAGTGAGCATAGGAGATGGGTGTATGGGAAGAAGCTCACTGTGGAAGCACTAACGACCGGAGAGGAAGTCGCCGGAGAAGTAGAAGTGCTCGGGGACGGGGGATGAACTCCGGCGAGGTGGGCTCGGTCGTCGGCGAGGAGCTCCGGCGAGGGGGCTCAAAGCTTCGGCGGCGCGCGGTGGTGCGGGGTGACGACAGCAGCCGGCAAAGGGGCACGACGGCCGGCGGCGAGGATCGCGGTGGCCGGCGTTGAGGGCGCGGGGCTGGAGCAGTGGGGAGCACGACGAGCGTTAGCGGTAGGCTAGGGTTAGGGCGCGAGCTCGGGTGCAGGCGAGGGCGTGGATGCGAGGAGGAAGAAGATGACGGTAATTACAAGTGGCGCCAGGTAGTCAAAGAAAGAACTCAACGCGCCGCTTAAAGGAGCATCGAACGCGCCGTTGTGATTACAACGGACGCTCCGATGCTCGTCCAGAGAGCTCCAGAACTGCCAAAAAGACATCGGACGCGTTTTTTGCCTCGGCATCGGACGCTGGTCGATGGAGCCTCGGACGCTCCGATGATGATACATCGGACGCAGCGCCAACACTGTTCTAGCCGGGGCTGTGTACAGTGGGGGCATCGGAAGCTGGAGCCAGCGTCCGATGCTGCATAATGGCTTGTTTCAAAGATCTCCGTTGCGGCTCCCTCTCCCAACCAAGTTCCAACTCAAATAAGAGGCAAATAAACACCAGTTGGAACCTAGTATGAGCATCCTCGCATAAACCCTCAATTTTAGAAATATTTTGTCATAGGCTACATATCATCTTTAGAGACAATAGGCGATAAAACTCGAGGAGACAACATGTGGCCACCAAAACTAGGGGACTCAACCATTAGGAGCCTCAAATGCTCCCCCTAGCGGTGGACGAACACAACGGTTGCTCAAAACATAACCGAAAAGAAACGACAAATCAACAAACATGCATATGCAATGCATTACGAAATTTGAATCTAGGTTGCTTGTCAAGTTTGCTCATGGGTAAGCTTTTTCACACGCTTTTTAGGGTGGTTATCTTATCCACGTCTGACAAGCCTATGTGCATAGCATAATTTAAACATGGCATATTATACAATGTAATGCAAAGACAACCCCCTTTCACCTTTTGACAAAGTTACTTAGATCAAGCACATTAAGCTCACTTCGCAATCTACAAAGGGTGTTTTCATCTAGGGGTTTTGTGAAGATATCCGCCAATTGATCTTCGGTTCTAACTCCCTCTAAGGATATGTCTTTCTTGGAAACATGATCTCTAAGAAAGTGATGGCGAATATCTATGTGCTTTGTGCGAGAGTGTTGAACCGGGTTGTTAGCAAGCTTAACCGCGCTCTCATTGTCACACAACAAAGGTACCCTTTTTAGAACTACACCATAGTCTAAAAGGGTTTGTTTCATATAAAGGATTTGTGCACAACAAGCACCCGCGACTATGTATTCCGCCTCGGCGGTAGACAAGGCCACACTATTTTGCTTCTTTGAACTCCATGAAACTAGTGATCTCCCAAGCAAATGGCACCCTCCGGATGTGCTCTTTCTATCTATCTTGCAACCCGCGTAATCCGAATCGGAATACCCAACGAGTTGGAAGTTGGTTCCTTTGGGATACCAGAGGCCAATGCTTGGGGTGTGCTTTAGGTACCTAAGGATTCTCTTCACCGCTATGAGATGTGATTCCCTAGGATCAGCTTGAAAGCGAGCACACATGCACACACTAAACATGATATCGGGTCTAGATGCGGCCAAATATAACAAGCTACCAATCATAGAACGGTAGAGAGTTTGGTCAACCGGGTTACCTCCCACATCTAGGTCGAGATGTCCATTTGTTGGCATAGGAGTCTTGATAGGCTTGCAATCATCCATGTTGAAGCGCTTGAGGAGGTCTTTTGTATACTTCTTTTGAGATATGAAAGTCCTCTCTTTCAATTGCTTGACTTGGAAGCCTAGGAAGAATGTGAGCTCTCCAATCATGGACATTTCGAACTCCTTCGACATCAAGTCACCAAATTCCTTGCAATAGTCTTCATTTGTTGACCCGAAGATGATATCATCAACGTAGACTTGACAAATGAAGATCTCTCCATCAAGCTTCTTGGTGAATAGCGTGGTGTTGACCTTCCCAATGGGGAAGCCCTTCTCAATGAGGAAGTCCTGGAGGCGCTCGTGCCATGCTCTTGGGGCTTGCTTGAGCCCATATAGCGCCTTGGACAACCTATAAACATGATTAGGATATCTAGGGTCTTCAAACCCGGGAGGTTGATCAACATAGACTAGTTCATTTATGAAGCCATTTAAAAATGCACTTTTCACATCCATTTGATATAATTTAATATCATGATGTGATGCATATGCAAGGAGGATATGAATGGCTTCGAGTCTTGCAACCGGTGCAAAGGTCTCTCCAAAATCCAAACCTTCAACTTGAGAGAACCCCTTTGCAACTAGCCTTGCCTTGTTTCTAACAATCTTGCCTTGATCTTCTTGCTTGTTCCTAAACACCCATTTTGTTCCAATGACTCTTGCGCCTTTGGGTCGCTCTTCAAGTGTCCAAACTTGGTTGCGGGTGAAGTTGTTTAATTCTTCATGCATAGCATTCACCCAATCCGGATCACCTAGAGCTTCATCTACAATGGTAGGCTCAACAAGAGACACAAAGGAGTGATGTTCAATAAATAAAGCAAGTTTTTGAGATCGAGTCATTACACCCCTTGTTGGACTCCCTATGATGAGATCTTGAGGATGAGCTTGTAGTAGAGGAGTAGTTCTTTGATCAACCACTTGAGGGGCCGCTTGTGGAGCATAAACATCTTGAGCTTGTACCACCATTTGATCATGGGAGACATGAGTATCTTCAAATGGATCCCTCCCATCTTTGTCATCAACATGTGGTACATTTGATGAGGATGGCTTGTCAAGGACTTGCACATCATCATCATCATCTTTAGGCTTGATGGCTCCAACCGGCATGTTCTTCATTGCTTCCCTCAATGGTTCATCACCTACATCATCAAGATTTTCATGCTCTCCTTGAGAGCCATTAGATTCATCGAATTCCACATCATATGTTTCTTCTACCATCCAGGTGGCATGGTTGAATACTCGATATGCTTTGGACTTCAATGAGTAACCAACAAGAAAACCAATATCACATCGACGTTGAAATTTCCCTAGGTGTTGGCGCTTCTTGTAGATGTAGCATTTGCACCCAAACACTCTAAAGAATGATATATTCGGCTTCTTGTTGTTCAGTAGCTCATAGGGGGTCTTGCCAAGGAGACGATGGGGGAACAATCGGTTTGATGCATAGCAAGCGGTGTTGATTGCTTCTGCCCAAAATCTTTCCGGAGTAGTGTACTCATCTAACATTGTCCTTGCTAGGGTGATTAGTGTCCGGTTCTTCCTCCCAACTACCCCATTTTGTTGTGGTGTGTAGGTTGCGGAGACTTCATGCTTGATCCCAATTTCATCACAATACTCTTCAATGTGGGTGTTGTCGAACTCTCTTCCATTGTCACTTCTTATCTTTTTGATCTTCAAGTCAAACTCATTTTGGGATCTCTTGGCAAACTTCTTGAAAGAAGGGGTTGCTTCGGATTTGTCATGAAGAAAGAATACCCAAGTGTATCTTGAATAGTCATCAACAATCACTAGGCAATAGAGATTTCCACCCAAGCTAGCATATGTTGTTGGCCCAAATAGATCCATGTGAAGTAGCTCTAACTTTCTTGATGTTGATACAAAGGCTTTGGTTGGATGAGTGTTTGCAACTTGCTTGCCGGCTTGACATGCACTACACAATTTGTCTTTCTCAAATTTGACATCCTTCAAGCCTCTAACCAAATCCTTCTTCAATAGCTTGTTGAGAGTGTTCATTCCCACATGAGCCAATCTTCTATGTCATAGCCAACCAAGTGATTGCTTAGTGAACAAACATGTCTTCAAGTTGGCATCTTCGGAGGTGAAATCCACTAGATAGATATTGTTGTATCTAAAACCCTTGAATATCACTTGTGTATCATCTTTCTTGGTCACAACCACTTCCTTGTCGGTGAACAAACATTGAAAGCCAAGATCGCATAGTTGCCCAACGGATAGCAAGTTGAAGCTCAACGATGCAACTAGAAGCACATTGGAGATGGTATGATCATTTGATATTGCCACTTTGCCCAATCCCTTGACATTGCCCTTTGAGTTGTCACCAAATGTTATTTTTTCTTGGTCATTGACATTCTCTTCTAGTGAGGTGAACATCCGGGGATCACCGGTCATATGTTGTGTGCAACCACTATCAATCACCCAATGAGATCCACCGGTCTTGTAGTTCACCTACACACATAAGAAATCAAGCTTGAGCTTTTGGGACCCAAACTTGTTGAGGTCCCTTTGAAGGGTTATGGGGATGCTACACTAGCCGAATGCTACCACTGTGGTAGCTGAAAAACGGTTCCGCTACGTTAGCCGAACGCTTCTGCTGAGTTAGCCGAACGCAAAAATTTCGACCCCATAAACCAGGAACTACAACTAGTTATAGATCACGGGATTACCACTAGACGCGCAGGTGCAGCGGAAGACGTATCGGTGTAGACGTGCGCATCGCAGCGATGCCGTGTAGATGTTCACGTTCGTCCTTCACGTCTCCACGTGCGGCTCGTCCTTGTGCTCCAGATGCAGCACCTTCGAGGTATCCCACACGTACAGGGAGGAAGCGTCACACCTCCAGACTGCTAGGTCTGCGAGGAGCAATAGGCGCGGGCGTGGGGAGGGCGACGGCTGTCAACAATTGACGTGGTTGAAACCCTGGTCGCCCCACCCCTCTTTATATATGCGTCCCTAATGAGCCCACCGACCTAGAGGCCCATTAGCAAACCCTAATCCCGGTCTGACACGAGTCCAACTCGAATCAGGCTTCCAGCCCGTTAAGCGTGCGACCCTATGGGTTCACGCACACATAGACACGGCCCGAGTACTCCTACTCGCCCGATAGTTGACAACGGCCTCTAGCAAGACGTGTCAACTCCTATGTATACGCAAAAGATCATATCTGACGAACCACCACGAAGTAGCGTTTGATAGTCCCTAAGTAAGTCGATTCATATCTTGAGTACATACCACAATCTCAGGTCTAAGGACATAACGTACATGATGTGTAAAGAGATAATAAGAACATCTCACATTGGGTCAGTCCAGCCCCATGTCATACATGTGCCCACATTATTAGTTTGACATCTCCATGTCTATGACTTGTGAAACATAGTCATCAACTAATACATGTGTTGATCTAATATTCATGTGTGTCCTCACATGAACTCCGATCAGGGACAACTATTGAATAACCATACAAGTAAAAGAGTTTCACAGACAATTCACATAATTGCCAATCAATACAAGTTGTCTTTAATGGATATTCAATGAACATATAATAAATCATGGATACAATAGAAATATCATCATCTCTATGATAACCTCTAGGGCATATTTCCAACACCCTTAACCTTCTCTACTAGTGACTTTGCAACCCAAATTTGCTATGGCCTATTCTTGTTAGGAGGCCCCATGAACATAACTTTCATCTTGCCACTAGAGTCTTGTCTAAGCATATAGTGAGCATTGAAAGCAAAGGGCCTAGCATGCTTGGGCAAGGGTGTAGGTTTAGGCTCTTCACAAGCATGAGCAAAGTGTCCTTCTTTTCCACACTCATAGCATCTTCCAATCTTCTTCTTCTTTGGCTTAGTGATGCTCTTGCGTTGCTTCATCTTCTCTTCAAGGAAGCCAATGCCTTTTCTATTGGTCTTCATTATGGTGTTCATGAGAAGCTCACTTTGAAGACATTGACCCTTGGTGAATTTCTTCAACCCGGTGGTAAGGTGCTCCTTCTCTCTTTTGAGCTTGTCATTCTCTTGTTGGAGCTCCAATTGAGATGGTGTCATCTTGTAATCTCTCTCCATCTTCAATCTCTTGTTCTCTTCTTTTGGCATGTCTAGCTCAAGTGACATGCTATACTCATCATCTTGGGTCTCAATGATGACTTGCTTTGTGGTTGCAAGCTTCTCTAGATCAATCTTGAGCTTTGCCTTCTCATTCTTGATCTTGACATAATCATCATAGTGATCGGCCACTGTTGGTAGTTCTTAGCTTCACTAAAGATAGAGCTAGGCAACTATCCCCGGTAACGGCCCAGAAATGCTTGTTGACACTAGCCAACGTCGTTACTAGGAGTAGACTATGGAATCTATTCCCGGCAATGGTGTCAGAAGTGCTTGAAGCAAGTCCAGTCACTATACCTAAAGGAGTGGAGCTAAAGCAGGTGTCTACTAATGCCAAATGGGGTTGTCAGTCCCGACACTAGTAGGAGCTAGCTAGAGAGAATGCAATCTACCAGGAGGAGATTCTGCAAGCGCACAGAACTATCATAGTAGCACGTCGCCTGGGAGTACCAGGTGTCGATTTATTTGATCCCAAGGGAAGGCTAGGGTGGTGTATGAGTAGAGTCAAGGAGGGGATGAGAGTCGAAGAATAAGAAAAGGGAAAGGAGAAAGGCTAGAAAGAATATGTGGGTGGATAGGTAAGGGTGAAATGGATGGCTAAGGTAAGGTGGATAACTAGATAGATAGAATGGGATAACTAAGGATAACTAACTAGTAACTATTAACTACTCCTAGATAACCACAGAGCAAGATAACTACGAAGCAAGACAGGCAAATATCAATAAAGCAACTAAGTTAAGTAAAGTTTTATTCCTATCTTATCAAGTATCGAGGCGTACTAGCCTTTACCACTAACTTAGGTTGAACGCTAGCACAACGAGCCTTACTGTTAAACTGGGCCAACTACGTGGTGGAATTCAAGGCGCACAGGGCTGTCACCACCTGCTTGCTACCACAGCTATCCGGGGGTCCAGCCGTATCTGAAGGTAAGTCTATAATTAAGCAGCACGCTTAACTATATTCTAACTATCTCTACCCTAGCTTTGAATAGAGACACCCTTGCGGACGTCAGAGCAAATACTTGACTTAATAAGATAAACACTAAACTAACTAACCAACCTATTGGCAAAGATCAAACACTAAGCTCACTAGAGATTAACTACTATGGCTAAGTGAATTGAACTGTAGGATAGCTAGGCACTCAAGCAATCAATCAAGTATACCACTCAATACTGGTAAGTAGAATAAAGTAATACTTAAAATGATGAAATAGAATATAGTAAAGTGCTTGAGCAACAAGAGCAAAACCTGAACTGGAGATGAAGGAAGACTCTTCCTAGCTCCAGGACCGATCACTCACACGCCTCTACTCTTGAGCTAAGCCTTGAGCAGCGCTTCCGCGAGGGCAAAGATGCCTTGCTCTACTAGCTACCTACTTGCCTAAGCTCTCTGAGCTTCTAACCTAACTCTCACTTGCTTCTCTTGCTTTGTGTGTTTCTTGGTGTGGTGGTGTTCTGAAATGGTGCCACCAGGGGGGTATTTATAGTCTTGAGGAGTGAGGGGGGTACTTATAGGGGGCAGCCAACCGACCTAGGGCTAACCCTAGTGACGGGCGCCAGCCCTAGGTGGCGGCCGCCACCCCCATCACCGTTGGATGCACCGACTTTGCTTCAACGACATCTAGGAGCTCCAGAGAGGCGGTTGGTAGGTCGGTTGCATGTCCAAGTAACCGCCATTCGGCCTTGATCCACGCCACTCCCTCCTGAGTCGTCCGATGCCACTGACCTAGTGACCAAGGGCCAAGATTTGGCCTTGGGATGGTCACACGGATCAGTGACATGGCATAGGGGGAGAGTTGGGCCTCTCCATGTGGCGGGTGCCACATTTGGGTGGCGGGCGCCACCTCTGGTTGGTGAGCGCCACCCCACTCGGGCCCAAATGGGTCCTGGTGAGTGGGCTCGTCTCCTGGTGGGTCCATTCTCCAAATTTGGTCCAAATCCTGTATTCAAATAAAAATCTATGGACATGTGGAATTTGGTTAGTTTGAAACCTATTTGACTACATTGCATGCCTTTTTGGTGGACTTAAGGGTAAATTGTTGATGGTAAAACAGGTGCTTAAGGACCATCAACAAGCTCCCCCAAGCTAACCTGTTGCTCGTCCTCGAGCAACAATGTGGTTTAAGCATTGAGCATGAAATGGATAGCAACTTAAGATGTATGCAAGTGCATATTGTATAGTGAGAAATAACTTAGCATATATCATTAATCATAGCAATGTGGGGCTTATAGCTTTTCACTTCAAACATGCAAGAGTGAAATAAAGCAGTAGATAGGAAACTTTTATCTTGCTTAGGTTTGACTAGGATTCTGTCTGGAGGTTTTTCAAGGTTTTCAAAAGATAACAACTTGCTTAAGTCCTCCAAGATTCACTCAATCACTCAATGGTGTTTAAATCCTCACTTAGGCCAAAAATGTAGTCTCTCCTACTTCTAAAGAATGATATGTGGAGTTATAGGAAGGCTAAGGATCATGAGCAAATTGCCTGATGTTTATTGCTAAGCTAGACACTCAGATCATAAGGAGCAGCAAATCATAAAAATTGATCAAGATGTGCATGTGTGGTTATGTGGAAGTGTATAGAGGGATATTTCATAATCCTTCCTAGTTAATTTCTGGGGACTAGAGCTAATGATAATTCTCTCTCTCTCTCTCTTTTTGGATACATAGTGAGTAGACAAAAGATGTGTCCTCACATTTTCTTAGGACATAGTCCTCTTTTGAGCTACTTTGCTCACTCTCTTTTTTTCAGGACATAGTCCTTTCTTGAGCTACTTTGCTCATTTTTTTTCTCTCTCTCTCTCTAGCTCTAGATTTCCCCAGGTTATCTATAGGAAAGGATTTTTGAAATGAGTAGGGAAAGGGAGAGAAATGCTTATTCCCAGTGTAGGAATAACATAAGGCTAGCAATGGGACGTTTGGCAAGGTATTGCATATCTCCAGTTAGAGAATGAGCAATTTATTTGGTGGTTGCAAACTTCCAAAGTGGAAAGTAGGCAATTTATGGTGGGTGTGTGAATCTTGATTCAAAAGATATGATAAGCTTCTCTACTAAGATCTATGAGGTCTAACAAAGCTCAACACAGACAAGGCTCTTTGTGGTTTTGACTAACAAATATTTGGCTGGTGGGATGGGATAAAATCTAGGAGGAACTTTTAGCAAGGTTTTCATAAATTTTAAAAGAAATCCTCCAGATTAGGTCCTAATTTCACCTTAGCAAGTTTAAAGAATTACTCCATTTCTTACTAACTTTACTCACTAAGCATGATTTCAGTTTAAGCATGTGCAACCCACAAAAGCTACAACTTAGATAAGACCAGTTATTCAAACCATAACAATAGCATTTGCATGACAAATTTCAAATCTTATTCAGGTTTCAACTTGTTTAAGCAGATTTTATCAATTGTTATTCATGGAATGGTTATTTAGGCAAGCATGTGACATTCAAAAGATATAGAATTTAAGAACTGAATTTAAAGTGTAGGCTTGAGACATACCTTATCGGAGCGGGAGTCTCCCCCAAGCTGGCTTCTTGCTTGGTGAAGGATCTTCTTCTTCTCAGTCGGAGCTCTTGTTCTCATTTTATTAAAAAGGGAAACTATCCTATTATGATATTTTATTATTCTAACTAAGTTAACATATACCTATGCAATAAACTAATGATAACTGATTTTTTTTTAGTTTCGTGCATGACATATGTTATTTGTTCGAAAAAGGGAAAATTGAAGGGAAAAAATTAAAAGTAAAACCATACCTTAGGTCCATGGAATTTCATCCTTATCGAGTGGATCTTCTTCTTCCTTAGGCACTTCTTCTCTCAGTACTTCATCAGGTTCTTCTTTTTTTGGCACCTCTCCTTTGTTATGTGAATTACACAACTCAGGAGAAGGTGGTTCTTTCGTTCTGCTCCACCTTGTTCTTGGGCGCCTCTTCTTGGTACGAACGAGTTTTGCTACCTGCATGTTAGCGGCATATGCGGGACCACGGGAAAAGGAAAATATTTCCTTCCTCCCTCCTAATGTCATTTGCATTTTACCACTTCCCACATATATGCAAGCATCAATAGTGTTCAAGAAGGGTCTACCTAAGATTAGAGGCACATCTTTCCTATTTCCCATATCTAGTATTATGAAATCAGCAGGAACATAGGAACCTCTAATATGAATAGGTAAATCATTAACTATTCCTTCTACATAGCAAGTGGATTGATCAGCTAGCACAACATAAGCAGATGTGGATGACATGGGTGGAAAGAATGAGTTTTCATAAAAATCTTTACATAGAATGTTCACACTCGATCCTAAATCACACATGGCATTTTTAAAGACCACCAAAGATTGAGCATCTAATTATGGGACTACCAGGATCACCCTTTTTAACAGTCATGGTTTGATCTTCATAATAGTTAAAATGTTTTATTTCAACCATATTTGCAGTTTCCATGTCAGGTTTAGCAGAAATTTTGCCAGTTTCAAAAGATGGTATGATAGCAGCAAGTTGAGCTAATTGGGTTTCTAACATCTTATTAAAGCTTAATTGATTTTTCAGAGCAAATGAGAAATCTTCCAATTTAGCATTTATATTCTCAAGGGTTTTGTCATTCGACATTAATTTCTTATTCAAGAAATCAGTAGTTCTACCTTGTGAGTAAACTAAATTTTTCAAGAATGAGAAATTATCAGAATTCTAAAAATTAGAGCGGGGGAATGAATTGTTACCTTGAGAATTTGCAGGCTGATTCCATCCTTGATTCTGTTGACGGAAACCGTTGTTGTTGTTGATGAAGTTCAAATCTTCATGTAGCTCGAGGCAGTGGCTCCCAGAATGTCCGGTTTCTCCACAGACTTCACAAGTCATGTAGGATTCCAAAGATTGGACACTCTCTTGTTGGTTCATCTTCTCACAACTGTCTAGCTGCTTTGCCAGCAGGTCCATCTTGGCCACGATCATGTCGGCCTCCTTAAGGGAATGCATACCTCGCTTACGGGGCTGCAGTCTCTCGTCATTCCATCCTTGGTTTGACACCATCTTCTCTATGAGAGCCTTAGCATCTGCAACATTCAGAGAAAAGAATGCACCGCCGGCGGTGACATCCAAATGGCTTCTAGAGAGTGGGGTTAGGCCATGGTAGAAGTTCTGGATCAATAGCCAGTCCTCCATACCATGGTGCGGGCAAGCAGCGACATACTCTTGCAACCTCTCCCAAGCCTCGGGAATAGATTCCTCGGCTTATTGCGTAAAGCTGGAGATTTTGTTGCGCAGAGCATTCGTCTTGCCCATAGGAAAGAATTTGGCGAGAAAAGCATTAGAACACTTGTCCCATGTGCCTACAGCGTTGCGATCGGTATAGAACCATTGCTTCGCTTTTCCTAGCAAAGAGAAAGGAAAGAGACGAAGACGGATGGTTTCTTGGGTTATCCCCTTAATGGTGAAGGTGCCGCAAATGTCCAAGAATTGTTGGAGGTGAGCATTGGCATCCTCATGAGCTTTGCCATAGAACGGGCTAGCTTGGACCATCGTGATCAGAGCCGGTTTCAACTCAAAATTGAGGTTGGCATCGATCACGTCTGGTCCTATCGCTACATTAGCGGCAGAAGGAGCAGAAAACTCATGAATGGTCTTATTGGCCATCGTGAAGATAGAATGAGATAAGAAATAAAGAAGTTGAAGAAGATGAAGGAAAAAGATAAGAAGGACTAAGGAAAGAAAGAATGGGGTAAGATGGGATTCGCTAAGCGGGAGCTTAAGCGAAGATAAATTCGACACGAACTCAACCGATACACCGATTGCCTTCCCCGGCAACGGCGCCAGAAATGCTTGTTGGTAGTTCTTAGCTTCACTAAAGATAGAGCTAGGCAACTATCCCCGGTAACGGCCCAGAAATGCTTGTTGACACTAGCCAACATCGTTACTAGGAGTAGACTATGGAATCTATTCCCGGCAATGGTGTCAGAAGTGCTTGAAGCAAGTCCAGTCACTATACCTAAAGGAGTGGAGCTAAAGCAGCTGTCTACTAATGCCAAATGGGGTTGTCAGTCCCGACACTAGTAGGAGCTAGCTAGAGAGAATGCAATCTACCAGGAGGAGATTCTGCAAGCGCACAGAACTATCATAGTAGCACTTCGCCTGGGAGTACCAAGTGTCGATTTATTTGATCCCAAGGGAAGGCTAGGGTGGTGTATGAGTAGAGTCAAGGAGGGGATGAGAGTCGAAAAATAAGAAAAGGGAAAGGAGAAAGGCTAGAAAGAATATGTGGGTGGATAGGTAAGGGTGAAATGGATGGCTAAGGTAAGGTGGATAACTAGATAGATAGAATGGGATAACTAAGGATAACTAACTAGTAACTATTAACTACTCCTAGATAACCACAGAGCAAGATAACTACGAAGCAGGACAGGCAAATATCAATAAAGCAACTAAGTTAAGTAAAATTTTATTCCTATCTTATCAAGTATCGAGGCGTACTAGCCTTTACCACTAACTTAGGTTGAACGCTAGCACAACGAGCCTTACTGTTAAACTGGGCCAACTACGTGGTGGAATTCAAGGAGCACAGGGCTGTCACCACCTGCTTGCTACCACAGCTATCCGGGGGTCCAGCCGTATCTGAAGGTAAGTCTATAACTAAGCACCACGCTTAACTATATTCTAACTATCTCTACCCTAGCTTTGAATAGAGACACCCTTGCGAACGTCAGAGCAAATACTCGACTTAATAAGATAAACACTAAACTAACTAAGCAACCTATTGGCAAAGATCAAACACTAAGCTCACTAGAGATTAACTACTATGGCTAAGTGAATTGAACTGTAGGATAGCTAGGCACTCAAGCAATCAATCAAGTATACCACTCAATACTGGTAAGTAGAATAAAGTAATACTTGAAATGATGAAATAGAATATAATAAAGTGCTTGAGTTACAAGAGCAAAACCTGAACTGGAGATGAAGGAAGACTCTTCCCAGCTCCAGGACCGATCACTCGCACGCCTCTACTCTTGAGCTAAGCCTTGAGCAGCGCTTCCGCGAGGGCAAAGATGCCTTGCTCTACTAGCTACCTACTTGCCTAAGGTCTCTGAGCTTCTAACCTAACTCTCACTTGCTTCTCTTGCTTTGTGTGTTGCTTGGTGTGGTGGTGTTCTGAAGTGGTGCCACCAGGGGGTATTTATAATCTTGAGGAGTGGGGGGGGGTACTTATAGGGGGTAGCCAACCGACCTAGGGCTAACCCTAGTGGCGGGCGCCAGCCCTAGGTGGCGGCCGCCACTCCCATCACCGTTGGATGCACCGCCTTTGCTTCAACGACATCCAAGAGCTCCAGAGAGGCGGTTGGTAGGTCGGTTGTATGTCCAAGTAACCGCCATTCGGCCTTGATCCACGCCACTCCCTCCTGAGTCGTCCGATGCAACTGACCTAGTGACCAAGGGCCAAGATTTGGCCTTGGGATGGTCACACGGATCAGTGACGTGGCAAAGGGGGAGAGTTGGGCCTCTCCATGTGGCGGGCGCCACATTTGGGTGGCGGGCGCCACCCCACTCGGGCCCAAATGGGTCCTGGTGAGTGGGCTCGTCTCCTGGTGGGTCTTGTGACACCCTAGTGTCAAGCACTGCATTAGGAATTGCAATTAGCTACTAAGAAGCATAAGCAATGCATTGCATCATTTCATGTGCATGAGAGTGCTTTTGTCTTTTGTTTATTTATTTGGATTTGGATTTCTTTTTGACTCGATGATTTAAGTGGATCTCTGCTTGGGCAAAGAGTTTTAAAAAAATAGAGTTGGAGTTTTTGACCTAGTTCAGATTAGTTTGTAAATAAAAATAAGTCAAACAAAATGATTTATACTTCAAAATTGGCTTTGTTTATGTGGAGGATTTAAAAATGGTTTTCAGAAAAAGTGTCCTATATGAAAGTTGTAGAGAAAATTATTTTGAGCAACTTTCATATTTGGGTCAAAACCTAGTTTGGAGTTTTTGAAACTGTTTTGAATGGTCAAAGTTTGAAAAGAATTTGGAAAAAGAAAAAGGAAAACGATTTTTTTTTTCCGGCGCGAACCCTTTCGGCCCATCTGGCCTTTCGGCCTTTCAGCCCAGCTAGCCCGCGCCCGCGCGCCAGCCCGCTCCCGCACTCGCCGCGCGCCGCGCGCTCGCCGCGCACCGCCGCCCGCCTGACGCCCGTGCCGTACGCCGGCCGCAACCGCCACGTGGCCGCCGTATCCTGCCGAGGATCCTCGCCGGCCACTCCTCGCTCGATCCCCTCTCATCCGAGCACGCAAGCTATCTTCCGCGGCCACTCTCCGCTCGCCTCGCCTGTCGCGCCCGCTCGCCTCGCCTGTCGCGCCCGCTCGCCGTGCACGGCATCGCCCGCGCTGCCTTGCCGACCGCGCCGCCGTGGCCCTGCCACGACCACCGGCCGGCCAAACCAAGCCAAAACCCCGAGCGCACCGCACTCCCCTCTCCCCACTGCCATTCCACTCGCCCGCTCTCACTCCCGCTCTCCCTCTCCGCTCCCACGAACGCGCAAGCGTCCGCCACCCTCGCCGACCGTTCACCACCATCGCTCCCCTCCGCCGTTCCGGCCACACCCGACCACCACCACCCAATCCCTCTCGCCAGCTTCTCCGCCTACACCGTGCACACGCCGTGCGCACATCGTCGTCCCCGACCAAGCCCCATCGCCGCCGGAGGACGAAGCGCCCCCTTTCGGTTCGTCGTCGCCACCGCAGAGCCCGCATCGTCGTTCCTCCCCGACCCGACCTCCACCGTCTCTCTCCTTCGCCGTCAAGCATCACCAAGCCAAGGCAAGGTGAGAACACCACCTAGCTTCAACGCTACCGCTCTCTCCCACCTCTTCTTCCCCGGCCAAGCGCCATGGCCGCCGCCGTGGTCTGTACACGCGGTCAAGCTCCTCCGACGCACCCCAAGCCAACCCAACCACCAAGTCTCACTCCCTAGGGTTCGAGTGAGCCCTTGCCTCCCCCAATTCCACCGGTGACCGCCGGAAACGGCGTAGCCGCGCGTTGCCGCCATCACCGTGCGCTGCCGCTCGCCGCCGGCATGCTCCGGCCGTGCGCTAGCCAAACCACCTACACCACTCGATGCGCCTCGTAGAGTCGAGTTCACAAGCCTAGCTTCCCCGCCGGCGACCTCACCATCGGCGAGGAATCGACTGTCAAACCTCTCCCCTGTTTTTCCGTCTCGCCTGAGCCCTCGAGCCAGGCCTCGGACGGGCGATAGTTTTCCGTCTCGCCCGAGCCCTCGAGCCAGGCCTCGGACGGGCGATTGCTTTCCGTCTCGCCCGAGCCCTCGAGCCAGGCCTCGGACGGGCGATTGCTTTCCGTCTCGCCCGAGCCCTTGAGCCAGGCCTCGGACGGACGATAGTTTTCTGTCTCGCCCGAGCCCTCGAGCCAGGCCTCGGATGGGCGATTGCTTTCCGTCTCGCCCGAGCCCTCGAGCCAGGCCTCGGACGGACGATAGTTTTTCGTCTCGCCCGAGCCCTCGAGCCAGGCCTCGGACGGGCGTTTGTTTTCCATCTCGCCCGAGCTAGGCCTCGAGCGAACCCTCGGGCACTGTATCGTTCGAGCCGGGCCTCGAGCGAGCACACACCTATTCCGTGCGCCGAGTGTTTTCCAGAAAACATTTTCCAAAATGTTTTTCTATTTCCAGTAAATGCTTGTTTATTTTGTAGATCCTGTTTTGTTAGTCCAAATGGAGTGCTTTCAGTTTTGTTAGCTTGTTTGTGAGTAGATATGTCATGGAAAAATATGGAAGTATTTTTGGTAGAAGTTTATTTTACTGTTTTCATTTATTCCAGTTTATATGCTTTTGCTAAGATAAATGGTTATATATGTTTTCTGGTTGAGTTAATTTCTGGAAAATTTGGTGTAAGTTTATTATCATGTTTTACACCTGTGAAAAATATATGATGCACTTTTTATGTGGAAAAAGTTTCTGTTATGGTTTAAAGTCCTTTTTGGCTGTTTTCTTAAGAATAAATGTTAAGGTGTTTTATATGCTGAAATAAAATATGGGAAAATTTGTATAGTCTCTGTTTATGATGTCCAAGCTAAGAAAAATGTAAGCATGATCTGTTATGTGAAGAAATCTGAAGTTGTTTTACAAATGTGCTTTTCTGCGTTTTTCTTTGGAAATTCATGTAAGAAATAATATAATGTTTCTGTTCATGGAACTTTCTTGATAAGCATAAAATGTGAAGTAGAATCTGGGAAAAATATGAAGTTGAGTTTATCACCCTTTTCCAGTAGGGTTGTAGTTCAAATGGTTTAACTTGGGATAGATTTGTTTATTTTGTGTAGGCTTGTATGTTTATGCTCTAGCCACGAGGTTTTCTGCAGTAGAATGCTTTTGAGTAAAAGAAGCCAGGAAAGTTATGAAATCTGTTGTTTGACACTTTTGAGTGAGGAGCTAGTTCAAAACACCTTTTTGGGCAGTTTGCTTGTCATTTTTATATCTGCAGTTCTGTATTTTATTTTTGGCTAAAATTTGTTCAGTGGAGTCCAGCAACTGTTTTTTGCCTTCTGGAATTTTCGTGGATTTTTCTGAGTCCAGAAAAGTGCACTTGCAGTTCAAACCTAAGTTTTTTTGAATTATTAAATAAGAAAAAGGTGAATAAATGGATTTTGTTTTATGAATTAAATAAGTATTTACCTCAATGTCGAAAGTGTTTCACAAGTTGGTTTTTGTTGGTTTGCAAGAAATGCTCTTCTCATACCACACATCTTGCACCCGCATTGCAAATATTTATTATTCGTCGCATGCAATAGGATCGACCCCTCCGGAGCCCGAGCAGGAGTCAGAAGCAAACGCCGAGCAGCAGATTCCAGAGTTTCAGCAAGCCGAGGAAGTCGACCCCGCCAGCGACACTAACTTGCCCGAGTGCCCCTCCCACGAGGCCTCGGTCTTCACCCAAGGCAAGCCCCGGAGCATTCTAAGTCTCCCAGTTTTTATAATTAAATTACTTGAGTCCTTTTATATTGTGATGCATTAGGTATAGGAGTTGATTGAATCCTACTTGCTGCATTACCATTCCTTGATTATTGATTATTACCTGCCTTGTTATCCTGCTACTTATTTATATGTAGAATTGCTTAGCCTGCTAAATAAAAGTAGTAGTGAAGGATGTTCCCGTAATACCCCTGGTGGGTATTTACCGGATCACGGTTGGCTATATTTGCTATCGTGGAAAAGAACCTGAGTAGCAATGAAATACGGTCAACTGGAAGGCAAGGCACAAGTTTGGAAACTTGGGGCAGTCCGTCCGTTGAATCGTGTAGGTTTGTATCGATGTTGGCCCTCGTTCATTTTTGAACGCGCCCTTTTACTTAGGGATATGTCGGTGCCGTAATCATCGACCCCAAAGCCGGTTAGAAGCTGTTCGGGCCGGTCTCAACCCGTGTCGTGCCCTCTAGTATGGAAATTGCGATCTGCCGCGTGAGGCCATCGCCAGGTTCCAATTGGGCGGTCAATGCTGTGAGCCGCGACAATTACCACCACGAACAAGCATCGAGCGGTTGCCCAATGCATGGACCCGACGGTGAAAGTGTGGGCTGGTATTAAAGGTCTTTCACCAGCTGGTTTGGAATTCGATTCGAGTCGCCGTCTCCCCCGGTTAGTGGGAAACTATGGCGAGCTTCACCACGATACAACTCCATGTGATGTTTTAAAGGTTCAACTAAAATGTGGATAAGTCAACTGGATATGGTTATATTATTGATTGGTAGATTCAAGTGAGTGCTCTAGTACAGGTGCAAAACCTAGAGTTTAAAGAATAGGATAAAAGATGACTGCTCATATAATTTATGAT
The DNA here is from genome assembly GCA_009763385.1 of Coix lacryma-jobi var. lacryma-jobi. Classification (NCBI taxonomy): domain Eukaryota; kingdom Viridiplantae; phylum Streptophyta; class Magnoliopsida; order Poales; family Poaceae; genus Coix; species Coix lacryma-jobi. The sequence continues at coordinate 15,266,476 of CM019824.1, forward strand.
GAACCATTTAACTTAACCTCCTTTTGCAAATAAAGTTAGCCAGCTCCACTGTTTATATCAGCCTTGCATACTCCTTGGTGTCACTTTATTTTTGGTTTCCGACGGGTAAGTCTAGCTGAGTACATTCCCGTACTCAGGGTTTATCCCGTTTGTTGCAGATGGCCAGGTCTACTTTGGCTATTGTAAGCACTGCCTCTACCCAGTGGAAGGTGATGAGGAGTAGGCCCCGGGCAGGGTCGTCCAGAAGCTTCCCTTTTTCTTTTGCTGGTCTGAGACTCCTAGTGGCACATTATCTAAAAAGGGAAGAGTGAGTTGTGTGAGTTGGTTTTATCAAACAGTGTTTATTTGGACCACGTGTGTGGTGGTCGTGCTTTAAACTATTTCAGCTTCCGCACTTTTAAACTCGGTATTGTAATAACTCCGTTTTAAATTCGCACTCTGATATTTTAAATTCGGTTTCGTTTTCGTTATGATGTATCTTTACGAATGTAATCCTTGAACGATGCGATCATGTATGATGTATGGTGTTAGAAATCCTTCGAGATTTCCGGACTACCGGGGTTATATGGGTTCAAGTATCAGTTGAAGTCAGACGGATTTGGCTAATATAATACTTGAGCTCTTATAATTAGGACGGTTCCGCCACAGCTTGGTATCGGAGCATGGTTCAAGTGATTACCTCCGTAGAGAGCTATTTTTGAACTAAATGGGTATTTCAAAACTATTTTCAAAACTATTTTCGATTACTAAGTGTGCCCAGACTCGTCCTTAAGCCCTATACTAGGATTCAGGTGGCTTAACTGCTAACAGGGTTCAGGGTTTTGCTTCATGCTGGATCCTTATTTGCTGGTCCATTCTCGGGAAAAAGAGAATGCGTCGATCGCGAAAACATGCATAAAATGATTTTGTGAGATATGAGAGCATGACCGTCCAACCGTCGGTCTAGGTGAGAGTTCTTATACCAAGTATGTGCGAGCTCCACGCGGACACATACGAGGGTATCAATGTTTTCAAGGGTGTTTTCTATGTTGGTGCATGGTGTTTAGTGTTGGCTTCTATGTATCTTGCGCATATTGGCCAATACTCAATTGTTTTATCATTGGGAATTGCTTTAGGCTGAAATGAATCGTCTGCAGGTACACTAACTATGCGAACGAGTAGAACGTATAGATAACGCATGAGGGATCGTTCTTGCCACCGACTAGGACGTTAGGACTTACGAGTCATATTAGTGAGTGAGAACGTAAGTACGATCATACATCATGTTTATATTCAGGCATTTACATTACCTCCCCTTAAATTAAAAGTTGTCTCTTTTTTATAAAATTTGCCAACTTAATATCTATCTCACGAGAGTTTGAAACCCTTTTGTTCTACAGATGGCCCGGACTAAGCTGATTGCTCGCAAGGCCACCGGAGGCAGAGGAGTTCCGCGTCACCGCTTGGCCACCAAACTGACCGGAAGACGTTCTTGTCCTACTTCGGGTTGCCGACTATCCTTTGGAGGATTCTGCAGGCCGTAGGCTATGAGGACGGATAGGAGCCTAGGTACTCATGGCAGAAGGAGATCTACGGGCAGGATTCCTTGGTCATGGTGGAAATCAAAGTCAAGGCTTTGCCCGCCAAGCCTCGCTGGACAGGGTGGACAGAGATCACCAGAGGCACTTGTGCCAAGGATGGAGCCAACAGGGCAGCATACCTAGTGCTGAAGGATATCATCGCCCGCTTCCCCGCCGACCTGGCAAGTGCGATGGCAAGAGTGTTTCCCCGTGGATCACTTTTCCCATTGCGCTGGAAGCAGACTTCGGAGTCAGTCTTGACAGGGAGCCCAGAGGAGAGGTTCTACTGTGAGACGCTTGCGATGAGCGCCACCGGAGCTTTGTTGGGTGTATGTGAGAGTTTGGAGCACACTCTCGGGAGCCCAATTTGTCACACCCAATTTTAAGAACAAAATTGAATGCAATAACTCATGTGTGCCCAGAGATCAATCACACACATAAGCCACAAATTAAGAAGTACCATTACGTATGTTTATTACATAACGAATATTATTCAAAGTCTTTACATAGCAGCGGATAAATAAAGTATCTCTCGCGGTAGCTCCATCACAGGGAAGATGACTGGTTGACAGCAAGACTAGAACTCTTCAGGGAAGTCGTCGTTACCATAGCAATCTGTTACCCATCCGGGATTTTTATCCAAGTAGAAAGAAAATAAACAAGCATAAGTACATCTCGTACTTAACAAATGTAACATGGGGTTCATGAGGCTCAAAAAAGGCTGACACTAGTTAAACTGCAGTAGCTTTTATTTGGCAACATTTTAACATTAAGGTGAACATTTATGAAGGCTTAAAACCCAACCCACATGATCATAATAATTGAAACATAGCAATAAGGTAAACAACATGAACAACATAGATAAACAACATATAACAACTAATCTGTGAGTTTTCCGGGCCGCTCGTATCCGTGAGCACGGCTGTTATAACAGTTTATTAAACTCTGCGCAGAGGTGTACACTTTACCCGATGAGTCGTGATATCCAGATGCCCGGGTTAATTACTCCCATAACACTTCCGAGGTGAGCGGGCAGGATACACGCAAAGCCTTTCAAAGGTTCGTCTAACAAGTTAGGGCCGCTGGTTCTTAAGGCAAGGGGATGTAGAGCCCTCCTTCCAGGTGGCACAATAACACGCAGCCTATACTCACGTGGACAGAAGCCGCACTATACCCGACTCGGCAAGACCCAACGCGCCTATACAGGTGTCCACTAACAAGCTAGAAAAGGTCCTTATACTGAGCTAAGGTCAGAGCCATATAACCCTCATGGTTGCACTGTATGTCCCAGCTTTTGCTGACAGGAGGTCCTAAACCATGTTGCTAAAAAGATCAAATTTTATTCACCGTTATTAGATCATGTTTGGTTTAAGTAAAGCTCTAGCAAAACTCTACCCATATGCATAGCATCCCAAGGTTATCAAGGTAACGGGTCAAAGGTCTAGGGTAAACTAGATAGGAGATCAAAATTAGACACATGCATATGAATTTAGATGTTTCATGGTGAATAGGTCAACAAGGAGGATCCCATGCTATACTTGCCTGATTCAGAGTACTCTGGTTGCTCCTGGTTGTCGAAGTAGGGCTCCTGATCACCAGCGTAATTCTCACCGTCTGAACTCGATTACCACATCAACACACAATCATCGGAACAACAACCATACAAAGCAAACAAGCTATAATTAGAACATTACACCAATCAGCAAGAAAATAATATAAAAAGTTTTGAAAACAGAAAGTACGATCTACTACGATCACATAAACGCGAAGATCACGAAAAACGGAATTATAACGTGAAAGTAATGAGCTAAACAAGTTATAAAACCTTAATTAGTAGATTAAATCTAACTCAAATTTTAATTACAGAAAACAGTAGATATTTTCATACAGTTAGATAGATCTTTTCAAAACGAATCTAACGCAACTTGAACGGACTAAATCGGACTAAAAACGTAGAAGTTATAAGCACTTGAAATCAGTGGCAAAACTGTGAATAGATTGAAATTGAATTTTGAATTTAAACTGATTTAAACCAATTATCAGATTAAATTGGACTGCGCCTCAATTCGGAAGAAACGCAGGGGCTTAAACAGAAGAAAACACAGACACAGTGAACAGGGCCACTGGGACCGCGGGTTGAGGCCCTAAAATTTATAAGGACTCTTTTGCAAATCTGGCAGGCGAAGGGGTATCGGGCGATTCCGAGCGCTAGATCCAGAATGGACGGCTCGGATTAGATCAGGGAGGGTTGACGACGCCTTTCGCCGGAGCAGAAGGAGGCACGGCGGTGCCATGGCCGGAGTTGGGCGGCGCTACTAGGGTTTGCGCTAGGAAGCGGTAGCGACCTCGAGACTTGGTCCAAACGAGAGAGGAGCTCAAGGCGAACTCACTAGTGGGGTTTATGACGCCGGAGAAGTCTCGGGGATGACGGATTGCTCGACTTGGCGGGTGGCGGGCTCTGCAGAGCGACGGCGAGCGATTAGAGCATGAAACAAGAGAGTAGAGAGAGGGAAAAAACTCAGGTGGCTTCGGGAGATCGAGATGAAACTCGAGGAACCTCTTGCGAGTTCTAAGAATCGATGAATCGCCGGGTTGACGGCGGCGGAGCTCTTGCGGGCGCGGAACTTGTCGCGGGTGCAGGCTAGGGCACGAGAGCTCGAGCTGTTTGCGTGGGGAGAGGCGGTGGACGCTCGGAAACTTATTGGGGGGAGGTCGGTGCGGCCGATTTGGCAAGGAGGGGCGTGAATTGGAGATGGATTCGAGCACGGGCTCGAGTTCGAGCCGGACTCTGGGTTGGGGAACGGCTGACAGCGTGGGGGTGCGCGGTCAGTGAGAGAAAGGGCGCTGTCGCGCGGGCCGGCTGTGGCGCTGGGCCGGCGGCTGGGCCGAGAGCGGGGAGGAGAGGAGGGAGGCAGGCCAGTGGGAAGAAGAAAGGGAAATGGGCCGCCGGGCTGGCTCGGGCCGAGAGGGAAGAAAGGGAGAAGGGGGAAAGGAAAATGCTTTTGCATTTTTTTCCAGAAACTGTTTTCAAGGAAATTTGAAATTCCTTTTTGAACTCAACCAAAAATTTGAGTGAAACCCAATCATCACAAAAATAAATTATGCACCAGCATGTATGCATCTTCATGGTCTTTGGCCTAGAATTTATTTTAGCTTTTGCAAATAATTTATTTTCTAGGTTCTATGCAACAAATAAAATGCATAATTAAATCATATTACCTATTTTTAAATTGATGCATATTTTGGGATGTTACAATTCTACCCCCCTTAAAGAATCTCGTCCTCGAGATTCCAGCGATGCTTACTCAAACAACTGCGGGTAAGACTTTCTCAGATCCTCTTCTCTTTCCCAAGTTGCCTCTGCTTCTGAGTACCGATTCCACTGAACCTTGCACATCTTTATTACTCTGCTCCTGGTAACTCTTTCAGCTGTTTCTAAAATCTTCGTCGGATACTCATCATAAGTCAAATCTTCCTTAACTGTGAGCTCTTCCAACGGTATCTGCTCTTCAGGCACTCGTAGACACTTCTTCAACTGAGAAACATGAAACACATCATGCACTCCTGACAAGCTTTCAGGCAACTCTAACTGATACGCCACTTCACCACGTCTTTCAAGAATCTTGAATGGTCCAATATACCTGGGTGCTAGCTTTCCTTTCTTATTGAACCTCTTCACACCTCTCATCGGTGACACCTTTAGGTAGACATAATCACCTACTGCAAAAGATAGATCTCGACGACGGTTGTTGGCATAACTCTTCTGTCGGGACTGAGCGGCTCTTAGGTTATCTCTGATTATTCTGACATGTTCCTCGGCATTCCGCAACACATCAGGTCCAAACACTTGACTTTCACCTGTCTGATCCCAGAACAACGGTGTTCTACACGATCTCCCATATAAAGCTTCAAACGGTGCCATCTTAAGACTCTCCTGATAGCTGTTGTTGTATGAGAATTCTGCATAACACAAATTCTTGTCCCAACTGGTGTCATACTGTAATGCACAAGCTCTCAACATGTCTTCCAGAATCTGATTGGTTCTTTCCGTCTGTCCATCAGTCTGTGGATGATAAGCAGTACTGAAGTTCAACCTTGTGCCTAATGATCGATGTATCATCTGCCAAAAGTGAGAGGTGAACTGAGTACCACGATCTGACACAATCTTTCGGGGTACTCCATGCAAACATACTATCCGTTCCATATACAATTCTGCCAATCTAGCTCCCGTATAGGTAGTTTTGACTGGTATAAAGTGAGCAACTTTGGTCAATCGATCAACTATTACCCATATGGAGTCGTACCCTCTCTGCGTACGAGGCAAACCAACTATAAAGTCCATACCGACTTCTTCCCACTTCCATTCAGGTATCTTCATCGGTTGTAACAAACCAGCGGGTCTCTGATGTTCTGCCTTCACCCTCTGACATGTATCACACAGAGCGACGTACTCGGCTACATCTCGCTTCAGTCCATCCCACCAATACTTTTTCTTCAGATCAAGGTACATCTTAGTGCTTCCAGGATGAATGGAATAAGCTGACTCATGCACTTCTCGCAGTATAGACTCACGTATCTCCTTGATTGCAGGTACACATAATCTATTCCCATGCCATAATGTACCATCATCATCTAACCGAAAACCTGATGCTTTGCCAAGAACAATGTTATCGGCTACCTGCTTTAACTTTTCATCTGACATCTGACCCTTACGTATCTCTTGCATCAATACTGGTTCAAGCTCTAACTCTATTCTGTTGATCACAATTCCCAAATTCAGATGTGCAAATTCAGCACACAACTCTTCTGGCATAGAAGCAATTCGGATCTCATTGGCATGGCTTTTTCTGCTCAAGGCATCTGCTACAACATTAGCCTTCCCGGGATGGTAGTGTATTTCCAAATCATAATCCTTAATCAATTCCAACCATCTGCGCTGCCTCAAATTCAGATCAGACTGAGTGAAAATGTATTTCAAGCTCTTATGATCGGTATAGATGTCTGTCTTGTGACCCACTAAGTAGTGTCTCCAAATTTTTAATGCATGAACAACAGCTGCCAATTCTAGATCATGTGTGGGGTAATTCAGCTCATGCTTTCTCAACTGCCTCGATGCATATGCTACAACTCTGCCTTCTTGCATAAGAACACAACCCAAACCTTGACGAGATGCATCACAATAAATAGAGAAGTCCTTACTTAGATCTGGTAATATTAACACTGGAGCTGTAGTCAGACGTTTCTTCAACTCCTCAAAGTTAGCCTGACATTTATCGGACCAGACAAACTTAGCATTCTTCTCTAGCAGAGCTGTCATTGGCTTAGCAAGCTTGGAGAATCCTTCAATGAACCTTCTATAGTAACCGGCCAATCCAAGGAAACTACGAATCTCGGTCACATCTGTTGGTGGTTTCCAATTCAACACATCTTCAACCTTGCCTGGATCTACTGAAATGCCTCCATTAGAGATAACATGTCCAAGGAAAGAAACTTCCTTCAGCCAAAACTCACACTTGCTGCGCTTGGCATACAACTTGTGCTCTCTGAGATTTTGTAGTACTAACCTCAGATGTTCAGCATGATCTTCCTTGTTCTTAGAGTATACCAGAATATCATCAATAAACACAACTACGAACTTGTCGAGATATTCCATGAACACCTTGTTCATCAAATACATAAAGTAGGCAGGTGCATTGGTCAATCCAAAGGACATGACTGTATACTCATACAACCCATACCTGGTAGTGAAAGCTGTCTTTGGAATATCAGATGCTCGAATCTTCAACTGATGGTAACCAGAACGCAGATCAATCTTAGAGAACACACATGCACCTTTAAGCTGGTCGAACAGATCATCAATCCTCGGCAACGGGTACTTGTTTTTAATGGTAACTTCATTAAGCGATCTATAGTCAACACACATCCGTTGACCACCATCCTTCTTGTCAACGAAAATAACAGGAGCTCCCCAAGGTGATGAACTAGGACGAATAAACCCTTTTTCTTGTAACTCTTTAATTTGTTTCTTAAGTTCATCTAATTCAGGTACTCCCATCCTATATGGTCTTTTAGCTATGGGTGCGGTTCCAGGTAAAAGTTCAATAATAAATTCAATGTCACGATCGGGTGGCATACCTGGCAGGTCATCGGGGAACACATCCGGGAACTCATCCACCACTAGATCTTCCGGAAAAACCTCTTCATTCAACTGGTTCACGGTTGCAGTCGGTGTTGGTTGTAGCACTACCTTCACACTGATTCTGTCTCCCTTAGCTGTGGTAACTGTCACAACTTTATCTTGACACTGTATATCTGTCTTACACCTCTTCATCCAGTCCATACCCAATATCAAATCAATGCCAGCTGTCCTCAGCACAATTGGGGATACTGAGAAGTCTACTCCCCCTAGGGACACATCTATAGGCATACACTGCAGTGTAGCTTGCAATCCTCCACCCGGTGAGGTAACCATTATGGGGGTTTTCATGAGACTAACAGGTAGGTTATGCATTCTAACAAATGTATGTGATATGAAAGTATGTGATGCACCAGAATCGAAAAGAACTGTAGCGGGGATGGAGCTGATATTGAACGTACCAAGCATAATTTCTGGCGCCTCCTGCACGGTCTCTGCAGACACGTGGTTCACCTTGCCTGAGTTAGGTGATGGATTCGGTCGTCCCCTTTGATTGTTAGTCTGGTTCTGCGGAGTCTGCTGGTTCTGCTTCTTAGGGCAGTTGTAGGAGAGGTGACCAGCATCACCACAGACAAAACACTTGTTGGGAGTGTTAGGTGCACTATTCTTCATGGGGGTGTTGACAGGGGTTCCTTGGCGTTGAGCTTGATTGTTAGGCTGTTGTTGGGGGCGTTGATTATTACCCTGCTGCTGCTGCGGGTATGAAGGACGTTGTTGTCCCTGGTTGCGGTTCCACTGAGTAGTAGGTCCCTGGTACCTCTGCTGATTGCCTGGTGCAAAATTGGAACGAGGGCGGTTGTTACTACCAGAGGACTGACCTTGGAGCTTCCTCTTTCTAGCCTCCATTTCCTTGTGCTTGTTGTCAACCACTATAGCACGGTTGACTAGAGTCTGGTAACTGGCATACTCATTGGACATTAGCTGCAGTGCCAGTCCGTCATTCAGACCCTTGAGAAAGCGACGCTGCTTGTCGGCATCCTGAGCAATATCAGTGGGGGCATAGCGTGACAATTGAGCAAACTTATCACGGTACTCAGCAACGGTCATGGCTCCTTGGCGCAGAGATCTAAACTCTTCCTGCTTTAACTCAATCAGGCCAGCAGGAATGTGATACGCTTTGAAGTTGGTCTTGAATTCCTCAAAGGTGACAGGTGGGGCATTGTTGGCTTGACCGAACTGAAACGATTCCCACCAATCCAGAGCAGCTCCTTGCAACTGACCAGAAGCATAGAGCACCTTCTCCTGGTCATTGCATTGCGCGATGGTAAGCTGGCGTTCAATAGCACGAAGCCAGTCATCAGCCTCCAGGGGATCAGCGGCATGAGAGAACACTGGCGGGTGACCCTTCAAAAACTCACCCCTCTTGTCCCTCACTTGCATCGGTGGTGCTCCTCCAACTGGCTGATGCTGCATATGTTGCATCATAGTTTGCATAAATTGGGCTTGGATGCCCATCAACTGCTGAATGTCAACTGGGGGTGGTGGTGGCGGGTTAACAGGTGCTCCACGACCACGGCCACGTCCACGTCCACCTCCAACTCCACCTCCTCTGGCGGCCAACTGTGTTTCCAAACAGGGATCAAGGTTTGTGAACTTTTTAAGAAAAGATCACTTATATGAGAGGAAACAGGAGATCTGAAAATTTCTGGGCGAGATCCAGTAACAGCAGTACAGAAAAACAGTCATATTCGGAGTTCCAGAAATCCAAACAGGGCGTGTGATACACGGTTGGAAAGATAACGAAATTATCTACAACTTTTATTTAAGTGACTTTCCCAGATTCTATCGTTAAGTTAGTCAAAAACAGAGAACAAACAGATCTGTCCCGAGCTCAAAACTGCGCAGAAACTCTAACTTGAAACAGCGATATCTCACAAACCATAACAGCTATTGAAGTGATTCCAGAGGCATTGGTTAGATATAGGAGTCTATTTTCCATCATAAAATTTTCAGCCATGTTGCACGATCAGAACTTGAGATATAACCAAAAGATCACAGGTTGCTCCAGAAAACAGCATAGGACAAGATATAACTAACCCTCTTATTATTCATAAACGTTATGTCTAACTATGAGATTTGTAGACAAGCCCACAATATCTCAACACTCATTACAAAGAACCAAATCACACATAAGCATAATGATAATCCAACTCACACATAAAGAAGCACACTAGCACAAAGTTTAACTAGACTCGACGAAACGTTTACTAATATCGTCTTATTACATAGAAGGGTGACCTATGCCTATTTGTAGAGCGGTTCGCGGAGCCTCTTGTACATAGGGGGTTGATTGAGAAGTTCCAAGAGCCCATCAATAGTGCTATAGCATCTTTTGAGATCTTTTCCCAGGGATATCACTTCCTTTTCCAAGTCCGCGTTAGACCTTTCCCTATCAAGGAGAAAATCTCGTGTGGCCTTCTCGGTTGGTGTTGCATTGGGGTCTTCTACCATAGCCTCCTTATTCTCACTGTTCCAATAGGGCAGATAGCGGTATGCGTCATCCCTCATGTCTTCAATACGACGACCTCGGAACGCTTTGTAGGCTTCAACTGCCACGGCTTCCAAGGCTGACGCTAGAGTGGACCGTCGAGCTCTGTGGCCGATCACCATCTCATGCAGGTATAGGCCACTCTCTGGCTCTCGGACGGCGACAGTTACTCTTGCCTTCCAGTAGGTCCTTTCCATGGGATGACTGTACCTCCAGTGGGTGTACTGTACGATGATGTTCTTGTCGGGGTAGTAGGCATCAAAAAGTCCCATCAGCCTGTGATGTGTGGGACTCTGGGCCGCTATGGGCGCTCCGACGAGATACCCGGAGTCCACGTCCCAACCCGTTGGAAGCTCTTCATCGTCTTCAACCTCCAGCACTTCTGGGGACACTGGCGCGGGAGGTACTGGAACTTGTGGAGCTGGTGCTTGCTGAGCTAGAGCTTGTACTGGTGGTGCCGGCGCTTGTGGTTCCACTTCTTGAGGTGCTTGTTCTTGCAGTACTGGCTCTTGCGGTGCTACCTCCTGCTGTTCTGGCTCCTGGGGTGCTTGCGGTGCTTGCGGAACGGGGTTGCCTGCCCTCCTGCGTCCACTGACGGTCCTGCGGGTGATACGATGAGCCATCTATGGAATAGACCAAGAGATAGATACAATAGAATCAATATATTTGTGTAATAGAGCAAGTAAAGAGAAGCATATAGTTTTGATAAATTAACAAGGCTAAGATAAATAGCAAGAATTGAGAAGCAAAGACCACTAAAACGACCATAACTAACTAGGCTTGCGTCCTACAGTCAACATAGCTCTGATACCAATTTGTCACACCCAATTTTAAGAACAAAATTGAATGCAATAACTCATGTGTGCCCAGAGATCAATCACACACATAAGCCACAAATTAAGAAGTACCATTACGTATGTTTATTACATAACGAATATTATTCAAAGTCTTTACATAGCAGCGGATAAATAAAGTATCTCTCGCGGTAGCTCCATCACAGGGAAGATGACTGGTTGACAGCAAGACTAGAACTCTTCAGGGAAGTCGTCGTTACCATAGCAATCTGTTACCCATCCGGGATTTTTATCCAAGTAGAAAGAAAATAAACAAGCATAAGTACATCTCGTACTTAACAAGTGTAACATGGGGTTCATGAGGCTCAAAAAAGGCTGACACTGGTTAAACTGCAGTAGCTTTTATTTGGCAACATTTTAACATTAAGGTGAACATTTATGAAGGCTTAAAACCCAACCCACATGATCATAATAATTGAAACATAGCAATAAGGTAAACAACATGAGCAACATAGATAAACAACATATAACAACTAATCTGTGAGTTTTCCGGGCCGCTCGTATCCGTGAGCACGGCTGTTATAACAGTTTATTAAACTCTGCGCAGAGGTGTACACTTTACCCGATGAGTCGTGATATCCAGATGCCCGGGTTAATTACTCCCATAACACTTCCGAGGTGAGCGGGCAGGATACACGCAAAGCCTTTCAAAGGTTCGTCTAACAAGTTAGGGCCGCTGGTTCTTAAGGCAAGGGGATGTAGAGCCCTCCTTCCAGGTGGCACAATAACACGCAGCCTATACTCACGTGGACAGAAGCCGCACTATACCCGACTCGGCAAGACCCAACGCGCCTATACAGGTGTCCACTAACAAGCTAGAAAAGGTCCTTATACTGAGCTAAGGTCAGAGCCATATAACCCTCATGGTTGCACTGTATGTCCCAGCTTTTGCTGACAGGAGGTCCTAAACCATGTTGCTAAAAAGATCAAATTTTATTCACCGTTATTAGATCATGTTTGGTTTAAGTAAAGCTCTAGCAAAACTCTACCCATATGCATAGCATCCCAAGGTTATCAAGGTAACGGGTCAAAGGTCTAGGGTAAACTAGATAGGAGATCAAAATTAGACACATGCATATGAATTTAGATGTTTCATGGTGAATAGGTCAACAAGGAGGATCCCATGCTATACTTGCCTGATTCAGAGTACTCTGGTTGCTCCTGGTTGTCGAAGTAGGGCTCCTGATCACCAGCGTAATTCTCACCGTCTGAACTCGATTACCACATCAACACACAATCATCGGAACAACAACCATACAAAGCAAACAAGCTATAATTAGAACATTACACCAATCAGCAAGAAAATAATATAAAAAGTTTTGAAAACAGAAAGTACGATCTACTACGATCACATAAACGCGAAGATCACGAAAAACGGAATTATAACGTGAAAGTAATGAGCTAAACAAGTTATAAAACCTTAATTAGTAGATTAAATCTAACTCAAATTTTAATTACAGAAAATAGTAGATATTTTCATACAGTTAGATAGATCTTTTCAAAACGAATCTAACGCAACTTGAACGGACTAAATCGGACTAAAAACGTAGAAGTTATAAGCACTTGAAATCAGTGGCAAAACTGTGAATAGATTGAAATTGAATTTTGAATTTAAACTGATTTAAACCAATTATCAGATTAAATTGGACTGCGCCTCAATTCGGAAGAAACGCAGGGGCTTAAACAGAAGAAAACACAGACACAGTGAACAGGGCCACTGGGACCGCGGGTTGAGGCCCTAAAATTTATAAGGACTCTTTTGCAAATCTGGCAAGCGAAGGGGTATCGGGCGATTCCGAGCGCTAGATCCAGAATGGACGGCTCGGATTAGATCAGGGAGGGCTGACGGCGCCTTTCGCCGGAGCAGAAGGAGGCACGGCGGTGCCATGGCCGGAGTTGGGCGGCGCTACTAGGGTTTGCGCTAGGAAGCGGTAGCGACCTCGGGACTTGGTCCAAACGAGAGAGGAGCTCAAGGCGAACTCACCAGTGGGGTTTATGACGCCGGAGAAGTCTCGGGGATGACGGATTGCTCGACTTGGCGGGTGGCGGGCTCTGCAGAGCGACGGCGAGCGATTAGAGCATGAAACAAGAGAGTAGAGAGAGGGGAAAAAACTCAGGTGGCTTCGGGAGATCGAGATGAAACTCGAGGAACCTCTTGCGAGTTCTAAGAATCGATGAATCGCCGGGTTGACGGCGGCGGAGCTCTTGCGGGCGCGGAACTTGTCGCGGGTGCAGGCTAGGGCACGAGAGCTCGAGCTGTTTGCGTGGGGAGAGGCGGTGGACGCTCGGAAACTTATTGGGGGGGGGTCGGTGCGGCCGATTTGGCAAGGAGGGGCGTGAATTGGAGATGGATTCGAGCACGGGCTCGAGTTCGAGCCGGACTCTGGGTTGGGGAACGGCTGACAGCGTGGGGGTGCGCGGTCAGTGAGAGAAAGGGCGCTGTCGCGCGGGCCGGCTGTGGCGCTGGGCCGGCGGCTGGGCCGAGAGCGGGGAGGAGAGGAGGGAGGCAGGCCAGTGGGAAGAAGAAAGGGAAATGGGCCGCCGGGCTGGCTCGGGCCGAGAGGGAAGAAAGGGAGAAGGGGGAAAGGAAAATGCTTTTGCATTTTTTTCCAGAAACTGTTTTCAAGGAAATTTGAAATTCCTTTTTGAACTCAACCAAAAATTTGAGTGAAACCCAATCATCACAAAAATAAATTATGCACCAGCATGTATGCATCTTCATGGTCTTTGGCCTAGAATTTATTTTAGCTTTTGCAAATAATTTATTTTCTAGGTTCTATGCAACACATAAAATGCATAATTAAATCATATTACCTATTTTTAAATTGATGCATATTTTGGGATGTTACAGACGATCTTTTTGCCGAGGTATCGAGGTGTCGGCACACCCCCCTAGTCCTCGTTGGAGCACCCGCGCAAGGGTATCGCTCCTCCTTGATCCGCGCAAGGATCAAGTGCTCACTATGAGCTGATTCTTCGCCACTCCGGCCCGGTGAATCTCTCACTACCGGTCACAAGCTTGCTTGGGTCATCCACAATGCCACCGGATGCTCTCCAAGCTTCACGATCGCCACCAAGCCATCTAGGTGATGCCGATCACCAAGAGTAACAAGCTAGAACTCTCACTTGACCAACACAAGGCCAAAGAGATGGATGGATGCACACTTGCTACTCAATTCTCACTAGGAGGTGTCTAATTCTCACAATTAGCAAACCACTCAACCTCACTAGGGCTCTTGCACTCACTCACACTCACAATGTGTTTCTCAGCAGATGGAAGTGGCAAGAACACTCAAATGGATGGAGGGAAGGAAGTATATATACTCCCCCAACCGGCCATCCAAAAACAGGACAAGACAGGGTTTCTGCGGGGGCATCGAACGCTCCGATGCCTAGCATCGGACGCTCCGATGACCTCGACCAACGGTCGACTGTACCCTCTTGTCAAACCTGTTAAAGGGACATCGGACGCTGGGCAGCGTCCGATGCCACCACATCGGACGCGTCCTATGTGGATTTACCCTCTCTGGAACCTCTCTGCATGTCCATCGAACGCTGGCCCTCAGCGTCCAATGCCTGTGTCCGATGCGGCCTCAAGTTCACGCGCACGTGAACAGTGGCACGTGCGCGTCCGATGTGAACTCATCGGCGTGTCCGATGCCACGCACCAGACTAAACCCTAGTCGGGGGCCAACGTCCGATGCCCATAACAAGGGCAGACAACTCGGATCGCGACGCGGCCAAAACGACTTTTGATCCTCTCGACTTAAGGCATCTCTCAGAGCTACCTAGGGCTATGAAATAACAAGTGTGCATCACACCTACCTCAATAGACTCATCTAGGTCAAGCTACTGATTCACGCTCCCCTTTATAGTACGGCCAAAGGAAAAACAAAGACCTAAGACTACCTAAGTGTCCTCCAACACCATATGACACTTAGCCTAGTCTACCATCGTCTTCGTCGTCCGTCCTTTGAAAAACGAAACGATATCCATCGCCAGGGGGACATGAACCCCATATGCCTGTATCGTCGCCATTACCGTGACCTAACTCAATCATGTTTCTGCAAAACACACGTTAGTCACAGTAATCTTGTGTTTCATCCAATCACCGAAACCACTAGGGGCCAAGATGCGTTCAATGAATTTGGTATTAGACATTAATTCTCACCCAAGTACACTCCACAATCAAATGGCTTTGTTGAGAGGAAGAATAGAACACTCATTGACATGGCAAGGTCTATGCTTAGTGAGTACAATGTGAGTCATTCATTTTGGGTCGAAGCTATCAACACGACTTGCTATTGTAGCAACCGCCTCTATTGTCACCCAATGATGGAGAAAACACCATATGAGCTCTTGAATGATAGAAAGCCCAACATTGCATATTTTAGAGTGTTTGGTTGCAAATGCTATATTTTGAAGAAAGGCACTAGATTGAGCAAGTTTGATAAGAAATGTGATGAAGGGTTCTTACTTGGTTACTCCACTAAAAGCAAGGCATATAGAGTTTGGAATTTGTCTAGTGGTACTCTTGAGGAGGTTCATGATGTTGAGTTTGATGAAACCAATGGCTCTCAAGAAGAAGATGAAAATCTAGATGATGTGAGAGGAACTCAATTGGTCAATGCTATAAAAAATATGGATATTGGTGATATTCGGCCTAGAGAAGTGGTTGATGTTGAAGATGACAAAAATCAAGTGCTCACTTCTCCAAATGTGCAAGCTAGTGGTTCTCAATTGCAAGATCAACAAGTAGCTAGTTCATCTCATGATAATCAATCAAATGTCAAAACCAATGTAAGTGATCAAGTTCCCATTCTCCAACCAACTCATATTGCTAGAGACCATCCTATAGATCAAATTGTTGGAGATATTAGAAGTGGTGTGCAAACTAGATCAAGATTGGCTTCTTTTTGTGAGCATTATTCTTTTGTGTCATCATTTGAACCAACCAAGATAGAATATGCTTTGCAAGATGTTGATTGGGTGAATGCTATGCATTAAGAATTAAATAATTTCACTCGAAATCAAGTTTGGGAATTGGTAGAAAGACCTAAGAATTATAATGTCATTGGCACTAAATGGGTTTTTAGAAACAAGCAAGATCAAGATGGCATAGTAGTGAGAAACAAAGCAAGATTGGTAGCTCAAGGTTACACTCAAGTGGAAGATCTTGACTTTGGTGAAACATATGCATCGGTTGCAAGATTGGAAGCAATTAGAATCTTATTAGCTTATGCTTGTGCCCATAATATCAAGCTCTATCAAATGGATGTCAAAAGTGCATTTCTCAATGGCTATATAAATGAGTTGGTATATGTTGAGCAACCTCCCAGTTTTGAAGATGACAAGAAGCACAACCATGTGTACAAGCTCAAGAAGGCACTTTATGGTTTAAAAGAAGCACCAAGAGCATGGTATGAGAGGCTAAGGAATTTTCTTCTCTCTAAAGGGTTCAAGATGGGAAAGGTTGATACTACCCTCTTCACCCAGAAGATAGGCAAAGATTTATTTGTATTGCAAATCTATGTTGATGACATTATCTTCGGTTCAACTAATCAAGATTTTTGTGAAGAGTTTGGTGAAATGATTGCTAATGAGTTTGAGATGTCCATGATTGGAGAGCTTAGCTACTTCCTTGGTCTACAAATCAAGCAAATGAAGAATGGTACTTTTGTTAGTCAAGGCAAGTACATTAAGGACATGATGAAGAAGTTTGGATTGCAAGATGCAAAGGCCATTAGCACACCTATGGGGACAAATGAACACTTAGATAGTGATGCAAGTGGAAATATGGTGGATCAAAAGCTATATCGGTCTATGATTGGAAGCTTACTCTATGTGACCGCATCAAGACCGGATGTCATGTTTAGTGTATGCATGTGTGCAAGATTCCAAGCCTCATCAAGAGAGAGTCATTTGAAGGCCACAAAAAGAATATTGAGGTACTTGAAGCATACACAAGATGTTGGTTTGTGGTATCCAAAGGGGTCAAACTTTGAGTTGATTGGATATTCGGACTCCGATTATGCGGGTTGCAAGGTTGATAGAAAAAGCACATCAGGCACATGCCAATTGTTGGGAAGATCACTTGTGTCTTGGTCATCAAAGAAGCAAAATAGTGTGGCACTTTCAACCGTCGAAGCCGAATACATATCCGCTGGTAGTTGTTGTGCTCAATTACTTTGGATGAAAGCAACTTTGGATGACTTTGGAATCAAATTCAAACAAGTCCCATTGCTATGTGATAATGAGAGTGCGGTGAAGCTCACAAACAACCCCGTGCAACATTCAAGAACAAAGCATATTGACATTAGGCATCATTTCATAAGAGATCATCAACAAAAGGGTGATATTTCAATTGAGAGTGTTGGTACCGATGATCAACTTGCCGACATATTCACCAAGCCACTTGATGAGAAGAGGTTTTGCAAGCTAAGGAATGAATTGAACATACTTTACTTCTCAAATATGTGTTGATGCACCCCCACTTATATGACATACCTCTCCTTCGACAAAGCAAGGTAAAAGTTGATTGGCATATGCATCCATACTTGCTAGGGACATGTTTAGTGCATCTAGTCATTCCTCACATTTATTAGGATCATTCATGAAAATCAAATGAATTTGTTGCTTATATGATGCCACTATTGCTTCTATGCTTGTTATGATCTAGTGGTAGCATATAACATGTTTATGAGCTTGCAATCCTAGTGTTTAATCTAGAAAATGAGCAATGGAATATTTAACCAACGTGAGTAAGATAACCATTGCAAGATGTGTGAAGAAGCTTACTCTAGAGCAAACCGTGTTAAATGTCTCATGCAAATGATCTAGATTGAACCACATATGAAAAGAACTACCTCTCTCCTAATCAATTTGAACCTTTTTATGCAAACCTTTTATGGGAATAGATGACAAAGGGGGAGAGAAAAGTCACAAAGATCAAATGAAGGGGATCAAAAACTTTGAAAATGATTTTTGAGCACACAAGTAGGAGGAGCAAGCTCATGAACTTGGTTGTTGCATTTGATTTGTGCATGTTCATATGCTTGTTTGCATTGCACAAGTTGTTTAACTTGATATCCATGCTTGTGTGATGTATGCTAGAAATAGAATTTGAATGATGTGTTGCAAACAATCATGCATAGGTGGTAACTAGATATAATTTGTATTACAAGCGGTACTTGAGCCTTGCATATAATTTTGATCTCATAAGGTATCTAGTGTTTTTGTAAGTCTAGCTAACCATGGTGCTAAGGATGGTGTATATTGGCAACTCCGATTGGTATCACGTTTCAAAGGTCCATTCTTTACACCTTAGCATCATTTGATAGTATTACTCTCCCTCATTTCATATGCATGCATATGTGCCAAATATGAACCAAACACTATAGCACATATGTAGGGGGAGCTAATACTACCAAAGTGGCAACTCAATTTTCAAATACATATCTTTGTGAAGGTTGTCATCAATTACCAAAAAGGGGGAGATTGAAAACCCTAGTTTGGTTTTGGATAATTGATGAAACCTAAGTGAACTAACCTCTTGCTCCAAGTGATATATGAGATAGGTTGGTTCACACCAAGGTGGAGCTAGATGGCACTCAAATGTGATGGTGATGGCAAATTTGATTATAAATTGCTCTACTTTTCGAAACGAAGAAAGAGAAAAACAATATCCTATGGGCTCAAGGCAAAGGTATAAAATAGGATATTTGTTTTACCGATCAAGACGCAATTGAGTGTGTGATCGGGTTTAGGATAGATAATCGTACTATAAAGAGGGGAAATCTTTAATTACAATGGTTATCTAGTGCCACTAAGTGTGAGTCTCATTTGCATATAATTAAGTGCTTAGTGACGTGGTGAGATTAACCCTAAAAAAATCTTTGTGAAAGTGCTATCTCTTGTGCTAAATTTCTTTTGAATCTTTTTAGAAGAAATAACACTTAAAAAAGGAAGAGAAGAGTAGCAACTGCACTAACAGAGAACCTCCAACCGGATTTTTTTGTGCCCCTACCCGGATATTCCAGCTATTTTTCTAACTCAGTTCATTCGCAAACAGCAAGGCCTTGCTTGGAATTATTCTCGGCCCTAGCCAGATATTCCAGGTACTTCTCAGTTCAACTCATTTTGCTAGGCAGTGAGGTGCTCGCTGGATATTTCTTCAACCTACCCGGAATATCCGGTTCAACTCAGATCCAACGCCCAACGGTTGTTTTTGGCTGGCAGCTACTTAGGGCTGCTTTGCTCTCCCTTTGTTTAAACTCTCACACACTCATTTGCTCTTCATTCTTCCCCATTGTTCATTTTCAAACCCTAAAGGAAGAACAAGCTCCCTCCCTCTCCTCTCTCACTCCCAAGGATTTGTGCTCCATTCAAGTGAGAGATTGAGTTCTAGTGTTGATTTTGAGAGCTTCAAGAGCATCTCCTCCCTCTCCTCTCCCTCTCCATGCTTGGTGCTCATTCATGAGAGGATTTGGGGGAAACCCTAGTGTTGTGCATTTGTGATTCCATTTGGTGGCACTAGGTGGTGATTGTGATTGTTGATTTCTTATTACTCTTGGTGATTGCCGTCACCTAGACGGTTGGTGATTTGGTGATTGGTGAGGAGATTTGGTGATTGTATCCGCCCCCAATCAAGTTATTGTAAGGGGTTCTTGACCTTATCCTCGCGGGAGATCGCAAAAGGTACTCTAGTGGATTGCTCATGTCATTGAGCTACCCTCACTTGTGAGTGGGTTCTCGCGGCGCTCATTTGTTGAGCTAGGTTTGTGAAACACCTATTAGCCGCCGAACCACCAAGTGTGTGGTCGACACAACGGGGAGTAGCGTGCCGGCAAGCACGTGAACCTCGGGAGAAAAATTGTGTGTCTATTGTCTCATTGGATATCTCCCGGTGTTCATTGGAATTCATATAGTGATTGTTTGTCTCTTGTCGGCGGCGGTAACCATCTCTATCACTTGCATTTACTTCCATTCTTTCTTGTGTAGTGATAGTTGTTGTTAGAAGTAACTCTCTAGTTAGAAGTAATTATTTCTTGCTAGCTCACTAGTTTAGAGAGTAGTGACATAGCTCTTGTGTGCCATAGTGATTATAATACACTAGCATTGCTTGGATAGGTGGCTTGCAACACTTGGTAGAGCTAGAGCAAAAGGCTTCGCTTTCTAATTGACTAATTAGTTGCTCTAAGTGATTTGTAGAAATTTTATTAGGCTATTCACCCCCCTCTAGCCATTTAGTACCATTCAAGCGTCCGATGCAAGGGTCCCGAAGCGTCCGATGTGGCGTTTCTCAGTGCTAAAAAGAGCAGCGGCATCGGAGCGCCTGATATCTGCCATCGGCGCGTCTGATGTCACTTTAACTGTGGCGTGTAAGAATATGACCGTTGGGATCGAGCAGCCTGAATTCGTAGCAGGGGGACACATGGCTCCATCCGGAGCATCGGACGCTAGGGCAGCGTCTGATGGTCGAGCATCGGCGCGTCCGATGCCCCTGATTTCAGCTCAACGGCTAGGCCGACTTGTGTGGCCTATTTAAGTGGCTTGGCCGGCTCACATGAGTTCTCTCTTGTGCATTTTTATCCCTAAGCATTCTTGTGAGCATAGCCAAGCCTCCCCACTCATCTCTAGAGTTTATTTGATCATTTGCTAGTGAGATTGAGTGATCTAGTGCTAAGATTTGAAAGAGTTCATTCTAGTGGCACTACTTCACATCTGCTTTGAGTTTATTGTTACTCTTGGCATTTGTCGGTGCCTAGACGGCTTGGAGGCATTGAGATGAAGTTGGCAAGATTGGTGATTGTTCTTGGCTACCACCGTTTGTGACTGTGAGAGGTTTTGGAACCTCACCTCGCCGGAGCGGTAAGAGGTATCCTTACTTCCTTAGTGGATTGCTCGTGTCATTGAGCTACCTCACTAGTGGTAGATTCTTGTGGCGCTCTTTGTGAGCTTGGTTTGGTGTCAATTAGCCACCGGGTCACCTAGTGCTGGTCGACACAACGGGGAGTAGCGTCCCGACAAACACATGAACTTCGAGATAAATCATCGTGTCTCGCGTGCTTGATTGTATTGGATTTCATTCATATCTTGGTGATTGGTTCTACACTTCGGTTTCTCACCGGTGATTGACTCTACATAGGCGTTCCCGAAGGCTCGGTGATACACTTCCTAAACTAGCTCATTTCATTATTGCTCTTGTACATTCATATTCATTTGAGCTAGTCACTTGTATCTTTTGTGTTATTACTTTTGCTATATATCTTGTGTAGATAGCACTTAGTTATATTGTCTCTCGTTTCTTAGTATATATCTTGTGTAGACTATACTCGTCAATTTATTTAGTTGTATCATATCTTATATCTCAAGTGTAGCTTATTTGATTGTGTGAGATAGAGATATTAGGTAGACTTGTTGGGTAGGTGGCTTGCAACACACTATTAGACTAGCGCAAAAGCTTCGTCGTTTGTTTCACTAATAGTGTTTGCCTAAGTGATTTTGTAGATTTTTAAATAGGCTATTCACCCCCCTCTAGTCATTCGGCCTTTCACCGTTGCACCCACTACTGAAACAAGAGCGGGTCTCGATCCCGCTGTCACTCTGCCGCTAGAATAGGAGCATGAGCCCGCGCTCCAGCATGAACATAGCGGTCACTATGGACGCTCGTGTCGTACCATGGACCTCCACGATGAGCTTGAGATCTCACGTGGGGGGTGTTGGGGGAGGGTCTTACAGCAATAGACTACTAGAGGTTGGGGAAGCTTTTTTGTAGGGGGTGGTCTTATGACAATAGACTACTAGAGGTGCAATTTTACTCTAGCGGGCGAAGGAGAAGGAGCGCAAAAAGAAGAAGGTTAACGAAGAATCTTTTAACTGATTATTTTACTTTTATATGGTGTCAACACTAGTTTTGCCTCAAGAGTAACTCAACCATTTGGATTACGTGGATATCCTTTTGACTTGATGAACCGACTCACCACTACGATTGCCCTAATAGTACAAGTTATAGTATCAGAATAGCTTGAGTACTGTGTGTCGGTACTGTGTTGGTTCTTCGAAACTAAACAAACTGTTGCGCATGATAGCACATTTGTAGGTCTAATAAAACGAATTAGCTGGGTCGTCAGCATCATCCGATGACCGAGCTGTGGTTTTCCGGATGGAGCGGCGTGATTATTCTTTTCTTTGAGGGCCTGTTTGGTTGTACTCAGATCAAGGTTTTAAATCTCCGACTATAGCTTTCGCTATAGCCAGCTATAGCTGTTTAAAACGGATCAAGCTATTTGTGTTTATATACAACTTCAAGGTATAGCCCGCTATAGCCTCATTTAGCCTCCGCTATAGCTATTTTGGAGGTCATCCGCTAAATTCCTTAGCTGGAGATTTAAAATCTTGACTCAGATACATCTCAATTCATATGGATTGGAGTGGATTGGAGTGTAACTTGAACTAAATTACATCTCAATCTGGATTGAGGTGTCTTTGAGGGGATTGAGGTGTCTTCGAGGGCAGCCAAATAAGGAGAGGTCCATCGCCGTTGAGCAGGATGGGCACAGTCAATTATTTGTACTGGCCTGATTCCGGTTGGTCTTGGTCACAATCCTAGCAATTAGTATACTGCTAGTAAAATTGGTTAGTTGCTGGATGTCTCACTCGATCTCACCTGCAACTAAAATGGCGGCAGGACAACGCACAGATGCAGACGATGTGTATATCAAGCCCACACAGGCCCTGAGAGCTCCAACCCGCCGTGTAGAGGCAGGCCAACGCGCGCAAAGGCTAGCTTTTCGCCAACTGCACGACGCCATGCACCACTCCGTCGCCACCGTCCCCTTGCCGGCCACCGCCGCCATGCTTTACGCGCGCTTCGTCGCTTGCTCCACCCGTCCGGGCCTGTGCCGCCTCTTTGCGCTCACTCCGGTGCTCGCCCTTCTCCTCGTGCTCCCCTTCCTCATCCCATTGCGCCTCGTCCGAGGACTCGTCGCCTTCTTCCTTGTCTGGCTCGGCGAGTTCAAGCTACTCCTCCTTGCCTTCGGCCGCGGCCCGCTCCACCCTCACATCCGTCCTCTCCCCTTCGTGTTCACGGCCGCGCTTCCGGTCAAGCTCCGGCGGCAGGTGGTCTCGTCGAACAACAACGCCGCTGTCAGGAAGGCGAAGACGAAGACGACGACCGTCCTCCTATCTTCCGGGTTCAAGTTCGCCATCACGGTGGCCATTCTGCACCACCTCCACCGCTCCAAGGAACGGACACACCCTTATGTCGCTTTCGTCCTCTACGGCATCGTCACCTACTGCGTCCTCGACTCCGTCCTGCCGTGCCTCGCCGCGACGGGGAGGGCCGCACTGGGCATGGACCTGGAGCCGCAGTTCAACAAGCCGTACCTCTCGGCCTCGCTCCAGGACTTCTGGGGCCGGCGGTGGAACCTCATGGCGTCGGCGGTGCTCCGGCCGTCCGTCTACGACCCCGTGCGCGCACGCCTCGGCGCCCCCGCCGGCGTGCTGGCCACCTTCCTCGTGTCCGGCCTCATGCACGAGGTGGTGGCGTACTACCTCACGTTCCGGGCGCCCACGGGGCAGGTCACGGCGTTCTTCGTGCTGCACGGCGCGTCCGTGTGCGCCGAGCGGTGGTGCGGCGGCGGCGGCGCGAGGGCACCGCGTGTGGTGGCGACGCCGCTCGTCGTGGCGTTCGTGGCGAGCACGGCGTGCTGGCTGTTCTTGCCTGCCATCTTCGGCGACGGGATGGATGACATCTATCTCGCCGAGACCGCTGCACTTGCGTCATCCTTCCGTGATGTCGGGGCAAGGTTCCTACGGCTTGGCACCATGGTTCTTAGTGTTTAGTTTAAAGGTCGTCGTTTAATCGATGATTAATCGACGTCGTGGATATATTAGTAGTCCAGTCACTACGTAGGGTCCAACCTGCTGCATCGACTCGATTTGAAAGCTCGTCGATCGGCCGTCTGATACATCTAGGAAAAATGAGAACACACCTGCATCAAGTTAAAAACTTCGGTGAAAAGGTTTCTAACAAATCACAATAACATTGTCGACTGAGCTGCGCTTAGAATAGCCCTTTCACTATGCATAAATAAATTGGAGAGAAAAGAAAAATGGATAAAAGAGAGAACGAGGCCCCCGCATGACATGCTAATTTAAGGTCTTGTTTAGTTCCCTCCATTTTGCAAAATTTTTCATCACATCAACCATCACATCAATGTTTGGACGCATACATGGACAATTAAATGTAGGTAAAAAAATAACTAATTGTACTTTTAGTATGTACATGTCGAGACGAATCTTTTGAATCTACGTAGTCCATATTTGAACAAAGTTTGTCAAATAACAACGAAAGTGCTATAGGAAAAAAAATTTGCAAAATTTTTCAACTAAACACACCCTAAGTAATTCCAGGTTTCTGTCGTTATTTACGCAACATGTAATTTTATCATTGTTTAACTATATATTATAGACAAAAAAATATAAATTGTTTCTTATGAGTTGTCCTTTGGTCGTTGTACTACTCGGTGGTCAAAATTATTGCTTAAAATATATACAGTTAAAATATAGCAATTATCTTTTGAAACTTGTTTTGAAGTGGAAAATCTACGAAGCCACAGCCAAATTTGTTCCAATTCCAATGCTACCATGTTGCTAAGAAACGATTACCGAAATTATAAAGGAAATACGATTTTTTTTCATGTATAAACAAGATATGGAACAAAGGGTATGACTGAATGACTATGTTAAAGATTATAAAACTTGATTTTGAGAAAGTCTTTGATAAAGTTGAGCATGAGTATATGTCAAAGATTATAGAAGCCAGCGGTCGTTACAGTGGGTGAGAGTTTTTTTTTTCTCTTCAGGCACTTCTTTAGTGCTCCTGAGTGGAGTTTCTGGCAAGGTTTTTCATTGCTTATAAGAGGTGTTAGATATGGTGATCCTCTTTTTTTTCTGGCAGCATATTAGAGTGCGCAGTAGAATTCGGCGCGACTCGCTATACCCACGAGCCAGACTT
The DNA here is from genome assembly GCA_009763385.1 of Coix lacryma-jobi var. lacryma-jobi. Classification (NCBI taxonomy): domain Eukaryota; kingdom Viridiplantae; phylum Streptophyta; class Magnoliopsida; order Poales; family Poaceae; genus Coix; species Coix lacryma-jobi. The sequence goes on from CM019824.1 coordinate 15,291,593, forward strand.
AACTCAACCTAAAAAGACTAGTCTGATAGGTGAGGGTTGCCCCCCGCCTTATATGTTATGCTCCCCCACCATCAATTATCGATATGAGGACTAAACCTAACAATCTCCTCGGTCACACATTGGACCCAACTCTTCACATCACACAACCCCGTGAGATCTCCGGAAGACGTTTTTCAGGCCCCCAGTCCAACGCTCCATATCACACATAACTCGTGTGACCTCCAATACGTTAACAGGCTCCCCCATCATATGTGACCTTTGAGATTTTCTAGGTTTTTTTCTACTATGGCCAAATTCCGTTCGTCGTAAACCGATTTTAATCCGTACAAATCAGTCACGACATAGTGTTTTTCTCTTATATAAATTAGTCATATAAATAAACAAGCTTACCCAAAAAGTTAAATAAATTATTCATAAATGTACTGTACTTTACCGTGAAAGGTCAATAAACTCCAGCTGTTTGGTAGCTTATCTTCTCCGCAAGTGATCCGGTCACGTACATCCTTCTGCTTGTGGCTTCTGCATCGGGCAGCCACGACTACGGCTTGTGCTTGACAGCAATGGAGAAGACGAACATAAAGAGCAGCAGCAATGGAGTGTGGGTGTGCGTCACTAGAGACACATACTCCCTCTATATGGAAATAGAAGTTGTTTAGAACAGTGACACCGTCTTCAAAACATAACTTTCATCACTTGTTTCTTTGAAAATATTTAATATAAAATGGTATATATATATACACATATATTTATAAAGGTATTTTCAACACAAATCTATTTATATAATTTTGATATCTCTAAACTCAACAATTTAAAAGTTATTTATAATTTATATTCTCAATGTTTGACTCAAACTTTGTCCAAAACAACTTATATTTTTATATAAAGGAGTATGTGTTTGCATAATTTGTGAAATTTCACACCGCTTGCGCGTCAAACTGATAGCTCAAGTTTTAAAAAAGAGAAATATCAAGCAATAGATTTTTCTCAGCGGATAGCGCATCCTGGGCTCCTGGCTCCTCCCTCCCATCGAGAATACCGAAAGGGAATGGGCGAGTCCCCATCGACGCTGACTAGGAGGAGCATTGGATCACTTTTCCTTAAAAAGAAAAGGAACATTGCATCACATGAGTGCACCGAGTTCCTGTAGTCCTAGCCCAACAGCCGAAAGTAAACCCAAAAATACCTTCATATATTTTTTTAGGGGTCGAATTTGGAAAAGCCAGGATCGAAAACAAAATCGGGATGTGCAGACATAACAAGGAAACAAAAAAAAAACACAGGCCAAGACCTAGAAATTTAAATTAGAATTGCATAACCTAATATTCTCAAGTATGTGGGTATAAAATCACACAATCAATACCAAAACAATGGAATCTCCTAGTGTTTTTAAGTGGTAATAATGAAACAGTATACCACTAGACAACATATGAAAATTCCTCACTAGAAGAAGACGTACATTTGGTAGGAAAAATCTATACTAAAATCTGAATGCTAAAACACTAGGAGAATTAGGAAATTCCGGTGATGAATAATATGTGTATATGAAGATTAGTATAACATTTACTTTTTTTATACCGTGTGTGTTAATATACTCCCTCCGTATCACAAATAGAGTTCATTTTGGACAGCGACACGGTCTCTAAAGCATAACTTTGACCACTTATTTCTTTAAAAATATTTGTTATAAAGTGTTATATATATACTTTTATGAAAGTACTTTTCAAGATAAATTTATTTATATGATTTTTACATTTCTAAACTCAATAATTTAAAAGTTATTCATGATTTATATTCCCAATGTTTGACCGAAAGTTTTTCCAAAACGAACTCTATTTGTGATACGGAGGGAGTACTTCCTCCGTTCCAGAACAAGTGTCGTCCGGAAAGCGTGTCTGTGAGGGAAACACGAATTTCTAGTGACACTTATTTTGGAACGGAGGGAGTACATATTTAGCATGCACAGACAAATAACTGGTCCACATATCACACGTGTAGATTGGAAATGGGATAAATACAAGTCTATCCCACGTTAAAATAGGATCCTGTAAAAAAAAATGAAAACGCCCTCTTTTATTTCCGCAAATTGGAAAACGAGATCTGGAAATTGGTAAACGAACTTGATAAAGAAAATTGAATACAGGACTTTTCCCCGTCCGCTTTCATCCCCCAGTGGAGAAACGCATGTAACGTGGACGTGGCCTAACGGACGGTTGACGGGAAGGCAACGCGCAGGTTGCCGTGTGGAAGGAAGGAGGGAGCCAGCGATCACGATCACTCGCTAGCGTGGGGGGTTGGCCGTTGTTGGCGTTGGTTTAACCGCGAAGCTGTTCTGTTGGGGTCACTCCTGCTCGGCCCCCGTTAGCAAACAGGCCGCGGAGCGAGGGTGGACAACGGTCAGCTATGCGCGAAGGTAAAGGTGTTGGCGCAAGGAAATAAAGCGGTGAAAATATTTCTCTCCTCAAAAAATCGTGTCATTTACACTGTTCACCTCTTGGTATTTATAGGGAATACCAAGGGGTGCTGACATAATTACAATAGGGTAAAAAAGATTCCCCGGCACCACATAGGCAGAAAGGGCAAAACCGTAAAAATACAGCAGAAGCGGAAACCCTAATCGGTCCTCCTACTGTCCGCCGCCACCTTGCTCCGTCTACCTTCAACGGAGAACAAAGGAAAACGGACCCACGCCTTCGCCGGTCCTTGGGTCAGCATCCCCTCGCCACTTGCCAAGCTTGACGCCTCAACGACAAAGCTTCGGAACCTACGAAGGTTACTTATTACGTGTTCGGAGCGCCTTTACCTGCGAGAAACAAAGCGAACTCCGAGGGTTGGATTTGCATCCGAAGGTTAAGAAAAACGACCCAGAAGAGCCCCTGCTATCGGGAGGGCGAGGCTTTGTGAGGGCGCGTGGGTCGCGCGGAGGTCTTTTTTGCTGCTCAGCCCACGCGGCGCCACTGCCGAGGGTCCCTTCTCCCAACATGTTCTATCCTATTTGTACCCTTCCATCGCAAGTTCCCGCCCCCAGTCTAGTGGGCCGGTGGGGTTAGAGCATCTCCAACGGTTTTGCAAATGAGCTTTGCATTCTTGTTTTTGCAAAAAAAATCTAAAAATCTCCTATCCAATGGTTTGGCAAATGAGCTTGGTATTTTTAGCAACTTGACAAATACCGGGTGATATTTGGCATATATGTCAAGCCACGGTTCGCTTGGCAATCGCCCTCGCGTGCTACTCCCGCAGGATATTTCTCTCTTTTGCGCACAAAGTTTTAGTTTTGCTAAGTCTAAATACAAAACCGTTGGAGATTGACTTTTTTTACTTTTGCCATATTAATTTGAGAGTTGGCAAATACTATATTTTGCCAAACAAAAATTGCAAAACCGTTGGAGTTGCTCTACGTGTTTGCATGCGACGCTCACCTCCGTGCGGTACATGATTCCCACCGTCCACCGTCCCGTACTCCCGTGACAATTCCGCCGGATCACGACCCACACGCATTGGCCGGACCTGCCGAGGCCTGGCGCTGGCCGCATCTCTCCTCTCCCTAAGGATGGGGATGATGCTCCAAATGGTTATCCGCGGTTCTCCCCCTAGTTCAAATAAATGAACTAGATTGCAAAAATAAGGAGAAAAATTGTTTAATTAGTTCTTTAAATTGAACTAGAGAAGAACCGCGGATACCCATCTGGAGCACCGTCCCCATCTGTACCTCTCCCCCGCTCGGGCCAAAAAGCACGCGGCGACAGAAGCTTCCCCGTTGGAGGAGAACATGTCCTCTTCGGAAAAACCGCGAAGACGGGATAGGACCACGCGTCACGCGTGCGGTGCGGCCGCGCTGTCGATCCCAGCCGCTAGCGGCCGCGGAGATCGACTCCAAAAACGTGCGCCAAGATCCGGCGTGAGAAACCACGGGGGTGGGTGCCTGACTGCCTGAGTGCCTCCGCCGTCCGCCCGCGCTGCCTATCTATTCGCCGTGATCCAAACGTGCCGAAAGGTCGCCCGCCCCCATGGCCCCAACCGTCTCCGTCGGTCGGTCCATTCTACCCCTCTATCCACACCTATATAACCCATGCCCCACCCGTGGCTCCCACGGAACGCCCGCCCAACATCCGGAACCACTTCTCCTCCCGCAGCTCACCCAACCCACCCAGACACCCAGCTCATTCGCTTCGTCGTGCGGCAACCAATCGAAAACCCATACAAAAAAAAACTGTTCCCTTGGTGCTCCTCCTGTTCGTTTCCTTTCTTTTCCCGCAAGCTGCTCTCTCCGCTGTGCGTTCGAATGGCCGTCGGAGGAGGAGGCGTGTGCGTGGCGTCGTCGTCGTCCTCGCCGGCCTCGGTTGAGGCGGCGTGGGGGAGGAGGACGAGCGGGCGGGCGCGGCGCGGCGCCGGCGCCGGCGCCCCCGCGGCGGCGACGGCCGTCAGGTGCAGCAGCAGCAGCACCGTGGGCGGCGAGGCCGGGGGGCCGGGCGCCTCCGGCGGGCTGGCGGAGGACCCTTACCGGACGCTGCGGCTGCGCCCGGGGGCCACCCGCGGCGACGTCAAGAAGGCCTTCCGCCGCCTCGCGCTCACGGTGCGTGCGCAAGCGCAACCCCTCTCCCTCATCCAGCTACCATTATTTCTTCCAAAATTCCGTTCCACGCCTCATCAGCGTGCTGATATTTACAGCTTACTATTACGTAAACTCTGATTACCCTTTTCACTTTCACCCTGACGTGTCCATTTATTCCTTTCGTCGTGTGCTCGTGCAGTACCATCCGGACGTTCGCAAGGAGAGCGGCGGCGACAGCGGCGTCAAATTCGAGAGGATTAACATGGCGTATCAGGTGAGCCCGCTTACGCACTCTGCATTTTTCATTTCATTTCATTTTCACACCCCCTTCCCCTCCTCCCATCCTCTTGCTGATTGATCTGATCTGACGCAATCCACCGGATGCGTTCACGCAGATGCTGATGAGCAACATGAGGGAGGCCGACGAGCGGCTGGAGTACTGGCGGCTCAAGTACGGCCTCACCGACGAGGATCTCGACAGGTACAGGCACCACCTCAACCAAGAAGACGGCGACGACTGGTTCGACATGTGAATATTGTCAAAGGAAGGAACTTCAAGCAGCCAGTCGGTAGACAATGCAAGGATTTATGTACATATATAGCCATGTTTTTCCGCATTGACCTGACCCGATTAGTTCTTGCTGCCATTGCGGAGGCACCAGCTGTAATTTCGTCTGCATGTGTATATTCAACACTTCTCCCTAGCTTGTTTTATAGCGGGTGAAGGGATACGGTTAGCTAGACTAAAAGTGTAGTAGTACTGTGGCGCTTGTGTTTGGGAAACGATGGGAGACCCGGACCCCTTCTTGTTTGTATATAAAGATTTAGTTGATCTTAGGGCCTGTTTGGTTCTCCCACTAAAATTTAGTGACTAAACTTTGGGGGTGTTTGGTTCCCACCCCCTAAAGTTTAGCCACTAAAGTTTAGTGGAGGTCACTAGAGTTGTAGTGTTAAAAGTGACTTTTAGTGGGGTGTTTGGAACTTTAGTGACTAAAAGTGACTAAACTTTAGTGACTAAACTCTAGGGGGTGGGAACCAAACACCCCCTTTAGTCACTTTTAGTAGCAACACCTTTACTAAAAGGGACTAAAAGTAACTAAAATGGTTTTTTAGTCCTTTTTAGTGGGGGTGTTTGGCAATTTACCTGCTAAAAGTGACTAAAGTTTAGTCACTAAATTTTAGTTGGAGGGAACCAAACAGGCCCTTAATCATGTCTGCAAGTGCTGTTCATGCTTGACGGTTTTTATTATGAACCAGTATGGCGCGTGTTTTGTGTTTCTGTTTATGTGAGGACTGACTGACAGTACCCTGTCCTTCTAACTTCTTTTTCTGAAATGAGACCATCAGACGACGCAGCGTTTCAATTTCAGAATTCAGGTGTGCTTGTCTGTGAGTCTGAGAGTGTGTGAGAGTGAGACTACACAAGATGGTTTCCTACTCTTAACTGCACACTCAAAATCCAGTGGACACGCTTCATCTCATCCGTTTGTATAAGGGAATGTATGCTATGCAAACTAGACTTCTGTGCAAACTATGCAAACTCAAATCAAGACCACAAAAATCTAATCTAATGACTGGTAATTTTAGCAATCAAACCCCCTCACTCATGGGGGTGTTTTGCAACAGCCAGATAGGATGAGTGAGGGAGTTTGATTGCTAAAATTACCAGCCATCGGATTAGATTCTTGTGGTCTTGATTTGAGTTTGCATAGTTTGCACAAAAGTCTAGTTTGCATAGCATACGTTCCCTTTATATATAGCGTACTAGTAACATACCTGACCGGTGATCCTTCACTCGTTCGCAGAGCACGCCTTGAATTGAATTTGAAACGGCCATCCTCAATCATGCTTTCTAGCTGAAGATTGGCCGAATTATTACGCCATAACACACGTCTTTTTTTCCCCTGCTGTCGTCTAGTATGGGAAGTTATTTTTTGTTTTTTTTTTGCAATGTACTGCTATTATTTTGAAAACAGTATGGAGGAGTTTCATCCTCATTAAACTCTCTCTACTCTCATAAAACTTTTACTATCTTCCTTTATTAAGATCCATAAAACTAGTATGAAACTTTTATTAAGATTGGTGTCAGGAACACATCAAGCACAAGCTAAAAGGACGAGCATCCAGTTGAGTGACAGAAGTTGCCTTCTAAAAGCGAAGAGAAGTTTGAGCCGGACTAACACTAATATGTCTTTACTTTTACTTTATGCAGTGTTCAGAACTGTACTTTTCTTATGTCATTTTTACCTGTTTTTTTTTAGAAAACCGCTGGCAGGATTATGGCAGATAGAGGAGATATGTCGTTTTTATGTGTGTGGCTATGATATTTTTGTTGGCCAAATTTTTTTAAGTTAAACTATGTTTATAAAAATATCTGAGCAATATTTGTATCCCAAATAAGTTAGTCTATGTTTAACTTCTCCGAAGGTGAGAACTACTTGTAAAAGGGAATGGAGGGAATATGCTTTTTATCAAAAGACCCACTATTAGTCACGCCATCTCACTAACTTCACCTTTTAATTCAATCATTGTGTATCATTTTTACTTAAATTCATTTCAAATGTTTCACAATGTTCACAACAACATGCAGTTCTATAATTTTTACATTAAAAACTAGCAGGCAACACGATTCAAGCCCCAACCAGAAATAAATAGGCTTAAACCTATCTTCAGAACAAAGGCATAAGATCTAGGCTCGAGTCAAATTAGCCTTTTTGTGGACTCTTACACGACTTTTACTTAGGTGGATCTAAGGATAGAATAAGCACAAAATCAAAAGAGAATTAGAAGAAACAAGACTGAAGAAGAAAGTGGCCAATGTTCAAACTCTCTCGCTACTATCTTCGTCCTAAACAAACACAATTCTTTGTCTTTGGTCAAATAATTTACACATCAAGTTGATTGACATTATTATTAAACTTGATGAAACAAAAAAATGTAGAATTATATTATTTTCAGGATGGAGAGATTACGTGCTTACATTGCTTAGCACCTTAGTTGCCCATATACGTGGGTGGATAACGACTCGAGTGTGCTTTTTTAGCTTTCTTCCAAATTAATATAATCTTATTTGTTATGACCTCATATATTATTTGAGATTCAACTTTACCTGAGTATATAATGAGCATAGGCCAAGTCAAAAGTCATTGAAAATCAAACACATTTTTATTTTAGAATAAAAATGAGTTCCATTAAAGCATTTTTTTTGGAACAAGTCATCGTCAGTTCACCGAGGTTTTTGTCTAGCTGGGGTCCGCTCAATCATAAATCACAACTAGGGTCCATCTTGGTTTTATAATGAGGTAACTTCACCGGCAGCTCTAACGGCTGTTTGGAACGCAGGAATTTCACAGGAATGACGCAGGAATTTCACAGGAAACAGTTCAATTTCACAGGAAAAACGCAAGAACGGGAAAAAAATCCCGCGTTCCAAACGGGCCCTAATTGTTTTCTCTCATCAATCATACACGATGAAAAATGTTCAACTCTCAATCTCAATTCAACACTGCGATGCTGACAACCCTGCTTTCCACGCGGTAATTTAATATTTTTCTCGGTGATAAAACTGAAACTCACAGTTTGATTTGGTAATGAGCATATATTATATACAGCTCGCATTTCATGTTCAAGCTGCTTGCATCTCATAAAAAAAACGAATGTGTATATGGCTGACGATGTTACCAAAAACCTATTCGCTTGAACTTATTTTGGTTAATTTTAACTGTTTTAATAATATTATGTGAGACACTGTTTTAACAGCTATTCATATTCCATTATCGTTTGGTGAAGATTTGCAAATAAAAAATATGCAAAATTTAAAAGATGGCCAGGCGGCCAGCCGTCTCCCCCTGAGGCCTGCCGCCTGCGCCGCACGTTTCCACCATCATCAACAGGCCAACAGCAGCAGACTCCCCTCTCCTCCCCTCGACTACGACTCTACGCGACACGCGAGCGCCCGGGCCCATCCGCGAAAAGACCCCACCGCTCACTCCACCGGCCAATCACCCGCCGGCGCGCCATGGCCGCCGCCGCCGCCGGGGACTCCGTCAAGCAGCCGCTCCTCCACCGCGCGTACCCGTCCCACGTCGCGTCGGCCTCCTCGCCCGCGCTCCCGTCCGCGCCGCCGGGGTCCGGGGGCCGCCGCTTCCCGGGGGGCCTCGACGTCCCCAACCTGAAGAAGCGCGGCGGCGGCACGCGCAGCTGGATCCGCGTCGAGGCCGCCACGGCCTCCGTGCAGACGCTGGAGATCGACAAGGCCACCATGATGCGGCGCTGCGAGCTCCCCGCGCGGGACCTCCGCCTGCTCGACCCGCTCTTCGTGTACCCGTCCACGGTCCTCGGCCGCGAGCGCGCCATCGTCGTCAACCTCGAGCAGATCCGGTGCGTCATCACCGCCGACGAGGTGCTCCTGCTCAACTCTCTCGACAGCTATGTCCTCCAGTACGCCGCCGAGCTCCAGCGCCGCCTCCTTCAGCGCGCTGAGGGCGACGAGCTACCCTTCGAATTCCGCGCGCTCGAGCTCGCCCTCGAGGCCGCATGCTCCTTCCTCGATGCACAGGTGATCATCAGAATTCCCCAAGTGCTTGTCTGAACTGTATTTGATATTGTGCTTTAGTTTGGTTATTCGAATCAGAGTGTGTTCAGTTCCCATGATTGGGCTGTGGCGAGATAATGATGATCAATGTGCAACTGGCTCTGCCTTAATGGTCCAATATTGTTGTGTTTTGGCTTGCCTGTTTTTTTACAATGGTCATAATGAGAGGTTGAGGTTATTTTGTGAGTATCATGTTGTGCGTGATAGAATCAAAATTTCTGAAACCACACTGCTGGTTCTAGTTCTTGCTGGATGAATGGTGAAAATGTTGCAGCTAATTTTCTGATGGTGAGTTGAACACATGTTGTCAGTGAGAGAATTTCTTTTGCATCCGTTATTTCTTCCAGCTGTACACACATTAGCAGCTCCGACTACTAGGACTACAAAGATTGGTGTCTACTAAGATTATAGCATATGCTTCTGCGATTTCAGGTAGTATAGTTAGAAACTTAGTGTGAGAACGTTATAAGATTCCTTATTATTCAAGTGTTGTTTTGCTAATATAGAATTGATCTGTGCTAAGAGTTGGGGAAGTTGGTGTGTCAGTTTTAAAGTTGGATGTTGCTTAAGAGAAAATTTCAAAGTTGGTGCATGTTAAGTAACATATTAGCATATATAATACAAACAAGAAATACAAATTGTTTCTTCCTTAAACTGCAACAATCTTTTCATGTGCAGATTCTTTCCTTCTCAGGCAGTTTCTTTGATGCCTTCCTCACTTAGTACCCAAGAAATCAATGCTTTCTCCAACATATCTTAATGGCTTTACTTTATCAATATTCACCTGTTTAATGATCCTAACCACAATAAATAGACAAATTCATGTTCAGAACATGAAGTAATCTGAGTTTTTTTTTCAGGCGATTGAAAACAAATAGTTTTCTTATACTTATTTTTCTTGAGTTACTTGTAATTTAGGAATTATTTTGAGTTTACCAATTGAGGTTGAAGAGGCTTTCAAAAGTGGCCAAAAAGGATGGAGAATTGAAATGTTTGACACAGGAATATGTACTAACATATGATTTTATTGTATTAATTAATGCATTGGTAGCATATCATTTGGTTTATAACTGGGAAACTCTACAAGTAGTGATTTTTTCAAAATGACCTGATTCTACCAGCTCAACGTATCAATGGGACAGTAACTGTCTGTGTTTAGCTGTTATCTGGATGAGTTATGTGTGGTTTAGTGTTTTCCATATTTAGTGACTGTCTGTTTAGCTGTTATCTGGATGAGTTATGTGTGGTTTAGTGTTAGTGTTTTCCATATTTGATAAAAAGGGTTAATACTGAGTGATTGCATCCATGGATGCTAAAATTCTGAAAAGTAACCATATAGGTGACAGGCTTTGTTAGGTTTTAGTATTGGCAATATTGTGTTTGTAAAGGCTGGATACAATTACAAGAAATGTACCTAGAGATAACTCTGTGAAACAACCAACAGTAACTTCCAAAACACAAAGCAAGACCGATCACAAGTTTTTGAGTCCATGCTGTCTGAGAACTCGTTGCTTTTCGGCTAGAGTTTAGCTACAAAAATGCTCTGTTGAGTGTTGACTGTTGATATGGTCTTATGCTTATTATGTCCTACTGATTGAAGCACCCCTCTTGCATGATCAAAACAACAACAGAGCCTTCTAGGCTTCTAGTCCCAAGCAAGCTGGGGTAGGCATGCCTTGTGTAGAATGATGCTGGTTGCCTTTTGACAGTAATAAAACCAGTGCATATATGTTTTAATGTGTGTTTTTCTGTTTTCTTCAGGCAGCGGAATTGGAAATTGAAGCATATCCATTATTGGATGAGCTGACATCCAAAATCAGTACTCTCAATTTGGAACGTGTCCGGCGATTAAAAAGTAGACTAGTTGCTTTGACCAGAAGAGTTCAAAAGGTAAATTGCAGCCTAATCTCGATTTTTCTTTTTGTTGCAGACTTTTTGTTTAGACCAATTTTCTAATTGTTATTGTCTTCAATAGGTCAGAGATGAAATAGAACAACTAATGGATGATGATGGTGATATGGCTGAGATGTATCTCACCGAAAAAAAGATGAGGATGGAATCATCGGTCTTTGGTGACCAGTCTTTGTTGGGCTACAATTCAGCAGGCGGTGCTGGGGCTTCAGTTTCAGCTCCTGTATCTCCAGTCTCATCACCCACAGAATCACGAAAGCTGGAGAAAGCTTTCAGTTTGTGTAGAAGTAGGCATGATAGTACGAAGAGCTCAGATAACACAACGACAGAGCATATCCAGGAGCTGGAGATGTTACTGGAAGCTTATTTCGTTGTCATCGACAGCACTCTGAACAAGCTGACATCAGTACCGCGCCATATCTCCAGCATATCTTAAATCTGGTTATGTGAATACTAATAGGAGTCAAAGGGATCTGATCTGTTTTTTTTCCTTCTTTCAGCTTAAGGAGTACATTGATGACACTGAAGACTTCATCAACATTCAGTTGGTATGTCAACATATTTTATACTATATTTATTCGGGATATGCATATCAGATTTATGCATTTCTCACACTGCTGGTCTGTGTAACTTATTTGACTTGAGTTTCATATGTTTCTAGGACAATGTGCGGAACCAGCTGATCCAGTTTGAATTGCTGCTAACGACTGCAACATTTGTTGTGGCGATTTTTGGAGTGGTTGCTGGGATATTTGGGATGAACTTCGAGACATCAGTTTTCAAAATAGAGAATGCATTCCAGTGGGTCCTTGTAATTACTTCAGTGGTGGGCGTTTTCATCTTCTGCTCCTTCCTTTGGTTCTTCAAGTACAAGAGACTGATGCCTTTGTAGAGTGTATATGCCCTCCTCCCATAGGACCTATGGATCAATTCACCATCTAAGGTACTTGATCAGAACCCTGAATTTCTGCCGATGTAAATTACCATTCTTTTAGAGGTTTAGGGCATGCCTACTCAGATTTCGGGTGAAAATTGTAACTTTCTTGACATGATCCCCGTGCTGTTTATGGAAAAGAATAATAATATCATAGTTAATAGGAATAATACTTTCCAATTCTACATCCAAGCGGTTGTACTGTTGTGCCTTTTGCCATCATCAGTTAAGATGGTTTCACCAAAATGATGTGTTCCTGATCCTCCTAGCTCTAAACAAGAAAAAAGGTTTCTCTTTCCATCTGGCAATTTACTCATGATGCACTGATACATGCTCTCTCAATTTACTCGTGATGCACTGATACATACTCCCTCCGTCCTATTGAAGTATCATTTTAGATTTCCAGACTTCTCATTTGACCATTCGTTTTATTCAAAAAAAAATTATATAAATATTATTTATTTTGTTATAATTTATTTTATCACTAGAGTTACTTTAGTAATAATTTATTTATTTTATTATTTGTATAAAATTTTTAAATAAGACGAACGGATTAAACGAAAAGTTTAAAAGTCAAAAACGTTATTTTATTGAAACAGAGGGAATACTGTTCTAGACTTATACTAGTAGTGAGCTGCTACTAGTTCATTGAGTTTTTTACCTATATGACCTTAGAAATAATGACTCTTCCTTGTATAAACCTTTTTTATTTGAACTTACTTCTATGGCCCTGAAATGAACTTTTATTCTTTCGATGGTCTTCCGTCTGTTTTTTTTGGTACTTGACAATGTTAAGTCAAAGATAAAAAGGCAGTTTTACCCCTAGCATAAAAAATTTACAGAGTTTTTTTTGTTGAATATTTAAATTAGTATTAATAAAATAAATTCACACATGACAATATTTCACATAAAAGAAATATTGTTATGTATAAATTTATTTGTTTAATATTACTCTAAATATACAACGAACAAATAAAATTGTAATTTTTATGCCAGGGGCAAAACAGTCTTTTTACCTTTAAATTAACACCGTCCAGTGGCGAAAACGGACGGAAGGCCATAGAAGAAATGAAAGTTTGTTTCAGGGTTACAGAGGTAAATTCAAAAGAAAAAAGTCACACAAAGAAAAGTCATCTTTTTCAAGGCTGTATAAGTAAAAAGCTCTAGTTCCTGAGGCAGACCAGACCAGTGCGTGAATATTATTGACTTGATGTGGCGTAGCCGCGTAGGGCTACGTGGCAGTGCCACGATGCCACGATGGCACGTGTTGCTCCCTGCGTGTCCTCTTGCCGCTTAACCTCCTACCACCATAAAGCTGCTTGTAGCACCCATAACACGTTTCAGCACGGAGCAGGAACACAGAGAGCTTCCTAGTCCGTGTAGTGGAGCCCTGTGGAGGTAGCCATCATCAGAAAGGAGTATCGTCTGCGCGTTATGTGGCCGGAGAAGATGAACGCGTGGGCGTCCACGGCAGAAGACCCGCTCAAGCGCGCGGGGTCGGCATCGTCGCATCCGTCGAGCCCTCTACGGCGCTACAGCCCAACGACGCTGGCGGTCGGCGGCCTCATCGTCGTTGGCGGCCTCGGCTACTTCATGTTCGGGGGCAAGAACAACGGGCGCGACCAGCGGGCTAGCCGGGCTTAGAGAAGGCTACCTCATGTTCGGGGGCTAGCCGGGCTTAGAGAGGCCCGTGGAGATCCTCGATTAGCTAGCTTACCGAGATGTTCCAATAATAAGCTATTAGGCTCTTTGGCAGGTGATGTGTATGTGTCCCATATGTGCAAAATCAAGTGTTTTTTGCTCGTGTGCTATCTTACTATCGGTGTAGAACATGCCAATTTTTTATTACCGAATAAAGAAGTCTCACTTGTGAATTGCGATTTATCATTTAATTGTTAGAACCAGACCTCGCTGTCCATACGACTGCTGACCAGCAGAAATCGAAGCTTGTCTGATGCTTTCAGCATAACCAGTAGTTACACAACGGAAAAGAAGCTGGGGGTCATTCAGAATGTCACCAACACAAGATATGGTTAAAATGTTAAATCGTTGGATTGTAACCACAAACCTGCTCTGTAACTCACACGGAATTGCTGGCTTCGAAGTAAACTACTTACTCCGTCCACGAAAGAATCAATCTTTTAAACTTTGACTAAATTTCTAGTTAGAAAAAACTATCAAGATTTGACTAAATTTCTAGTTCGAAAAAACTATCAAGATTGATGGTACCAAATTTACATCATTAGATATATCTTCGAATATATTTTCATAATATGTCCATTTCATATCATAGATGTTATTATTCTTTTCTATAAAGTTAGTCAAAGTTAAAAAGGTTTAACCGGCACGGATTACTCTTTTCTATAAAGTTGTTATCATAGATGTTATTATTCTTTTCTATAATGTTAGTCAAAGTTAAAAAGGTTTAACCGGCACGGATTACTCTTTTCTATAAAGTTGTTATTACTCTTTTCTATAAAAGTTAAAAAGGTTTAACCGGCACGGATTACTCTTTTCTATAAAGTTGTTATTACTCTTTTCTATAAAGTTAGTCAAAGTTAAAAAAGGTTTGACCGGCACGGATTACTCTTTTCTATAAAGTTAGTCAAAGTTAAAAAGGTTTGACCGGCACGGATTCTAGGAATTGATTCTTTCGTGGACGGAGGGAATTGATTCTTTCGTGGACGGACGAAGTAATTTATAGTGTTCCAGAATCAAACTGTAATAAATACACTGAAACACATGAATCAGCACCCTACGTTTAAAGTTTCACCTTGTATAATGCACGCTACATTCTCAACATCCGACGTTCGTTACCTATTATTTCTCTTTTGGTCTCTGCTTTTGCAAACCTACAAATCAGTGTCACAACTCTAGTCTCTAGATTTCTAGTCGATCTTGACCGAAGAGTAGATGAGTCTGGTGAACCAGAAGCAGGCATAGAAGCCGATGGTGCCGGTGAGCACAAAGAAGGCGTACGAGGCAATGAGCATGTAGCCAAAGTAGAGCACGCCGGAGACCGTCTTCGTTATCTCCAGTTTGGTGAAGAAGTAGAACGTGGCGTAGAGGAAGAGGTACAGCGCTGATGAGCCAGACGTCAGGTAGGACCTCCACCACCACTGGTAGTCCTCACCGCAGAGCTGGAAGTAGCAAAGCACGATGGTGATCTCCGCGCAGGTCAGGACCAGGATGACAAAGACCAGGAACAGAAACCCAAAGATGTAGTAGAACTGGTGCAGCCAGATTGATGTCAGGATGAAGAAGAGCTCGATGAACACTGCGCCAAACGGCAGGATGCCTCCGATCAGCACCGACACGACCGGGTTCATGTACCATGGCTGCTCTGGTATCGACCGTGGTATCTTGTTTGTCCTCACTGGGTCCTCCATGGGAGGCTTCTTGAAGCCGAGGTAGCTGCCGACAAAGACCAATGGCACGGAGATGCCGAACCAGAGGAGTACCAGAGCAAACATGGTGGTGAATGGCACGGCACCTGAGGATTTTTCGCCCCAAATGAGTGCGTTCAGGACGAAGAAAATTGCAAACACGACGCCAGGGAACATCAGCGCAGTCTTGATGGTGACATTCTTCCACTGTGAGCCCTTGAATATCCTGTAAAGGCGTGAGGAGGCGTACCCTGCAAACAGCCCCATGAAGACCCAGAGGAGGAGCATCGCTGTCATGAGCCCTCCACGGTTCGAAGGTGAAAGGAGCCCGAGGATGGCAAACAGCAAGGTGACGAGCAACATTCCAAAGAACTGTACGCCTGTACCGACATATACGCACAGCAGGTCAGCATTGACAGGAGGCCTGAAGACGTCTCCATGGACAAGCTTCCATCCTGTCTCCTCCTGGGCGTCCTCCTGGTCCTCTAACTGGTTGTACTTATTGATGTCGCGGTAAAGAGTCCGGAGCATGATCATGGCAACCATCCCAGAGAGGAAGAGGACTATCATCAGCGAATTGACAATAGAAAACCAATGGATTTGGTCATCTGCCATCAGAAGGTAGGTGTCCCAGCGTGATGCCCACTTGATAGGACTTTCCTACATGACACACATATGAACAAAAAGATGTCAGAAGATTTGAAATTCTCAAGGAAAAAAAACATGCCATTTGTCTGAAGGTTTACAGTGGAGACTTCTGTCATGATGCATTAATTAAGGCTGATCATAGACAAAACGTTGAAGATGAAAAACAGTTGAAACTACCTCAAAGTTAACATCATAGGTGAAAATGATCTCTTTGTTGGCATCTACTTCTTGAGGTGAATCAGAGTCTATGACAAGACGTCTTGAGTGTGGATTACAGGTTTTAAGGGGTGTAGCATTCCCGCTCCAGTCACCATCATATTCATGCTTAATACTGCAGCAGCCAGCAGACATGGTATTGTTTTTTTTGTTATATAACAATCATATAAATGAAAAATGATGGCAAGCATGGTACTATAAGTTGATGAGAAACGAGGATAGAATATTATTACACCTGTATGGTTTAACCTCAAAGGCAACAATCCTGGCAAGATCTGTGTTTACATCCTTGTGATACTTCACCAGAAACGTGAAGTGGTTGTGAATAAAATGCTTCTCCTCCTTGCTCTGCATCAACAACAGTCAAATCAGGACACGTTTGACATAAGTTGAACACATCAACATTCTAGCTAGCAGATTATTAACCCACCCCTGAGTACTGTCCCTTGATGCCGATATGCACACCTTGTTGGTATACAGTAGGTGCCTCTTGATCCAATCTCTTAATCGGGACGACCAAAGGAAGGTTGTCAAGAATCCTGCAAGGCCGCAAAAACCAAGGTTCACTTCCTCGTTCTAGCCACCTGAAATAAATTGGTCATTGATCTAAATCTATTAAAAGCAGCATACGCCGCCCTCTCACATGTTTATGCTGTACTCATCCTCAATTTTCTCCTTCAGATCTTTCGCTTCATCTTGGCTCGGCGTAATCTTGCAGACGATCTGGCACAGCCTAGGCTCCATCATCTCGAACTGCATTTCAAGGACGATTGAAATTTCACAAGAGCACCGAACTAATTATAGCAAAAAAAAAAAAAAAAAAAACACGAGTGACCTTTTTGCTCAGAGCCTCAGACTGTCTCGTCTCGGAACGGCAGCTGAGTACTGGCAAACAGACACAGGTGGGTAGTGGAGTGGTGGCGCAGGCTTACCACGTAGAGCGAATTCTCGATGCGGTCGCCGCGGAGCACCTCGCCGAGGTTCTCCGCGCTGTCAACGATGGTGCCCGGCTTGCAGAAGGGGAGGGAGTAGTATGAGTAGGGCAGCTGCGTCTTGATGGAGCTCAGCTGGTTCACCTTCACGGCGAGCGGGTCCTTCTGCAATCCACACAGGCTCAGAGCGCGAGGAGAGGGAGGACTCACCGAGATCAACAAACCAAGGCACCTAGCAGAAACACAAAATCGCGACGTAGAGGGAGAAGAAAAAAACAGAGGACGGGACCTTTCGGAAATCGGCGGGAGCGACGCCGGGGAGGTAGAACCCTCGCGCGCCGCCGGCGCAGGCGAGTACGGCGGCAGCGACGAGGAGAAGCACCATCACCGCGCTGTTCGTAGCCATGGATGGATGGCGGGGGATCAGGGCGCGCGGGGAGGGAGGGACGGAGGAGGAGGCGGGTGTTGGAAGGAGGAAGTCGTCGCCGGCCGGCCTCGCGGTGGTGGCCTTTGCTTGGATTTGACGGGTCTCCCGGCCTGGGGCGGCGCGGCGACGGGGGGTTTTTAGGCGGGAGGCTGTCAGGTGGGCCCGGAACCCCTCGCGGTGCGCCGGGTGCGTGTTTCGCCTCTCGTCGTACTTGCCGCGTCGTGGTGGCCAGGTGGCCCACCGAACCGAATCGCGGATTCCGGGTCAGGAGTCAGGACGTCAGGTGGGCTTTGGGGCCCACCTTTGTGCGCGAATCACGACGCGGATGAGACGCGTGTTAATTACGGTGGTTTAGGGTACACGGTACACAGGCGAAACATTACGCTGTGCAGCTAGCGTGTTATGTGAGAGTTTAGAGCGCCACATTTTAAATGAGAATAACTGAGGAAATCCAGAATGATATGGCCCTGTTGAGCCAGAATCAAGAATCAGTCTTGTTTTTTAGCCATAAAAACAATATCAGCCATAGAATCACCCACAATGTACTACAAAACTATGTTGCATGGCAAATGTAATGATATTTATTTGATAATATAAGTATTACTCCTTATGTTCCAATTTATAAGACTTCTTTACTTTTTTACATCGAATTTGCTATATTTATGTTAAACGAAATTGGAAGGGTGATGATAAGTGTTGTTTTTTTAACAACAAAGAACCTATCCAACATCTATTTTTTGAGTGTCATGTAGCACGTTTCATTTGGAGGATTGCTCATATAGCCTTTGCTTTACAAGCACCAAGAGATATGACTGGTCTTTTCCAAACTTGGTTATAACATGTAGATTCAGGATTGCGATCTCAAATTCGAGTAGGAGCAAACGTTATTTTCTGGTCTATATGGTTAACCAGAAATGATGTAATTTTTGATAAAAAATATATATATTACTCCTATTTACAGGTTATTTTCAGGACGACTCATTGGACACGTTTTTGGTCCATATTTCAAAAGGAGGCCGGCCAACCAAATTTGAAAAGGGCATGCCGCATGATGGAGACCGTAGCATTGGAGATTTTTGCCAAGAATGGATGGCTGCGTTCTAATAGGCTTAGAGTTTAATTTACATCTTCAGTCTCCTACCATTTTGATGCTTTTTGAGAGCTTTTCTTTTCCATCAGTGACTTAAACTTTGTATTTTGTGGTTGAGTGCAAAACTCTCGCAGAGACCGGAATAAAATTCCCTTTTCTAAAAAAAAAAATCAAAGCGTAATGTAGGGTGTAATACTCTGGTGTATAAGTTTAACCAAATTTTAGATAGTTGCCTTGGGATAACACTAACACATCAAACTTTTTAAATAGAGGAAGTAATGTAGTAAATGAGGTTAGGGCTGCTAACGAGTTGTCGAGCGAGTCTCGCACAATCTCGAAGCCTGCTGGCAGAGCTTGTGAGGCTCCTCCAGCTTGGCTTGAGAGGGTTTTGCTTCTACTAAGCGTCATTATACCACAAGGTAATAAATAACAAAATAACGAAACAATCTTATAAATTAATTGACCTAAAAAATATAAGATGACATACTAACAGAACATTTATTATAGATTTTTTTTTAAAAAAAAAGTACAAGAGATACAAACATATTCATATTCAAATATCAATTATAAAAAAAGGAACTTTAACGTAAATAAGCCCTATCATATCGAATCTTTGAACACATGTATAGAGTACTAAATATAGACTAAAAACATCTAATTACACAGTTTGGGTGTAATTTGCGAGACAAATCTTTTAAACCTAATTAGTCCACGATTTAACACTAAAATGCTATAATAACACATATGCTAATGACAGATTAATTAAGCTTAAAAAAATTGTCTCACGATTTACAAATACATTCTGTAATTTATTTTTGTTTGTTAGTATTCGAACACCTAATGCAACACTTTATCTGATGTGACATTCACAAATTTTATGGCCCGAAACTAAATAAGACCAATCGTTCGTTGTGGTCGTGTTGGATGGATCTAGGCCGGAAGGCGACCAGGCCAAACTCTGGTCTGGTTGTTGTTGACCGTGTTTGGATCGATACGATACGATAGCCAACCTTGGCCAGCCCAGCAGCGTACGCCGTACGCGGCCGAAGTCTATTTCACGGCCGAAGCGCGGCCGGCCAATTTGGCTGGCCGTCGTTTTGGCAGGGCACACCGACGCAGAAACCAAACAGACCCGCAGGTGGTGCATGTGTACCGACCGGCCTGATTTTTGTTGACGATGCATGTCTGCAGGGAAAGTGTGAGGACTGATGACTGCTCCGAGCCTGCGAGACGAATAGACATGGTGAGTGCATTTGGAGCCTGAGTGGCCGCCCGCCGGCCGCCGAGCTCCTCAGTGGGAGATGCGGAACGTGGTAGCGGTGCTGCCCGCAGGTCGTGTCCTCTTTTTCTCTTCCCCTTTTTCAATGTTCGGAACGTGGTAGCGGTGCTGCCGGCTGCGGAGCCTCGTGGATTCAGGGAAATCTTCGAATTCTTCATGGAGAATGAAGTCGATCAGCAGCAGGTCGGTCTTGACGACTGTGCTTCCCGACATCAGGAACAACACAGCTAGGAAATCCACCTCTGGTTGCGCGAGATCACCCAAGGAGAATTGGATTCAGGCAGACTGTATCGCCCCCTACTTCACCCAGCTGCTCAATTCTTCTTGTTTGGCTCTTGGTACATGGACGCGAGTGCAGTGCAGATTGCAGAACCAACTTGCTGCTGCGGAAAAAGGATCGTGGACAAGCTGAGCAAAAAGCTGGGGATTCAGCCACCAACAGTTTTAGCCGATGATTGCGTATTCGATATAGCACATGTCCGGGTCATTATTGACCTAGGAAGCATTTCTCCACTTCCGCAGCTCTTTGCTACTGGCATAGTATCTGGAAACGCCGGAATGCATCAATATTCAGACAAGAGTCTCTCACACACTGACAAGTCTTCTTGTTAATGCACAGCGATGGAGGGTTTTTTTTTTTTTTTTTTTTTTTTTTGGGTGACTTGCAAAGCTATGGAGGTTACGATTGCCATGCCTAAAAGGTACAGGGAGGTAACGGATGTTTGGTGCCAACCTTTGTTGCCTCTATGTAATCAGTAAACAGTTTTGTAAACGATGATGTTGTGAACCCTCAAACTGATGGGCTCATGCAGCCTAGATCAATGAAATAGAACCAAACAGGTTGCAGTGCGGGTGATATTTGCGAGCTTCTTCCACCCAAAGACGCTAGAAGCACGTCTGAAGGGGCTGCGAGTTTTTCACTATACGAAGCCAGCTTTGGACCAAAGCTGCTGTGTATTTCAGGGCTTTTGGTTGGCCTTTGGCTTCTGGGAAGCAAAAGCTGCTCCCAGAAAACAAACCAAAGAGACTCTGCGGCTGCTCCGTCCAGCTGACACCACTAAAACGTGCTATTTTGAACACTGCTCTTAACATAGTCTTTCTTATCAAGGTAAATATATATGAACTTTTAGATAATTTGGAAGTACATAAACTGCAATCTCGAACGGGTGCAATACAATGCATACTCATGTCGGAGGTCCAGAATTGTTTGGATGGGTAGAAGGGGTGGGGTGTTTGAACTTTGAAGAGAGGACACACTATTTCTCCGTTACCAAGTGTCAACCTTTTTTCCTTTTTGGAATGTGTGAAGAAAGTCACAGATCCTGTAGTTTCAACTTTTCAAGAGTTTTTAAAAATGATCATACACTGCTGGATCTGTGACTTTCTTCACACATTCCAAAAAGGAAAATAGACATCAGCAGGCCCATATTTGATTTCTCATCAGCTCGAATTTGGATGTCTATTTTATTCTTAATGGAATAACTGCCTAGCCCTTGGTCACATTTTTTTAAAAAAAGAATTCAAGTTTCGGACAAAAACTTGTACATGCACGCCTGCTCCATCCGATCCAAAACAAAAGCTGTTTTAAGATTTCAATAAGTTCTTCCACCCTCAACATTAATTATTACTGCACATAATACATAGAATGGCACCATAAATCATTTTTACTAGATTCATGACCAAAAAAATTACAATAGCTTAGAGTCTTTTGATTGAAATATTATTTCCTCATAGAAAATATAGTCAAAAGTATTATCTTTTACACCGTGGCAATGACGGACTGCTCTACATTTTGTATCAAAGAGAGGGAGTACAACACGAGATGCTCATTACTCACATGGATACGAGACTTGCAGCATTTCAGCTAAAGAAACATATGTTCAATTCCTTGAGTTGAAGTACCATTTGAATTCCGTAAGCTGTGCGTACCTCAAGTCACTGACATCCAATGCTTATGTAACTGAATTATCAAATCATAATAGATATCCTATAGACACCTTACTTCTGTGTATAAGCCATGCTACATTTTCATGTATCCTTTCACAACTTTGACCTCTGCTTTCTCATGCAGATCATAAAGTGATGCCATTCTAGCTTCCTAGTCAATCTTCACCGAAGAGTATATAAGCCTGGTGAACCAGAAGCAGGCGTAAAAGCCGATGGTGCCGGTGAGCACAAAGAAGGCGTAGGAGGCAATGAGCATATAGCCGAAGTAGAGCACACCGGAGACTGTCTTAGTGATCTGCAGCTTCGTGAAGAAATAAAATGTTGCATACAGGAAGAGGTACAGAGCTGACGAGCCGGGCGTGAGGTAGGATCTCCACCACCACTGGTAGTCCTCGCTACACAGCTGGAAATAGCAAAGCACAATGGTGATCTCAGCACAGGTCACTATTAGGATCACGAAGACGAGGAACAGGAACCCAAAGATGTAGTAGAACTGGTGCAGCCAGATTGTTGTCAGGATGAAGAAGAGCTCCATGAACACTGCACCGAAGGGTAGGATACCTCCGATCAACATCGAGACAGCTGGGGTCATATACCATGGCTGCTGCGGTATCAGGCGCGGTATCTTGTTTGTCCTCACTGGGTCCTCTATGGCAGGCTTCTTAAACCCAAGGTAGCTGCCGATGAAGATCAGTGGCATTGAGATTCCAAGCCACAGGAAAACCAGCGCGAACATGGTGGTGAATGGTACAGCCCCAGATGATTTCACACCCCAGAAAAGCATGTTCAGGGCAAAGAATATTATGAAGACAACTCCAGGGAATACCAGGACCGTCTTGATGGCAACCTTCTTCCATTCCAGCCCCCCGAACATTTTGTAAAGACGTGCAGTGGAGTACCCTGCAAACAGGCCCATGAAGACCCAGAGCAGGAGCATGGCCGTCATGAACCCTCCACGATTTGAAGGTGATAGGAGCCCCAGGATGGCGATCAGCAAGGTGACGAGCAGCATTCCAAAGAACTGTACACCTGTACCCACATACACGCACAGCAGGTCAGCATTGACAGGAGGCCTGAACACATCACCGTGGAGAAGCTTCCACCCAGACTCCTCTTGGGCTTCCTCCTGGCTCTCTAGCTGGTTGTACTTGGAAATATCACGGTACAGAGTCCGGAGCATGATCATGGCAACCATCACAGAGAGGAAGAGGACCGTGGTCAGAGAATTCACAATGGAAAACCAATGATCATCAGGTGTGCGAAGGTAGGTGTCCCACCGTGATGCCCACTTGATATCACTTTCCTGCATGACACATCACGTAAGCAAAAATGAAAAGGTCAGGAAACGTGAAGCTTTGAAATGAAAAATTAGACAATTTATCTGAAGTTTGCAAAAAAGTGCTACACTTCAATAACAATGTTGGTTGCATAGAAACAACTCATCGAGTCGAATAATCAAAACTACCTCAAAGTTAACATCATAGGTGAAAATGATCTCTTTGTTTGCCTCTATTTCTTGAGGCCCATCAGAGTTCCATACTAGATGCCCTGAGTGCGGATTGCAAGTTTCAAGGCGAATTGTATTCCCCTTCCAGTCACCATCGGTTTCATGTTTAACACTGCAACAGATAAAATAAATGCACACTGTGAACGTAAAAAGAAAATTATAAAATGACATCGTATATATCATGCATTATGTGACAACTCCACAAACAAACTCCACTCACGCTGTGAGCATTAAAAAATTGTAAAATGACATCGTGTATATCATGCTTAATGAGAGAATACTACAAAGAAACTACACTCTCTCGGATGAAATATTTAACCTGTGTGGTTTAACCTCGAAGGCCACAATCCTAGCGAGATCTGTTTGTGCATCCTTGTTATACTTCACCAGAAATGAGTAGTGGTTGTGGATGAAATACTTGACATCGTTACTCTGCAACAGTGACATTTAGATCAGAACACATTTGTCACTGGCTGAAAATTTAAGTTATTGGTATTCCCAGGTAGCTAGTATATATAATTAAGAAGATGAACCCACCCCAGCATACATGCCCTTGATACCCACATGCACACCTTGCTGATAGAATTGAGCTGCATCTCCATTAATTATATTAATTGGGACGACCATAGGGAGGTTATCAAGAATCCTGCAAGGCAAGCAAACAGGGCTCATCCTCCCATTCCTGTTATCTGAATTTCTTTGAAGCCAGAAAGCGGCATCTGATGTGATCTCACATGTTTACACGGTACTCGTCCTCGATTTTCTCCTTGATGTCATTTGCTCCCTGCTCGGTCAGAACGATCTTGCATGCGATCTGACACAGCTTAGGCTGCATCATCTCGAACTGCATCGCGAACACAACAGATGAAACTCGATCCAAAACATTTTGCAGCAAAAGCAGCTCGCAGGAGGCAAATACAAATACGGAGTAGTAAATGTAATGGTACAAGCTGCTGCGATCCTACAGGAATTACCACGTAGGGGGAATTCTCGATTCGGTCGCCACGGAGGACCTGGCCGAGGTTCTCGGCGCTGTTGATGATGGTGTTCGGCCTGCAGAAGGGGAGGGAGTAGTAGGAGTAGGGCAGCTGCGTCTTGATGGAGCTCAGCTGGTTCACCTTCACGGCGAGCGAGTCGTTCTGCAACCAGCCGCCACGACCCACACACACAGAGACCCAGCGCGTGAGGACAAGGGCCAAGAAATGGGGAGTGGGATTGTATGAGAGAGCGGCAGAAATAAAGCCAAGACCTTGCGGAAGTCGGCGGGGGCGACGCCGGGGAGGTAGAACCCGCTGGCGGCGCCGGTGCATGCTAGGACGAGGAGGAAGAGGAGCGCCGGGTTGGTCGTCGTCGCCATGGTCGTGAGAGGAGAGGTGGGAGGGCACCGAGCAGGAGGAAGGGGAAGTGCCGAAGACCGAAGTGGGAGACGGGCGGGGGAAGGTAGAAGTCGTCGGCGGCGACAGAAGCGGCGGATTACGCGGAAGGTCAAAGTTCGGTCCGCGGGGCGCGCGGTTAAGCTAGCAAACAATTGAGGTATTTGGCTTCTGTCACTGTCACTGTCAGTCTGTCACTTGGGATTTGCACATGTGCTCCTCTGTTCATTTCTGCAAGACGTATTTGAGCTTAAAAATTATTATAATTTTTATGAATTTTGATGGAGACGACTATACGTAAGTTTAATGTATAAAAAAGTTACACATAGATGGCATGTAATAGGAAATGTATTCCCTTCGTTCATGATACATCTATGAAAATTAAGAAACGATCAACTCTTTGGAAAGATAGGAAGTCACCTCTTACTCCCTCCGTCCCAAAATAGATATCATTCTCGTTTCCCGAAAAACAAATATCGACAATTATATATTAAAATATATAAATATTTACACTAAGTAATTAGTATCATAAAAAAGATCTTTAAGTCTAATTTTTTAATAAATTTATTTGGAGATATAAATATTGCATATATTTTATATAAATTGAGTCAAACTTGTGGCACGAAAATCCAAAACGACTTATTTTCTGGGATCGAGGGAGTACACTCCAAGGTTAAAGTATATTATACTCTGCCCATTAGAAAAGATCCTGGAGTTCAATACAAGGCTGCTGAGGATGAAACTATTAGCCATCAGGGCTCGTGCGTTTAGACCATTCCAGGTCCTGAAATCATTTCAGGTTTACATGCTTGTATAAATTAAACCTACTGTTTTAGATAGTTTTTTTCAGGGTTTCAATTCCTACTAACCAAACACGCTATAAGTTTCATATTGGACTAGGCTAAAATTTAGTCTGTGTCATATTGGATGTTGTGACACTAATTTAGTCTATTAAAAATGGATTAATTATAAAACTAATTACACCATTCGTAAATGTTTAGTGTAGCACCACATTATCAAATCATAGACTAATTAAGCTTAATAGATTCATCTCATGAATTAGACTCTGATTGATAAATTAGTTTTGTAATTAGTCTATTTTTAATAGACTAAATTAGGGTTGCAACATCCGATGTGATAGAGACTAAACTTTAGCTCTCGAAAAAAAAACACCCCCTATGTCCCTACGATGTTCGAGCCCTACCCAACCTAGACAAAAGCCACTGCGACAACAACACCATTATTGTGGTTGGTGCCACAAGACAGTTGTCACACCCCAATTTTAAGAACAAAATTAGAGCACAATATATGTATGCCAAGATCAATATTCATACATATATCGACATCATAGTAAATATCAAAATAATGCTTTTATTAATAATATCGAACTTTATCACAAAATGACCCTCGGGTCCAAAAGAAAAATATAGACTCTCAATCTAACTCTAATGTAGACTCGCGGAAACTGAACGCCATCTCCACAAGAAGGTCAACCGGGGGTAGCGTCATCCTAGTACAGGTCGTCGGGATCGTATCCACCGTCTTCTGGGTACTCCTGCTCCGCGTCGTAGACTCTAACGTCTGGGTGGGGTAGCAGGGGGGCAAAGAGGAAGAGTGACTATATCGAAATGTACTCCGCAAGTGTAGGAAATATAGGCTTTTAACAAAGGTAGGCTGACTTAGTTTGACTCAAGTGCCTAAAACAACACAACCCTATTATTCCTATTAATCCTATGCACCTATTTACTATGTTATAACCACAGTCTCGAACAGTAATAGTAACCACACTCGGAGTCACACCGAGCAAACCACACTCGGAGTCACACCGAGCAACCAACACTAAGCCTGGGCGTTCGGGTTACCCGTTTTTTTCGGGTCGGGTAATTCTGGTAATTCAAAGTTCGGGTAATGAAAATTGCTACCCGAATTTAGTCCTGAAAAAACACTACCGCAACTTCGGGTACCCGATAATTCGGGTTCGGGTTCGGGTATTACCCGATTTACCCAAATTCATAAAAAGAGCAAATTATACAAAATTTTAGTAGAAATTCATACATAATTTCAGCAACATCTTGTATAGAATTCTAACACTAATTTACAAAGAATAACATATTACGGTCACTTGTTCAAACGGAGAGAATAGTATACTAATTAAATGATAAATTCATTGATTTAACTAACAAAACATGATAAATACAAAGACAAAAATACAACTTCGGGTAATTCGGGTAGTTCGGGTACCGGGGGATATTACCCGAATTACCCAAACTAATTTCGGGTAATCAAAATCAGTATCCGAAGTTGGGATCGGGTACCTCGAGTTCGGGTAATTCGGGTTCGGGTAATTCGGGTTCGGGTAATGGGTAGCGGGTATTTTGCCCAGGCTTAACCAACAATTAGAGTCCACTAAGCAACCACACTTGGAGTTACACCAAGCACAACCCACACCTGAAGTCCATCAGGCCACCCACACCTGGCGGTTACAAGGAATCCTACGTGTATTAGTTCCATATGTCACGACATAGAAGCTATCTTCCGTAATAACACCAGGTCTGCGCTCGAGCCTGGGAGTCACTCCCGTACCAAGCAGTATCCTCCGTATAAGAAGCCTCTGTACCCATGTCATATGAGACTAATAACCACATAAGGCTTCTCTAACGAACCGAAACCAAACCACCAACTAATCTCGAAGAAGTCCAAGCCCACTCGTGACCGTGAGCACGGCCGATATATCAGTTTTAATACTTTGCAGAGTTCACACATCTTTACCCATGAGTCATGTGTTTTCCATCACGTTAAACACTCTCAAGGTGCACAGCGGGGTCGCACTACAAGGCCTTTACAAAGCCTCCTCCAAGCCCGTTTTACACGTTCACTAAGGTTTCACCGCTAACAGTGGATATACACACCGGTAACACCCTCGGTGTTACTGCGTTAAGTAACTTAATAAAGCCTGTCATGAGCATCATTTTAATCCTTGTGCATGTGGTTTAGTGGTAGTTAAAATTTTATTCCTTTATAAATGTTTAAGAAATTTAGCGATTTTTGATCTTGAGTGCTTGTTTCTTCTTAAGAGCTAGACTTGTTAAGTTTTTGGGTTAAATAAATTAATTATGGGTTTATGTAAAAAAATAATAAATGCAAGAGTCCAGCACATGCACCTGCAGTTGCATGTCTGACACACACTCACGCATGGAGCAACACCATCACTAGCTGCACTCACCTGTCACATACATCTGCCGATCATTAATGTTTTTGTTGTTTGGCCAAGCTAGTGCTTGTGTCGTGCTGCTAGCTGCCGCTGCTGCTCAGCTGTGTCTCGGTCTGCTGCTATGTCTGGGCGAGCGCATCGCCACGTCCATCGCTGTCGCAGGGTGGCCGTGTGGAGTGCCATTGTTGCCAGCCCCTTGCAGTGCTTGTGTGCGAGCGGGTGCAACGCATTAATGCTCTGTCCCAAGCTGTCCTGCTGCTGTGCTATGTCGTCTCGTCGATGGCCTGCCACTGTCAGTTCTGCCTTGGTCACTGCCGCGAAGATGAAGTTGAATGCCGCGTCTCTGCCTGAGTTGCTCGCATGTTGCACTGCTCCTTGCCTCGTGTGGCGTTGTCTCCGCGTAGTCCTGCCCTCTGCGTCGCGCTGTCGTGTCGCCATGAAGGCCCTATGCACACGCGTTTCTTCTTTTCCCTGCTCTTCAGCCAGGGACAGCCTGGTCCGCTTTTGGATGTGGCCTTCAGAAGCTCTCGTCACATCGGCTACCTGTGTGCACTGCTTCACTACCAATCCCTCTGCCCTTCGGCTCTGCGGCGTCTTCAATGGTGTTCGATTGAGCCCCGGTTAGAAGCGCAACACCACCGTGGCCTTTAAGACTGATTTTGGTCACCACGAAGCCCCACCTCATCCCAAACCGCCTAAGCCCAATCCGCTTCATCCACACACTCACTAAGACCTCCTCCACCTCCTGCGCTCCCCGCTTGCACTGCTACCGTGTCGCCGTGCCGGAGCCGCGGGCGTGTCGCACGTGGCTGGCTCGCCTCGGTCCTTCTCTCACCCAACCTTTTGATCTTCTAGCTTCGTGGTAAGTCGCTGGTGTTCGTGAGCAAGCCCGCTAGGTTATGGGGGTGCCTGTTGTTAATTTTGAAAACTCTTATTAAATCATAGAAACGTCCAAAAATTTCAAAATAAATCTTGTTAGGTTTATAAAATCATGAGTTATCTGTTGATATATTTTTGTAGCGCTAGAATATTATGTTTGTTCACATAGCTAAATAAATATTAGAATATTAATTTTTTTATAAGGGTTAAATGAGATAACAAAATATCTTTTGCTCTAAGGTTTAAACTTGGTTGTAGGAGTGCATCCAACAAAGTTTCTTGGCCTTCAAAGCTAGTGTAGTAGTTGGTGTTTATGTATTCGTATTTTAGAACTGTTATCGTCATCCTGTTAAAGCATTGCATTATCGTCGCATGCATGTAGTGAACGAGCCCGCAGAGATCGTGACCCCTGACTACCAGGAGTACGAGGAGATCATCGAGGTGTTTGAGGAGGAGCTCTTCGTGCCATAGGAAGCCCAGGAGCCGTCGCCAGCTGATTTGACTGACACTGCGCCTGCTCAAGGCAAGCCCCGATGCATAACCCTTATTTTTAATACTTATAATATATATGTTATGCATTTACGTTTCAGGAGTTTACTGAAAACCCACATGCATATATATATATACCTATGAGTCCTACTAGTATAGGATCGTGTAGTTGCCATGCTTAGGATGATCGGTAGCGTGAGCGACATGTCGTTGCTCACAAATAGGTAACCTTACTCACATGATGTTGGTGGAAAGAAAATCGAGACCGGGCAGGGATGTGGTTGGTTTCTGGTGGGTGTGACGAGTTATGTCCCGCGGCCACGGGCTTAGCTTTGGTTACACTGTTTCCCTGCCTGTGTCGCTTAGGAACCGTCCATTGCTGTGGATGGTAGCCTTGTCACAGACTTCTTACCTTGAGCACATACTTGCTTATGGGAGCACGAAGGTCTTTCACTCTCTTGTCTTGGGTTTCGGCTCGTTTTGGACCGACTGATTGGAGGCGGGGATAGGTGGAGTTCCTTGCACCACTCGCAGCCAGGCTGTAGAGTTGGGGGCTCGGAGTCCAAGTTGGACGGAGACCTGGAATCCCGGATGAGAGTGAGAAAGATTGGTCTTGTTTGTACCTGGGGTGCAGACGAGGCGTGTGTCTTGGGGTACCCAGCTGGGATACATTGATTCGTGAATCGCCGTTGGATGACGGTATGACTTGGCTATGGTCTAGCACCGTAGTAAGAACTGAAACTTGAGGAAGAAATAAAATGAGACTGATTGCTTACCACCTGCTTGATCCTAGAATAGGTGCTTACCTAGATTGATGAGGTAATTCAACTTAAATGACTGCTAAAATTTGGAAAATAGGATACACTCTTAGTAATGCTTTTTCGCAAAATTTCAAGGAACCAGCAAACCAAATAGCCAGCATATCCTTGAAAGTCGGGGATATATATACCCCTATCCGGGTAAGTCTTGCGAGTACATTGAGTACTCAGGGTTGTTTGCCCTTGTTGCAGGTGCAGCTTGAGGAGCAGTCATGTGTGGAGGACTCATCTGGTGGGCACAGACCGAGTCCTTATTTCGTGGCCGCTAGTATTTATTTTCTGTTATTTAATTTCTGTATCCTGAACCTTATTATTGTAATAACTAATTTCTAAGACTCTTGTTGTATGAAATGGACTAAGCATTGTAAGCTTGTACTCATTATTGGATCCTGGATGAAAAATGTGGATCGATTCGAGTTCTCCTTCGGGTGTACTCGACAGAACTGTTCAGTTAATACATTTCCAAGTGCATTTATTGCCTAATGGAAGGTGAGTGCACTTGGGAATGGATTAATTCAGACGGTTCTGCCACAACACCACTGCAGAAGCCCCCTCTTGTGCCATAAATCCGACCCCGTGTAAACCCTCAATTTGGAGGAAACTAATTAATTAGCCAGTCCCGGAGCCATATAGGTCTCATGGTTTGCGCTGTTTTGCCGGGTTACTTGTCCAAGAACCGGGTCCTAGGGATCCAGGCAGGATAAATCTAGCATGAGCCCAGAACCAAAAACCAAATCCAGCTGTCGAGTCCCACGGCACAAAAACTACCAATACGGTCCATCCTACCGGATTTACCTACTCACCATACTACAACATTACCAACCCACATGTTCCATAGTTCAGTAATCAGAATTAATATTTAACCACCATCCCATCCCAAAACAGCAGGGCTAAGCATGACTTCTACCCAACACATCCCAAACCAGGTGTCAAGGAAAATATAATCAAGTGCTAGTAAACCATATCATAGCATTCAATTTAAGACTGCATGCATCTACTGGATCTAAACTACTCTAACTCAAAATAAAATAAATACAGGAGCAAGATGTTCAAGGACACTTGCCTTCGGGCTGGGTCGAATCGACGAAGGCACAGACTGGATCCTGGGGTTCCGCGTAGCTCACACTCGCTGGATCAAGCATCATCACATGACCCAAACAAACATAATAAATAACAGTACACCAATAATAGCAAAACAGAAATTAAATAGATCTAACATATAGAGCTCGACGAGACGAATCTAACGTGACTTGAATGGGTCAAAACAGAGTTAAAATGAGCAAGTTATGGGCTTTTGAATCTGAGTGGCAAAACTGTAAATAAACTGAAGTCATTTTCATATTTTAAATAGATTAAATCTGAAAAGAAATGGCAACAGGACCGGGCCTCATTTCCTAAAAAGCTCGGGGGCCAAACTTAGAGAACCACAAGACTCAGTGAACAACGTTTCCGGACTGCGTGTTGATTCGAAAAGGTTGTGAGGGGCTCTCTGCAAAACGGTGCGCAAATGCTGATGCAGCGCTCGCGTGGCGCTAACGGGGCGCCAGGTGGCAGCGCATGACTAGCCGGTGACTATATGTGTTGTTGGGGCAAGGATGGCAAAATTGTTGTGAAGTATGTTGGTGCACTCAAGAAGAGAGAGATTATGAGGAGTGTTTGGGTGCCCAAGACTTATGTGACTAACCCCCAAGGACCCAAACTCACTTGGGTACCTAAATTATGATTGTCTCTTTACCGATAAGGGTGTGACCGTCTATAGAAGAAGGGATTCCTCTATTGCATTTAAAGGTGTGTTGAAGGGAAAGCTTTACTTGGTTGACTTCTCAACTAGTAAAGTGGAACCTATGACATGCTTAATAGCAAAATCTAGCATGGTTGGCTTTGGCATCGCCGACTAGCCCATGTTGGGATGAGGAACTTGGCCCAACTTCAAAGGGAAGGGCACATCCTTGGACTAACCAATGTCTCTTTTGAGAAAGATAGGATTTGCAGTGCATGCCAAGCTGGAAAGCAAGTAGGAGCCAAGCATCCAATGAAAAACATCATGACAACCACAAGAGCATTGGAGCTGCTACACATGGATCTCATTGGACCCATTGCCTACCAAAGCATTGGTGGCAACAAGTATGGTTTTGTTATTGTTGATGATTATTCTCGCTTCACTTGGGTGTTCTTTCTAGTAGATAAAAGTGAAACCCAAGGTGTCTTCAAGAAGTTTGCAAGAAGAGATCAAAATGAGTTTGAGCTTAAGATCAAGAAAGTGAGAAGTGACAATGGGACCGAGTTTAAAAACACCAACATAGAAGAATATCTTGATGGTGAAGGAATCAAACATGAGTTTTCGGTTCCATACACTCCACAACAAAATGGTGTTGTGGAGAGGAAGAACTGAACTCTTGTTGAAGCCACAAAGTCCATGTTGGATGAGTACAAGACCTCTCATGACTTTTGGGCAGAGGCGATGAATACCGCTTGTCATGCTATCAATCGCCTCTATCTCCACAAGCTGGGAGACAAGACTCCATATGAGCTTCTAAGTGGTAACAAACCAAAGGTGCATTACTTTAGGGTTTTTAGTTGCAAGTGTTTCATACTTAACAAGAAAGCCAAAAGCTCAAAGTTTGCACCTAAGGTACACGAAGGCTTTCTACTTGGTTATGGTACCAACGAACATGGCTACCGTGTATTCAATAATGTCACTGACACTATTGAATTAATAGTAGATGTGACTTTTGATGAATCTGACGGCTCTCAAAAGGAGCAAGTCAATGATGAGCTTGTAGGTAATGATATGCCTCCATCCGAAGCTATCAAGAGGCTTGCAACCGGTGATGTGAGGCCTATTGAAGTTCAAGATGATGAAGATGAGCTCTTGCATGTTCGACAAGACACTTCTACACATCATGTGCATCCAAATGCACGTGGTGAAGCTTCTGCATCAAGAACTCTGAATGATGGAAGTGCAAATGAAGCTCAAGTGCCACAACAAATTGATGATCAAGCTCAAGCTCAACATGATGACCAACAAGTCAACGAAGACATCCACACTCATGATGAACATGGACCCATTCAAAGAAGATCACTCGTGCCACATCCAAGAGTTCATCATACAATTCAACGGGATCATCTTGTTGATAACATTTTGGGGAGTATACGACATGGGGTAACGACACATTCTCGTTTATCAAGTTTTATGAACATTACTTGTTTGTCTCCTCTTTGGAACCTCTTAGGGTGAAATACGCACTTGATGATCCAGACTAGGTGATGGCTATGCAAGAAGAGTTGAACAACTTCACTAGGAATGAAGTCTGGTCCTTGGTGGAAAGGCCCAAGCATAATGTGATTGGAACCAAATGGGTTTTCCACAACAAGCAAGACGAGCATGTCATGGTTACAAGAAACAAAACATGGTTGGTGGCTCAAGGTTTCACTCAAATCGAAGGTTTGGATTTTGGGGAGACCTATGCACCTGTAGCTAGGCTTGAGTCAATTCGTATATTACTTGCCTTTGCTACTCACCATGATTTTAAGTTGTCGATGTTTCGAACCGGGGGGTCCTAGCACCGGCATGTAAATTTGTATCTGCGTGTTCCTAGCTCCGGATGGTGATGCAAGAAGAACACAAGAGGTTTATACTAGTTCGGGCAAAGCGCGCCCTATGTCCAGTGTGAGATGCGGAGTTCGTGTTATCTTGCACCGGGGTGCTCGTAGTAGGGGTACAAGCCGGTGAGAGAGGGTGCTGGACGAGACAGAACAGGGTGTATGGAGGAAGGAGCTAGAGCTAGGGAACTAACTTTAGAGTTCCTAGACTACGATCGAGAGCTTGAGAGCTTGAGCCCACCACCCTTATCCTAGCCCCGCGCGTCCCCTTTTATAGGCGAAGAGGAGGCACGGGGTTACATAGTTCTAGGGCTCTCGTAGGCGATGACGCTAGCGATGACGTTGGTGACGATGATGCCGGTCATGTCGGCACCGCTGTAGAGACATGCTCGGCCCTGTGGCGACGTGCTTGGCGATGTCGGTGAAGGACGAAGCCTAGGCGCCGAACGCGCGTGGAGACGTTGCATCGGGAGTTGTTGGAATGCTGACCGGTCCTGGCGGAGTCGTGCTCGAGGGCGAGGCCGAGGCCTGCACGGATGGGACTGAGGCCAGCGTGGATGGGGTCGAGGCCAGAGCTGATAGGGTCGAGCTCTGGGCCAAGCGAGGGATACGCTGGCCAACGTGCCTCGAGGGGTGCCCTGACGAGGTACAGTGCGTGGTATGGGGCGAAAACTCTGCACGACGTGCTTGTCTCCCGGGTATGGGTGATTAGAGTTTTATTTAACTGGGGCACGATCCACTGTGGTACTTGTTGTTGCCATGCGGGTCTGACCGGAGTGGGTAGAGTACATTTAATGCTTCTGGGGTCATACAAGTGGTAGGTACGGGGTAGTCGAGGCTTGCTTCCTTCGCCAGGAAGTCTTGGTGATCAGGGCTTGACCCCTTCGTGTGGAAGGTCGAGGACGTATGGTGAGGCATCCGCCCGAGGCTTGGCGCGGAGGGCTCGGGCGAGACGGAGAACAAGCGTTCGCCCGAGACTTGGAGCGGAGGGCTCGGGCGAGACGGTGATCGAGCGTTCGCCCGAGGCTTGGCGCGGAGGGCTCGGGCGAGTGCCAGGATTATTGGGCCGTCGCGGCATACTTCCGATTGACGGGTTCTCGGGCTTTTGGCTTAGCGGGCCAAGTAGTGTCGGTTACCACTCGAGCTGGGGATCATGAACCAGGAGCGAACGGTAATCTCGTAACTTTTCTGTGGGGGGCGCGCGAGCGACCCCCGCGGGGGTAGCCCCCGAGGTCTCGGGGGAGTGGGAAGTACTCCTTCGAGGGCTTTGTTGACTTCGTGTTGCTTGTCGCGCGTGAGGTCGAATATGGTCGATATTCCTGCAAGATTGAGTCAACTCGAGTCGAGGTGAAGGCTCTCAGTCGCGGTGGGCCTCGAGCCGTCGATCCTCTGGGTTAGTTCGACCCTCTTTCGTCGAGGGGTGCCAGGCGTAGTCGAGCCCCCAAGCCTCGTGCGGCTTAGGGCGTTGCTAGCTCTGGCGTCCTTCCCACGAACCCTTTCGATTGGGTGTGAGGTGAGAAGCGTCGTACTACCCTCGATAGGGCCAAGTCTCGACGTCCTCGGTGAGCTGGTAACAAGGGAATCCAAGTGAGAGCTCGTGCCCCGTTCGATAGGGGTCGACTGTGGCCCGGAGGCGGTCTCATTGAAGCAAGATGTGCGGATGCCTGGATACGAGCTCCGTTCGATAGGAGCTGGCGGCTCGATGCCTCTCCACGTGGAGATTCCATGGCGACCCATTTGTCTTGCCTTGGATACGCGTGAGGGGTCTCGAGAGTTCATTCTCGAGCTAGGCTCCGAGTGAGCTCCCCTTTGGCATCCCTGACTCGGGTACTCGAGGTCGGCTGTTCGAACCCTTCGAGTGTCAACCTTCGCTACCTCGAGATTTTCGTATGGGCCAGAGCCGTTTTACTTCCTGAGGAAGGATCCACCGTGGAGATGTCCCCTTCGTCTATTGGGTGTGTCTTCTTAGGCGAGAACTGTTGCAGAGTGGTGACCATGTTGGGCCTAGCAACGGAAAGGAGCCGAGAAGATGACGCGTGTACCTGTTGCGTGTTCTCGAGGAACGGTTAGGTGAACGCGTTAAATGCGGAACGTTACCTTTCCCTTCTTGGACTATGACCTCTATTTCGGCGAAGAAGATCTGGGTAGCGAGGAGGACGACGCCGATGATGATTCAGATGCTGAAGCTTGAGGCCTGCGAGCCATATCTGGGCAAGAAGGCCCATGTAAATAATTAGTGTTTTTGCAACATTGTGGCCCTACGTGGCCCGAAAAACTTATGAGTGCTCGGGATGATAATGAAACATCTTTGCGCTCAAGTTTTCTTATTGTTCTTTGCCTGAGTTTTGCTTTTTTGACTAAGTTTTCGACACAGGCTCGAGACCCTCGAGGGAGGGAGTGAGTGGAGGTACCATAGCCCGGAGGCGTAGGAGAGCTCCCGTCTCGACGTCCCTCGACCCTTAGGGAGCTCGAGGTGTTTTGCTACTTTGTCGCGAAG
The DNA here is from genome assembly GCA_009763385.1 of Coix lacryma-jobi var. lacryma-jobi. Classification (NCBI taxonomy): domain Eukaryota; kingdom Viridiplantae; phylum Streptophyta; class Magnoliopsida; order Poales; family Poaceae; genus Coix; species Coix lacryma-jobi. The sequence continues at coordinate 15,327,883 of CM019824.1, forward strand.
CGTGTTCGAGGCATAGATAAATAAAATAACGTCGAGTTTGGTAAAAACCGTGCGAGTTTTTTTGGGAACTTAGGGGGTTATCCCCCTGTCAGCCGCCGAGGGACTCCTGACTCTAATTTGACAGAGTCGAGGCTACCTCTGTTTTTGAACGAAAGAAAGTGCATGGAAACAATGACTTTTATTCATTCATGATACAATGTTTGTACAAAACATGAGAAATGTACAGGGCTTCGAGGCCCTAGGGGTAGAAGCGACATAGTTGTTCGATGTTCCGAGTCGGAGACGGGGTTGTCGGGGGAGATTGGCCGGGCTCCCTCGTTGTGCGCATGGCGAAGGCGAGGTCGGGGTTTCCATCGAGGTCCTTGGTTGGTGCGCCAGCTATCGCGGGGGAGTGAGCTTGTGGCGCCCTCGGTTGTCCTGCCTCAGACGTAGCACCAGATCGCCAACGTTGAAGCCTCAACCTCGGATGTGTCGGGCGCGGTCCCGTTGGAGGTCTTGTTGGTATTAGGCCGAAGCAGCAGAGCTGCGTCCAGGGCTTCACCGAGTCAGTCCAAGGTGGTCGAGGCTTCATTTGTCGTCCTGGTGTCGGGGAGGGAAGCCCCCCGGCGTTGTTGTTGGTGGCGGCGTCGCGGGGCCTCGAGGCTAGGCCTCAGGGAAGGCCCGTTGGCGCCCTCTGATTTGAGTGGCTGGTCCCGGCTAGACCCCTCGCGGGGGGCTCCGCTGGGTCGCTAGACGAGGAGCTTTGTCGGAACGTGGCGCAACGTCCCCGGACCGCGGGGAAGGGCCAGGGGTGGTCGGCTCCCGGTGCGTCCGTCGAGCATGTCGGGAGCAACGTCCCGGACGTCCGGAGCGTCCGGGGTAGCGTGGCGTAGCGTCCACCGCGAGGAGCGGCGTAGACACGAAGAGGGCCACGTTGTAGCCGCTATCTAGAGCGACGAACTCTAGGCTCCCGGAGCGCACCACTGTACCGCAGGAGTTGGGAGATTCAGAATCTGCCATCCAGAACCGAGTGGAGAAAACGATCGACACGCAGAAGAGCCCCTACCTGGCGAGCCAACTGTCGGTGTTTCGAACCGGGGGATCCTAGCACCGACAAGTAAATTTGTATCTGCGTGTTCCTAGCTCCGGATGGTGATGCAAGAAGAACACAAGAGATTTATACTGGTTCGGGCAAAGCGCGCCCTACGTCCAGTGTGAGATGCGGAGTTCGTGTTATATTGCACCGCGGTGCTCGTAGTAGGGGTACAAGCCGATGAGAGAGGGTGCTGGACGAGAGAGAACAGGGTGTATGGAGGAAGGAGCTAGAGCTAGGGAACTAACTTTAGAGTTCCAAGACTGTGGTCGAGAGCTTGAGAGCTTGACCCCACCACCCTTATCCTAGCCCCGACGTCCCCTTTTATAGGCGAAGAGAAGGCACGGGGTTACATAGTTCTAGGGCTGTCGTAGGCGATGACGCTAGCGACGCCATTGGTAACGATGATGCTAGTCATGTCAGTGCCGCTGTAGAGACATGCTCGGCCCTGTGGCGACGTGCTTGGCGATGTCGGTGAAGGACGAAGCCTAGGCGACGAACGCGCATGGAGACGTCGCATCGAGAGTTGTTGGAATGCTGATCGGTCCTGGCAGAGTCATGCTCGAGGGCGAGGTCAAGGCCTGCACGGATGGGACTGAGGCCGGCGTGGATGGGGTCGAGGCCAGAGCGGATAGGGTCGAGCTCTGGGCCAAGCGAGGGATACACTGACCAATGTGCCTCGAGGGGTGCCTTGACGAGGTACAATGCGTGGTATGGGGCGACAACTCTGCATGACGTGCTTGTCTCCCGGGTATGGGCGATTATAGTTTGATTTAACTGGGGTATGATCCACTGTGGTACTTGTTGTTGCCATGCGGGTCTGACCGGAGTGGGTAGAGTGCATTTAATGCTTCTGGGGTTGTACAAGTGGTAGGTACGGGGTAGTCGAGGCTTGCTTCCTTCGCCAGGAAGTCTTGGTGATCGGGGCTTGACCCCTTCGTGTGGAAGGTCGAGGACGTATGGTGAGTCATCCACCCGAGGCTTGGCGCGGAGGGCTCGGGCGAGACGGAGAACAAGCGTTCGCCCGAGGCTTGGAGCGGAGGGCTCGGGCGAGACAGTGATCGAGCGTTCACCCGAGGCTTGGCACGGAGGGCTCGGGCGAGTGCCAGGATTATTGGGCCATCGCGGCCTACTTCCGCTTGATGGGTTCTCGGGCTTTTGGTTTAGCGGGCCAAGTAGTGTCGGTTACCTTCTTGGCCCTGGTTATGTTTTCTTTAATCAGGGTTTTTGGGGTACCCCTTTTCTATATACCCGACATAAGTTATATCAAATGAACGTAAAAAGTGCATTCCTTAATGGCCCCCTCTCTGAATTGGTATATGTGGAGCAACCACTGGGTTTTGAAGATCCAAAATTTCTCAACCATGTCTACAAGCTCGACAAGGCAGTCTATGGGCTCAAACAAGCCCCTAGAGCTTGGTATGATTGTCTTAAGGACTTCCTACTCAAACAAGGGTTTGAGATAGGCAAGGCCGATCCCACTTCATTTACTCGCAAAGTCAATGGTGATATTTTTATGTGCCAAATTTATGTCGATGACATAATATTTGGTAGTACTAATGTGGCTTTTTATGAGGAATTTAGTAGGATTATGACCAAGAGGTTTGAGATGTCCATGATGGGTGAGTTGAAGTTCTTTCTTGGATTTCAAATCAAGCAACTCAAGGATGGCACATTCATAAGTCAAACCAAGTATACAAGAGATAAGCTAAAGAAGTTTGAGATGGACAAGGCCAAGCCCATCAAGACACCTATGCCAATCAATGGACATCTTGACCTAAATGAGGATGGTAAGTCGGTGGACCAAAAGGTATATCACTCTATGATCGGTTCATTGCTTTACCTTTGTGCATCTAGGCCTGATATTATGCTTAGCGTGTGCATGTGTGCAAGGTTTCAAGCTAATCCGAAAGAATGTCATATCATGGCCGTTAAGAGAATCTTTCGATACTTAGTACACACTCCTAATCTTGGCTTGTGGTATCCTAAGGACTCCACTTTCAATTTACTTGGCTACTCCGATTTGGACTATGCCAGTTGCAAGGTAGATCGGAAGAGCACTACCGGGAGTCCAGGACTTGCCAATTTATTGGAAGGTCTTTGGTGTCATGGAGCTATAAGAAACAAAATAGTGTTGCCTTATCCCATGGCGGCCGGTGCATTATGTGCCCAACTACTTTGGATGAAGCAGACCCTTAAAGACTTTGGATGTGAGGAAACCAAAATTCCCCTTTTGTGTGACAATGAGAGTGCTATCAAGTTAGCAAACAATCCTGTAAACCACTCTCGCACAAAGCACATAGACATTCAGCATCACTTTTTGAGAGACCACGAAGCCAAAGGAGATATCGCTTTACGCCATGTGAGCACCAAAAAAACAACTAGCCAATATCTTCACAAAGCCTCTAGATGAGTCAAGATTTTGTGCTTTGAGGAGTGAGCTAAATATCATTGATTCTCGCAACGTGGCTTGATGACTTGCCCACATTTGTTTTCACCTAGAGACATAGATAAATGCTTTTGATAAAACTTGTGTTTGATTTCAAATCCTATTTTGCACATTTCATTATGTCCATAGTTATGTACTGGTTGAATGAAATCTGGACATGGATGAAGTGTGTGTAGTTTGCCACACAAGTTCACCTAGTAAGATCTCAGCTTGCTGGAAAAAGGTAGGCGGTAGTATCAACCCCCGGTAGTACCGGGCTGTATAGCCGGTAGTACCGGCCAGGGTTTTACCCTAGGTATAAAAGGCCACAGTGGAATCTTTTCTTATCACTATCTTCTTTTTCACCGCGTGGTCGACCTGCCCTTTGACTCCTGAGCGACCCGGCGACGCTTTTGCCTTCTCCCTCTTCGATCTCTGTTCTCCTCCACCCAAACTCAAATCCCTTTGGTGAGAAGGCGCTTTGGAGGTTGGAGATCGATGTGGTGGTGTTCTTGAAGGCCGGGAAGCTCTCCTTCGTTGGATTTAAGCCTCTTCCCTTCGAGCAATAAGGTACTAGGGTGTTCTTGCCCGATCTCTCAATGTACCTTGTTCTAGGCCGATTCCTTTGGAAGGATTGTTGTCTCTAGTGCATAGATGCTTCTAGGATGCTTATTATGCAAGATTGTTGGCGATTTTGTGGAATGGTTGGAAGGAACCACACTGTGCAGTACGGTCGGTAGTACCGCACGTCTGGTCGGTAGTATCGATAGCCTGCAGAGTGCTGTTTCCTCCTCCCATTTGTGTATCATCACTTCTTTTGCCGCATCCTTTGAGTTATCATGTATGGTTCTAGTTTCTCATCTTGGTCTGTGTCCTCTTTTCTAGATGACTCGTGATCGGAGGAGTTCTCATGAAGCTATGCATGCACGTGAGACCCGGGAGAGTATGTTTGGCCAAGAAGAAGAAGAAGAAGAAGAGATTGTGGCCATGGAGCAAGAAATTCAGCGGCGCAACCCCTCGCGTCGGGCTCGCCTTTTGGGTGGGAGTAGTGAGGACCCCACTCGGGCGGTTCGTGGACGTTCGTCCACCGGCCGTTGGAGTGTGGGCCGTGATGGTGCTGGTGGGAGTGGGCATGCTGCACCCCCTCTTCCTCCACCTCCTACGAGCCGCGCTGGACGGCTTCACTGCGAGATTGTTGGTGGAAGGACCTTGGGGAACAGAGCCGAAAGAGAGGGTCGTTGTATTGATCCTCGCTTTGGGCAAAGTTCTCCAAGTTTTGCAGGATGGTTCTCATCAACCGTGTTCTCCACACTCATGGTCAAGCTGATGCCAAGATAGTTCGTCCAGCTGATCCAGGAAATGTGAAGGATTATTCAGTGAGAAAGAGAGTTGGGGATATGAGGCTATAAAGGCTGGAGAATCCGTACCTCTATGTGAGGGATGATTCGGTTGACAGGAGGTTCTGGTCTCGTTTTCATCAAGACTATTATATGTCCATCATCTGGAAGCCTTTCTGTACGAAAGGGAGACCACCTCTCTTTGAGCACAAGCGTCTTCGCATCCGGTTGTTGACGGAAAAGAACAATGAACTGATGAATGCTTTAGTTGCAAGGCTTGAAGAATGGAGAATCCTAGCCCTTATCTCTGGGAAAAGACTTGGAATTAGGAGATCATCTGCCAGTTCTGGGCCACCTTGTGGATTGACCATCCTTGGCGGGTACTTCACTGGATGACACAAGGTACTCATTACCGCTGTGACTTCGTGACCTTCGCTTGACTGTTGGGTTTCAATGAAGAAGATCGTAGGGCTCCGAGGCTTTCAGAGGAGTATGGTGAGGGCTTGTATCCAACAGAACTTGAGGCAGCCCGTATTTACTTGCTAGGCAGGTCAGCTGCCTTCCAGGTAAATGGTCTCAAGTCATACTTCGTCCTGAACAATTTGATGAGGCTCACCTTGGATCCAAAGGGAGGGGACAATACAAATCTAAGAAATGATGCCCCTAAGATTCTTTGCTGGTTTGCTCAAGCTAATGGGAGATTCAGTATCTCCAACTTTTTATGGCAGAAAATCTTTGAGACTTCCATTGATCCTCACAAGGAATTACCTTATGCTCCTTATCTGATGCATGTCATTGAGCAAGTGGTTGGAGCCACTTTTTGAGAATGATAGGAGTGTAAATGAGTATTCAGTTTGGACTATCTCTTTTGTTGGTACTGCTAATGATGGTGGTACTTCAGCTGCTGGTGCTGCTGTCAGGAGCAAGGATATGAGAATGTTGATTATGCTCTTCCTCCTCGCCGTGAGAGGTGTGGGGGTGTAGCTAGGTTTGCTCTCAGCAAATTCTTCTCCTGGTTTTGTTATAAGTCAAAGCAAGATGACCGCCGCATGACTCGCATTGAAGAAAGGCTTGGGATTCCTCCTGCTTCTCCTCTTCGCCCTTTTGAGGATCCCTTTGCTGAATTTGATGCTCAGAATGCTGCAGCTGCTGGAGGTCGAGATGATGATGATGGTGGTGGTGGTGGTGGTATTGCTGGTGATGCTGTTCCTCACCCTCCTTCTACCTATGATCCTCCTACTTATGATCCTTATGGTGTTGATCCTACTCTTGGTGGTGGGTCTACTTCTTATGGTGGTGGTCTTACACTGGTTTTGCTGACCCTGATGCTAACCCTGTTGGAGGTGGCTATGGTGCTCCTGCCACTCGTCCTGATGCTTCTGGCAACCCCTCTGGCAATCCTTCAGACCATCCCGGTGGCGATGTCAGCGCAAGTGCTTATCAACCTCTCTTTGGTGGCGCCTCTGGAGGTTATGGGTATGGATATGGTGGTGTCTATGATGGCTATGGCGGCGGCTACAACTACTATTAGTTTATTGAGCTTTCACGCAGCCTACCCTTTTTGGTACTTGTTGCCAAAGGGGGAGTGTTAGGCTTTATCCATGCTGTAATAAAGTATCTTTGCGGGTGGACTAAGTGTGGTGAACTACGAAAATTTGTATTGAACTATGTCTTTGTGATGTGTGGCAGAGGCCTGATACATTTAAGCTTATTGTAATATTATTTATGATGGTCCTCTACTTGACGTTCATGTCATGTTCGATGTATGTTGTTTTTTATATGGCTATGTGTTCTTTGAGTCCTTTTCTTTCTACCATAGTCATTCAAGTTCCGTTGCTTTATTGTTATGTGATTCACCATGTTTATGCATCACGGTTTATTATATACATGTTGTTGTCACACACTTAGGCACCCCACGGATTGCAAAATTTAGGGGGAGCTCTTGTACTAGTGTATGCCACCTTGCTTATAATCGAGGTTTGAGATTCAAACTCATAGCATACACTAAGGGGGAGCTTGAACTAAACTTTGGAATTCAAAAGTTTTAATTCTTTCTATCCTTGTTGTAAGCCTAAGTTGGTTGTCATCAATTACCAAAAAGGGGAGTTTGTAAGTGCATTCGCCCCCAATGTGGGTTTTGGCTAATTAATGACAATTAAATTAGGGACTAACAGATTTATAAAGGCGTGTATGCAGGTGTTAGTCCTTAGAAAGAATTGCAATGATGAAATCTTGTGAACAAAGAATGTTAAATTTTGTTGGAGAAAAGATGCCTAGCTCAAGTGGTGGATTGATAGTTTAATTTTAAACTTGAGTTATAGGTAAGCCGGACTATCAAGAGGGATACAAATTAGGCTAGCTAGATGTGGAGAAAAGTGCTCATGTCATCTAACATCTTGTGCTTGAGAGAAACCGCGCACTCACGAACACATAGAGTTTTTTGTTGCACTAACTGGTAGGTCGGTAGTACCGACCCTAGTGGTCGGTAGTACCGCCGAAGAGGAGCCGCGCACATGCTCTCTGGATGGGGTCAAATTTGAAGTACCGGTAGTACCGCTATAACCCCGGTACTATCGGGCCCGGTAGTACCGACCCTGGTGGTCGGTAGTACCGTGGTTCCGAAGCAAATTTGCAACCTCTCTGTTTGTGCTCCGATTTGACCCACCAGTAGTACCGCTATAACCCCAATACTACCGGCCCCGGTAGTACCGACCCTCTGGTCGGTAGTACCGACGTTTTAGGTCGATTTGCAAACCTCTCTGGAAGTGCCTCTTTTTGGCCTACCGGTAGTACCGCCATAAGGCAGGTACTACCGACCTGGGTGGTACTGATCTGTCTGGTCGTAAGTACCTAGTTGGTCAACATGTCTGTCGCAACGGTTACTTTGTCAGTCGGTACTACCGGCCTATGGGCCCAGTACTACCGGCAGATGCCTGAAAAGGGTGACTAGTATAAATAGCCACCCACCTGACTTCTAACCGTTACCCACTTTATTCATTGCGACCTAACTTCAGACAAACAGCTCCCAAGCATTGACTCCTCCCCTCTCTCCCTCTCCCTTTGCTCCTAGATTCAATCCCTTGCAATATTTGAGCTAGGGAAGTGAGATTAGAGAGTGAGAAACTTCGATCTACGACTTGAGCACTTGATTCCCGCATCTCGCCGGCTTGGTTTGTGTTTATTACTCTTGGGTTCTTGGAACCCTATCCAGTTAGGTGTTCTTCGGTGGTAGCCCATGTCGATTCATTTGTGAGGGCTCCCCGAAGCGTTTGTATTTCCCCTGTGATTCCTAGTGGAGAAACTCGGCTAACCTTTGTGGTTGCTTGAGTGAGGCAAGGAGGTGAAAGAGACTCCGACCTTGGTGGTCACCTCAACAACGTGGACGTAGGCACTCCTTAGTGGTTTGGCCGAACCTCGGGATAAATCGTGTGTCCCGTGTGCTTGTTGTTTTTTCTACTTTGCATATTACGCTTGTACTTGTGTTCTTCGTGTTCTTCCTCTCCTCTCTCTCATTCTTAGGTTGGGAAGGCTTGATCTACACTTTGGCAAGGAACCAACACTTGGGAAGGCTATAATCTTCATCTACAACACTTAGGGAAGTGGGGTAATTCATAGATCTGAAATTGCATCTCATTTACATTGATTTCGTAGGTTGCTGTAGGAACCCGGTTGTACAGTTTGTTTGTGTTAGTAGTACCGGTGTGTATCACACGGTAGTTGCGACGGAATGGCCCTAATCTCATGGCCCACGTGTCCCTGTCAACCTCTGACAGCCGAACCCATGTTCCATGTGATTAAGACCTGTTCGCCACCGGGCTACATCAGTGCCCAATGTCCGCAGGATCATCTCACAATTCGGTTACAGCATTGCATACTTTTACAAATAATATCGGAATAAAGAGCGGAAGACTTAAATAACAATAGTTTTACAAAGCAGGGTTCCAAATAGAAATTAAGGTGCAGTTATTACAAACCAAGTTCTGATAATAGAGATAGACATAGGCAACATAGTGGAGAACAACAAAGATACTTATAATCACCCAGCCCGAGGGTGTACAACTATTCTTCGGCCTCATCGGCCTCTTCCTGGACGATGGTCACGCAGCAGGGTGCAAGACACATCGGGGACTCTGTCATACCTGCAGCATGGGTAACAAACCCTGAGTACTGGGGTACTCAACAAGACTTACCCGACTAAGAAAAAGGGAGAAGACTCAGGAATGAGAGGCTTAGGGTAGTCAAGGTAAGGTTTAAGCAAGATCAAGTATTTTGCAGAAAAGCATTTTTGTAAACCTTATTTTATTTTGGAAAGATTCAGCATTCCTCAATTCTTCATCGTTCATGATTCATTTTACATTTCAAAACATTCCTAGTTGAGAACCACTCTCCGTTGACAGTCAGTGGACCAAGTCTCCATAACCGAGGAGCAACGTTAATCCGGATAAATAATACTCAGCTGAGGATCCCTATCCACACTGCATATGTAGCACCCAAGCTTGCATATGCCAACTCGTCTACCACGATTCCTCCAAGATTGGGCCCGGTCCTACGCCACCCGGAAGTACAGTACACCACTCCTATCCAGGTACGACGACCACGTGGGTACATGCTACTTCCGCCATCTCTCCACTCCCAGTGCGCGATTGTCGGTCCAATAAAGGATTCCTCGGAGCCAGAGCTTTCCGAAGTATGTGAATAGTTACAAGTCTTGACCAGCAGGCCCCCATACGGATGGTCCCTAAAGTTTTTCCGTCAGCAACAAGCACCTCGGGACTCTAACCCAAGAGTACAGGTCCTGTCGGTTTTTCAACCCTGTCCCGGTCGGTGTCAACTGTTGAGTCCCGGACTACAACATGACGGCACCGTACGCTCAGACAACCTCTCCTCGCTGTTGACTAGGTATGGATCAGATACTTAGCCAACAGGCAGGGAGTAAAGCCAAATGCCCATAAATGTTCTTTAAGTGATCACACTTTTGAAATTGGCATTTTATTGCAAAGTCTAATTCAATAAGCATTGCTAAGCATTTTTCAAATACTTTTGAAAAGCAGGTATCGGGTGTATCAGTGGTCAAGGTGGATAGTGCATCAATTAGGATAGCACACAACTCCTATAAACCTAATGCAATAATTTAACTCAAAAGCATTTAAGGAAAACATTTTATAAATCCAAGGAAAGGGGTTAAATGCACCGGGGCTTGCCTTGAAGAGCAAAGAGGGCAGGCTCGAGGGCGGCAGGGCAGTTGTCGGAGCTCGGGGTAGCCTCAGGGACAGGTTCGTCGGCGGCTGCCTCGATCTTGACGCCTTCTTCGGTGACTATACGAATGCAATGATGCATGCTCATGAGTATGCTAGTATGAACAATGCAACACAGGGCATACAACATGAACCTTAATCACCTTTTCTGTTTTTCTTAATTATTTAAAAAGGTCATTTTATGCAGTTGCTCCAAAAATTACCAAATTAATCACATAAGTTCATTATGGTGTAGATAGATGACAAAACAAATTTCATAATTTTTGGAGGTCATTAAGGTGCTCAAATAAAATCAGACATCAATTAACAAACGACACTATTTAACAATTAAAATAAAGACTCAAAAATCAACTTGTTCCAAAAGACTTCAAAATTTCACGAGAGACTAAACATGGCATAGGAAGCTCACAAAAATTTATCTCATGATTTTTGGAGTTATAAATGATTTTCTAAAAATCCAAAACCATCCATTTATTAATTAAAAGAGGGATTTTACATTTTCAAATTCTTGCAGAAAAGTCAAGTTTCATATTTTTATAAAATACTACATAGTATAAAGACTCAACTGTAAAATTTTCAGAATTTTTAGAGCAATACAGAAAATCATACAAAAAGATGAAATAACAAGACTATTCATATTTCTGAAAAGGAAAAGAGCACTGAGCTCTAGTCGGAGCGGGCTCGACGTCGAGGCTCGAGGCTCGGCTGAGAAAACAGAGGCTGGGCTCACCGAGAGTCAGAGGCAAGGCTCGGCGAGGCGGATGGATAAGAGGGCTCGACGGCGAGGCCTCGACGGGTTCTCTTGCGGCTAGCCTCTCGAGGGTGGCCTCGGCTCACTCGAGGCTTGGGGCTCGGTGGAAGTTGCGATTCGCCCGAGGCTGAGGCTAGACTCGGCTGCTTCGAGGGGCGGGGTTCGAGGATGTGCTCGAGGGTGTGGCTCGGGAACGCGCTCGAGGGTAGTGCGATTCGCCCGAGGCTTGGGGCTCGATACGGTCGAGGGTGCGGCTCGAGGAAGGAGACGACCGCGGCGGCACTCCGGCGATCCGGTGACCCTGTACACCAGGCACGACCACCAGTAGCTGGTTAGGGGCGCAAGAAGGCAAGGAAGATGAAGCAGGGGTCAGAGAAAAATGATCATGGCCGGAGAGTGGGGATTTCCCGAACCCGAGCTCACCGGTGTTTCGCCGGAGTTTGGGAAGATGGGGTTACGCCGGGCGATTGGAGGCGGCGGAGGTAAAATTGAGGGGCTGGGAAGCTTCGCGAGCTCAAGGCGGAGCTTCTGGGCTAGGTGGTGGAGCGGCGGAGACTCTGAAGTGAGCTGGCGACGGTGGTGGGGTGAGTGCGGAGCTCCGACCGGCCGGCGGGCCTTTTATAGCCGCGGCCAGGGGCCGTTAGGGAGCGCGCGGTGGTGGATAAGAATGCCCGTGACGCGTGCTATCGATCTCATGATGAAGAAGGGACGGAAATCAGTTTGGGACCCGGGCGTCGTGCTTGCCGGCGACGGCCACGCGGCGGCGACGTCGGGGAGCAGTGGGGGACGGGGGCGGAGGTCAGCGCTTGCGCGTGCGGGGGCAGAATGATGGCGCGGTCACAGGCGACAAGTCGGGGGCGGGCGTGCGGCTGCCAGGCGCGTGGCGCACGCAGCTCCGGCGAGCGGCCATGGCCGGGCCCCCTCCCTGCTCTGCTCTGACCCTAGGTAGGAGATGAACAGGGCTAGGTCTAGGGTTTGACTTTCTGTATTTTGCAAATTACTCCCAAAACTTGAACTGCACGGGAAAAACTCAGAATACCAAAGTTGTGCAGAAAAAGAAGATCTACAACTTTGTCAATAAGAACATTTTCAAATTCCAAACAGTTTTTGAATTATATTCGAAAACAGAAAAGGGAACACTTTTAAGATTTGAATAATTTCAAAATTACTTTTGATTTTATATAGAAACTTGAAAATCTATAAATACCAAAGTTGTTCCTCTTGACAAGATCTACAACTTTGATTTTTGGACCAAGTCCAAATTTTGAATAGTTTTTAACTTATTAAAAGAGGGGTAAAAACCAGGGTTTGGAATTTAGGGTTTTTCAAAGGGATTTTGAAATCTGATTTTTGATTTTGATTTTTGAACAACACAACAAAGCTTCAAGACACTAAACTGAACAAGAAATACACAAGACTAGGCACAGAGTTGAAATTACCATTTTTGCCCTTATAGGAAGATTTGGGCTTTAGGGTTTTTGAAAAGAGATTGCTACACAAGTACTAAGCAAACATAAATGCAAGGCAAGAATGATTAATGACTAATGATGATGACATGTCAGGTTAATTACATTTTTAAACACCCGAGGTGTTATAGCCTTCCCCCCTAAAAGAAATCTCGCCCCGAGATTCTGCGTCTTAAGAAGAAAAGGCAAAACCTTACATCTACAGAGTATCGAGAAAGTCGGGATAGTTCTTTGCCAAGAAGTCTTCAGATTCCCAAGTGGCTTCTTCTTCAGAGTGTTGGTTCTATTGGATCTTGTACCATCTTGTGGTGGTCCTCCGGGTAACACGGTCCTTGTAATCCAACACACGAACTGGATACTCAGAGTATGACAGATCAGGTTCTAACTCAACACCTTCAACAACTACCACATGTTCGGGCACTCGGAGACACTTCTTGAGTTGGGAGACGTGAAACACATTATGAACTGCTGAAAGATGATCGGGCAACCTTAGCTTATAAGCTACCTTGCCACAACATTCCAGAATCTCAAAGGGACCAATATAGCGAGGCGCTAACTTCCCTTTAACTCCAAAACGAGTGACTCCTTTGGTGGGTGAGACTTTCAGGTACACATAATCTCCAATTTGAAACTTCAGAGGTCGACGTCTTTTGTCGGCATAGCTCTTCTGTCGAGATTGCACAATTTTCATATTCTCTTGTATTTGCTTGACTTTTTCTTCCATATCTTTCACTAGGTCAACTCCAAAGAATTCTCTTTCTCCAGGTTCAGACCAACTGAGAGGTGTACGACAACGGCGACCGTACAGTGCTTCAAAGGGTGCCATTTTGATGCTCTCTTGGTAACTGTTATTATATGAGAATTCTGCCAAGGGCAAACAGTTATCCCAAGTATCTGCGAAGGTGAGCACACATGCTCTCAACATATCCTCTAACACTTGGTTGACTCGCTCAGTTTGTCCATCTGTTTGCGGATGATATGCCGTACTATGCAAGAGCTTGGTTCCAAGTGAGGTATGGAATGCTTTCCAGAACTTTGCGACAAACTGAGTACCACGATCAGAGACAATGGTCTTGGGTATGCCATGGAGTTTCACTATGTGGTTCTTGTACAAAGTGGCATATGTGGGGACGGTGTAGCTGGTTTTGACTGGCAGGAAATGAGCTTGCTTAGTGAGGCGATCCACGATCACCCAGATGGAATCAAAACCTTTTGGTGTCTTTGGTAGTCCATTGATAAAATCCATACTGATATCGTCCCATTTCCAAGCAGGTACAGGTAAAGGTTGCAATTCTCCTCCGGGCCTCATGTGCACGGCTTTGACTTTCTGGCAAGTATCACACTGAGCGACATACCGGGCGATCTCAATCTTCATCTTTGTCCACCAGAACCTTTGCTTCAAGTCCTGGTACATCTTGTTGCTGCCGGGGTGGATGGAGAATCTAGTCAAGTGTGCTTCATCAAGGATTAACTTTCTTAACCCAGGCACTTTAGGAACTACTAACCGATTCTTAAACCATACTACTCCTGTATCATCAATCCTGAAACAATCAGCCTTTCCGGATTGGACCTTTTCGATGATGTGCTTGATTCCAGGGTTATCTTTCTGTGCAGCGATGATCTGCTCTTTGATAGGGGTTTCTATTCTGATATTATTCAGAGTTCCTTGTGGAATCATTTCAATATTTAGCCTTTCCAGCTCATAACACAAAGAAGAATCATAGGGTTTCATCATCAGACAGTTGCAATATGACTTGCGACTGAGCGCATCGGCAACCACATTCGCCTTACCCGGATGGTAATGCACTTCAAGATCATAGTCCTTAATTAACTCAAGCCATCTTCTCTGTCTCATATTCAGCTCTTCTTGAGTGAAGATATACTTCAGGCTTTTGTGATCAGTGTACACATTACAGGTACTGCCCAACAGATAATGATGCCAGATCTTTAAGGCATGCACTACTGCTGCTAACTCGAGATCATGAGTTGGATAATTCTCTTCATGTCGCTTAAGCTGTCGGGAGGCATATGCGATCACTCGACCTTCTTGCATCAAAACACAGCCCAAACCAGTACCAGATGCATCACAGTAAACATCAAAGGGCTTTTCGATGTTCGGCTGGGCTAGCACTGGTGATGTAGTTAACAGTTTCTTCAGAGTTTGAAAGGCTTGCTCACAGGCTAGTGACCAGACAAACTTCACAGAATTCTTTACTAACTCAGTGATAGGCTTGGCGATTCTGGAGAAATCCGGAATGAATCGACGATAATATCCAGCCATTCCCATAAAGCTGCGGACTTGGTGAACAGTGGTAGGTGGCTTCCAATCCAGAATGTCTGCCACTTTACCAGGGTCAACTGACACACCTTCAGCGGATAGGACATGACCAAGAAACTGTATCTGATCTAACCAGAACTCACATTTACTGAACTTGGCATACAACTGATGTTCTCTGAGACGGGATAGAACGATACGAAGATGTTCGGCATGATCTTCAGGGGTTTTTGAGTAGACAAGGATGTCGTCAATGAACACGACCACGAATTTATCAAGCTCTGGCATGAACACAGAGTTCATGAGGTACATGAAATGAGCAGGGGCATTGGTCAAACCGAAGGACATGACCAAGTACTCATATAGGCCGTATCTGGTGGTGAAAGCTGTTTTAGGAATATCTTCAGGACAAATCTTTATTTGGTGGTAGCCAGATCTGAGATCGATCTTGGAGAATACTTTGGCTCCAGCTAACTGGTCAAAGAGAAGATCAATACGAGGCAAGGGATATTTATTTTTGATGGTGACCTCATTGAGTGGGCGATAATCAATGCACATTCTGAGAGTCTTGTCTTTCTTCTTTACAAAGATTGCAGGACAGCCCCAAGGAGACGAGCTTGGGCGAATGAAACCCTTGTCCAACAAATCTTGTAATTGGATTTTTAGCTCTGCCAACTCTCTGGGAGGCATTCGATAAGCTCTGCGGGATATAGGAGCAGTCCCAGGCTTTAGCTCTATGGCAAACTCAACATCACGGTCAGGAGGCAGGCCAGGTAAGTCCTCTGGAAAAACATCAGAGAATTCACAGACCACGGGGATGTCTCTGGTTTCCAGAACATAGGCGGTGTTCAAAAGTGTGGCTGCTGGTTTTTGAGGCATTGGGAGTTGGAGAAGGAGTTTGGAGGTACTGTTGGGAATGTCCACTCTCACAACTCTATTCAGGATGTCGATCATGGCTTTATACTGACACATCCAATTCATGCCTAAAATGACATCTATCTCCTGATCACGTAGCACTATCATGGTGGTAGGAAATACATGTTCCCCCAACATTACTGGTATACTGCGAATCACTTCCTTAGTACTTATATGCCCTCCAGGCGAAAATATGCAGAAACTTTCTTTCAAATCCTCAATTGATATCTCATGCTTGATGACAAAAGTACGACTGATGAAGGAATGCGATGCACCAGAATCAAACAACACAACTGCAGGATGATTGGCAACAGGAAACCTACCGATCATGACGGGCTCTCCTTCTGGGATGTCGCCGACAGTGGTGTAGTAGACTTGCCCGTGCTTCTTGATAATCTTGCCCTTCTGAACATGCTGCTGCTGTGCACGGTGCTGCTGCTGCTGAGATCCTCCAGGATTCTTCTGAGTATTCTGGGCATACCTCTTGGGCTTTGGGCACTCACGAGACCAGTGACCAAGCTGGCCGCAGTTGTAGCAGGGATGGTTGTAGGCTGTTTGTGGAGTGGTGATACGAACACCTGGGGCGTTCGGCTGTGTGGCACTCTGCTGGTTGGCATTATGGGTGGTGGCCGCGGTACGGACGACCACTTGCTGGTTGGGGTAAGGTAGGCGATTTTGGTGGTGACTGGGGTGGTGTATGATCCTCTGGCGCTTGTGACCGCCAGAGAAACTGCTGGATCCTGCTTTCTTCTTCTTCTTTTCCTCTTGATACTGACGGTTGCTCTCTTCAAAAGCGACAGCCCGGTCAACAGCATCATGATACGAACCGGTCAGGTTATTGGACAGACTTCTGCGGATCTTAGGATGCAGACCTCTAAGGAAACAATCCCTCTTCTTTTCATCTGTGTTGACATACTCTGAGGCATACTGGCTAAGATGGTTGAACTGACCCACGTACTGCATTACTGTGGAGTCCTTCTGCTGCAGTGCCAGAAACTGATCAAGCTTCATCTTCATTAATCCCGAAGGGATGTGATGTGCACGAAAAGCGGTGCAGAACTCTTCTCAGGTCAACTGATGACCTTCTGGCTGGGCAGCCAACAGGTTGGCATACCAAGCGCTTGCTGGACCACGAAGCTGCTGGGAAGCGAACCGGGGCTTCTGGATGTCGGTATAGCGGAGAAGACTGAACTTTTGCTCCATAGTGCGGAGCCAGTCATCAGCTTCCAGGGGTTCATCTGCTTTGGTGAAAACTGGTGGACGGGTCTCGGTGAAATCCACATATGTAGTCTCACGGTTGATGTCGTGACGACCACGGTGACCATTGTTCTGCTGCCCCTGATTTTGAGCCATCAGGTTAGCAGCGGCTGCCAAGGCTGCAATGGCATCTGCCAGGGTAGCAGGAACAGGTGGAGGGTTTGGAAGGTTGGCATCATCAGAACCTCCAGCTCCAGTGCGAGTGTTCACAGGCATCTGTTAAGCAACTTGGAACTTAGCATTCATAGATGGGGTTCTGAAACAACTGACTGATAAGCTTCACTGATACAAAGGTTGATAGATTGATAAAGATGACTGACAGATAACAACGGACTGATAAGGGGAAAAAGGTACGAAAAGAAAGATATAGACTGACTTAACAAAAGACAGACTAACGCTCCCAAACCTAGACTAAGGTTTTAGGTAAGCAGGTGGTACAGACACACGGGATCTCCATCTCCTAAAGACGGGTCTAGTCCTCATCGATGATGATCATTTCTTCATCGTCGTCTTCTTCGAGGATGAGCTCAGGCTCTTCCTCCTCGTCCTCGTCTTCAGCGTGGACGTCCTCAGCAGGTTCAACTTCTTCGTCCACGTCTGGCTCTTGTTCCACATCGGGTTCTTCCACTACTCCGTCCTCAGGGTCTTCCATAACCGGGGGTACCAAGGGGTGGAGTTGATCATACAGCTGGTGCACTTCCTCATGAAGCATATCATTGAACTGTTCAATCTGAGCTGTGTACTGCTGCAGTCCGTGGAGCTCGGCTCTGGTGACGTCCTCGCGGATCCAAGCATCATTGCGCTGCTCGATAGCGCGAACCGTGTTCCGGTTGGCCTGCTCCAGGGAAGCTCGTGCCTCATAAAACTCCAGGCGTGAGTGGTAGAAGTCATGCTCCAAGTTCTTCAGCTCAGCCTTCAGATCCTTGATCTCCTCCTTCAGGTTCTTACGGGTGCGGCGGGGAAAGCGACGACCATTGGAAGATTCGGCAGTCTCTTCTCCAACGCGAGGTGCCAGCTGGTGGCGTGGCACACCATGCGGTCCAGTCGACTTGCGGGCAGTCAGCTTGATACGGGCCATGTCTGGACAAGATTAGATGGATGAGAAAGGCTAGCAAGAACAGGTAAAAGCATACTACCCCAACGAACTTAGAGAGGATGTTAACTTAAGTGATTATGACATGATGCATGAATCGTTCCTACGGAACAAAGCAATGCAATAAATAAATAAGGTACATAGGGCTTAAAATATGTTGTTCCACTAGCTAGTGTTGCCATATGAGAGACAAGATGAGAGAAGCAATTTGGACTCAAAATAGTCAAGTTTAGTTTGTTTGGACTCAAAAGGTCTTTTGAAGTTTTCGCAAAAATGAACACTGCAACGTTAAAGTGAGATGCTCCGATACCACTCTGCGACGGAACGGCCCTAATCTCATGGCCCACGTGTCCCTGTCAACCTCTGACAGCCGAACCTATGTTCCATGTGATTAAGACCTGTTCGCCACCGGGCTACATCATTGCCCAATGTCCGCAGGATCATCTCACAATTCGGTTACAGCATTGCATACTTTTACAAATAATATCGGAATAAAGAGCGGAAGACTTAAATAACAATAGTTTTACAAAGCAGGGTTCCAAATAGAAATTAAGGTGCAGTTATTACAAACCAAGTTCTGATAATAGAGATAGACATAGGCAACATAGTGGAGAACAACAAAGATACTTATAATCACCCAGCCCGAGGGTGTACAACTATTCTTCGGCCTCATCGGCCTCTTCCTGGACGATGGTCACGCAGCAGGGTGCAAGACACATCGGGGACTCTGTCATACCTGCAGCATGGGTAACAAACCCTGAGTACTGGGGTACTCAACAAGACTTACCCGACTAAGAAAAAGGGAGAAGACTCAGGAATGAGAGGCTTAGGGTAGTCAAGGTAAGGTTTAAGCAAGATCAAGTATTTTGCAGAAAAGCATTTTTGTAAACCTTATTTTATTTTGGAAAGATTCAGCATTCCTCAATTCTTCATCGTTCATGATTCATTTTACATTTCAAAACATTCCTAGTTGAGAACCACTCTCCGTTGACAGTCAGTGGACCAAGTCTCCATAACCGAGGAGCAACGTTAATCCGGATAAATAATACTCAGCTGAGGATCCCTATCCACACTGCATATGTAGCACCCAAGCTTGCATATGCCAACTCGTCTACCACTATTCCTCCAAGATTGGGCCCGGTCCTACGCCACCCGGAAGTACAGTACACCACTCCTATCCAGGTACGACGACCACGTGGGTACATGCTACTTCCGCCATCTCTCCACTCCAGTGCGCGGTTGTCGGTCCAATAAAGGATTCCTCGGAGCCAGAGCTTTCCGAAGTATGTGAATAGTTACAAGTCTTGACCAGCAGGCCCCCATACGGATGGTCCCTAAAGTTTTTCCGTCAGCAACAAGCACCTCGGGACTCTAACCCAAGAGTACAGGTCCTGTCGGTTTTTCAACCCTGTCCCGGTCGGTGTCAACTGTTGAGTCCCGGACTACAACATGACGGCACCGTACGCTCGGACAACCTCTCCTCGCTGTTGACTAGGTATGGATCAGATACTTAGCCAACAGGCAGGGAGTAAAGCCAAATGCCCATAAATGTTCTTTAAGTGATCACACTTTTGAAATTGGCATTTTATTGCAAAGTCTAATTCAATAAGCATTGCTAAGCATTTTTCAAATACTTTTGAAAAGCAGGTATCGGGTGTATCAGTGGTCAAGGTGGATAGTGCATCAATTAGGATAGCACACAACTCCTATAAACCTAATGCAATAATTTAACTCAAAAGCATTTAAGGAAAACATTTTATAAATCCAAGGAAAGGGGTTAAATGCACCGGGGCTTGCCTTGAAGAGCAAAGAGGGCAAGCTCGAGGGCGGCAGGGCAGTTGTCGGAGCTCGGGGTAGTGTGACACCCCAATTTTAAGAACAAAATTGGAGCACAATATATGTATGCCAGGATCAATTTTCATACATATATCCACATCATAGTAAATATCAAAACAATGCTTTATTAATAATATCGAACTTTGTTACATAAATGACCCTCGGGTCTGAAATAAAAAGTACAGACTCTCATGATAACGAACTCTAATGAGGACTCTGATGTAGATGCGGAAATCTGGACTCCATCTCCACAGGAAGGTCGACCGGGGGTAGCGCCATCCTAGTACAGGTCGTCAGGGTCGTAGCCTCCGTCTTCTAGATACTCCTGCTCCTCGTACGTATAGTCTCCAGCGTCTGGGTGGGGTAGCAGGGGGACAAAGAGGAAGGGTGAGTACATCGAAATGTACTCCGCAAGTGTAGGAAATATATGCTTATGAGGCTAATAACAAAGGTAGACTAACTTTGTTTGACTCAAGCGCCTAAAGCGACACACCCTATTAATCCTATTAATCCTATGCACCTATTTACTAGGTTATAGCCACAGATACTGTAGAAAAGTAACAACACTCGGAGTCGCACAGAGCAAACCACACTCGGAATCACACCGAGTAACCAACACCTGAAGTCCATCAGGCAACCGCACCTGAAGTCCATCAGATGACCCGAACCCAAAACCAACCAGTAACCAACTAATCTCGAAGAAGTCCAAGCCCGCTCGTGACCGTGAGCACGGCTGATATATCAGTTTTACGCTCTGCAGAGGTTGCACATCGTTACCCATGAGTCGTGCAGATCCCGTCACGCTAAACACTGCCAAGGTGCATAGCAGGTTGCACTGCAAGGCCTTTACAAAGTCCCCTCCAAGTCCGTTCCACACGTACCTCTAAGGTTTCACCCCGTACAAAGGTCTATGACCCCCAGGGCCCCCTCGTGAGCCACTAAAACAAACCCCGTGTGGACCCTCAACTTAAAGGTTGCTAATTAATTAGCCAGGTCCAGCCCATCCAGATCTCATGGTTGCACTGTTTTGCCGGGTTACTTGTCCAAGAACCGGGTCCTAGGGATCCAGGCAGGATAAATCTAGCACTCGCCCAGAACCAAAAACCAAAATCAGCTGCCGAGTCCCACGGCACAAAACCACCGGTACGGGTCCATCCTGCCGGATTTACCTAATAACCATGTTACTACAAAATTACCATGTCCACATTCGTTTCATAGTTCATTAATCAAGATTATAAACATTTTAACTCCCATCCCAACCATGACTGCTGGGCTAAGCAAGACACCTACCCGAACATCCCAAAACAGGCGACAAGGATAATATAAACAAATTCTAGTAAACCCTAACATGGGATTCAAATTAACGACAAGCATGCAACTACAAGATCTAACTACTCTAGTACCAAAAGTAAAATAAAGTAGGTGCAAGATGTTCAAGGACACTTGCCTTCGGACTGGGTCGAATCAACTGGGTCGCAAGGATGGTCTGAAGCGTCCTCATACTCCGCACTCTCTGGCCCAAGCAACATACATGGCACAATACATAGAAATAAATAACAGTACAACAAACAGTAAGGAAACAGTAAACTAATAGATCTACTGCGTAGAGAACGAAATTATGAATCTAACGCAAGTTGAATGGGTCGAATCAGAGTCAAAACGCAAAAGTTATGGGCATTTGAAGTTGAGTGGCAAATTTGTAAATCATTTGAACTCATTTTGTATTTAGAATAAATCAAAAACTGAAAATGGCAGTCGGCTGGACCGGCCGTCAAATATCTGGAAACAGGGGGTCTAGATCAAAATAAAAGGAAGACTCATAAAACAGGGACTGGACAGCGGGTTGGTTAAGCGAAAGGAAGGGGGATTTTGTGCAAAAACGCCAGGCCGGCCGGCACTGTCCTGTGAACCCCGTCCATAGCCCGTGGACCGGCTGCTGGAGTGCTAGGGTCCATGGTGAACCATATGGACTGTGCCTCGTTTCTGCAGAAGTGCGGGGGTGTGTTTGCAAGTCTACCAAGACTCAGTTAATAGTGCGGTCGGAGTGCGGGTTTATTCGTGAGTAGATCGAGGGATCTTTTGCCAAATGACCATGACCGGTCTGTGCTGGCGTGCAACTGCCGACGTGGCGCAGACGTGGCGCTGACGCGCTGCTGCGTGGCGCTCGCCTATTGGCTCGGTGTGCTGCGCGGGCAGTGGTCGCGTGAGCTGGCCCCCGGTGGACTGAGTCCACGACGTCGAGTGGCCGGTGCATACCAGTTCACTTGCAGGTTCTAATCTCGGCCATCCGAGATGGATCCGACGGCCTAGGACTAATAGGAAGAACAGGGTGACCGCCAGCGGGGAAGGGCACGGCGGCGCCTGGGCTCTACATGGCGGCGCCATGGGAGGGACTCGCCGGGGTGCTCGGATCGAGCCCTAGAGACTAGTAGAGACCTAGGAGGCCGGTGGGAAAGGAAGCAGAGAAGATGGCGAGCTCACCGAGGGGTTTCGCACGGCGGGAGGATGCTCGGGGAGACGTAAACGATGGCGGAGTCGGGAGGACTGGTTCGGGATCCGGCGCGGTCGATGCCGGGGAGTTCCTGGCGCCGGTTCACGCCGTGGTTGGTTCCCTTGGATGCCCCGTGTGTCTGCGATGCCAGGGAAGGGAAGAGCGATACCGGTGATGGCCTCTGCGGGGTGGAGTCGAGCTCTCGTCGAGCTCGGCAATGGCGGCGGTGTTTCGGTGAGATGCGAGAGAGGCCACGCGTGGAGGTGCATCGACTTTTGTAGACAGAGGGAAAGTGGTGTGGCGGCGCTATCCCGATTGGTTGGACTGGGGCCGGAGGGTTCGGAAGAGCTGGTTGCGGGCGATGATAGCAGATGCTATCCGTGAGGAGGGGAGACGCGTGCGAGAGGGAGGGGATAGACCCGACCGGCGGGGTCCGTCTGTCAGCCACTCAGGGCGTCCTGGCGAGTGGGGCCGTGTCGCAGCGACTGCGGGGAGGGGACGCGTGCGGCGAGCGTGCAGTGGGGTGGAGTGCGCGCGGTTGGGCCAACTGCGGATGGAGGCAGGGAGGAGAGGGCTGGGCCGGCGATGTGGCCCGATAGGCGTGGGCGGGGAGGGGAAAACAGGCCGGCGTGGGTTGGAGACGAGGTGGGCCGCGGGAGAGGGAAAAACCAAGCGGGCCGCAGATGAGTGGCCTAGGCAGTGGGATGAGGGGAGATGAGGTCCAGTTAGCACTTTGCCTTTCTCTTTTTCTTTTCCAAGTTTTGCAAATCCTTTTTAAAAGCAGATTTCAAACCCATTTCAAAATCAAATCAGTTTTGAAAACTTTTGAAAATATTTTCCCTAGGTTTTAGAAATAAAATTTGAGTTTAAATTTGTAAAATTTTCATAAATCTTTTATTTGCTTTCTAAATAGAATAAATCCGATTCGCCCTATACGGGTTTAATAAAATCATTTACCACACAATAAAATATGCAATGGCATGAATGCAACATGAAAATGAGAAATAAATTTTATTTTCCTCCTCTAATAAACGAGCCAACCTATTTAATTTCTAATTCCTTTTATTAAATTGGGGAAAAATTAAATCAGGGTGTTACAGGTAGCCTCAGGGACAGGTTCGTCGGCGGCTGCCTCGATCTTGACGCCTTCTTCGGTGACTATACGAATGCAATGATGCATGCTCATGAGTATGCTAGTATGAACAATGCAACACAGGACATACAACATGAACCTTAATCACCTTTTCTGTTTTTCTTAATTATTTAAAAAGGTCATTTTATGCAGTTGCTCCAAAAATTACCAAATTAATCACATAAGTTCATTATGGTGTAGATAGATGGCAAAACAAATTTCATAATTTTTGGAGGTCATTAAGGTGCTCAAATAAAATCAGACATCAATTAACAAACGACACTATTTAACAATTAAAATAAAGGCTCAAAAATCAACTTGTTCCAAAAGACTTCAAAATTTCACCAGAGACTAAACATGGCATAGGAAGCTCACAAAAATTTATCTCATGATTTTTGGAGTTATAAATGATTTTCTAAAAATCCAAAACCATCCATTTATTAATTAAAAGAGGGATTTTACATTTTCAAATTCTTGCAGAAAAGTCAAGTTTCATATTTTTATAAAATACTACATAGTATAAAGACTCAACTGTAAAATTTTCAGAATTTTTAGAGCAATACAGAAAATCATACAAAAAGATGAAATAACAAGACTATTCATATTTCTGAAAAGGAAAAGAGCACTGAGCTCGAGTCGGAGCGGGCTCGACGTCGAGGCTCGAGGCTCGGCTGAGAAAACAGAGGCTGGGCTCACCGAGAGTCAGAGGCAAGGCTCGGCGAGGCGGATGGATAAGAGGGCTCGACGGCGAGGCCTCGGCGGGTTCTCTTGCGGCTAGCCTCTCGAGGGTGGCCTCGGCTCACTCGAGGCTTGGGGCTCGGTGGAAGTTGCGATTCGCCCGAGGCTGAGGCTAGACTCGGCTGCTTCGAGGGGCGGGGTTCGAGGATGTGCTCGAGGGTGTGGCTCGGGAACGCACTCGAGGGTAGTGCGATTCGCCCGAGGCTTGGGGCTCGATACGGTCGAGGGTGCGGCTCGAGGAAGGAGACGACCGCGGCGGCACTCCGGCGATCCGGCGACCCTGTACACCAGGCACGGCCACCAGTAGCCGGTTAGGGGCGCAAGAAGGCAAGGAAGATGAAGCAGGGGTCAGAGAAAAATGATCATGGCCGGAGAGTGGGGATTTCCCGAACCCGAGCTCACCGGTGTTTCGCCGGAGTTTGGGAAGATGGGGTTACGCCGGGCGATTGGAGGCGGCGGAGGTAAAATTGAGGGGCTGGGAAGCTTCGCGAGCTCAAGGCGGAGCTTCTGGGCTAGGTGGTGGAGCGGCGGAGACTCTGGAGTGAGCTGGCGACGGTGGTGGGGTGAGTGCGGAGCTCCGGCCGGCCGGCGGGTCTTTTATAGCCGCGGCCAGGGGCCGTTAGGGAGCGCGCGGGGGTGGATAAGAATGCCCATGGCGCGTGCTATCGATCTCATGATGAAGAAGGGACGGAAATCAGTTTGGGACCCGGGCGTCGTGCTTGCCGGCGACGGCCACGCGGCGGCGACGTCGGGGAGCAGTGGGGGACGGGGGCGGAGGTCAGCGCTTGCGCGTGCGGGGGCAGAATGATGGCGCGGTCACAGGCGACAAGTCGGGGCGGGCGTGCGGCTGCCAGGCGCGTGGCGCACGCAGCTCCGGCGAGCGGCCATGGCCGGGCCCCCTCCCTGCTCTGCTCTGACCCTAGGTAGGAGATGAACAGGGCTAGGTCTAGGGTTTGACTTTCTGTATTTTGCAAATTACTCCCAAAACTTGAACTGCATGAGAAAAACTCAGAATACCAAAGTTGTGCAGAAAAAGGAGATCTACAACTTTGTCAATAAGAACATTTTCAAATTCCAAACAGTTTTTGAATTATATTCAAAAACAGAAAAGGGAACACTTTTAAGATTTGAATAATTTCAAAATTACTTTTGATTTTATATAGAAACTTGAAAATCTATAAATACCAAAGTTGTTCCTCTTGACAAGATCTACAACTTTGCTTTTTGGACCAAGTCCAAATTTTGAATAGTTTTTAACTTATTAAAAGAGGGGTAAAAACCAGGGTTTGGAATTTAGGGTTTTTTAAAGGGATTTTGAAATCTGATTTTTGATTTTGATTTTTGAACAACACAACAAAGCTTCAAGACACTAAACTGAACAAGAAATACACAAGACTAGGCACAGAGTTGAAATTACCATTTTTGCCCTTATAGGAAGATTTGGGCTTTAGGGTTTTTGAAAAGAGATTGCTACACAAGTACTAAGCAAACATAAATGCAAGGCAAGAATAATTAATGACTAATGATGATGACATGTCAGGTTAATTACATTTTTAAACACCCGAGGTGTTACAGTAGTACCGGCCTAAACAGACCGGTAGTACCGGCTGTCTTCTGGTATTAGTTTTTAAGTTTTGAGTTTCAGATTTTTAGAATAACCTATTCACCCCCCTCTTGGCTGATTTGATCCTTTCATTCCTCTTCGTCGGATCTGCTGCCGTGGGGCTCCTCATCGGATCTACTGTCGTGGGGCTCCAGCTCACTGAATCTGCGTGTGCTAGGTTGGAGGCCACGCCAGTCGCACTCGCCGCTAGGTCATGCCGGGCGCTCCCACACCTGCCCAAGGGCACGCCAGCCATGCCCGCCCCCATGCGATGTTGTGCCCTCGGCGTGGAGGTCGCACCGGCTGTGCGAGCCACACCCGCCGCTAGGCTGTTGTCCTATACCAGCCATGGCCGCCTCCACGTGAGGCTGTGCCAGCCGTCGTCGGCTGCGCCAGCTACCGCGTGAGGTCGTGTCAGTCGGGGTGGAGATCGGCCCTGCTAAAGGAGAAGAGAGGGAAGCTCTCTCTCTCTCACACACACACATACCCACACCTTGAGGCTGAAACCTAGGAGTTTCTCAGCGAAAGCTTGGCTTTTACCTGCCTTGAACCTTTCATTTTACCTGCCCAACCTAGGATTTTTCTTGTCTACAACCTGGGCTTTTACCCGCATGATATGGCAGTAGCTGTTTAAGAATTGTAGATATGGTAGTAGCTTTTTAGGAATTGTATATGGATCTTATGATGTGGGCTAGTTGGACCCGATTGGCCCGTTATGCCATAACCGTCAATAATTTGATTGATTCTTTTTTTTACAGATTTTTGTCCCATTCGTTTCTGCTGATCACTGGTCCTTGGTTGTGTTGGAACCAGATTTAAAGGTTATAACTGTACTTGATTCCTTGTATGACTTGGAGGAATCCACAAAACGTCAGAAAGGACTGGTTAGATATTTTCAACATCAAATGACTTGCAAATAAAATATATGATACTGTTTCGTTACACCCTAAGCTGCAGCAACTGATCCATTGCACTCTTGCAGATAATCGCACTGACACACTTTCTTTCTTCAAAAGGCCTAGATTTTACTAACTGCTTACCTTCAACACCAAGAGTTCTGAAGCAAAATAACGTGTAAATTTTCAGCTATTTCCTAATGTCATACTTTATCAAGTTATTTGCTAATTTCATAAAATCTGTGCTCAGGTTCTTATTTCTGCAGTAATGATTGTGGTTTTTATACACTACTGTACATAATGAGATATAAGGATGGAAACTACATGAACATTGGTGAGGTTAGTCCTGCCTTTTCTGTAGCAAGTCACAAGCTTTGGTAACTGGGCAACTCTTATCATATTTCTCTTGTAGATTAGATTCTGTTGATTGTGCTCATTGTTGATAAAAATGCAGGACGAAATCCTCATGTGTTGCCAACAAACTGCATGGTTCCTCCTTGAGCACAAAGATAACATATTGAGAGGCGCATTTACATACAATCATTCGTTGGAAGATAAAGATGCAAGAAAAAAGAAACAAAAGGTAGGAGATTACCAGCGTAGGATTTTACCTGTCTAGAACCTGGGTTGTTACCTGCCTAACTTGGGTTTTGCCTGCTTGCAACCTGGTTTCATTGTTTGAATTGAACATGAGAAGAATGACAAGGATGGGGAGACATCAGGTGGGCAAAAATCAGATGATGGGGATGCGGGCAGCGTGGAAGAAGATGACAGGGATGGGGGACATCAGGTGGGGAAAGATCAGGTGATGGGATGGGGACGGGGAAGAATTAGAGAGAGAAAGGATGTGGACGGGAAAGAATCAGAGAGAGAAAGATCAGATGATGGGGATGAGGGCGGGGAAGAATCAAAGAGAGCCAAGAATAATAATAAGAAGTCGTTAAACGGAAGAACATAAAGGCATTGCAAGCTAATGCAAGTAAAAATATGGTAGCCCAAAGAGACAACTCATTGGTCTCTCCTTTCGATAAAAAAGATATTTGGACCCAAAATCTGGTTGATGAACAATTGGAATTGCAACTCTGGAAAAAGACAATTGGCAGTGAAGAATACGTGAGGTAAATTTTTTACTTGTTGATGTTGCTTTTAGTTCAATAGTTCTGAAACTTGCACTGATAATGATTTATTTCTATTTCCAACACCGGTGTTGTTCTCATGAGTCTTCATAACAAAGTAGTGAACGATTCTTGGAAGCTTTCAGGATCTGATATTTCCAAAAGTTTTGGAACGGGAGGTTTCTATGAATACATGGTGATGTCGATGTATGTAAGCTGTCTCATTGATGATGAAAGTTATCATAGACCAAATACTATGGGTTACAAGATCTTCCTATATCCTTAAATTTCTGTAAGTGAAAATTTTGTGTGCACTTATAATGTGTTTTTATCCTCATTGATCTTTTTTTTCTGTGCACTTATGTTGGATGTACACCTGCCCAACCCTCACACTAGGTGCAGGGATAAGGCGAGGGTAGCCAACTGTCGAACGGAGGGCGAGGGTTTGGAACAATTGAATGACCCTGTTTCTTTCCTTCCTTCCCGAATCATCATCTTTACACTGTTCACTCCTTGGTATTTATAGGGAATACCAAGGGACACCGATCAATTTACAAAAGGGTACAAGAAAGATTCCCCAGAGCAATACAACGGAGGGGTAGAATCGTACAAACACAGATAGCGCGAAAACCCTAAATCCTCCTTCCCCGGGCCGCCGCCGTCCGACCTGTGCACCCCCTCGCGGGAACATGGGAATCAACCCCGTGTCTGTAGAGTTGTTGCCGTCATGGCGAAGGTCTGCGTTCGCTCGCTGCCCGACGAGTCTCCATGCTCCCTGCACGCGAAGGTCAGAAAGCGATACGCAGCTCGTGTTAGCAGCGAAGGTTTCCCTGAAGGTTTCTTGGGGGTGCGAAGGTTGTCTCCTTATGATAGCTCGCGTGTTGTCACTGCCGAGGGTCCCTTCCCCCAACAGTAGCCCCTCGATAACTTGGATCAAGTAACGGTCCTTGGGCCCGAGCAACGTTCCTTGGTAAGGAAAAGAAAAGTGGCCCTCGGCAGCGACGCCTGTGACTGCTTGTGGGCGGGGCCGTCAGGTTTGTTTCGTTTTTTGTGCCGTGTTTTTGGGGATTGTGTCGATTTTCTTGTTTTCCGCTGCTCACCCTCTGCCTATAAATAGATGGGGTAGGTGAGCTAGTTGTAACTGTGTCGTGTCTTTTCTTTAGCCTTCTTGCTGTTGCGATCTGTTTGTTGTGAAGGTTTTTTAGTTTTTTAGTTCCAGTGAAGCCTTTGCGAAGGTCTTTTGTTTTTTAGTCATGGCCAGGTTGAAACAGACTGCTCGTCCGGCGTCTCCAACTGCCGCCGGTGATGGGGTGACCTTCGAATTTGGTCTTAGTCGCGTTAGTGGTTCGGATCTGGCGTCCTATCTTAGGCGAGGCTGGGTTGAGGAGGGGAGAGCGAGGGCCAGCGGAGGGGAGACTGTCCCGAAGCCTAGGCCTGATGAGGTGGTGGTATTTGAAGAGTTTTTTTGTAGGTGGTCTTCGTTTTCCAGTGACTTCCTTCATGACTTTGGTTCTTCAGCGATTCAATTTGAAGTTTCATCAGTTGACTCCTTCTTGCTTCACAAAGCTCTCTATATTTGTTTGGGCGTGCCGCTCTCAAGGTGTTGTTCCGCACGTCGAGGGTTTCGTGCATACCCACCGTGTCCATATGCAACCTCGGAAGATCACTGATGGTGAAGGTAACACCAACTTGGGACAGTTTGCTGTGTACACCTTTTGTCACCGCGCTGGCTTAGGGCTTCCGGTGCAAGCTCAGAAGAATAAGTGGACAAGCGGTTGGCAGGAATTTTGGTTTTATTACAAACTTGGCGATGCTGCGGGGCTTTGCGGAGACCTTCCAGTTCTTGGAGATGTTTCTGCCGATGCTTGGATGACTGAGGAAGCGCATGCTGCTGTTGATAGCCTCAGAGTGGTTGCTCGCTCTCAGTGTGCTCGGGATCTAGTTGAGGAGTATTGTTGTGCGAAGGTTTGGCCTCTTAGCCGAAAGCAGTCCTGGTTTGAGGTTGAGGATGATTCATTGTACGAGAAGAGAGGTTTGAAAAAACTGAAGTTGGATTTGTATAAAATCTAGGAGGCTACACTTAAGAAGTTTCCAAATCAGAAAAGTGGCGTCGAGGCTGTTCTAAGGCGGGTGCAGCAAAAAACGGAGGACCTAGTTGGAAAACTTACCACACTGGAAGTTAAGGCAATTCATGGCGTGGTGGGTAGCGGAGGTCGGGTTAACAGGATTTTTGATATGTTCGGCATTCCTTATCCCGATTGGCCGGCCCCCATGAGCGAGGATGCCCCTAAAAAGAGGAAACGCTCGTCCACCGAGGAGAAAGATGGTGCGACGGAGTCTAAAAGGGGGCGCGGCCGAGGCCGCGGTAGCGTTGGCGGTGGTCGAGCGAAAACATCGGCGAGCAAGGTCGCTATTGCGACGGCCGCCAGTGGCGCGTCGGGTTCTACGGCCTTTGCGTCGGGCCGAGGTGGCGCGAGGGTTGGTTCCGTTGCTAGTGAGCGCACGCCGCGTGTTGGGGGAATTAGCGCTCTTATTCAGATTTCTGATGACGAGGCTGCATCTGACGAGGAAGGTGGTGGTGAGGAAA
Source organism: Coix lacryma-jobi var. lacryma-jobi (assembly GCA_009763385.1). Classification (NCBI taxonomy): domain Eukaryota; kingdom Viridiplantae; phylum Streptophyta; class Magnoliopsida; order Poales; family Poaceae; genus Coix; species Coix lacryma-jobi. The sequence goes on from CM019824.1 coordinate 15,358,130, forward strand.
AAAGAAACGAGAAAGGGGGGAGCGCCGAGGGTAGTTCGTCTAACGATGATTCTGGTACCTCCGGAAGCAACTTTGGAGTTGGGGAAGAAAACTCTGGAGAGGATAGGCATGGGAAGAGAGTTGCTTCGCCTTCTGTAGAGTTGATGTTTTCTGCAGATGTGGGAGGGGTGCCTCGGGGCCTCGAGGCCGAGAGCCCCGAGTGCAGGTCGATACCCGAATTTGCTGGCTTGCATATTTGGGTTGGTGGTTTTGAGGCACCCGGTGATCTTGAAGCTGAGCGGACCCCAGACAAAAGGCCATATGGTGAAGCGAGCCGTTCGAGTCTTCCGTATTTTGCGAAAAAAATCGAAGTTTCAGACCCGGCGACGGAGCATGTCATTTGCAGTGTGATCCGGAAGAAAGGCGTTTTCTTGGTCGTATTTTTGGTCGTATTTGTGTGCCGGAGGCTGAGCTCCTTCTTGCCAACCAACCTATGGTCGATATTTTGGACGATGTTGATGTCAAGTTGGTGGAGTTGATGCTTTTAAACCATTCGGCCCGACGAAGGGCTGGTTATAACATGGATTATCTCTTGTTTTGAAATGATTGTGTTTCGAAACAATCTTCGGGGATTTTCATCGATGTAAGCGCTCTTGGTGAAGAGTCGCTTTTTTCGATGTTGATGGAAAAAGAAAAGTTTGGAGTTTTTCTTTTTTGGGGATTGTTGATTGTATTAAGGATTTGGATGCTGCCTCGTTAAAAAACCTTACGCCCCTTCGTAAGGAAAAAGAGTGCAACTCCTTTGTTTTTGTTACATAGTATGGTACTGGAAGGGAAAAATAGAAAGATGAAAAAACAAATTACATGTTGCGAGAGCTCGCTAAGGCTCCGCTATGGGTAGTATTTGAAGGACCGAGAAAGCACTAGCAAGGCGACCAGGGGGGGTGAATGGGAGCTCAAAATTTCTCTCAAAACTTTGGCCAAATGTCCCAAAAACAACCCCCGAAAGCTACGACTGAAAATGTGATGCCCACGACCCTTGGAAGAGGGTGGATGATCTCTAGGATCACAGCGAGGCACCACAAAGCGATAGCAAGCCAAACACCAAAAACACTAGCACAAGTTTGCCCCTTGAAAACCAAGTCCCGAACGTAGATTGAAGGCTACGTCGAGAGATCCCTAAATACCGATGCTAACAAGTAGCAAAGATACCTAGAGAGGTTACTTGGTTAACTATAGGACCAAACGAGAGGTCCGGAAACCAAGCGGAAAAGCCGGGAGAGCAAACGCACTAAAACGCAACCTTCAGCAGGATCCCGGACTGTCCGCCGGTACGGTCCCGGACTGTCCGGCCCTACTGCGGACTGTCCGCAAGCAGGTAGCGGACTGTTCGCCGGCTGAAAGTGCAAAACTGCACAGCTGCTGAAGTCCCCTGGTCGACTCGCGGACTGTCCGCTATCGACTACGGCGGACTGTCTGTCGGTCTAACAACAGCAAAGTGTCCGAGCCGCGCAGCCACTGACCAGACTGAAGCCCGACGCATGAACTGTCCGCGCCCCCAGTGGCGGACTATCCGCGGATGAACAGAGAGGGCGATTTTGGTCGCCCCTCTCACGAATCCTCCCAAATCCGAATCAAAACTCAATCCCACGTTCCCAAACTTGGAGAGAATGATCACGAGGTAGTTAGGAGACTATCCCCAAGAAATCATCCGCTCAAATTGATTCAATCACCGGGAAATCGAAAGGGGAGGAGTATGAACGAAAAAGCGCCACGAAAACAAAATCAACCTGATCTACTTGTTCGTGAGGAGTTAGATGAATTCCTTCAGTGGAAATGATCTCCTCACTATAAAGAACAAGTTGATTCAAACGGATTTCACAAAGATGCAATAGAGAGGGAGATCGAGTGATGGGAAAATCGTGAAGAAACGAAGAACGCGAAGAACATGAACAAAACACGAATCAAGTCATCGATCTGCAACCGTGTGGCTACCACACACTACAACAGTGAGGTTACGGCCTCACTTCCTCAAAATCTCCAGTACACAAAGGTATGGTTCTCTGCGGATCTCAGCTAGCTACAGCAGGGGATTGGGAGAGCAGGAAACCCTAGAAGCAAAGAGCAAATGACTGAGATAGAATGGGAGGAGGGTGTCTCCCTCTACTTATCTTAATTCTAATTCCTACTCTACCCCTCTCTAATTACAGAGCGAACCAGCTAAACCCTAGGGTTATTCTGGACCAACTCGAAGATGCTGGTGATCCGACGGCCACGCCCGCACAACTGGTAGCGTTGCCTCGACGCAACCTCACCGATTGCCGCCACGTGCCGCCACCGCTCCGCTCGTCCTTTTCACGGACTTCGCCCCCGGTTTTGAGGCCCAAACCGGGAAACCAGCCTTCACGACCAACCCCCGGTTTTGAGGCCCAAACCGGGAAACCAGCCGACCGTAGCCTGAGTTTTGTGGCCCAAACTCAGGAAACCCGCAGCACCTAGGTTTTGAGGCCCAAACCTGGAAACCGTCCTCAGCCCGAGTTTTGTGGCCCAAACTCGGAAACCATCTGCGCCCAGGTTTTGAGGCCCAAACCTGGAAACCGTCCACTCGGTGGTTTTTCTGTGGCTCAATCACCAAACCGAGCCGTAGAGGGGATGCACCGCCCGTGCACCCCGTCCACCGACACGTGTCCCCAGGTCCTCGACCCAAGCAACACCGTGCCCGCAAGTCTTCGCTCGTCGCTGTCCCAGGCTGTCAGCCACCACAGCTGATCCTCGGGCCACCGGTCCCTCAGTCCAAGTCTCACGTCCGCCCTTGGCCACTCTTGGTCCCTCGACACGACACGTCTCTACTCGACCTTCACCTTGCCTCTGATCACTGTATCCGTGCTCGACACCTGCACAACACAAGCCAAAGAACATGCGCATTATCCCAGTTGACAATCACTCATCACTCAGAGACTCGGCATACACCCATGTATCCACAATCTCCCTCTTGATGAGTGCATTGTCAACTACCAACACAAATCATAATAGAATAGAGGAAGGAAGGAAGAAGGAGAGAGAACTCGACCAAATGACCCAAAAGCATATCAAAGTCGAAGAAGGTCAAGTGGAAAGAGCAAAACAACTTGGTTCCCAAAGACATGGGCAATGGCTCGACGCAACCAAGCAAAACAAAGCTAGCCCTCAAGAAGAGGTAGAACTGGCTCAACACCGCTAGCAAGTACCAATTGATAAATCGAAGCAAAATGCTAGTCCCTCAAGATAGAGGCACAGAGGCTCAACACAACTAGCAAGAAAGCTCGATACCAAAACCTTACGGCCAACAAGAAGCAAAGCCCCTTAGTTGAACACAGGAAGGCACTCATGATTTGCCAAATTTCTACCCTTAGTTGAAAATGCACCATCAAGCAAATGCACCATCGTGTAAAATCTCCCCCCCTTAGAGAATGCACCATCAAAAGTGCTTGCAAGTCAATTTCTCCCCCTTCCGAAATGCATATGAGTCAAAATGCAAGTTAGCAGCTTCAGGAATATAGTCAAAAGAGTGCAAGGATGCTCTACACAGTAATACTCCAATGACTCAATCAACATCCATAAACTGCTAGCAAAGGCTCAAACTGATCACTATATACGAAATATGAACATATGAGCAAAGTGAGCAGTTTTAGCCAAAAAGGTATTCACCATCAAAAAAGCACTACACATGTATAGACAGGAAAACAACAAGTGTTAATCATGTATACAAGGTGAATTACCCCTAGCAAAGTTCAAACATCATGCTATAGAATGAAGCATAAACATGTGATTTCAATTATAAATCGGAGTTGCAGCGGTGAAATAACACAAGTTCAGAATTTAGCATGTGATTGCGAGAGGTTGAAAGCTTGTCATTGCCTAACTTTTCAACCGAGCGAAGCCTATGCAAATGCAATCAGAAGCTTAAAGCATCGGTTTCGGTCATACACTACACGGCTCAAGTTTAACTCAATGTGCAATGAGAAACAGTCTCGATACCGTGATGTGTTGACAAGCCATCCTGTCTCGATCTTTTTAATTCACTTAAAACTTGGTTCAAATTTTAGACAGAATATGAACATACCAAGCAAGTGAGTGACTCAGAACTAGAGACATAGCAACCTAGCATATATGAAAAGTACGAGTGAATTCAACACATCCTACACATGCTAGTTGCATATCTCAATGGTGATTTTTTTTCAAATTTTATGTTCTTTAAGCAAATTCACCATTTCAACAATAGCTCAGCTCACAACATGTATTAGTGATCAGAAAGAGCATAAGCTACAAGCATCAACATATAGCATCGGAGCATAATGAACAGAGCATAATTACACTAAAGATTATATACATGAAGCTCAGAATGTAAAAGCGTATGCAATGTAGAAAAGATGCTAGAAGAAACCAACGGAAAAACAAAAAGTCAGTTTATGGTACAAGAGCCAAAATTCTTCCCCATCTAAAAAGGGAAACACACACCAAGCTCACCTCTCAACCTAGCAAAAGTTGATTGGTCCAAAGGCTTGGTGAAAATATCAGCCAACTGATGATGAGTATCGACATGGCGAAGGTCGATATCACCCTTCTCATAGTGGTCTCGCAGAAAATGAAAGCGCACATCAATGTGTTTGGTCTTCGAGTGCAGCACGGGCTTCTTAGCAACGCTAATAGCACTCGTGCTGTCACAAAGCAAAGGAACACGAGAAAAGCTCAGACCAAAATCACGCAAAGTGGCCATCATTCAGAGTAACTGGGAACAGCAGCTAGCCGCAGCAACATACTCAGCCTCCATGGTAGACTGGACGACACTAGACTGCTTGCGAGAAGACCACGATACAAGAGAAGAACCAATAAACTGGCAAGTCCCAGAAGTGGACTGACGATCAATACGACAACCAACAAAATCGGCATCGGAATAACTACAAAGAGAGAGAGTGGAGGAAGCAGAATACCAAATCCCAAATTCTGGAGTGAAGGATAAGTACCTCATTATGTGCTTGACCGTCTGACGGTGAGAAGTGCGCGGCGATGACTGAAATCGCGCGCACAGACACACAACGAACTGGATGTCTGGGCGTGTCGCCGTCAGGTACAGCAGCGACCCAATCATACTTCGGTACTCCTTCTGGTCCACAGCTTCTCCATCCACATCCGCATCCAGGGCCGTCGTGGTCGACATAGGTGTTGGAAGAGGCTTGGCCTCACCCATGTCGAACTTCTTAAGGATGTCCTTGGTGTACTTGCCCTGGTGCACGAACATCCCTTCTCGGGATTGCTTGATTTGCAACCCGAGGAAAAACGTCAACTCGCCCATCATGCTCATCTCAAACTCCCTGCTCATAGTGTCTGCAAACTTGGCAACCAAAGCGTGAGAAGAACCACCGAAAATGATATCATCCACGTAAATCTGGACCAAGAGTGTGTCATTACCTTGCTTGAGGAGAAAAAGCGTTTTATCCACACATCCCATTTTAAAACCCTTAGCAAGCAAAAAGGTTTTCAACCTATCATACCAGGCTCTAGGGGCTTGTTTCAAACCATATAAAGCTTTGTGGAGTTTAAAAACATGGTTTGGAAACTTGGGATTTTTGAAACCGGAGGGTTGTCTAACATACACTTCCTCTTCTATGTAGCCGTTTAAGAAGGCACTCTTGACATCCATTTAAAAAAGTTTAAACCCTTTGGATGCAGCAAAAGCCAAGAGTATCCTAATAGCCTCCAAACGAGCTACAGGAGCAAAAGTCTCCTCATAGTCTATCCCCTCCTTCTGACTATAACCCTTGGCCACAAGTCTCGCTTTGTTCCTAACAATGTGGCCATCCTCTCCTTGTTTGTTTTTGAAAACCCATTTTGTCCCAATAGGATTACAGTCTGGAGGAGGTGGAACCAAAACCCAAACCCGATTTCGCTCAAAATTCTCTAACTCCTCATGCATGTCATTGACCCAATCCGGATCCGTCAAAGCGTGTCCAACATCTCAGGGCTCAAAATCAGCAACAAATACAGAATGTGCAAAGTGAGAGATTTGTGACCTGGACCGAGTGACACGTTCGTCGATGTTGCCGATCATCTGCTGAGGGGGGTCTTGGCGCTGAATGTGTCGTGGCGCCTCCCGAGCAGACGTGATCTCCCCCTCTACAGCAGCTGGTGCCTCCCCGGGTACAAAAGGTACTGCTCGAGGTGGTGGATCCCACGGCCCCCAAGAGGAAGAAGTGTCGGGGCCGTGAGTCGTAGTAGAAGCCGCTCCTTGCGGCACAGCAGGTGGAGGGGGTGCTGGATCATCCATACCTTCAGCGCCCTCATCCTCGTCATCAAAGAGAGGCTCAACAACCTCATGATCACCTGCACGCTCAAAACGAGAAGAAGGACAAACCATGGTCTCGTCGAAGGTGACATCGGATGTCTCCATGACTCGGTTAGTGTCAAGGTTAAGTACACGATAAGCTCGAGTGTGAGTGCCATAACCCAAAAACACACCGTCAGAAGAACGAGACTCAAACTTGTCCAAGTTGCCCTTTTTGAGTATAAAACAATGGCAACCAAAAACTCAAAAATAACTCACCTTGGGCAGTTTTCCAAAACGCAACTCATAAGAAGTCTTTTTCAAGAAAGCTCGGAGAAAAATGCGATTTGAAATGTAGCATGCAGTGCTCATAGCTTCGGCCCAATATCGCCTAGGAGTCCTATGCTCATCGAGCATCGTCCTGGCCATCTCTACAAGGGTCCGATTCTTCCTCGCTACAACACAATTCTGTGGCGGTGTGTAGGGGGAAGAAAACTGATGCTCTAAACCCAAAGAGTTACAAAACTTCTCAAAATCCGAATTCTTGAATTCGGAACCATTATCACTCCTAATAGCTCGCATCGAGTTCAAAGGGAACTCGTTCTGAAGACGCAAAATCAGATTGCGAGCAAAGGAGAAAGTCTCGGTCTTCTTAGCTAAAAAGAAGACCCACGAATATCTCAAAAAGTCATCAACAACAACAAGCACATACCACTTCCCCCCAACCGAGCTCATCCGAGCCGGACCAACAAGGTCCTGTTGGAAATATGCCCTAGAGGTTATCATAGAGATGATGATATTTCTATTGTATCCATGATTTATTATATGTTCATTGAATATCCATTAAAGACAACTTGTATTGATTGGCAATTATGTGAATTGTCTGTGAAACTCTTTTACTTGTATGGTTATTCGATAGTTGTCCCTGATCGGAGTTCATGTGAGGACACACATGAATATTAGATCAGCACATGTATTAGTTGATGACTATGTTTCACAAGTCATAGACATGGAGATGTCAAACTAATAATGTGGGCACATGTATGACATGGGGCTGGACTGACCCAACATGAGATGTTCTTATTATCTCTTTACACATCATATACGTTATATCCTTTGACCGGAGATTGTGGTATGTACTCAAGATATGAATTGACTTACTTAGGGACTATCAAACGCTACTTCGTAACAGAGTAGTTATAAAGATAGTCTTCGGGTTTGTCAGGAAGTATGCTGTGAGACATAGACGATCAAGATGGGATTTGCCCCTCTCCTTGCGAGAGAGATATCACTGGACCACTCATATGATTGGATCATAAAATGCATGGCCGTGCTTAGGTTAAATGTTAACCTATGAGTTGGACCAAATATTGTGTGGCAAGGGAATTGCGTATATGTGATCGTGGTGGTTCGTCAGATATGATCTTTGCGTATACATAGGAGTTGACACGTCTTCCTAGAGGCCGCTGTCAACTATCGGGCGAGTAGGAGTACTCGGGCCGTGTCTATGTGTGCGTGAACCCATAGGGTCGCACGCTTAAGGGGCTGGAAGCCTGATTTGAGTTGGACTCGAGTCAGACCGGGATCAGGGTTTGCTAATGGGCCTCCAGGTCGGTGGGCTCATTAGGGACGCCTATATAAAGAGGGGTGGGGCGACCAAGGTTGTAACCACGTCAATTGTTGACAGCCGTCGCCCACCCCACGCCCGCGCCTATTACTCCTCGCAGACCTAGCAGTCTGGAGGTGTGACGCTTCCTCCCTGTACGTGTGGGATACCTCGGAGGTGCTGCATCTGGAGCACAAGGACGAACCGCACGTGGAGACGTGAAGGACGGACGTGAACATCTACACGGCATCGCTGCGATGCGCACGTCTACACCGAGACGTCTTCCGCTGCACCTGCGCGTCTAGTGGTAATCCCGTGATCTATAACTAGTAGTAGTTCCTGGTTTATGGGGTCAAAATTTTTGCGTTCGGCTAACTCAGCAGAAGCGTTCGGCTAACGTAGCGGAACCGTTTTTCGGCTACCACAGTGGTAGCTTTCGGCTAGTGTAGCATCCCCATAACCCTATAGTGGTATCAGAGCCGTTACTGCCTTGTTATAGATTCGGTTGTGTGCATATACAGATATGCACGGTTGTAGATCAGTCTCTGATCTTGATTCGTGATATTGCTGTGTTGGTCATGTAACGATCTACTCCTACCGGTCGGAATTCCGCCATCGGAGTTAAGTGATACGTGTAAATCCAACCATGGCAAGATGGAGATCAATCAGATTAATCGAATCGAATCTAGATCAAGAGCTGGGTGCATGAGATGTACCGTGGCATCTGCAAAAGAGCGTTGTTCGGTAAAACAACCGTAACTTTTGCATACGACCTCGGATTGAGATGATCTTTAAACGAAAATCGATCTACAAAAAATTTTACATCCATTTTTCACCGGTTTTTGCCGCTTTTGTCAAATTTAGATTTGCGAAAAAGGCCAGGAAAATTATGTTTTCTGCGATTCAAGATTAGACGTCGGGAACGTTTAACTCTGTTTTGCAGGAATTGATGACTGGTATAGCCATTATGTGTATGTGATGCATGTATGTAATTGTTTCATGACTTGCATGTCGTGATTATGACAATATGGCTGGAGCCACATATATATTGTCCATTTGATGTAATGGCTTGCGTGCCAAAATTATGATGATCCTTCACGCGACTATGTAATTACTTAATTAATTACGCTAGTTGTAGCTAGTCGGTGGATTCATCGTTGGAGGATGGCGTGCATGTACCATGTGGATGGAGATCATCATGGTGAACAGATTGGTGGAGATGGAGATCTCCAAAGAAACACTGGGCTATACCAAGTCATATCTGTGTTGATGCTATTCTCTTATTATGTTCTACTTTCACGTATGATTCATGTTTATTGTCTACATGCGGTAGTGAAAGTATAGAACGATCCCTCAGTAATGTTCAAGTCATATGCTTCCCCAAACCTTGCACTGTCATATGTCTTGTACAATCGGTGGCGCGCCTATGAAATTAGGGTGTCACTGATTTTCCTTGACCAGGCAGGTTCGTATCGGATACTTACTGCAGAAGGGTTGGTTGCTTGAACAAGGTCATCCTAACGGTTAGGAACCTTGAAGCATAATGAGTTGAGCACGCATAGAGATGCTGGCCAACAACAAGAGTCATATGTGATATGATTAGCAAAGAGTTGCTTACCGATCTACCATGTCCACTAGCGGTGATGCTAAAGCTCACTAGTAGACTTGTTAGTTTGGGTCTTGAATCATTGAGATTCAATAGAGGGATATTGATCTCAGTGGGAGTAGATTATATTAATGATTTAATATCATTTACTCTGTCTTGGATACATTGTCTTAGTATTTTGCATTTACTTTTGTTGTAGATCAATGACACCTAGCAATCCACCATTTACTTTACGATCAATCCTTGAGAAAGATAAATTGAATGGAACAAACTATGCGGATTGGATCCGCAACCTGAGAATTGTTCTCAGGGCTGAGAAAAAGGAAGATATTCTAGACACCCCACTACCAGAGGAACCTGCTGATAATGCACCTGCTACTGAGAAAACCGCTTACAAGAAAGCATGTGATGCTGATCTTGAAGTGGGGTGCCTGATGCTTGCTAGCATGGAACCAGATCTGCAGATGCAGTTTGATAATAATCATACAGCCTACGATATGATCGTAGCGCTAGATGAGATGTTCCAGACTCAGGCTAGAACTGAAAGGTTCAATGTTTCTAAGTCTCTTGCTGAGACTAAGTTAGCAGAGGGTGCAGCAGTTGGACCACATGTGATCAAGATGGTTGGTTACACTTAGAGGTTGGAGAAGCTAGGCTTCCCAATTGGTCCAGAACTGGCTACTGATTTCATTCTCTCTTCTCTCCCACCTAGCTATGGGAACTTCATCTCGAACTACCATATGCATGGTGCGGATCGGGGCTTGAATGAGCTATGTGGCATGCTTAAGACAGCAGAGGCAGACATCAAGAAAGGTGCTGGCAGCAGCCATGTGATGGCAATCCAAAACAAGCCCAACTTTAAAAGGAAGGGCAACTTTTGGAAGAATAAGAAGGGCAAGGGCAAGGCCAAAGATGTGATCTCCAAGCCAAACCCTCCTGCGCCTGACGCTGCTGGACCAACTGCTAATTCTGAGTGCTTCCACTGTAAGGGGAAAGGTCACTGGAAAAGGAACTACAAGGTGTACTTAGCATCCTTGATGAAGGATGGCGGTGGTAAAGGTACTCCCGCTGCTCATACACTTGTTGTTCATGTTACAAATATTTTCATCGCTAACTCTTATATTAATTCTTGGGTATTTGATACCGGCTCGGTTGCTCATATTTGCAATACGATGCAGGGAATGATAAGAGGTAGAAGCGTTGGAAAAGGGGAGGTTGATTTCCGCATGGGCAATAATGCAAGAGTTGCTGCGTTGAACGTCGGGACGATGCAACTACACCTCCCATCAGGATTTATTTTGGAGTTGAATAATTGTTATTTTGTTCCAAGTTTAAGTCGAAACATTGTGTCACCTTCATGTTTGATGAAGGATGGCTATTCATTTGCGAGTAAAGACAATGGTTGTGTTTGAATTCTCCTGCCGAAACTCCGAAAGCACATTTGTTTGGATTCATCCTCAAACCATGCTTCCTTGTGCACTCCAAAGTCTTCCTCAAATCAGCCAAATGTTTTTCATGATTCCTGGACTTCACGACCACATCATCAATATAAATTTCTACAATTTTGCCGATCAATTCATGGAAGATGTAGTTCATAGCTCTTTGATAAGTTGCGCCGGCATTCTTCAACCCGAATGCCATAACAACCCATTCATACAGACCAATATGACCAGGACATCTAAAAGCTGTCTTTGAAATATCTTCTACTGCCATAAAGATTTGATTGTATCCAGCATTACCGTCCATAAAGCTGATGACTTTGTAAGCAGCTGTTGCGTCAATAAGCAACTCGGCAACCGGCATTGGGTAACTATCCATTGGAGTAGCTTTATTGAGATCTCTAAAATCGATGCAGACCCTCATCTTCCCATTCTTCTTATATACTGGAACTATACTCGAAATCCAATCTGCATATCTACATGGCCGAATGAAATTTGCTTTCAACAATCTCTCAACTTCCTTTTTTACATCGGCTAGTACTTCTTCCTTAAAAATCTTCCGAGGAGGTTGCTTGTAAGGACGATACCCAGGTTTGATTGGCAATCGATGTTCAACAATGGAGCGATCTAATCTGGGCATCTCTGTGTAATCCCATGCAAAACAATCTTTGAACTCCTTTAAAAGATTTATTAATTTCAACCTATACTCTGGATCCAAATTTGCACTGACATATATTGGTCTTGCTTCAGCCTCGTTACTAATATTTACTTCCTCTAACTTATCAGCCGACATGAAGCCTTGTCCCAATTTTCCTTCGTTTCCATCAATTGGGTTGTCCATCCAAGAATTGCTTTGGAAGTCAATCACTTGGATCAACTGTTCTGTCCCACCGGGCGTGCCAAAAAGTGTGTTGACGCAAAACGTGACGCGCCGCGCCTCACACACAGCAAGCCGAAAAAAGCCGGCTTCAATCGGGGCCCGGAGTGTATCAAATCCGGAGACGTGTCAGTCGGTTTGACCTGAAAACCAACAAGGGATAAAACTGTGAGAATACCAATGGAACATGCCGGGTGAGACCAGACAGTTCCATATGTACGGCTTTGAAAGCCAATCACGACGGCACACAACTATAGAAACTGTCTGTCAGAGCATGTTTATAAAGTCATTCGGCTAACATGAGAACAGAGCATGTAAAGCATATTAACTGCCGAATGCGCATGTAAAGAGAGACATGCTTGAACAGATGAATAGGTATCGTTAAGACATTGTAAACAGGTAACTTGCAAATATAAATCTATTCAAATAAAACATGCATAGGTTAGTCCAACTAGTCTGTCGCACGTCTAGCCTTCATAAACCCGTCAAGCATAAACTCAAGCAAAGCTAATCCACCGCATGATACCACTTGCCATAAGTCTACACCACTTCTTATAATCAGATTAATCCACCGCATGATACAATCTAATTATAACAAGCTAAAAGCATGCATGTACTTGAACAGATCTATAAAAGCTCATTACTCGTGTAAGCTTAACCAAGATCAGCAAACTAGCCGAGTTGGGGTCCATGAGGAAGGAACAAACAAGCAAGCACGATCGAACCAATCTAAAAACCTGCATCTGCCGCACGATACCTAGTCTTATCAAAGTCTAATCATAACTAACATGCATGAACCCGCAACATGTGACAATCTAGATTGAAAGTTGATTCGGCCATCATAATCTTATGATTAACGAAAACACAAACAAGCTTGTGAAACAGGGCCGAACAAAGATCAATCTAGATTGGGCAAAAGAGTGTTACAAGAATTAAATAATAAAACACATAACACATGATAACTTAATGAATCTATCAGATCTGCCAAATCTAATAGAGCCGATAACTATTTTTACCCATGACTTAATCCACCGCACGATACAAGGCATAAGCAAAAACCTCCCGTCATAAGCTTAAATCCGCCGCACGATACTAAGCTTAACATACGAGACTACTTGCATCATATCTAAATCCACCGCATGATACTAGACATGATAACAAGGTTGCCGGTACTTACGGAGGTCGACGGATCGATGATTCCTCTCGAAGAACTCGACGACACGACTAAGGACTCGAAGATGGCACGGGGCCGGTTTGTATTGATATGGTTGTGAACAGTTTTACAATGGTCGAGGGCTTATATTTATACCCTGGACAAAACATGAATCCTAAACGATTAGGACTTATACAACGAATTTTTGGAAAGATACAAATATTATTCCTACTCTTCTCAGCGTCCCCATCGCCACGCATCTTCTCGTGCAAGCCATCTTTACTTCCCGAACGGAGTCACCGCTTCGCAAAATATCCATCCTTACAGGCATTTGCCGAAATCCCGAAAACTAGCCGACCGCTTGGTCGTTTACCGAATGCTCCTCTTACTGTCGGTTGGGTCCTCTTGTCATTCTCTCGTGTGTGCGAAAATCTGATGTCAACACCTTGCTATTGCATTCTTGGTCCTTCACATTCTCCATTTTTTGTTCTTTTTCTGGACCAAGACCACGTTTGAAAGCCATGATGGATATTTGGCAGGCCGGATCACCTCCGCATCCAAGAGTCTATTTACTTCTGCCCTCGCTGCCTCTTTCCTTTCTTCTGATATTTTGCGGAGCTTTTGCTTGACTGGTCGATATCCTTGTTTTATGTTTAAGCTGTGCTCAATCAAACATCTATTAACTCCTTTGAGATCTTCTTCTCAGTGTTTCCCTCGAAAAGTTGAACTGGTTTGGTTTCCTCTTTAGGTGATGCTCTCCTTTGGTCACTGTGTGTTTCACCTTCGCTACAAAGGCTTGTTGTTTGAGGCATTGTTAAATTGTGCACATTGCGCTGTCCCGGTGCAACTGTTCCTTCAGCGGCTCTTGCAACATCTTGGTCTCCGTACACTGCAACGATCCCCTTCGGAGCAGGAAGTTTCATACAAAGGTATGCAAGATGGATGACCACATTGAAAACATTGGTGAGCCCTCGACCAAAAATTGCATTGTAGGGATAAAACATGTCAACCACATCGAAGGTTATGTGTTCTGTTCTACAGTTCACTTGGTCTTCGAAGGTTACGGGCAAAGAGATTTTTCCGATTGCTCTAACTTGCTGACTGCCAAAGCCGTACAGAGGATTGCCAGCAGGTTGCAAGAGGTTTCTGTCAAGCTTCATGTTGTCGAAGGTTGTGGCGAACAAGATGTCCGCGGAGCTTCCTGTGTCGACTAGAATTTTGGTGACTGTCCATCCTGCAAGATTAGTTTCAATTACCATAGCATCAGTGTGGGGGTAATCCCTTAACTTCATGTTACCGGTATCGAAGGTTATTGGTATAGTTGTCCAACGTGCCGTGCCGTGCCGGCCCGGCCCGATGTCGTGCCGTGCCGGCCCGGTGAGGGTCGGGCCACCACGGGCCATCGGGCCAAGCGGGCCATGCCACTATGGGCCATGGGCCGGGGTAGCGGCCCAAGGCACGGCTCATGGGCCGTTTTTCGGGCCGTGCCGGCCCGTCGTGCCGTGCTGGCCCATGGCCCGTCAGTTAAAAACGTCCAAAAATATCTATATATCTTCTTCACAAAGTGTTGAAATAATTCATCATTTTCAACTTAGTGTTAATCAATTCAATAGTATAATAAAAACAACACATATATATAATTGTCAACTCATAAATATCATCATTTTCACCATATAATATTAGTTTAACCGGGCCACCACCCATAGTAGATCGGGCCGTGCCTGGGTCGTGCCACGGGCCAGGGTAGCGGCCCAGGCACGGCCCACACCTCGGGCCGGCCGGGCCGTGCCGTGCTTGGGCTGGGCCAAAACGCCGGGCCACGGGCCGGGCCACCGGCCCACGGGCTTCCTGGACATCTATAGTTATTGGGATATGGGACCATCGTCCAAATTTGTGTGGTCCTTCAACAGCCACGTGGTGCACTCTTCTGACATGTTCTTTTCATTGCCTTTTGTTGCCATGATCTTCATTAGAGCCCCCAGTGATGGCAAGGATTACGCCGAAGGTTGATGTTGGATTGTTGATAGTTGTTTGGGTTTGGGATTCGGCTTTGACAGGCTGAGGAGCTGGCAATGCTGGTATTGGGGGTGGTGGTGGTAGAGCGTTGCTTGTTTGTTGGTTGGTTTGGGTTTGAGGGGTTGTTGGGTATGAAATGGTGTATGGTATGTTTTGGCGTTGGGGAGTGGTGGATGGCTGATATGGGGTGTGGTTGTAGTGCGGGTGATGTGCGTACAAATATTGGTGCGAAGGTAAACCATAGTTTATTGGGGTGTACTAGTATGGAGGGTGGATTGGATTGAAATTTGGCTTTCTAGTATGGTTGATGGTTCGGTTTTCTGCCGATGCGGCTCTTTTGGATTCCTGGTACTCTTTTCCTTTGGCGAAGCACTCGCATTGTTTGGTGGTGTGACCTTTCGCTGGACCTGAAGGACCGAGAATGCAATAGCAAGGCGACCAGAGGGCGGGTGAATGGGAGCTCAAAAATTTCTCTCGAAACTTTGGCCTTTGTCCCACAAATCAACCCCCAAAAGCTTCGATCGAAACTGTGATGCCCACGACCCTTGGAAGAGGGTGGATGATCCCTAGGATCACAGCGAGGCACCACAAAGCGATAGCAAACCAAAAGCCAAAAGCACCGGCACAAGTTCGATCCTTAGAAACCGAGTCCCAAGCGTAGATTGAAGGATACGTCGGGAAATCCCCAAATACCGATGCTAACAAGTAGCAAGGATACTTAGAGAGGTTCCTAGGTGAACTAAAAAGCCAACCGAGAAGTCCGGAAACCAAGCGAAGAAGTCGGGAGAGCAAATGCACTAAAACTCAACAAGCAGCCAACTCCCGGACTGTCCGCCAGTACGGTCCCAGACTGTCCGGCTCAACCGCGGACTGTCCGCGGGGGGATGGCGGACTGTTCGCCGGCAAAATCCCCAAAATAGCACAGTTGCTGCAAGTCCCCTGGACGTTCCCGGACTGTCCGCGAACTCCAACGGCGGAGTCCGCCGGTCACTCAAAAGCAAATTGGCCGAAGAACACAGCCACTGCTCCGGCTGATCCCCGACGCCCGGACTGTCCAAAACTTGGAGAAGATGATCATGTGGTAGTTGGAAGACTATCCCCAAGAAATCATCCGCTCAAATCAACTCAATCACCGGGAAATCGAGAGGAAAGGAGTATGAATGAAAAAGCGCCACGAAAATGAAATCAACCCAATCTACTTGTTCGTGAGGAGTTATATGAATTCCTTCGATGGAAATGATCTCCTCACTATAAAGAACAAGTTGATTCAAACGGATTTCACAAAGACGCAGTAGAGAGGGAGATCGAGTGACGAGAAAATCGTGGAGAAACGAAGAACGCGAAGAACACGAACAAAACGCCAATCAAGTCATCGATCTGCAACCGTGTGGCTACCACACGCTACAACAGTGAGATTACGGTCTCACTTCCTCAAAATCTTCAGTACATAGAGGTATGGTTCTCTGCGGATCTCAGTTGCTACAGCAGGGGATTGGGAGAGCAGGAAAACCTAGAAGGCAAAGAGCAAATGGCTGAGATAGGATGGGAGGAGGGTGTCTCCCTCTACTTATCCTAATTCTAATTCCTACTCTACCACTCACTAATTACAGAGCGAGCCAGCTAAACCCTAGGGTTATTCTGGACCAACTCGAAGATGCTGGTGATCCGACGGCCACGCCCACACAACTGGTAGCGTTGCCTCGACGCAACCTCACCGATTGCCGCCACGTGCCGCCACCGCTCCACTCGTCCTTTTCCCGGACTTCGCCCCTGTTTTGAGGCCCAAACCGGAAAACCAGCCTTCACGACCAACCCCCAGTTTTAAGGCCCAAACCAGGAAACCAGCCTTCATGACCAACCCCCAGTTTTGAGGCCCAAACCAGGAAACCAGCCGTCCATCGCCTGAGTTTTGTGGCTCAAACTCAGAAACCCGCAGCAACCAGGTTTTGAGGCCCAAACCTGGAAACCGTCCTCAGGCCGAGTTTTGTGGCCCAAACTCAGAAACCATCAGCGCCCAGGTTTTGAGGCCCAAACCTGGAAACCATCCACTCGGTGGTTTTTCTGTGGCTCAACCACCAAACCGAGCCGTCCAGGGGATGCACCGCCCGTGCACCCCGTCCACCGACACGTGTCCCCAGGTCCTCGACCCAGGCAACACCGTGCCCGCAAGTCTTCGCTCGTCACTGTCCCAGGCTGTCAGCCACCACAGCTGATCCTCGGGCCACCGGTCCCTCAGTCCAAGCCTCACGTCCGCCCTTCGCCACTCTCGGTCTATCGGCACGACACGTCTCTACTTGACCTTCACCTTGCCTTTGATCACTGTATCCGTGCTCGACACCTGCACAACACAAGCCAAAGAACATGCGCATTATCCTAGTTGACAATCACTCATCACTCAGAGACTCGGCATACACCCATGTATCCGCAATCTCCCCCTTGATGAGTGCATTGTCAACTACCAACACAAATCATAATAGAATAGAGGAAGGAAGGAAGAAGAAGAGAGAACTCGACCAAATGACCCAAAAGCATAGCAAAGCCGAAGAAGGTCAAGTGGAAAGAGCAAGACAACTTGGTTCCCAAAGACATGGGCAACGGCTCGACGCAACCAAGCAAAGCAAAGCTAGCCCTCAAGAAGAGGTAGAACAGGCTCAACACCGCTAGCGAGAAAGCTCGATACCAATTGAAGAATCAATTGAAATTAAAGCAAAACAGAGCTAGCCCTCAAGAAGAGGCAGAACGGGCTCAACACCGCTAGCGAGGAAGCTCGACACCAACTGAAGAAAACTTGATACCAGCTGAAGAGCATAACAGCAAAGGTGTTAGTCCCTCAAGAAAGAGGCAAAGGCTTAACACAACTAGCTACCAAAAATGTTCTGAAACAACTGTTACGAGCTCGAAAACTCCCCCTCAAATAGTGCACATAACCAAGAAGTCGAACACAGAGAGCACAGAGAGCACATAAGATTTGTCAATATTTTCTCCCCCTTAGTTGAAAATGCACTATCAAGAATCTCCCCTCCAAAATGCATATGAGTCAGAAATGCAAGTTAGCAGCTTCAGAAATATAGTCGATAGAATATGAAGATGCGCGACAGAATGCAGAACCGATGACTCATAAAATGCACAGAATGCTAGCAAAGGCTCAAACTGATCACTAAATACGAAATCTGAACATTTGAGCAACAAGAGCAGTTTTCAGCCAAAAAGGTATTCACCAGCAAAATAGCATGAAGCATGTATAGACAGGAAGTCAAACAAGTGCTAAACATGTATACAAGGTGAACTACCCCTAGCACAGTTCAATCATCATGCTATAGAATGAAACATAGACTTGTGTATCCAAATTTTATCGGAGTTGCAGCGGTTAGATTACACAAGATCAAATTGTAGCATGTGATTGCGAGAGGTTGAATGCTTGTCATTGCCTAACTTTTCAACTGTGCGATGCCTATGCAGAAGCAATCAGAAGCTTAAAGCAACAGTTTCGGTCATACACTACACAGCTCAAGTTTAACTCAAAGTGCAATGAGAAACAGTCTCAAAACTGTGATGTGCTGACAAGCAATCCCATCTCGATCTTTCCAATTCATTTTAACTTGGTTCAAATGTAAAGTAGTATATGAACATACCAAGCAAGTGAATGACTCAGAACTAGAGACATAGCAACCTAGCATATATGAGAAGCACGAGTGAATTCTACACATCCTACACATGCTAGTTGCATATCTCAATCGTGAACATTTTCAGGTTTTAGGTTCATTAAACAGGTTCACCATTCATAAAATAGCTCAGCTCACAACATGTATCAGTGATCAGAAAGAGCATAAGCTACAAATAAAGCATCGGAGCATACACTATACAGAGCATAGTCACATTCCAAGGATTATATACATGAAGCTCTGAATGTAAATATGCAAGATGAAATGCAAAGATGCATGAAGAAACCAATTGAAAAAACAGAAAGTCAGTTTGAGATACAAGAACCAAAATGTTTCCCCCATCTAAAAGGGGAAACACACACCAAGCTCACCTCTCAACCTAGCAAAAGTTGATTGGTCCAAAGGCTTGGTGAAAATATCAGCCAACTGATGATGAGTATCGATATGGCGAAGGTCGATATCACCCTTCTCATAGTGGTCTCGCAGAAAATGAAAGCGCACATCAATGTGTTTGGTCTTAGAGTGCAGCACGGGGTTCTTAGCAACGCTAATAGCACTCGTGCTGTCACAAAGCAAAGGAACGCGAGAAAAGTTCAGACCAAAATCATGCAAAGTGGTCATCATCCAAAGCAACTGGGAACAGCAGCTAGCCGCAGCAACATACTCAGCCTCCGTGGTAGACTGGGCGACACTAGACTGCTTGTGAGAAGACCACGATACAAGAGAAGAACCAATAAACTGACAAGTCCCAGAAGTGGACTTGCGATCAATACGGCAACCAGGAAAATCAGCATCAGAGTAACCGCAAAGGGAGAGGGTGGAGGAAGCAGAATACCAAATCCCAAACTCTGGAGTGAAGCATAAGTACCTCATAATGCGCTTGACCGCCTGACGGTGAGAAGTGCGCGGCGACGACTGAAATCGCGCGCACAGACACACCGCGAACTGGATGTCCGGGCGTGTCGCCATCAGGTACAGCAGCGACCCAATCATACTCCGGTACTCCTTCTGGTCCACAGCTTCTCCATCCACATCCGCATCCAGGGCCGCCGTGGTCGGCATGGGTGTTGGAAGAGGCTTGGCCTCACCCATGTCGAACTTCTTCAGGATGTCCTTGGTGTACTTGCCCTGGTGCACGAACGTCCCCTCTCGGGATTGCTTGATTTGCAACCCGAGGAAAAACGTCAACTCGCCCATCATGCTCATCTCAAACTCCCTGCTCATAGTGTCTGCAAACTTGGCAACCAAAGCGTGAGAAGAACCACCGAAAATAATATCATCCACGTAAATCTGGACCAAGAGAGTGTCATTGCCTTGCTGGAGGAGAAAAAGCGTTTTATCCACACATCCCATTTTAAAACCCTTAGCAAGCAAAAAGGTTTTCAACCTATCATACCAGGCTCTAGGGGCTTGTTTCAAACCATATAAAGCTTTGTGAAGTTTAAAAACATGGTTTGGAAACTTGGGATTTTCAAAACTGGGGCGTTGTTTCACATACACCTCTTCTTCTATGTAGCCGTTTAGGAAGGCACTCTTGACATCCATTTGAAAAAGTTTGAACCATTTGGATGCAGCAAAAGCCAAGAGAATCCTAATTGCCTCCAAATGAGCTACAGGAGCAAAAGTCTCCTCATAGTCTATCCCCTCTTTCTGACTATATCCCTGGGCTACAAGTCTGGCCTTGTTTCTCACAACATGGCCATCCTCTCCTTGTTTGTTTTTGAAAACCCATTTTGTCCCAATAGGGTGACACTCAGGAGGAAGAGAAACCAAAACCCAAACCCGATTTCTTTCAAAATTTTCAAGCTCCTCATGCATGGCATTGACCCAATCTGGATCAGATAAAGCATGTCCAACATCTCGGGGTTCAAAATCAGCAACAAATGCAGAATGAGAAAAGTAAGAAATTTGTTGTGACCTTGACCGAGTGACACGTTCGCCGATGCTGCCGATCATCTGTTGAGGCGGGTGTTGGCGCTGGATGTGTCGTGGCGCCTCCCGAGCTGATGTAGCCTCCCCCTCAACAGCAGCTGGTGCGCGCCTCCTCGGGTACAAAAGGTACCGCTCGAGGTGGCGGATCCCACGGCCCCCAAGTAGTCGAAGAAGAGGGATCGGGACCGTGAGTGGTAGTAGAGGCCGCTCTTTGTGGCACAACAGGTGGAGGAGGTGTTGGGTCATCCATCCCTTCAGCACCCTCTTCCTCATCATCAAAAAGAGGCTCGCCAACCTCATGATCACCTGCACGCTCAAAACAAGAAGAAGGACAAACCATGGTCTCGTCGAAGGTGACATCTGATGTCTCCATGACTCGGTTAGTATCAAGGTTAAGTACACGATATGCGCGAGTATGAGTGCCATAACCCAAAAATACACCGTCAGAAGAACGAGACTCAAATTTGTCCAGGTTGCCTTTCTTAAGTATGAAACAATGGCAACCAAAGACTCTAAAATAACTTACCTTGGGCAGTTTTCCAAAACGCAACTCATAAGAAGTGTTTTTCAAGAAAGCTCAGAGAAAAATGCGATTGGAAATGTAGCATGCAGTGCTCATAGCTTCGGCCCAATATCGCCTAGGAGTCCTATGCTCATCGAGCATCGTCATGGCCATCTCTACAAGGCTCCAATTCTTCCTCTCTACAACACCATTTTGTGGCGGTGTGTAGGGGGAAGAAAACTGATGCTCTAAACCCAAAGAGTTACAAAACTTCTCAAAATCTGAATTTTTGAATTCAGAACCATTATCACTCCTAATAGCTCGCATCGAGTTCAAAGGGAACTCGTTCTGAAGACGCAAAATCAGATTGCGAGCAAAACAGAAAGTCTTGGTCTTCTCAGCTAAAAAGAAGACCCACAAATATCTCGAAAAGTCGTCAACAACAACAAGCACATACCACTTCCCCCCAACTGAGCTCACCCGAGCCGGACCAACAAGGTCCATGTGCAAAAGCTCTCCAGGGCGCTTAGTCATGACCTGAGTCACTGGATGGTGGGGAGCGGCAACCATCTTCCCATGTCTACAAGAGTGGCAAACAAGATCCTTCTCCATAGACAACTTGGGCAATCCTCGGATTAGGCCAAGTGAGCTAAGCCTTGCAAGCAAGTCGAAGCTCAAATGTCCAAGTCTCCTATGCCACTTCCAAAGATCAGAGGAGGATGGTCCAGCCACAAGACAACGAGAAGTGCTAAAAGACTCCAAAAAATTCGCACGAAAGACTTTTCCAAAGGGTGAAATCAAACACACAAGATTGCCCTGAGGATCCAAAATACGACTGAGATTTGGTTTAAAACGAATCTCGTAGTCATCATCAAAGAGTTGCGAAACAGAAAGAAGGTTAAAGTGCAAGTTAGAAACAAGAGCAACATCAGGCAACACAAAGTGCTCATTAACTCGCACCGACCCATGAGACAACACTTTACCTTTGCTATTGTCGCCGAAGGTGATAAACTCCTTTCCGGCGACTGGACTAAGACTGGAGAACCACTTGGCGTTTCCGGTCATGTGTCTTGAACAACCGGAATCCACCAACCAAACGTTCTCCAATCGTTTTACCTACATCAATAAAAATACATAGGGTGAGCATACGGTCCAACACTGGGGTTAGTGAAGTAGGGAGAATACCAGTGTTGGGTCGGCTGCTCAAAAGAACGGTTAGCAGAAAAACCATTCCTAGCACGCCTACGGGAAGAGCGATCACCACGTAGAGGAAACCGTGGTCCGCTAAGGGAGGAGCATCCATCGCGATACTCAAAACGCGGTGGGGGAAAATGCTCAACTACAAAGCCACCGCCATGGGGTCCATAGCCTACAACTGCAGGCTCCCGCCGGGCACGACCTCCTCGCGGCCTAGGCCTAGGAACTTGAGGTTTTGGACCTCTAGGCCTAGCAGCACGCCTCTGAACATTCGGCACATGTACATCATGGAAAGGACGGCACATGTCCGTGTTGTTCATCTCCTTTGCACGGCGCGCCTCTCTCTTGCACCGAAAGCAAAACTCACTCAAGTGTCCATCTCTCCCACAGTGCTCACAATGGTACCTCACCGCTCTCATAGGGGGTTGTTGGTACTCACGGTAGTGGGTGTGGATCACTTTGCCCTTCTGTGGCATAAGCTCCTCCTGGATAGGTGGCATCGTGTCAAGCTTGTTTTTTAGGTGGTTGGGCTTGTGATGCCATGTCTGTTTCTTGGGTGGAGCTCTCGGAGGTTCAACGAACACACCATCCTTGGTGTTGGGCTTGAGAGGCTCTTTGGGTGGAATCTTTGTAAGCTTGGGAGTAGTGGTGGAGTTGGGCTTCTCACATGGGTTCAGACCACTCGACTCTCCAATCTTGCCAAAAGATGAAACATCAACACCCTGAGCGAAACCTACACCAGGACCTCCGGCAACACGCTTGAACTGGGAGATCATCATCCCAAGCTGCGGCTCACCACTAGACACCCATGACAAGATGGTCCGAAGGTATGCGTTTTCCTCCTCGGTTTGCATCTTGTCATGCTTCACATTGGCTATCTCCATCTCCAGGCCCTCACACAAAGCGCACCTAGACACACAAGTGCTACCCGAGCTGGCCTTCTCAAGAGACACAATCTTGGCATTCTTCTCTGCCAACTCGGTTTGCAAGCCTGCACAAGACTTGCACGCACCCAACAGCGAGGATCTAGCCTTCAGCTCATCCACCTCTCCAACCAACGCGACATACTTACCTCTCAAGGTGAGAAGGTCAGTCATGTGCGTGGTGCACATCTCGCACTCACCCTCCTCAGAGACAACTACGGTGGACTTGGAAAACTCAAGCTCCCTCATTGTATCCTCCCACTTCTGCCTAAACTCCTTCCGCTCTCTAGCAGCGCGCCTAAGTAACTTATCTTGACTAAGAAGGGCGGCAGTAAGCTTCTCGACCTCAGCAGAAAGCTCATCGGGGGTCAGAGATACCTGGGAGGTGTTGTCGTCGTCATTCCGAGGGATCTCCTCCAGCTCGCCGTCGACCTCCTTGCCGAGGGCCATGGTGCAGAAGCCCTCGTCGTCGACGAAGAAGCAGAGGCTGTTGAGCTTGTCCTCGATCCTCTTCTTCTTCTCGGACTTGTCGTCGCTTGAGGAAGCGGAGTCGTGATCCGAGTCGTCGACGTCGCTGAGCGTGGCGAAGAACGCACGCTGCTCAGTCTGGGCCTTCTCCAAGTACTTAGTCTTGATGTACTCCTTGTTGAAGCCACCCTTCCGCTTGTGCTTCGCGGGGATGTACTTCTCCTTGCGCTTGCCGGAGTCGTACTTGTGCCCATGATCTGCCTTGCCAAAGACTTGCTTGTTCTTCTTCGGGCAATTGGCGATGAAGTGGTTAGGGTCGCCGCACTCAAAGCATCCTGAGCGTCCTCCTCCGCAGCGATGGTTCATGCGGTTGTTGTGGAACCGCGAGAACCGGTTAGCGAGCAACACAAGCTCGTCATCCCCCATGAACTCCAGCTGCTCCTCTGTGACAGAAAGAAGAGAGGAAAGTGCAAAGCCTCCAGAGGTGTTAGCAGAAGAGCCAGAAAGCAAAGCCATTGACTGGCCATAAGGATTTTCATAAGAAGCCCTCGCCATGGAATCGATCTCACTAGACTTGAGCTTACTAAAGAGCTCGTCGCACGTGAGGGTCTCATAGTTAGGCGATTCGATGATCGCCTGAACCTTGGAATCCCACACCGACTGATCAAGAGTATGCAAAAGCTTCAAAGCCCTCTCATGATCGTTGAAAGGCAATAGCTCCTTGTTTGCCCTCATCCTGTTGACAATCACCTGAAAGCGAGCGAATAAACTTTCTATGCTCTCGCCAGGCATATGTCAAAAGTTCTCATACTCTCGCTTGAATGACTCGTAGAGACGGGTTTTGACTTTAGTGGTTCCCTCATGGAAACGCATCAGGGTAGCCCAAATCTCCCGAGCCGTAGCGAGGTGAGAAACGCGATCAAACTCACTCATGCTCAAGCATGAGAAAAGAGCATTACGGGCTTGGCTATTGGCATCGTGCTCATCGATCTAATGCTGAGTGACACGAGCAGCCAAGACCACGTAATCAGCAGAGTTGCAAATATCCCAAATGCAAGCACCAATACTCTGTAGATAGGCCGACATGCGTATCTTCCAATACGCATAGTTCATCCCATCGAAAAATGGCGGTTTGCCCACGCCGCGATCCATGTCGCCTTCTGTGGATTTGGAACTGGCTAAGGTGGAAGATCCTTAACCCGCTCTGATACCAATTGAAGGACCGAGAATGCAATAGCAAGGCAACCAGAGAGGGGTGAATGGGAGCTCAAAAATTTCTCTCGAAACTTTGGCCTTTGTCCCACAAATCAACCCCCAAAAGTTTTGATCGAAACCGTGATGCCCACGACCCTTGGAAGAGGGTGGATGATCCCTAGGATCACAGCGAGGCACCACAAAGCGATAGCAAACCAAAAGCCAAAAGCACCGGCACAAGTTCGATCCTTAGAAACCGAGTCCCAAGCGTAGATTGAAGGCTACGTCGGGAAATTTCCAAATACTGATGCTAACAAGTAGCAAGGATACTTAGAGAGGTTCCTAGGTGAACTAAAAAGCCAACCGAGAAGTCCGAAAACCAAGCGAAGAAGTCGGGAGAGCAAACGCACTAAAACTCAACAAGCAGCCAACTCCCGGACTGTCCGCCAGTACGGTCCCGGACTGTCCGGCTCAACCGCGGACTGTCCGCGGAGGGATGGCGGACTGTCCGCCGGCAAAATCCCCGAAACAGCACAGTTGCTGCAAGTCCCCTGGACGTTCCTGGACTATCCGCGAACTCCAATGGCGGACTGTCCGTCGGTCACTCAAAAAGAAATTGGCCGAAGAACACAGCCACTGCTCCGGCTGATCCCCGACGCCCGGACTGTCCGCCGGTCAGATGGCGGACTGTCCGCGGTCGACCAGAGAGGGCGATTTCGGTCGCCCTCAACTCAAATCCTCCCAAATTCGAATCAAACCAAAATCCCTTGTTTCCAAACTTGGAGAAGATGATCACGTGGTAGTTGGAAGACTATCCCTAAGAAATCATTCGCTCAAATCAACTCAATCACCAGGAAATCGAGAGGGAAGGAGTATGAATGAAAAAGCGCCACAAAAACGAAATCAACCTGATCTACTTGTTCGTGAGGAGTTATGAATTCCTTCGGTGGAAATGATTTCGCAAAGACGCAGTAGAGAGGGAGATCGAGTGACGGGAAAATCGTGGAGAAACGAAGAACGCGAAGAACACGAATAAAACGCGAATCAAGTCATCAGTCTGCAACCGTGTGGCTACCACACGCTACAACAGTGAGATTACGGTCTCACTTCCTCAAAATCTCCAGTACACAGAGGTATGGTTCTCTACGGATCTCAGTTGCTACAGCAGGGGATTGGGAGAGCAGGAAAACCTAGAAGGCAAAGAGCAAATGGCTGAGATAGGATGGGAGGAGGGTATCTCCCTCTACTTATCCTAATTCTAATTCCTACTCTACCCCTCACTAATTACAGAGCGAGCCAGCTAAACCCTAGGGTTATTCTGGACCAACTCGAAGATGCCGGTGATCCGACGGCCACGCCCGCACAACTGGTAGCGTTGCCTCGACGCAACCTCACCGATTGCCGCCACGTGCCGCCACCGCTCCGCTCGTCCTTTTCCCGGACTTTGCCCCCGGTTTTGAGGCCCAAACCGGAAAACCAGCCTTCACGACCAACCCCCGGTTTTGAGGCCCAAACCGGGAAACCAGCCGTCCATCGCCTGAGTTTTGTGGCTCAAACTCAGAAACCCGCAGCACCTAGGTTTTGAGGCCCAAACCTAGAAACCGTCCTCAGCCCGAGTTTTGTGGCCCAAACTCGGAAACCATCAGCGCCCAGGTTTTGAGGCCCAAACCTGGAAACCATCCACTCGGTGTTTTTTCTGTGGCTCAACCACCAAACCGAGCCGTCCAGGGGATGCAGCGCCCGTGCACCCCGTCCACCGACACGTATCCCCAGGTCCTCGACCTAGGCAACACCGTGCCCGCAAGTCTTCGCTCATCGCTGTCCCAGGCTGTCAGCCACCACAACTGATCCTCGGGCCACCGGTCCCTCAGTCCAAGCCTCACGTCCGCCCTTCGCCACTCTCGGTCCATCGGCACGACACGTCTCTACTTGACCTTCACCTTGCCTTTGATCACTGTATCCGTGCTCGACACCTGCACAACACAAGCCAAAGAACATGCGCATTATCCCAGTTGACAATCACTCAGAGACTCGGCATACACCCATGTATCCGCAGGACCGCAAAAGTGGCAATACATTTTTACGGGATCCTTCTGCTGGTTTCTTTGATCTGGCGGGGGTGGAAAACCTTGCGGGTTTTGGTTGCCTGGAGTCTGAGTGCCCCTTCTCTGGTCTTCGATTGGACCTGCCTTGTTGATTGCGCTAATGTTACTTGGATCTTGACGAGGGTTGTTTTCTCTTGCTTGGGGTCTCAACTGCGGTTTCTGCTGTGCCCTTCGGGCATCGGACTTCGCCCAGAAGTCCATGTCCGCTCTACAGTATCTTTCCATTGTCTCATGTAGTTCCTCGATTGTGTTTCCTGGCTTTCTGGCAAACTTTGAAGAGCCGGGACCTGGCCGCAGACCGCTTACTGCTGCGAGGATTACGGTTTCGTCAGGATATTCCCGGAGTTCTTGCTCTGATTTGGATGAACCTTCGCCAATAATCCTGTAGTGGTTCGCGCTCTTCTTGTTTACAGTTGAACAACTCGATAGGGTTTGATGGGGTTGTTGTGATACCTTTAAAATTTATACAGAGCCTGTCTCTAAGGTTAGCCCAGGAATCCACGGTTCCGGGGTGCAAATTGTTGTACCACGTCTGCGCGATGTCTCGAAGGATGATTACAAATGACTTCTCGAAAGAGCCTGTGTTTAAATCTTTTTAGATTAAGGAACACAAATATTCCGGCCTACCTCATTCTCGAAAGAATGAGTACAGCCCTGAGTACAACCATACAATACAGTTCCAAGGACTCTTAGATCCATTCCCATTAACCGGGAATCAAAACAGTACAACACCTGGTAAATAAAGAAATATTGTTCTAAGGAAACTTAGTTCTCAATTCTTCTTTGGTGTCTCCAATCCATTTTTCCAAAAAAATCGAGTAGCAGGACCTCAATTCTTCTACAACCCTCTGTCAAAGCCGTGGCACCCTAGTGTCAAGCATTGCAGTAGGAACAACATTAGCTACTAATCAACATGAGCATTGCATTGCATCATTTCATGTTGCATAGAAGTGTTTTTTGCCTTTTGTTTGTTTATTTGAATTTTGGTTTCAATAGGACTTGGTTGTTTAAATGAATTTATGTCTTGGCAAAAAATTTTATAAAATAAGGAATATTGAGTGTAACACTTTTCATGTAGACACCTTGTCCTAATTCTGTATAAATTAATAATTAAAATATAGAAACAAAAATGATTTCTAGCTCAAAATTAGCTTTATTTATGTGTAGGCTTAAGAAATAGTTTTTAGAAAATATGTCCTATATGAAAGTTGTAGAGAAAATTATTTTGAGCAACTTTTATTTTTAGGTCAAACCCTAGTTTTGAGTTTTTGAAACTATTTTGAATTGGTCAAAATTTGGAAAATTTCTGGAAAAAGAAAAAGGGAAACATTTTTCCCTGCGCTTCCCAACCGGCCCATTCGGCCTTTTGGCCTAGCCCGCGCTCCCGCCCGTGCGCTCGCCCGCGCCGCGCCGTGCGCGCCCCGACCAAGGCCGCGCCGTACGCCAGCGACGCTGTCGCGTGGCCGCAAGCGTCTGACCCGCATCGCCTTCGCCCACTCACCGCTCGATTTCATCCCCGCCCGATCACGCCACAATCTCGCCCAGCCAGTCCCCGCTCGCCTCGCCTGCCGCGCCCTGCCACCGCCTCTCACCGTTCGCCGTCGTGGCCCCCGCCACGACCGCCGGTCGCCCCGCTCTAGCAGAGGCAAAACCAAGTGCCTACTCTCTCCTTCCCCCTCACTCGCCATTCGCTTGCTCTCGCTCCCGCTCCCGTCTCCTACACGCGACCGAGAGCCGAGCATCACCCTCGCCACCGCACGCCACCCAAACTGCCATCGGCGTTCCAGCCTCAACCACGCCACCGCCGGCCGATTGACTCCGGCCAACGCTCTGCCTTCGTCCCGCACACACGGTGCGCACGCTCGCATCTCCAGCCGAGCCCCGTCAACGCCGGAACACGAAGTGCCCTCCTTCGGTCGCCATCGCCGCCGACGGGAGCTCATCGTCGTTCCGCGCCGACCAAACCGCACCAAGCCTCCTCCTTCCCCGACGCTCGTCACCGCACCAAAACAAGGTGAGAACGCCCCACTCCCAGCTCTCTACCACCCCCCGAGTTCACTCCCCACCACGGCCGAGCGCCATGGCCGCCGCCACGGCATGTGCACGAGGCCGAGCCTCTCTGAAACCTCACCGGCCAAACCAACTCTCCTTTTGGTCACCCTAGGGTTCACTCAAGATCACGCACCCTTCAATTTAGCCAGCGACCGCCGGAAACGGCCGAGCCGTGCCTTTCCACCACCACCGCCCACCATTACTCGTCGCCGGCGAGCTACGGCCACCCTCTAGCCAAACCATCACCACCTACCGGTCCGCCTCGGCAAGGCGAGCTCACCGAGCCCTACCTCCCCGCCGGCGACCTCACCGTCGGCGAGGAATCGGCGGTCAAACGTTCGCCCCTGCTTTGCCTCCACTGACCGATGGGCCTCGTTGACTAGCAGGTCCCACGTGTCAACCACCCGCGGTCCATGGGCCGAGTCCACGAAGGCCCAGCCAGAGATTCAAATGTTTTTCCTTTTTCTATTATTTTTCCAGAAAAACTTGTTTATTTTGTATAGCACGTTTTATTTATCCAAATAAAGTACTTTCAGTTTTGTAAACTTGTTCATGAGTAGAGCTATCATGAAAAAATATAAAAGTATTTTTGGTGGAAGTTTACTGTAGTGTTTTTATTTATTTTAGTTTATGTGCAATTTATTAAATAAATATGTTTACATGTTTTCTGGTCAAATTAAAAATATGGAAAAAAAATTTGCATGCTTCTAATCATGTAAAGTGTCTGTGAAAAATATATGAGGGTCTTTTCTTGTAGATAAAATATATTTTTAAATTTCAATGTCTTTTTAGCTGTTTTCTTAAAATAATTGCTGAGAGAGATATATGTGGAAATAAAATATGGAAAAATTTATGCAATCTCTGTGTGTCTTATTAAAGCTGAGAAAAATGCTGAGTATAGGTTGTTGTATGGAAGAATAAGAAGTTGTAGTACAAGTGTGCTTTTCTGAGTTTTTCTTAGAAAATTCATGCAGAAAATAATATAAAGTTACTGTTTATGGAACTTTCTTGATAAATATGAAATGTGAAGTAGAATCTGGGAAAAATATAAAAATGAGTGTTGCACCATTTTACAGTAGGGTTGTAGTTCAAATGATTTAAACTGGCTTGAACTTTGGAATTTTGTGTAGATTTATATGTTCATTCTCTAGCAATGATTTTCCTGCAATTGTTATAGGTAGATGAAACTAGGAAAAATGTGAAATCTGTTGTTTGACACTTTTCAAAAGTAAAGTCAGTTCAAAACACATTTTTGGCAGTTTATTTCATCTTTTTATATCTGATATTCAGTAATTTGTTTCTTGCTGAAAATTGTACAGTAGAGTCCAATGGATATAGATTACCTACTGTAATTTTTGTGAATTTTTCGGAGTACAGAAAACAGTACTTGTTGTATAAACCTAGGTTTCTTTTTGGTTTAATAAATAGGAAATGGTTGAGTTAATGGTTTTGTTAATGCAGTAAATGAGTGTTTTTGCTCAATGTCAAAAGTGGTTCAACAAGTTGGTTTTGTTGGTTTGCAAGAAATATTTACATTGCATACATCATAAGTGCACTATGCATTATTTAATTTTACCGCATTGCAATAGGATCGATAGTTCCGGAGACCGAACAAGAGCAGGAAGCAAACGTCGAGCTGGAGATCCAGGAGGCCCAGGAGCGAGGAGGCCGAACCCGCAGCAGAAACTAACCTGCCCGAGTGCCCCTCTCACGAGGCCTCGGTCTTCTCCCAAGGCAAGCCCCGGAGCATTCTAAGTCTCTCAGTATTTATAATTAATTTAATTGAGTATTTTATATTGTGATGCATTTGGTATAGGAGTTGATTTATCCTAATTGTTGCATTACCATTCCTTGATTGTTGATTATACCTGCCTTGTTATTATCCTGTTAGTTATTATAATATAGAATTGCTTAGTCTGCTTACTAAAAGTAGTAGTTAAGGATGTTCCCATAATACCCCTGGTGGGTATTTACCGGATCACGGTTGACTATATTTGCTATCGTGGAAAAGAACCTGAGTAGTAACGAAATACGGTCAACTGGAAGGCAAGGCACCAAGTTGGACTTGGGGGCAGCTCGTCCGTTGGATCGTGTAGGTTTGTATTGATATTAGCCCTCGTTCATTTTTGAAAGTGCCCTTTTACTTAGGGTTGTCGGTGCCGTAATCGCCGACCCCGAAGCCGGTTAGACGCTGTTCGGGCCGGAATCAACCCGTGTCGTGCCCTGTAGTATGGAAATGCGATCTGCCTCACGTGGCCATCGCCAGGTTCCAATTGGGTGGTCCGTGCTTGAACCGCGACGATTACCACGACGAACAGTATCGAGCGGTGACCCAATGCATGGACCCGATGGGGAAAGTGTGAGTTTGTATTAAAGGTTTCTCGCCAACTGGTTTGTAATCCGATTCGAGTCGCCGTCTCCCCCGGTTAGTGGGAAACTATGTCGAGCTTCACCACGATACAACTTCATGTGATGTTTAAGGTTTAACTAAAATGTGGATAAGTTAACCTGATATGGTCTATATATATTTGATTGTTAGACTCAAATGAGTGTTGTAGTTCAGGTGCAAACCTAGACTAAGAAATAGGCTTAAAATTTGACAGCTCATCCATACAATTAAATGTTACTTTCCTTAATTGGAGCTTCTCACGACTAAATTCCCAGCTCCACCAAAAAGGCCTTGCATACCCTTGGTGTCTTTTATTTTCAGTTGGACGGGTAAGTCTAACTGAGTACATTCCCGTACTCAGGGTTTATCCCGTTGTTGCAGATGACCAGGTCTACTTCGGCTATTGTAAGCACTGCCTCTACCCCGTGGAGGGTGATGAGGAGTAGGCCCAGGACAGGGTTATCTAGAAGCTTCTCCTTTGCTTTTGTTGGACTAAGACTGATAGTGACACATTATTTGAAAAAGGATGAGTGAGTTATCAAAAACAATGTTTTATTTGGACCACATGTGTGGTGGTCGTATTTCAGACTTATTTGAGCTTCCACATTTCGAACTAAGTGTTGTAATAACTTTTAAGATTTCACACTCTGATGTTAATTTCGATTTCGATTATCAACTATTGTATCCTCGCGAATGTGGTACTTGAACGATGCGATCCTGTATGTTGTAAGCTGTTTGAAATCCTTCGAGATTTCCGGACTACCAGAGTTATATGAGTTCAAGTATGAGTCGGAGTCAGTTTAATTTGACTAAGACAATACTTGAGCTCTTATAATTTAGACGGTTCCGCCACAAAAGCCTTTCTCTCTTTCTCTTTAGACAGCTGAGACCAGTGCCTGGTCCATTATGTCCTCTGAAAATAACCTGCAAGAAAGAGTTAGTACTTGCTTTGTTAAATACCATATCATTTCTATATAACCACAGAGCCCAGCACATCGTCGCTAGACCCACTATTACTTGGTTTCTAATCGACTTATCGAAACTCAAAGCAAGACGGTCACCAAGTGTTTAAATCTGTCAATCCTATTTCCAGATTATAGCAGCGAATAAGTCTGAAATATTAAGCTTATTCCAGATCACACATGAACTGTTAACAGGTCCCGTTTCTGAAGAAATACCCAGCCAAGTTATCATTATCTGCAATCATTTTAGCACTGGGGCTCATCCAGCTCCTAGCTGTAGCACCATTTTTTCATTACGACCTTAAGAGGTGGAAGGTGCACTCTGGAGCAGAACTGTTAACCATCCTTTCTTTATGCTGTAATTCTCTCTTACTGACCCTTTTATGATATTTTACTGTCTATTTCTTCGTCTTGTTATTGCTAAGATATGATATCAATTATTAGAGTATTGATAAATCTTACGGTTTGTGCTAATAATTTGCAATAAAAAGAACTATGCTTTCTTGCGTGGTATGCAAAAGTAAGATTATATGAAAACGCTGTTATTTTATTTGCGAGAATATGGTTAATGAATATAACTTATATATGTTCATTGGATTCAAAAAAAAGCAAACTACCTTTTTTTTCCTTTACTACAAACATCATAAATTAGTGTACACCATAACTTCAATGATTTTGGGAAATGAGCTCTTTTACGATGGTTGGAGGTACTTTTTGTTCCTCGTGGTTCTAAGCAAATTATTAACTTTAATTATTTTTATGCGCTGAAGGTTAATATGGTAATTGAACCCCCTCCCCATGGCCTCACCCTGTCCACGCACGCTCGCCACACCCAACCCACACTCACAATTTCATTTAACCATTCATTCGTGCTATATTATATTGTTTATGATTATAGGTTTATGATTATTAAATAGTATATTTAATTAGAAATCTAGTAGTATCAAATTGTATTACAATAGTAAAAAGTTGTTAGCTACATTATTAATCAAATATTTTAAAGTTTGACTCTTGGCGTGCACGGTGCACAGCGTACCTATAACTAAACCGAACCGAGTAATAGTTTCTAAACCAAAATATTCTATAAAACCATAGTGTATATCTAATACACCAAAAATACTTTGCATTTAAATAGAGTCTTAAATTTATCTAATACATCAAAAATACTTCTTTTCTTTTAAATGCAATAGTTCAACCACGTGTGAGCATGATTTTTTTCTTGCCATGTTAGATGTTTAGGGGAAGATAAATATGAACGCTAACAAAAAATATATATTTCAACTGATCTAAATTTGTTGAAAATGGGCATATCCATGATGCATTTTAAAATGTAAGATGTCACATAATCTGAGAGGTAAAACCATTTATTAAAAATACATACAAAAATGATGAATTTCATGTGCATGAGCACTACAAGAGATTTTTATTAGAAAGAATCTTCTTGTTTTTAATAAACATACGAAAATGATATATTTTTGTAGGATTTTTTCGAAAACAAATTTGCATCTTAAGTTTTGTGACATAAGAATATGTTTAGAGTTTAGATGTACTAAGTTCTAAGGTTTTGATGAACAATAGAAATATGGTTTGGAATTTATTTTAATATTTTTGTCTAAATTGTTGTTTAATTTCCACACATATTTTCTCCCTAAACATTTTAACATGGCAGGAAAATATAACGTTCATACAAGGCTTGTTCTGGTTCGATATATGTCTCTTTTATTTACTTTGTACCGAAGGTATATTTGTGTATTTACTTTGTATCGAAGCTATATATTTGTTCTGCCGACGGACCCGGATCAATTATAAATTTACCATGATACCCTTAATTACATTAACAAATTATAAAAATAGAATAATCTGAATTTTTTAGGTGATGTGATCCCACCAATTTTGGTACGCGCCTGGTGCATACGGTCCCACCATTTAGTATACACTTAGTTTCTCTTGGTGCCTCTCTAAATGGTTCCTCTCGGTGCCTGTGTCTTTTTAACCATTGGATCGCTGACAATCATTGTAAAAATTCTCTTGGGAAATATAGGGGAGTAGGTGAAGTTTGGGAAATCTAAATCATCAATTTTGTAACTAAACAAGAAAGCAGTTTTTTGACATAGGAATATAGCTAGGATAGGAGACAAACAAGAGATCTGTGGTACGAAGTGAATGTATCATGACTTCTGCACATATCATTCAAATGCAGGGGTATTTTGACAACGGGTCTTGCCTGGTGCCCTGGTCCCTTAAGATTTGGTGCATAATCAAGGGGGTCCGCGCGCTCTTTGTTTCCGTCTTCCAAGTTCCAACAACTGCAAACTGTCATGGTAGCCATTATGGCAGCAATTTTCCTTGGTGATCAACTCTATACTGGAGGGTAAAGAATTTTGAACTCGAACACTTCAAATTGGATTTCTGAGCAATTGAGTCTGTTACTGGTAATTAACAGTAATCGTTTTCGTAAGTTCACACGGTGCTATAGGTGCGGTGATCATAGTGATTGGCTTGTATTGTGTGCCGTGGGCTAAAAGCGTGGAGAAGAAAGGCGCTTTGTGGCCTGGAGGTTAGCAAATAGCAAGGCATCTCCTTGATGAAGAGCGCACAAGCGAAAAATCCATAACAGGTGCCTAGCAGAAAAGGTCTTATCGATCCACAGACGCATTCGTGGTGTTTCGGCAAATTGTGATTATGAGCTTCTCACAAGGACCTCAAACACACTTGTGTGGGGAGCTGGATAACTCACTAATGAATTCAAAATTTTCCGTGCCTGTTTATGGCGATCGATTTGAGGTTTAATATCAGATATGACTGTGTTTATTGCAAGATCATCTATTTAACCTCAAGGACAGGCAAAACAAATAGTAGTAGGGTAAGCAACAAGCTAACAATCATAGAAAGTGTTGTGCTTGTGATTTGTGTTGGAAACAATCAGTTCATCGTACAGAAATCTTCAGACAGCATCGCTCAGATCCAGCCCACCTATGTGGCCCATATTTCATTTAGGCCCAAGACGTTATCTATCTGTGCTAGATAGGTAGGCTGTCATACTAATGGGCTTTTCGTTGGGCCACTCAAGTTTGAGTTAGCTCAAAACCAAAAACAAAAAACGTAATTTTCTAAAAAAAGTCCACTTTTTACTCTCTCAACTTTTTTAAAAGTTCGTTTTTCCTCAACTCCAAACCGGACAAAACACCTCCTTTAACTTTTGAAACAATGCATCTTACCTCTCTGGCCCGGTTAAGCGGTTTTAAACGGTGGTTTTGCTACAGTGATGGTGGTTTTGTGGTAAAATTTTTATGGTAGGCTAATTATTATATGCTTGAATTGTAATATAAATTTCATACTCATTGGATCATGCATAACTTAGTTATAAATTTGTTTTAATTTAAAAAAAATATTTATCTAAAGCTACAACAAAAACTTTGTACTGAAGTATATTATATGTTCAATGCGTAGACCTACTCATGTGGAGTCAAACAAAATTGAATTTTCTATTTTATGATTTTTTTATGATTTACTATGAATTTTTTTTTCAAAGATTCAACAGAAATAAATCAAAAGACAACCACAATTACTATAGCAAAACCACCGTCAAAAACAGTATGTAACTGGGTCAAGGAGGTAAAATGTATTGTTTCAAAAGTTAATAGAGGTGTTTTCTCTGTTTACAAATTTCAGGGAGAAAAATCGACTTTTGCAAAAGTTGAAAGAGGGTAGGTGGACTTTTCCCTATTTTTTTCAATATTTTGCACACGGGGGCTTGTGCGCTAAAAGCAACGTGCACCGGCCTAATGTGCAACGTAATAGCTTGTTTGGACTCCACATCGTGATTTTTAGACGGTCAATATGGGCACTACTACGTCACGGTTATGCTGATTATAAAAAAGATATTTTTAGGAGTGGTTTTGCAGCCGTCTCTAAAACTAATTTTCAGACAATTTAAAAATTGATTTCAGGGGTGATAGAATAA
Organism: Coix lacryma-jobi var. lacryma-jobi; assembly: GCA_009763385.1. NCBI lineage: Eukaryota > Viridiplantae > Streptophyta > Magnoliopsida > Poales > Poaceae > Coix > Coix lacryma-jobi. The sequence continues at coordinate 15,394,457 of CM019824.1, forward strand.
GTCAATTATCCCTAAAGTATTCTTGAAATCACAAAAAAAATTAAACTTGGTCAAAGAGTTAGAAAACAATAATAATTTTTGCATGCTCAATTAGTTCTTGTTTCCGGGGAGCCCATTCAACAACCACACCACACAATCACACGTGACCAATAGGGATCTCTTTGTTGAAGCTTCACTTGTCAGTGAAGTTGTTTTATCTTCGGCTCCATAAGTAGCTCTACCGATAGAACCAAATCTATTTAGCAAAACAGTTTCATATGGTAGACTAAAAGTATAAAATAATTATAATACCCTTCTTTTCATTTTCTTCTCCTTTTGTTTCCTTCTTCTTCCCTGCTTTCACGGTCCTCGACAACCCACGGTCCTGGAAGCCCTAGCGCGCCTCGGTGGCACTCCACCCCAGTATTCCTTGCCGGCCGCTCCCACCCCTATTAACGCTCGTGTCACGTGCCCTAGCGGCCTCGCATGCTTGTACTCATGTACCTTGACAGGGGCAAATTGGCCCTCCATCCTCGTTGGGATCCATCAAAACGATTAAACTTGAGTGAATCTACTATTTCAGCTCCATCTTCACCATTTTTTTTTTGTCTCAGCAGGTTTTAAGAGACTCCTTGGTGGAGCTGTTTGGTTTTACCCAAATTGGTATGAAACAATTACAAACAACTCATGAAGCTAGTGGTGGATCTGTGTTGAACGGGGAGTTTAAGTATACGATGCAATGTTGACCTAAAAGGTGATTTGTTCAACAACTAAGTATCTAACTTGGTTTTTTTCAGCAATAGTTAACAGCTATTAGATATAGTTTACTTTAAAATACATAGTAAATTAATATATCTAGAAAATTCAAAACATCTTGCAATTTAAAATGAAAGGACAAATATATATATTATTATCGTACCAGCCTACCAGGTGCATGTGCAAAAACTTCTCCCGAGAGCTGAACGCAACAGCACTCAGGCCATGTTCAGTTCACCAAATTTGTGCAAAAATGTTACGCAGTACCCGTCACATCGAATCTTTAAATATATGCCTGGAATATTAAATGTAGGTAAAAAATAACTAATTGTACTTTTAGTCCGTTCATGTCGAGACGAATCTGAGACGAATCTTTTGAGTCTAGTTAGTTTATGTTTGGATAAAGTTTGTCAAATAACAACGAAAATGTTACAGTATCACTATGCAATATTTTTCGCGAAGTGAGGAAGGCCTCATCTATAGTCTCAACCGGCAGCCAACACCCTCCTTTCTCTGCATGTACGGATGCTATATCTCAACCGTTGGCACATGGCAAAGCAAGCATGAGACTTATCCAGAGCTAGGATCTCTTTTCTTCTGTGCCATGTGTACAAAGACCGGCGCCGCAGGTGCCTTCAGATGAAAAGCAGAATGTGACTGACATACCTTGCTGTGCATCAATCTTTCCTCTCCTTATATTATTTTAACGCATCATGCGCTAAGCATGTCATCAGACTAATAATTGCAAGAAGATCACCTAATCATTGCCTGTCTCTGTGGCTAACAAACCCTTGCTAGCGATAGCGAGTCCTTATCCAGCTGCTTCCTTTGCATGTGGTTTCATCATTCAATTGAGCATCAGCAATAACATGATGTATGCACGCATGCTAGCAAAGTAGCAAATGAGAGCTAGCTATGCCAGTGCCTACTCGTACTCGGCAACATTTTAGTCACCTTTATATACACGCACACAAGGTTCTTCTAGACTATGTAAATACTCTCTCCATCTAGCAGGCACAATGCAATTCTAGAATAATGCTAGGCCAAATAATTTGAACTTAAATTTAGGCCTTGTTTAGATTCCTTCCAACTTCCAACTTTTTTCACTCTCTCTCCATCACATCAATGTTTGAACGCATGCATAAAATATTAAATGTTGGTAAAAAATAAATAACTAATTGCACGAATTAGTTATAAATCACGAGATAAATCTTTTGAGCCTAGTTAGCACATGATTGAACAATATTTGTCAAATACAAACGAAAGTGCTACAGTAGCAAAGTTGAAAAAATTTCAGCATCTAAACATACATAAAAAGATATAAATGTTTGTTATATTAAATAAGTATCATGTGATTTGACATGAAAACTATTTCCATCATATATCTATTTGAAGTCATACATGTTGATATTATTTTCTATAAAATTAGTCAAATATAAGATAATATGACTTTGACCAGATATATAATCGCATCTTTTTGGAAAGACTGTTGTGAACAATTTTTACGCCATCTAACACATCATAAAACATCATCTTATATATGGACTCCATCTATTAAGTCTAGCTACTATGACCACCTAGCATAAATTACGTTTCTTAAAAGATTACTCCACCCTTCCAAAATGTCGATCATTTTGGTTTTGTCCTAAACCAAACTTTTATTAGTTTGATCAAGTTATAGAAAAAAAACATATTGGCATCTATGATTGCAAATACTAAATGTACTATTAAGACGTGTACATACCATGGTGGATTAAAAAACACTAATTTAGTGTCATAGATGTTGGTAAACTTTTCTATAAATTGGGTTAATAATGTTTGAGAAGTTTGAGTCGATAAAACTAAAACGATATACACCTTCCGTCTGAAAAAGAATGCCATTTTAGTAGCTTTCAAATTTGTCATGCAAGAGCATATTCAATGGCTAGCTCTAAGTTAGTAGTAGATGCCATGCGGAGGAAAAGAATGGTTTAAAACCTATTAGGTCAATCTCAATATGGTGAGTTTTATTTTGTTGTTTTCCAAGACTGCCATGTTATATGAAATAAAATGAAATTTGAATGAAACTCTCAATGGAGAGTTTCATTCTAAAGTTTTATAAGCATTAAATTTCATGACTCATAAAGAGTTGGTATTCGTGCAAAGAGAGTTTCATTTCTTCTCTCTTCTTAAATACAATGTCATGTCATCAAAAAGGCTTACGTGACAGCATATTTAATGCAAACGAAACTCAAATGAAACCTCCATTGAGATTGGCCTTAGCTAGCGGGAAGTGAAAAGCTAAGCTCTTTGTGTGTCCCAATGCATACGAGACATAAATTATCTAAAGCTCTTCCTTTCTTTCTTCTATGTCTATTGAAATTAGGGGGGGGGGGGGGGGGGCTCCATTGTCATAGAAGCTAGAATAGGGGGCTCTGAGCCTCGCCCACTACCTAATAAAAATGGGTCAGCTAGGTCATTTTAGCCAAATACTAAACAACACTTAATAATAATGATGTTTTTTTTGACAAGGTAGTATTATTTAAGAAAGGAGAGAGAGTAAAATATTTATTGTCTTGTTTGGCAGAGCTCTAGCTCTAGAGCTAGTAATCTATGGCTCTAGGAAATCTTGGATTTAGAACTGAAGACATGGTAACATATAGTTACATGACTCATTTTTATTTACATTTAAACTAAATAGAAATATTTGAACCACTTTAATTATCCTACAAACTAAATATTCAGCATAGATCTGAGGGCTAGAGCATACCGTGGCGTGGTCAGCAAATCCGATCCTGCTCTAGCATATCCGACTAACTTTTCACCAAATTCTTTGCACATGCTCAGCTAGATAGGCATGCAACAACTCTAGCCTTTCGATTTCATCTTTGTTCTTGCATGCATATATGCATCATCGCTAAATCACATTTTGTCGATGCCTTTTTTGGCATCAATATCCTTGACTAATTAAAGCCGCCGAATGAATTAAGCCGTTAAACGTACGTACCCCACTACTAGCTAATCTTATGGCCACCATGCAAGAAGATACTCCAAACTCCAAAGTGAGGAGAGATACCCCTAGCACGCCCAATGGCCTGGGTACGTGATTCCTTTTTGGCCCTTTTGAGAGAGAGGTACCCGTACGTTCTTACGTGCTCCCATATCCATCTTTATCTCTGCTAGCTGGTCCTAGCTAGGGGCTTGCTTGCATTGCTCTCGTGTTACTTGATGATGTGACGTGAGAGCTCTCCGTGCATGCATGATAGTGATGACGAGAATATAATACTCCCTTCATCCCAAATTATAAGACATTCCAAAAATCTTGGAGAGTCAAAGTTTTTCAACTTTGACCAAATTTATATAATAAGATAATAATATTTATGATATCAACTAAGTGCAATTAGATTCTCCATTAGTTATATTTCCATAATATGTATATTTGATGGTATAAATCTTTATATTTTTCTCTATAATTTTGGTCAAAGTTGAAAAACTTTGACTCTCCAAGATTCTTGGAACGTCTTATAATTTGGAATGGAGGGAGTACGGTACTATATATACGTGCATTCATAATGCAAATGAACTAAAGATGCACTTTCAGTGTTGGACACGTTTCTAAACACAAGAGGTCGAGAGGCACAGTGGCGAGCCAAAGATTGGTAGACACAGTACATGGCTGCCATGGGACTTTGGTGTTGTTTTTGTACTGGTTGGCATTCTTTCTGAGTCTTGACAATTCTAAAGGTGGGCGCCTTTTTTGAGCGTCAGTAAAATATTAACACGCCAAAATCTGTACCTTTCGAGATATTATTATCCCTTGGCATGCAAAGCTTGTAGATCATCAAGCTCAGGGGAAAAGGGGGGAGATGAGCTACAGTGTACGTACTCCCTCCATCCCAAATTATAAGGCATTCTAAGAATCTTGGAGAGTCAAAGTTTTTCAACTTTAACCAAAATTCTAGAGAGAAACATAAAGATTTATAACATCAAATATGTATATTATAAAAATGTAACTAATGAAGAATCTAATTATACTTAGTTGATATCATAAATATTATTATCTTATTATATAAATTTGGTCAAAGTTGAAAAACTTTGACTCTCCAAGATTCTTAGAATGCCTTATAATTTGGGATGGAGGGAGTACTAGATTACGACAAGGCACTATATAATAACTAGGGCTTTGATTGTTTTTTTTTATCATATATAGGGCTTTGATTGTTGGACATCGAACGAAGGACGACCATGCGTGGAAGCCTTTGGTTAAATTAATTGTTGGTTATTTGAGCTTTGAAAAATGGATGCACAACGAATGAACACCGTGCCCTTACGTACTTGTGCTTCGATCCAGCAGCGCTAGTATATATACCACGATCTCTATCTTCAGGGGCGATCGATGTTTCATACTTTCATGATGTGATAGGCTGCAAGCATATGAGTCTAGGGCCACTCTTGGTCACCATGACCAGCTCATGATGAGTTACCAGACAGATTCTTGGCCAATTGTTGTTGCTAATTACTCCCTCTCTCCTAGAAAGCTTGACGTCGGAGCTGCTAAGAGCAACTTCAACGGTTTTGCATTTTTTGTTTGACAAAATATGGTATTTGTCAACTCTCAAATTAATATGGCAAAGGTAAAAAGAGTCAATCTCCAACGGTTTTGCATTTAGACTTGGCAAAACTAAAAAATTGTGCGCGCGAGAGGGAAATATCCCGCGGGAGTAGCACGCGAGAACGTTTGTCAAGCGAACCGCAGCTTGGCATATATGCCAAATATCACCCCGTATTTGTCAAGTTGCTAAAAATGTCAAGCTCATTTGTCAAACCGTTGGATATGAGATTTTTAGATTTTTTTGCAAAAACAAGAATGCAAAGCTCATTTGCAAAACCGTTGGAGATGCTCCATCGGAGACTGAGTGAACGTGGACAGGGACAAAGTCCAGATGCATGCAAGGCTCATTGAATGTAGACTTAGATCTCAAACGCTCTGACGTCAAGCTTTTAAGGAACAGAGGGAGTAATTCATCAGAGCTCGATCCACTGATGCGATATGTGTATATACGTATCAGCAGATCCTGCACGCGAGACTACGATCCGGCTGGATCGATTATGAGCCAAGATTTGGCGGGCGTGCACGACGAGTGGTCAACAACTCAACACCATCACTGCGCCGCGCTGGATGGAGCCGGTCCTTACGATTGGTTTCTGAATCCGCCCATTACGCCGGCCAGAACACGCAATTAGGCCATGTTTCAGTTGCCCAAATCACCCCAAAAATATTGCGCAGTACCTGTCACATTGAATCTTTAGACGCACGCATGGAACAATAAATATAGGTAAAAAATACTCCCTCTGTCCACGAATAAATAGATTTCTAGAGTTGTCCTAAGTCAAACTTTTTAAACTTTAACCGAATTTCTAGAAAAAAACTATCAAGATTGATGATCTCAAATTTGTATCATTAGATATAGCATAGAGTATATTTTCATAATATGTCCATTTTATATCATAGATGTTATTACTCTTTTCTATAACGTTAGTCAAAGTTCAAAAAGTTTGACTGGCACGGATTCTAGGAATTCATTCTTTCGTGGACAGAGGGAGTAATTGTACTTTTAGTTTGTTCATGTCGAGACGAATCTTTTGAGCCCAGTTAGTCGATGTTTGGACAAATTTTGTCAAATAACAACGAAAGTGCTACAGGAACTTTTCCTCAAAAATATCACCAACTGAACAAGGCCTTACTATCTAACGACGAAAGTGCTACAAAAACTTTTTATCAAAAATATCACCAACTGAACAAGGCCTTACTATCAGAGCACACCAGTCTGTCGATTGTGGCAGTGGTTTCTTATCACTATCCGGTCGTAAACTCAAGATTTAGAAAATTAGCGAGGGGCTATTCACGTGACAGTGATAACAAGCGTCTCACCGTAGCTCAAACCACCATCTGGTAATTAATTAGGGCAGATCTACAGGAGGGCTGTCGGGGCTGTAGTCTCCCTACTAAGCCTGATTTCTTCATTAAACCACTGTTGATTATCCTCAAATCACCATTAATCTCTAGTTGTACCTCTAAATTTTCATTATTTACTCCTCCCTTTATTCTTATCCTAGATCTATCACTTGCCTAGTAGTGATACATCGTTCAAGCTACAAGACAAGCCACTACTCTGCAGTGACATTTTACATATTACAACCAGTTTCTACCGAATTGTCAGTATTGTTTCCACTGTTGGATCGACCTAACTATCGCATCATGCATTGATTCTCCACCGTTGATCTCAACTACAATCTAGTGTTAGCGAATCCATGCACCAGGATCCATCCTCCGCCGCCGCCACCGCATGAGGGGTGAAATGGTCGCGCTCGTTGCGCTGGGCATCTTAGCGTTGTAGTCGTGGCGGTCGCGACATTGCCGTGAGTGATAGGCGATGGAGGCGACGATGGAGTTTAATTTGCGAGAGGAGAAAGCAATAGCGGAGTACACGAGGGGGCGCTAACAAATTGCATTCAGATTACATTTATTAGTACCAAAGGCGGCTCCAAAACATGTTGCCTCTATAAAGGCAGCTCGTAATGTATTCATTTTCAGAAGCGGATGGATTTGGAGCTGCCTCTTAAGATTGTCAGGCCAATCTCAATGGGGATTTCATTTGAGTTTCATTTGCATTAAATATGCTGCCATATAAGCATTTTTGATGACATGACATGGTATTTAAGAAGAAAGAGAAGAAATGAGTTTCATCTAGATGAAACTCTCTTGGCACGAATACCAACTCTCTATGAGTCATGAAATTTAATGCATATGAAACTTTAGAATGAAACTCTCACTCTCAATGGAGAGTTTCATTTAAGTTTCATTTTATTTCATATGACATGGCAGTCTTGGAAACAACCAAATGAAACTCACCATTGAGATTGGCCTCAGGCAATGTAAAGAGACAGTTCAGTTAGGAGTCGTCTCTGCCCAAAAATTTTCAGATGCTGAAAATTGATTATGTAACCGTGCGTGACTAAAGCTATACTTAAACATGTCCTGTTTGGATACTCTAGCACAACTAGAGGTTAGAGTTATTTTTAGCTTATAAGTAGCCCTAAACTAACTCTAGCCAAAGAGATGTTTGGATACAAGAGTTAGATTGACAATAAATGTACTTTTCCAATCATTTGGTGGGGTGGAGGTAGAGAGAAAAATCACTTTTCTAGTGGTCCTAACCAGAACTATGGTGGGGATAGTTTTTTTAAGGTAGGTTAGTGAAAGGATCGAACGGACCTAAGATGCCGCCTAGAGGGGGGTGAATAGGCGTTTCTGAAAAATTAACACCTTAAATGCTGAAGCGATTAGTAAGTTAGCTTCCAATTTCTTGGAAGCTCTCAATCGGAGTAAATCAACCCCACAAGAGACAAACACACAATATATGAAAGATATACAAAGAATATAGAGTCAATTTCCTGCACCACAAATGATTAGAACAATATAGAGCAAATCATGTGCAGGAAGGTAATACCGGACACGTCCGGTAGGAATACCGGACACGTCCGGTAAACCCTAAATAGCTGAGCCGACAGGCAATACCGGACACGTCTGGTATTTGCGATTTTAGCTCCGGGCTCCAAATCGACTCTGGTTTCTTCTCAACTTTGTCACACCCTGCAGAGATACAATCTATATATATGCACAACACACAGAACCTGCAGAGATAGCTCGAGCCACACAAATATCGAAAGCGGTAAAAGAGAGAAGACACGATATTTGTTTTACCGAAGTTCGGCACCCCTCGGGTCCTACTCTCCGTTGAGCCAGCTGCGAGCTACCACAAAGGTGGGCTCTAGAGGACACCACCGGTCACTCTAGCCGCAGTCTATTTCACCTGCAATGCTCCTTCCACTAGTTAATCTCTTTTGAGGAGAGATCGAACCTTCACAAACTTTCCGAGGCACTCCACAAAGCTCTTGGGTGCTCAACGGCGACGCCTAGCCGTCTAGGACCATAGAGTCCAAGAGTAACGAATGCGCACAACGAGATCGACGATTTGCACAAGTGCTCAAGTAGTGGCTTACTCTCTAATTTGAATCTCTCTCAACCCACAAATGGATTTGGCAATTAGAAGTCAATCACTCACTAAGAGAGGGTTGGAAAGTGTTTTGGAAGCTCTAGAATGGGTGTAACTACAAAAAATGAGGCCTTCTACGACGATAAGAGGGTTTTCTGTTGCCATAGAAGGCCCGTCACTAAGGACCTTCTGTGACAATTTTTATGACAATTTTTGATCTATGACAATTTTTGTGACAATTACAGTTGTCGTAAATCATAAATTGTCATAAAAATAGCTTGTAATTGTCACAGAAGGTCCTTAGTGACGGGCCTTTTACGACAACAGAAAACCCTCTTATCATCGTAGAAGGCCTCATTTTTGTAACCAGCAGAATCAACAGCATTCAAATGAGAAGGCTTGGGGGTATTTATAGCCCCACCCACGAAATTAGCCGTTTTCTAGCCGTTGGTCTGAAAACGTGAAGGTCAGAACTTTCGGTCTAGATCTTGGAACTTCCGGCGTTCACTAGAAACATTGTTCATAGAGGTATAACGACTACTTTTCAGTCACTGTCGGAACTCGGGTCGGAACTTCCGGCACGTCGGAACTTCCGGGAGATAACCGGAACTTCCAACGAGCTTGCGGCAGGGAGGCTGAGTAGGTCGAGATACCATTGTCGGAACTCGCGTCGGAACTTCCGACGCTGACAGTGTCGGAACTCGGGTCAAAACTTCCAACGCTGGGAGTGTCGGAACTCGGGTCGGAACTTCCAACGCTGGGAGGACAGACTTGCTGAAAATCCTAGTGTCGGAACTTCCGACTTTAAGGTCGGAACTTCCTACGCTGGAAGTTGACAACAACCTCTCCAAGTGTTCGTGAAGTGATTTTGTGTCTCTCTTTTGATTTTATTTTATACTTGAGCACTTATGAAGAATCATCTACTATATGTTGCATCCCTCTTGATAGTACGGCTTTCCTATTTACTCAAGACAAAATGAAAAACAAGTTTTAAACCTCTTGAGTTGATTTTCCTTTGAACCGAAGCTGCTTCTTTTCACTTTCTTCTTTTAGAGAAATGCTTGGCATGATTTGAAGTAGATATCCCTTGAGCATAGCCATCTTGAGCATGTGACTTGACTCCATACAAGTGATATGATGAAATCCCAAATGTGTCAAGTCACTTTAATCAATATTGTTGCTAGGAATGTTGATTCTCCACTTAATGTAATCTTCATGCTTGATTGATCCTTCGACTAAATGCAAGTACTTTCTTCTTCACCCTAGCTAGGTTCTTCGGTCGCCAAGCCATCGCTTGTCCTTCACCCTTGCTTAGTACCTCGAAGACTCTTTCCTTGCTATCTTTACCAACTCAAGCCATTCAATCACACTTTGCTTTGAATCCTTTGTTAGCACACATATGAACCATGATTATCCAACAATAGAGTAGCCTTTTCATCAATAACATTCCCATTGTTGTCTTATGCTTGTGACATGAAAATCATATAACAATCCATCATTTTGGATTTGCATATTTTATTTCAAATACATTGTGAGATAAGCTTATTCCTGTGTCACACTTAGCAAACATATTAGACCTTTAATCAACATTGTCATCAAGTCATCCAAAATCATATTTAAGTGCAACATGCACTTTCAGTTAGATGCAACTAGCTCAAACTAGCCCTCATGTTTGGATACTTTAGAGCTATTTGAGCTCCAAATAGCTCAAACTAGCTCTAGCCCTTGGATCCAAACAAGGCCATAGAATAAATAGCTTAATATGACAGAGATATTGTTGCAGCAGGATGCATAATTGTGAGCTGGAGACCGTGTGCATGACCAAAAGAAGCAGATAGCAGCGCTGGCCGGGGCAGAATATACAACAGAAGAAGACCTGCGTATGCACAACGATGCATGTTGCAGGCCTAGGTCCTCGATACTTTCTATATATGTTCCAAAATAAACCATTTTTTGAAAGGAACTGGAGGGGTTTGACCCCTACAGGGCCTGAAAGCTTGCTACAAAAAATAAAAATTACAGAATTTGATCAAACTTGATCAAAGATAGACTCCAACCATAGATCATAGCTAGCTGCATCTCTTCTTTTTACTCTTAATTGCAGAAGTTTCAATTCCTCTTTGAAGTGCTGAATTGCTCCTTGGATTGTTGGTTGGATCCCTCTAAAAATGTAGTCATGTCTAGCCATCCAGATAGCCCAAGCCATCATTGTTGTTGCTACCATGAAGAAGGCAGGATGTAATCTTTGTAATTCCATTGCTCTTTCTTTGATTACTGCTCCAGTTAGATGTCCATTTTGGGTCAGATACTGCCAGCATTCTTCAACAAAAGTACACTGGATGAAGAGGTGTTGTGATGTTAATTCAGAGTTAGATTGGCATAGCACACAATTGTATGAAGGTAGTTGAATATGTTTTCTTCTCATAATGTTTCTTGTACTCAATCTGTCCACCAGCAGTAACCAAAGGAAAACTTTATGTTTAGGCTGACAGAAGGATTTCCAGTTCCATTTGAAGATTTGGTGAACATCTCTGCTCCCCATCAGAGATTTGTAGACCCTTGACCCTTGTACTCAATCTTCCTCTATTAGCTGTTGATCATTGATAACCTCATTTAACAATTGGAGCTGTGAGAAGGCTTGGACAGACAGTGGTGTATTGAACATTTGAATTCTTGGTTGTTCGTGCTGAAACATCTCCTTAACTGTTATGTTACCATTTTTGACAAAGGAGTGAAGTTCTGGGAATACATTCTGAAGCTTGACTTCTTTCCAACAGTCAGTCCAAAAGAAACATGAAGTGCCATTGCCTAGATGAACTGTGGATAATTCTTTGTATGGTGAGCACAACTTAAGTAGGTCCCTCCACCAAAAAGACCCTTTTCTGTTTGATCCAGGCAGTTTTCCATTTGGGTAGTGTCGGTGTTTCGTACCCGGGGGTATCACACCAACTAGTAATTACGAGCGCGTGCTCTCTTCCTGGATGGTGATGCAAAAAGACACAAGATTTATCCTGGTTCGGGCAAAGAGGCCCTACATCCAGCGGGGAAGGGTTCTTGTATTTCTCGCACCGAAGGGCTTGTACAGGGGCGGATACAAGCCTGGGAAGCAAGGACCTGGGTCCAAGCTCGCGTGTGTGAGAGTAGGCTCGAGTGCCGGGTGTGTTCGTGCGTGGAGTACGTTCTCCTTTTTCCTTGTCTCCCTCCCCTCAAAGCCCTTGGCGTCTCCTTTTATATTGTAAGGAGTGGCCGGGGTTACACGATGGATTTCCTGTAGCCTAGGTGTACATTGTTTGATATAGCGTGGCGTTGGGGTGTTGTCTTGTCGTAGACGCTGTAGCCGACGTGGAACGCGCCGCTGACTTGTCCTGGAAGCGTGGCCGTCATCACGGGCGTGGTGGCGGAGACGTGGCCTCGTAGGGGTTGTAGGTCGCTCATGATGGTGCGTGCCGGGCGTGGCCTGGTATCGCAGACTCCGTGCCGATGTAGAGTGCGCCGCTGACTTGCCCTGGAAGCGTAGCCATCATCACGGGCGTGGGGGCGGAGACGTGGCGGGTCGGAGGCCGCCCATCATGATCTGCGCATGGCGTGGCCTGGTATCGCTGAGCTTCTGAGATGTCTGCTGGCTTGTCAGACAACAGCTAGGAGGGCTCGAGGGGTACAGGCCCAGCTTCGTGGTGTCGCTCACGGGGGCTCGAGGGGTACTGTGTCGGCCTCGAGGCGGCGCCACGGGGGCTCGAGGCTTTGCAGGTACACGTGTGCCCGGGATTCTCGGCTGCGCAGCAGGGGCTCGAGCCTTCGGACGTGACGGGGCGTAGATCCGCAGGGGAAGTGGGTGAAACAGTGAAGCAATCATGCCCTTCCGCCCACGCCGTCGGTGAAAAGTCGTGTTGACCTCTCCCTGACTCCGTAATGCATGCCGCATTCTGACGGACGTGACGGGGGCAGGCGGGCGCATTAAATGCATGTAGTATGGGGTTGGCACGTTTGTCCGTACCGCCCGAGGGAGGCGTGGAGTGCTCGCCCGAGGCCTGGCGGGGAGGGCTCGGGCGAGACGGAAACTTGGCGCTCGCCCGAGGCCTGGCTTGGAGGGCTCGGGCGAGTCGGAGATTGGGCGCTCGCCCGAGGCCTGGCTTGGAGGGCTCGGGCGAGACGGAGACTTGGCGCTCGCCCGAGGCCTGGCTTGGAGGGCTCGGGCGAAACGGAGACGGGTGCTCGCCCGAGGCCTGGCTTGGAGGGCTCGGGCGAGACGGAGACGGGTGCTCGCCCGAGGCCTAGCTTGGAGGGCTCGGGCGAGACGGAGACTTAGTGCTCTGTTTGCGTTGATTAGGGGTACCCCTTTTTGTACCACCGACAGTAGCCCCCGAGCCCTTGTTTGAGTGCTTGCACTCGAGCAGGGGCTCTTTGACCTGGATTCTAAGGACTTTGTCTGTGTTGGTTTTCGTGGGTGTCGCGCGAGCGACACCCGCAGGTGTAGCCCCCGAGGCCACGGGGGAGTGATTAGGACTCCCTCGTGGTCTTTGTGAATGGATGTTTGGTTACGTTTTTTAAGTTCGAGAGTGCCGAGCTCCCGAGTTTTTGACCCTCTTTCGTCGAGGTGTGTCAGGCTGAGCCGACCGTCCGGCTCTTCGAGCTGTCCGGTTCGCCGGCTGCCCTGGCTTGTCATCCCGTCGAGTCCTTTCGATCGGATGCGGGGTGGGATGCCTCGGACTACCACGAGTCGGGCGTGGCGAGTATCGCGGTTCCCGGTGAGCTGGTAACGGGGGAATCCAAGTGAGAGCTCGTGCCCCGTTCGATAGGGGTCGACTGTGGCCCGGAGGCGGTCTCATAAAGCTTAGGTGCTCAGTCTGCAGGAATGCCGGGTCCGTTCGGTAGGACCCGGTGGCTCGGCGCCTCCCCACGAGGGGATTTCACTGCATGTCGAGCTCCCAGCCTTGGATACACGTGAAGGGCCTCGAGGTTTCGGGCCTCGAGTAATGCCGCGTGTGGCGCCCCTTGGTGTCCCTAACTCGGTCGCTCGAAGCCGGCTGTCGAACCCTCTTTCGTTGTGGGCCAGCCTTCGCTGCTTCGAGACTTAGGGCCGGGGCCCGTTTTTGGGTGCTCGAAGCCGGCTGTCGAACCCTTTTTCGGGGGCCAGCCTTCGCTGCTTCGAGACTCAGGGCCTGAGCCCGTTTTTTACCTTCCTGAGGAAGCCTTCGTCGGGAGTGGAGTTCGTGGCATTAAGACGTCGGTCAGGAAGTCGGAGCAGTGGCCGTGGAGGGCCCTGCTCGTCGAGCGAATGCGGAATCGCCGTGTGTGCCTGTCAACTGGCTCGAGACGCAGCTAGATAGGCATACTAAAGGCATTCTGTTACCTTTTCGTCGTCGTGGGAGACGGCACCGATCGCTCGATGAGGGTGCGCTGCCTCCTGATGCAGACGGTGACATAGGTGGCCTTCCTTCTTCTCTCGGTTCGGACGTGGGGGCTGAGCGTCTGGTTCGAGGGGTGGCGTCGGAGGTCGAGCCACGTCCGGCTCGAGGGGCGGCGTCGAAGGCCGAGTCCCCGAGTCCGGCTCGAGGGGTAACGTCGAAGTCGAACTAGCACGACCGGCTTCGATGGTTGGTGTCGAAGTCGAGCCCCTACGGCCGGTTCGAGGTGTGCGTCGAGGATCGAGCCCCCGCGTCCGGCTCGTGGGGCGGGGGCGTCGTAGGTCTTGGGCCTCGACCGCTGCTACGTGTTGCGCCCCTTGGTATGCCTGATCCGGGAGCTCGAAGCCGGCTTTCGAAACTCCTTTCGAGGGCCAGTGTCGACTGCTTCGAGGTTTTTAGGGCCCGGGCCCAATTTTACCTTCTCGATGAAGCTTCCGTCGTTTGGAATCCTTCTGCCCGTCGGGCGCACCTTTTTAGGCAGGGAAGCGGTGATCGTGGCGCTAGTGGCGACAGACGCGAAGCGAAAACGGCGGCCGCAGAGGGACCCGGTAGACGAGTGAATGGGGAGCTGCCGCGTGTTCCCCGCGTTCGGCTCGAGACGTGGTGAGTCAGGCGCATTGAATGCGTGCGGTTACCTTTTTGCGCGGCCATAGGGGAACCCGCCCGTGGAGGTTTGCCCCTATAAATGTCAAAAAAGATAGGAGGATTTTTTACTTTGCCCCAGTCTGCACCTCCGTCGTAGCCTCCGCACGCCCAGCTCCCGTACTCGCGATTGGAAACCTTCCCGGCCGCCCGTCCGCAGCTCAGATCCACGCCGTTGCCGACATGGCCGCCCAATCCCAAGTGTTGCCGCCCGAAGATTGGAGCCCGTCGAAGGTGACGCAGAGTGAGATGGATTCGTTGGTGGCCCAGGGGCTCCTGTGCCCCAACCCGGAGGCGGGGCCCGCATGGTGGGTTATTCCGTCGGCGGAGCACCAGGAGCCGCACCCGCCGGAGGGGTACGTGGTGAGCTTTACACGCTACCACCGGATGGGGCTCGGTGTTCCGCCGAGCCGCTTCATGCGGGGGCTGGCCCATCATTTCGAGGTGGAGCTCCAGCACTTTTCCCCCAACTCCATCTCACACGCCGCCATATTCGCCGCGGTGTGTGAGGGGTTCCTGAAGATGGAGCCGCACTGGGAGATGTTCGTCCATCTCTTCCGGGGCGAGCTCTTCATCAAGGCCCTGAAGCCCAGCGGGAGGCGGCTCGTGCGCATGGGCTCCCTTGCCATCACAGCAAGGGCTGGAACCTCGTCGGCCAATGTCCCCCGTGAATACCTGCGGTACAAGCTTTCTTCCAACCAGGCTGGGTGGGACGACCATTGGTTTTATCTGCGGAACGAGGGCGGTCTCCTTCCGCAGTACACCGGCAAGGTCCTCACTCAGCGCCCGGAGAAGTGGATCTGGGGCGTTGCGGCGGACAGGCAACGCCACCTGGCCCCGTTGATGGAGATGATGAAGACGCTGGTGGATGAGAAGAAGTTGACCGTTCAAGCGGTCATTTGGGCGTTCCACCAGCGAAGAGTTCTTCCGCTGGCGGACCGCCCCCTTCTTATGTACGAGATGGGGCCGAAGGCCAAGCTCGAGGCGCTCAATCGATCGAGGATGGCTGAGGAGAGGCTGTCTCGGAACGAGGGCGTCTCCCGGGTGTCAATCACGATCCAGGGGCCGTTCGTCCCTGAGTACGCCCACTTGGTTGCCATGGCACCCGACGAGGGGTGCCTTGACCTGGTGAGCCTCCCTCGAGCCTGGTCGGCTCCGAGCCTCTCCTTTCTTCTTTTTCTCTGCGATTTTCCTTACCTAGCTCAACCTCACAGGGGGCGTTTACCTGTCGGGCATCGAGGCCTCCGGTGAGGGAAGACGCTGCGGATATCCAGGTGAGGCGCCTTTCTGCCCAAAAGGATAAAGAAAGCAAGGACGCAAAAAAGAAGAAGGAGAAACTTAAGAATTTGCGTCGCTCGGCTCGGGAGCAGAGGCTGGCGAAGGCTCGCCGCAACCGCCAGCCTGGAGATGAGTCCCCAGAGCTGAGCCCCTCGAGCTCGGAGGAGAGCGATGACAAGGATGACGACGACGATGAGGGGATGGACGCGCGTCTGAGGCGTGCGGGGGTCTTCGGCGCCGGGGCTGACTGCTCCTTTGTGCAGGAGAACGTTTTGGAGGTCCCCCCGGCGAAGGGATCGCGCGGGACGCAGCCGCGGAAGGCTGTGCTGACCCTGGCTTCATCGGAGGCCCAGAGCACGTCGAGCTCCGTGCCGGACGTGCCGGCCGCCACAAAAAAGCCCCGAACCCGGAGTGCCTCTGCCGCCGAACCAAAGGAAGCCGCCCCCGCGTCAGCCCAGGCTGGAGGCCTCGAGAAGGGCCGAGCCTCGAGGGGCAGTGACCGCACGGGGCGAAGCTCCGGGCCCGAACGTCGCGAGACATCGAGGTCGGCGTCGAGCCCGCGGAGGAGCGAGCGTCAGGAGAAGGCGTCGAGCCCGCACCATCGCGAGCATCGGGGAGGGAGCCCCCGTGCGTCTCGTGACCAGGGGCGGGAGCGTCCCCGGAGCCCGTCACCGCGGCGCCGCCGGGACACGGGCGCAGACGCGGGAGGGCGAGATCGCCATCGCGAGCCTCGGAGCCGATCTCGGAGCCCGCGCTTGGACAGGCGCCATGACGACAGCGCGAGGAAGGCGCCGTCGCCCCCCCGTGTTGTGGGGCGAAAGGAGGTCTCTCCTTCGAGGCCGAGCCAGGAGAGGCGCCGGGAGCCCTCCCCCCATCCCAGCCTTGCGGAGACAGCCCAGGCGCAGGGCTCGAGCCACAGGTCGGGGTCGAGGCCCCCGAGTGGGTCCGGCGACTCCGGGAAGAAGCCTAGCCGCCGCTTCGGGTGAGTCATCTTCTCGGATTTCGTTGGTGGCGAGTCTTTTTACTTTTGGTGATGCAGCCGTTGCCTGCTTTGTTTAGGGGGAAACGACCCAACCAGGAGGTGGCTCTCGTCCGCTCCAAGCGGGTCAAAACCTCGAGCTCTGCCGATGTCGCAGCATCTCGAGGTACGGCACCTTACCCCGCTAGGGAAGCCGCCTGGCTGGAGAAGGCTCGAGCTGCTATGGCTCGAGGTAGTCAGATGATCGTCGCAAATTTTGGTGAGGCCGTTGCCATCGACCGCAGGGGTCGAGGCATCCTTCCCTGTTCTGACGTCGCCGTCATCTTTGCATTGCAGGGGCCACAGCCTACGGCGTCAAGCCTACCGCCGCTACGCCCGTTGAGGTGCTGCCTCCTCCCCCTCCTCTTCCTTCCGCGGCGCCTTCGGAGGGCGCCAACCTCCCCCCAGTGGCGTCTCCCGTTTTAGGGGAGGCGACGGAGGCCACCACGGTCCCAACGGTGTCCGGGGCTGAGCGGAGTGCGCCCCTCGAGGCCCCAACCGACATAGGCCGGGCCGTAGAGGAGGAACAGGAGGGTGCGGCGCTGCCGGAGAAGGAAGTGACGGTGGAGGACATCCTGGACGAGCTGGAACAGGAGCCGGTCCTTGCCGCGGATCTAACGACGGCGGCGGAGCTCGGGGCGCCGGCCGTCGGTGATAAGCCGCAGGACGGTCAGGCCGGGGGAGATGGGGCAGAGTCGAGCCCCTTCTCAGCCGACCACCCTCCACTCGAGCAACAGGAGGTGCCGGCGGAGGGGCAGAAGGAGCCGGGGGACGCGCCGTTAGGCGGTGGTCCGCAGCTGGTGGAGCTCGAGGCAGAGGCGGATCTGCTCGACATCGAGCTAGACCGGCCAGTATGGCCGTTCCCCGACGCGCCAAGCCCACCTCTTGCCGTGGTTCCCGTGGAGGGTCTGGCCCGGCGGGGGGCCCCGCGCGAGGTGCGGGCCATCTTTCGAGAGGTGGCCGAGCTCATGGCGGAGGCGGAGCGGTCCTGTTCCGAGGAGGCGAGCCGGTCCGCGCAGGTGTCGGCCGCTCTCGAGAGCGCTAAGGCGGAGTTTCGGGACCTCCGCGCTGAGATAAGTCGGAACGCCCAAATGGCGAGCCGGCTTAATGAGGCGGAGGCGGAGGTCCGGAAGGTTCGAGGCGAGGCCGCCCGGGCCAAGGAGGAGGCCATTGGCGCCCTCGAGGCGTCGAGAAAAGAAGTCGCCGACGCCCGCAGCGAGGCCGCTTCTGCCAGGGCCGAAGCGGAGGCCTCGACGAAAGAAGTCGCCGACGCCCGAGGGGAGGCTGCCACCGCCCGGGCCGCTGTGAAGGCCAAGGAGAAGGAAGCCGAGGTCGCTCGACGTGAAGCCGCCGCGGCTCGATCTGCCGTAGAGGTGGCAGAAAGAGAGGCTGAAGACGCCCGCGCTGCGGAGGCGGCCGCGCGGCAGGAGGCGGTCCAAAAGGACCTGGCCCTCGCAGAGGCAGGCAAATTGATCGGTAAGCTTAGGTCCGACAAGCTTCTCATGCTGGCTGAGAAGCGCAGGGTCGATCAACGCGCTGAGGGCCTTGCCAGCGACCTTGCCGCACTGGGGCAGCATTGTGAAGGTAAGGCTTACTCCTTGTTTTTGTCTGGTGTCGAGGTTCTTTGTCGCGCCGTAATCTTACTCTTCCTTATTCTGTGCGTAGGGGTCGAGAAGACGGTTGAGGAGCTCCAAGGCACGAACCAAGCTCTCCTGGACCAACTCCAAGGTGAGACGACGGTGGGGGAGCGGGTTCGCGCTTCCTTTGACCGGCTCGGCTCCGCATGGGGCGTCGATTCGGTGGCCGAGGCGGACGGTGCGGTGGCTCGTGGCGACGCCTTGGTCGACGCCCTGTGCTACTTCGACGCAGCTGCGCGGGATCGAGTCCGTCAGGCTCTCCATCATGGTGTCAAGCAGACGCTCGCGGTCGTTCGCTCCGGCTTCCGCTTCCCGGTCCACTTTGTCGCCAATGGCTTCATCGAGATTGACGGGAAGGACGAGGAGTGGAACAACCGCCGCGTCGACAAAATTTTGGAGAAGATGGAGAAGCCGGGGACGTCGCTCGCGAAGATTTTTGAGGAAGACGTGCTGCCCCCTGACGTCAGCAGCGGCGTCGGTTCTCCTCCTTCTGGCTCCGGCGTCGAGGTTGAGCCCGCGGCGAAAGACTTCGGGGAGGAGTACCAGACCGACGAGGACTAGGGCCTGCGAGCCAAATTTGGGCGTTTTGAGGCCCTTGTAAGAATTGTATCATAATCTGTGCCTTACCGAGGCAATTGTATGAAAATGACTTGCTTATTAAACGAAAAGCGGTTTTCTTTTCAAATTTATTCGGCTACGTCTCCTTGTTGCAAGCTCGAGTTTTTACTCGCGTAATCTATGTTCCCTCGATACGCGTCGCGAATCCCTCGAGGGGAGACGTAGGTAGGGTACCGTAGCCCGGGGGCGTAGGTGAACGTCTACGTCGACGTCTCCCGACTCTTGGAGACTCGAGGGTATTTACGGGTTTAGATGTTGCCAGCACACTCGAGATGCGACTCGAGACAGCGGTCGAATAGATTTTGAAAAGAAAAAGGCACGCTTTTTTCCGGGGTCTGGGAGGTGATCCCCCATGTCTAGCCCCCGAGGGAGCCTCGACTCTGGGCAAGGCAGGATCGAGGCTACCTTACGTTGCTTAAGTAATATGAAAGATGGCGCACGAATTTGCTCATTCATATTAAACATGTGGGTACAAAGCAACAAAGATGAACGAGGCCTCGAGGCCTCCTAAGGGTAGAAGCGACGTAGCTGAGATATGTTCCATGCATTGGCCAGGGTTCGGCCCTGATCGTCGCGGAGCTTGTATGTCCCCGGCTTGAGTACTTTGGCAACGGTGTATGGACCTTCCCACGGGGGAGTAAGCTTGTGGCGCCCTCGACTATCCTGGAGGCGTCGAAGCACGAGGTCCCCCACCGCCAAGTCCCTCCTGCGCACGTGCTTGTCGTGGTGGCGCCTGAGCGTCTGCTGGTACCGTGCGGAGTTGATGAGCGCCATATCTCGAGCTTCCTCGATCTGGTCCTTGGCGTTGGCCAGCCGCTCGTCGTTGGCCTGCTCGTTGTAGGCTCGAAGACGAGGGGACCCGTACTCGAGGTCCGTGGGCAAGACGGCCTCGGCGCCATAGGTTAGGAAGAAGGGGGTAAACCCGGTGGCTCGACTCGGCGTCGTCCTGAGGCCCCATAGCACCGAGGGGAGCTCGACGCCCCAACCCTTTCCGAAGTCCTTGAGGGTCTTGAATATCCTTGGCTTCAACCCGTGGAGTATCATGCCATTGGCACGCTCGACCTGCCCATTGCATTGAGGGTATGCCACGGAGGCCCAGTTCACACGAATGTTATTGTTGTCGCAGAAGTTGGTGAACTTTTTCCCTGTGAACTGGGCACCGTTATCGGTGATGATAACGTTAGGCACTCCGAACCGATACATGATGTTGGTGATGAATTCAACAGCTTTCTCGGAGGTGGGGTCGCCTATTGGCTTGGCCTCGATCCACTTGGTGAACTTGTCGATGGCCACGAGCACGTGCGTATACCCTCCACTTGTTCGTTTGAGGGGGCCAACGAGGTCGAGCCCCCAAACTGCGAATGGCCAAGTGATGGGGATCATCTGCAAGGCGTGGGCGGGCTGGTGCGTTTGCTTGGCGTAGAATTGGCATCCGTGGCACGCTCGAACCAAGCGTTTAGCATCTCCAACGGCGGTTGGCCAATAGAAACCTTGGCGGAAGGCATTTCCAACCAGGGTCCTTGGTGCTGCGTGGTGGCCGCAAGCCCCCGAGTGCATGTCGTCGAGGAGCCTGCGCCCTTCCTCGATGGGGATGCAGCGCTGAAGGACCCCGGTCGGACTCCGTCGATATAGCTCCCCGCTCGTTGCCGTAGATGACGAAGGATTTGGCCCTTCGAGCTATGCGTCGAGCCTCTGTTTTGTCTTCCGGCAGTACGCCTCGCGTCAAGCAGTCGAGGAATGGCGTCCTCCAGTCGAACGGTTGTGCCGGAGAAGGGTTGGGTACGTCGATCTGCATCGCCTCTGCGAGCGTCGGGGCGACATCTTCGAGGGGCGGCGTCGATGATCGAATTGCATCTTTAGGCTCGAGGGTCGGCGCCGAAAGCCGAGCCCCCGAGCCCGTCGTGGCGGGTGGCGTCGGCGGGCCAGGCCCCGGGCCTATCCTGATGGATGGCTCGAGGATGTCTCTTGAGAAGACATCTGGAGGGACGGTGCCACGCGTGGATGCCAACTTGGCTAGCTCGTCTGCAGCCTCATTGTACTTCCGAGCGATGTGATTGAGCTCGAGACCATGGAACTTATCTTCCAGCTTGCGCACCTCTCCGCAGTACGCCTCCATCTTGGGGTCAACGCAGCTTGAAGCCTTCATGACTTGGTTAATGACGAGCTGCGAGTCCCCTCGAACGTCGAGGCGTCGGACCCCGAGCTCGAGGGCAATGCGCAACCCGTTGACGAGGGCTTCGTACTCTGCGACATTGTTGGAGGCGGGGAAGTGCAGGCGTAACAGGTAGCGCATGTGGACTCCGAGGGGTGAAATGAAGAGCAGGCCGGCTCCTGCCCCCGTTTTCATGAGCGACCCGTCGAAGTACATGGTCCATAGCTCGGCCTGGATTTGATTCGGCGGAAGCTGGACGTCGGTCCACTCGGCGACGAAATCAGCCAATGCTTGCGACTTGATCGCTTTTCGCGGGGCATATGTAATGGCTTCGCCCATCAGTTCGGCAGACCACTTGGCGATGCGCCCTGTGGCCTCCCGGTTGTTGATGATTTCACCGAGGGGGAAGGACGAGACCACCGTGACGGGGTGCGCGAGGAAGTAATGCTGGAGCTTGCGCCTCGTGACGATGATGCCGTAGAGCAGCTTCTGGATATGCGGGTACCGGACCTTGGCCTCCGAGAGTACCTCGCTGATGAAGTACACCGGTCGTTGGACCGGCAGCGTGTGACCCTCCTCGAGCCTCTCGACGACTACCACCGCGCTGACCACCTGGGTGGTGGCGGCTACGTAGAGGAGGAGAGGTTCGGGGGGATCATTACCCTGAGCTGGTCGGGGTGGCACGAGAATGGGTGCAGAAGTCAGCAAACGCTTGAGATTGGTTAAAGCCTCCTCGGCTTCGACGGTCCACGCGAAGTGCTCCGTCTTCTTTAGCAGACGGTAGAGGGGTAGCGCCTTTCCCCCAATCTCGAGATGAACCTGCTGAGGTCGGCCAGACAGCCAGGTCACTTTTTGAACGCCTTTGAGGTCGCGGATCGGGCCCATCCTTGTAACTGCCGAGATCTTTTCGGGATTGGCCTCGATCCCCCGTTGTGAGACAATGTAGCCAAGCAGCATGCCTCGAGGCACACCGAAGACACATTTCTCGGGGTTGAGCTTCACGTTCTGGCTCGGAGGCATTCGAACGTGGTCCTGAGGTTTACTGATGAGGCCCTCGACTTCTTGGTTTTGACTACGATGTCATCGACGTAGGCCTCGACGGTTTTGCCTATGTGTTCGCCAAAGATATGCTGCATGCATCGCTGATACGTTGCCCCGGCGTTTCGAAGGCCAAAGGGCAATCGTAACATAGCAATACATACCGAATGGCGTGATAAAGGAGGTTGCGAGCTCGCGTCGGACCCTTTCATCCTGATTTGATGGTAGCCGGAATATGCGTCAAGGAACGAGAGCACTTCACACCCAGCAGTGGAATCAACGATTTGATCAATTCTAGGCAAGGAAATGGAACTTTTGGACATGCTTTATTAAGACCGGTGTAGTCTACACACATCCGCATCTTTCATTCTTTTTCCTAACTAGCACGGGATTAGCTAGCCACTCGGGGTGGAACACTTCCTTGATGAATCCGGCCGCCAAAAGTTTGTGAACTTCCTCGCCGATGATCCTACGCTTCTCCTCGTCGAAGCGGCGGCAGGCGTTGTTTTCAACCGGTCTGGACCCGGCCCGGATCTCCAAGGCGTGCTCGCGGACCTCCCTTGGTATGCCCGGCATATCCGAGGGACTCCATGCAAACATATCGATGTTCGCACGGAGGAAGTCGACGAGCACTGCTTCCTATTTAGGATCGAGGCATGGCACTGATGGCCGCGTCTTGCCGTCAGAGCCGAGGCCGGGTCGACCTGGTATCTGTTTGGTGTGCTCGCCGGGCTCGAAGGTTCCGGCGTGGCGCTTGGCCTCCGGGGCTCGTCGCTGGCCAGAGCGGCCAGGGCCTCCGGAGGGAGTTCGAGGTGGACGTTGGCCTCCCCGCGCTCGACTGCAGTCCCACGTCGCACTGGTAGGGCGTGGCTCATAGGTAGTGCCGACGGTGATGACCCCCTTTGGCCCAGGCATTTGAGCTTTAGGTACGTGTAGTTTGGCACCGCCATGAACTTGGCGTAGCCGGGTCTGCCATGATGGCGTGGTACGTGCCTTGAAATCCGACCACACCTCGAAGGTGAGGCTTTCCCGGCGGAAGTTGCTCGGAGTGCCGAAGCAGACGGTGGAGGTCGATGCGTCCGAGGGGGTGAGCCTTCTTCCCCGGTACGACCCATGGAAGCCTCCTGCGCTGGGTCGGAGTTGGTCCTCTGTAATCCCCAGGACCTCGAGGGTCTCGAGGTACATGATGTTGAGGCTCGAGCCCCCGTCCATCAGCACCTTGGTGAACCGCACGTCGACGATGACCGGGTCGACGACGAGGGGGTACGCTCCCGGGTTCGCGACATGGCGTGGGTGGTCCTCACGACCGAACGTGATCGGCGCGTCCGACCAGTCGAGGTATCGAGGGGCGTCGTGGCGAAGTGCGAGGACTTCTCGGCGCTCCCTCTTCCTGTCCCGAGCCGAGAGCCCAACGGCTGGGCCCCCGTAGATCATGAAGCAGTCGCGGACCAGGGGGAAATCCGCATTCCCATCGTTGCGCGTGTTGTCGTCTTTGCCCTTTGGCGCGTCCTCCTTCTTGTCATCCGGCTTGGAGTAGAACTTCCGCAGCAGCCGACAGTCTTTCAGCTTGTGGTTCACTGGGCCTGGGTGATAAGTGCACGGTTCCTCGAGCATCTTGTCAAAGACAGCCCCATCGGGCGGGCCTCGAGGTTTCTTGTTGTCGCGGGTGCCTACGAGGACTTCGTCGCCGTCGACGTCGTTGGCGTCACGCTTCGCTTTGTGGCTCTTGCCCTTGTTCTTCTTCTTCTTTTGTGGCTCTCGGAGTTGTTGCCCCTCCTCGAACCCTCCGGTCGTCACGGCCTTGGCTTTCTCCACGGAGCGGCCGAAGAAAGCCCGACTGCTTCGTCACCTGAGGCGAAGCTGGTGACGCGGTTCATCAATTCTTCAACCGTCTTGGGGCGTAGCGCCCCAGCTCGTGGACCAGCTCCTGGCAGGTCGTGCCTGCTAGGAACGCGGAGATGACGTCCTCGTCGGGTACATGGGGGAGCTCGAGCCTTTGCTTCGAGAAACGTCGAGCAAAGTCCCGGAGGGGCTCGTTCGCCGCCTGCCTACAACGTCGCAGATCCCAGGGGTTGCCTGGGCGCGCGCAGGTGCCTTTGAAGTTCCCATCAAAGACCCTGACCAGGTCGTCCCAGTCATAGATCTGATGTGGTGGGAGTCCCTCGAGCCACCGTCGAGTGGTGTCCGAGAGGAAGAGGGGGAGTTGGCGTATGATCACGAGGTCGTCGTCTTTGGCTCCGCCCAGTTGGCACCCAAGACGGAAGTCGGCGAGCCATAGCTTGGGCTCAACCCCCCCGTCGTACTTCACGATGTTTGTGGGAGCTCGAAATCGGTTGGGGAGGGTCGCGGTGCGGATGGCTGGCTGAAGACCCTGGGGCCCGGGGGCTCGAGGGTCTGCCGGTCTTCGTCGCTGTCGTAGCGCCCCCCTCGATGGACGTCGTAGCCCCGCTCCTCGCCACCTGTCCTTGCGCTTGGGGTTTCCTACCAGCACGCCTTCCTCCGCCTTTGCGTTGGCTTCTCGAGCCCGTATGATGTCGTTGCGGGCATCGTTGGGGTCTCGAGGGATCCGACTGTCGATGATCTTTCCCGGACTGGCCTAGCTCGAGAGGCGTCCGGCTGATGAACCGACAACTCCCGCTCGTTGCGGGGCTGGTTCGCTGGTTTTTCCGAGGCTCCTCCTCGTCGACGCGAGGCTGAGCTCTCGGCTTGTTGGAGCGGCTGTCTCGAGGAGGACCTTCATCTCCGAGCATGCGCCTCGCGTCGGAGTTGGAGACGGCAGGCAGGTCGCGAAGCAGCATCGCGCGCCACCACGTTTGCCCGGCTCGAGGGAAGCACGCCCCGGGTCGTGCTGGGATTCACCCTCGGTGATCTGCCGTTGGACTTCTCGGGCTCGAGCTCGAGCCCCGGCGCCTCGAGGTTGGGGCTGCTCTTGTGCGAGGGTTTTCTCGAGCTGCAGCAGCTGTTGTCGCTCTCCTCGGCTTTGGCTATCGCCTCCCGCACTTGTGCGAGCTGCGCGGCTTGGCCGTTGTCGTGCCGGGGTCGCGCTGCCGGAGCCGGGAGTCCGTCTCCTCGCCGGACACGCGACCCGCCCGCCGCCGCTACGTCACCAGATGCCTCGAGGTTGAGCGCCGGCGTGTTGTCGTCGCCTTCATCATCGGTGTCGGCGATGTTGACCCCGACGTGGAAGCACTCCCTGGTGTGATCCCAAAAGTCGGGGTCGTGGTAGTCGTACTCGTCGGAGTTGGAGCTGATGACGCCGTGTCTTCTGGGCTCGCGCTGGCCCGGTAGCTCACGGTACCATTCCCCGATGGTGCCCCGCCGAGGTGGTTCAACTGCTTGACGGATGCCGAGGTTGGTTCGCGCGGGGTCCTATCTCCAAGTTCGCCATGGCTTGCAGAAGTACGCCTGGGCGCTCCTTCCGCTCCGTCGGTGGCTGGTCGCCGGTGCTCGTTGAGGTGACGGGTGTAGTTCGCCGCCGGATTGTCGAGGCCGGACGGGAATCGCCTGCGCTGGGCGTGGTTCGCCCCACGCGGGGGGAAGCTAGATGATGCGTTGGCGCGTGGCTCGGGGACCTCCGGCTTGGCTCCTGGTCCGCGCGTATGGCGAACGCGGAGCTACGGGGGGTATGTGAACGTACCCCAGAAGTCTCCGACCGCGCTCCTGGCAGTCTCCTCCTTGAGGGACCCGCGTCGGCAGCGGGGGCGTGCGCGCGTACCGCAGGCGCCGCTTGCCCTGGCGACGGCGGTGTCGTCGGTGCCGCTCACGCGGCGGTGATGCATGGTGGTGAGGACGTCGCGCCACGCTCCCTGCGCGAGGTGACGTGGCACGCCCTCCGCTCGGGCCCTCCGCGGAGAGCAGGGTCAGCTCGTTGTCGTTGCCGGTGGCCAGGAACTCGAGGCTCCCAAACCGGATGATGTCACCGGCAGAGAACGAAGACATGGTGGAAGCCATCCAGGAAATAATGAGATTTCGACTCGACACGCGCGAGCCCCTACCTGGCGCCCAACTGTCGGTGTTTCGTACCCGGGGGTATCACACCAACTAGTAATTACGAGCGCGTGCTCTCTTCCTGGATGGTGATGCAAAAAGACACAAGATTTATCCTGGTTCGGGCAAAGAGGCCCTACATCCAGCGGGGAAAGGGTTCTTGTATTTCTCGCACCGAAGGGCTTGTACAGGGGCGGATACAAGCCTGGGAAGCAAGGACCTGGGTCCAAGCTCGCGTGTGTGAGAGTAGGCTCGAGTGCCGGGTGTGTTCGTGCGTGGAGTACGTTCTCCTTTTTCCTTGTCTCCCTCCCCTCAAAGCCCTTGGCGTCTCCTTTTATATTGTAAGGAGTGGCCGGGGTTACACGATGGATTTCCTGTAGCCTAGGTGTACATTGTTTGATATAGCGTGGCGTTGGGGTGTTGTCTTGTCGTAGACGCTGTAGCCGACGTGGAACGCGCCGCTGACTTGTCCTGGAAGCGTGGCCGTCATCACGGGCGTGGTGGCGGAGACGTGGCCTCGTAGGGGTTGTAGGTCGCTCATGATGGTGCGTGCCGGGCGTGGCCTGGTATCGCAGACTCCGTGCCGATGTAGAGTGCGCCGCTGACTTGCCCTGGAAGCGTAGCCATCATCACGGGCGTGGGGGCGGAGACGTGGCGGGTCGGAGGCCGCCCATCATGATCTGCGCATGGCGTGGCCTGGTATCGCTGAGCTTCTGAGATGTCTGCTGGCTTGTCAGACAACAGCTAGGAGGGCTCGAGGGGTACAGGCCCAGCTTCGTGGTGTCGCTCACGGGGGCTCGAGGGGTACTGTGTCGGCCTCGAGGCGGCGCCACGGGGGCTCGAGGCTTTGCAGGTACACGTGTGCCCGGGATTCTCGGCTGCGCAGCAGGGGCTCGAGCCTTCGGACGTGACGGGGCGTAGATCCGCAGGGGAAGTGGGTGAAACAGTGAAGCAATCATGCCCTTCCGCCCATGCCGTCGGTGAAAAGTCGTGTTGACCTCTCCCTGACTCCGTAATGCATGCCGCATTCTGACGGACGTGACGGGGGCAGGCGGGCGCATTAAATGCATGTAGTATGGGGTTGGCACGTTTGTCCGTACCGCCCGAGGGAGGCGTGGAGTGCTCGCCCGAGGCCTGGCGGGGAGGGCTCGGGCGAGACGGAAACTTGGCGCTCGCCCGAGGCCTGGCTTGGAGGGCTCGGGCGAGTCGGAGATTGGGCGCTCGCCCGAGGCCTGGCTTGGAGGGCTCGGGCGAGACGGAGACTTGGCGCTCGCCCGAGGCCTGGCTTGGAGGGCTCGGGCGAAACGGAGACGGGTGCTCGCCCGAGGCCTGGCTTGGAGGGCTCGGGCGAGACGGAGACGGGTGCTCGCCCGAGGCCTAGCTTGGAGGGCTCGGGCGAGACGGAGACTTAGTGCTCTGTTTGCGTTGATTGGGGGTACCCCTTTTTGTACCACCGACAGGTAGTACTTCTCCCAAATCAAAGAAACCCATGGAATGTCTCTTTTGTTGTAGAATTTGTCCAAGCCTTTCATGAGCAATGTCTGGTTCTGTTTTTCCAAGCTTATGACCCCAGTCCTCCTTCATTCTTTGGTAGGCAAACCAGTTCCCAAGCAACTTTTGGGGGTTTTTTTGAGTTGATGTCATTTCCTCTCCACAAGCAGTGTTTTCTAAATTTATCAATTCTTTTGATTACTCCTTTTGGCAGTGCTAGAGTGCTCATATGAAAAGTAGGAAGCGCTGATAGAACTGCATTGGTAAGTTCCAACTTCCCTGCTTCAGATAAGGAGGATGCACATGCTAAGTCTTTTTTGGCATTTGTTGATCAGAGGCATGTAGTGATCAACTCTAGGCTTACATGTACTCAAAGGTAGCCCAAGGTAGTTGATAGGGAAAGATCCCACTAGGCATCCAAAGGTATTTGCAAGATGATTGATTCTTTCAGGTTCCATGTTCACAGGTATCATCATGAATTTGTTAAAGTTGACTTTGAGCCCTGTGGAGGTGAAGAAAGTCTACATAATCCCTTTCAAAAAGAAGAGTTGTCTTGCACTCCCTTCCAAGAAAATGAGGGTGTCATCTGCATACTGTAAAATTGGGAATTCTTGGTTGTGAGTTGAGGGTACAGGAGGCTTCAGTAATCCATTAACAGCTGCATTATTTAGGATGGACTGGAGCAAGTCAGCAGCAAGGACAAACAGGAGAGGGACAAGGGGTCTCCTTGTCTAACCCCCCTTTTGCAAACCACAGTCTTCCCTGGCACCCCATTAAGCAACACCTTGGATGTTCCTGTTCCTAGGATTTTGTTGATCCATGTTATCCATTTCTGCCCAAACCCTTTTGCCTGCATTATCTTCAAGATTGCTTTGTGCTCTATCAAGTCAAAGGCTTTTTCAAAGTCCAGCTTCAAAATCACCACTTCTTTCTTGGAGTGATGGCAAAGGTGGAGGTACTCATATGACCAGGCTAAACAATCTTGTATGGTCCTTCCTTTAATAAAACCATATTGATTCTTGTGAACCAGTCTTGTGATCATTGGTTGTAACCTGTTTGCTAGCACTTTGGTCACCAACTTAATTGAACCATTCAGTAGTGATATAGGTCTAAAGTCATTGATAGTCAAGGGCAGCTGTTTCTTGGGAATTAGGGTAATGTAGGAGGTGTTTAGGCTTTGCAGGGCAATATCTTTATCATAGAACTCTTGGCATATGCTTAGAAACTCTTATCTCACTGTTGGCCAACATTTTTTAATGAATTCATTTGAAAATCCATTAGGCCCAGGAGACTTACCATTAGGTAGACCTTTTACTATATTTTCAATCTCTTGAGTTGTGAAAGGTTCTTCTAGGTCTGTTAGATTTTCAAACTGGCTGGATCAAGGAGTTAAGATCAAAACTCATATTTGCGAACTCACTCTTCCCAATTCTTTCTTTGAAGTCATCCCAAATTATTTCTTCCTTTTCATTGTGGCTGGTTTTGATTTCCCCAAACTTGTCTTGCAGAGAAGCAATTGTTTTCCTTCTGTGACTGATGGTTACATTTGTGTGAAAGAACCTAGTTCCAGCATCTCCTAGTGTGACCCATCTCAATCTCCCTCTTTGTTTCCAAAATATTCTCTGCTGCTCTAGCATTTCTAGGAGTTTTGATTTTAGAATATCCCTAAAATTCCATTCCTTTAGAGTTAGGTCCCTTGTTTATTCAATGTCATCAATCCATTGCACAGTGATGGAAGTGTTTTGTATGGCTGTTTTTAGAGCTGATCCAGAGATACCCTATTTTCTTAGGCTCTGTCTAAATTTCTTTAGTTTCCTTGTCAGCTTAAGAGCACCGTCCTCCCTGTGTATTTGCTCAGCCCAGCTACCCTGCAGAACATCCTGGAATCCATTTTTATGCAGCCAGAAATTTTCAAACCTGAAAATTTTGGCTTTGGGGATTGCAGTTGTGATGACAACATGAATTGGGCAATGATCAAAAATTTCATTCACCAAAGAGTTGCAGGTTGTGATGGGGAAGGTTGAGGCCTAGATAGAGTTTGTGAAAATACAATCTAACTTTTCTAGTAATGGGGGGTCTGCATGTTGGACCAAGTAAATCTTTTCCCATGTAATTTTATTTCAGAGAGCTCCAGGAAGCTGATCATGCCATCGAAGAGGGCCATTTGCTGCATAGTCTGCACCTACGGTGTTCCTATCTTCCTCATTTCTATACATGTTGAAATCCCCCATAAGCATCCAATTTTGGTCTTGAGTAAAGTCACAGTTTTTGAGACACTGAATAAAGTCTCTTCTACCCTGATCATTGCAAGGAGCATATACTGACAACAGATTCCATGAAGATTGATCATGTTTTGATTGGAATCTTATTGCCAGACCATAGTTGTGTGTCCAGATTAAATTGTCATCCAAAGATTAATAAACCAGTTTTTAGCTATGTATTTAAACAAGACACTTCTCTTGGTGCACTTGTTGGATGTATGGGACAATAACAAATAAATACAATGTTAACGCTACGTGAAGAAGCAAAAACACCACTCCCTCCATCCCAAATTATAAGTAATTTTAAGAATCTTGGAGAGTCAAAGTTTTTTAAGTTTGACTAAATTTATATAATAAGATAATAACATTTATAATACCAACTAAATATCATTAGATTCCTTATTAGTTATATTTTCATAATATACCTATTTTATATCATAAATCTTTGTATTTGTCTCTATAATTTTATTCAAACTTAATAAAGCTTTGACTCTTCAAAATTCTTGGAATGACTTATAATTTGGAACAAAAAGAGTATCAGTTTAATTATAGGTCTATTTTCCTTGCACCTCTAAATACAGGAAAAAAGACCACCGATGGTTGAACTAACAATGTTTTTTCTTCTTCATTCACGTGTAGCGTTGGCATTCTATTTACTTGTTATTGTCCCTAGCTGGGTGTGCCGTACCATTTGATCATATATCGATTCCGGCAACTTCTTATATTTTTTGTAGGGTTATAACTTATATTTAGTGCAATTCAATGGCAGCACGTTCTCAACAGCGAACTGCTAAAAGTTTCTGATGGATGTTACAATATAATTAACCACACCAAAACACAGCGTTTGTTAATCTACCACGCGAAGTATGTCTCCATTGCCATCCACACACGAGCACAAGCTATACTCCCTTTTTTAGATAATGAAACATTTTTTACTTCAGCCTTCTTCTAAAAAGAAGAAGCATCAGTCTAAATTTATTACAGTATCATACCAATAATTAAAACTTATTACATGTTTATAACTAAATTTTAAGACGGTAAATAAAGGACCATCCATACAATGCGAAGAACTCATGGCTCTCGGTTCGAGTAGCTTGCAAGCATCAAAAGTTTGTTCCTCACCATCATCCGAGTGCTGCAATAGAGCCTATAATCGTAACCAGTATGTTCACCTGAAAAGAACCTATAAATTTTTTTTGGGTGCCCTTTATCAAAACCATATCATTCCTTGTGATTCATATTGCCCAACAAAATGCTATAGCCCTCGTCAATAACAGATGATTATATTTGGAACATCCTAGCTTTGACCAAATATTAAAAAGATGGTTCGTGTTCCTATGTAGAATAATGTCAAACAAAACAAACACATCATGTCAAAGGAAACTGGCATAATGGTAATAAAAAACAAATGTTGGATAGTTTCAGGTTATTTGCTACAAAAACAACGAGACTTACTACCGGTACCATTCTAGTTCCTTTTAGCAAGATTGTATTTTGTTAGTATCAACCCCTTCTTTAAGAACCAAAGAAAAATCTTAATCTTCAAGGGCACTTTTATATGCCAAAATTCCTGGGTAACCTTAATTCCATTATTGACTAGGTGTTTGTACATGGACTTAACAGAAAACAATAATCCATTATTATTTAAGTTCCAGATGAAAGTATTCTGACTCTCATTTATGTTAATAAAAGCAACTCGATCTTGCAACTATATTTTGCCATTCTAAGAGCTTTTTCCCAACTAGTGGCCTTCTAAAAGACACATTAAGAGAGGTAGAATTAAGTACATCAACCATTGTTGCTTGTTTTTTACACACTATATTAAATAAATTTAGGTATTGAATTTTCAAAGCTTGGGAGTCCAACCATTTATCTTCCCAAAATCTAATTTGAGTTCCATTTTCTAGTTTAAACTTTTCAAGACTTAAGAAAATGTCTTTGGCTCCCAACAAACCGCTACAAAAATGCGATCTATTCAGTTTGATTTAGAGTCTTTAGGTACCTGTCAATCATTTGCTTAAAATACATTTATATTCTGTAAATCCAGATTTTAAATTCCTAAACCATTTTACTCTTTTGATTGGCACAAAATATTTCTCTTTGCCGGTCTATATTTCTTTTTATGCTCATTATTTTGTCAAAAAAAAAAACGTTTACATGCTTCTCTTTCCCTCCGTAAAAACGAGGTTATTACGCGTACAGATAGTAGTTGTCGAGCAGGCGGCCGGTCCAAGCAGAAATATCTGCAGGACCTGCCCCTGCACGTAATGCCAGTTCCAAGCAGAATTCTCTCGGCCGGGAAGCGCGCGAGAGAGCTCCATGCATGCAGCAGGTCCATGTGCGGCACATGAAGCTGTGCTGTGGCGTGCAGCTAGTCCTACTACTACTCACCTCTGTAGCCATGCATGGTTGCATGCCATTGTCCCTCGGGTCTTAGCTAAGCCATCCTGACATGCATGACCTACAGGACTGGACATGCATGTACAAACTCCTCTACTCCAACTCCAACATGCATGCATGCGTGGTCAGTGTGGTGTGGTGACAAAGTGGTCAAACACGGAAGCCCATCGCCTTTGCATCCAGCTCGGCGTCTTCGTCTTCCCTAGGGCACCACCTGAGCGTCTGGAGCTTTGCCGCTGTCTATCACGTCGGCCGGCCGGCCGGTCATGTTCATACACTGTTGCCCTTGTAATAAGGACGGCGGGGACAGTACCGACTCTGCTCCTCTGCAGTGGCCGGAAAAGGTGTTGAAGACAAGATAGTACAGTACAGCGCAGTGCTCATCGGTCACTCTGGAGGCTCCGGCCCTGTAGACGTCGTACTGTGAGATCATGCATGCATGGCATTGGCATTGGCTTGGCATGGGTGAAGTAGTACGGCCTATTCAGATTCCGTTTCTGCAGCCAACAACAGCTCCTGATTGATCACTACTCCATCGGAGCACTGTTCATCCCTGCTGCGTGCATGCATGCATAGGAGTCGTACTAGTACTACTTCAAGAGTAGAAGATGATGCCATGCATGGCATGCAATGCACGGGAACACAAAAAAGGAGTAACGTACGTGTGTGCGCTTGGGGCAAACGAATCTGGCTTTTCCACGGCACCAAAGATCTCTTGTCGGGCCCAAATAAAAGGCCAAAACATTCGTGGATGCAGCAGCCGCCACACGATGGATTGGAGTTCGGATTGGATGCTCATGCTCGTATGAATTAATTAAATAGGACGAATCTATGTCGGTCTAATCTTCTCGTGGTAAGCTGATGAATGATTCTATATCGCCTGGATATGTACGTGAACGATTCTCAACGCCTACTCTTGTTAAAATCATGAAAGTCTGTGTGTGTGTAGCTACGTATCCCTCCTAAAAAAATAGAATTCTAGCTTTTTAAGTGAATCAAGTATGATCAAATGAATACAAGATTACTAATGTGTGTATATTCTTAGATAAATCATGTAATACATTTTGTAATAACTTTATTTGAAGACATAAATGTTGATATTTTTTTCTATAAATTTATTAGTCAAACTTATAAAAAAGACTTAGTCCATATTTAAATTACACTTTTTTGGGACCGCAGAAGCATATCTTTGCCCTAACTCGTAAAGTCATGTATAAGTATCATTCTACTGCACGTAGCGTTTATTAGCTAGTTAGATTGCTTATGGATGGTGGGATCTATCATCTGGATTAAAGTTCTCGGCTTGACATAGTTTGTATTTTTCCTAGATTTAATAATGTTATTTTTTTTTAGTGGTAGGCATCGTGCCAATCAAAACAAGGCCCCCATGATAACTTCATCAACTTTGAGACCTATCAAGGTATTTTTTTTTTTAAATGTAACAATGTTGTTTTTTAGTGGTAGGCATCATGCCAATCAGAACAAGGCTCCCGTGGTAACTACATCAACTTTGAGACCTATCCAACTTTGAGACAGTTTGAAAAATGCTAAGCATCAACGTGTTGATCATCTTGCGTAAGATCAACTTGTGTTAGCGGGCTTGAAAAGTTATGGAAACGTAACGGCTTGTGTAAGGAAAATGGACCATATTGGCCATTAAGTTGGATTTTAGTGTTCGATGAACAACATAATCATTTAGACTAAAACAATTGCTTGCTGCTAGTATACAAGGCACACGTTCAAATGGATACAAGGTTGGCATGGACTTAGACAATGTGGAGACCAAAGTCATCAACACCTCAAGAAAGACATTAGAAGCTACGTTAAAGACCTACAAGACATGCTAGAAGTCTAACACATCAATACTAGCAGCCCGAATGCGAACGAAGACACAAAAGAAAATTGAAGCCAAGACAAAAAGATAAATGAATTGGTCTTATCTCATTATTTTGGATTTTTTTCAACTTGATATGATATCACTTCAAAGTTATAGAGCTCTTCGTTAGCTTTATAGAAGGTCAAGATCATCAAAATTATAGTTCAGAGCTAAAAGTTACGTCCAAAATACGAAAGTGTGACATGCTGAGAAAACAGGGCAGTGGATTTGTCTGAGCTATTTGTCTGGTGACCACTGGATTGTCCGGGTGCTCACAAAAAAGGATGCAACAGCTAGTCGACCTGACATCATCGGATGCCCGGTCCTCTGCAGAAAGCTACTGATTTGCCACCAATGGCTAGTTTTGGTGTTGGGGGCTATATATATAAATACCCCCTTATCGACCATTTGAAGTGTTTAGGAGTTGAGGACTATAGCAAGGGGACTTGAGGCTCCACTCTAGTGCTCTTGCCACCATAGTGCTTACTGAAATCACTTGATGGTCAGTGTAAGTGCTTTTGCCACCATAGTGTCTAGGACACGCATTGCATCTCTATCATTTAAGCTTTCGTCGTTAATTTGTGTAGCTAGATTGTGTGCTTATATTTTCTAGTGTAGCTTACTACTAGACTAGCTAGTTGATAGGATTGGAACCTAAGTTGCATAACTCATCGGAGTTCTTCGGAGCGTTCTTACAGATTACAGTGACCATGTGTTGAGGCCAAGGTACAACTAGGGCTTACTAGAATCCTTTCGTGCCTCACTGGAGAAACCACTGAAGATTAAAATGACCATTCAAAATCATAAATTTAATATTATTTTTCTGTAAAATTAAAATCAAAATAGTCTGGCTTTCATTTAAATCTACATTGGAATTGCGGATAGAGTGATTACTGCTGGTCTATCTTCTCGCCGCAGCGAGCGAAACATACACGCGCACGGGTGGGTGCATGCAGGAGCAGACGGCAAGAGCACGTGAAAGATGAATTCGTACGTGCAGCTGCTAGCGTCCGGCCGGTGGCGAGCGACGATGCGGCGGCCCCGCTCTCAGGCCCAGGCAAGTGCTGGTGGGGTCTGCCGCTGCGGCGCGCGGGTGTCAGCAGCAGGGATCCGGCCGGGCCACGGGAAAAGTTGCCGCGCGCGGGGTCGACGGCGACGGCCGACGACGGGGATGCTTGCATGGAAGAGCAGGGAGAGCTGACCGCTGAGCTAGCCGCCAAGCGCGACGGGCACAGTGATGCATCGGTTCGTACGCCGTGCATGCAAATGCATGCATGCGTGAAATGCCAATTTTGTACTCGTACTCGTCGTCTACTCCTCCCATCATCTCTCATCGGCCTATCAATCCATCTGGTACAGTGATCTTTGTCTTCCGTGAGAGTACTACAGCACTACTACTGCACAGACGCCAGCATCCCATGGCCGTCGTCATTCTTCTCTGAGTGTGCGTGGTTCCCGAAGCAATGGATGATGAACAGTATAGTAGGAGAGGAGCCACGTACTGTAATTGGTTGGGAATGAACAAGGAGCGTGTCAGCTTGGGTTCACACAGTGTAGCGGTTGGGAACAAGGAGCGTGTCAGCGGGGTTCACACAGTGTCGTAGCTAGCTATACATACAGTGGGCATGCATCTCCTTGTCCCCTCTTGCTGCCTGTGGCTGGTCGCTACAGAGGTCTTTGCTTTCTCTTTTAGGCACCTCTAGGCTGATGATGCCATTTTGCGTAGGCCATGGTTTTGACCGTGATTACCCTCATTAGCAACACACTGATATTGTGTCACAGTGTGCAACTGACAGACATGCCTCTGCTATGTTTGCGATTTTCATTACTAATAGTACGTCCATCAACTCGTCATTCGTGCTCGTACTGATCTTTTTCTTTTTGGTAATGCTCGTTGAGAACTTATATGGTGAATGATTGACTTTGATGAGTAAGATTTGAGGCTTTTCCCGGTTTAGTCCATATCTCGCTATGTGCTTAATGTTTATGACTAACCGGTGGCGTTGAGTTGTGGTGTTTCTGTGTTGGTGTGCGTGTGCAACATGTGTCTCTTGGCTGTGTTGATGTGTAGATGTTGAGCTTAGATACAGTGGTCAATAGCGAGGTGAAGGTCAAGTAGAGACGTGCCGTGCCGACGGACCGGGAGCGGTGAAGGATGGGCGTGTCGTGCGGCGGACGTGCCATGCCGATGTACCCAGAGCGGTGAAGGGCGGACGTGAGGCTTGGAATGACGGACCAGAGGGCCAGAGGACCAGCTGTGGTAGCTGACACGTGGTATCGGGAAGCGAGAGCACATGGGGATGTGTGATGCATCGGCCGAGTCGGGAGGAAGACGATGGCGTCGTGGCACTTGGCGGGAGGTCGGACACGGGCTTGCGTGCGGCGCAAGTGCCGTCGGCCGAGTCAAGAAGGAAGGCGAAGGCGTTGTGCCCGGCGTGGAGGCTGGACATGCATCAGCATCGGCGCCGGTGGTCGGGGTGTGCGAACCACATTCCGTCTACGGTGCGGGTTCGGTAACTGAGCCTCAAAAAGCTACCCTCGACGGTTTCCGAGTTTGGGCCTCAAAACTCGGGTGGCCGGTTTCCGAGTTTGGGCCTCAAAACTCGGGATGGACAGTTTCCAGGTTTGGGCCTCAAAACCTGGGCTCGCGGGTTTCTGAGTTTGGGCCTCAAAACTCGGGGCGGACGGTTTCCAGGTTTGGGCCTCAAAACCTGGGCTGGCAGGTTTCCCGGTTTGGGCCTCAAAACCGGGGGAAGGTCCAAAAGGACGGTCGACGCGTGGCAGCACCGAGAGGCTTGCGTTGCGGCGAAGCTATCGGTGAGAAGGCGTGGCGGTTGATGGTGACGGCACGTGGCGACATCCTGGAGCTTGCGTCGAGGCGAAGCGAAGGATGAGAAGGCGCGTGGCCGTCGGATGGAAACTGCCAGAGTTGGACGATTTTACCCCTAGGGGGTATTTGGGTTAGTACTTCACGTTAGGGTGTTTGTGTCATTTGGACGTGCGCCTATATATAGATGAAGGGGTTGTGTTGGACAGCCATCCTTGGATGGTGTCTCTCTCATTTTGTTTAGGTGAGAGGAGGCTAGGGTTAGAGGAGAGACCGGCTCTTGTTCTTGAGCTTTTCGCCAT
Source organism: Coix lacryma-jobi var. lacryma-jobi (assembly GCA_009763385.1). Taxonomy (NCBI): domain Eukaryota; kingdom Viridiplantae; phylum Streptophyta; class Magnoliopsida; order Poales; family Poaceae; genus Coix; species Coix lacryma-jobi. Next base: position 15,432,160 of record CM019824.1, read on the forward strand.
CCGCGTTTTGTACTGCGAGGAGTGGCTTGTAACCCGAAATAGAGTGCTACACAATTCATCATCTAGTAGCAATCCAAGGATCAATTTCTCCCCTCCTCTTTGTTGGCTGCAATTTGGATCGAATCGCGTTTTTTGTTCTTCGCGTTTTGGTTTTTCCCTCCCAGAGATTTGCCTCGTTCTCCCTCTCCGAGCGACGATTTGCGATTCCGTTTGAATCAAATTGTTCTATGCTGTGAGCTCCTTCTTTCCACCGAAGGATTTCCTCTCTAACCTCACGAGCACATAGATCGGGTCAAAATCGCGTTCGTTCTTCGTTTCTTCCCCTTTTCTAGTGTTCTTCGGATTTCTCATGGATTAGTTGGATTGAAGCGATGATATCCTAGGATTAGCTTCCCAACGCATAGAAGAACACTTGGGAGAAGTTTGGTTGCAGCCCCATTCGATTTGGTGAAGATCCAATCGATTTTGGTTTTGTCTCGTGGCGTTTTTGGGCGTTCTGGGCGGTGGCGGACTGTCCGCCCCTCCAGCCGCGGACAGTCCGCGAGTCGGGGCTTCAGCCGAGCAGTGGCTGCTGGCCTCGGGCCTTTTCCTCTCGGGTGACCGGCGGACAGTCCGCCGTTGACTAGCGCGGACAGTCCGCGAGTCGCGCAGGGACTTTGCAGCAGTGCTGCTGTTTTTGCTACTTGGCCGGCGGACAGTCCGCCAGGGTTTCGAGGACAGTCCGCCCCTGGCGCGGACAGTCCGGCACCTGCAGCCCGGACAGTCCGCGAATCGGCTGTAGGTTGCGTTTTAGTGCGTTTGCTCTCCCGGCTTTTTCGCTTCGCTTCCGGACTTCTTGCTTGCTCCTAGAGTTCACATAGGAACCTCTCTACATATCTTTGCTACGCGTTAGCATCGGTATTTGGAGGAACCCCGACGTAGCCCTCTATCTACGTTTGGGAGTGGGTCTTTAAGGCAGGAACTTGACTCGGAGTTTTGAGAGTTTTGAGTTGCTCTCTTGTGTGGTGCCTCACTGTGATCCTAGGGATCATCCACCCTCTTTCCGAGGGTCGTGGGCATCACGTTTGAGTCTGAAGCTTTTGGGGTTGATTTTGTTGGGACAGAGGCCGTAATTTCGAAAGAAATTTTTAGGCTCCCATTCACCCCCCCCTCTGGTCGCCTTGCTTTAGCATTTTCGGTCCTTCAATTGGTATCGGAGCCAGTTAAGGATCTCTCTACCTTAACCGGTTCCGGATCCGCGAAGGCGACCTTTTGAGAGCGGTTTTGTTTCCGACTTTGCTTGTCGAGGTGTTGAGCTTTTTGTTTGGCTAACACTAACGGTGCTTTTGGAAGTAGCACCAAGTTCTTCTTCAAGTATGTCTTTGTCTTTTGGTTTGAATGTTTCCAAGGACGACATCTTGGGAAGAAGGAGGAGTGCAGTTGATGAGAGGGATCGCGAGGTGAACGATCTGCTGAACCTTCTACGACATGACGAGCTTTCACTGGAGGATCTCCTACGTCAACTTGGCAAGGCCAAGAGAGGTACACTTGCTTGTGGTCTTGTGGCTTTGCACAACCTATATGAGGCTTGCTCTAGGGATGATGAGCTTTGTGATACCTTGCGTAGAAAGGTAGAAAAATTAAAAAGCTCCATTGCTAATTTGAAGTCTAGTGCCTCTTTGCCTTGCACCTCTTGTAATGACATGGTTAGGAAGAATGATGAGCTAGGCTTTTCTCTTGCTAGCTTAAAATCTGAGAATGAATTGTTGAAATCAAATGCTTCCAAACCATGTTTAGTTTGCATTGACTTGCGCAAGGATCTTGATTGTGCTAAAACTGAATTAGCCTTGCTTAAGTCAAATGCTTTGTTACCATGTGGTTCTTGTGAGTCTTTGCATGCTGAAATTAATGAACTAAAATTGACTCACATCACATGTGTAGATGAACTTGAGCATGCTAGGGCTAAAATTGTTGAATTAAATTCTAAGCCTTGTAGCTCATGCTCTGTGAATAAGAATGCTTGCCTTACTTCTTGTGCTATTCATGATTCTTTGCTTGATGTGAATGGTGATGTTCCTTCCACCGATTTCATGTGCACATCATGCATTGATTTAGAAAAAGAAGTTTTGGCTTTGAAAGTTTTGCGCGATGATATCAGCGCTAAGTTGGTTGAGCACAATGATATGAGTGCCAACCTTGAGAAGGAGATTGAGCTCTTGCGTACCACATATGCCGAGTGCATTGAAAAGGAGATGGAAAACTTGAGAAACACTCCTTGTGGTACTTGTGACCGCCTCATGTTTGAAAATGAGGTTTTGGCCAAAAGATGCAAGAGCTTTTGTGCTAAGTCGTTTGAGTCAAGCATTTCTTCCAACTCCGATGTTGATGTTTCCAAGTCTGCATCTTTGCAACCAAAGTTGAGTTCCTATGTTGCGCGTGAGTCTTTTGACGATAGCACTTGTGCCAAGGTTTTGGATAGCTCTTTCATAGCTACTCCTAACCTTGCTGTTTCTTCGAGTGATGTCCAAGGGACTTCTCTTGATAAGGGTGCTTCTCATATTTTTGGGAATCGTGCTCCCAATCCGGTTTTCTATTGCACCTTTTGCAAGAAGGATGGACACTCATTCGATTTTTGTTTCCGCCGTGTCAAACACGAGCGACGAATTCGAGCTAAGGCTTTTAGGAAGCCGCGTAGCCTTTCCCATGGCACGTGTGCTCCTAGTGTTGGCACCAAGTTAAATGTTGATGCTTCTTGCTATAAGTCCCAAGGGACTTCTCACTTGTCGGAGAATGGTGTGCCCTCCAATAGGCCTTTGTACCATTGCTCTTTTTGTGAGAAAGATGGGCATCAAGAAAGCTTTTGCTATCGGCGTGCCAAACGCTTGCGCCAAGCTCGCTCTTCTAGGAAGATGGTGGTTCATTGCCCTTCTCATGGCATGAACGCTTGTGATCCTAGTAAGAAGCCCCTCTTTGTTGATGGGTTTTATGACTCCTTTTCTTAATACTAAAAATTTCTCAATCACTTTTCTATTACACAGATATTAAAATGCTCATACGCCTTCGATGACACGTCTCGAGCCCCGACTCCACGCCCACCCCGCCCCAGGCGACAAGCCCCCTCTTTGGCCGCATCCGCCATGGCTGACCACCCGGCCCTAGGTCTGCACCGGGTTCGCAGCAGAGAGGCGTGCTGCGTCCTCCCCTGTCGGCACTTGCGGTGGATGTGCGACGCGTGGTGATCCAGCGGTGCAGGAGGTCTCGAGGGATACAGAAGAAGAGGTGATTGAGGAATTTTTTGGCCACCTCTAGGTCGTGGACTCGCCGCTGCCGGACCCTAGGGTTCGCTCCTTTCCTCCACATAATACTTCCTTCGAGCGCTCCGATAATCTCTTCTGGATTTGTCGCGATCTAGTTGAGTCCAAGCAGATCGCGTTGCCTGATTGTTTCCGGGGCAGCCCTCTAGGCCTGCTCCAGATCAACCTCGGCCACCACCAAATCAAAATCAACCAAGGTACCCACCTCAGCCCCCAGCGCAGGGTTGGCAGGACCAGGGCGCAGGCATGAGCAGCGGCAGCATCCTCCGCCGCCGCCTCAACGTCAGCAAGCACCTCCGCCTCAACGTCAACAAGTGTCGCCTCCTCTGCGTCAACAAGCTTCTCCTCCTCTGCCTCCTCTGCGTCAACAAGCCCCACCACGTCAACAGCAACCGCGCCGAGGAGTGCAGCAGAGTCGTGGCCAAGTTAACCAGGCCTTAGATCAACTTCCCTTCATCATTGACCCAAGGTATCGAAATCTGACCTGCTACAACTGTGGGGATCCAGGCCACTTTGTGGGGAATTGCTTGAAGCCCAAAATATGATTTATGTGTGGAATAGCTGGTCATCATATGGATGCTTGTCCTAGTTGGAATTCTGATCATCCTATTGTTGCTTATGTTGGAAGTGCAAGTCAAGGGTTAGGGTTCTATCACTTAGAGGTCCCTCCTGTAGAATCTACTCAGTGGCTAAATTTGACTAACTGTGGAGTGGTTAGAGTCAAGTCTGGACAAATTTCTCTCTCTCAGTTGGAAATGGAGTTATCAGACATCTACTGCAGGGAATGACCTTGACAAATTAAGGAGTTGGAACCCGGGAAATTTCTGGTAAGGTTTCCTCCACATAAGAAGGTGTTTGACATAAAAAACTACCCATCGTTCAACCTGAGGAAGGAAGGGGTCCAGGTAGAAGTGATGGAATGGATAGGTGATCTGCAACCTTATGCTGAGCTGCAGGAAGTCTGGGTGCAGGTTACAGGAATACCTCCAAGATGGTGTCATTAGAGAGTTTTTGCTCAGATTGCTACAGGATTTGGTCTCATGACTGAGGTGGATTGGACCACTCTTTTCAAGACCTTTTATGAGGTAGTTAGAATGAGGGTGGCCTGCGGAGATGTGGGAAAGATTCCTACAGAAAGGTTGTATGAGATGAACAAAAAGTTGTTTGTTATATCTTTTAAAGTGGAATCTAAGTGGCACTAAGCTGACTAGTGATGATGGAGATGGGGGTGATGGGGATGGTGAGGACAATGATGAGGATAATGAATACCTGGATGACCTCTTAGATGGTGATGGTGATATGGTCCTCGGGAAAAACAAGAAAGCAAGCACATCTGAAACAACTCAAATGCCCAAGAAGAGTCAGAATATGGTAGCAAAGACAGTTAACTTTGGATGGGAACAAGTTGAGTGCTGGGATCGAACAGAGCAATTAATTGCTAGTATGAATTGTGGGGAAAATAAGTTGTTGACAACTAGTAAAGATTTGCTCAGAAATCTGACTGCCATTGATGGTGGTTATGTAGGTGGTAACAAAACAAAGGAGTTGGAGGAGAATCTGGTTAATCATGAGTCTGCGCTCAATAACATTGTTAATGGAGAAGAAATAGAGGATTCTATTCTCATTAATCAGTCTATGGGAGTCCTACCGGGATATGATTTCTGCAAAACCCCGGATGCTGTGATGAAGGAAGGATTAGAATGCCAAGTGTCAGTCCACATGGCACTCAGCAAAGAGGCCCCCTTTGCCGAGTGCCAGCCCACGTGGCACTCGGCAAAGAGGCCGTCAAGTGACGGCTCCCGTTTGCTTCGCCGAGTGCTGACCTGGCACTCGGCGAAGCCTTTGCCGAGTGCCCGATATTTGGCACTCGGCAAAGAAATCGTTGCCGACAATTTCTTCGCCGAGTGCCCTTTGCCGAGTGCGGCACTCGGCGAAGCCTTCGCCGAGTGCGAGAGGCCCTTTGCCGAGTGCTGCCAGCACTCGGCAAAGCCTGAACCTCCTGTAGTGCATCATTCTAAATAGGAAGAATTCAAAAAGTTAGCTAAGGTTGGAAGTATGACGGAGGAATGTTTTAATTTGCTGCAAAAAATGGAACTGGTAGAATCTGAGGACGAAGAGGAATATTTTGAGTTAGGAGAAACACAAGACAAGGAGATGGTCTCTTTGGGAGAATTGTGAGCTCAAGAACAGGCTGTTCCAGTGGATAATATTATACATGCAGCTGGTGATAAGAAGATGCATAAGAGGAAGTGGGGTCCAACCTTGAGGAGTGATAGACCAAGAAGGGAACCAAATGATGGCAGGACTGTGTTGCAGAGAGCTCAGGATCTGAAGAAGTGTAAGAATGAAGGACAAGGTAAAAATTCTAAAACCTCTTTTGCTTTTAAAAGCAATGAGGATTTATTACATAAAGCTAGTCTTGTTAACATTACTTTTGGTAATAACCCTAAGATTGCTATTAATAAATTAAATTATTTAAATGAAAAGGAATTGAATAATAAATTGGAGTTTGAGGAGCTTAATACAGAAGTGAATCTGCCTGAAAACTTAGATGCTAACCCTTTGATCGAAGATTTTCCCCCTTTGACCAAATCTGCAATGTCTCCTTTGAAGGGGAATGGAAATGTTAATTATCCTTCTTGGGCACAAATTGCTTCTAAAAGCAAGGGTAATTGTAATAAGATTGAAAATGATAGGAGCTTTTTGGAATGTTAGGGGCCTGAATAAAGGAAGGTCGTCTGCAATGCTTAACAGATTTTGTGAATGAAAACAAGATTGATTTTGTCGGTATACAAGAAACTAAAAAAAGAAAACTTTATTGAATCCTTTCTTCATTATGTTCATAAATATTTTAGTTGGCAGGTCCTCCCAGCAAAAGGGGCTGCTGGTGGGATTTTAGTTGGCTTCAATAGTAGGAAGTTTGATGTTACAACTTGGAAGAATGGTGAATATTGTGTTTCTGCTATGGTTAAAAATTGTGCAGACAATTTTGTGTGGAGATTAGTTGTTGTTTATGGTTCTCCCTATGAGGAAGGAAAATCCATTTTTATTAATGAGTTACATGTTTTCTGGGAAGGACCAATTCTTGTTGGTGGTGATTTTAACCTTGTGTCTAGCTGTAAAGATAAAAGTAATGGTTTAGTAAACCTTAAATGGGTTGACCTTTTTAAGGATTGGATTAATAGGTTTGGTTTGATTGAGCTTAAAGCCTCTAATAGAATGTATATCTGGACAAATAATTAGGAGCAACCGATTATGGCTGTTATTGATAAGATCTTTTGTACTACTTCTTTTGAACGAAACTTTCCTGTAGCATACGTGTACACTAAGGCTAGAGCTAGTAGTGATTATGTCCCTCTTGTGATAAATCTTGGTAAGGATGAGAAGAAAAAATCTAATATTTTTAGATTTGAAAAAAGGTGGATTGAGCAACCAGAATTTAAAGATCTGGTGGCTAAAGTTTGGGCCACTCCTTGTGCTTTTACCAATCTGTTAGATATCTGGCAGTTTAAAATTAGGCTTTTAAGGAAAAAATCCAAAGGTTGGTCATGGAACAGAAATGCTGAGATTTGGAAGTTGAAGCAAAACCTCCTTAAGGAGTTTGAGGGGCTGGGTACTAAGCAGAAAAGTGGCGGTTTAAGCCATATTGAGAAGGAAAGACTAAATACTATTTTTGAAGAACTTGAGGCCTTGTGGAGATTGGAGGAGATCAAAGTGAGACAGAGATCCAGAGATAGGAACATTAAGGAAGGGGACTGTAATACTACCTATTTCCTGGCAATGGCGAACTAGAGGAATAGAAAGAAAAGGATTGCTGGCCTGGAAGGACCTGAGGGGTGGATAGATGATAATGAGTCCATGCTTAAGCATGTTGTCTCCTTTTATAAAAACCTTTTTGGAGAAGAACAAGATAGTGGTGTGAAGTTAGGTGAATATTTTTGGGAGGAGGACGAGAGAGTTACTGATTTGGAGAATGAAATGCTAGAAGCACCCTTCTCTGAAGAAGAGGTGAAGGAAGCTGTTTTTGGTTCATATGCTGAAGGTGCTCCTGGGCCAGATGGGTTTTCTTTTCTTTTCTATCAGACATTTCGAGACATCATTAAAAAGGACCTTAAGGCCGGCTTAGTGAACAATTTTGAGCAGAGTGGTGTGAACCTAGCTAGATTAAACTTTGCTATGATTACCCTCATTCCTAAGGAACCAAATGCTCAGACTCTTAACAAGTTTCGGCCTATAAGCCTTTTGAATTGTAGCTTTAAGATCTTTGGAAAATTATTAAATAATAGGCTGATTCGGGTAGTTGATAGACTTGTTGCTTTTAATCAGACAGCCTTTATTAAAGGTAGATTTTTTTAGGAAGTGTTGTGGCTGCTCATGAAATTATTCATGACATTTACAGAGAAAAAGAGGCTGGTTTTGTCTTAAAATTAGATTATGAAAAGGCGTATGACAGGGTTAGTTGTAATTTTTTAAAGGATGTGTTGAAGTCTAGAGGCTTTGGAGCTAAATGGAGGTTTTGGATTGAGAAAGTAGTGCAGGGGGTCTCTGTGTGTGTGTTAGAATTAATGATGAGAATAGCCCTTTTTTCAAACCAGGTAAAGGGTTAAGACAAGGGGACCCTTTGTCACTCCTGCTGTACAATCTAGTTGCTGATGTTTTCTCTCAAATGCTTATGAAAGCAGCTAGAGCTGGTCTTATTATTGGATTATTGCCTAGGGTTGACTCTGGAGGTATAATCAGTTTACAGTATGCTGATGATACTTTGCTTTTCCTAGAGAATGATCTAGAAAAGGCGGTTAATTTGAAGTGGCTTCTCGTGTGGTTTGAACAGCTATCTGGTATGAAAATTAATTATGATAAGAGTGATTTGTTAGCGATAGGAATAAATGAGGAAAGAGCTAATGAGTTTGCGAAGATTTTTTGTTGTAAAAAAAGTTATTTTCCTATCAAATACTTGGGAGTTCCCCTTCATTACGCTAAACTAAGGAGAGAGGACCTACAACCTATTGGATTGTTGACAAAATTGTGAATAGGATTGCTGGGTGGAGGGGAGGCTCCTTTCTTATGTTGGGAGACTAATCCTTCTTAAGACTTGTCTAGCCAGTATTCCTATCTACTTACTTTCTATTATCAAGTTTCCTAGATGGGCTATAGATGATATAAATTCTCACATGGGGCATTTCCTTTGGAATAATACTGAGGAAAAACACAAATATCATCTTGCTAGTTGGCAATTAATTTCTCAAGAAAAAGCTCTGGGTGGATGGGGTATACCTGACCTCAGAAGCATGAATATGTCTTTACTGAGCTCATGGATTTTCAGATATCACCCAAACCCAGATTCTGTTTGGACAAGGATTATAGACTTCAAATACCAAACCAAGAGGCCTAATGTTTTTTGTTGTCCTGCTGTTGGTTCATCACCCTTTTGGAAGGGTGTGATCTGGGCAATGCAAGCTGCCCACATGGGTAATAGATGGGTGGTTGGTAATGGGGAAAGGATTAGATTTTGGGAGGATCAATGGTTTGGGAATACTAGTTTAGCTATCATTTTTTGGCCTTTATATATTATTAATGAGCAACAAGGAAAGTCAATTAGTGAGGTTTGGGATGGTGGGGAGCTCAAACTTTCTTTTAGGAGAAGGGTGTCTGCAAACACCATGCTTCTTTGGGATGAGCTATGTGCTATTGGTGAGAGTATCAATCTCACTAATGAGACAGATCAGATCCTTTGGAGCTTTAGCTCTAATGGCAAGTTTTCTGTGCAGTCCTTGTATGTTGTGATTAATCATAGAGGTGTGATCCCAGTTTACATACATTCTGTTTGGAAACTTAATATACCTCCTAGGGTACAAATCTTTTTATGGTTGCTGTCAAGTAATAGACTCCTAACTCGTGATAATCTTGCTAAGAGAAGAGAAGTCAATGATTCTACTTGTCTGTTTTGTGCCGAAAGGGAATCTGTTTTACATCTTTTCTTTGAGTGTTGTGTTGCTAAAAATGTTTGGGAGTTCTTTTCAGCCCTGCTACATTTAAGTATAGGGGGCAGCTTTGAGTCTGTAGCTTCTTTATGGATAGTAGATAAAAAACATAGGATTAATAATATTGTTTCATCTGCTGTGCTTTGGGTGTTATGGAAATTACGAAACTCATTATGTTTTCAGGGAGTGGTATGGAAAGGATTAAGTGCTAGAGATGGTGGGAAGAATGTTACGAAGATGGCAGGCTATGCTCAAGGAGGACATTCAGGAAGAGATGGAGTCTATCATTTAGAAGGTAGAAATGGAAGCAAGATTGGCTCCGCAGATCAGATGGAGAATGGATGCATCAGAGTTGGTTTAATCCAGTGCTCAACTTTCGGAGGTCTTCAGAGATGTGCTTTTTGAATGTCTGTAATAAAGTCTTTATCTAGGAATTAGGCGTTGGTTGCTGAAGCCTTTTGGCTCTGTTAGACGCGTGAGCGTTAAACTTTGAACTCAACTGTGTTTGCTTTAATAAAGCAGGGGTGACCTTTTCTCTAAAAAAATAGAAGCTTTTTTATGTTGCAGCTACAACTAATTGATATTGTCTATCTTTGGGGTCTCTCTCGGTTCATGATTAAACTCTCTCCGTATTTAAGCAATATGTGTTCATGAGTATTTTTCTAAAAAGAATATAGTGCTCACAATAAAACTAAGCTATATGTCATTTATTGTCATCAACTATTGACATTACGAAATTTATTATCATCGACTATTGATATCATCCAAAATAAATTGCTAATGCTATTTGTATATAATTGCTTAAGAGAGAACACTTTTTCATTATGTTGAAGCGACAAGCTTCGTCCTAAATCCTAAAAGAGGATCAGGAGTGGCGTCCCCGAAGATTACGACCCAAACACATATATAGGGTGTTTTTCATTCACGTTTTGGACCTGATCTAGTTAGCTAGTAAGGTAGGGCAACCTAAGTCTGGCTCCCCCAATACAAGATGTTTGGATTACTTGTCCTAGCTAAGCCCGGATTGAATAAACATTGTTTGGTTGCCTGAGTAACTTGAATACGGTCACCTCCTTGTTTCGGTAAATTTACCTCTTTGAGGTACGTCGAATAGTTAGTTGTCCTGCTCGAGCTTGGATGCCCGCCTCGCCCACCTACGACCGCGGATGCTCGCCGCTGAAGTGAGAAATCCGCCGCCACAAGTTGCTTGAGCTCAGCAACCTGGCGCACAGACCAAGGACAAAGAGTCGTGAGTGTATGGTGTGGGTGGAGGCGACCTCGCCAGGGCAAATTTGGAGGTGGCGGTGGTTAGACGATAGGGAAGGACAACAAGGTGTGGGTGGTGACTAGGGTAGTGTCCTACATTCCAGAGTCGATGAGGATGGAGGAACCTTGGATGACGACCGCACTATGTCACGGCATGACGAAGCAACAGTGCTCCGTCGGGCGGCGTCCGAGCTCATCAGCAGGACTAGCAAGTAGGTCGTCGTTGCCTCCATCGCTAATGAGGTCCACGAGCCCCTTCACTTCTAGGCGAGGACGCATGACTGCGAGCGTCGACTTGGCCAAGCCATGCTTTGGGGAAACGGATGATCCTTATGTTTTTTCGTAAAACCCGGCTAAGGGGTTGTTGTGTATTAGCAAAGCTTGACTTCAAGGTCTAATCAAGCAACCAAACAAGGCTTGGATGCATCTAGTAAGCTTGCATTGGTTGGGGCTAAGCCACCAAACAAATCCATAGTTGTGTCAACTTGTGTATTTGCATTGGGTACCCTGTCCTTTCTTCTTATTCGATCTTCCCCACCACGGTGCATGAGCTCCAAATAAGGCCTTAAGATTGGCCCATCGGATGCACATGCATCTTTTCACACAATTGGGTTGATTTTCCCAAGTGTGGAAAGATTTAGAGTTGATATAAAAGAGTAGTTGGAGAGAGGTGTTTTTTTTAAAAGAATGTCAAAAAATCGAGATTGGAAGTAGACAGGGGCAGATCGAGTAGTGGGACGGATCCCTATAGCCATTGAACCCATAAAACTCCCTAATTATTATTATTTTGTTATAGATATATACTAAAGATGAGCTAAAACTGTCTGAAAATTAAATAAGCCCTCTGACATTTTTTTCCTGGATCCGCCACCGGAAGTAGGTCTAAGAACTCCTAGAGAGTTCAGAAAGTATCGTGATCTCACGGCGCTGGCCGTTGGGCCCATGGCACAATCCATGGCAATCTGCTGTTAAGTTTCCTGTCGAATCAACAGAGGCGCCCCACGCAGATGCATTTTAATCACCCGGGTTAGTTAGGCCCAAAGACGCAATGCACATGCGCGGCTGAATCCATGTGCAAATCCAAAGGGGCGTGTGAGGCGCGTGGAAAGATCCAAAAAGCTCCCGCGCTTTCTGCTGCACTCGGCGCGCCCCCGGCCTCGGTCCCGTTAAACAACGCAAAAGGAGGTCGGCGGCCGGCCGGCCGGCCGAGGCGACTGACGGGCAAAGGGACGGACGACGACCGCGCGGCCGTGTGGGTGCCCGGCCACTACAATGCATGCGGGGCAAGGGCGAGCGCGCCCGGCTGGATTAGACGGGCGTACGTCCCATCGGCCGGGCCGGGCCGGGGGTCCGGCCGGCCGGCCGCGCATGCACCGCGCTGCATGCGAGACCGAGACCGCTGGTGAGAAAGCACGGGCGCGCGGAGTCGAGATCGGGAACGGGGCGGGACACCGGCTGGCTGTACGTGCGGCCGGCCGGGCTCCATCCACTCCACCATGCATATGCTGGCTCCATGCATGACCAAGTCAGCAGCGCCCGCAGCCATGAAAAGGAGGAGCCAAAGCTGCCTGCTAGGTACTAGTAAAGCCTAAAGCCGGCCGGCGGGGGTAACCGGGTGTGCGCGCGCGCGTGGATCACACTGTGCTGCTGCCCGTGCGTCACGCCGGGCGAGGAATGAGTTGAAGTCACGGACGCCGTGCCGGTGTGGTTATATTAGCTACTCCAGCTAAGCTCCGTGTGACCGCGTGCACGCATGCGCTACTAAGCTACGTAGTCGTCGATCGACGGCGGCGTACCGCGTATACTAGTATGCATCTCTCGCTGCGCCACACGTACGGACTACGGAGCATGCGCCGCGTACAGCGTACTACATACAGTAATTAACTAGTAGCAGTATTCAGCTAGGATGCCTAACAAAAGTGTTAGGGAGTACGGATCGAGTACGACCATGAAACCATGAGTACGCCAGTGGCCTTTAGTTACACTACATAATAATCACTACTAGCTAGTAGTAGCTAGTTACACTAGGGATGCAGTATCATGCCTGTTACTATATATAGGAGTGTATATATAGGCATCCCGTATCAATTTGTCAATGGAATGTGTATTAAATGTGTATTATGTTACTCCTTCCACTACTACAGAACATGGTCATAGGCCGATCTAACAATTGAGCTATAGTCTCGGCAACAAATTGCGTCCGGGACTAAAGACTTTTAGTCCCGGTGGGTAAAACCAACCGGGACTAAAGAGACTTTTAGTCCCGGTGGGTAAAACCTTCACCTTTAGTCCCCGTTGGTATTACCAACCCGGACTAAAGGTCCCCCAACCTTTAGTCGCGGTTGGTAATACCAACCGGGGCTAAAGGGTGAACCTTTAGCCCCGTTTGGTGTTACCAACCGGGACTAAAGGTCCTTTTAGCCCCGGTTGGTGTTACCAACCGGGGCTAAAGGTCCTTCCCGAGTGGATTCAAAAGGAAAACATCCAGAACTACATCACGTGGGTTGTGTAGCTCAGTTGGTAAGCGTGCCTGAGGCGAGAGGTGTTGAGTTCGAATCTCACAAACGCAAATTTATTTTTTCTCGTGGGAGCCTTTAGCCCCGGTTCGGAACAACCGGGACTAAAGGTGAGAGCCCACCTTTAGTCCCGGATTGGTAGTCCCGGTTGGGAAACCGGGGCTTAGCCCTTCCCAACCGGGGCTAAAGGCCTATGTCTGTAGTAGTGTTCGGATCCAAAAAGTATGTAAGCCCACGTTGACTTCTCCAAATTTCTCCAAAATTTTTGCACAGTGTCCATCACATCGAATCTTTAGACACATGCATGAAGTATTAAATGTATGTAAAAATAACTAATTATGCTTTTAGTATGTACATGTCGAGACGAATCTTTTGAGTCTAGTTAGACCATGTTTGGACAAAGTTTGTCAAATAATAACAACGAAAATGCTACAATAACTTTTCTCCAAATATTTCGCGAACTGAACAAGACCTAATTTTAGCACAATAACGATATTTATGATACCAAATATGGAGTAAATATTATTAGATTAGTTACAAAATATATTCTTATAATAAAGATGTTTGAATCCATAAATATAAACAATATTTATTAGAAACTTAGTCAGACGCGAATCACTTCCTATAAGTTTTTTTTTTTTTTGATAGAGGTACTAGCTTAGTAGTATGCAGGAGTAGTACACCACCACATGCATGACGACGACGATTGATTGGTGTACAGTGGCAGGTTAGGCATGGACTGTCACAAGTAGTACTACGTACGTAACGCTCGACGCCATCTGCATGCATGCCCTGGCACGGCAGCCCTGCGTGGCGTCGTCGTCGTCGGCTTTCCTCTGTCCCGCCGGCCGGCCGGCCAGTCCTCGGACTCGGACCCAGCTCGGCTCGAGCTGCAATTCCTCATTCACGACCATGCATTTACGGCCGGGGCGGCCGGGGCAGGTGCAGGTACGGTGAAGGCAGTCGCAGTAGTATGGTCGTCAAACCAGATGAGATACTGTAGCCAGAATGGACAGGGACGTACAGTACAGTACGTAGGCCACGTCATGCACAGCGGACATGTGGCAGGACCCGAGTGGCCGGATGCTGTACTGGTACTGACTGGTGACTGGACTGTTTGGATCGGTGCTGCTTGGCGTCTCTCTGCTGCTGCTCTGTCAGGTCACCAAGTTCATGCACGCACTGTACTCGCTACTCCGTACGTAACCACACACCACAGGCCCCCATGCCCATGCATATGCATGTGGTGTCCGTCACGTACTCCTACGTGGTTACTGTACGTGGTGCTGCTCTGGTACACGTACACGCCTCTCTCGATCTCGAGTCATGTCGACCAAAACACCTGGCGTTGATGGGATGATGCCTGCATTGAGAGGCCTGCACGTGAAGTTCAGCTTCGGGCGGGCGCCGCTAGGGCCGGCCGGCTACCGTATGTGCAAAAGCCTCGTCGCTCAGCCGGAGCCTGGAGATCTCTTCAGATTGGTGATGAACATGGTGGAACTGGAACGACCGCTCCTCACCGTACCCTCGGGTCAAACTAGGGACACGCTCGAGTCAAAACATAGACATGTGTGTGCATGGATATATATGCAGCAATCGCAGCATTGATGGGTATACCGCCGCCCCACTCTCCTGTTAGATATAATTAGGCCTTGCTCAGAATATATTTAATAATAATTAATTCTAGGTCCATATTAAATGTTGCATCGTGTTATAGTTTAATTTAATATGCAACGTTGACTATAATTTGACTTGACTTAAATAGATCGACTTTTGTTATATCTATAAATTAATTAAGAAGTCGAGGAAGGAGAAAAGAGTGTCATGCGCGTGCGCGCTACCGTCGTCGAGCCATGACGAGCCAGCCAGCCTGCATGACGCGCGCGGATAAGCTTTTTGGTCAATCTCAGTAGGACAGAAAGCTTTCCACCGCCGCTGCCACTCAATCTCTCCTTCCCGCAGACTCTTTCGCGCTGCCTTCTGCTTCCTTCCTCGTCCCGTACCGTCCATCGCGAACCATGCACGGGGTGCGGCCGATTAGGTTTTTGGGGAGCGTTCTCGTGACTGCTCGACTCCCCGCCGCCGCCGTGTACGAGTACGACTTTGTCGCCGCTTCTGTTCGATTATACCGCCACCGCACCCGAAGGACGACACGCCGTCACCCCAATCTGAGCTGATCTACGGGAAGGACGCCGTCGACGTTCACGGGACTTCACTGCGAACCTCTTCCTGCACTGACTATGGTCCGCAACATCGAACAACACATTCAACATGAATGTGGATGGAGCCACCAGTGCCCCCCACTCTGGTCCCTCCGCTGCTAATACTCAATCTGTTTTCGATACTATTCGTGTATACAGTATGATGTTTATTTTAATTATGATCAATATGTTCATCTTGTATGCAATTGTCATCAGTAGTATAAACTAAACGTGCAAATACTTGTTGTTATAATTTTACTACTGAATTACTGGATTAAATATAACATTAAAATGTCTAATCTTCTAACAATCCAAAAACCTAATGTTAGGCATTTTTATGTTATACAAGATTTGTTGTTGCATTGAAGCCGAATATATTTAATTGATTAAATTACAAGGTCTGGCGTGCTAAGATGATATTGTGGTTAACTGCTATGAATTGTTATCACGTTGCACAGGGAAGCCAGAAAAATTGACTCCTGAACAGGAGAAAAATTTTGCGGCTACCGATAACCTGTTCTGAGGCATTGTGATAAGTACAATTCATAGCAAGTATGAGAACAACTATATCATCTGCACGTCTGGCAAAGAATTATGGGATGCACTTGATGCAAAGTTTGGTGTTTCTGATGCTGGTAGTGACCTGTACATCATGGAGCAGTTGTATGACTATAAAATGGTTGACAACCGTTTTGTAGTGGAACAAGCTCATTAGATACAGACACTGACAAAAGATCTCGAACAGTTTCCATGTGTGTTGCCTGATAAGTTTGTGGCGGGCGGTATAATCGCTAAGCTGCCACCTTCTTAAAAGGATTTTGCTACCTCTCTAAACCATAAAAGAAAGAAGTTCAGTGTGGCTGAGCTCATTGGATCTCTTGATGTTGAAGAGTGAGCGAGAGCAAAAGACACACGTGGGAAAGGAGTTGAGTCTTCTAGTGCCAATATGGTGCAGAAGAAAAACTCAAATACACCCTATAATAAGAAGAAGAACAAGCAACAAGCGAACAATTCGAAGCCAAAACAGACGACAAATTTTAAGAAGAAAAAGAGCAAAGATGAAGGTTGTTTCGTTTGCTCTAGCACTGAGCACTAGTCAATGCGTGCCCAAATCGCAAATTCAGGCAAGAGAAGAAATCAACAAACATGGTCGTTAGCGAGACTGATGGAGGAACATCAGGATGCGGTAATTATTTACCTACTGTTCTTTTAGTTTGTTATTCATCTGAGTGGTGGATGGACACAAGTGCTAATATTCATGTGTGTGTTGATATTTTTTTTTGTTTTCTTCTTATTAGGCCGGTGATCGAGACTGGAGCTTTGCTGATGGAAAACAGACCTCATGTGCGTGTTCTTGGTGTTGGTACGGTCATTCTGATGTTCACTTTGGGAAAGACGGTGCCATTTAAGAACGTGCAACATATCTCCTTCATCAAAAAGAATCTAGTTAGTGGTTCTAGTTTGTGTCGAGATGGTTTCAAAATTGTCCTATAGGCTAATAAATGTGTACTTTTGAAGTATGGAACATTTGTCGGTAAAGGTTATGATTGCGGAGACTTGTTCCACTTATCTTTGGTGGATGATGTGTGTAATAAAATTGTGAACAATGTTGTTATTGTTGATGAGTCAAATATTTGGCATTCACGGTTATGTCATGTTAATTTTGGTTATCTTTTGCGGCTAGCAAATCTGAATTTAATCTTGAGATTTAATTTAGTCAAAGGTTCTAAATGTCATGTGTGTGCAATCTAAGCAACCTTGCAAGCCTCACGCGAAGGCGAGGAACTTAACACCATTAGAACTAGTTCATTATGATTTGTGCGAAAT
The DNA here is from genome assembly GCA_009763385.1 of Coix lacryma-jobi var. lacryma-jobi. Classification (NCBI taxonomy): domain Eukaryota; kingdom Viridiplantae; phylum Streptophyta; class Magnoliopsida; order Poales; family Poaceae; genus Coix; species Coix lacryma-jobi. Next base: position 15,449,244 of record CM019824.1, read on the forward strand.
GAACGACGTGTTGACTAAAGGTGGCAGAAGATACTTGATAACATTTATAGATGATTTGTACTAGGTTCTGCTATGTGTATTTGTTATAATCAAAAGATGAAACATTATTTTAAGACCTATAAAGCTGAAGTAGAAAATCAACTTGAAAGGAAAATTAAACGGTTAAGGTCAGATCGTGGTGGAGAATACTTTTCAAATGAATTTCCTGAATTCTACGTGGAACATGGAATTATTCATGAGAGGACACTGCCGTACTCACCCCAGTCCAATGGGATTGCCGAAAGAAAGAACCACACTCTAACAGAGACGGTTAACGTCATGTTAGAGACTTCGGGTCTATCTAAGGAATGGTGAGGTGAGATGATCTTGACTGTGTGTCATGTCCTGAATAGAGTTTCTACAAAGCATAAAGAAATGACATCATTCGAGGAATGAGAAAAGAAAAGATTAAATCTCTCTTATTTGCGCACCTGAGGTTGTTTGGCCAAAGTGAATGTGTCAATCAACAAAAAGCACAAACTTGGACCTACAACTGATGATTGTGTGTTCTTTGGTTATGCTATTCACAACATTGTGTATATGTTCTTAATTATAAACTCCGAAGTACCTGACATGCTTGTTGGTACAACAATGGAGTCCAGAGATGCTACATTTTTTGAGACTGAATTTTCTATGAAAAATGCACCTAACACATCTAGTCATGAATCTATATTTCCCCATGAGCAATTTATGCTGATAGAACATGTTGCGGAACCCCATGTGCAAAACTCCGAGGAGGATGACAATGTAGTTACTCGAAAGAGTAAGAGACGAAAGGCTACCAAGTCTTTTGGTGATGACTACATTGTGTACCTTGTGGATGACACACCCACAACCATTAAAGAGGCATATTCCTCTCCTGATGTTGTCTTATGGAAGGAAGCAGTACTGAAAGGATCAAATCAGCCTAGAGGGGGGTGAATAGGTGATTTTCAACAATCTGAAACTTCACAAACTAGAAGATGTAGTTAGATAACAACCGGAGAGGCCGGTTTGTTTGGGTAGGTACTACCGGGTGTAAAACACCGGTACTACCGACACAAACAAACGGCACAACCGGGATCCTAAAAGGAACTACAAATCCAATGTATGTAAGTTGTGAATGTAATACAAGAATCTAACCCACTTCCCTAAGTATGATAGATAGCAAATCTACTCTCACCAAGCCTTGGTTGCTTCCCTTGATGTAGATCGAGCCTTCCCAACCTAAGAAGAAGATAGGGATAGGAAGAACATGAAGAACACAACAACAAGTGTAATATAGAAAGTAGAGACAACAACAAGCACACGGGATACGCGATTTATCCCGAGGTTCGGCCAATCCACTAAGGAGTGCCTACGTCCTCGTTGTTGAGGTGACCACAAAGGTCGGAGTCTATTTCACCTCCTCGCCTCACTCAAGCAACCACAAAGGCTACGAGAGTTTCTCCACTAGAAATCTCAGGGGTAATACAAACACTTCGGGGAGCCCTCACAAGTGAATCAATACGGGCTACCACGAAGAACACCTAACCGGCAAGAGCTCAAGAGTAATAGACACAAATCAAGCCGGCTAGATGGAAACCAAGTGCTCAAGTCATAGATCGAAGCTTCCCTAGTTCAAATCTTGCAAGAGAATGGATCTAGGAGCAAAAGGGGAGAGAGAGGGGAGGAGTCAATGCTTGGAGAGAGTTTGTCTCAAGTTAGGTCAGCAATAATTGAGTGGAATGTGTGGGTCACAGTGTAAAGTGAAGAGAGGAAGCATTTATACTCCCTCAGTCCCGAGGCTGGTCGGTAGTACCGACCACCCATGGTTGGTAGTACCGACCAGTTCACAACGGTCGCATAGATCCAGATTTGACCAAAAGTCAACTACCGACCTCAGGTCGGTACCACCGCGGGCGGTAGTACCGGCCTTATGGCAGTACCACCGCCAGGCCAAATTGGCCGCGAACAGAGAGCTCCGCAGTTAGGGACTTGGTCCCTCGGAAACTACCGACCAGGGTCGGTACCACCGAGGGTCGGTAGTACCGACATAATGGCGGTACCACCGCCAAGTCAAAAGCGCGACAGTCTAGAGAGCTCAGCAAACTTGGTTACTACCGGCCAGGGCTCGGTACCACCGAGGGCGGTAGTACCAACATAATGGCGGTACCACTGCCAGGCCAAAAATGAACCATCCAGAGACCTCTGTAATACTTGACTTGCTAACGACCAAAGTCGGTACCACCGGGGGCGGTAGTACCGACATAATGGCGGTACCACCGCCAGGTCATTTCGAGCGCGAACAGAGAGGTCTGTGAAACCAAGCTTACTACCAACCTGGGTCGGTACCACCGAGGGCGGTAGTACCGACATAATAGCGGTACTACCGCTAGGTCATTTTCGAACCAAAACAGAGAGGGTGTTTGAGCACTGCTCGGAGAAGCCGTGGTCGGTACTACCGACCACCCATGGTCGGTACCACCGACCAAATAAAAATACACTCTATGTGTTCGTGATTGTACGGTGTCTCTCAAGCGAACTATAGTTAGTTGATTTGAGCACTTTTCTCCACATCTAGCCAACCTACTTTGTGACCCTCTTGATAGTCCGGCTTACCTATAACTCAAGTTTAAAATGAAATTTTAAACTACTACTTGAGCTAGGCATCTTTATGTCCAAATGTATCCAACGTGCTTTGTTCACGAGATTTCAACGTTTCAAATCTTTCTTAGGACTAACACCTGCATACATGCTTTTATAAACCGGTTAGTCTCTAATTTGATTGTCATTAATTAACCAAAACCCACATTGGGGGCGAATGCACTTTCAAGTACAGAGTGAGATGGACTCAATTATGTCTAATGGAACTTGGAAAGTTGTTCAATGTCCCTATGGGTGCAAACCCATAGGATGCAAATGGGTGTTCAAGAAAAAGCTTAGGCATGATGGTACTATTGAGAGGTACAAGGCAAGGCTTGTGGCCAAGGGTTATACCCAGAAAGAGGGAGAGGACTTCTTTGATACTTACTCACCTATTGCTCGATTGACCACAATTCAAGTGCTAATTTTCCTGGCAGCCTCTCATAGTCTTATCATTCATCAGATGGATGTTAAGACAACTTTCCTGAATGAATAGTTAGAAGAGGAGATATATATGGCTCAGCCTGATGGATTTGTAGCAAATGGTCAAGAGGGTAAAGTGTGTAGATTATTGAAGTCCTTATATGGCCTAAAACAAGCATCTAAGCAATCGCATGAGAAGTTCGATAGAACTTTAACATTTGTAGGCTTGGTTGTGAATGAAGCTGACAGATGTGTGTACTATTAGTTTGTTGGGGTGAAGGTGTGATCTTGTGTCTATATGTGGATGGCATATTGATCTTTGGGACCAACCTTGATGTGATCAAGAGGGTTAAAGACTTCTTGTCTAATAACTTTGAAATGAAAGATTTGGGAGAGGCTGATGTTATTCTTAATATCAAGCTACTAAGAGAAGACAATGGTGGGGTTACACTCTTGCAATCCCATTATGTGGAAAAGGCTTTGAGTCGTTTTGGGTTAAGGCCAGATATCTCGTTAGCTGTGAGCAACCTAAGTCGGTTTGTCTCAAATCCGGGAGATCGTCACTGGCATGCTCTTGAGAGAGTATTGCGCTATCTGAGAGGTACTGTGAGCAATGACATCCATTACACCGGGTACCCGAAGGTACTAGAGGGTTATTGTAATGCTAATTGGATAACTAATGCTAATGAACTACGTGCCACAGGAGGATATGTGTTCTTGCTTGGAGGTGGCGCTGTTTTCTGGAAGTCTTGCAAGCAGACTATATTAAAGAAGTCTACAATGGAATCATACCTCACAACATTAGATACTGCTGGCGCAGAGACCAAGTGGCTTCGTGAATTCTTAATGGATTTACCGGTGGTTAAAAAACCTATACCGACTATTTCCATGAACTGTGATAATCAAACTGTGATAATCAAGGTGAACAGTTCAAGGGATAACATGAAGTCTACAAAGCATGTAAAGAGGCACCTAAAATTTGTCAGAAAATTGAGAAACTTCAGAGTTATAACGTTGAACTATGTCCATACGTCTAATAATCTGGCAGATCAATTCACTAAGGGTCTATCACACAATGTGATAGATAGAACATCGAGTCAGATGGGTTTGAGACCCACATGAAGTCTATCAGAGTGGTAACCTGTTGTATGTGATCGGAGATCCCGTGAAGTAGAATAGTGAAACAAGCTTGTGGTAGACTGTGAGGAAAGGCTCTTTTATAAGGTCCATTTCAGATGCACTTCTTTCCTATACTGTAAGGCAGGTTGTTATTTTACCTTAATGTGTTCCATGTGGCTTATGAGAAGCAAAGATGTTGTCCTATAGAACATCTTTCGAGGAACACACCTATATGAGTTCGACTGCTAGTCACAGTCTATAAGGTTTCGGTGATCTCTAGATACTCATGAAGAGGCCAAGAGTATGACTTATATGCTCCAACTAGAGGAGAATCTTATTGGCAGCCCGGTATCAGCTAAGAACGTAGCTAGGTAAAGCTTACTTCGCACAAAACTGTCAATTCAAGGCATAGTCCATTGTACAGTTGTGAATAAGTGTGACCTTTATTCTAGGTGGATGTTCAACTTAACAGTCTCCATAGAAACACTGATATATCAAACGAAAGAGTTTTTGAACATTTCTTATGAGTCCTAGAATTTGGTGGGGATTGTTAGATATAATTGGGTCTTGCCCAGATTATATTTAAGAATAATTAATTCTAGACCCATATTAAATGTTGCGTCATGTTATAGTTTAGTCCCATATGAAACGTTGACTATAATTGAACTTGATTTAAATAGATCGACTTTCATTGCATCTATAGAGAAGTCAAGGAAGGAGAAAAGAGTGTCACACATGCGCGCGCCGTCGCCGCCAAGGCGAGGCGAGGCGTGACGTGACGTGTGTGTGGACGAGGCGAGGCGAGGAGTGGCGTAGCGTGACGTGACGTGCGGAGCCAGCCAGCCAGCCAGCCTGCGTGTGTGATGCGCGTGGATAAGCTTTCTGGTCAATCTCAGATCCGTGAAAATCGGATCGGCGTGGACGAGAGGAAACGACAAGAAACGACTCTGCGCCTCCGTGATGCTCGCGCATGCGTGAGCGCACGAGTAGCTGCGGTGTCGCCTCCTCACCCGTAGCGCAGCCATAAAGCCAGAGCTCTTCTCCCTAAGAGACAGAGAAAGTTTTCTGCCTCCGCCGCCACTCAGTCTCCTTCCCACAGACTCTTTCGCGCTGCCTTGTGCTTCCCCGTCCCGTACCGCGCACAGAGAGACGGGAGAGCAGGTGCCTTCGGAACCTCCGTCCGCCGTGAACCCTGCACGGGGTGCGGGTGATTAGGTTTTTGGGAGCGTTCTCGCGGCTGCTCGACCCTCCGCCGCCGTGTACGACTACGACTTCGTCGCCGCTTCTGTTTGACTACACCGCTGTCGCACCTGAAGGACGACACGTCGCGCCCCCCAATCAACCGCCGCCGCACCCGAAGGACGACACGCCGCCGCCCCGATCTGATCTACGAGAAGGACGCCGTCGACGTTCGTGAGACTTCACTGCTAACCTCTTCCTGCACCGACTATGGTTCGCGACATCAAATAACACATTCAACATGAATGTCGATGGAGCCACCAGTACCCCCGGCTCTGGTCCCTCTGCTGGGTATTTTTCTAATACTCAATCAATTTGTTTTCGATACTGTTCGTGTATACAGTATGATGTTTATTTCAATTATGATCAATAATGATCAATATATTCATCTCATATGCAATTGTCATCAATAATATAAACGTGTAATTAATTGTTGTTATAATTTTACTACTGAATTGCTAGATTAAATGTAACATTAAAATATCTAATCTTCTAACATCCCCACCTACCCACACCCCAAAGACACACAAAATTGTTTAGAGTATATTTTCACGACTGATTTCGACGGTTTCAATAGATTTAAAATAAAATAGTACTGTCTATTTAGAGTTTGTTTTCTTTGCAAATGACGTGGCTTCACCCCTCTAATAGGAAACCAACTTCTTCCCTCCGTATCTTCTCTTGCATACCGTTTTATCTTCTCTTGCATACCGTTTTATATGAGCTAGTGTTTAGCAATTCACTTAGAGCCTGATTGGATGGTTGCATTAACTTGTATTGCATACAAATAAGGATAATGATATCTAAACCTGAATTAGGCAATGCAGTTGGGTATTGTTTGGTTGAACAAGATAAGGATATGTATACCACTATACACATGATTGGTTGCATGCATAACTGGGTAGCGTGCATAGGGGTGTGCAGGCCCAGGGCGGACTCGTGCACGCCGCAGTGCTCTGCAGTGCCTGCACAGTGGAATGCGAACGATTTTATGGGAGAGTGGGATGCATGTCCAGTGAGCTTTGAGGATAGTGCTAGCCCGCATAAGGAGTTATGCAACCAACCAAACAGGCCCATCTTGCATTTTTTTAGCTTGGAGAAGGAGTTATGCAGCCAACCAAACAGACCCTTAAAAAGCCAAAGAAATCCGAGCTAAAGTCCCTCAAGAAGTCCTGCCAAAGAGGATGTAATATCTCCCAATATATCTCATATTGAAATATATTTCCTAGTTAATCTAATGATACCTATTCGTTATGCAAATTTTAGTACTCTTTTTATAACGATTGGTCAAACTTAAGAATATCTGACTCTTTAAAAGGATAATTGCATTCTTTTTGGAACCGGCGTTATACATAAATATATGTTCATTAAAAAATATTTCATCCATCCTAAAAAAAATTGATAATATCATGCTTCTAGGGAAGGAAGTCTAACAATCCCAGGTTTGATCTCATATATAAAACAGGGGTAAAGCATATTTTTCAACCTCCAAATTACATGTCACTCGTTCGATTTTTAAGTCAGCACTACAAAATTTGATAAGGCCAATATCAACTGTGAGTTTCATTGCGTTGTTTCCAAGACTGCCATGTCATATAAAATAAAATGAAACTCGAATGAAACTCTCCATTGAGTGTGAGAGTTTCATTCTAGAGTTTCATAGGTATTAAATTTCATAACTCATAGAGAGTTGATATTTATGCAAAGAGAGTCTCTCTTCTTAAATACGCTGTCATGTCATCGAAAACGATTATGTGATAACATATTTAATGCAAATGAAACTCCCACTAAGACTGGCCTAATAGACACCCTCCAACTATTGGAGCCGGACAAATTCAGACCTTTGCTGTGCTTTTCTGTTTCCCAAAAATAATAAAAATTTGGTTTGATTCATAAAAAACATAATTTATTTATTTTAAATCCTGAAAGCATATTTCTTGGTGAAATGCCAAATGAAGTAGCATTTTTTTTATTTGCTGGAGGCACTCTCTTTAATTTAGCAGAGACATACGACTTCTCTACTTGTTTCGTACGGCATAAACCCTGTGAAAAGTATTTGATTTTTTTTATTTATAGGACGATCCAAAAATATTCAAACTGTTTTAACATCGATGGAGTAACTAGTTTGCTTGCCAATATAATTAATATTAAATATGCAACGAGCTAGTATAGCGTTACTTTCTCCGTTTTAAATTATATAAGTCATACCAACAATTTTGGAGCGTGTCTCCCCGCTCCCCGCCTACCACTACTAAGGTCTCGGGCCTTTAGTCTCGGGTGCTTCCCACCGGGGCTAAAGGTCCAGGGAGAAAAAATAAATGTGTGTTGTGTGAGATTCAAACTCAGCACATCTCACCTCAGACACGCTTACCAACTGAGCTACACAACCCACGTGATACAGTTCTGGACGTTTTCCTTTTGAATTCACTCGTGAAGGACATTTAGCCTCGGTTGCTAACACCAACCGGGGCTAAAAGGAGCTTTAGTCCCGGTTGGTATTACCAACCGGGGCTAAAGGTCCAGGACCTTTAGTTCTGGTTGGTATTACCAACCGGGACTAAAGATTCACCTTTAGCCCCGGTTGGTAATACCAACCGGGACTAAAAGTCTTTAGCCCCGGACGCAATTTTTTTCCGAGACTAAAACTCAGTTGATAGATCGTCCAAAGGCCTGTTTTCTAGTAGTGTACGCCACCGCCGCCCGTCGCTCACATCGCACGAAGCGCCGCCGCCGTCCCTCCTTTGGTCCCCCTCTCTCCTTGCTCCCTCCGTCCTATGTCGAAGGCTACAGAGAGTGGGGACCCATCGTTTTTAATACTTTTTTACCAATAGATCGAGCTTTTAGGGTTTGAATCTCTCCATGCCAAGTATTGTGGTATTGGAGATTTATCTCCTTCTTCTCCTCTTCGGTGACGGAGAAGGGGAAAGATGAAATTGTCTTCTTCATGACGGCTTTGTTGAAGATGAGGGCGACAACTTCGGCGTCAACATCTTCACCAGCACGACGACATGGAAATTTTTTGTTTCCGGATGGCGGCATCAAGGCGGAGATGATGTCGTCGTCATGGAATAATTTTCCTCGGTCTCTTCTCTGTTTTGTTGTGGTTGGATCTGAACACAATGAAAACTTGGGAGAATAAGTTTCAGATCCGTCTTCCTCACTCTTTAGTGGAAGAAAGAAGAAGAAGGAAGACACGAGAAAGGAAGTTTCTCAACTCCACCTGCAGGAACGTTGGCCGTCCGTTGAACATCTATTATCTGGCCTAAAACAATTGTTGCCGAGTATTTGCCTGTGCGGTCATCCATATGAAGCGTCAAATAGGTTTGGATTCGAGAGTTTGAGCCATTCACAGTGTGAGTGCAATATAGATGAAAATCAGTTTCTTGATATATGTTTTTCCCAGAGTACTTGTAATGTGATGATGTACACAGCTATATTTTAATACAATTCTTCTTTCGTCTCAAAAAAAAATACCAAGAATCTTGGAAAGTTAAAACATCTTAAGTTTTACAAAAAAATTATAGAAAAAATACAAATATTTATGACATCAAATAGGTATTATAAAAATATAACTAATGAAGAATCTAATAATACTTAGTTGATATCATAAATGTTACTGTTGTAATATATAAATCTAGCTAGTCAAACTTAAGAAACTTTTGATTCTTTAAGATTTTTTAAATGGCTTATAATTTGAGATGAACGGAGTATGTATTAGAGACGATGAATCCTAACTACTAGGTTGTCCCCATACATGCTTTGTCTGAGTCTCCTATGTTTGACAAATGCATGTACATTGACTTCAATTTGCTCATGCATCTGCTCGGAATATTCTCGTGTCTAGACTAGCACTTGCACAGAAAACACCTCACTCATATTTTACGCGTACTGGTCCAGCTTGCATATATAGTACATGGTCCTGACTCGCGAAAGACACTAGTAAACCACAACTTGGACTCCAAGTAAAAGAGGTTTGGACAATGGAACACTATACACTAGCTCTAAACTATGCAAGCTGAGTTTGGCACATACCTTCACACAGGCAGTCATCAGTAAGTGATCGAGCCAAGATTTGACTATTCAGTCTCTTGAGGCTCGAGGGGCATGCAACGGCGGCGCCATCATGCATTAAACTAACCAAAGAACAATAATCAACGCATACATTTCTGCCAATCAAGCTAATGCCTTTTGACCCTTCCTCCTCTCTTCCTCCTCGCTCGCTCGCATTTCCATGTCTTTGCATGCTTCCATTAATCTATGCCCCATGAACACTACAGTATCTTTTTTTTTTTTTTTGCAAAAAGCTAGGGTTAGGGAAAGGCACAAGCAACCAAAGGGCGGGCCACCTGTCACCAGTTGGAAAGGAGCCGCCTGAGCCTGCAAGGAAACTGAGCCCGCGCGCGCGCCCGTGATGAGGTCAAAAAGGATGGCGATGGATGCATACTGGCAAACTGCCAAGAAGCGGCTGTGTGTGTGTACTGTGTACTCTCTAGCTAGCTACCCTTGACAACGCGCCAATTAGGCCAAGTTAATTTCAGATTATTCAATTCGCTCCAGTACATACCGTACGTACTACACATGTCCTGTTAAACCCCTAGTCACTTGACAAAACATGGTCTATAATCTATATATACACTCCACACTTTGATTTTTGCTATAGCTTTTGCGCTCATATCCCCTATGATCTGCTTGGATTGCTGCCTGCTTAGATGCCATCACTTTGTTAAACAACCTGTGCTGCTCTGGTGCCCCTCTGGTCTGGTGGCTGTTCAAAGCTCTTGTTGACCGTTGAATGGGCTATTAGCTTAGCTAGGCGACGCACAATAATGTATAATGCAGTTAGCTGCTAGCTCGGCTAGCTTTACATCCCAATTAACCAGACCAGAGAGCAGAGCAGACGACGACGATGCAAGCAAATTCCACGTAGAAGGCATATATATATAGTATATATGTATAAACAAAGCGGGCATGGTTTGCCCAAGAAACATCCTCTGTCGATATATGGACGCGACATGGGTGTTTATACAAATCCAAGCCTGTTTCTCGTCTGTACGCTGTTCTGTTCAGGTGGCTAATTGTATAGTATGATCGAGAGCGACGACATGGACATGGAGGTACTGTAGGCTGGTGGTGGTTGCTGGATAAAAAGAACAGCTTCCACTGGCCACTGGCACAGGCAGGCAAATGGGTGCCAATTTTAAAAGAGACAAAACCAGGGGAAACATTTAACAACTCTGGGTCTTCCTTTAGTCAGCATGAGAAACTATAAACTTTTACATCCCTGATTTCGAATGCATGGCCGGAGAAAGTACTTCGTCATCAGGGTTGTTGTGCTCTGTCTGTGTGTGTGCTTCTTCTGCTGAAATTTCTGTGGAATTCATGCGAAACTATACAGGTGCTTGATACATAATACTCCTACAGTACTCATCAGTCGCGCGGCTCCATTTCCCCCTAATTCAGAAAGGTGCCTGCTTATTTTTGCCATGCTGCAAGAATGCGTGATTCTAGCTAGTGCTTTCATTCACATGCATGCTACATTGCTACTACCCCGGCCATGGAATCTCCTCGAGAATGGTCTGGAACGAAGCCGAAAGGGCACACAGACACAGTTGTTGGAGCTGTAAACATGAATTGTACGTGTGGCTTATTACTTGGAGGCACGCACTTAATTAGTGTGAGTTTTTGGTAATTTCCAATTATTGTTTGCAAAAGGGCTTAGTTTGTTCGGTTGTACTAAAGTAGCGGCTGCTGCAGCTAGCCACATCATGTTGATGCTGCTGTAACAGCAGCTTCTGCTTTAGTTGCAGCCAACAGAGAAAGTTCACTTGAATAATAGCAGAATATGATTTTCAGAAACAGGTTTATTATGTAAATATACCAGTAGCAGATCAGTAATAGTGTGTTATGCAAATCCATTAATTCATTTGTATCATGTATAGCTGGAAATTTTTAATAAACAGTCCATCATAGCCCACTCATATATATCTGCGTGCCAAGAAGAATGATCCTCTATGAATCATATCTCTAGAACCGACTCTCTTGGAATATATGTTTGGATGCCCTACAATCGGTAGGTTCCGGCCTACAAATCCTAATTCCTATCGCCTTATACTAATAACCTTTGTTGAACGTACTGTGGGAACAATTAATCTCACTTGTTTAAAGGCTCTGGTGTGCTTTAGAGTAATAGGATGATTACATATATCGCATAGCTAGGTTGATTTGGCGCCTTTAATCAACTGTACGTGTGCAGTACCCATGTCCATGATCCTCCATGCCATGCCCCTCTTGCATTATTTTTTTTTGTTGCGTGAGCTACTGAACTAGTATATAGTCTTCGCCACTAACTGGGGCCCATTTCAGTTCAGCAGCTAGATTAGGCTTTATTAACTAAAAAAATTAAACCAGGCAGTTAATCAAATCCAAGAGGGATGGTTTGCTACCATTACACAAAAGCCGCCGTTTGTTCTTTGTTGCCCTCCGTCAGTCGTCAGTCCTTGCGTTTCTTTCTGTGTATTTTTTTCTTAAATACGTACAGTATATATATGTCGGTGTTTCGTACCCGGGGTATCACACCAACGAGTGATATGATCGCGTGCTTCTCTTCCTGGATGGTGATGCAAGAGGACACAAGGATTTATCCTGGTTCGGACAAAGAAGGCCCTACGTCCAGCGGGGTGGGATGTTCTTGTATTACTTGCACCTAAGTGCTTGTACAGGGGAGAATACAAGCTCAGTGAGCGTGGACCGGAGTCCGGACTCGTGCCTGTGTGTGGACTCGTGTGTTGTGTCCGTCCTCCTGAATGAGGGCCCTAGCGTCCCCTTTTATAGAGCAAGGGGAGGCCAGGGTTACATAAAGGTATTACAGGTGTCGGGGCGTATGGTGCCCCATACGGAGAAGAGTAGGAACTCTGTCTTGTCGGGGCCACTGGAGCCGATGTGATCGTCGCTGTTGAGGCGTCCTTGGGTCGTGGCTTCCATCCTGGGCGCGGACGTGGTGGCGCGACAAGGCGGGAGCCGTACAGCACCCATCCCGGAATGTACAGTACGCGGTGAGGTCCCTCCGGGTCTTGGGGTACCTGTCCTCCAATAGCACGAAAGTAGTTAGGGCTCGAAGGGCGCGGAGCCGGCTTCGAGGTGGTGCCACGGGGGCTCGAGGGGCGCGGAGCCGGCCTCGAGGTGTTACAGTGCAGGGCTCGAGGAGCGCGTAGCCGGCCTCGAGGGGTTACAGTGCAGGGCTCGAGGGGCGCGTAGCCGGCCTCGAGGAGTTACAGTGCAGGGCTCGAGGGGCGCGTAGCCGGCCTCGAGGAGTTGCAGTGCCTGGCTTGGCCGAACAGTGCTGTACTAATGCCCTTTTGCCCATGCTTGTGGTGAAAACGAGACTTGACCTTTACACCGAGTTACTGTGGTACACGCTGTGCACTAGTGGACATGACCGGAGTAGGTGAAGGCATTAAATGCGTGGTATGGGCTGGTACGGCTGTCTGTACAGCTCGAGGTCCGTGCGTTAAGGCTCGAGGTGTGGGGGCGCGTTCGCCCGAGGCCTGGAGGGCTCGGGCGAGACGGAGAGCGATCGTGCTCGCCCGAGGCCTTGCTCGGAGGGCTCGGGCGAGGCGGAGAAAGAGCGTTCACCCGAGGCCTGGCTGGGAGGGCTCGGGCGAGACGGAGACAGAGCGTTCGCCCGAGGCCTGGCTGGGAGGGCTCGGGCGAGACGGAGATAGAGCGTTCGCCCGAGGCCCGGCTGGGAGGGCTCGGGCGAGACGGAGATAGAGCGTTCGCCCGAGGCCTGGCCGGGAGGGCTCGGGCGAGACGGAGATAGAGCGTTCGCCCGAGGCCTGGCCGGGAGGGCTCGGGCGAGACGGAGATAGAGCGTTCGGGTGTTTGCGTTGATTGGGGGTACCCTTTTTCGTACCACCGACAGTAGCCCCCGAGCCCTTGTTTGAGTGCTTGTATTCGAGCAGGGGCTCCAGATTGGGATCTCGATGGATAGCTAACTGGTCTCGAGGGTTTTGTCGATTTGATTCCGTGGGTGTAGCCCCCCGAGACCATGGGGGAGTGGTTAGAACTCCCTCGTGGGCTTCCTGAAGAATCCTCCGTCGCTTGGGAACCTTCTGCCCAGTGGGCGCGCCTTTTTAGGCGGGAATCGTCAGGGAGCGGAGATCGCGGCGCCGTGCGTACCTGTCAACAGGCTCGAAATGTGGTTCGGTAGTAATATTAAATATTCGCGGTAACCTTTTCTTTTGTCGTGGGAGACTCCGTCCGAGGCTTGGCTCGGAGGGCTCGGACGAGACGGAGAACGAGCGTTTGTCCTGGGCCTGGTCTCGAGGGCTCAGGCGAGATGGGGGTCGAGCTTTCACCCGAGGCCTGAAAATCTCATGCTCACACAAAGAAAAGAGATTAGTCGTAACTGTCCGAGTTTTTAGACCCTCTTTCGTCGAGGGGTGCCAGGCTGAACCGACTGACCGGCTCCTCGAGCTGTCCGGCATGCCGATTGCCCTGGCTTGTCATCCCGCGAGTCCTTTCGATCGGATGCGAGGGGGGATGCCTCGTACTACCCCGAGTGGGCGAGTATCGAGGTTCCCGGTGAGCTGGTAACGGGGAATCCAAGTGAGAGCACGTGCCCCGTTCGTTAGGGGTCGATTGTGGCCCGGAGACGGTCTCATAAAGCATGGGGGCTCAGTCTGCAGGAGTGTCGGGTCCATTCGATAGGACCCGGTGGCTCGATGCCTCCCTCCGAGGGGATCTCACTGCACGTCGAGCTCCCCGCCTTGGATACACGTGAGGGGCCTCGAGGGCTCGGCCCTCGAGTAATGCCCCGAGTGGCGCCCCTTGGTGTCCCTGACTCGGGTGCTCGAGGCCGGCTGTCGAACCCTTTTCGAGGGCCAGCCTTCGCTGCTTCGAGACTTAGGGCCGGGGCCCGTTTTTACCTTTGTGAAGAAGCCTCCGTCGTCTGGGAATCCTTCTGCCCGTTGGGCACGCCTTTTTAGGCGGAAACCGTCGGGGAGAGCGGCGGGCGCGAAGCCGGAGCGACGGTCGTGGCGGGCCCGGGTAGTGGAGTGAATGGAGAGGTAACGCGTGTACCCTGCATCCGGCTCGAGATGTGGTTAGGTGGGCGCATTGAATGCATTCGGTTACCTTTTTACGTCGTGGGAGATCCCGCCCGTCTGGATTTCCCCCTATAAATATCGAAAGAGGGGAAAAAGAACCCTTTACTTTGCCTTTGCCTTCGCCGCCGCCGTAGCCTTTACGCGCCCTCTCCTTCGAGCTAGTCGATTGGGGATTTCCGGCCGCCCATCCGCTGCTCGGATCCGCGCCGCGCCACCGTCATGGCCGCCCAGACACAGATGCTGCCGGCCGAGGACTGGAGCCCGTCGAAGGTGACGCAGAGCGAAATGGACTCGCTGGTGGCCCAGGGGCTTCTGCGCCCCAACCCGGAGGAGGGACCCGCATGGTGGGTTATCCCATCGGCGGAGCACCGGGAGCCGCACCCGCCGGAGGGGTACGTGGTGAGCTTCACGCGCTACCACCGTATGGGGCTCGGCGTCCCGCCGAGCCGCTTCTTGCGAGGGCTGGCCCACCATTTCGAGGTGGAGTTGCAACACTTCTCCCCCAACTCCATCTCGCACGCCGCCATATTCGCCGCGGTGTGCGAGGGGTACCTGAAGATGGAGCCGCACTGGGAGATGTTCGTCCATCTCTTCCGGGGTGAGCTCTTCATCAAGTCCCTGAAGCCCAGCGGGAGGCGGCCCGTGCGCATGGGCTCCCTTGCCATTACCGCGAGGGCGGGGACCTCGTCGGCCAATGTCCCCCGCGAGTACCTGCGATACAAGCTTTCCACCAACCAGGCCGGGTGGGACGACCATTGGTTCTATCTGCGGAACGAAGGTGGCCTCCTTCCGCAGTACACCGGCAGGGTCCTCACCCAACGCCCGGAGAAGTGGACCTGGGGCGTTGCGGCGGACAGGCAACGCCACCTGGCCCCACTGATGGAGATGATGAAGACGCTGGTGGATGAGAAGAAGCTGACCGTGCAAGCGGTCATTTGGGCGTTCCACCAGCGAAGAGTTCTTCCGCTGGCGGACCGCCCCCTTCTTATGCACGAGATGGGCCCGCAGGCTCAGCTCGAGGCGCTCAATCGCTCGAGGATGGCCGAAGAGAGGCTGTCCCGGAACGAGGGCGTCTCCCGGGTGTCGATCACGATCCAGGGGCCGTTCGTCCCTGAACTCTCCAACCTGGTTGCGATGGCACCCGACGAGGGGTGTCTCGACCGGGTAAGCCTCCCTCGAGTCGAGCTATCTCGAGCCTCCTCCCCCTTCTTCCTCCTTCGATCCGTTTGCATCCGTCTTGTAGTTTGTCTCATCACGCTTATTCTTTCTTCAGGGGGCATTTACTTGTCGCGCGTCGAGGCCCCCGGTGAGGGAGGATGCCGCGGGTTCTCAGGTGAGGCGCCTCTCTGCTCAGAAGGACAAGGAGAGCAAGGATGCCAAAAAGAAGAAAGAGAAAAATAAAAACTTGCGTCGCTTAGCTCGGGAGCAGAGACTGGCGAAGGCTCGTCGTAACCGTCAGCCTGGGGACGGGTCCCCCGAGCTGAGCTCCTCGAGCTCGGAGGAGGAGAGTGGTGATGAGGAGGAGGGCGACGACGAGGGGATGGATGTGCGCTTGATGCGCGCGGGGCTCGTCGATGACAGGGCTGACCGCTCCTCTGTGCAGGAGGGTACACTGGAGGTCCCACCGACAAAAGGGTCGCACGGGACGCAGCCGCGGAAGGCGGCGCCGATCCCCGCCTCGTCGGGGGCCCGAGGTCCGTCGAGCTCCGCGCCGGATGTGCCCCTGGTCGTAAGGAAGCCCCGGACCCGGAGCGCCTCCGCCACAGCGCCAACGGAGGCCGCCCCCGCGTCAGCCCAGACGGGGGGTCTCGAGAGGGGTCGGGCCTCGAGAGGCGGTCGACAGGTCGAAAAGGGTTTCGGGCCCGACCCCCGCGAGCCGTCAAGGGCGCCGTCGAGCCCGCGGAGGGGCGGGCGCCAAGAAGAGGCGTCGAGCCCGCGCCATCACGAGCGTCGGGGAGGGAGCCCCCGAGCGTCTCGTGACCAGGGGCGCGAGCGTCCCCGGAGTCCATCGCCGTACCGCCGCCGGGACACGGAAGCGGACGCGGGAGGGCGCGACCACCAGCGCGGGCGCCGGAGCAGGTCCCGGAGCCCGCGCCGGGGCGAGCGCCACGACGTCAGCACGAGGGTGGTACGGTCGCCCTCCCGCGATGTGGGGCGGAAGGAGGGCTCTCCCTCGAGGTCGAGCCATGGGAGGCGTCGGGAGCCCTCCCCCCATCCCAGCCCTGTGGAGACGGCCCAGGCGCAGGGCTCGAGCCGTGGGGTGGGCTCGAAGCCCCCGAGTGGGTCCGGCGATTCCGGGAAGAAGCCCAGCCGCCGCTTCGGGTGAGTAGTTTCCTTGGGTCTCGTCGGTAGTGAGGCTTCACCTCTTTGCTTTTGATGACGCGTGCCATCTCCATCTTCTCAGGGGGAAGCGCTCCTACCAGGAGGTGGACCTCGCTTCGTCCAAGCGGGCCAAGACCTCGAGCCCCGTCGAGGCACAGGCACCTCGAGGTATGGCACCTTCCTCCGCTAGAGAAGCCGCTTGGCTGGAGAAGGCCCGAGCTGCCATGGCTCGAGGGGGCCGGATGATCGTCGTGAATTTTGGTGAGGCCATCGCCATCGACCACAGGGGTCGAGGTACTCTTCCTGGTTCTGACATCTCCGTCATCTCGTATTGCAGGGGCCTCAGCTCATGGCATCGAGCCTGCCACCACCGTATCCACCGAAGCGCTGCCTCCTCCCCCTCCTCCTCCTCCCGCGATGGTGCCAACTGGGAGCGCCATCCTTCCCCTCACCACGACGGCTGTTCCGGGGGAAGCGCCTGGGGCGAGCACAGCCCCGCCGGCGTCTGGGGCTGAGGAGACTGCGCCCCTTGTGGCTCCGACCAGCACGGGCCGGGCTGCGGAGGAGGGAAGGGGGGGAGAGGCGTCGGCGGAGAAGGAGCCGACGGTGGAGGACCTCCTGAACGAGCTGGAGCAGGGGCCGCTCCTCGCCGCGGGCTCGATGACGGTGGAGGCGCCCGAGGTGCCGGCTAGCGCCGACAAGGCGCCGGAGGGCCCGGCCAGGGAAGAGGGCCCGGGGTCGAGCCTTCCCTCGATCGATCCGCAATAGGAAGTGCCGGCGGAGGGACGGAGGGAGTCGGGGCCCGTGCCGTCGGGCGGCGGGTCGCTGTCGGGGCAGCTCGAGGCGGAGGAGGATCTGCCCGACATCGAGCTCGACCGACCGGTATGGCCGTTTCCCGTCCCACTGAGCCCGCCCATTGCCGTGGTTCCCATCGAGCAGCCGGCCCAGTGGGGGGCCCCGCGCGAGGTGCGGTCCATCTTCCGGGAGGTGGCCGTGCTTATGGCGGAGGCGGAGCGGTCCTGCTCCGAGGAGGCGGGCCGGTCCGCACAGGTGTCAGCCGCCCTCGCGCGGGCTGAGGCGGAGCTTCGAGATCTCCGCGCGGAGCTGAGCCGGAACGCCCAGATGGCGAGCCGGCTTAACGAGGCGGAGGCGGAGGTCCGGGTGGCTCGAGGCGAGGTCGCTCGATCCAAGGAGGAGGCCGCCGCCGTTCTCGAAGCGTCGAGGAAGGAGGCCGCGGACGCCCAAAGCGAGGCCACCTCTGCCCGGGCTGAAGCCGAGGCGGCGAAGCAGGAGGCTGCTGACGCCCGTGGCGAGGCCGCCGCTGCCCGAACCGCAGCGGAGGCGGCGAGAAAAGAGGCCGAAGACGCCAAGAGTGGTGCCGCCACCGCCCGAGCTGCCGAGGGGGCGGCGCGGCAGGAGGTGATCCGCAAGGATCTGGCCCTAGTAGAGGCGGGCCGGCTGATCAAGGACCTTAGGTCCGAGAAGCTCCTCACGCTGGCCGAGAAGCGCAGGCTGGAGCAGCGTGCTGAGGGCCTGACCAGCGACCTCGCCGCACTGGGGCAACACTGCGACGGTGAGGCTTACACCTTGTTCTTGTTTGGGTCTCGAAGTTCTTTGTTACGCCGCAGTCTCACTCTTCCTTGTTTGTTGCGCAGGGGTCGAGAAGACGGTCGAGGAGCTCCGCGGGACGAACCAGGCTCTCTTGGACCAGCTCCAAGACGAGACGATGGTGGCGGAGCGGGCTCGCTCTTCTCTCGACCGGCTCGGCCCCATGTGGGGTGCTCCTCCTGTGACCGCGGCAGAAGGCAGTGGCTCGGGGCGATGCCTTGGTCGACGCCTTGTGCTTCTTCGACGCAGCCGCGCGG
Source organism: Coix lacryma-jobi var. lacryma-jobi (assembly GCA_009763385.1). Lineage (NCBI taxonomy): Eukaryota > Viridiplantae > Streptophyta > Magnoliopsida > Poales > Poaceae > Coix > Coix lacryma-jobi. The sequence continues at coordinate 15,467,962 of CM019824.1, forward strand.
GACCGTGTCCGGCAAGCTCTCCATCACGGCGTCAAGCAGACACTCGCGGTCGTTCGCTCCCGTTTCCGCTTCCCGGTCCACGTTGTCGCGAATGGCTTCATCGAGATCGAGGGGAAGGATGAGGAGTGGAACAACCGCCGTGTCGACAAAATTTTGGAGAAGATGGAGAGGCCGGGGACGTCGCTCGCGAAGATCTTCGAGGAGGACGTGCTGCCTCCTGACGCCAGCAGCGGTGTCGGGAGCCCTCCTCCTTCGAGCTCGGGCGTCGAGGTTGAGCCCGCCGCGGAAGACCTCGGGGAGGAGTACCGCACCGACGAGACTAGGCCTGCGTGCCAAATTTGGGCGTCGGGGCCCTTGTAAGAATTTTATGACGTGAATGAGGGTACGTCGAGACCCGAATGTATATATGACTTGTTTATTTAAAGGGTTGTTTTCCTTTCAAATGCGTTTGACCACTTCTCTTTGTCGCAAGCTCGAGTTTCTGCTAACTTAGTCTGTGTTCCTTCGATACGTCGCGAGCCCCTCGAGGGGAGGCGTAGGTAGGGCACCGTAGCCCGGGGGCGTAGGTGGCCGTCTACGTCGACGCCCCCCGACCTTGGAGGCTCGAGGTACTTTAGGATTTAGACGTCGCTAGTTCACTCGAGGCACGAGTCGAGACGAGGGTCAAATTTTTAGAAAAGAAAACGCGTATTTTTTCCGGAGTCTGGGGGGGAGGCCCCCCGTCAGCCCCCGAGGGAGGCTTGACCCTGAGCAAAGCAGGGTCGAGGCTACCTTAAGATGCGAAGCAACATGAACGACAATGCACGAGTTTGTTCATTCATTTGACATGTTTGTACAAAGTGATAAAATGAACAAGGCCTCGAGGCCTTTAAGGGTAGAAGCGACGTAGCTGAGATATGTTCCACGCGTTCGCCAGGATCCTGCCTTGGTCGTCGTAGAGCTTGTATGTGCCTGGCTTGAGCACTTCGGCCACGGTGTATGGGCCTTCCCACGGAGGGGTGAGCTTATGGCGCCCTCGATTATCTTGCAGCCGTCGAAGCACGAGGTCCCCCACCGCCAGGTCCCTTTTGCGCACGTGCTTGTCGTGGTAGCATCGAAGTGTTTGCTGGTAGCGTGCAGAGTTGATGAGCGCCACGTCTCGGGCCTCCTCGAGCTGGTCCTTGGCGTTGGCGAGCCTTTCGTCGCTGGTTTGCTCGTTGTAGGCTCGAAGTCGAGGTGAGCCGTACTCGAGGTCCGTAGGTAAGACGGCCTCGGCGCCGTAGGTTAGGAAAAACGGAGTGAACCCGGTGGCTCGACTCGGCGTAGTCCTGAGGCCCCACAGCACCGAGGGGAGTTCTGTAGCCCACCCCTTTCCGAAATTCTTGAGGGTCTTGAACAGCCTCGGCTTTAGCCCATGGAGTATCATGCCGTTGGCGCGCTCGACCTGCCCGTTGCATTGGGGGTATGCGACCGAGGCCCAGGTTACGCGAATGTTGTTGTCATCGCAGAAGTTGGTGAACTTTTTGCCCGTGAATTGGGTGCCATTGTCGGTGATGATGACATTAGGCACCCCGAACCGGTACATGATGTTGGCGATGAACTCGACAGCCCTCTCGGAGGTGGGGTCTCCTATCGGCTTAGCCTCGATCCACTTGGTGAACTTGTCGACGGCCACGAGCATGTGTGTGTACCCTCCACTTGTCCTTTTGAGGGGACCCACGAGGTCGAGCCCCAAACGGCAAATGGCCAAGTGATTGGGATCATCTGCAGGGCGTGTGCGGGCTGGTGCGTTTGCTTGGCGTAGAATTGACACCCATGGCACGCTTGGACCAAACGCTTGGCGTCCCCAATGGCGGTCGGCCAATAGAAGCCTTGACGGAAGCGTTCCAACCAGGGCCCTCGGCGCTGCGTGGTGGCCGCAAGCCCCCGAGTGCATATCGTCGAGGAGCTTGCGCCCTTCCTCGAGTGGGATGCAGCGTTGAAGGATCCCAGTCGGACTTCGTCGGTATAGCTCCCGTTCGTCGCCGTAGATGACGTAGGTCTTGGCCCTCCGAGCGATGCGTCGGGCCTCCGTCTTGTCTTCTGGTAGCTCGCCTCGCGTCAGGTAGTCGAGGTAGGGCGTCCGCCAGTCGAGGGGCCGTGATGACGAAGAGGCGTGTGCGTCGACCTGCATCGCCTCCGCGGACGTCGAGGGGTCCTTCTCGAGGGGTGGCGTTGAGAGTCGAGCCCCCGTGTCTTGCTCGAGGGGTGGCGTCGAGGGGCCAGCCCCCGGGTCGATTTCGACGGATGGCTCGAAGACGTCCCTCGAGAAGACGTCTGGCGGTACCGTGCCGCGCGTGGACGCCAACTTTGCCAGCTCGTCTGCGGCCTCGTTGTACTTCCGAGCTATGTGGTTGAGCTCGAGGCCGTAAAACTTGTCTTCCAGCTTGCGCACCTCCCCGCAGTATGCCTCCATCTTGGGATCGATGCAGCTTGAAGCCTTCATAACCTGGTTGACGACGAGCTGCGAGTCTCCTCGGGCGTCGAGGCGTCGGACCCCGAGCTCGAGGGCGATGCGCAGCCCATTGACGAGGGCCTCGTACTCGGCGACGTTGTTGGAGGCGGGGAAGTGCAAGCGTAGCAGGTAGCGCATGTGTACTCCGAGGGGTGAGATGAAGAGCAGGCCTGCTCCTGCCCCCGTCTTCGTGAGGGATCCATCGAAGTACATGGTCCAGAGCTCGGCTTGAATCTGTGCCGGCGGGAGCTGAGTGTCGGTCCATTCAGCAACGAAGTCCGCCAACGCTTGCGACTTGATGGCCTTTCGCGGGGCATAGGTGATGGTCTCCCCCATTAGTTCGGCGGACCACTTGGCGATGCGCCCCGTGGCCTCCCGATTGTTGACGATCTCTCCGAGGGGGAAGGACGACACCACCGTCACGGGATGAGCGAGGAAGTAGTGCTGGAGCTTGCGCCTTGTGACGATGATGCCGTAGAGCAGCTTTTGGATGTGCGGGTACCGGACCTTGGCCTCGGAGAGTACCTCACTGGTGAAGTATACCGGTCGCTGGACCGGCAATGTATGACCCTCCTCGTGCCTCTCGACGGCTATGACCGCGCTAACCACCTGAGTGGTTGCGGCCACATAGAGGAGGAGGGGCTCGGGGGAATCGTCACCTTCGGCTGGTCGCGGGGGCACGAGAATTGGTGCAGAAGTCAGCAGCCCCTTCAACTTGGTTAAGGCCTCCTCGGCTTCGGCGGTCCACGCAAAGTGTTCCGTCTTTTTTAGTAGGCGGTAGAGGGGTAGTGCTTTTCCCCCAGCCTCGAGATGAATCTGCTGAGAGCGGCTAGGCAGCCTGTTACTTTCTGCACACCCTTGAGGTCACGAATCGGGCCCATCCTCGTGACTGCTGAGATTTTTTCAGGGTTTGCCTCGATCCCCCGTTGTGAGACGATGTAGCCAAGTAGCATGCCTCGAGGCACACCAAAGACACACTTCTCGGGGTTGAGCTTCACATTCTTGGCCCGGAGGCACTCGAACGTGGTCTCGAGGTTGCTGATGAGGTTCCCTACTTTTTTAGTTTTAACCACGATGTCATCGACGTAGGCCTCGACGGTCTTGCCTATGTGCTCGCCAAAGATGTGCTGCATACATCGTTGGTACGTTGCCCCGGCGTTTCGAAGGCCGAAGGGCATCGTAACATAGCAACATACCAAATGGCGTGATAAAAGAGGTCGCGAGCTCATCGGATTTTCTCATCCTAATTTGGTGGTAGCCGGAATACGCATCAAGGAACGAAAGCACTTCGCACCCAGCAGTGGAATCGACGATCTGGTCAATTCTAGGTAAAGGAAATGGAACTTTTGGACATGCTTTATTCAGACCAGTGTAATCTACACACATCCGCATTTTTCCATTCTTTTTCCTAACTAGTACAGGGTTAGCTAGCCACTCTGGGTAAAATACCTCCTTGATGAATCCGGCCGCCAAAAGCTTGTGCACCTCCTCGCCGATGATCCTGCGCTTTTCCTCGTCGAAGCGGCGCAGGCGTTGCTTCACCGGTCTGGACCCGGCCTGGATCTCCAAGGCGTGCTCGGCGACTTCCCTCGGTATGCCCGGCATGTCCGAGGGGTTCCACGCAAACATGTCGATGTTCGCGCGGAGAAAGTCGACGAGCACTGCTTCCTATTTGGGCTCGAGGCTGGTACTGATGGTCAGCGTCTTGCCATTGGCCGAGGTCGGGTCGACGGGTATTTGCTTGGTGTGCTCAGCCGGCTCGAAGGTGCCGGCGTGACGCTTTGCTTCTGGGGCCCCCTCGGTGGCCAGAGCTGCCAAGGCCTCGAGCGAGTCGAGGTGGACGTTGGCCTCCCCCCGCTCGACGCACTCCACGTCGCAGTGGTATGCGTGCTCGTAGGAGGTGTCAACGGTGATGACCCCTTTTGGCCCCGGCATCTTGAGCTTCAAGTACGTGTAGTTAGGAATCGCCATGAACTTGGCGTAGCCTGGCCGGCCGATGATGGCGTGGTAGGTCCCTTGGAAGCCGACCACCTCGAAGGTGAGCGTTTCCTGACGGAAGTTTGCCGGCGTGCCGAAGCAGACCGGCAGGTCGATGCGCCCAGGGGGTGGGCTTTCTTTCCTGGTACTACTCCGTGGAACCCCCCGACGCTGGGTCGAAGCTGTCCCTCTGAAATCCCCAGGAGGTCGAGGGTCTCGAGGTATATGATGTTGAGGCTCGAGCCCCCATCCATCAACACCTTGGAGAACCGAACGTCGATTATGATGGGGTCGACGACGAGGGGGTAAGCCCCCGGTTTATGACACGGTCCGGATGGTCGTCACGGTCGAACGTGATTGGCGCATCGGACCAGTCAAGATACCGGGGGGCGTCGTGGCCAAGCGAAAAGATTTCCCGGCGCTCCTTCTTTCTTTCTCGAGCTGAGAGCCCGACGGTCGGCCCCCCGTAGATCATGTAGCAGTCGCGCACCGGGGGGAAGTCGCCATCTGCGTTTCTGCCGCCGCGTCGATCGGTATCCTTTCCCTTAGGCGCGTCTCCCTCTTATCGCCGAGCTTGGAGTAGTAGCCCTTCAACAGTCGGCAGTCTTTCAACTTGTGGTTTACGGGGCCCCTGTGGTAGGTACAGGGATCCTCGAGCATCTGGTCGAAAACAGCCCCATCGGGGGGGCCTCGGGGCTTCTTAGGCTCGAGGGCGCCCGCGAGCACCTCTTTGTCGTCGTCGTCATCGGCGCCACGCTTCGCCTTCTGGCCCTTGCGTTTGTTTTTCTTCCTTTTGTTGCCGTCATTGTTGTCGTTCTTGGCGTCGTTGCCCTTGTTGGAGCCCTCCGGCGCGATCACCGCCTTGCCTTTGTCCGTGGAACGGCCAAAGAAGCCCCCACTGCTTCGTCGCCCGAAGCAAAGCTGGTGACGCGATCCATCAGGTCCTCGACCGTCCCGGGACGGTAGCGTCCTAGCTCATGAACAAGCTCTTGGCATGTCGTGCCCGCGAGGAACGCTGAGATGACGTCCTCGTCAGGCACGTGGGGGAGCTCGAGACGCTGCTTCGAGAACCGTCGAGCGAAGTCGCGGAGGGGCTCGTCCGCCGCCTGCCTGCAACGCCGTAGGTCCCAGGGGTTGCCTGGACGCACGCAGGTCCCCTTGAAATTCCCGTCGAAGACCCTGACTAGGTCGGCCCAGTCATGGATCCGATCCGGCGGGAGCCCCTCGAGCCACCGGCGGGCGGTGTCCGAGAGGTAAAGTGGGAGTTGACGTATGATCACGCGGTCGTCGTTCTTCGCTCCGCCCAGTTGGCAGCCAAGGCGGAAGTCCGAGAGCCAGAGCTTGGGCTCGACCTCCCCGTCATACTTCACGATGTTGGTCGGCGGTCGGAAGCGGTCGGGGAGGGTCGAGCTGCGGATGGCCCGGCTGAAGACTCGGGGGCCCGGGGGCTCGAGGACCTGCCGGTCCTCGTCGCTGTCGTAGCGCCCCCCTCGATGGGCGCTATAGCCACGCTCTTGGGCCCCTTGTCCTTGCGCCGTCGGTTGATGTCGTTGCGGGCGTCGTTGGGGTCTCGAGGTGGCCGGTTGTCGACGATCCGTTCGCGGACTGGCCTAGCTCGAGAGGCGTCCGGCTGGTGGACGGATGCCTCGCGAGCGTCGTGGGGCGTGTCCGCCGGTCTCCCCGAGGCTGCTCCGCGTCGGCGTGACGCCGAGCTCTCGGCCTGCTGTACCGCGGCTGTCTCGAGGAGGTTTTTCATTTCTCCGAGCATGCGCCTGGCATCGGGGTTGGAGACGGCGGGCAGGTCACGGAGCATCATAGCCGCGGCCACCACGTTCTGCCCAGCTCGCGGGAAACATACCTCGGGGCGTGCTGGTGCCCCGTCCTCGAGGATCCGCCGGTGGACCTCTCGAGCCCGGCCTCGAGCTCCGGCTCCTCGGGGCTGGGGTGGTTCCTGCATCAGGGTTTGCCGGAGCTGCAGCAGGTGTCGCCGTTCCTCCTCGGCTTTGGTGATTGCCTCTTGCACTTGTGCGAGTTGCGCCGCCCGGCCATCGTCGTGCTTAGGCGGTACAGCCGGTGCTGGAGGTTCGTCCCTTCCCTGAACGCGTGATCCGCCTGCCGCGGCCACGTCGCTAGGTCCCTCTAGGTCGAGGGCCGGCCTGTCGTCGTCGCCTTCGTCCTCGGTATCGCATACGACTCCCTCGAGTTGGAAGCACTCCCTGGTGGGATCCCAGAGGTCGGGGTCGTGGTAGTCGTATTCGTCGGAGTCGGAGCTGTTGACGGCACGCCGCCTTGGCCGATGCTGGGACCGCAGCTCGCGGTACCATTCTCCGACGGTGGCTCGCCGAGGTGGCTCGAAGGTCGCAAGAAGTCGCGGTCGACGCACGCGGGGTGGACGATTCTCCAGGCTGGCCATGGCCTGCAGCAGCGCGCCCGAACGCTGCTCCCGGTCCGCCACCGTCTGGTCCTGATGGCGCTCGTCGAGGCGGTGGGCGTATACAGCCGCAGAGTTGTCGAGGCCGACCGGGAACCGCTGGCGTCGAGCGCGGCGCGACCCGTGCGGGAGGAGGCTGAGCGGCGTCGACGGCGCACGGCTCGGAGGCCTCTGGCCTGGTTCCTGGTCCGTACGCATGATGAATGCGAAGTCGCTAGGCGGGCGCGGGTGCGCCCTGGAGGTCTCCGGCCGCGCGCCGGGCTGGTTTCCCCTTGGGGACCCTGCACCGGCTACGGGGGCGTAGGTGTTTGCCGCGGGCACCGCCTGCGCCCGGCGACGACGGTGACGACGGCGCCGCTCGCGATGTGGCGACGTGTGGTGGTGCGGGCGACGCGTCACGCCCCCCCGCGCGGGGTGGCGTGACACGCACTCCGCTCAGGCCCTCCGTGGAGAGCAGAGTCAGCTCGTTGCCGTTGCCTGTGGCCAGGAACTCGAGGCTCCCGAACCAGACGACGGCACCAGCCGAGAACGGAAGAGGGGATGAAGCCATCCAGGAATCAACGAGAAATCGGCTCGGACACGCGAAGTCCCCTACCTGGCGCGCCAACTGTCGGTGTTTCGTACCCGGGGGTATCACACCAACGAGTGATATGATCGCGTGCTTCTCTTCCTGGATGGTGATGCAAGAGGACACAAGGATTTATCCTGGTTCGGGCAAAGAAGGCCCTACGTCCAGCGGGGGGGGATGTTCTTGTATTACTTGCACCTAAGTGCTTGTACAGGGAGAATACAAGCTCAGTGAGCGTGGACCGGAGTCCGGACTCGTGCCTGTGTGTGGACTCGTGTGTTGTGTCCGTCCTCTGAATGAGGGCCCTAGCGTCCCTTTTATAGAGCAAGGGGAGGCCAGGGTTACATAAAGGTATTACAGGTGTCGGGGCGTATGGTGCCCCATACGGAGAAGGGTAGGAACCCTGTCTTGTCGGGGCCACTGGAGCCGATGTGATCGTCGCTGTTGAGGCGTCCTTGGGTCGTGGCTTCCATCCTGGGCGCGGACGTGGTGGCGCGACAAGGCGGGAGCCGTACAGCACCCATCCCGGAATGTACAGTACGCGGTGAGGTCCCTCCGGGTCTTGGGGTACCTGTCCTCCAATAGCACGAAAGTAGTTAGGGCTCGAAGGGCGCGGAGCCGGCTTCGAGGTGGTGCCACGGGGGCTCGAGGGGCGCGGAGCCGGCCTCGAGGTGTTACAGTGCAGGGCTCGAGGGCGCGTAGCCGGCCTCGAGGGGTTACAGTGCAGGGCTCGAGGGGCGCGTAGCCGGCCTCGAGGGGTTACAGTGCAGGGCTCGAGGGGGCGTAGCCGGCCTCGAGGGTTACAGTGCAGGCTCGAGGGGCGCGTAGCCGGCCTCGAGGAGTTACAGTGCCTGGCTTGGCCGAATGCAGTGCTGTACTGGTGCCCTTTTGCCCATGCTTGTGGTGAAAACGAGACTTGACCTTTACACCGAGTTACTGTGGTACCGCTGTGCACTAGTGGACATGACCGGAGTAGGTGAAGGCATTAAATGCGTGGTATGGGCTGGTACGGCTGTCTGTACAGCTCGAGGTCCGTGCGTTAAGGCTCGAGTGTGGGGGCGCGTTCGCCCGAGGCCTGGAGGGCTCGGGCGAGACGGAGAGCGATCGTGCTCGCCCGAGGCCTTGCTGGGAGGGCTCGGGCGAGACGGAGAAAGAGCGTTCGCCCGAGGCCTGGCTGGGAGGGCTCGGGCGAGACGGTTCGCCCGAGGCCTGGCTGGGAGGGCTCGGGCGAGACGGAGATAGAGCGTTCGCCCGAGGCCTGGCTGGGAGGGCTCGGGCGAGACGGAGATAGAGCGTTCGCCCGAGGCCTGGCCGGGAGGGCTCGGGCGAGACGGAGATAGAGCGTTCGGGTGTTTGCGTTGATTGGGGGTACCCTTTTCGTACCACCGACAATATATATATAAGAGCATTCCGTATCATTGCATTAAGAGTTTTTAAAAAATACAAGTCTAAGACAAGAAGTGTCTAACCGACTTCTCTCTAACGAGTGCGTTTGAGATTACTAGTTTTGCCCCCGGCCCCACAGTTCCCCGGCCTCTAGCAGTCTCTTCTTTCAGTTCCTCCTCCTGAGACTATGTCAGTTCCCCCAATTCTCCTAAAAATTTTACATAGTACTCGTCACATCGAATTTGTAAACGCATGCATGAGCATTAAATGTAGGTAAAAAATAACTATTTTACTTTTAGTTTCTTCATGTCGAGACGAATTTTTTGAGTCTAGTTAATCCATGTTTAAATAAAGGTTGTCAAATAATAACGAAAGTGCTACAAAAACTTTTTTTTAAAAAAAAAATCGTCAACTGAACCAGGCCTCACTCACTCCCGTTCGTAAACAAAGTTTGTCAAATAATAACGAAAGTGCTACAAAAACTTTTTTTAAAAAAAAAAAAATCGCCAACTGAACCAGGCCTCACTCACTCCCGTTCGTCTCTTCCTGTCAACCTACTAGCTACCTGTATAAATTTGCCGCACGCCCTCGCTGGCTTCTCGTCGTAGAGGAGCAGCAGCGGCTCGTTGTTGAGCTAAGCTAAGCTAAGCTAGTTGCGACAGCGACGAGAAAGCTAAGCTAGATACTGTCGTTTGAGTTTTGAGGTCAGCGTCATGGATGGAGAGAAGAAGGTGTCGTTTAGGGTGAGGGAGTTCGACATGGAGAGGGACCAGGCGGCGGTCGAGGAGCTCGAGCGCCGGTGCCAGGTCGGCCTGTGCGGCGACGACACCGCACCCGAACCCGACGACGACGACGACACCGGCGGCGGCGGCGGCAAGCTGAGGAAGACGACGAAGCAGAGAAAGAAGAAGAAGGGCATGTCGCTCTCCGTCGAGCAGGTCGGCGACCCGCTGGCGAGGGTCCGCCACGCGCCGGAGCACGTCATGCTGGTAAGTGGCGGCCTAACCTAACTAATCTACGCGCAGCAGAGCAAGCTACCGGATTATTAACAAGCGCATAACCAATAATGATAAACAAAGATCGATGAACAATAAATTGTTTGTTTGGCACACACCAATCCGATCGTTGTGGTATACTGTTTGAAGCTCAGACACTGCGGGAGAGAGACAGATCAATTTTTTGTTGCTGATAATTGGTGTGCACGAATGCAAGATGCGCGCGTTCGACAGTGACAATTTATCTGATTATTCTGTACTTTTGGCTGATGAATAATTTGCAATGCTCAGGTTGCCGAGTATGGCGAGGCGGCGGAGATGGTCGGGCTCATCAAGGCCTGCGTTAGGGTGGTGAGCAGAGGCGGCGGCGGCAAGAAACAGAAACCATCTTCCTCCCCGAACCCGAAGCAGCCGCCGCCGCCGGCGTACGTGAAGGTGGCCTGCCTCCTCGGCCTCAGGGTCTCTCCGTCTCACAGGTACGCTGCCACCTCACTCACTGACGCTTCTTTCTTTTGCATTTTCTTTCACCACATGCGGATGCATGCACACAACACATATCTCTGCTCCACACCAACGTACTTTCTCTGCTTGCCTAATCTCTCTCGCGCCGCGGATAACGGCCCCACCGTCCCGGCTTGTTGTTGGCCGGAGTCCACTGCAGGCGCACGCACGCACGGTTCTCGAGCCGCCGCCGTCACATGGTTTGAAGTTTGAACGGCTGTGTGCTCACGCTACCTGCGCTTTCTTCCTTGCAGGCGTCTGGGGATCGCGACGGCGCTGGTGGAGCGCGCGGAGGCGTGTGCCGCGAGCGCGGCGCGGCGCACGCGACGATGGCGACGACGACGTCCAACGCGGCGTCGCTGGCGCTGTTCACGGGGCGGTTCGGGTACGCGCCGTTCCGGCGGCCCGAGTTCCTGGGCCGGCCGGTGCACGCGCACCGCCTGCCCATCCCGAGCGCGCACCGCCTGTACGAGCTGCCGCCGCCGCTGGCGGCCGCGGCGTACGCGCGCCTGTCCCCGCCGCACGCCACGGAGTTCCTCCCCGCCGACATGCCGGCGCTGCTCGCGCACAAGCTCACGCTGGGCACGTTCGTGGCCATCGACGGCGGCGGCGGCGGGCCGAGGACCAGGACGACCCGTCCGCGCCGCCGCCGTCCTTGGCGCTGCTCAGCGTCTGGGACTCCACCCGCGCCATGCGCCTCCGCGTGCGCGGCGCGCCCGCGCTGCTCCGCGCGTCGCTCGCCGCGCTCCGGGCGCTCGACCGCGGCGCGCCGTGGATGCGCGTCCCCTCCATCCCGGACATCTTCAGGCCCTTCGGCGCCTACCTCCTCTACGGCCTCCGCATGTCGGGCCCCGCAGGCCCGGACCTGCTCCGCTCCCTCTGCCACCACGCCCACAACGTGGCCCGCAAGAACCCGGCCTGCGCCGTCGTCGCCGCCGACGTCGCGCCCGACGACCCGGCCGCCGCCGCCGTCCCGAGGTGGCGCCGCTTCTCCTGCGACGAGGACGTCTGGTGCATCAAGAACCTCAGCAAGAATGCCGACGACGAAGGCGACGGCTGGGCAGCGCCGGCGCCGTCCGGGACGGTCCTGTTCGTCGATCCCCGCGAGTTTTGACGTGGCCATGGCCACCGAGCCATGGGCATGGCAGGTGTAGGCAGAAGGCTAACCGCCTCGCCTCTGCCAAGTTTTGACAACTACACACATGTACATACGCTTGGTACCGCAACGGCAATCACCTGCCTTGCCATTTGTGGTATCAAACCACCCAAGCAATCATCTTTGTCTGTAACGGTAGCATTTGCTTCTGGATGTAGGATAGCGACGAGGTTTGGCTTAGTTTCTTTCTAATCAATGTCCAAGGAAGAAGAACCGGTTGACGTGTTTACCTGATCGAACTGTGCATGGCAATCCAAACGCACGGCAATTGTATCTGCAAGTATCCACAGACGAAAACGACGTGCACTGACAGTGAGACGACGACGACAACATCTTGCAATGATTCACATCGCCGGTTGGTCAGAATGTGAATTACTTAAAAGTGCACGAAGCTCACCAGTAAATGCAGCGAATTCAGGGGGGTCTTGGTTTCACAGTTTTACTAACATTGTCATCATAAGCAAACAACCAAGAAGAATTCACCTCGGGTTAGTTTTAAAATCTAGCCAGTCCTAATCAAATTGACCGTTGGCAGAAATATTCAGTGGCAAAAAAAGGAAAGGAGATGAAAAGGGGCATTTCTGCCATCTGTTCGTCCTTCCAATCACGCAGAAACAATAATTCACCATGCTTACTAATATCCATCAACCTTTTGACTGACGAAACAACCAATCATCCGAAAAGATATTGATAGGTACTACTTTAGTTACTGAACCCCAGCAGTTAGCTTCAACGACCTGATCTACTTATATTCCAGCACAAGTAAAGCAACCAAATCTTCTTTTTATTCATCATCAATTCCGTGCACAAAATCAGCCAAATTTTATTCCGAGATCACCTAAATCCCTGTGCCCCACTGATAGCAAGGAGCTTTCAGTTGGTGCAGATCTGATGCTTCCATGATGTTGCTCTGATGCATGGTCCATATCACCACCGCCGCATGAGCTGAGAGGTCCACAACACAAGGAGAAGTACACTCACATCCCTGCTTCAGAGTTTAGAGCCAGATCTTCACATATAGTACCAGCCAAACATGGCATGTCATTGTCAAGGAACTGATCATGAGCGCTAGACGGCGAATCGGCGATGGTCCAGGCCCCTGCATACTCTGACCAAAGAAAGCCATGGATGGAGCTGGAGCTGGACCTCTGCAAAAGAGCCTTAGCTTCATCAGAAATGGCTCAGTAAACTGCAGAAGCAGCTAGTTTAATTATCGTGGTCCCTGAAATCGATCGTGTCCGGCCAATCGATGAACCACTGCCAAATTAAAAGCTCAAGAAGTGACAGCACTGGCTTACATAGAATAGCCAAAGCATTTCGCAAGTTGTGGCCTTTCATGCAAGCCGGGTTGCCATTGGCCATTAGCCTTCTTCTTTTTTTTTGCTTTTTTTTTTTAACGAATTAGGGTTCTTTGGTCCCCCCTACACAATCCTAGGAGGGGTGTACATTGCCATGGCTGCAGTCACGCTCACTGCTCACTTTGTTCGGCGTCGGCGCCGCGCGCAGAAAGGTGCAAGAGGAAACCAGAGGGAAAGAGACGGCTGAGAGGAATTTGCAGCAACAGATTCAGCACCAGCATAACAGCACAACAAAAGGCATGAAACAACGGACAGAAGATTGTGTAAGGGAGCAAAAGCGAATTTCATATCCTTATTATTTTGTCTGGTGCAAAACATAGGTCGTATACGATGACAGGAGATTATTAAAGACAGGCACACATCTATTAAATTCATATAGATCTGTGAATCTGATTATGCTATGCAGATGATTATGAAATGATTATTAAGCCTATGATTACATAAAAATGCCTGGGCAAAAACCTAACGAACAATTTCTCAAAAAAAAACTAACGAGCTGCATAACCAGATAGAGGCAAATAAAACAGAAATGATGGCCTTATCAGAAAGGAACAATAGAAGAACAGTTTTTTTTTCAAAGGAAAAAGGAACTAGGCAGCGATGAGATACATGACAGAAATTGCCTTTGAAATCAGCCTAACAGATGCCCACGGAGAATATACCAATAGAAAAAAGAAGGGCAGTGCCAAGCGCCAACTAAAAAATCGAAGATATGTTGGAGAGGAATATGGAAAGGCGAAACAAAAGGAATATTTGAAGCCTTTTATGCTGGTGAATAAGTATGTCATAGCAAGTTTATTTTATTTTCAACAAAAGAAGGAGCTCCTTTTGTGACCCGACAGGGACGTTAAGCTCCATTTTTTTAGTTTCAGAAGATACCCCTATTGCATCAGAAATGCACTAACGAGATAAGCTGCAACATCCGTATCTGAACAAAGACAAGATAACAGATCGATGTCTGCATTCGAATGGGCTATTTCTTCAGGAGCGTTCAACAAGAATCGACAGGTGTTGATTCTCCTCATCATTTTCAGGGGCATTGAACTAGAATCTAAAGCATTCAGGATCACTGAGCAATGTCTCCATCATCCTGATGCATCAGTGTGTGTTTTGGCAACGTGCTTTCTGGTCTTCAGAGAGAAGAAACCTCCCTGGACGAGTCTAGTCTACACAGTAGCGACTTGGCTTCTTTATCCAGCTTTTAGGGGATGCTAAGGCCCTGTTTGGTTGGGCTTTTGGCCCCAAAAGCCAAAAGCCCAACCAAAGGGGTGTTGCTGTAGGTGACTTTTGTAAAAGCTGGAGCTTTTCCGTAGTACATTTTTTAAAGCTGTTTTGACCCTGCTTTTGGCTTTTTGACTTTCAGCTTTTCAAAATAGGTGAAATAAAAAACGTTCTCATAATTATTTAAAAAAACAAAACTAGATCTTGTTTAATTAAACAGTTTTCAGCTTTTCCACAGCTCACAGCCCACAGCAGTTTTTCCACAGCTCACAGCCACAGCAGCTTTTTCCCACAGCCACAGCTCAACCAAACAGGGCCTAAGTGGAAGATAGCTGCCCCACACCACAAATATTGTATGCATCCAACAAGGAATTAGATTTCCTGTCAAAGACCTCTTTAAACTTTATAAAGTTTTTCTTTCCACTCACTCCTTTATAGCTCATCCTTGCATCGTAAAATCCCACTTGAGATAAGATTTAGTGTTTGGCATGAATCCAGATTCTCGTAGAAGCATTTCGAATCTAAATTCTTTCATGAAACGTTTCAGCGAATGAATCATAATCACTTGGTGAGATTGTTTAGCTAGTAGGCTGGATACTGATTCACAACAAATATTTTTCATAAAAATACAAAAACAAAATTCAGATCCTTTTATATTTTTTTCAGTCGAATCAGATTCTTTTATATGGGCAAAGAACAACTTAAATACAACTTATTTTAACTTCACTGTGAAAAAATAATTTTGGAGGGAGGGGGTTGCAATATCTGTCGACAATTCTATTGAAACTTCAGCAAAACATGTCTCCCATGACCCACTTGGTGCTGATTCTACAAGGAGAAACAATTCTAGTGAAACTCGAGCAAATCATGTCTCGCATGACAACTTGGTGGTGATTCCACCGATCTTCACAAGAATCAGAAATGTTTCTGGTTGCCAAAAACATGACTCACATGACCCACTTGGTGATGATTTTACCGATTCTCACAAGGATCAGAAATGTTTCTGGTTGCCAAAAAAAAGCTGTTCTTGTCATTGTGGACTTTGATTCACCAAACTGTGTTCAAGTGGAATTACAGCCTGCGAAGACGACAATTCATATACTTCACATGAACATGTCTTCAATCCATATACAAACTGCCGCAGCGAACTGAGCGTAGCTCAGCTGGTTAGGTTTCTTGTGGTGGAACCTATCCACCCTCGATTTGACACGGGTGTTCGCATTTTTCTGGATTTATTCCAGAATTTAAACCGTCGACAGCGAGACGACTGTGGTGACTTCGTCAATCTCAAGATTTGTCGGTCTAACTCCGTTCTTCGGACACTTTGTAAGTGCCAACTGGACTATGACAATTTCACAATCAACCTCACCTCAAAAACTAGTTTTACCAGGACACCCGAGTTCTGAACTTTGTTGTCAATTTGTTTCAGTTCGACGTGATACCATAATTGGTGTGTTCAAAAAGTTTGTCTAGCAAAATCAACAATAGCTTCATAGTTTGTTTAATGGATGTAAGCGTTGGCTCGGGAAGACAACCATAACGCAAGTTCTTGCCCAGGTTAACCACAACAGCAAAAGGCAACATATCCCTTTTCAACCAACATGACTCAATGGGGCATAACAGCAAAACGCAAACATCCCTTTTCAGCCAACATGGCTCAAATCAAAGGGACATGCATGGCAAAAATATGAGCACAATCTTCTGCGAGTGATGTGGACAAGGAAAACCAGGACAATACGATTGATTTAGCCAACAACCTTACTCTGCAAGTGATGAGGATCAAGGAAAAACAGAAAATAGACGACAACACGATTGATCTAGCCATTATTTACTAGGTGAGAGGACAAAACAGATAGCAATTGAATGAACTCAGGGCGGACAATAAGAATGAGATGGCACGCGAATGAACTTAGTGCAAGCATTTCTTAGACAGTACAGATGACACCTGGCTCTAGTAGGCTGCTAATCGCATGGCACAATCAACCACCCAATACAAGGCTTAACTTCTGAAACAACTGTATGTAACAGATAGCATAAGCAGAAACTACAGGTATAGCTTTTTAATCTATTGGCCACCCCTCAGAGCAAGCACAAGATGGAGCACTGAACCACCTTCAATGTTGTAATCCTTGGCAGTTTTGTCATCAGCAAGTTGCTTCCCAGCATAAATGAGCCTGTGCATGCAAGAGTTTTATTAGGACCACACAATGCTAAAAGAAGATTAAAAGAATTTGGAGCTTATAGAAAGGTTTCACATTCATTTAGATTGTGAGGATAAGTAGAGTACCTCTGCTGAACAGGTGGGATACCTTCTTTCTCCTCAACACGCTCCTTGATCCTATCAATTGTGTCAGTGGGCTCAATGTCAATCTCGATTTCCTTCCCAGTCAGTGTCTTCACCTTGATCATAGTTCCACCCCTGAGCCTCAGGACCAGATGGAGTGTCGACTCCTTCTGAATGTTGTAATCGGCTAATGTTCTCCCATCCTCCAATTGCTTACCAGCAAAAATCAGCCTCTGTTGGTCAGGTGGAATGCCCTCCTTGTCCTGAAATATGCAAAGTCAGAGAACCTGCTGAGTTAGAATGGTATTCCTTCACCTACCTGAAAGTTTTGTTATCTGAATCAGATTTAAATGCACTTAGCAAAACAAATGGTACAGGAAAAATGGTCAAACATGGACAATGGTGTGGAATAGAAACATTGAACAAGGACAGGTCACAGGTGTTAGCAAAAAAAAAAAAAAAAAAAACTTGAGCATGCACAACATTCTTCAAAGCTAACTCGGAATGAGATTTTTTACTAAGTAATTCTTTTGTGCACCGGAAACAACTCAAAGTCAGCTTTTATAGGTTTTTGCTACTAGAAAAGCCAAATCTAAATTTGGCATGGAGGGAGTAAAAGCCACATAGTGATAAACAGTGTTAGTATGGTGTCAACTCTTTACATCCCTAGTATTATGAAAAAGGTGCTTGCGGAGAATTTGCATCTTCCATAACCGCATAAGAGGGGCTGTCACAGTTTGTAGGCACTAAATTTATTTATTCATCACAACAAGTAAGACTTACGCGGCGACGGACAAAGATATAATACACGGCACGACACCAAATCCACATTACTTTAGTAGCGTAAATCATCATACGCGCCCGTTCCGAGGAGAATCTCCGTACCGCAGCCAGCAGACACTATCCCAAGATCTTTTTCCCCTAGTGGGCAAGAACCGCACTAAAAAAAAAGAACTACCAAATCGGCGAAGCAATCAGGCACAATTCCGCTAGGAATCGGTACTCATGGAGGCCGAAAGCCTGGGGGGTGAGTGGTGGGGGTGAGGGGAGGCGGCAAACCTGGATCTTGGCCTTGACATTGTCGATGGTGTCGCTGCTCTCGACCTCGAGGGTGATGGTCTTCCCCGTCAGCGTCTTGACGAAGATCTGCATCTCGCCGGCTCCGACCCGCGATCTGTAGCTAGGGTTCTACGGCGGCTTACCTCGCGAAGTCGCCGCAGCAAAGCCCGGAACCGAACGAGGCTCTCGCGGTGTCGATTGAAGACGATGACTGAAGCAGGCAGGAGGCGTGGCTGTTTTGCATATATGCACCCGGGGCTGCTCGTATTCGCGTCGAGGTCCACCGAGTGGGTTGCGGGCCCAATAGCATGTCCGATTCGGTGGAGGGCCCAAGATCTTTTTCAGCTGTGGTGGTAGGCGCGTGGCTGCGAGACGTAGTGGACCGTGAAGGCTCTTTTGGGCCTCATATGGGCTGGACGGTCTGGGATCCATCCATGCTTTTTGATCAATCAAAAAACAAAAGGGTAAAGGAAGGGATGCTTTCGACGGCCCACGGCACCTGAAAATTGTTTAGAAATTATTTTTAGAAAACAGAAAAGTTCCGGCTTCTGCTGCCATGGCAAATCAAATCATTATTATTTTTTTTTTGGAGGAAAAAGAGAACAGAATAGACGGACGAAGAAAACTGAGTTGAATGAGATGGACTAGAACTGATGAAATAGCAGTCGAGATGCTGAGTGATCAAGAATATGCTCGTTGGCCTTAGCGTGAAGTCTGGACTCTGTAGTCCAGGACAGTGGACACCCATGGGGCCATGGTTGATTGAAGTCAGCCAACGCAGCCGCCGCTGCGCGTCGACCCGTTCCCACTCCCAGCTGTGGATCTTTTCTTTCTCTCCATCTCATCTGAGATTCTGAGGTATGTCTCCTGTCCTTGCCATTTGGCAGGTGCAATTCTCATCTCATTTCTAAAATGTGCTGATGTAGTCTTCCTCTTCAGGCATGTCTCCCTGTCCAATTCGAGTTCAGTTCCACAGTTGACGGCTTCACAGTTCACACTCGCACTTCAGAGCTGAGACTGACAAGAGCCATGCCTTCCTCGTCCTCCCCCTACCGCGGGCGGCTCCTCCTCCTCCCCCTACTCGTCGCTGCCGCCGGGGTATGGGGGGCGCCGGCGGCGGACGCCGGCGCGAACACCTGCAAGGCGTGGTTGGTGCAGTCCATCCCCACCGACATGCCGTACCTGCGCCGCGTCCCCGGCGTCCTCTCCACCGGTATATCCCCCCACCCCCACTCACTTGCGCGTGTTTGTGGTGAAGAGGCGTGCATACGGCTATGGTAGTTTGCCGGTTTGTGGTGTAGGCGCCGCATATGCTGAATGTGTCGAGATTCGAGAATGCCGCCACTCTGATGCTATCGTTATAATTTGGGACCGAGGGAGCCTCTGTTGCATCCAAACGTGAGGCATCTTTTAGCCCCAACTAATAACCAGCTATGTGCCAAACAGACCCTAAGTGAGGTAACCCATTTCAGTAGGCTAGGTGATGTGGACTGCTTAAGAATCTTTGGATGGAAGATTTGCATTCTTACTATTGCTTTGTACCAGCCTCGCTATGCGCAATTCGGATATTGCTCTGCTGGCGGAGTAATTGGGGGTACATATGGCATGTCCGGGTTACAAGTTAGAAAATGTGTACTTTCTTGGAAAGATGGCGACTCTTTTTGCTTTTGTATGAAGGTTTTTGTTGTGCATTCTGTAACTCGGCTGAAGAGTGAAGAGTAATGCACTGAACTATTGATTCCCCTTCAGTTTAGGTTTCTTTTTTTTTTTTGAAACTGCAGTTAGGTTTCAGTAATGCTGTAACTAGATTTGGAATACACACACGATCAGGAACTTTTATTGCCTTATTGGTGACATAGCTGGTTTGTGAAATTACTAATGCTTCTTTCAGTCACTACGTATTCACAGGACTGTTAATTTCTGTTCTTTCTGTGGTTCCTCAGGAGATGTACTTCAGTGGCTCTCAGGGAATGCAACCAAGAGTCTGGACATCCTTGCACAGTATTGGCAGTTCTTGTCTGAACCAAACAATCCAAAATCGGGGGACTATGGATTCTCCGAGAGTGACATGAAGAGATTCGGGGCTGATGAGGGCCGCTTGGTTTACAAGGCATTGGAAAATGCTGCAGATCGTAAGATCAAAATCAGGCAAGTATTGAGTATGATACTTGAACTATCAGTTTCTGTAATGTCGGTGATTACTTAATCATAGGATGGTTGGAGGAGTAGAGTATGTTGACCTAAAAAATATGGAATATTGACATAGCTTTATGCCACCATATGGAATATTGACATAGCTTTATGCCACCAACAAAACTGATTGAATCTCAAAGAAGTGATAAAGCAAACGAATCATAGATTTATAAATAATTAAACATTGTGTGCATGGAGAGATTTAAATTTCTCTATTAACAACTGTAGTATCATTTCAGGATTGTCCAACACTCTGGATTTGCTCCTGATTTCGACAAAGAGAGCGCCGATCTGGCTGCAGGAAGACCAAATGTTGAGAATGTAACCGTTCTTTTTGAGGATTGGTGGGGATCTGGTGTTGTGCATGCAAAGGTCTGGATATCAGATAAAAAGGATGTGTATATAGGGTCAGCAAACAATGATTGGAAATCCCTTACTCAGGTATACCCGACAAAAAACAAGTTCTGTTACATTTGCAGTATAGTGCTGAGAAAATGGTTAACCTGGGTGGCACTACTTTTACTTGCATTGCAGGTCAAGGAGCTTGGGATTTACTTTGCTGATTGTCCACAGATAACAAAAATTGTGGGAGTATATTTTCAAAATCTTTGGACACTTTCAACCCTCAACTCAACTTCGTACACCAAACAAGCCTGGGATAAGCAGTGGCAAGTTTCTAGAAAGGTTCCATGCTGGTCTCATTTCCTACAGCCAAAAGAAAGATGCAGGTTTGCATCTCCCTCTGTTGTTTGCACCTTTACTACTTAGCACACAAATTTGAAGGAAAAAAATGGCTCTTACATAAAGGGGAATAGATTAGGCTATCTTGTCTGCATTTGTCTTAATTTTGATCCAGTTTCGATTCTGAAAATGCTCGGTACATAATATCCTTCATACCTTGTCATTCTTCTTTATAATGATTCAGTAGCCACTAATTATTTATTAAATCCTGTCCTGTGGTTTTGTCAAGTGCTCTAAAAGTATTTAGGCATGGTAATTTTCTTTTGGACTTTTTTGTTAGATCAAATAATAGAGATTTATTCTTAATCTGCAAACAGGTCACCCATACCACTTTCAGTTGACATCCCATATATAGATGGATATCCAGCTCTTGCAAATCCTGAAATGATTGATGTTTCGTTTGAAACCCCTGGGTACAAGAAATCTACTCAGGAGAACTACTTGAGCTACCTTTCCTTTGCGCCACCTGAGGTAACCACATTATAGACATCTAGATATTACTAGTCCATAGCCTTCAGTGGGTAGATGCTTTAGTAAACTGACTTTTAGTATAAACCCAACATTGATTTTCTTGGTGATATGAAGTGCACATTCATTGAAATTTTTCAGTGCATAAGGATGTTAAGTTTTTTTTGGTTTGTCTACATGATCTGGTTGACCTAAGAAAAAGTCATCTTACTGACCTTGTACTTGCACCCAGATATCAGGTTTTTATTTTAATTTGTTTGGTTCATGCTATGTCATGATAAACCTTCTCTTGAAGGACATTTCATACAGTACATACATAAATTATTCACGTTTCACTACCTTTAACCTATCTGTTGTAATTTGTTCCATAAACGTAGAATTAAGACATGCAATTAAATAAAACATAACTGGTCTGAGGACTAATCTAGTAAATAGTACATTTCAGGACATTGGTTTGATCTTTTCTTCTTTCACAGATGACATTTGACAAAATCCAAGCAGATGAGCAGGGTTGGGTTGACACCATTCAGTCTGTTAAGTTTGGGGGAATTGTACGAATGAATACCATGGATTGGCTTGGGCAGTCACAGTTTGGTACTCAAACAGTCTACTGGCCATCTTTGTCATCAGCAATCTCAGAGGTATTTACAATTGGATTCAACATGTTGATTCTAGCAAAAATCCAGATGCACTCTTTTGTTCTTAAGTTTTTTCTTCAGTTTACCTCTAATTAGCAAACAAGGCAGCGATCTGACGACCAAGAGTAAATTGATTTTCGGCAGGCAGTATTCTCGAAGAATGCGACCGTGAGGCTACTTGTTGCCTATTGGGCACATTTCATCCCAAACACCGAAAAATACCTGAAGAGCCTTCTATACTCCAACATCCTCTGTGCATCTTCCACATATAACAATTGCAGTGGCAAGGTCGAGATCAAATACTATGTGGTTCCTGGGTACAACGAAACTGGACCTGCATTGTCCCAAGGTGGCACCGCCACGGGGAACCGTT
This sequence comes from Coix lacryma-jobi var. lacryma-jobi, assembly GCA_009763385.1. Taxonomy (NCBI): domain Eukaryota; kingdom Viridiplantae; phylum Streptophyta; class Magnoliopsida; order Poales; family Poaceae; genus Coix; species Coix lacryma-jobi. The sequence goes on from CM019824.1 coordinate 15,489,784, forward strand.
ACCCTGGCTTCACCAGGGTGAACCATGGCAAGTACGCTGTCAGCGATGTGAGGGCGAACATTGGCACCAGCAACCTCGTCTGGGGTTACTTCTACACCACGGCTGGAGTCAGCTTCGGAACATACAGCCCCAACATTGTCACGCAGCTGCAGGATGTCTTTGATGCAGATTGGTATTCTCCGTATACCGTGCCCGTTGAACCGCTGGAAGAGTCTGTGTAGGATCAGCCGAGTCCAATCCTTTTTTGCCCCCCCCCCCCCCCCCCACCACCCCCACCCCCACCACCACCACACACACACGTAGCCAAGCATCATTGTGTTGCAAAAAATGTTTTCTTCTGAGAATAAGCCATCTCACTGCCAATTGGTTCCCAAATGTGTATAGCTGTACTATACAGTCAGGTTTGAGGATTACTTGAGAGCTAGGGTGCTCAAGGCACAGATAAAAGAGATATGAAAAAAAAACTAAACTAGAAACAAGAGCTACAATAGGGTTTGTATCCATGATTGAAGAGCTGGTATGAACTTTCTTTTGGCTCTGAGTAACAAGTTTAGCTCGTCAATGAAGGCTCTTCTGCAATTGCTTAATGATGCCTGTTTTCATCTGAAAATTATGCCGTTTATCACTGCCCAGATACTCCAGCACAATTAAGATGAAGGCCTCAAGAAAGAAGGGGGCAAAAGAAGTGATAGTCAGAAGCCTTCAGTTAACAGAGGTAGGGGGCTGGTTTGTCTGGAAATTAAAGTTCAGAACAGCCCCAACAGGTTTTTTTTCTCGAATAGGCAAAAGATTTGCGTATCATTGCTATTAAGAAAAAAAAGAGTTTTGAGTACAAACACCGCGCATGTAGTGCACTAGGGCTCTACCAGTACAGATGAGACCAACCTAGCAGACTGCTCCTCCATCTGATATTACATAACAGGAAACAACCACAGTGCGAGCACCACCGCTCCCTAAGGGTCTTCAACGAAGCGCTCCCACACACGCCCGTTGAATGTTGGAAACTCCGCGTCAAGGGCCTCCACCTGGCTCGACGACAATGTCCCCGAACGCAACGCATCGAGTATTCCCTTGAGCGCAGGTGAAAGGACGCCAAGGGGACGGCTACGCCGCTCACCTCAGCGTTGGATGTATCCCCCGAGGGTGCGTGAGCTGCACCGCCAGGTCTTGTGCCGACGTCTGAGGCGAGTGGACGACCGCCACCAGGTGCGGATCCGCGATCCTCGGGGGGCAGCCTCAAAAGAGCAGCAGGCGATGGCAAACGCAGCAGCTCGAAGCTTCTCCAACATCGGGTCGGAGCAGACGACCAGAACGGGAGGACCATCGCCCGCGCACATCGCCTCCGCAAGCGGGTCGTGCTCGGGGAGAACTGAGCAGGCGCCCACGCGGTGGGTATCCGACGGCGCTTGGGCGGCCCCTTCCAACAGTGCATCGGTAGCAGTCCAGCTGGAGACTAGTGTTGTCTGCACGTGCACAACCGACCACTCTGGATGCCTCCGATGCTTACGTCTCCTCTGTCGCCGATGAGTGACGAAGGTGGTGGCGGCGGTGTTCGCAGCGGCTCCACAAAGGTCTTGCGAACCGCCAAGGTCTGTCGGGGCACCACCGCACAAAGCACGAACCCCAACACCTACAGAGGCTGAAGAAGGCTTTCGACGCCGCTGCTTGCAGTCCCCGGGCGAAGTGCCGAAGCTCCTTGCAGCGGAGGCAGCGTGGGGGCAGCCTGCAGGTTGCAACTTTATGGGCGGTGGAGAGGCAGTTGAAGCACTTCCCTAAGAGATCCGTCGGGAAGCGGTTGGCGGGCCGCTGAGTGGCCGACGACGGGTGGGTGGGGCATGCCTCTCCGGCCCCGCCGACCAACTCCAGCAGCAAGACCTGGCGCCAGCCATCGGCATCTGGGCCTTGTTTAGATTCAATCAAACTTCCAACTTTTTTCACCCTCTCTCCATCACATCAATGTTTGGACGCATGAATGAAACATTAAATGTTGGTAAAATAAATAAATAAATAAATAAATAAATGCACATATTAGTTGTAAATCACGAAACGAATTTTTTGAGTCTAGTTAGCACATGATTGATGAAAGTGCTACGGTAGCAAAATTGAAAAAGTTTCAGCACGTAAACGAGCGGAAATGCGCTAAGATGCTGAGCTGTGTTCTTCTGCATTGCCTGAGCAGAGGACACAATTAAATTTTTCCAAGTTCAAGCTCTTGCTTCTCAAGATGTTTCTGGTGCTTAATCTACTGCATCTTTCAATAGCAGCTAGAAGAACACTTCATGCTTTGCACTGGCAAGAGGTTTTCCAGAGCCATTCTGAGCCAAAACTTTGCATCGCCACCCGTGATCAATGCTTTCCCCTTGTCTGCTGGCTGCTCACTTCGGCGGCGTCGATTCACAGAATCACAGTGACGAACCGACGACGAGGAGCCTGAGCCATGAGGCAGCAAAGCCTCTTCGTTCATGGTTTACGGAGGAAACAGGAAACAGAATCGTTTTCCTGGAGGCGCCGCGACCGCGAAGGCGTCAGTCTGGCTGGCCCAGGGCCGGGCGGCCGTCCAGACTCCAGAGAGCAGTCGCGATCTCAGGTGACGCGACACTGACAGTGCCTGAAGCAGCCAACGCGAACGCCGGCCACCGCTCGTCCGCGGGCTCCCCGGCCTGGTTAATAATGACCCTAACCACCTCCAAGTCTCCAACCACCTCTTCTGATCGTGAAGCTACCTGTACAGTACAGTAGCTGTACAGCAGCAATGGCTGTGAGCTGCAAGTTGCAACCTGTTCACATGAACAGAGAGAGGTAGTATAGGTACGTGCGCCTGGAATCTGCATCAGTCCGGGTTCTGTACTGTGAGCGCCGGTTGTTTTGCACTGTAATGACTCTTATGTGAGCTCCCGGAGTCACGTCAGCTGCTCTGGTTACTGTATTTTTAGAACGGGATTGAAAATCAACAGGAGTCGGTAGATGCTGAGTAGTCTTTGTCTTGGAATTACCGTACAATCCAGTCCGGCGCGTGGTTCACTGCACTGAAAAGAAGAAGAGGCAGAACGAACGCCGTGCAGCAGAGTGCGGAACCGGCGGAAGGCTCCAGAAACGGGGGGTTCCGTTCCGGGACCCGTCCGCACGCAGGTCACGGGAAACGGGACGGCCCAGCGGCCAGCGGGCACGGGCGCTGGCTCTTCTTCTCCCTGCGCGGCTGCGCTCGGCCGACCGCCCGTACTCCCGGCGCGGGAGCGGGACCCCGTCCCCCCGGCTTCCTCGAACCACGTCGGCCTCACTCGCGCGTCGCGCAGGGCGGGCAGCGGCACGACGCGTGCGTGGGATAGGCCCACCGGCAACGGGCAACGGGCAACGGCACGAGGGTTTGGCCTGGACCACCGCTCACCCGCCCGCCGGTAACCGCCGGCAAGAAGCAACCCAGCACTGTAGATGCCGCCCTTGACCACTCTCACCGTGGACTGATAGACAGCAAACGTCGAAGCTCACCATGACCTCTTCTCTTGGATGGCTGTCATTCACCCCTCTTGGCGTTGCTAAAATCATGGTGCAAATTTTTCGGAAAGTGATAATGATATTTTTTTTTTTAGGATGAAGGGACTATACATACACTCTCACCCATGTGTAAATGTACACACAAGTATCCAAAACAAGAGGATCATACGGGTTGAACTGGGTTAGGAAAGAAGAAAGGACATACTAATAAACAGAGTCCACGTGTCAATGACTCAACTCATTTCCAAATATGCATTCTACCGACCAAACACAAAACTAGAATTGAACCAACCTTTCAACCAAACAAAAGATAGGTTCAACCTAACCCGTAAAAACTGGGTCTGAATCCAACTCATCCCCAAACTAAGCGCATGTAACGATCACTAATTTTGATTTGAGAAATTTTAAAAGACAACCTATAAAGTAGTGAGACCTTATCTAAATGCACATATATCTGCATTAATCTATTCATCTGTGTTGATATAGGTTATGATGAAACTTAAATTGAATTACATCCCAATCTAACAGTGCATACATGTGCGAACTGCGAAACCATTTTCCCTCGTGTGTAGCCGGCCGTTATACAGTATTTTGACAAATGTACGTATACAACAGGTGGGCCATCAGGGAAAAGTACACCGTCAGACACAGCAAGAAGCTGCCGGGCCCCACGCGCAGGGTCCAGGGCACAGATACGACCAAAGACTCTTCTCTCCCACAAAAGTTTAAAAAAAAAACTTTCGCAATACACCCCCTCCCGAAATAAAAAAACTGGATGTAAAATAAACAGAAGAGCCCCCAGTAGTGTCCCCGCTAGCCGGCTAGCGAAGCTAGGGCAGTGTCCTGTGTCCCCCCTCAACCTCTCTGCCAACCGCTTCGCCCCTCCTTGGATTCCACTCCGCCCTCGTCCTCGGAACAGTTGCTGCTGGCTGCTGCAGCTGCTGTCCCCCTGCGCGCCTCTCCTCTCCCCGCTCCGACCCGCCCCTCCGCCGCCTAGGGCCTCCAAATCCTCCCCGCCCTCCCCGGATTTCACTTTCCCTCGGCGGCGTTGTGCGGCTCCGGGAGGTTTGTAATCTCCTCTGAGCGCCGCCCGCCCGGGCCGCCGGGCCCGTTTGTTGGTGTTTACCGCGTTCCTGCGCTCCTCCGTGCAATGCCGACCGTAAACGCGACTGGGGTTCGCTTTGAGTTTTTCTTTTCGGGAGGTTTTTAGGGAGGGAAAAGAGTCCGGATTTCGAGGAGTTCTTGGTCGCGTGCGTGCGTGTCTCGGCGGAGGGGAATCTTAAGTTCGTCGTGGACGGGGGGGTTTTAGCTCAACGAGACGAGGCGGGTAATTTTCTATGAGGGTTTGGAATTCTTCGCTCGGTTCTTGAGTGGGAAAACCCGGTAAAATTTGAATTTTTGGGCGGTAAAAACTTGCGAGTTGCTGTAGTTTGTTTCCATGGCCGGGGCACCGAGGGTCCGCTCCCTGAACATCGCGGTTCCGGAGGCAGAGGCGAGGCTGGTGCTGGTGCCGGGGGGCAACAAGGCCAGGTCGGTCCCGGCGAACGCCCGGAAACCGTCGCCGAAGCCCCTGAGGAAGGCGGCGGCGGAGGGGACGCCGGAGAAGCCTGTGGCCGCCGCGACCAAGGCGGAGGAGGGCACGAAGAGGAATGCAGCCGGCGGGGGTGGAGGTGGCGCGCCCAAGGGCGCGTCCCCTGTGCCGTCGCCGCGGCGCACGCCCCCTGGGCCGCCGGCGATGAGGAACGACGCGCCGCTCCTGCATCCGGGCTTGCCGCCGCTCAGCGCGTCTTGCTCCTCGGATGCCTCCGCAGAGTCGGCCCGCGTCCAGGCTTTCACTGGGAAAGTGGAGAAGAGCCGGTCATCGGGGCCGACGGCTGCGTCGAAGCAAGGCAAGGCTGTGCGTAAGGTGGCGGAGAGCAAGCCCGTCGTGGTGGAGTTTGTTGCTCCGGTGACACCAGAGGCTGTGGAAGGGAAGAGGAGGTGCGCGTGGGTGACTCCAACCACTGGTGAGCTGCTTCTGTTCTAGAACTTGTTCTTTGTCAAAATCATAGTTTGCAGTAAGAATCATTAATTCTTCTTTCGTTTCTTCAGAAGAAGAATACAATTCTTGTTTCTTGATGTTTTGATTACTGACTAGGGGGTTTACATTGCATAATTTATGCCTGCTCGAATTATTGGCTAATCATGTGTTGCAGTTCTATACAGTACATTCTAGCATCCTTAACCAGACACTTTTTGTCACACTTGTTCATATGATAGACATGTAGTAAAGCTATGCGAAACCCACAGGTTAAGAATATATTCCGTTCTAGCCTTTCCTCAAGAGCAGCATGCTACTGAGTTGCTAACCAGAATGATGATATGTCGTCTACGGCATTAATAGCTTTTTAAACTCTAGCTGTTCTTGTTTGTCATGGGGTTGGATATTGGAACCATTTGAGATGGTAATTCTGCCTACATCAGATAAAGTTAGCATTCCTCCTTTAGGTTTGCCTATAAAGTGTAAAGAGCATATTCTCCTTTTTTTTGTTTCCCTTCTGTTCTTATTTCCTTCATTCAACGGTTTGGTTAATCTCTTGCAATTTCGCATCAACATCTGTAGTTGACTATAGTTGCATATATAATTAACATTAGATTTGCAATTCCATCCAAAGGATTGCCTTATCGTTGACACTTCCGTAGAGTTACATATGCAATTAGCTATAATAGTTTTGAGTCATCAACTGAATATCGGCCCCTTAGATCAATCTATGCTATTAGGAACCACGTGCCCTTTGATTTTGACCCTGCTGCAGCAATCCACTGTAATTGCTTGAAACCATAAATTTGGCAAAAGGAATGGTTATTACAACCTGAAAAGAACACACTAGTAGTTTTAATAGCTCTCTATCTCTACTGCCAATAAAACCAAACACCCAAAGCTTGAGGTACAGCTTTATTTGACAGCATCACATGCTATGGTTATCCTGTGCCTTTCCTAGGCCTTACCTTACTGATGAAGTGTTTCTTAAGTTACGCATTTTTACGAACAAAGCTGATTTTTCATGTTTTCTACTGACCAGATCCTTGCTATGTCACTTTCCATGATGAAGAGTGGGGGGTTCCTGTGCACAATGACAGGTATGCAAACTGAATATTGCTAAATTCATCCTTGTTATTATCTTCTGTGAAAAGGAATCGGACAGTCAAAGGATATTTGACCATGGTCATTCTACAGGAGATTGTTTGAGCTACTTGTACTATCTGGTGCATTGGCTGAGCTTACGTGGCCTGAAATTCTCAGAAGGAGGCAACTTTTCAGGTAATATAATGTTGAAAATAAGGCCCCCTTTGGAATGCGGGATTGTTTCATGTTTTTTGTGTTTTTCCTGTGAAAATAAACCGAATGCCGTGAAGTTCCTACATGATTTTTATGTTCCAAAGGGGCCCTAAATAAAATTACTCCGCATGGTTTATTTCGTAAGATCCATGCTGAATCTTCCAGGGAAATTTTCATGGAGTTCGACCCTGCTGCTGTCTCTAAATTAAATGAGAGGAAGCTTGTGGCACCTGGAAGCATTGCCCATTCTCTTTTGTCAGAGCAAAAGCTCCGAGCTGTCCTTGAGAATGCTCGCCAGACACTAAAGGTTTGTAGTGCCTGCTTGATATATCGCCAATTTGGTACTTCCGTTGGTATGTTTTTACCTCGAACTATAAGTTTGTGCAAACTGATGTAGATTGCTGATGAATTTGGATCCTTTGATCGGTACTGCTGGGGTTTTCTGAACCACAAGCCTATAGTGAGCAAGTTCCGATATCCAAGACAAGTTCCTGTCAAGAGCCCCAAGGCAGATATAATCAGCAAAGACATGATGAGAAGGGGATTCCGAGGTGTGGGCCCAACGGTCATATATTCCTTCATGCAGGCTGCGGGGCTAACAAATGATCACCTGGTCAGTTGCTTCCGGTTTGAACAATGCGCCATTCCAACTCTTTGCACAAGTGACATTGGCAGGGTAAACATGAAGGTAGATCTGAAAAAAGATGAGATGACAACGAAGATTTATTGTGAAGAGATTACCACAAACCCAGAGATGCCGAGGACGATGGATGCTCTCATCGTTTCGTAGCACCATGTGCAAATTGGAATAGCAACGTGGTTACTGAAATTGTGTTATCTCTGTGTAGACTGTGTTAGGTTATCCTTGAATTGAGGTCAGGAATCGAAATGCTTATGTAAAAATCATTTCTGTCGCTAATGCTTACTCTATTGTACATTGAATGGTTAGAGAAGCTAAGGATGATGACCCTTTCTTACTGATCCAAAACCGTGAAATTATTGCTGTCAATCATCCATCACTTTTCTCCTGATCACTGTTGTTTATCAGAAAGATTTCCTTGGCATATTATCATTTGAGGTCGCATTCATTATATTCATAATTGGATTCCCTGGCAGCTAAGCTAGGTATATCCTAGTAGGTGCAAATGCACCACCCAAATTTTATGAAAACAATGGTTTTTAAAAAAATTTCATCATATATGCGCCAGCTATAACAAAAGTATATGCACTCACAAGACATGTGTATCATCCTCTAATGTGCTATACATTCGCTATTGCTGCGGCTGCTTGCTGCAGGGCACATTTAAGCAGGTGGACCAGAGATTATTGCTATGGGATTAATTTCTGGAGGCTCAGGACCTAACCATGGAGGCAGTTATGGATGACTGCCGGATGCCTTGTGAGGAGTGAGGACAACAGTCACACTCTCACAAGGCTCGGAGGTCGATCTGCTTCACGCCAAAGATCTATGCTGTTTATTCATTTTTAAAGCAAGATTCACTTCCGCATAATTGAGAAGTAAACAAGCTGAGATTCTGAACTCTGGAGCATAGTTTTTATTTTTTAAAAATATAGAACATACTAGGTCACAGGCTGAGATCCTGGACTCCGGAGCATAGGTTTGCCTTTTAAAAAAAAAAAATCTGAAGCATACTCCTTCCGTCTCAAAATGTTTGTCGGTTTCACTTCCCGAGAAACAAATGCCGACAATTTTTATAAATAATAAATATTATCGATTAGTATCATAAATATTACACGTATTTTCTATAAATCGAGTCAAACTTATAGCATGAAAACAAAAAACGAGCAACATTTTGGGACGGATGGAGTAGATCACAAGTGGCCTACAGTGAAAACTCTCCAGCTTGTACATTGCTCTGTTCTGTCGTTTGTATGATGTGTCGTTATCGTGCCAATGTCCAGGCACTTAGGCAGACAGATCGAGGCAACACGATACTGTTGTATTTCAGTTTGCAATAGCATGCTAGCGACTATAACATTATCAGAATTATAGAGCGCATAGTACCACTCCAGCAGACTTTATCAATTGAACTGAATCAGAAGTCAGTATCAACTAAACAGATCAATGAAGCCAGGATGCATCAGGTTGCCAGGTCCCCACAGATCATGCATCTAACGTCTCCAAAAAAAAAAAGATCATGCATCATGTTGGCATTGCAGGAACCATCCTCATCAAATTAGGCAGCAGGCCGGAGTGGACTCAGGCACTCAGCAATCATGGTAATCGACGAGATGATGATTCCAACATCAGACAAACTGAAATGCAGGTCCCTTTCGTCAGCAAAAGCCAGTATCAGTAGAAAGCGTGGCTAGGTCAAAAGTGCTAGGAATGGGTCCCGTCTAATAACAAATTAGATCTGGGGCAGGTTAACTATTATGCTGCAGTCCAGGACGCAGAGCCGCAGAGGCAAAACTAAGAGCCTATTTAAATCACCTAGAACTAAATTTTAGATGGGCTAAAATATAAGGATTTGTTTGTTTCTCATGACTAACTTTAGTGATTACAATTAAGGACTAAACTCACCCATATTTGGTTCTAATGACTAAAAGCGACTAAAGGCCATTAAATCAATTTAACAAAGACCAAACTACCCCTAATGAATGCATAGATCATGGTGGGGGCCAGCAATAATGAGGGGCAGCCCTTGTCCACCGTATACTTTAGTCCATTTTAGTCACTCTTTGGGGACTAATGTGACTAAACTATTTTAGTCTCTTATAGTCAGTTTGTTTAGTAGTTTAGTAGCTAAAGTGACTAAAGTTTACTAGGAGCTAAACTTTAGCAAAAGGAAACCAAATGGGTCTAAAGTTTAGGTGGCTAAAGTTTAGTCCAATGCTATTTAGATATAACAAATAGTTTTCCTAGATAAAGACTCAAATGCACCTTTTAGTCCATATTAGCTCACATTTACCAATTAATGAACTAGTTGCTAGTTGGTAAAATACACTAAAAATTAGTTTACTCTTAGTCCGCTTGTTTGGATACCTAAAATTAAAGTTTAGTTCATAGTATTCAAATACTCCCTCCGTATAGGAAATAGAAGACGTTTTGGACATGGTTTCGGTCAAACATTGGGAATATAAATCAAGAATAACTTTTAAGTTGTTGAGTTTGAAAATATAAAAACTATATGAATGAATTTGTCTTGAAAATTATTTTCATAAAAATATATACATATCACTTTTTAACAAATATTTTTTAGTATAAAGAGAGTCAAAGTTGTATTTTGGAGACCGTAATCAATGTCCAAAACGTCATCTATTTTCTATACGGAGGGAGTAAGCCCTAACATGACAGTGTAAAACATTAAGGTTCAGATTGTCTGTCATGTTGCCAAAGATCGACTGTATCATCTTCCTCAGTGCTGCCAGATTAAGGTTCTTCCTGTCATGTTAGAAAATTAAGGTTCTTCCTCAGTGTTGTCCAAAACGTAAGAAAATTAATGTTCAGAGTCGCCTGACCCAATCCTGATTGCCTTTTATAATGACTGAAATACCGATTGTCTTTTCGTTTAGGACCATTTTACTAGCTCCTAAGACATACATGTACAGTTGCCCTGGCTGCAGGTGATTTCAGTTTGAACTGTGTTGTTGCAACTGATTCCAGGCTCTGACATGCACAGTAGTATTATTGTTCAAGCATGGAAGCCCATCAGAGGATAGTCTCTACATGGTCCAGTCCTTCCAGCGCTAAGTTTGGGCTTTAATTTGTTTCTCTAATTGCAATCCACAGTCTAGAGTACAGACCCAGACACACCATTAGCAAAAGGCCAGCAGCATCAAAACTTCGATAATGCCATACAACATGTTGACCACTAGGCTTCACGGCAATGACAAGGCCGAGAATCTTAAGAACAAAGGGACTCATGTAGCATGCTGCTGATTTTGCACCTTCACCAGACAGCACCTAACGTCCTAACCTGGTTTCTTAACAAGGTGGCAAGCCAACCAACAAGTGATCCACCTCTGACTGAGCGGCGACACCTAACAAAAACAATATACACCTAACATGCAGGTTCAGGTCGATATCACCAAACACAATATAATAGGAACATAATAGCAAAATGGGGTCTTTAAAGAAAACAGCAAAAGGGGAATGGTAAGTAGTACCTGCTCTTTTTTGCTTGGAGCAGATGAGAGCCAACTCAATGGTTGTAGTGGACTATTTCCAGGGTCAACAAACTGCAGCACGTTAGTGGAAGACATGTGGGCAACTACTTTCGCCTGTGTGTCACAAAAGCAACGATAAAAGGCGGCTATGAATATGTTAGAAGTAAATGCATTACTGGTTATTTGGCATGGCATATCATGAAATCAGTAGATAGGTATACCAAGATGCAGATCAACCCAACATTGGGCCCCTTTCAATTGGTACCAAACATGCCCCATTGCATCAGATAGGCATAGATGGCCACACGTTTCAATATTAAGAGGGCAAAAATTAGCACAAAGGATAACTGTAGTCTACAGATAAAATGCGGTTAACTGATTTTACAAAATAAAGGAGCACTGTGGTTTCATTGGATGGTTGTTTCTAGTTCCAATTCACGTAATGTATATACAGTTATACACAACATATCACAAAGTAAGTAATGTCATATAGTACCATATGTGAAAATGCTTCAGAGTCGTGTGATATTTAAAGAAAAAATGGTATCCTCTTTTCGGTTATAACTATACCAAAATTGTACAGATATACATACATTGTTGCTAAGAAGTTAGGAGATTAAAGACGAGGACCTAAGCTCCAAAAGACAAAAGAAAAACCTATTCTATACCATGTGGCATGATAATACCTCTCGAGCAAGTCAAAGATGGAACTTCACCATCACCAATCCTCCCTTTATATCAACAAAAAATTGAAACTGAAACTTCTTTTATCCTGAGATGTATGTGCCGCTCGTTCTATCTATAAAGAATTTTAGGAAAAATACTTTTATGTCTATGTATGCTAAAAAATGTGTCTCATCTTTTAAGTGGCTCAAGCTGTACTTCCATTGGTTCTGGTGACGAGTTAGACTCCATTTTACTGACTACCCTGTCAGATTGCAAAAGATCGACTGTATCATCTTCCTCAGTGCTGCCAAGCACCCATTTTCCTGAAGGACTATCAGCACTTGCTGTTCTTCGCTTAATCGCCATATACTCAAGGTAAGTGGTTACCAAAGTAACGCTTATAACCCATAAGATTAGCCCACATGTAAGTCCCTTGATGGTCTTACTGCCATATCTGTGCCCAAGATGCTGCAAGCCAGTAAAGAGCGACACGGTACCAGCAACTGCAGCAGATCTCCCGGTCAGAACATGTAGAGATTCCCAGATCACTCTGTTTCCAGGCGGAGACTCTCCATTCTCTGTTCTATGCGGTCGAAGATAAGCATTTATTGGCTGCATAGATGCGAATGTCAATGCTACTGCGCCAATTCGAGCATGTCTGGATTTAAAAGAAAAACCTCGGAGCTCAGCAACTGCAAACAGAACACCCAAGAACATGACAGCTATGCTTGAATACTGCAGATAGGTGTGAGCCTGGAACCAGGCCTCGCCTTTCAGATGTTTCAGATATCTCGCAGCCATGATTCCCCCTGGGAGCAGAATAGCCCATGCCACAAACATCATAAACCCATGAACAGCAAGCACCGGGCGGAGGTCCTCCACTGCTTCAGCCAAGCCGCTCAACAGAAGAATCCTGATAGGACGATTGCTTGTGTCCGAGTGCATGTTCTTCGAACTTAAGGGACCCGGTGACCATTGAGCACCCATGGCCCAAATGACCTTCAGAGGAGTTGTCGGTTCGATTATGTTCTTGCACTCCACCCTTCCACTGCATGAAGGAGTTAATGGACGAGTGAACTCAAATACGACCGCACCGTTTTCCGATCGACATCGCTTGTGTGTAACATTTTCATGTGTCTCGTGCACACTCATCCCGTCCTTCCCGTCGATCCAATAAGATTTGACATGCCCCTTGCCATTGCCATCGACCCACCCGACATAAGCATAGCTATTTACCATTGCGCTACCAAATCCAATTGCAAGGTATCCACTCTTCTTCTCACCCCGTGCAGCAATGTTAATGGAGTCACCAGAGAGAGTCCAGAAGAATGTCACCTGCTGATCATCCAGTAGCACGCTGTTGTTGTACATGTCGCTGAGGCCTCCATCGACGACCTGAATTTTCCAGCCCATCTTTGGATCGTACAAGGATTGGTAGTAGACTAGGTCCGGCGTGTTCCGACCAGGCAACCAGACGAGCTCTGTTGGTGTAGCCGGCACGCCCTCTGCCTTCGGTCCACCGGCGTAGATGATCTCTGACGCGTTCCTGAAAGTGGCATTGCCTCCGACGGGGTCAGACGTGATGTAGAGTGGCGCGTCGTGCCCGGCCTCGATGGAGAAGGTGACTGGCACGCCGCGCTCCACCTTGAGCAGAGGCGCCTCCTTCTTGTTGATGTAGAGCACCTTGTCGGGGTTGGGCGGATTGGGGTAATGCAGCGCCGGCCCAACCGTCACAGCCAGCGGCGTGTTGCGCTCCGCCGTGATCCTGTCCTGGTCCTCCTTGTCCTCGGCGTCCAACGGCCCGACGCAGCCGCTGCTCGCGTCCGACAAGTTGAGCTTGGCGAAGGTGAACGCTGTCCCCGGAGACCCGCTGCGGCGACTCATCAGCGGCAGGTAGTACGGCCGGAGCGAGTCCGGCGGCCGCAGCAGCCCGATCGCCCAGACCACCGTCATGTTCCTGGTGCCGTCCACGGAGACGTCGTACCTCCTGTCCTCGGACACCAGCGGGCGCGAGAAGCGCACGAAGGAGACGCCGTCGCGGCGGTGGCCGTAGACCAGCCGCGTGTTGTTGACGAGCCCGGTGGTGTTGTCGCGGTCGTAGATCGTGTCCGGGCAGACGCCCTCGACGAGACCGTCCTTGCGCAGCAGGCAGTCGCTGTACTTGGTGACGTAGTAGTCCTCGGCGAAGGGGAGGCCGTCCTCGGTGAAGCCGGCGACGGCGAGGTCGGCGCCGATCACGGACGGCTTGGCCGCGCCAGGCTTCGCCCACCCGAACGCCATGTAGTACTCTGATCCAACCGCCGCTTCGAGGGCGATGTCGATGGAATTGTTGGCCTTGTGGAGCGTCCACCGCACGCGGAAGCGCCGGGAGAGCTGGGCGCAGGAGTCGAGCATGGTCGGCGCCGCCACCGCCGCGGACGAGGAGGATGAGCCGGAGGCGTTGGCACCGGAGAGGCGCACGAAGCCGAAGAGGGAGGAAGTGAGGGGGTCGAAGGCCGCGAGGACAGGGACGAGCGGCCAGGAGAGGCCCGGGAGGAGGCGGAACACGAGGGACTCGGACCGGAAGGTGCGGTCCAGCGGGTCGGCGACCGCGGGCTCGCCGCGCGACAGGGAGTCGAGGTCGGTCCCATCCGCGCGCCACCACCGCGCGGAGGTGGAGCCAGGGAGGAGGTCGAGAGCGGCGACGCGGAACGAGCAGCCGTCGAGCACCTCCACGCGGCCGCGGAGTTGGTGCTGCGACATCCGCAGGTCCGCCTTGTACCCCGCTAGGCTCGTGTTCGATCCGCACCCCGCCGCCGCCGCCCTGGCGAGACGCGCGCCGAGGCAGAGGATGGCGAGGAGGAGGCGGACGGCCGCGGGCGCCATGGCCGCGCGGCGCGGTCGGCGTGGGCGCGCGGTCAGGGAAATAGGGCGGTGAGGCGGGGCCGGGGCATGGGCGGGGACGATCACGCGGCGCGCAGGCGGCGGCGAGTTCGTCGGGGTTGGGGTGAGGGAGGAGGACGTGGAGGGAAAGGAAGCGGGCTCCTCCTTCCGGCCTTCCGGGCGAGTTCGGTTTTGTTCCGTGCGCGGTTTTCTCTTGGTGCATGGTGGGACCCATCCTCAATTTTGTGGGTGAGTGGTGGACTTGTGTCACGGAGCATGTGGCTTACGGAGTACACCTTTTTTTTGTTGGAAAAATGGTATCAGGTCTACGAGTCAACCAACTTTGACTCTTTAGATCAAAAAAAAATTCACAAAATTCCTCATCACATCAAATCTTTCGACGCATGCATGGAGTATTAAATATAGATAAAAAAACTAATTGCACAGTTTGTCTGTAAATGTCAAGACGAATTTTTTGAGCCTAGTTAGTCCATATTTGGATAAAGTTTATCAAATAACAACGAAAATGCTACAAGAACTCTACACCAAAATTTCTACCAACTAAACATGCCCTAAGTTATGTTTAGTTACAACTTACAAAATCAAAAAATTTACACTTGTGACATCAAATCTTTGGACACATACATAAAGTACTAAATATAGATTAAAAAAAATAAATTATATAGTTTATATTTAATTTGCGCGATGAATCTTTTAAGTATAGTTAATCCATTATTTGACACTAAAGTGTTACGACAACACATGTGCTAATGATAGATTAATTAGATTTAAAAATTTTGTCTTATGATTTATAGATGGATTCTGTAATTTATTTTTTTATTAGTATCCGAACACCTCATGCAACACCCTTGCGGATACATGGGTGTATGTCGGGTCTCTGAGTGTTGAGTGATTGTCAACTGGGATGATGCGCATGTTCTTTGGCTTGTGTTGTGCAGGTGTCGAGCCCGGATACAGTGATCGACGGCGAGGTGAAGGTCAAGTTGAGACGTGCCGTGCTGACGGACCGGGTGCGGTGAAGGATGAGCGTGCCGTGCGGCGGACGTGCCATGCCGAGGTACCGAGCGGTGAAGGGCGGACGTGAGGCTTTGACTGAGGGACCAGAGGCCCGAGGATCAGCTGTGGTGGCTGGCAGCCTGTGACGACGACAAGTGAAGAAATGCGGTCATGTGTTGCCTGAGTCGTAGACTCGGGGACACGTGTCGGTGGACGGGGTGCACGGGAGGAGCATCCCATCTACGACGTCGGTTTGGTGGTAGAGCCAGAGAAAAACCATCGGATGGACGGTTTCCAGGTTTGGGCCTCAAAACCTGGGCGTGGACGGTTTCCGAGTTTGGCCACAGAACTCGGGCTGAGGGTTTCCGAGTTTGGCCACAAAACTCGGGCTGAGGACGGTTTCCAGGTTTGGGCCTCAAAACCTGGGCGCTGAGGGTTTGCTGAGTTTGGCCTCAAAACTCAGAAGCTGGTGGGCTGGTTTCCCGGTTTGGGCCTCAAAACCGGGGGTTGGCTGGAAAAGGCTGGTTTCCCGGTTTGGGCCACAAAACCGGGGGTGCAGAGCGAGGGCGGCACGTGGCGGCGATCCGGAGGTTGCGTCGAGGCAACGCTTTGAATTGTGCGGGCGTGGCCGTCAGATACACCTACCACCGAGTTGGTCCAGAATAACCCTAGGGTTTAGCTGGTTCGCTCTGTAATTAGAATAGAGAGGGGTAGAGTAGGAAATAGACTTAGGTTAGAATTAGGATAAGTAGAGGGAGACACCCTCCTCCCTTCCCATCTCAGTTTTAGCCATCTCATTTGCTCTTGCTTCCTAGGGTTTCCTGCTCTCCCATCCCCTGTTGTAGCTTGCTGAGATCCGCAGAGAGACTCACCTCTGTGTATTGTTGATTTTGAGGAAAGGAGGCCGTAACCTCCTTGTCGTAGCGTGTGTTTGCGCTTCGGCTGCAAGATCGTGGTGTCGATTCGCGTTTTGGCTGTGTTCTTCGCGGAATCCTTTTTCTCCACGATTTTCCCGTCGCTTGATCTCTTTGCTCGGTTCATCTTTTCCAAAACCGTTTGAACCAAGTTGTTCTAGATCGTGAGGCACTTCTTTCCACCGAAGGAATTAATCTCTAACCTCACGGTCTAGGAGATCGATCGATTTTCGTTTCGAGTCAAGTTTTCTCCCTTCCCCCGAAATTCTTCGATTCATCGATTTGGAGATAGGTTCGAGCCATGATCTCTTAGGGATAGGTCACTATCTTCTTTGTGACTCATCTCACCAAGTTTGATCCCTAGAGGATTTGTGTTGGGTGAGATCGAGGCAAATCGGTGGACGAACTGCTCAGTTTCGGGGTGACCGGACGCTGACTCGGGCCGACCGGACGCTAGGGCAGTGCGTCCGGTGGTTGAAGGTTTGCTGTGTTCGGTTTTTGTATTGACCGGATGCACTCGACCGGTCGCTCGGACAGAGTCCGGTCGTTGAATGCGTTGAACGCATCTCTGTTTCAACTGACCGGACGCTTGGATTTTGGGGTGACCGGACTCACTGGCTCCACTGTTCACCTGTGTTGGCGTTTGTGACCGGACGCTCGACAGTCGACCGGACGCTCGACCCTGGTGAGTCCGGTCCAACACAGTGAGCTCCCAGATCGGGTTCTGCACGACCGGACGCGTCCGGTGCTCACAGACCGGACGCAGGCCAGAGTCCGGTCAGTGCAGTTTCGCACGTTTTCGTTCGCGGTTCGCTCGTTTGTTGACGAATTTGATTTCCGTCTTTTGTGTTGGTTTTCTAGAGTTGTGTAGTGTCCCGCTGTGCTTCTAGGAAGCATCCACCCTACGTCTAGGGTCGTGGACATTAGCAAGCTCTAGGGTTTGCTTTAGGGGTTGATTCTTGGGACAGTGGCTACTAGCTTCCGGAAGGAAAATTTGAAGCTCCCATTCACCCCCCCTCTGGTCGCTTTCTGGTTGCTTCTCGGTCCTTCAATTGGTATCGGAGCGGGTTAAGGATCTTCCACCTTAGCCGGTTCCAGATCCACAGAAGGCGACATGGATCGCGGCGTGGGCAAACCGCCGTTCTTTGATGGGACGAACTATGCGTATTGGAAGATATGCATGTCGGCCTATCTCCAGAGCATGGGCTCTTCTGTTTGGGAGATTTGCAACAGGGCCGATTACGTTGTGCTGGCTGCTCGTGTCTCTCAGCTTCAGATAGATGAGCATGAGGCCAATAGCCGGGCACGTAACGCCTTGTTCTCCTGTTTGAGCATGTCGGAGTTTGATCGCGTTTCTCACCTCCCCACGGCTCGTGAGATTTGGGACACCCTCATGCGCTTTCATGAGGGCACCTCTCAAGTCAAATCCCGTCTCTACGAGTCGCACAAGCGGGAGTATGAGAACTTTCGACATATGCCTGGCGAGAGCATAGAAAGCTTATTCGCTCGCTTTCAGGTGATTGTCAACAAGATGCGAGCTAACAAGGAGCTGTTGCCTTTTGACGATCATGAGAGGGCTTTGAAGCTTTTGCACACTCTTGATCGGTCGGTGTGGGACTCAAAGGTCCAGGCGATCATCGAATCGTCTAACTATGAGACTCTCACTTGCGACGAGCTCTTTAGTAAGCTCAAGTCTAGTGAGATTGACGCCATGTCGAGGGCTTCTTATGCGAATCCTTCTGGCCCGACTATGGCTTTGGTTTCTGGCTCTTCTGCAAACCCCTCTGCTGGCTTTGCACTTTCTTCACTCTTTTCTGTCACAGAGGACCAGCTTGAGTCGTTGGGGGATGACGAGTTGGCAATGCTCGCCAACCGGTTCTCGCGGTTTCACAACAACCGCATGAACCGTCGCCGCGGTGGAGGACGCTCAGGATGCTATGAGTGTGGCGACCCCGACCACTTCATCGCCAACTGCCCCAAGAAGAAGCATTCATCTGGGAAGGGCGATCATGGGCACAAGTACGACTCCAGCAAGCGCAAGGAGAAGTACGTTCCCCCGAGGCACAAGCGGAGGGGCGGCTTCGACAAGGAGTACATCAAGAAGAAGTACTTGGAGAAGGCCCAGGCTGAGCAGCGTGCGTTCTTCGCCACGCTCAGCGACGTTGACGGCTCGGATGATGACTCCGCTTGCTCAAGCGATGACGAGTCCGAGAAGAAGAAGAGGATCGAGGACAAGCTGAACGGTCTCTGCTTCTTCGCCGACGACGACGGCTTCTGCACCATGGCGCTTGGTGATGAGATCGACGACAAGCTGGAGCACACCCCTCGGGACGACGACGACGACGACACCTCCCAGGTATCCCTCACCCACGACGAGCTTTCTGCTGAGGTTGAGAAGCTTACTGCCGCGCTCCTTAGTCAGGACAAGTTGCTTAGGCGTGCCGCTAGAGAGCGCAAGGAGTTTAGGCAGAAGTGGGAGGACACGGTGAGAGAGCTTGAGTTTGCCAAGTCCACCGTGGTCGTGTCTGAGGAGGCTGAGTGCGAGATGTGCACCACGCACATGACTGACCTACTCACTTTGAGAGGTAAGTATGCTGCGTTGGTAGGAGAGGTGGATGAGCTGAAGGCTAGACCTTCGCTGTTGGGTGCGTGCAAGACTTGTCCTGTCTTGCAATCCGAGTTGGCAGAGAAGAATGCCAAGATTGAGTCTCTTGAGAAGGCCAGCTCGGGTAGCACTTGTGTGTCCAAGTGTGCTTTGTGTGAGGGTTTGGAGATGGAGATTGCCAATGTGAAACATGGCAAGATGCAAACCGAGGAAGAAAACACATACCTTCGGACCATCTTGTCATGGGTCTCTTGTAGTGAGCCGCAGCTCGGGATGATGATCTCCCAATTCAAGCGAGCTGCTGGAGGTCCTGGTGTAGGTTTTGCTCAGGGTGTTGATCTTTCTGCTTTTGGGAAGATTGGAGAGTCGAGTGGTCTGAATCCGAGTGAGAAGCCCAACTCCACCACTACTCCCAAACTAACCAAGCTTCCACCCAAAGAGCCTCCTAAGCCTACCACCAAGGATGGGGTGTTTGAAGAACCTCCACGAGCTCCACCCAAGAACCAGCTGTGGGCACCCAAACCAAACCACCTCAAAAACAAGCTGGACACAATGCCACCCATCCAGGAGGAGTTGCCACAGAAGGGCAAAGTGAACCATACCCACAACCCAGCGTACCAACAACCCCCTTTGCGTGCGGTGAGGTACCAGTGTGACTTCTGTGGGAGGGATGGTCACTTGAGTGAGTTCTGCTTTCGGCGCAAGAGAGAGGCGCGCCGTGCACGGGAGATGGACAACCCGGACTTGTACCACCCTTCCCATGGTGGGCATGTGCCGAATGTCCAGAGGAGAGCCGCTAGGCCCGGAGGTCAAGTTCCCAGGCCTAGGCAGAGGAGAGCTCCGAGGAGAGAGACTAGGGCTAGAGGTCCTGAACCTCAAGTGCCTAGGCGTAGGCCTCGTAGAGAGCGTGCTCGGCGGGAGCCTGCAGTTGTAGGCTATGGACCCCGTGGCGGAGGCCTAGTAGTTGAGCGCTTTCCCCCACCGCGTTTTGAGTATCGCGGTGAGCGCTTCTTCCCTAGCGGACCACGTTTTCCTGTGCGTGGTGATCGCTACCCTCGTAGACGTGCTAGGAATGGTTTTTCTGCTAAGCGTTCTTTTGAGCAGCCGGCCCAACACTGGTATTCCCCTTACTTCACTAACCCCAGTGTTGGACCGTTTGCTCACCCTATGTCTTTTTATTGATGTAGGTAAAACGGTTGGAGGACATTTGGTTGGTGGATTCCGGTTGCTCGAGGCACATGACCGGAAACGCAAAGTGGTTCTCCAGCCTTAGTCCTGTTGCCGGAAAGGAGTACATAACCTTCGGCGACAATAGCAAAGGTAAGGTATTGTCTCGCGGGTCGGTGCGAGTTAATGAGCACTTTGTGTTGCGCGATGTTGCTCTTGTTTCTAACTTGCATTTTAACCTTCTTTCTGTTTCGCAACTCTTTGACGACGACTATGAGATTCGTTTTAAACCGAATCTCAGTCGTATTTTGGATCCTCAGGGCAATCTTGTGTGTTTGATTTCGCCCTTTGGAAAAGTCTTTCGTGCGAATTTCTCGGAGTCTTTTGGCACTTCTCGTTGTCTTGTGGCTGGACCTTCTTCCTCTGATCTTTGGAAGTGGCATAGGAGACTTGGACATTTGAGCTTCGACTTGCTTGCAAGGCTTAGTTCACTTGGCCAAATCCGAGGATTGCCCAAGTTGCATATGGAGAAGGATCTTGTTTGCCACTCTTGTAGACACGGGAAGATGGTTGCCGCTCCCCACCATCCAGTGACTCAGGTCATGACCAAGCTCCCTGGAGAGCTTTTGCACATGGACCTTGTTGGTCCGGCTCGGGTGAGCTCGGTTGGGGGGAAGTGGTATGTGCTTGTTGTTGTTGATGACTTTTCGAGATATTCGTGGGTCTTCTTTTTAGCTGAGAAGACTGAGACCTTCTCCTTTGCTCGCAATCTGATTTTGCGTCTTCAGAACGAGTTCCCTTTGAACTCGACGCGAGCAATTCGGAGTGATAATGGTTCCGAATTCAAGAATTCGGATTTTGAGAAGTTTTGTAACTCTTTGGGTTTGGAGCACCAGTTTTCTTCCCCTTACACACCGCCTCAAAATGGTGTGGTAGAGAGGAAGAATCGGACCCTTGTTGAGATGGCCAGGACGATGCTCGATGAGCATAGGACTCCTAGGCGTTATTGGGCCGAAGCTATGAACACTGCGTGCTATATTTCCAATCGCATTTTTCTGAGAGCGTTCTTGAAAAAGACTTCTTATGAGTTGCGTTTTGGTAGACAGCCCAAGGTGAGTTATTTTAGAGTCTTCGGTTGCCATTGTTTTATTTTGAAGAAAGGCAACCTGGATAAATTTGAGTCTCGTTCTTCTGACGGTGTGTTTTTGGGTTATGGCACTCACACTCGAGCTTATCGTGTACTTAACCTTGACACTAACCGAGTCATGAAGACATCCGATGTCACCTTCGACGAGACCATGGTTTGTCCTTCTTCTCGCTTTGAGCGTGCAGGTGATCATGAGGTTGGCGAGCCTCTTTTTGATGATGATGAAGAAGGTGCTGAAGGGATAGATGACCCAGCACCTCCTCCACCTGCAGTGCCGCAAAGAGCGGCTTCTACGACGACTCACGGCCCCGACACCTCTTCTTCCTGGGGGCCGTGGGATCCGCCACCCCGAGCAGTACCATTTGTACCCGGGGAGGCACCAGCTGCTGTTGAGGGGGAGGCCACTTCGGCAAGGGAGGCGCCACGACACACCCAGCGCCAGCACCCGCCTCAGCAGATGATCGGCAACATCGACGAACGGGTCACTCGGTCCAGGTCACAGCAAATCTCGCACTTCGCTCATTCTGCTTTTGTTGCTAATTTTGAGCCCCGAGATGTTGGACACGCTTTGACGGATCCGGATTGGGTCAATGCCATGCATGAGGAGTTAGAAAATTTTGAGCGAAATTGGGTTTGGGTTCTAGTTCCACCTCCTCCTGAGTGTTAGCCTATTGGGATAAAATGGGTTTTCAAAAACAAGCAAGGAGAAGATGGCCATGTTGTTAGAAACAAGGCCAGGCTTGTAGCGAAGGGTTATAGTCAGAAGGAGGGGATAGACTATGAGGAGACTTTTGCTCCTGTAGCTCGTTTGGAGGCTATTAGGATACTCTTGGCTTTTGCTACATCCAAAGGTTTCAAACTTTTTCAAATGGATGTCAAGAGTGCCTTCTTAAACGGCTACATAGAAGAAGAAGTTTATGTTGAGCAACCCCCCGGTTTTGAAAATCCCAAGTTTCCAAACCATGTTTTTAAACTTCACAAAGCCTTATATGGTTTGAAACAAGCCCCTAGAGCCTGGTATGATAGGTTGAAAACCTTTTTGCTTGCTAAGGGTTTTAAAATGGGATGTGTAGATAAAACGCTCTTTCTCCTCAAGCAAGGCAAAGACACTCTCTTGGTCCAGATTTACGTGGATGATATCATTTTTGGTGGTTCTTCTCACGCTTTGGTTGCCAAGTTTGCAGATACTATGAGCAGGGAGTTCGAGATGAGCATGATGGGCGAGCTGGCATTCTTTCTCGGGTTGCAAATTAAGCAATCCCGAGAGGGGACGTTTGTGCACCAGGGCAAGTACACCAAGGACTTGCTGAAGCGGTTCGATATGGGTGAGGCCAAGCCTTTTCCAACACCCATGTCGACGACGACTGCCCTGGATGCGGATGTGGATGGAGAAGCAGTGGACCAGAAGGAGTACCGCAGCATGATCGGGTCGCTCCTCTACCTGACGGCGACACGCTCGGACATCCAGTTCGCGGTGTGTCTGTGTGCGCGCTTTCAGGCGTCGCCGCGCACCTCTCACCGTCAGGCGGTGAAGCGGATTTTCAGGTACCTTCGTTTCACGCCTGAGTTCGGGATTTGGTATTCTGCTTCCTCCACCCTCTCCCTTTGCGGTTATTCGGATGCCGATTTTGCTGGTTGCCGTATTGAGCGCAAGTCCACTTCTGGGACTTGCCAGTTTATTGGTTCTTCTCTTGTTTCGTGGTCTTCTCGCAAGCAGTCTAGTGTCGCCCAGTCTACTACGGAGGCTGAGTATGTTGCTGCGGCTAGCTGCTGTTCCCAGTTGCTTTGGATGATGGCCACTTTGCGTGATTTTGGTCTGAGCTTTACTCGCGTGCCTTTGCTTTGTGACAGCACGAGTGCCATTAGCGTTGCTAAGAACCTCGTGCTTCACTCGAAGACCAAACACATTGATGTGCGCTTTCATTTCTTGCGAGACCACCAGGAGAAGGGTGATATCGACCTTCGCCATGTCGATACTCATCATCAACTGGCTGATATTTTCACCAAACCTTTAGACGAATCAACCTTTAACCGGTTGAGGGGTGAGCTTGGTGTGTGTTTCCCTTTTTAGATGGGGGAAACATTTTGGATCTTGTATAATAGACTGACTTTTCGTTTCTTTCTTTCCTTTTGCATTTTAGCATACGCATTTACATTCTGAGCTTCATGTTTATAATCACTAGAATGTAACTATGCTCTGTTTAGTATGCTCCGATGCTTATGTTGATGCTTGTAGCTTATGCTCTTTCTGATCACTAGTACATGTTGTGAGCTGAGCTATTTTAGAATGGTGAATTTGCTTAATGTATATAAAATCTGAAAATGTTCACCATTGAGATATGCAACTAGCATGTGTAGGATGTGTTGAGTCCATTCGTGCTTTTCATATATGCTAGGTTGCTATGTCTTTAGTTATGAGTCATTCACTTGCTTGGTCTGTTCATATCATGTTAAAATTTGAACCAAGTTTTAGTGAATTGAAAAGATCGAGATGGGATTGCTTGTCAACACCTCACGGTATCGAGACTATTTCTCATTGCACTTTGAGTTAAACTTGAGCCGTGTAGTGTATGACCGAAACCGTAGCTTTAAGCTTCTGATTGCTTCGGCATAGGCTTCGCTCGGTTGAAAAGTTAGGCAATGACAAGCTTTCAACCTCTCGCAATCACATGCTGAAATTAAACTTGTGTAATTTCACCGCTGCAACTCCGATATAAAAATGAAATCACAAGTATATGCTTCATTCCTATGCATGATGATTGAACTTTGCTAGGGGTAGTTCACCTTGTATACATGTTTAGCACTCGTTTGGATTCCTGTCTATACATGTGTAGTGCTATTTTGATGGTGACTATCTTTTTGGCTAAAAACTGCTCACATGCTCATATGTTCATATTTCGTATGTGTGATCAGTTAGAGCCTTTGCTAGCTGTGCTTACCATTGAGTCATTGGAGTTCTACTGTTTAGAGCATCTTTGCACTCTTTTGATTATATGTCTGAAGCTGCTAACTTGCATTTCTGACTTCAATATGCATGTTGGAAGGGGGAGTTTCTTGCCTTGTTGCCTTTTCTTGATTAGTGCATTTTCAACTAAGGGGGAGAAATTGCAAATCATATGTCTCCTGGATGTTCAACAAGGGGAGTTTTCGTCAAGGGGGAGAATTTCAAATCTTTGTGCTCTTCTCATGTTGGACCTAAGGGGGTTTTTTTCCTAGTTGCTTGCACTTGTCGAGGGGGAGTTTGCTAGTTGTGTTGAGCCTTTGCCTCTGTCTTGAGGAACTAGCAAACATTTTCAGGGCATTTTCGATTGGTTCTCTTTTAGTTTGGAGTCATTCCAATTGGTTCGGAGCGTGCTTGGCCGAAAGGCATTGGTTTCGAGCTTTCTTTGCTAGTTGTGTTGAGCCTCTGTGCCTCTATCTTGAGGGACTAGCATTTTGCTTCGATTTTCATTCGGCTTCAATTGGTTTGAGCTCTTTTCTCTAGAGTTTCCAATTGGTATCTGCTAGCGGTGTTGATCCTGTTCTACCTCTTCTTGAGGGCTAGCTTTGCTTTGCTTGGTTGCGTCGAGCCGTTGGCCATGTCTTTGGGGACCAAGTTCTTTCGCTCTTTCCACTTGACCTTCTTCGGCTTTGCTATGCTTTTGGGTCATTTGGTTGAGTTTTCTCCTTCTCCTTCCTCCTTCTTCCTTATTCTTCTTTTCATTATGATTTGTGTGAGTAGTTGACAATGCACTCATCAAGGGGGAGATTGCGGATACATGGGTGTATGCCGGGTCTCTAAGTGTTGAGTGATTGTCAACTGGGATGATGCGCATGTTCTTTGGCTTGTGTTGTGCAGGTGTCGAGCCCGGATACAGTGATCGACGGCGAGGTGAAGGTCAAGTTGAGACATGTCGTGCTGACAGACCGGGTGCGGTGAAGGATGGGCGTGCCGTGCGGCGGACGTGCCATGCCGAGGTACCGAGCGGTGAAGGGCGGACGTGAGGCTTCGACTGAGGGACCAGAGGCCCGAGGATCAGCTGTGGTGGCTGGCAGCCTGTGACGACGACAAGTGAAGAAATGCGGTCATGTGTTGCCTGAGTCGTAGACTCGGGGACACGTGTCGGTGGACGGGGTGCACGGGAGGAGCATCCTGTGGCGTAACGGCCCTAATCCCATGGCCCACATGTCCCCGTCAGCCTCTAACAGCCGAACCTATGTCCCATGCGATTAAGACTGTTCATCACTGGGCTGCATCAGTGCCCATTGTCCGAAGGATCATCTCACAATTCGGTCACAGCACTGGATACTTTTACAAATAACATCGGAATACAGAGCGGAAGACTTAAATAACATTAGTTTTACAAACCGAGGTTCCAAATAAAATTAAAGGTGCAGTTATTACAAACCATGTTCGGGTAATAGAAATAGGCAACGTAGCGGAGTACAACAAAATAAGTTACTTGTAATCACCCAGCCCGAGGGTGTACACTTTACTCTTCGGCCTCATCGGCCTCTTCCTGGACGATGGTCATGCAGCAGGGCGCAAGACACACCGGGGACTCAGTCATACCTGCAGCATGGGTAACAAACCCTGAGTACTGGGGTACTCAACAAGACTTACCCGACTAAAGAAAAGGGGGAGAAGACTCAAGAATGAGAGGCTTAGGTAGTCAAGGTAAGGCTTAAGCAAGGTCAAGTATTTTGCAGAAAAAGCATTTTGAAAACCTTGTTTTATTTTTGGAAAGATTCCAGTATTTCTCAATTCCTCATTGTTCATGATTCATTTTATCTTTCAAAACATTCCTAGTTGAGAACCACTCTCCGTTGACAGTCAGTGACCAAGTCTCCATAACCGAGGAGCAACGTTAATCCGGATAAATAATACTCAGCTGAGGATCCCTATCCACACTGCATATGTAGCACCCAAGCTTGCATATGCCAACTCGTCTACCACGATTCCTCCAAGATTGGGCACGGTCCTACGCCACCCGGAAGTACAGTACACCACTCATATCCAGGTACGACGACCACGTGGGTACATGCTACTTCCGCCATCTCTCCACTCCCAGTGCGCGGTTGTCGGTCCAATAAAGGATTCCTCGGAGCCAGAGCTTTCCGAAGTATGTGAATAGTTACAAGTCTTGACCAGCAGGCCCCCATACGGATGGTCCCTAAATTTTTCCACCAGTGACAAGCACCTCGGGACTCTAACCCAAGAGTACAGGTTCTGTCGGTTTTTCAACCCTGTCCCGGTCGGTGTCAACTGTTGAGTCCCGGACTACAACATGACAACACCGTATGCTCGGACAACCTCTCCTCACTGTTGACTAGGTACGGATCAGATACTTAGTCAACAGGTAGGGAGTAAAGCCAAATTCCCATAAAAATTCTTTGAGTGATCACACTTTTGAAATTGACATTTTTATTGCAAATCTATTGTATAGCATCACTAAGCATTTTGCAAATTGTTTTTAAACAGGGCAGGTGGATCTTCTGGTGGAGGTAAACAGTGCAGGTAATAGGTCATCACACAACTCCTATAACCTAATGCAGTAGTTTAACTCAAAGGCATTTTAAGTAAACTTTTGTAAAAAAAACAAGGAAGGGTTAAAATGCACTGGGGCTTGCCTTGAAGAGCAAAGAGGACAGGCTCGGGGTCGGCAGTGCAGGTGTCGGAGCTCGGGGTCACCTCGGGGGTAGGTTCGTCAGCGGCTGCCTCGACTTTGACGCCTTCTCCTTCGGTCACTATACGGATGCAATGATGTATGCTTATGAGGATGCTGACATGAACAAAATAGCACATGACAAAACCACTGATTCTAGAGTACAACTTTCTATCGTGTAAGTAACTTCTAGAACAGACACAGAGTTACTTATCTTTATCCCTAAGCAAAAATTAATCAACCTATTAAGCATCATTTATCCGACCTAAACACAAATCATGCATGGCATCACAAACATCATAGACCAAAAGGGTGGGGGTCTATGAACAGCAAACAATCCCAAAAGTCACATCACAGGGCATACAACATGAACCCTAATTGCTTTTCTATTTTTCCTAATTATTTAAAAGGTCATTTTATGCAGTTGCTCCAAAATTTACCAAATTAATCTCATGGGTTCATTATGGTATAAATAGATGGCAAAACAAATTTCATAATTTTTGGAGGTCATTTAGGTGCCTAACAAAAATCAAACATTTAATTAACAAAAGGCACTATTTAACAATTAAAATAAAAGCCCAAAAAAAGTCAACTTGTTCCAAAAGGCCTCAAAAATCTACCAGAGACTAAGCATGACATAACTAGCACATAAAAAATTTATCTCATGATTTTTGGAGCTATACATGATTTTTCTAAAAAATCTAAAACCATTCATTTCTTAATTAAAAGGGAGATTTTTCATTTTCAAATTTTTGCACAAAGTTCAAGTTTCATATTTTTTCTAAAATACTACAAGGTATAAAGAGTCTAACATCAAATTTTCAGAATTTTTGGAGCTACACAGAAAATCACACAAAAAGATAAAAAAGGAACACTATTCACATCTTTCCAAAAAGGAAAAAGAGCACTGTGCAAGGCTCGGGCGAATCGCGCGGCGGACGCAGGGCTCGGGCAAGACGGAAGCGATCGTCCGTCCGAGGCCTGGCTGGGAGGCTCGGGCGAGACGGAAACAATCGTCCGTCCGAGGCCTGGCTCGGGCGAAGCGGAGGGTGCACGCTTGCTCGAGGCTAGGCTCGGCGAAGTGGTGAGGGTGTGTGTTCGCTCGAGGCCTGGCTCGAGCGAAGTGGTGAGTGTGTCCGCTCAAGGCCTGGCTCGAGCGAGACGGGAAACGTGTGCTCGAGGCCTGGCTCGAGCTAACGGTGAACGTGTATCCGCTCGAGGCCTGGCTCGAGCTTTGCGCCGTGAAAGCAGAGACCGGGGAGGGCTTTGAGTGCTTACCACGGGTCGGAGGCAGGGCTCGGCGGGGCGGAACAAGGGTCGAAGGAGGGAGCTCGACGTTGGCGGTGCTTCGGCGGAGCTCTCTCGGCGGCGAGCGGCGTGCCGGCGGTTCTGTCCACCAAAAGAGGTCGCCGAGGAGCGGTTAGGAGCGCGCTGAGGTGAGGAAGAAAGGGCAGGGGTCGGAGGGAAGAGGGAAGTACTCACGGCGGCGAATTTCTCGCTTAACCGACGCGCGGCCGTTCGCCGGGGTTGGAGAAGAACCGCTCGCGCCGGCGAAAGGAGGGGCGGAGGGGTGAAATTGGTTGCTCGGGAAGGTGAAGAAGCTCAAGGCGAAGGCGGTGGAGGGCTCAGCAGGCGCTGGGGTGGTCTGGTGGTTCGGGGCGCCGTGGTGGCGGCAATGGCGGAACTCGACGGCCTTTATAGCCGCGGGACGGAGCTGGGGGGTCCGGTCAGAAGGGTGGGGAGCGTTCGGGCGACATTAAAGGAGGTAGGGAGCAGGGTAGGGCGGCTCGGTATGGGCGGGAGCTCGCGCGCGGCGCGGCGGCTTGCCGGCGGCCGGCATCCGCTCGCTGTCTGCGGCCGAGGGGAAAGAGGAGGGTAGGGTAGGGGATGGCGAGGCGGCGGTAGGTAGGGGACCGGAGAGGTCGAGCGCTTAGCGCCGGCCTCGGGCGACACGAACGCGGGTCCGCCGGGCTCGGCGAGGCTGAGGCTGCGCCGCCGCCGGCCGGGGCCCCCTTGCTTTAAAGCTCGCACAGAGACGTTACTCAAACTCAAATCTAACCCCTTTCTGAAATTTTGAAATTACTCCCAAAACTTGAACTACACAAAGAAAACTCAAAACACCAAAGTTGCTTAAAATTTTGAGATCTACAACTTTGCCAATATAAACTTTTTCTGAAACTCAAAAGTTTTTGAGATAATTTTGAAAACCGAAAAGGGAACAAAATTGAAGTTTGAAAGAATTTGAAATTACTTCTGATTTTATATTGAAACTTGAAAATCTGCAAATACCAAAGTTGTTCCTTTTGACAAGATCTACAACTTTTCTCATTGGGCCAACTTCAAATTTTGAATAGTTTTTAAATTAATAAAAGAGGGGTAAAAACCAGGGTTTGGAAATCAGGGTTTTTCAAAAGGAATTTAAATTCTATTTCTAATTTTGAACTTTGATCAACACAACAAAACATCAAGACACTCAACTGAACAAGATTCACATAAGGCTAGACACAGAGATGAAATTACCATTTTGCCCTTATAGGAAGATTTGGGCCTTTAGGGTTTTTGAAAAAGAGATCACTACACAAGTCACCTCAGAAAAAGGTAAATGCAAAACAAACATTAGGCAAACATAAGTGCATGACAAGAATGATTAATGACTAAAGATGATGACATGTCAGGTTAATTACATATTAATCACCATAGGTGTTACACATCCCATCTACGACGTCGGTTTGGTGGTAGAGCTAGAGAAAACCATCGGATGGACGGTTTCCAGGTTTGGGCCTCAAAACCTGGGCGTGGACGGTTTCCGAGTTTGGCCACAAAACTCGGGCTGAGGGTTTCCGAGTTTGGCCACAAAACTCGGGCTGAGGACGGTTTCCAGGTTTGGGCCTCAAAACCTGGGCGCTGAGGGTTTGCTGAGTTTGGCCTCAAAACTCAGAAGCTGGTGGGCTGGTTTCCCGGTTTGGGCCTCAAAACCGGGGGTTGGCTGGAAAAGGCTGGTTTCCCGGTTTGGGCCACAAAACCGGGGGTGCAGAGCGAGGGCGGCACGTGGCGGCGATCCGGAGGTTGCGTCGAGGCAACGCTTCGAATTGTGCGGGCGTGGCCGTCGGATACACCTACCACCGAGTTGGTCCAGAATAACCCTAGGGTTTAGCTGGTTCGCTCTGTAATTAGAATAGAGAGGGGTAGAGTAGGAAATAGACTTAGGTTAGAATTAGGATAAGTAGAGGGAGACACCCTCCTCCCTTCCCATCTCAGTTTTAGCCATCTCATTTGCTCTTGCTTCCTAGGGTTTCCTGCTCTCCCATCCCCTGCTGTAGCTTGCTGAGATCCGCAGAGAGACTCACCTCTGTGTATTGTTGATTTTGAGGAAAGGAGGCCGTAACCTCCTTGTCGTAGCGTGTGTTTGCGCTTCGGCTGCAAGATCGTGGTGTCGATTCGCGTTTTGGCTGTGTTCTTCGCGGAATCCTTTTTCTCCACGATTTTCCCGTCGCTTGATCTCTTTGCTCGGTTCATCTTTTCCAAAACCGTTTGAACCAAGTTGTTCTAGATCGTGAGGCACTTCTTTCCACCGAAGGAATTAATCTCTAACCTCACGGTCTAGGAGATCGATCGATTTTCGTTTCGAGTCAAGTTTTCTCCCTTCCCCCGAAATTCTTCGATTCATCGATTTGGAGATAGGTTCGAGCCATGATCTCTTAGGGATAGGTCACTATCTTCTTTGTGACTCATCTCACCAAGTTTGATCCCTAGAGGATTTGTGTTGGGTGAGATCGAGGCAAATCGGTGGACGAACTGCTCAGTTTCGGGGTGACCGGACGCTGACTCGGGCCGACCGGACGCTAGGGCAGTGCGTCCGGTGGTTGAAGGTTTGCTGTGTTCGGTTTTTGTATTGACCGGACGCACTCGACCGGACGCTCGGACAGAGTCCGGTCGTTGAATGCGTTGAACGCGTCTCTGTTTCAACTGATCGGACGCTTGGATTTTGGGGTGACCGGACTCACTGGCTCCACTGTTCACCTGTGTTGGCGTTTGTGACCGGACGCTCGACAGTCGACCGGACGCTCGACCCTGGTGAGTCCGGTCCAACACAGTGAGCTCCCAGATCGGGTTCTGCACGACCGGACGCGTCCGGTGCTCACAGACCGGACGCAGGCCAGAGTCCGGTCAGTGCAGTTTCGCGCGTTTTCGTTCGCGGTTCGCTCGTTCGTTGACGAATTTGATTTCCGTCTTTTGCGTTGGTTTTCTAGAGTTATGTAGTGTCCCGCTGTGCTTCTAGGAAGCATCCACCCTACGTCTAGGGTCGTGGACATTAGCAAGCTCTAGGGTTTGCTTTAGGGGTTGATTCTTGGGACAGTGGCTACTAGTTTCCGGAAGGAAAATTTGAAGCTCCCATTCACCCCCCTCTGGTCGCTTTCTGGTTGCTTCTCGGTCCTTCAACCCTACGTAGCATTTGATGTGACATTCAAAATTTTACACTGTAAAACTAAATATGTCCTGAGTTAAGGGTCATACAACCTACTTACAAATTATGCTCCTTCCATTCTAAAATAAACCAATTTATAAAATTATTTAAAATCAAACTATACTAAATTTGCATATGTCAAAACTCACGAAAAGAAATATAAATCTAACAGTGTCGATTTGATGCATACGCTCTGAACTTTTGTGATGTGTATATGCCCCTGAGCGAGGTATCCACAATGGTTCCTAACAATTTGATAGGGATGATGGGGTTGAAGAGGGGTTCAAACTTCAAAGAGCAATAGTTGTGTTTCATCATCAAAGAGCTAGGACGACAAATAAAGCTAAATCTCACCCAAAGTCTTAGATAGATCAACAACTGAATTTTTTGTATATCTTATTTGTGCTTTATGGATAGTGAATATATATGATAAGAAAAATTGAGTTGGCAACTGCCTCCTAGGCATATAATTAGTACCTGAGTACAATTATTCAAGAAGCGAGAATGATAATTATTTAGAGACAAAAGGAGTGTATGAGTACGTTTACTACCTAATAGTAAAGTGTACTAGAACTAGCACTAATGCTAATAGTACAAATGTACTACAACTAGTGTTCTCTAGGCATTAGGTTGTTGGATTGGACCTGACTGAAACTGTGCAACTTGTTTGAACATTGTCTGGTGTAAGGACTCTCCAGGATTTGGATGTAACGTATCTCCAAAAAAGCTGGAAATAAACGGTACTTATCGTAGAACGACATTTCATGGTTCAGTCGGTAACCATCCTGAAAGTGACTCCTTAATAGTCAGTCTAGGACAAAGATGATGCAAAATTGTGTGAGTTAGGACTCTTGGAGCGGTTGGATTCAGAGAAGATTGGCACACCAGCAAATTTTCACCCTCAGAATGTGCCAAATGAGCTGGAGAAACCAGAACCGATAGACCAAGACTATGATAACCAAGTTCAGTTCATCACCAATTGTTTTGATTTCCTTTTTACCCTCCAAATTCCAAAGCCGCCAGACTCAGGCCCTGGCCCTATTTAGTTTCCATCCCATAAACTTTTTACTTATCACATCGAATGTTTGGACACATGTATAAAGTATTAAATATAGATTAAAAAATAACTAATTACACATATTATGATAACTTTGCGAGATGATTTTTTAAGCCTAGTTTGTCCATGATTTGACAATGTTGTGTTACAGTAAACATATGCTAATGATAGATTAATTAGTCTTAATAAATTCGTCTCATGATTTCTAGACTGAATATGCAATTTATTTTTATTAATCTATTTTTAATAAACTAAATTAGTGTCACAACATTTGATATGTCATCCAAAAACTTTTCATGTTCTAACTAAATACCCCCTAACAGAGTAAGAAACGAAGAGATCAATGCATTACAGACTGTCGTAATAGATAAAACATCACGACGTCTTTCTTCCTCTCTCTACTTTCGTATTTACTTTGAGCATTTTAATTCTTGTATTTACTTCTTGCAACTACTTTTGTTGAAATGTCATGCTAGAGTAGGATTGGAACTAGGTGATAGTCTTTTGTGTGATAGAGTTAGAGAAAACACACTTATAGACACAAAGGGATGACATTCAGCTATTGTAGGGGCTATTGTAGGGTTTAATTATCGTAAGAAAATTTTAGATTAGCCCAATTCACCCCCCTCTTGGGCATCTTGGTCCTTTCACTGGACATAGGATACTATTTCGACGGACCGATCTAGTATGAATTATTGTCTATACGTTTACCGTTGAGTTTTGGATACACCAAAGCCCCCAAAACAATCGTCCTGGGCAATCACATGACAAGTTGCCGGTCAATAAACACCAACATGTGGCGAAAGATTTTTTTTTTCTAGGACTAGGTATATCCAATCAATCCATTTCTACGAGAAGCCTTTGTGATGCAACATTTCCAAAATTACTTGATGCTCCACTTTATCAAAAGCTTTCCCAAAATCCAATTTGAGAAACATTAATTTCTTATTATAACGATGGTAAATGTGCAAGAATTTAAAAGTCCAAGCCAAACAATCATGTATAGTCCCGCCCTTGATGAAATCAAATGGTTAGTATGAACAACTTGAGTCATCACTAATTAGAGTCTATATGTCAACAATTTAGTAAGAAACTTGGTTGCAACAAGGAAATAGGCATATAATCATTATATTCACTGTCTCTAGGACCCTAGGAATTAGAGTGATGAAGGAGATGCAAGTTGACTGCTCATTGACAAAACTGATCACAAAGTCGCTTGAAATTAAGAAACATTTAGTCCCAACATTTCTTATAAAAAAGACCATTAAAACCATTAGGACCAGAAGCATGATCCAGGGGATGTTATTCATGGCATTCAAAGCTGATTGAATTTCAACATCTCAAAAGAGGTCATCCAAGACAGAAAAATCAACTGGTAAAATAATGAAACTTAGATAGAAATGGCATCCCAATCTTTCCTGGAAGGAAGCATATCAGCCACTCCAACCCTCGCCTTGCTGAAGCTGCCTTCTCAGCTTCTCCCTGCTTGGCTTCCCTAGTCCTCACACTGGCTGCTAGGCTCCTCCGTGCCCAGTCACTCCCACACCGCCAACGTCATCTGCCTACCTCCTCAACTCCTTCAAGCTCCTCCTAGCTGTGGGCTAGCCCAACCTACAACACGGGCTGTGCTTTTTAGGCTAGCCCAGCCTAGGAAAGGGCCCAACATGCGATGCCTGTGCCAAAGACCCATTGACCTTTCATTGTATCTTTGTCGGACCCATGTCGTGTTGGTCTGGACGACCCATTGACCTTCTATATTTGTAACCTTATTAGTTACTTATCTTGACTGGTTTTTAATATATTTAGTGTGTTCAGTGCTAAAGTTCAAACATTAGAATAATTTGTGATTGGGTAAATTTGTTGTAGGACACTGTTGAAATATGGTTTTAGCTGGTGGACATTGCTCATGGTTGTATTTGCTAGAAAACACTCTTCAATTGTGGTAATTAGCTCTTGGACACTATGACTATTAAAATAATATTATCTTGAGGTAGATAGGTAAGATAAGTTAAAAATGACTAAAATACCCCTGATTATTACTATATAATATTCTATATTTATCTAAAAAATGCATAACTTTTGCATATGAGGTCCGATAAAGTCAAACTTTATATCAATATTATAGTGCTCAGTGAGATCTATAGTTTTGTAGTTGACAACTTTTCAATTAAAAACATTTTGAGTATGATTTTTTTATTTTTTTAGAATTTTTAAATTTAAAATTTCGTATATTTGCTACAAATTTAAAGTTTATATTAATAACTGCAACATTGTATATTCCATGTCAACATACAATGTCATTCAATAATTTAAAATTTAAATTTCAAAATCTGAGAATTTTAAAAATATTTTAACAATTTAGATAGTTTTAATAAAAAAGTTGTCAACTATAAAACTGTAGATCTCACCGAGCACTACAATTTTCATATAAAATTTGTCTTCATCTGACTTCATATGCAAAAGTTATAAATTTTAGATAATTATAGGATATTATACAATAATAATCAAGGGTATTTTGGTCACTTTTAACTTCTCTCACCTATGCACCACAAGATAATATTATTTTAATAGCCATAGTGTCTAAGAGCTAATTACCATAATTGAAGAGTGTCTTCTAGCAAATACAATTTTGAGGAGTGTCCATCAGCCAAAACCACATTTGAACGGTGTCCTAGAGCAAATTTACCCATTTGTGATTCCATGGGCAGATTTAGGTCCCGTTTGGCACGGCTCCACTTCACCAGTGAAGCTATTTTTTTGCGTTTCGGCTCTATGAATAGCTCTATCTGTAAAGCTGGAGCCGTTTTGGTAAATCGTTTGGTAAAACAGCTCTACATGTAAAGTTCCTTAAAACATGCTCTCACAGAATGCCACGTAGGATGACGTGAAGCCGGGTGAAGCTACTATTTTTGGCTTCATTCCACCTCAAATCTCTGTGAAAGCACGATTTAAGGAGCTTACTGCATGAAGCCGTTTTATTTTACCCCGTTTGGCACAAAACGGCTCCTAAAGCCGGTGGAGGAGCCCTGCCAAACGGGGCCATAGCAAACATACTCACACTAGTATGCACCAATCACTACTGGAAAACTATACTTTGCCGAGTGCCTCCGACTTTGCCGAGTGCAAAATATCGTGGCACTCGGCAAAGCAATATTTTGCCGAGTGTAGCACTCGGCAAAATTTTGCACTCGGCAAAAAAGGCTTTGCCGAGTGCCAAGCACTCGGCAACGCTAGGCACTCGGTAAATCGGGACTTTGCCGAGTGCCAGGCACTCGGCAAAGCTAAACGCTCGGCAAAATTTTGGCGAACCGTGACGGCGGCCACCTACCGTCAAATTTTGCCGAGTGCCTCCTAGACCTAGCACTCGGCAAATTTATTTTTATTTTTTGAAAATTAATTTTGCCGAGTGCCTCCTAGTCCTAGCACTCGGCAAAGTTTTTTTTATTTTCTGAAAAATAATTTTGCCGAGTGCCACCCTTGGACACTCGACAAAGTTTTTTTTATTTTTTGAAAAATAATTTTTCTGAGTGCCTCCTAGACCTAGCACTCGGCAATTTTTTTTTATTTTTTGAAAACTAATTTTGCCGAGTGCCTCCTAGTCCTAGCACTCGGCAAAGTTTTTTTTATTTTCTGAAAAATAATTTTGCCGAGTGCCACCTTTGGACACTCGGCAAAGTTTTTTTTATTTTTTGAAAAAAATAATTTTGCCGAGTGCCTCCTAGACCTAGCACTCGGCAAATTTTTTTTTTTTGAAAATAAATTTTGCCGAGTGCCTCCTAGCCCTAGCACTCGGCAAAGTTTTTTTTTATTCTGAAAAATAATTTTGCCGAGTGCCTCCTAGGGCCCACACTCGGCAAAGTAATTTTTGCCGAGTGTTCCCATATGGCACTCGGCAAAATATATTTACTTTTTTTGATTTTGGACCCAAATTTTGTTGTGTAGCCTTGTGACAATATTTGAAGCTCTAATATAAAATTTTGTAAAATTTTGATTTTTTTGGTATATTTTGTTAATTTATTTCATTTCGTTGATTTTTTTGGCGTATTTCAAATTTGAACTGCAGGTCCATGGAATAATAGAATTTGGTCATTCAAAAATTGATATTCATGATACTTAGCGTATGTTGGGGCCGTATTCAGGGAGTCACGTGAAATCTCGCGCATCTCGTTGACGTAACATGTCGAGTTAGTTACGAAAAAAGAGGATTTAAATTATATAAAATCCAAATAAAGTCCGAAAATCACGAAACTTCTGGAGGCGTCTTGTTATCGCATGCGGAGACTGTGGTAAAATTTTGAAATGATTTGAAGCAAGTTGCGATGCACGATGCCTAAAACCCAGATATATCCACATGTGATCACATGCGACAACTTGTAGAGATGTTTGGCTTCTACGCATCCGACGTCTCAACTTGTGCAAAATATTCTCAATTTTTTATAATAGCCTCTACATGCGATAACATGACATCTCGACAAGTTTCATAATTTTCGGACTTCATTCGCATTTTTTGTAATTTAAAAACACTCCGACCACAAACGGGTGACCGTGTTTTGTGAACAAGACATTCTAATTTTTGGGTGAATTTCTAGATAGGGCCTCAAAATACACTCTCCAATATGAATATTATTTTTTGAATGGCTACATTTCATTATTTCATGCACCTATAGTTTAAATTTACTTATTCAAGAAAAAATCAAGTAAACAAAATAAATTCAAGAAATATAGCAAAAAATTATGAAAAAGTCTGAAATTCGAACATGTGGTTATATATAATATACTAGGACTACAGAAAAAATTTAAAATCAAAATTGAAAAAAAAACAGAAAAACTTTGCCGAGTGCAACGGGGAACACTCGGCAAAAATAACTTTGCCGAGTGCCTGACCCAGATGGCACTCGGCAAAGTTCAATGTCAGAAAATAAAACAAAATCTGCGCAGTATTAAAAAGTTGTTTGCCGAGTGCTGGACGGAGGTGGCACTCGGCGAAACAAACAAAAAAAAAAAGCCCACGCGGCCTAAATGGCCACGCCGGCCCAGTCCACTCCCTCCCGCATCCCCAACCCTAACCGCGCCGCACCGCCCACCCCAGCGCCCGCCCATCGCCGCCACCTCGCCGCCCCCAGCGCCCGCCCGTCGCCGCCCAGCCACCGCCCCGGCGCGGCCCTGCCCCGGCGAGTCCTCGCCCCCTCCCCGATGACTCCCCTGCGCGGCCCCGCCCCGGCGAACCCGCCCCGCCCCGAGCGCCCCGGCGGCCCGGCGCACCCCCGTCCCCCGCCGGCGAGCCACTGCCCACGCCGGCGAGTCCCCGCCCCGGCCAGCCTCCGTCCCGGCCAGCCTCAGTCCCGGCCGCCGCGGCTCCCCAGCGCCCGCCGACGCAAGCAACGCCGCCTCCACCGCGCGTCCCTGTGATCCGGTGAGGCGAGGTCCCTGTCCTCTCTCTCTCTCTCTCTCTCTCTCTCTCACTCTCACTCTCTCTGTCTCTCTCTTCCTCTCTCTCAGCTTCTCCCTTGCTCCCCACTCAGGGCCATGGTGACGCAAGCAGCTTTTGTAGTAGGGGATATGCAACAATCAGATTGAGGAGCAGTGGTGCTTTTTGGTGTGCGTAAGGCTTGGAGGATGCTGGCACGACCTATAAGCTTTGGTATAGTTTCTTCCAAATACATAAAAAGAAGTGTATTGATATTTGATGGTTTGAGCTCCACTTTGGAAACCATGCCTGCTTCCAGTGTCAAACAACGAAGTGGTAGTAATTGAGTTCGGCTTGTTTGTTCTTGTTATGTGTAGACAGAGAGGATGGCAACAACCACACACTGTGGATCTCCTAAAAACAACATTTGGGTTGACGATGAATTCAGTAGTATGAGCTAGAGCACCAAAAATTATGGGAGAATTGATTTCTGAAAATGTTATCTAAAAGGAAGACTCAGGTGAGTCGATTTCTTCATGGCTGTTTCCTATTTATACCTCCTAATTAGAAGCCAGTTTTATTTGGAATTTTAGAAGAAAAAAACAGTTCATGGTTGCAGTTAGTTTATAACTTCGTGTCTAAATATTTCTTTGCTTGGGTGTGGAGGCAAACACACCACCAGAAATGGATAGCACTTTCTCTTATCTAAATCATTGTTCAATAGTTTTATGCACACAGCACATGGCACGCCATTGCTGCCAGGATTTTTTATATTATTTTTTGAACTTTGAGGTACGCGCCCTAGGTGCAGACTGGTTGCTAGATTTGTTGGATGTTGGCAATTGAGATACTGTACATAGTTCTCTGAAAACCACAAAAACTCGTTTTTGTTAAAGCTGGCTTTTCTAGGTTATTGAGAACTTGTTTCAGATAAACCCAAGTTAGTTAGAGTGCCCAAACATCGTTGTTCTGGATGTTGGAAACTTGAGTCAAAACTTGTTCTATAAAATCTAGTTTTATAAAACATGGGATCCAAACAACCCCTTCAGTTATATCTGAAACACCTCAGTTACCTAGCTAGCAACTTTCTATTCTGTTACAAAAATGAAGGAGATGCCAATATGCAAATGTGCTACCTAGCTAGCAGTTTTCTGTTTTCTGTTAAGCTAGCAGCAGAACCAAATTGCCCCAAGAAATTTCTCAATTAAGTTAGTTTTTGAGGTCTCAAGTAATGCTTACATGCACTTCACATTTCTGTCTAGCTGTGGTATACAAGTAACATAAATATTATGCACTGCATGTCAGCTGCTGATAGGCTTTAGCATTTTATATCTGCAAGCTGTTTTTCAGAGTCCCTAGCTGAAACAAACATGGTAAGGTAACCTCACAATCTGCAAGCTGTTTTTCAGAGTCCCTAGCTGAAACAACCATTCTCCTCTTGGTCTTATGCATACCAGTATACCATTCAGAGTCCCTAGCTGTTTTTCAGAATCCCTAGCTGAAACAACCATTCAAAGTCTTGGCTGATTGCTTATGTTCAGCTGAATGAAATTACTGAAACTTTGTGATAAGAAAGCCAGACATGAGGTTATTACTTAAATGGTTCAAACACAGACTGCAATTCTGAAAAGAAGGTAGATTAGACCTGTCTCACCTGTTGCCCAGTTTTTTCTCTGCAATTTGTACTGCAACTTTGCTAGTGGCAACGAGGCCATGTGTTTTCAACTAAAATATTTATCAGTGGGTACATAGAAACATGATCAGGCCAAGCAGAACTTTGCCATGCATTTCTTGTCCTCCTACCAAGCTATGACTAGTACAGCATATGTGAAACTTTTTGTAATGTTACTATGTTAGTTTCATTCCTAGCTGAACATATGTGAAAGTTTTTGTAAATTTACACTTCTGTTTTTTAGACTAGAGTTATGGGTTTCAGTACTTTCAGGTGCCAATGAACTGTTTTGTCAGTCAGAAGATAGTTTTTAGTACTGAAGCATGTAGCATGTTAGCTTTAATTTTTAAAGGACCACCCTTGTCTTTAACTTGTCTTTACATGTTGTTTTTATGTATGTATGCAAATTAAAATAAATGTTTAGTTTGTTGCTTGCTAACCATATTCATTTGTGTGCATCAGTTCAATTTCAATCGCCTTGTGTTCCAGGCACACGATCCGACTCAACTGATGACTCAAGAGGTGTGACTTGTTTTTTTTGTTGATTATTTGCTCTGTGCCTGCACTCTTCATGTATGTATATAAACATTGTGTAAACATTAATTTTTACCTCAGGCTCTCTTCGCTGCCAATCACCAATCAGTGTAAGTTTTTGCTTAGAGCATATTATGAATCATAATGTGGTTCTGAAATAATTACATGTTAAACTAAATTGTACTAATTTGTGCTCATGTTTATTTACTTCGCTTCAGTAATTATATTATGCTTATTGTTCCCTTCCCACTTTAATATGTGTTCCTTTTTAGATAATAAAGGTATACCTGACAAAAAGGAAAGTATACCTGACTAATTTGTGCTCATGTTCTTTTTTACAACCATATAGTTTATGCAGTAAATTTCCTTGCATCCAGTTTTATTTTGTTATTCTTCATGTTGAACATACCTGACAAAGGGAAAGTGTTAGATCCCTTGAAAATTTTACTTTGCAGTTCGTTATCTGTTTCTGTAGTTCAGTACCTAAGCAGAGCAAGCCTTTTGTACTCTGATTTCAAATAGTGCCACATTTATTTTTTTCATAAATGTTTGCACATGTACCTTAATCATTTATTTGTTTTGCTTGGATTATGAAAAAATGGTCAATAGAGTCTTTATATTTACGTGTTTGTTATCACCTGCTTTGTACAAGCAGGAAGATATATAGACCTGCTTCTTTGTTATCACCTGCTTTGTACATCAATTTCCTAGGAATTGGTGTTATGATTAATCACTAATCACAAGAAAATTACCTTTTGATCAAGTAATCTGGTGAAAGTATATTTTTTTTAAAAAATATATACTTTGCCGAGTGCCTTGATGAAAACACTCGGCAAAGTATGTTTTTTATTTTTTGAAAAATAATCTTTGCCGAGTGCCTTAAACGAAAACACTCGGCAAAGTACGGGTTTTACTTTTTAAAAAATAATCTTTGCCGAGTGCCTTGATCGAAAACACTCGACAAAGTATGAGTTTTATTTTTTAAAAATAATCTTTGCCAGGTGTCTTGATCCAAAACACTCGGCAAAGTATGGTTTTTATTTTTTTTTAAATAATCTTTGCCGAGTGCCTTGATAAAAAACACTCGGCAAAGTTTTACGAGAAAACAACGGAAAATTTTTTGCCGAGTGTTTAGGGCACTCGGCAAAATAACAGTTAACGGCAAGCGGCGTAACGGCCATGAAAATTTTGCCGAGTGCCTTGCCCAACACTCGGCAAAATATATTATTATTTTGCCGAGTGTCCGAGAAAAAGCACTCGGCAAAGTTTCTTTGCCGTGAACTATGTTGCCGAGCAAACTTTGCCGAGTGCCTTGGTTAAAAACACTCGGCAAAGCCTTTGCCGAGTGTTTTTAGGCTCTTTGCCGAGTGTAAAAACACTCGGCAAAGTGCCAGTCTGCAGTAGTGAATATATTTGCTTGCAAATCCATGTGCAAGGATGCTGCACACAGATACAATGAAAGCTCCCAAGCTGCTATGGACCAACCCCAACAGGCACACAATAAAAATGAGACGGCCAACTCACCCACCTGGATCATCAAGTGTTTGTTTTGAAATCTTTGCAGAGTTCAGCGCCAAGTTCGGAATGCTAGCTTCAACCTACGCTTACAGGGCTTCGCAACAAGTTCTATTTTCTCCTCTTATTATTGATGTTGCATCGGCGTTATTACGCTTGTTATTTACTATGCCATGGATCAACTTAAGGCAATGCTAAGGTACTTTACCTCGAAGAAGGTAATATCTCAAATAAAATCTGAGCCGTTGATTTTTTTGAATTTATAAATTAATTATTTTTAATAATAAATTAAAAATCTAGGAAAACAAAATAAAATTCTTCCCGATTCCATGATGATGGAAGTATAGAAGACAGGGAATCCTCCTTTTCTTCTCTCATACCGGTAGCGCAGGATTTCTTAGGTCCATCTTTTAATTTGAATGACTCGTCAGCTTGACAGGTTTCAAAACCTTTTAACTTATATTTTAAATCTACAATTATTTGTTCGACTAAAATAGTCAATAAAGCATATGAATATTGTATTTGTTGTCTTCAAAATTTAGTTGCTATTAGGATGTAAGTATGAATTCGAGCTATCGTATCAGTATTAAAATTTGAACTAAAATAGGATAAATAGTTCTATTTAAATTTAATTTCACACTTATTTGGTCTGAATCCACTCAGTCTCATATGCACACACATATCATTATTCATTCACGCTCTCACCTGACGCTTAGCACACGTCAATCAAATCTAGAAAAAAGTTTTTTTATATCTAAACCTTCCTTAATTGTCTTATTTTATAAAAATAAAAAAATAAAAAAAATATATATTTCATATATTACCTCCTATGAAATAACAAATGATCGTAACCATCCGATCGAAATAAATGAATGACTTACAATTATTTGAGGATACCATAGCAAAGCTCTCAACTTAATTGAGCAGTTCACAAGGTAGGATATAATAGCATCTTGTACGTGTAAAAGATAATATCAAATAAGCACCAAATTAGTAGAACAAAATTGTAACACCCCAGTTGTTCGCTAAACCGGAGGCTACCATACAACTCCTAACAATCTATTAAGATAGGAATTCATTAAAAATACCGACAGTTTCCTCTGTAAATTACGCATCGTATATCAAATGAACTAGAATTTAAGCATCACAGCCCATCCCAAGAACCAGAAGATAATATCAACCAAACCCTTTGCAGTTAAAGCAACAAAATTTAAATCATTACAATGTAAAGTATAGATTTTAGCAAGCTAATGTGTGTGCTCAAGATGAAGGTTGCACTCCCACGCCCCATGCATGCTGCCATCAATAGGTACCTAAAACCAAATAAACACAAAGCGTGAGTACTCAGCAAGTACAGTCGGGCAGAAGAGAAAATACAACATGTGAATCATAACAAAGGTCAAATAGATCATCAATGGACCAGTAATTTTGGTCTAAAATGGACAACACCTAAATGCATCCTTACTCCTTAGCACTTAACAATAAAGCCGAGCAAGTAGGGTCAACACTTACTCACAGGAACATGAATATAAGAACCAAATTGCATAACCAGATCCACCGGTACATGAATTGGAATGTAAGGGGATAACTTGGGACTTCAATCATGATATATACATGAATACCAAGGACATGAATATTGAATAACACTTTCAAAGAGCTTGAATAAACATGATCAAGCAAACATGCCATCGCACAAGTTCATCATGCAAACTTGTGAAGCAACACTATGTTAAACTACTCCACAATGATCACAACTTTATTATTTCACAAATACCAGAATAAATCCTTCACTAAAACCCTAAATTGCAAATTCTCACGGTTTCTGCAAATTTGACTAGATTTCCGAGTTGCTTGTTGTTTCGGACATAACCTTTAATCTATTTAACTAATCGCATCACATAAATAAAACTCAGGCATCTACATAGAATTTCCAACATCTTATTTCATTCAGGTTACCATGTGACCATATCAAACTTTTGATCTGACTTGGTTAAAAATAAATGAAAATATTTCTGCATTGGAAATTCCTAACCTGAAAGCAGCACTGTTTTAATTGTGTTACTCCTAAACTTCCTATCAGATTCGAGTGAAACCAGTTTCGAGTGAAACCAGCACCGTGGGAAAGATAAAAATATGAGACCTACAGTTTTTTGTTTCAGCACTGTTGGAATTCAGAACAAAAAATTCTCAGAAATTAAAATAATGTTGCAGTACATATTTACAGACTAGCATTAACAAAATTTGACAACCAGTCAAAACGCCCAAACCAATCTAGAACAGTTTAGGACCTAACTACTCCATCAGCCCTGAAATATAAGGTATCCTAGATTTTGAGACATATTATGGGGTAAAACAAATTATGCACATGTAACATAGGCACATAGGGTCAGTAGACACAGAGTCCGAATTTAGGCGGGGTGAATAGGTGCAGCGGCCAGAAGTGGCGAACAATCTTAGTCTTTACTGTAGCATGGACAATCTTAGTCCAACTAAATAATCTGCTTTTGTATTTGCTTTGAGAAAGCCCCCCACCTGTAATTTTTCAGAATGGTTATCAGAGTGGGGATCAGATCAGAGCATTTCTTGCTAGCTGAAATTCAATAACAATATTTTGCTATTGAAGCCTACATAATAATAGGTGTTTTGATGGTTCTGCAGGATGAAGAGGATAAATGTCCATATTGCCAAACCAAATTTCTTAGTCTCTAATGCCAGTGACAACAATGCAAGGATACTTGTACGTTTCTCAATTAAATGGTGAGAATATATAGGGCTTAGAGTTGGAAATGTACATTTTTCCTATTTCTGTTCATGTAGAATGATAATGTTTTT
Source organism: Coix lacryma-jobi var. lacryma-jobi (assembly GCA_009763385.1). Lineage (NCBI taxonomy): Eukaryota > Viridiplantae > Streptophyta > Magnoliopsida > Poales > Poaceae > Coix > Coix lacryma-jobi. The sequence continues at coordinate 15,534,231 of CM019824.1, forward strand.
TTTTTCTCGAATACGCAGGAGAGCTGCATATGTATTATAGAGGAAATAAAGGCCCGAGTACATTACTAACTCATGCCGGAAGCATACATGAGAAGGTTGGGACACTTATAACATTATCACCTATGAGCCTTCTGGTAGAAGATAATGTAAAGCTTAGACCTAATTGTCCTCACTTTTGATTCACCTGATTTGTAGAGAACAAAATTCAACTGTTATGAAGAAAATATATAGGACTAATGGATCTTCTGTTTGTTTCACTCTATTTGAATGGTGACATAAATGAATGGTTTTCCCTATCTCTCATTTCCATTTCTAACAAACTGGTAAATGGGGATATTCGCAATTGCCTCAATGCTCAAGTTAAAACTTAATAATGCACATCAGTGGATGTTTAGATATTCCCTTCACTTTGGAAAGATTATTCACATTATTGATGATGTTGGGAATGACGCAATCACATACTAGGAATCTATAAATTAATGGAATTTCCCTAGAAAAAGCTCAGGAGGTATGGACATTGACAAATATGATATGTATACTGCAAACCAGCAAGTCCAGATCGTAAATATGGATTATGCTATCTGACCTTGCAAAGCATCTTTTGAGTGTGGCACAGAAAAGAGCAAGGTATATTGTCTGATGTCTTCACTTCAAAATAGCTACATGAAATTGGCACCAATTGCATATAACAATTTCTACAACTTTCCAGTATGCAGGAAATCTTTTACTAATCATCATACTACGCAGGAGAAAATTCAAAACCTCAAACAACCAAACCAGTAACTAACAAAATGTACATTTGCAACAACATGAAATAAACCTGCTGGTAGCTGCTGCACCAGAACCATAACAACAGCACAAAATGGCTAAGGAAGAAAAAACTCATAGGCAGGGCCGTCTCTATAATTTTGGAGGCCCTTGGGCAAATACATTCGTAAGGGCTCATTAAACTAATTTTTAATATTATGATCAAAATAGATAGTAAAAAATAACTTACAGTATATGCTTATATATAGTTCATAAAAGATAAAAATAGTACTAAAAGAAAAATAAAATAACTATTATGATTACCTCAAATAAAAGATAATGATCGGATGACTAGTTGAGGCGTAATGTGTTAAGTCGAACATAAGACGAGACAACAAGAGAGACAAAACAATGTTATTGACCGAGAATAGGAAAACACTTTGGCCCCCAAAACTCTCACGAGTTGTTGTACTAAGAGTATGTTTGATACATATGACTAGTTACTAATTGAGTAAAAAAATTAGCTTGAATTAGCTGAGGTGGATTAGCTAGTTAGATAATAACTAGTCAGAGACTTGGTTAAGAAATTAGCCCTCTTATTTGGATGTCCAGAGCTAATTTGAGCTAAAATTAGATAAATAACCATTAGTCCATGACACTTAAATTTACTCTAAATATATAGACACTCAACACTTAATTATTATAGCTATATACATATCTACTATATCCATATATTCTTATGGGCCCTGGCGGTCGCACCTGCTGCCCTCCCCCTAGGGACGGCCCTGCTCATGGGGGCACGAAGTTGTGGGACATAGCTGGCATACTGCCTGTTGGTGGTGCCCAGTGGCGAAAGTAGAGCAAATAAAAAAAGGTAAACTTGTCTTGTGAGTGCATACATAAGTTTTAGTTATACAGGTGCATATATGATGAAATTTTAATCGAACTCACTGGCCATTTTTTGGGGGGCAGGGGGTGCATTTGCACCCCATAAGTTTCACCCCTGGTGTGGTGCCATTGACATGAAGGTGGAGGCTAAGCTGTGCAGCGTTGTGATGGTGGTTGACGCAGCACCACCAACACTGTTGCTCACTGCCTCGACCATTGTTTCGTGTCTAGGGGCTGCATGGGCCCACCCTTCTAGCTGCCATTTTTTATTCTCTCCCTTCTCAAGAGCTAGTACTATCCTTGAAGCCTCCCCAAAACCTTAAGTCATCCAACAATCACCAAGCTCCTACTGTTGTCACCATAAGCCTTGAAAGCAATCCCATGACACAGCCTTAGATTGACTGAAACACAGAAAAAGAAACCAAGTAGAAGCGATGCCTCCAAGCTTTAAGCTCTGGCGCCAACTCCGCATATACTACGAAACCGCCTCTAAAAGTTGATTTTCAGAGGCGGTTGTTAGAGTGTACGATTAGTTCCAGACCCGAACGGATCTGCTAATTGATGAACGCGGAAGCATAACCACCATAAAAGAAAATACGCAAACGAGAACGACACCAAGACACGATGTTTTTTAACTAGGTTCAGCGATGTGCCTAATCCTCGGGGCATGACTACGGGCGCTCCTCCCCATAAAACAGCAGCTACACCGGCATCCAGGCGATCCCGCGGCCTCGCCGCCACCCAAACCAGCCGCCAAGTCGTCTCCAAGTCGTCTCATGGTTACAACAACGGTTGGCCTCATATTTATGGCCCCCTAGGACACAGAGTTCGACTCCAACTCTATCCTAGTCCCTAATACAACTCAAGTCCAACGTAACCAAAACTGTACACATATTCGACACATATCTAACAAACTCCACCTTGGCGAATATGCACGCCATCTTGAAGTCGTCCATGCGCGAACCTCCGTGTACCCGGACTTGAGTCGTCTCCGCCACCGCTCACTTTGAACAGCTTGATGAGGCTGATCTCACAGCCGCATTACCACCAGGACAGAACACCGCCTTATTTGCATTGCCATTCATGACTCCACCTTCAACAACGCTCCCTTTCAGCTTGTATTGGTGTGCGCTAGACTTCTCACCAATCATAACTGTCTTGCCTCCATGCATGAATCTCAAGGTCTTCTTATCAGGAACCGCCTGATACAACCAGCCTTCTTCATGCAGTGAGCCAAGTGAAATTAGATTCCTTGTTAGCCCCGGCACATGCTTCACACCCTTAAGCAGCATCTCTTGACCATCACACAACTTGAACTTGATGTCGCCCACTCCTTCAGCAAGATAGCCTGAACCATCTCCCAAGTAAGCAAAACCACTTTCCTTCTCAGTGTATGACGAGAATAACTCCTTCTTCGGTGTTGCATGGAACGAGCTAGCTGAATCCAACAACCACGCTTCACAAGACTTTTCACTTGACACTGTGAGAATGTCACCATCGCTATCTGAGTCATCTTTCTTGTTGGCAATCACAACACTTATGGATCCTCCATCCTTCTTCAGCTCTGGACAGTTCCTCTTTACATGTCCCAAATTCTTGCACTTAAAACACTGTGGCCCCTTCTTCTTGTTACCCTTCTTATCTTCCACACTACGATCACCTCTGACTAGAAAAGCATCACCAAAAGACTCTTCTGTTGCATTATTCCTCCTCCTTTGATCATGAGAAAGTAACACAGCAACAATGTCCTCCACCTTGATGTCCTCCTTCCCATACGTCAACGTGGTAACCAAGTGCCCATAAGACCTTGACAACAAACACAGAAGAATAATAGCTCTGTCTTCATCATCAATCTTCGCATCGACCTTCAAAGATCAGCAACCAATTGATTGAAGACATTGATGTGCTCCGCAAGATCTGACCCCTCTTGCATCTTCAAGCCAAACAACTTCTGCTTTAGATACAACTTCTGAGTCACCGTCTTGGACATAAACTGACTGGCCAATTTGTCCCAAATTTTCTTCGGTGAATTTTCCTCCATGACATGGTACATGATCTGATCAGAGAGACACCGTCTGATAGTCGCACATGCCTGCGCCTGCATCTCCTCCCACTTGTCATCATCTACCTTCTCCGGCTTAATCCCACTGAGCACCTTCGAGATACTCTGTTGAGCCAACAGATCCTTCACTCTTGTCTGCCACAACCCGAAGTTCCCGGTGCCATCAAACCTCGCCACCTCAAATTTGGATGCCATCGACATCATCTGCCTGTTGCCACAGATCGCCGAAAAAACACGTACCTTATGTACGCCTGCGTGCTCGATCCACGCGCACCAAACACGTCGTCCACGTGCTTGTTCTTTGTCGCACCTCACACGTCACCGCAGCACACGCCTCCTGACGTGCTGTGCAAATCCGCCGTGTGTCGCCGCCGCTGTACACCGCCTGTGCACAGCCACGCCACTCGCAAGCCCCGTCAACTGTCTTGTCGCTCGCACACGACAAAGTCAACCCGCTTGAGCGTCACCTGTAGATCCTCGCAACTCCGCAAGCTCAGTTCACGAACTGCCAATTGCTTTTGATCTGCAATATTCTTTGGACCTCTGGTTTTATGGAGGTCAGAACAGAGCGCACCCATCTAGCTGATCGACTCGGACTCCAGTCATCCGTTCCTATTTTCATGTTTCGCAAACTGCATGTGTCTTCACCACGATGGAAACCAATATGTTACGTCTCCACCTCGTGTCGGACTCTAGCACTGCATACTCCTTTTTTAAACACGACAATATTTTGTGTCTCTCCCTGCACCTGGATCAGTTCCGTTTCCAAAACAACAGACCAAAAATCCGACATGGAAACCAGCCTCTTGATCACCAAGACAAATCCAACCAGGCCAAGCACAAGTCCCTAGGCCAAACAAGTCACGTGCAACTCCTCTACACCAGGCCTGATTCCTTTCTATGCATATTTTGTTGACCGAACAACACCCATGTAGAATCTTCCTGCAACGAGATCTCCTGTTGCACGCTATTGTATAGCCATACTGACAGCCCACGACATCGTCGGTGCATGACTACACCTCCATCAAAAACAGAATGAGTCCACCATGGTTTTCACCACCATCGTTACTAATCCCGCAACGACCACCCTGTTCCAAACCGAAAAATTCCATCAATCTGATCACGAGTCAAAGCCGTCGTCTTAATCCACGACGCCTTCCAGCCGCACCGTCGAACCTGGCCGTCACGTCTGACCGACCCCTATCGAACAGCAGCCACTAGCCGTCATCAACCCGATCTCCACGTCTGGACGGATCCCTGTTGATTGCAGCTCATTGGACGGTTCGAGCCACCCTCGAAGTTTCCAACTCCACTGATCGAGTCGTCGATCGCCGCCATGCTCCACCTTGCGCCATGTCCTCCTCCGGACACACCCGTGCGAGCCTCGCGCGGTGTGAAGCATATCCATCACACCTCCATGATCTTATTCTATAAATCTGGCTCCGATACCACTTGTTAGAGTGCACGATTAGTTCCAGACCCGAACGGATCTGCTAATTGATGAACGCGGAAGCATAGCCACCATAAAAGAAAATACGCAAACGAGAACGACACCAAGGCACGATGTTTTTTAACGAGGTTCAACGATGTGCCTAATCCTCGGGACATGACTACGAGCGCTCCTCCCCATAAAACAGCAGCTACACCGGCATCCGGGCGATCCCGCGGCCTCGCCGCCACCCAAACCAGCCGCCAAGTCGTCTCATGGTTACAACAGGGGTTGACCTCATATTTATGGCCCCCTAGGACACAGAGTTCGACTCCAACTCTATCCTAGTCCCTAATACAACTCAAGTCCAACGTAACCAAAACTGTACACATATTCGACACATATCTAACAGCGGTTCTCAAGTTATAGTGCTCCATGTCCTAGTTACAGGTGGTTTCTTATGTCATCCACCTCTGTTAGAAATTGTTGTCATCTGTAAGAAGGATATGTGCAGCAGAAATAGAGATCGATTGACAAATAGAGGATATCAAACTGCAAGCATGTGGCCAACTAACACCTCATCCAACCGTGGCCAACAGGGTGAGATCTAAAGACATGGAAGGAGGAGATGAGGTGTGTGCTAGGACTCAGATGTCAAGACACAAAAATACTCAAGTGGATTATGTATACATTAACGTGGTCAAGGGGAATCATGGAGGAAGGAGGGGGAGGCGAGGAGCAGTGGGATGGTGTCAAGGGACAGAGAGGCATAAGGAATAAGGATTGATCTTCAAAGTTTCATGACATCCTGAGTGGCCAAGAACTTAAACCCAACTGTCATTAGATGGCCCACATCATGTACTCAGCGGATCAGATGTCTAGCACATCAGGGCAACATATGTTGATTTTAATTGGCTTGGTCGATTTTTACTCAATTAAAATCAAATAAATCCTAAGACCCATATTAAATGTTATGGTGTATTAAAGTCTTAGTCCCACATGAGGTTTGGACTAAAGGCTGACTCAACTTAAATATGTGATATTTGTGTGCACATGTTGTGAAGTTGAGAGGCGAAACACGAGCCACATGCGAGACATGCCATGTCGTGGCTTGAGCGTGATGTCCCAGCTCGACATGATGTGCTACAGGGTGGGCTGATTTTGCCACTTGGGCCAATTGATGCCGCCTATTACCAGCTCATCAAAGAAGTCGTTATCAAAGGGTAATATGCTATGGTAGTTATTATCCATTACTTAGATAACATAACCATTGCTTAATGATTACTCCGCGCGGTAAGGTCGGTCTATCATTGGTGTTATAATGAGATTTCCTCCTATCTGTCTCTCATGTGTAAGAGAACACACCTCTTTGCCTTCGAGATCCAGCACCCCCATTCTTTGTTATCATTGTCCAGTCTCCCTGTGTGCCTGTACTCTTGCATGCATGGGCATCCTAGGAAAACAAGCCTCCAGAACCATGACACCCATTGATAACCTACATGTGTGACGCATTATCATGTTTTTCAGGAGCACAAAGCTTTGTGCGACTATTTGCTACGTGACTAATTTCTTTCTTCTAGATTGTGTTCCAATACACAATGTGTATGACTACTTCCTTGTGGACATTCGACTATTTTCTAGTGAACATTCGTTGGACTGTCCCTTCCTACATTGAGGGGTGATCCACAACATCGAATAGCCCATTGTATATGTTGACAAGTGGGAGGCGTGCCACTGGTGTCTTTTAGCACGGATCCTGCCTTAGGTCATAAATATGTATCTTACTGTTGATAAAATTTGCAGATAGATCACACACACACACATGCTTGTCATGAATACTTTGCTAATTTCATAAATTAAAATATGTCTAAATATCAATGATGACAGTCGATTAAGGAATTATCTTTCAATTGATTGCTTTTATGAGGGGCAAGCAAGATGTAACAATGGGGGTGTTGTTCATTATGCTCACTCATTTATACTCACTTTAGCGACAATTTTGTTCATATCCATATGCTAATTTGCCACTTGGGCATCTGATATTGGAAGTGCATCTAGTCCCTTGAGAATTTTGGTGATATGATGACATAACACTCGAAAGAATTAATGAACTTGCTAAGCCATGAGCAAAATTAAGTTTATTACAAATTCAAATGCATTTCTACTTGCATAGTGCAAGATAAAGGCATCTCGAGACAGAAACATATTTAGTATAGACTGAATTAAGGATAGCTACACATGTGAGGAGCTAACAAGAGTAAATAGGTTGGAGAGCGTCTTGGTGTGCTTAAAAAGATCATCTATAAGTTAAGGGAACTAGAAGATATCTAGCGTGTTGCAGCACGGATTGCGAAGAATTTGGAACGAAATAAAATGGAGATTATATGGATAGCTTGCAATTAAGAGGCTAGAAGTTAGTTGGATGCATGACATGGCTATTATTGGAAGGTGATGTGGATAGTTAGTGGGGATGATGTGGATGGCTTGTATATTGAGATAGACTTTAAGCGGGGATTAGATTTATGAAAGGTATAGATTCAAGTGAAGCAAGAGATCGAGGATTTCAACTAGATGAGAAAAAGGACAAAAACAAGCCCCTAATGCTTGACTTAAGAGCAACGACTCAGGTGTTTAGATGTAGAGCAACATAAAACATATTCTAGACAAGGTTTTTTTTCATATCCAAAGGGCATAAGATGCCTCGGTGCACACCTAGACCTTGAGTCCAGAGAGGGTAGCTTTGGTGAAGCCAAAGAATTACATGCACCATGGTCTGATGGTAACATAGTATGGTTCATCGGATAATGTTCCTAGAGGATAGTTTTGAACATTAGTTCCCACTACTTGATGCTTAGGTGGTACACTAGGCAAACTGATACTCTAACAACCACCTCTGGTAAAGGAATCTTTGAACATGCCAAAAATACTTAGGTGTAGGGTTTTAAGGGCCACCAAACTATTTGATACCCGACTTCAACCCAACAACTATATTTTGTGGCGGGGTCTATCTATAACACCCTACTACCAATCATATTAGACATGTTGCATCATTTGAGACTAAAACCATGTGCTAATGTAAAGAAATAGTGCAAAAGACCAAGATCTTTATTGAGATCAAGATTTAGCCATTGAAAGGATCTAATCAGCCTAGAGGGGGGTGAATAGGTGATTATTGACAATCTGAAACTTCACAAACTAGAAAATGTAGTTAGACAACAACCGGTGTTACCGGTTTGTTTGGGTAGGTACTACCGGGTGTGATACACCGGTACTACCGACACAAACAAACGACACTACCGGGATCCTAAGGATGAACTACAAATCCAATGTAAGTGAGCTATGAATGTAAAACAAGTATGAACCCCACTTCCCTACGAATGATACACAGCGATTCTAGCCTTACCAAGCCTTGGTTGCTTACCACGGTGTGGATCGAGCCTTCTCAACCTAAGAAAGAGATAGGGAGAGGAAGAACACGAAGAACACAAGTAATATGCAAAGTAGAGACAACAACAAGCACACGGGACACGGCGATTTATCCCGAGGTTCGACCAATCCACTAAGGAGTGCCTACGTCCTCGTTGTTGAGGTGACCACAAAGGTCGGAGTCTATTTCACCTCCTAGCCTCACTCAAGCAACCACAAAGGCTACTAGAGTTTCTCCACTAGAAATCACAGGGGTAATACAAATGCTTCGGGGAGCCCTCACAAGTGAATCAATACGGGCTACCACGAAGAACACCTAACCGGCTAGAGCTCAAAGAGCTCAAGAGTAAAAGACACAAATCAAGCCGGCTAAATGGAAACCAAGTGCTCAAGTCGTAGATTGAAGCTTCCCGCTCTCTAATCTCACTTCCCTAGCTCAAATCTTGCAAGGGAATGAATCTAGGAGCAAAGGGGGAGAGAGAGGGGAGTAGTCAATGCTTGGAGAAGGCTTTGTCTGAAAGTAGGTCACAATGAATGAGTGGAATGAGTGGGTCACCGTCAAAAGTCAAGTGGAGGGCTATAAATAGTCCCTCAGTCCCGAGGCTGGTCGGTAGTACCGACCACCCATGGTCGGTAGTACCGACCAGTCACTAACGGTCACTCAGATCTGAATCTGACCTAAAGTCAACTACCGCCCGCGGGGCGGTACCACCGAGGGGCGGTAGTACCGGCCCTATGGCGGTACTACCGCCAGGCCAAAACGGCCGCAAACAGAGAGCTCCGCAGAAAGGGACTCAGTCCCTCGGTTACTACCGACCAGGGTCGGTACCACCGAGGGTCGGTAGTACCGGCCCTATGGCGGTACTACCGCCAAGTCAAAAACGAGTCAGCACAGAGAGCCCTGCAAAACTTGGTTACTACCGGCTTGGGTCGGTACCACCGGGGGCGGTAGTACCGGCCCTATGGCGGTACTACCGCCAGGCCATTTTTGATCAACACAGAGAGCTTCGCAAATCTGCCTTTCTACCGACCAGGGTCGGTACCACCGAGGGTCGGTAGTACCGGCCCTATAGCGGTACTACCGCCAAGTCATTTTGAATCTACACAGAGAAGGTTGCAAAACTGACTTGCTACCGGCCAGGGTCGGTACCACCAGGGGCGGTAGTATCAGCCCTATAGCGGTACTACCGCTAGGCCAAATTCGACCCAACACAGAGAGGTTGTTTTGAGCACAGCGCGGTGAAGCCACGGGCGGTACTACCGCCCGCACAGAAAACTCTCCATGTGTCCGTGTTTGTGCGGTGTCTCTCAAGCAAACTATAGTTAGTCGATTTGAGCATTTTTCTCCACATCTAGCCAACATAATTTGTGACCCTCTTGATAGTCCGGCTTACCTATAACTCAAGTTTAAAATTGAAATTTTAAACTACCACTTGAGCTAGGCATCTTTTATGTCCAAATGTATCCAAACGTGCTTTGTTCACGAGATCTCAACATTTCAAATCTTTCTAGGACTAACACCTGCATACATACTTTTATAAACCGGTTAGTCCCTAATTTGATTGTCATTAATTAGCCAAAACCCACATTGGGGGCGAATGCACTTTCAGCCATGTTTAGAGAGTGAGTTTTGAGTTCCTTGTTAGCTAGGCATTGCCTATGAAAATCCCAAGATCACTATGGCGGTGTAGGTTTGGGAAGTTTGTATCCCCCCATCGTTGAGTAATTGACTTGATCTTTATGGCCGCTAGAGGGAGGATTTTGGTTTAAAGAGACTCGGGACATAATGGTGTCTCCAACAAAACGTAGGCACACCTTATTAGTGTGGCCAAACCACAAGATACATCTTCCGTCTCTCCGTTGTGAATTTGGATTTAGCCCCTAGTGGTCTCACTACTACTTGTTTCTTATGTAATCTTGTGCTTATAGGTAACCAAGGTGGTGAAGTTGATTAAGAATATCCACTAATTCACCTTTTGTAACATGTAGTGATCAGTGAGTGTTGTGGTGATAGGGTTCAATTCTTGCAAAATGATACCTCAGTGTTGGTCAATTTTCTTCCACCAAGTGAGCAACAAGTTGCTACTTTTTATTGTCGAAGTTTTTAAAATTTGTAGGAGTGCTTATTCATACCCCCACCTTCCTCTAGATGACATTTTACAAATCAAGATCCTTTCAAATATAACCCTAAATGGCTATGATACGTGGGGCCGATCGCGAATGCCTTGAAGTGATTCGATTTTCATGTCACGGCTTCCCTCAAATATTAATATGTGTTGTTGGACAAAGAGAAACATTTGTTGGTAATGTTGGAGGTCAGAATACATATAAGCTGCTTTGGAGGTCATAACACATATAAGTTGTGTTTGCACGTTGAAGTTGTGACTGAAGTTAGTGTTGGACACTAGAGGCCTATACCTTACATCAAAGAAATGATGTTCAAGAAAAATATGGATGCCCGAAAAATGATGATCAAGCTCAAGTAGATGAAACGCCTTTGTTTGGGCTGATCAACCCTTGGTTGACCATCGCCCCCTACACACTATCTTAAGCCAACATGTTCTAGATGTACTCCACCCATGCATGTGTATGGTTACATGCATTTAGGGATCTTTTATGCATATTTTTGTGTTCGTATTGTAATCTATTTAATCGAGTTACTTGGTCTTTTCCGATACATACATTATCCATACATCTAGTTGCTATATGTAGTAAGGGTAGATGCAATCGTGGTTGCGTTGCGATTCTTACGGATACATCATAGAAGTGTGGGGGAAGGAGAAGGCTAGTTATCATAGGCAGGGGTGTTGGTGAGAGAGAGAGAGAGAGAGAGTATGTTCAAAGTTGATTAATTCTTTTTATATAATTCAAGTTGATCTTTGCTATGCAACAGACTTTTAGTCTGTGGAACTGATTTTATCTTTGATAGAAACTCTAGATTATTCTCACCCTACATTTGTTTCCCCTTCTTTTCACTCATACTAGGGAAAACAAAACTCGACCCTAGCTTTTACCAATAGTAAAAGTTAGAACCAACAAAACAGATGTGCTTTTTTAATATAAACTTATGAATATTCTCTGGGAAAAGCAAAAAAGTGGAATGTGTGCTCAGTAAATTATATTCATCTAATTCATTTGCATAGAGGTTACGATATAACCATATTCACTAACCAATGATGATCAACCAACACAAGATTGGTGACAAAAGCTATCCTCTATGGCATCATCATTTGACTTACTACCACACTACATGTAATAAAACTACTACAGTTGCTGGGTCCATAGCTCAGAGCAACACTAACTGGTGGTCAAACCAAGAAACTATGCAATAGTGGCCTACCACAATCAGTTTGTAGTAAGAAACAGCTCAGCTACATTAATTAGAGTCATCAGTTTTGCTACAAAGTGAATTTTATATTGGACTACGCAATAGAGATATAGAAGACTGATTTTGCCATAGCACAGTCATCAACTAACTTAATAATTGGGATGATAAAACTGGGTCAAGTTAAGAAACCGGGTGAAGCATCAATATGAGTCTTCTGTAGCAACACAGCTAGTTAGTCACCACTAGTCTGATCTACTACTCACCTAAATTACCCATCCCATATCATGAGAATTCTAACTGCTTGTAGCTGGGGTTCCTTCCCATGATCTACTGCTCTGTACAGCTAAGATGATACATTCTTAATCCCTCCCTAGCTTGGTGCAAGGAACATATATTTGGTTTACACTTTGTAGACTATCGAATGAATACAATTGTATTCTCCAACCATTGTTGATTTTGAAAAAATCTAGCCAGCGCACATGAATGCGAGGAATGAACTTGTTGTATGGTAGACAAAAATCAAGGTTCAGGTTCATATTCGATCATGCTTGCATGATGCACTATGAAATGACAATGTAATTAATATTTTTTTAAGAAAAAGTGAACACAGTTCTATACCTCCACTACTAGAGAACAGGCCTTTGGACGATCTTTCAATTGAGCTTTAGCCTCGGCAAAAAATTGCGTCCGGGGCTAAAGACCTTTAGTCCCGGTTGATAACACCAACCGGGGCTAAAGGTGAATCTTTAGTCCCGGTTGGTATTATCAACCCGGACTAAAGGTCCTGAACCTTTAGTCCCGGTTGGTAATACCAACCGGGGCTAAAGGGTGAACCTTTAGCCCCGGTTGGTGTTACCAACCGGGACTAAAGGTCCTTTTAGCCCCGGTTGGTGTTACCAACCGGGGCTAAAGGCCCTTCCCGAGTGGATTCAAAAGGAAAACATCCAGAACTACATCACGTGGGTTGTGTAGCTCAGTTGGTAAGCGTGCCTGAGGCGAGAGGTGCTAAGTTCGAATCTCACAAATGCACATTTATTTTTCCTCGTGGGAGCCTTTAGCCCCGGTTGGGAAGGCCCCGGGACTAAAGGTTGGGACCTTTAGTCCCGGATTGCTAGCCCCGGTTGGGAAACCGGGGCTAAAGCCCCTTCCCAACCGGGGCTAAAGGCCGATTCTCTAGTAGTGCTCTGAGACTGCCGGCCCACACAACCAATTCTTTCAAAGTTTTCACCTTATTGATCGTTAATCAAAGTCTATCATTTCTTCTTCGACCATTCTTGACACAAAGATATCGGAGCAATTAATATGATGTTTCTAGATAATTTTAGGAATAACTAATATAATATAAATGTATATTAGAGTTGAGCAGTACTCAAGTTGGTGATCAAGTAATAGGAGACATGCCTTACCACTCATATAAATGTATTGTGAGTCATGTTTGTATGATTTCACGGTTAGGCTAAGCTACATTGGGACCCTTCTGTTTTGAGATTTAAGCAGGTGTACTCTCATCTTACATATTCACGATCAATTTAAGACAGAATTGATGCCATACCACATCACAATTTATTCTTTTGGATTATGATTCTTTTCGAACTGTATATGCATTTTTTTTGGGTGCAGTTCAGTCAGTAGGCTAAAATAACAGCAATAGAACTAAGATGGACAAGCTTCTACTCGCAGTCATAAAAGGCAAATTATAGACACAAGTATATCAGTATATGCAACTGCATGCTACTTTACATACAGTTCTATTGGTCATCATATGTTGCTGGTTTGCAGATATGTGCATGTGAAACATGCAGCATCTTATATACTACTACCATGGACAAAAATAAGAAAAAAAATGCAAATTTATAAAGTGAATAAGAGTCCATTTATAAAAAAAATCAATGAAGTGTATAAGAGTGCATGTAGGGATACTATAGCACTTTTTCGTCTCTAATGACAAGAACCTGCCTTTCTTTCATGGTCTTAAATTCAGATCTTAATATTCTAATAAGACAACCAGTTCCATACAGTACACACTTGCAACTGCACACAAACTACTGTTGTGCATGCATTCTCATGCATATAATGGTTTCATTGTCTGCAAATACCGTGTATATCCTCTCCTTATTTTTAGTGGAGAGAGGCAATACATCAGATGGTGCTCCACTAGGCAGCACACGGATGCTAGAATTATCTAAATTTCATAAGACACGGTGGTTAGCGAAAATAAGACCAACCAAACTGTATATTCTACAAATCCACACCTCATTTTAACGAAAGAGGTAGCCTGAGATGACAGTACCTGAAAGCAGGCAATCCATTCGATCTGTGTACTCAACGACAGATGCTAATAACAAATGGGCTTATCTCATGAAATGGTCTTTTATTTTGCACTCAAATAACTTAATTTGCAGCTATTTTTTGGGTAACGCGTGAACTTTTAAACGAAATATTGCAACAAATCAACATCCAAAGCTCCAACACAACTTCGTCCATATCCACATTCAATGAACACATGCGACCACTGTAACAAGCTACTACAATCTATTAATTTATATTGAACCACAGAAGAACTTTATATATCCTCAGAGATAGCATATATTAGAGCTCAGTTGACTAGCAGAGAGGAAAGATCTGTGCAAGCATACCTTTGGTCAAGTAAAATTTGCAAATGATGTTTGTTCCCCATTAATTCATGATGCTGAAATCCATATCCTGGGAAAGAAGACGACGACGATGGAAGCAGCAACAACACAAGAGTCACTGAGGATTGAAGAATAGGAGAATAGCCATGGACCACAAGAAATGCATTGTGAATAGGTAGGTCAGTGTGAAGCCATGAAACCAATGAACAAAAGGGCAGTGACTCTTACCAACAACCCTCTTCAGTAAGGAGCATGCAGCAGCGTTCTCTCTACCCCGCCTGCGTGTACGTGTATCTGAGAGGTCGAGGAAGAGAGACGAGGATATGAGATAGAGAGAAGAGATGAAAATTCATGTAAACAATGAATGAAAAGACCAGATGTGTGTGTGCGGTGTGCCTGTGTGTGTATAGAGAGAGAAGAAGAAGAAGAAGACGAAGAAGCTATAAGGTACTCATTCAGTCCTACATACCTTAGATGCAAACCAGATCTGGCAAAAGCAAGGCGAGTCCAGGGTCTTTGCCAAATTTGGGTCATCACATGGTGCCCTCCACGCTCCATTTTTGAGCCAACAGGAGCTTATTAGCACCGGCATCCACCACCTGGCCGGATCGCCGGCCGCATCAGGAGAACCTAGCAAGAACTCGAGACCAAGAAGAAGAAGCCGAGCAAGCAAGCAAGAGCAGAAACAGCGCGAGCTAGAATAATGGCTACAGTGTCCAAAGATGAGCTGCACCAGCATACTGTATGAGAAAGAGAAGAAGGAGAGAGGAGAGTGATGATGCAGTCTTTGTTCTGTTAAATCCTTACAGTGCCGCAGTGTACTGTCAGCATGTCCTGATTCAGCTCCCAAGGTGTTGAGATGAGGCCGGATGAGGCAGCACAGCAGCAAGATCGACCGGATCGAGAGGAGAAAATCTTTGCATCGGTAGCATGCAAGCAGAAAATAAACGGCAAATAAAACTAGTAGTACCAAGCAATCATTTTTCAGTGTACCGCAAAACCTACCACATCTCCTTCATTCCTGGGAAGTTGTTTTTCCAGTGTACTGCGAGAGAGAGAGAGACACCTACCACAAGCTCCAGCTCCTTCAATTCCTGCGAGACAGAGAGGTGTGGTGGTGGCTAGAAGTGGAAGCAAAGTACAGTACTAGTACTACTCTTGGCTTGGCTGCTCCATGGGCGTCCGGCCGGCCTCATCCTCTTCCTCGGTAGTAGCCCCCGGCCGACAGCCTGACCGAAAGGAATCAAATTTGAGAGCAAAAAATAAGGGAAATCTATGCGTATCTCTAGAAGATAATGAGGTGACATGTCCTTGGTGCCTGCAAAAGCCGTCGTCCCCTCGCAGTCGCAGCATGCGTGTCGTCCTCGTCCGTCGTCCATCTCTGCGCCGCGACTGCGCGGGCACAGTTTCCACCGCGCGCACCCGCGTGCCAATTCCTCCTCGCGCTTCCAGTATCGGTCACCGGTGGCGTCTGCCGCCCCACTAGCACCAGTAGCCACTAGGAAGGCAGCAAGAGCAGCTGCTGCTGCGCCGATCAGAGCAAGCAAGGGAGGTAGCTAGCCTAGAGTCACCCAGCGCGCGCACACAAACACACACACACACAGCCACAGCCGGCGTCGGCCCAGGACGAGAGAGAGGCTGACAGAAAGAGAAGCGAGCACGCGGCGGGGACGGCATGCGCTCCATGCCGGCCGCCGCGCCGGGTGCTCGCTCTCTTCTGTCAATCTCTTCAGGGCCTAATCGAATCGTCGACCGCTGCAACTAATACATACGTACAGGAGCGATAAACACACAATCAAACACATGGAGCACGCAGTTCGTCTTGCATAGGAGACGGAGGAGAATCCAGCGGCCGTTCTTCTTGGAATTGGATCCGGCCGGTGAGCGGCGGCGGCGGCGGCCGTACTTGGAGCAGGAGGAGGGAACTAGGAGTAGCTAGTAGAACGGAACGGAGAGAGTGGGTGTGGGTGATAGGCCTGCCAGAGCTGATGGGAGCTTAAGGGCAGCTAATAATACGCCGAGCTTGAAGTGGGGTGGGTATTTATTAAGCACGATGGCTGGACCAGCAGGAGATTGGATTGGAGCAGTGCTTTGGCTTTGGCCGGGGCATGGGCATGCAGGGCCTGTTTGGAACGCAGGAATTTCACAGGAATGACGCAGGAATTTCACAGAAAAAACGTAGGAACGGGTAAAAAATCCCGCGTTCCAAACAGGCCCGCAGTGGACGGCGAGCTAGCTAATCAATCTGCCTACCAGAGGAGCAGTAACAAACGTACTACACGAAACACCATCCATCCATTGATCCGTCCCCCCGAGCACAGAAAGCCGCCAGCAGCCAGTGCTCCAAGGACGGCGAGGGGGGGCAGGGGCATCGTCCTCTCTCCCCCTGAGCTGATGACGTTTCGGCCGTTGGTTTTGCCTGCCCGTCGCTTGTGGCATCGGACTGCGTTCTTGCGGCACGTCGGCCTCGGGTCATGTCGTTGTTCTCGTTTACGGCAGAGCCGCAATGGCTAGGCCTTGTTTGTTTAGTTGCTCCCCAATTTTGTAAAATTGGTAAGATTCCCCGTCACATCAATCTTTAAATATATGCATGAAAAATTAAATGTAGGTAAAAAAAATAACTAATTGTACTTTTAGTATGTACATGTCGAGACGAATCTTTGGAGTCTACGTTGTCCATATTTGGACAAAGTTTGTCAAATAACAACGAAAACGCTATAGGAAATTTTTTTGCAAAATTTAGATGCACCCATTTTGCAAAATTTTTTAGGGTAGCATTTTCATTGTTATTTGACAAAATTTGTCCAAATATGGATCAACTAGACTCAAAAGATTCGTCTCAACATGAACATACTAAAAGTACAATTAATTTTTTTTTATCATCAATGTTTGGACGCATGCATGGAGCATTAAATATAGGTAAAAAAAATAACTAATTGTACTTTTCGTACGTACATGTCGAGACGAATCTTTAGAGTCTACGTAGTCCATATTTGGACAAAGTTTGTCAAATAACAACGAAAACGTTACAGTAAATTTTTTGCAAAATTATGCAACTAAACACACCCTTAATAATAGAAGAGACAAAAATAGTTTTTTTTATCAAAATTTAGACTTATACACATATTTTAAGATTACGTGAGAGTGTTATATAAACCAAATCACACTATAAATTATTATTAAAAATTAACTCTATTGAAAATGTTAGTTTAAAGCTAGCAATTAGCTCATACCTCTATAATTTTATCCTCAGTGGCAGTGTCGTAAGCTGCTTGTAACTTGTCGCCATTGGACTTTTCAATAACTCAACGTCACCGTTTGTGCAAAGAGAGCATTTGTAACGTGTTACTCACTACTACAGAAACATGCCTTTAACCCCGGTCGGCAAGGGCCTTTAGCCCCGGTTGCCGAGCCGGGACTACGCTTCCGGGACTAAAGCCCCCCCTTTAGTCCTGGCTCCGGCCAACGGGCTAAAGCCCACCCTTTAGTCCCGGCTGGTATTACCAGCCGGGACTAAAGGGTCCCCTGGTTTTTTTCTTTTTATTTTCATTTCAGTTCTGTTTTCAATTTTGTTTATTTATTTAATAGGTTTTCCAATATATATTCTTTGCTGCTAATATATTAGCAACATAACACAATAAGCTTATTGCATGCATATATAATTGAACTATAGAACTATATATATATATATATATATAAATATATATGTACATAAAATTACAAGCAATAATACATCTAGAAGTTGTCCAAATATATATCTACACAAGTTGTACTCCAAAGTTAGTACTGTAAACCTATTACAAGTTGTACTCCATCTAAAGATCTACAGGGCATACAAATGATCATCATTGTTTGGAATCAACTTCTCGTTGGTATTATAGTAGAACTCGCCCTTTGGATTGATGACTTGTTCCCGAAGAAATCCTGCTATTGTCTCTTGTATTGCTTTCAATTGGCCTTGTAGCATCACTTTTTGCTTCAACCAGTCAGTCTTCAATTGGAATTAAAGAAGATATTAGTTATATCTATATTATCAATATTAAGTCTATAAAAAATGAAAAGAAACAGGTTACGTACTTTGATGATTTCTTCAGGAATTCTATTTGATTCTATCATCATATACTCGCAAACATAGAATCCGCATAAGTTGTTGCTCTGTTCTTGTCTCAAAATCCACTGTAGAATGAAAAGATTCAACTCGTAATAAAGATATGATATATGACATGATATAATAAACATACACGTACATTGACGAAGGTGTAAACTTACTGGTAGTCGTGGCTTTATTGTAAGTGGGGCCTTACACTGACTCATATGTTCCCGAGCAATGAATTTTTCCCAAACCCTAATCCGGCCAATGAAACATTAATAGTGGATCATTATTTAATTAGTATACATATACAAGCTTAGTCTATACTATAAGCATGCAAGGTAGGGATCGAAAATTACCTTTGGAGGATGTCTATTATATCTTGGTAATCTGCTTGTGGTTTGCTCAACGAGTCATAGATTAACACATTGCTTTGTTTGAGATCGATGACCATCAATATCCAGTGATAGTTGTTCATACACATGATTCATATATATATATTAGGGTTAAGTAAAATAAAATGTGCACATACTTATTATGAACTATATATGTCTCACGCACTTAAAGTTGTATGGGAAGAGAATTCTTTCTCTATCTTTTTGGTTCATGAAGAACCTCATGAGATTCGTACACGACTCATCGCTCCAAGTCGCTGAAGGGTTTGGAGCCTTGAAAACAACATATGGATCAACAAACCCAATAGAATTGTCGTGTTTATCTCTGAGCTGAGTCATCTGATACCTGCAAAATATCGAGTCGATCCACAAGTATGTGTGTAAGAATACTACTATATACACATACTAGAGAGTTCAATGAAAACTATAAAAGAAACACTTACAAACAGTAGCAGCTAAGGAGCGATTTGTCCAGTGCGTCCATATGACATAGCTGGTGTAATTCCTCCATCTGGACTAAGATTAGGTCATCGCCACGGAAGTAGTGATGGTTCCGAATTCGGACAGAAATCCAATTGACATCACCGTCTTTAGAAGCCTTCATGCACCATTTGTTGATTGCAAACATCTGCGTACCAAGTACATGTAAGTGATTGGGGTTCATTAGACTCCTGCCCGGTGCAAAATTTCTCCTCCATTCATCAACTACTTCCGCTCGTGGAAACTCCAGCCCAGTAGCAATATTTTTTAATGGTGTCGTACGGGAGACCGCTATCAATAAAAAAATTGTCCATTGAGTCCATCTCAGACAAAGTGGTCTCTCCAGATTTCCTCTGTACTCTGCCCATGTTTGAACCATACTGATTTTGCACAACTAACGGGGACAAAAGTCTTGATGTTTCCCTGAGCTGTGGAACACCCTTTCCCACTTTCTTCTTGCTGGATTGTTGTTCTTTTGCGGACTTCATAAGAGAGCGTTCGTAATCTGATTTTCGCGGAGCCTTTCGGGCTTCACGCATCTTGATTTGATACCATGTTGGTCGACCCTTTTCCTTAACTCCTGCGGGTTTAACAAGAGGTAAGGCTTCTCCGAGTTCCTCTTCGCTTTAGCAGCGGCGTCACATTCCTCTAAAAAATTCCGCACATCTTTTTTCACTGAAATTTCTAACTCCTCATCAGTCTTTTCATAAGCTAATTTCTCTTGGGCTTTTTTTCCTGATGCAGGAGCCTTCTTCTTTGGAGGTGGGGCCTTTGTTTCTGTGGCGGCGGACCGCTTCTTAGGGCCGCACGGTGGAGGCAGCAGTGTTGGAGCCCGCGGTGGAGGTTGGGCGTTGGAGCCCGCGGTGGAGGAGATGGTGGACCCGGTGGCGGTGTTGGAGCCCGCGGTGGAGGTTGTGGCGTTGGAGCCCGCGGTGGGAGGAGATGGTGGGGCTGGTGGCGGTGTTGGAGCCCGCGGTGGAACACATATTTGTTAGGTTAAAAAAACATATATATGATTTTTCCTTTTTCTATAAATAATATCTATTCATATTCATTATTTTGTATATATCTATTTCTAGAAAAGAAGAAATGAAAAAGTTAAATAGAAAATAATCTATAAATATATATATATCTATTTATATTTATTTTATATATATCACTTTCTATTTCTAAATACATATATATTTAGTTTCTATATATATCTATTTATATATCACTTTCTATATTTAGTTTCTAGATATATATTTCTTTTTCATTTCTTTTTTTACACTCTCACACACCCACTGTTGGACACTGCTACACACCGCACACCACGCACACTGCACACACGCACACACACGCACAGGCCGTACGGCAGCGGCCGGAGGACGGCGGCGAGGACGACGCTGTACGGCGGCGGAGGGCAGTGAGGCCGAGGAGGACGGCGGCGCGGAGCTCGACGACGAGGAGGACGGCGGCGCGGACAGAGGGCTCGACGGCGAGGTGAGGAGGGGGGGCGGCGGCGCGGGGCAAACGTCGATTTGGCCGGGAAGATTGGAGGGCACTGTGCCCTGTGCCCTCTACTTGTTCACATGATGAGCTAAAATTGACTCATGAGGAACTATGTGTTGCTCATGATAACTTGGTAAAAGACCATGCTTTTCTCACTAAGAAGCTTTCTAATGTAGAAACTAAAACTAGTGAGAGCTCATCACATGGGTCAAATGATCTATTGCAAAACGTTGCTAACCCATGTGATGTAGGCAAGAAGCATATATCCACCTCTTGTGAAGATTTTATTATCTATGCCATGTTCTTCACATATAGATGCTTGTTCTACTTCCTTGTCTTGTGAGACTAACATTTTGAAGGAGAACAATGAGCTCAAAAGTGAAGTGAAGAACTTGAGCAACAAGTTAGAGAGGTGGTGTAGATCAAAGGTCACCCATGAGCACATGATGAAGAATCAAAGAAGCTATGGTGACAAGAGTGGCATTGGCTTCAACAAGAGCAATGTCAAAGGCAAGAGATGGGGCAAGAGAAGATATGAAAGAGAAATGAAGAAGCAAGAACAAGAAAAGCTATCTCATTTCATGTGCTATCAATGCCATGAGATGGGACATCTTGCAAAAGCTTGCCCCAACAAAAAGAAGCCCCAAGATAAAATCAAGATCAACCATGAAGATGGTGATATGGGGAAGAACAACAAGGGGAGGTAGAAGATCAAGATCAACACAAGACCTCGCCCAAGTCAGGTGCTACAAATGTGATGAGTTGGGCCACCTAGCTTCGGGTTGTCCAAACAAGCTTGAGGAGAAGGCTCAAGCAAACAAGAAAAAGCAAGGCAATGAGAAGCAACACATGAGCAAGGAAGAGAAGGCTCAATCAAGAAGAAATTGCTACTCATGCCGGGAAAGGGGACACATGGCTCATTCATGTCCCCTAGGTAACATTCCTAAGCCTATTTCAATTGCTAATGATTCTTTGCTTAGGAAGGATGATAATGGTACCTCTAAGACTACCATTACAACTCATCCCACTATTCATACTAAGGCTATGCCAAAGTATGTTGCACCTAACTTGAGAGGACCCAAACAAGTTGGGTACCATCAACTAGTGGATGAATGTGTGTAGGTACCATGGCATTGGAGACTTGATTCAATTTGTTCTATGTTGATCATCATGTGATTGAATCAAGTAATGAAGCTTAGTGCAAATCCATCCCAATGCCAAGACAAAAGAGTGAAGTCCAAGTGCTACAACATACAAGTGCAAAAGATCAATTGTGGTGGTAAAATGGAATATTTGAAGGCTTGCAATCAATTTAGTTGAAACTTGCTTTTGGATGATCATGAGCTACTAAGGTATATCTCTAGTTGATCATGTTATTTTAGATGCATATGAGATGATTGAATCGGATATATATGCATATGTTGCTTGCTATAAGATGATTGAATGGATTTGATGCTTAGTGATCAAAATTGAGTTAGTTTGAATGGATATGTTCATGAGACTTATTTTAGTAAGTGATTTGAATGGATATATGTCTTGTGAGAGTATTCAAACATGTTAGCTCAAGTTTGATTCAAATTGGTAGAGTATAGCTCAATTGCTCCAAGTTGTCAAAAATCTAAATCAGAGCTAGCTGTGATAATAGCCATGTTTGAATGATCAAATCTATTTGGATTGGCTTGAAATTTGGTACACATGTTCTACACTTATGATATTAGTTGCTGTGCAAAATTCATGATTATTGGATAAGATGTACTTTGGTTTTGGAGTAGATCTTGTCAACTATAGTGCAGCAGTTTTCAGCATGTAGTACTATGGAAAGAATTGAAATCTGGTAGCAATCTAGAAAGCCAATGAAGCTAAAATTTTTATGGCTGCTAGAACACTTAGAGAGGCACATCTCCACCAAATTTCATAGTCATTGGACTTATATTTTGGGAGATATGCATGTTTCTTTGAGAAGGACAGAATCTGCCAGAAAAGTGACAATTATTGGATAATCTAGAGTCACTTTGATTGAAAGGCCCTCAAGTTGGAATCATGTTTATAAGTGTTTGAGGGACCTATGTTTGGTTTTGAGATGAGCTAGAAGTATGACAAATATGAGTACAAGTTCATTTGATTGAAGAGTGTTTTGGCCACATTTGGTACTCAAATTGAAGATCAAGACCAACATCAAGATGAAGAGAAAGATCAAGTCCTATTATCAATTGAAGATCATTTGGAAGAAAGAAAAGGACTCAAAGAAGGAAGAGTTGAACTCAGGCAACCTTGCAAGAAGCTTCCATCATGATGAGTTCTCCATTGGATCAATCAAACAAAGGCATTTTGAGTAAGGATCAAGGATGTTCTTTGGAGAGAGGTCACTTCTCCCTTATGTAGGGGCTTGCCGCCTTTTGTAGGTTAACCAAGTGTGGTACTTGGAAGGCTAATATGGAAGTGGTGATTCAAAGGATATTTGAGATGCTTAGTTGAAGCAATGAAAGGATTGACCAAGCAAAGCAAGCAACATCCAAGATAGAAAAGCAAATCTTGCCAACTCAAGTGGTATTTATATGCAAGCAAAGGTCAAATGAAGAAGCAAGCCAACCACAACAAGATAGTGCACTTGATCATATGGGTGAAGATTTGATTCTTTCAATTGGTATCTATTGGTCTTCACCATGGACTTCACATTGCTATTTTCGGAGTTGGAATCAAATGACTAACCTCTACTCCAAGATAGCAAGGTATCATTGTTTGTCATATGCATTCATACTATGCTTAGGACTTGATTAGAGCATATAGACATCCTTGTGATACTATCTAGGAGCATCCATGAAAATCAAATGTTTTGATGCTTATATGATGCCACTATTGCTTCTATGCTTTACATGATCTAGTGGTAACATATAACATGTTTATGGGCTTGCAATCCTAGTGTTTAATCTAGAGAATGAGCAATGGAACATTTAACCAACGTGAGTAAGATAACCATTGCAAAAATGTGTGAAGAAGCTGCTGATGCCGCGCCGCCCTGGTCGTGCCGGGACTGCAGCTCGCGGTACCACTCCCCGAAGGTGGCTCGACGAGGTGGCTCGACGGCTCGCGAGAGGCCGCGGTCGACGTGCGCGGGGTAGACGATCTCCAGGTCGGTGGTGGCTCGTAGGAGTACGCCCGGACGCTCCTCCCGCTCTGCGGTCGCCTGGTCCTGACGGCGCTCGTTGAGGCGTTGGGCGTAAACAGCCGCAGAGTTGCTGAGGTCAAACGGAACCGCTGGCGTCGGGCGCGGTACACCCCGTGCGGGAGGAGGCCTGGTGGGGTCGACAGAGCACGGCTCGGGGGCCTCTGGCCAGGCCTCCCCGGTCCGTGCGCGTGACGAACGCGAACTCGCTGGGGAGTGCGCACGCGCCCTGGAAGTCTCCGGCCGCGCGCCGGGCAGGTTTCCCCTCGGGGACTCTGCGTCAGCCGCGGGAAGTGGGAGTGCGCCGCGGGCACCGCCCGTGCCCGGCGTCGATGGTGACGACGGCGCCGCTCGCGAGGTGGCGACGCGTGGTGGTGCGGGCGGCGCGCCACGCCCCCCGCGCGGGTGGCGTGACACGCCCTCCGCTCGGGCTCTCCGTGGAGAGCAGGGTCAGCTCGTTGTCGTTGCCGGTGGCCAGGAACTCGAGGCTCCCGAACCAGACGACGTCACCACCGCCAGAACGAAGGAGGGTACGAAGCATCCGAAAACACGAGAAATCGATCTCGGACACGCGAAGTGCCCCTACCTGGCGCGCCAACTGTCGGTGTTTCGAACCCGGGGGTATGACACCAACGAGTAATATGATCGCGTGCTCTCTTCCTGGATGGTGATGCAAGATGACACAAGGATTTATCCTGGTTCGGGCAAAGAAGGCCCTACGTCCAGCGGGGGAGGAGATTCTTGTATTACTTGCACCTAAGTGCTTGTACAGGGGCGAATACAAGCTCAGTGAGCGTGGACCGAGTCCGGACTCGTGTATGTGTGTGTGTGGACTCGTGTGTTGTCCCTCCCTGCGCGAAGGGCCCTGGCGTCCCCTTTTATAGATCAAGAGGAGCCAGGGTTTACACAGGATTGACATGTACAGCGCTCGGTATGGCGAAGGGCAGGAACTCTGTCTTGTCGAAGCCACTGTAGCCAACGTGGGTGTTGCTGTTGAGGCGTCCTTGATGCGTGGCCTCCATCCTGGGCGCGGACGTGGAGGCGTGGCGACGTGGAAGCCGTACAGCACCCATCCCGGCACGTGCAGGACACGCGGGGTCCCTTCGGGTCTTGGGGTACCTGTCCTCCAATAGCGTGAAAGTAGCCAGGGCTCGAGGGCTCAGAGCCGGCCTCGAGGTGGCGCCTGCGGGGGTTCGAGTCCCCGCAGGTATGGGCAAGTCCCGGGAACCCGATTGAGCAGCAGGTATCCGGGCCTCGAGACGTGGCTTGGACGTGCAACAGTGTAAGATATGGGTTAACAGTGCCGTACTGGTGCCTTTTTACCCATGCTTGTTGTGAAAACGAGACTTGGCTCTGCCCTGGTTCACTGTGGTACACGTCGGGTTGCAGAGGACGTGACTGGAGTAGGTGGATGCATTAAATGCGCGGTATGGGGTAGGAGCAGGAAGCTTCCTCTTCGTGGAGGCTTCGAAGGGTAGTGGAGCGCTCGCTCGAGGCCGGGCGCGGAGGGCTCGGTGAGCGGAGGTTGAGCTCCAGCTCGAGGCCTAGGGTGTGATGAGCCTCGAGGGATAGGATATCGTGCTGGAGGGGCTCGAGGTCCCCGCGTGGGGTCCCGAGGAGCGTGCGTAGCTGTAGCGGGCTCGAGGGTAGGTTACCAGGAGGCGGTCGGTAAGGTTTTGGCAAGTCTAAGCTCCCTGGCGGTGGGCCCGTTGCAGGCTCCGAGGGGTTGGTTTCTTGGAAGGTTAGCCTAGCTGGGTTTATTAATTGGTGTTCTAGGTTTAACCTATTTGTTTGCGTTGATTGGGGGTACCCCTTTGGTGTTCCCCGACAGTAGCCCCCGAGCCCTTGTTTGAGTGTTTGCACTCGAGCAGGGGCTCCCGACTGGGATCTCGAGGGTTAGCTAGTCGGATCTCGAGGGTTTGGTTGCTTTGATTCCGTGGGTGTCGTGCGAGCGACACCCGCGGGTGTAGCCCCCGAGGCCACGGGGGAGTGGTTAGGACTCCCTCGTGGGCTGTTTTGTGAGTGTGAATGTTAGTTGCGTTTTTTAGGTTCGGGGGTGTCGAGCCCCGAGTTTTTTACCCTCTTTCGTCGAGGGGTGCCAGGCTGAACCGACCGGCCGCACTTCGAGCCGTCCGGCACGCCGGTTGCCCGGCTTGTCATCCCGCGAGTCCTTTCGATCGGATGCGAGGGGGATGCCTCGTACTACCACGAGCGGGCGAGTATCGAGGTTCCCGGTGAGCTGGTAACGGGGAATCCAAGTGAGACCTCGTGCCCCGTTCGATAGGGGTCGACTGTAGCCCGGAGGCGATCTCATAAAGCATGGGTGCTCAGTCTGCAGGAGTGTCGGGTCCATTCGATAGGACCCGGTGGCTCGATGCCTCCCTCCGAGGGGATCTCACTGCATGTCGTGCTCCCCGCCTTGGATACACGTGAGGGGCCTCGAGGGCTTGGCCCTCGAGCGATGCTGCGAGTGGCGCCCCTTGGTGTCCCTGACTCGGGTGCTCGAAGCCGGCTGTCGAACCCTCTTCGAGGGCCAGCCTTCGCTGCTTCGAGACTTAGGGCCGGGGCCCGTTTTTACCTTCCTGAAGAAGCCTCCGTCGCTTGGAAACCTTCCGCCCGTTGGGCGCGCCTTTTTAGGCGAGGTAGTGGAGATCGTGGCGCTAGGGCGACTGACAAGAAGTCGGAGCGGCGGCCGTGGTGGCCCGGAGAAGTGGAGCGAATGCGGAGTTGCCGCGTGTACCTGTCGACCAGCTCGAGATGCGGTTAGGTGGGCACATTAAATGCGTGCGGTTACTTTTTCCGCCGTCGTGGGAAACCCCGCCCGCTGGGGTTTTCTCTTATAAATATCGAAAGAGGGGGAAGGGACCCTTTACTTTGCCTTTGCCTTCACCGCCGCCGTAGCCTCCGCACGCCTTCTTCCCGAGTTAGTCGATTGGGAATTTTCCGGCCGTCCGTCCGCTGCTCGGGTACGCGCCGTCATCGCCATGGCTGCCCAGACACAAGCGCTGCCGGCCGAAGACTGGAGCCCGACGAAGGTGACGCAGCGCGAGATGGACTCGTTGGTGGCCCAGGGGCTTCTTCGTCCCAACCCGGAGGAGGGACCCGCGTGGTGGGCTATCCCGTCGGCGGATCACCGGGAGCCGCACCCGCCGGAGGGGTACGTGGTGAGCTTCACGCGCTACCACCGCATGGGGCTCGGTGTTCCGCCGAGCCGCTTCATGCGGGCGTTGACCCACCACTACGAGGTGGAGCTGCAACACTTCTCCCCCAACTCAATTTCGCACGCCGCCATCTTCGCCGCGGTGTGCGAGGGGTACCTGAAGATCGAGCCGCACTGGGAGATGTTCGTTCACCTCTTCCGGGGCGAGCTCTTCATCAAGGCCTTGAAGCCCAGCGGGAGGCGGCTCGTGCGCATGGGCTCCCTCACCGTCACTGCGAGGGCTGGGACCTCGTCGGCCAATGTCCCCCGCGAATACCTCCGCTACAAGCTTTCCACCAACCAGGCTGGGTGGGACGACCACTGGTTCTACCTGCGGAATGAAGGTGGTCTCCTTCCGCAGTACACCGGCAGGGTCCTCACTCAGCGCCCGGAGAAGTGGACCTGGGGTGTCGCGGCGGACAGGCAACGCCACCTGGTTCCGCTGATGAAGATGATGAGGATGCTGGTGGACGAGAAGAATCTGACCGTTCAGGCGGTCATCTGGGCGTTCCATCAGCGAAGGGTTCTTCCGCTGGCGGACCGCCCCCTTCTTATGCACGAGATGGGGCCGAAGGCCCAGCTCGAGGCGCTAAATCGGTCGAGGATGGCCGAGGAGAGGCTGCCTCGGAGCGAGGGCGTCTCCCGGTGTCGATCACGATCCAAGGGTCGTTCGTCCCCGAGGACGCCAACCTGATCGCCATGGCACCCGACAAGGGGTGTCTTGACCTGGTAAGCCCCCCTCGAGCTAAGCTGCCCCGAGCCTCCTCCCCCTTTCTCTTTCTCCGAACCTTGTACATTCTTCTTGTGGTTTTTCTCGTCATGCTTCTTCTTCCTCGCAGGGGACGTTTACTTGTCGTGCGTCGAGGCCCCGGTGAGGGAGGACGCCGCGGATACCCAGGTGAGGCGCCTCTCTGCTCAGAAAGACAAGGAGAGCAAGGATGCCAGAAAGAAGAAAGAGAAAGACAAAAACTTGCGTCGCTCGGCTCGGGAGCAGAGGCTGGCGAGGGCTCGTCGTAACCGGCAGCCTGGAGATGGGTCCCCCGAGCTCAGCTCTTCGAGCTCGGAGGAGGAGAGTGATGATGAGGAGGAAAGTGACGACGAGGGGATGGATGCGCGTCTGAGGCGCGCGGGGGTCGTCGACGTCCGGGCTGACCGTTCCTCTGTGCAGGAGGATGTCTTGGAGGTCCCTCGGGCGAAGGGATCGCGCGGGACGCAGCCGCGGAAGGCGGTGCCGAGCCCTGCCTCGTCGGGGGCTCAAGGCCCGTTGAGCTCCGTGCCGGACGTGCCCCCGGACGCAAGGAAGCCTCGGACCCGGGGCGCCGTCGCCGCGGCACAGAAGGAGGCCACGGCCACGTCTGCCCAGGCGGGGGTCTCGAGAAGGGCCGGCCCTCGAGAAGCGGCCAACACGTCGAGAGGGACTCCGGGTCCGATCGCCGCAAGTCGCCGAGGGCGGCGTCGAGCCCGCGGAGGAGCGGGCAACATGAGGGGGCGTCGAGCCCCCGCCATGATGACCGCCGGGCGGGGAGCCATGAGCGCTCCCGGAGCTCCTCACCGCACCGTCGTCGGGAGAAGGAGACCGACGCGGGGGGACGCGACCGCCGGCACGTGCGCCGGAGCAGGTCCCGGAGCCCGCGCAAGGAAGGGCGCCACGAGGACCGCTCGAGGGGACACGGTCCCCCCCCGGACAAAAGGCAGGAGGAGAGCTCCCCACTGGGGTCGGCCACGAGACGCATCGGCGCTTTCCCCCCGTCCAAGCCACGTGGAGACGGCTCAGGGGCGTGGCTCGAGCTATGGGGGGGCTCGAAGCCCCTGAGCGGGTCCGGCGATTCGGGGAAGAGGTCCCGCCCTCACTTTGGGTGAGTAGGTCTCCTTAATTTCGTTGGTAGGGAAACTTTACCTTTTTACCTTTGGTGATATGTGCTGTTTTCTGGCTTTTCAGGGAAAGCGCCCCCGGCAGGAGATGGTCCCCGTGGCGTCCAAGCGGGCCAAGACCTCGAGTTCTGCCGAGGTCCAAGCACCTCGAGGTATGGCTCCTTCTTCCGCTGGGGAGGCCGCTTGGCTGGCGAGGGCTCGAGCGGCCATGGCTCGGGGAAACCAGATGGCCGCCGCGGATCTTGGTGAGGCCGACGCCGTCGACCACGGGGGTCGAAGCTTTTTCCTGTTTCTGACGACGTTGTTCTTCTTTTTCAGCAGGGACCACGGCTCCTGGCGCCAAGCCTGCCGCCACCGTCCGTCGCGGCACCGCATCCTCCTCTTCCTCCTCCTCAGATGGCGCCTATCGAGAGGGCCACTCCTCCCCCCGTCGCGACGACCATCTCGGGGGAGCTCCCGAGACAAGCATGGCTCCGTTGGCGTCTGGGGCTGAAGGGTCGGCGGTCCTCGAGTTCCCGGTCGACGCGAGCCGGCCCGCGGAGAAGGGGAAGGAGGGAGAGGCGTCGGTGGAGAGGGTGCCGACGGTGGAGGAGCTCCTGGACGAGCTGGAGCGGGTGCCGCCCCCGGTCGAGGGCTCAACGCTGGAGGAAGCGCTCGAGGCACCGGCCGGGGTCGACAAGACGCCGGAGGACCCGACGAGGGGGGAGAGGTTGGCGACGAGCCACCCTTCGAGCGACCCGCTACCGCTCGAGTCCCTGCCTCTACGCGAGGCCGTACCATCGCCTCGGACGAAGCAGCAGGAGGAGACGGCGGAGGTGCGGGGAGAGCCACAGCCGGTGCCGCCGGTTGGTGGTTTGCAGCTGGCGCTGCTTGAGCCGGAGGTCGAGGGCCCGCCCATCGTCGAGCTTGATCGACCGGCGTGGTCATATCCCGACGCGCCGAGCTCCTCCCGCGCCCTGATCCCCGTGGAGCGATCGGCTCGGCAGGGAACTCCGCGGGAGGCGGGGTTGATCTTCAGGGAGCTGGCCGCGCTCGTGGCGGAGGCGGAGCAGTCCTTCTCGGAGGAAGCGGAGAGGTCCGCGCAGGCGGCGGCTGCCCTCGCGAAGGCGCAGGCGCAACTCCAAGAGCTCCGTGCCGAGCTGGATCGGAACGCCCAGATGGCGAGCCGGCTCAACGCCGCACAGGCGGAGGCTCGGGCGGCTCGGGACGAGGCCGCTCAGGCAAAGGAGGAGGCCACCACCGCGCTGTCCGAGGCGGAGGCGTCGAAGAAGGATGCCGCCGATGCTCGAAGTGAGGCCGCTACCGCCGGTCCGCAGCGGAAGCGGCGAAAAAGGAGGCCGAGAGGGCCCAAGGCGAAGCCGCCACCGCCCGATCCGCAGCGGAGGCGGCGAAGAAGGAGGCCGAGGAGGCCAAGAACGGAGTCGCCACCGCCCAGGCTGTAGCGGAGGCGGCGCGGCAAGAGGTGATCCGGAAGGATCTGGCCCTTGCCGATACGGGCAAGCTGGTCGAAGGCCTCAGGGCTGAAAAGCTTGACGTGCTGTCCGAGAAGCGTAGGCTCGAGCAGCGCGTCGAGGGCCTCGCCAGCGACCTCGCCGCTCTGGGCGCGCACTGCGATGGTAATTTTCATGCCTTGTCTTTGCCTTGATTTCGAGGTTTTTGTCACGTCGCGGTCTCACTCTTTCTTGTTTGTTGCACAGAGGTCGAGAAGACCGCCGAAGAGCTTCGTGAGACGAACAGGGCCCTCGTGGATCAACTTCAAGATGAAGCCATGGTGGCGGAGCGGGCATGCGTTACCCTCGACAGGCTCGGCTCCATGTGGGGTGCCCCTCCGGTGGCCGCGGCAGAGGGCACGGTGGCTCGGGGCGACGCCCTGGTGGACGCCTTGTGCTACTTTGACGTGGCCGCGCGGGACCGCGTCCGGCACGCTCTCCACCATGGCGTCAAGCAGGCGCTCGCGGCCGTCCGCTCCGGCTTCCGCTTCCCGGTCAATGTCGTCGCCAAGGGCTTCATCGAAATCGAGGGGAAGGACGAAGAATGGAACGACCGCCGTGTCGAGAAGATCCTCGAGAAGGTGGACAAACCGGGGGCGGCGTTCGCGAAGATCTTCGAGGAAGATGTGTTGCCTCCTGACGCAGGCAGCGGTGTTGAAGGCCGCCTCCTCCTGGCCTGGACGTCGAGGTTGAGCCCGCTGCGGAAGATCTCGGGGAAGAGTACCAGACCGACGAGGAATAAGGCCTGCGTGCCAAATTTGGGCGTCGAGGCCCTTGTAAGAGATTATGTCATGACTTGTGGCTTGTCGAGGTCAACATGTGTATATATGACTTGTTTGTTTAACGAAGCCGTTTTTCTTTTCAAATTTATTCGATCGTTTCTCTTTGTCGTTAGCTCGAGTTTCTGCAGGCTTGGTCTGTGTTCCTTCGATACGCGTCACGAGTTCCTCGAGGGGAGGCGTAGGTAGGGTACCGTAGCCCGGGGGCGTAGGTGGCCGTCTACGTCGACGCCTCCCGACTCTTGGAGCTCGAGGTATTTTCGGACTTAGACGTTGCTAGTTCGCTCGAGGTACGAGTCGAGATGAGGGTCGAATTTTTTGAAAAGAAAAACGCGTTTTTTCCGGTGTCTGGGGGGAGTCCCCCCTGTCAGCCCCCGAGGGAGGCTCGACCCTGGGCAAGCAGGGTCGAGGCTACCTTAAGTTGCTAAGTAATATGAAAGACAGTGCACGAGTTTGCTCATTCATATTTAACATGTTTGTACAAAGCAACAAAATGAACAAGGCCTCGAGGCCTTTAAGGGTAGAAGCGACGTAGCTGAGATATGTTCCATGCGTTCGTCAGGATCCTGCCTTGACCGTCATAGAGCTTGTATGTTCCTGGCTTGAGCACCTCAGCTACGGTGTACGGGCCCTCCCATGGAGGGGTGAGCTTGTGGCGCCCTCGATTATCCTGCAGCCGTCGAAGCACGAGGTCCCCCACCGCCAGGTCCCTCTTGCGCACGTGCTTGTCGTGGTAGCGTCGAAGTGTTTGCTGGTAGCGCGCGGAGTTGATGAGCGCCACGTCTCGGGCCTCCTCGAGCTGGTCCTTGGCGTTGGCGAGCCTTTCATCGTTGGTTTGCTCGTTGTAGGCTCGAAGTCGAGGGGAGCCGTACTCGAGGTCCGTAGGCAAGACAGCCTCGGCGCCGTAGGTTAGGAAGAACGGAGTGAACCCGGTGGCTCGACTCGGCGTAGTCCTGAGGCCCCACAGCACCGAGGGGAGCTCTGCAGCCCACCCTTTTCCGAAGTTTTTGAGGGTCTTGAACAGCCTCGGCTTCAGCCCTGGAGTATCATGCCGTTGGCGCGCTCGACCTGCCCGTTGCATTGAGGGTACGCGACCGAGGCCCAGGTCACGCGAATGTTGTTGTCGTCGCAGAAGTTGGTGAACTTTTTGCCCGTGAATTGGGTGCGTTGTCGGTGATGATGACGTTAGGCACCCCAAACCGGTACATGATGTCGGCGATGAACTCGACAGCCTTCTCGGAGGTGGGGTCGCCTATGGGCTTGGCCTCGATCCACTTGGTGAATTTGTCGATGGCCACGAGCACATGCGTGTACTTTCCAGTTGTCGTCTTGAGGGGCCCCACGAGGTCGAGCCCCCAGACGGCAAACGGCCAAGTGATGGGATCATCTGCAGGGCGTGCGCGGGCTGGTGCGTTTGCTTGGCGTAGAACTGACACCCTTGGCAAGCTTGGACCAGGCGCTTGGCGTCTCCGATGGCGGTTGGCCAGTAGAAGCCTGCCGGAAGGCGTTCCCTACCAGGGTCCTTGGCGCTGCATGGTGGCCGCAAGCCCCCGAGTGCATGTCGTCGAGGAGCCTGCGTCCCTCCTCGAGGGGGATGCAGCGTTGAAGGATTCCTGATGGGCTTCGACGGTACAGCTCTCTTTCGTCGCCGTAGATGACGTAGGTCTTGGCCTTCCGAGCGATGCGTCGGGCCTCCGTCTTATCCTCCGGTAGCACGCCTTGCGTCAGGTAGTCGAGGAAGGGCGTCCGCCAGTCGAGGGGTCGCGATGAAGGAGAGGCGGGCGTATCAATCTGCATTGCCTCATCGGATGTCGAGGGTCGTTCTCGAGGGTGGCGTTAATGGTCGAGCCCCCGCGTCTGGCTCGAGGTGTGGCGTCGAGGGGCCACCCCCGGGCCGATTTTGACGGATGGCTCGAAAACGTCCCTCGAGAAGACATCTGGTGGAACCGTGCCGCGCGTGGACGCCAACTTTGCCAGCTCGTCTGCGGCCTCGTTGTATTTTCGAGCGATGTGGTTGAGCTCGAGGCCGTAGAACTTGTCTTCTAGCTTGCGCACTTCTCCGCAGTATGCTCCATCTTGGGATCGATGCAGCTCGAAGCCTTCATACCTGGTTGATGACGAGCTGCGAGTCCCCTCGACGTCGAGGCGTCCGGACCCCGAGCTCGAGGGCGATGCGCAGCCCATTGACGAGGGCCTCGTACTCGGCGACGTTGTTGGAGGCGGGGAAGTGCAAGCGTAGCAGGTAGCGCATGTGGACTCCGAGGGGTGAGATGAAGAGCAGGCCTGCGCCTGCCCCCGTCTTCATGAGGGATCCGTCGAAGTACATGGTCCAGAGCTCGGCTTGGATTTGCGCCGGCGGGAGCTGGGTGTCGGTCCATTCAGCAACGAAGTCTGCCAACGCTTGCGACTTGATGGCTTTTCGGGGCGTAGGTGATGGCCTCCCCCATTAGCTCGGCGGACCACTTGGCGATGCGCCCCGTGGCCTCCCGATTGTTGATGATCTCACCGAGGGGGAAGGATGACACCACCGTTACGGGATGAGCGAGGTAGTGCTGGAGCTTGCGCCTCGTGATGATGATGCCGTAGAGCAGCTTCTGGATGTGTGGGTACCGAACCTTGGCCTCGGAGAGCACCTCACTGGTGAAGTACACCGGCCGTTGGACCGGCAACGCACGACCCTCCTCGTGCCTCTCGACGACTATGACCGCGCTGACCACCTGAGTGGTTGCGGCCACATAGAGGAGAAGGGACTCGGGGGATCGTCACCCTGGGCTGGTCGTGGCGGCACGAGGATTGGCGCGGAAGTCAGCAACCCCTTCAACTTGGTTAGGGCGTCCTCGGCTTCAAGGGTCCACGCAAAGCGTTCCGTCTTCTTCAGCAAGCGGTAGAGAGGTAGCGCCTTTTCCCCTAGCCTCGAGATGAACCTACTGAGAGCAGCTAGGCAGCCTGTCACTTTCTGTACGCCCTTGAGGTCTCGAATTGGGCCCATCCTCGTGACTGCTGAGATCTTTTCGGGGTTGGCCTCGATCCCCCGTTGTGAGACAATGTAGCCAAGTAGCATGCCCCGGGGCACACCAAAGACACATTTCTCGGGGTTGAGCTTCACATTCTTGGCCCGGAGGCACTCGAACGTGGTCTCGAGATCGCTGATGAGGTTCCCGACTTTCTTGGTTTAACCACGATGTCATCGACGTAGGCCTCGACGGTTTTGCCTATGTGTTCGCCAAAGATATGCTGCATGCAACGTTGGTACGTTGCCCCGGCGTTTCGAAGGCCGAAGGGCATTGTAACGTAGCAATACATACCAAAAGGCGTGACAAAAGAGGTAGCGAGCTCGTCGGATTCTTTCATCCTAATCTGGTGGTAGCCGGAATACGCATCGAGAAATGAAAGTACTTCACACCCCGCAGTGGAATCGACAATCTGATCAATTCTAGGTAAAGGAAATGGAACTTTTGGACACGCTTTATTCAGACCAGTGTAGTCTACACACATCCGCATTTTTCCATTCTTTTTCCTAACTAGTACAGGGTTAGCTAGCCACTCTGGGTGAAATACCTCCTTGATGAACCCGGCCGCCAAAAGCTTGTGCACCTCCTCGCCGATGATCCTGCGCTTCTCCTCGTCGAAGCGGCGCAGGCGTTGCTTCACCGGTCTGGACCCGGCCTGGATCTCCAAGGCGTGCTCGGCGACTCCCCTCGGTATGCCTGGCATGTCCGAGGGCCCCACGCAAACATGTCGATGTTCGCGCGGAGAAAGTCGACGAGCACTGCTTCCTCCTATTTAGGCTCGAGGCTGGCACTGATGGCCAGCGTCTTGCCATCGGTCGAGGTTGGGTCGACGGGTATCAGCTTGGTGTGCTCTGCCGGCTCGAAGGCGCCGGCGTGACGTTTTGCTTCAGGGGCCTCTTCGGTGGCCAGGGCCGCTAGGGCTTCGAGCGAGTCGAGGTGGACGTTGGCCTCCCCACGCTCGACGCACTCCACGTCGCAGTGGTACGCGTGCTCGTAGGAGGTGTCGATGGTGATGACCCCTTTCGGCCCCGGCATCTTGAGCTTCAAGTACGTGTAGTTGGGAACCGCCATGAACTTGGCGTAGCCTGGCCGGCCGATGATGGCGTGGTAGGTCCCTTGGAATCCACCACCTCGAAGGTGAGCGTCTCCCGGCGGAAGTTAGCCGGCGTGCCAAAGCAAACGGCAGGTCGATGCGCCCGAGGGGTGAGCCTTCTTCCCTGGTACGACTCCGTGGAACCCCCCGACGCTGGGTCGGAGCTGATCCCTCGAAATCCCCAGGAGGTCGAGAGTCTCGAGGTATATGACGTTGAGGCTCGAGCCCCCATCCATCAACACCTTGGAGAACCGTACGTCGACGATGACGGGGTCGACGACGGGGTACGCCCCGGATTTACGACATGGTCCGGATGGTCGTTACGGTCGAATGTGATCGGCGCGTCGGACCAGTCGAGGTACTGGGGGGTCGTGGCGGAGTGCGAAGACCTCCCGGCGTTCCTTCTTCCTCTCCCGAGCTGAGAGCCCGACGGTTGGGCCCCCGTAGATCATGAAGCAGTCACGCACCGGGGGAAACCCGCGTCCCCGTCGTCGCGTCGTTTGTTGTCCTTGCCCTTAGGCGTGTCCTCCTTCTTGTCGTCGAGCTTGGCGTAGAAGCCCTTCAGCAGTCGGCAGTCTTTTAGCTTGTGATTCACGGGGCCCTTGTGATAAGGGCAGGGGTCCTCGAGCATCTGGTCGAAAACAGCCCCGTCAGGGGGGCCTCGAGGTTTCTTATGGTCGAGGGCGCCCATGAGCACTTCTTCATCGTCGTCGTCGTCGGCGTCGCGCTTTGCCTTTTGACCTTTGCTTTTATTCTTCTTCTTTTGTTGTTGTTGTTGTTGCGGTTCTTGGCGTCGTTGCCCTTGTTCGAGCCCTCCGGCGCGGTCACCGCCTTACCTTTGTCCGTGGAGCGGCCAAAAAATGCCCCCACTGCCTCGTCGCCTGAGGCAAAGCTGGTGACACGATCCATCAGGTCCTCGACCGTCCTGGGACGGTAGCGTCCTAGCTCATGAACTAGCTCTTGGCATATCGTGCCCGAGGAACGCTGAGATGACGTCCTCATCAGGCACGTGGGGGAGCTCGAGGCGCTGCTTCGAGAATCGCCGAGCAAAGTCGCGGAGGGGCTCGTCCGCTGCCCTGCAACGCCGTAGATCCCAGGGGTTGCCTGGGCGCACGCAAGTCCCCTTGAAATTCCCGTCGAAGACCCTGACTAGGTCGGCCCAGTCGTGGATCCGATCCGGCGGGAGCCCCTCGAGCCACCGACGGGCGGTGTCCGAGAGGTAAAGTGGGAGTTGGCGTATGATCACACGGTCGTCGCTCTTTGCTCCGCCCAGTTGGCAGCCTAGGCGGAAGTCCGAGAGCCAGAGCTTGGGCTCGACCTCCCCGTCATACTTCACGATGTTGGTCGGTGGTCGGAAGCGGTCGGGGAGGGTTGAGCTGCGGATGGCCCGGCTGAAGACTCTGGGGCCCGGGGGCTCGAGGACTTGCCGGTCCTCGTCACTGTCGTAGCGCCCCCCTCGATGGGCGCTATAGCCACGCTCTTGGGCCCCCTTGTCCTTGCGCCGGCGGTTGATGTCGTTGCGGGCGTCATTGGGGTCTCGAGGTGGCCGGTTGTCGACGATCCGTTCCCGGACTGGCCTAGCTCGAGAGGCGTCCGGCTGGTGGACGGACGTCTCGCGCTCGTTGCGGGGCGTGTCTGCTGGTTTCCCCGAGGCCGCCCGCGCGTCGCGAGGCTGAGCTCTCGCCTGCTGCACAGCGGCTGTCTCGAGGAGGTTCTTCATTTCCCCAAGCATGCGCCTGGCGTCAGGGTTGGAGACGGCGGGTAGATCACGGAGCAGCATTGCCGCCGCCACCACGTTCTGCCCGGCTCGCGGGAAACGCACCTCGGGGCGTGCTGGTGCCCCGTCCTCGAGGATCTGCCGGTGGACCTCTCGAGCGCGGGCACGAACACCGGCGCCTCGAGGCTGGGCTGGTTCCTGTGCTATAGTTTTCTCGAGTTGCAACAGGCGCTGTCGCTCCTCCTCAGCCTTGGCGATGGCCTCCCGCAGCTGCGCGAGCTGCGCCGCCCGGTCGTCACCGTGCTGAGATGGTGCAGCCGGTGTCGGGGTTCGTTCCTCCCCTGAACGCGTGATCCTCCTGCCGCAGCCACGTTTCCGGGCTCTTCGAGGTTGAGCGCCGGCCTGGTGTCGTCGTCGCCGTCGTCCTCGGCGTCGTCCACGACCCCCTCGAGCTGGAAGCACTCCCTGGTGGGGTCCCAGAGGTCAGGGTCGTGGTAGTCGTACTCATCGGAGTCGGAGCTGCTGATGCCGCGCGCCGCCCTGGCTCGTGCCGGGACTGCAGCTCGCGGTACCACTCCCCGAAGGTGGCTCGACGAGGTGGCTCGACGGCTCGTGAGAGGCCGCGGTCGACGTGCGCGGGGTAGACGATCTCCAGGTCGGTGGTGGCTCGTAGGAGTACGCCCGGACGCTCCTCCCGCTCTGCGGCCGCCCGGTCCTGACGGCGCTCGTCGAGGCGGTGGGCGTAAACAGCCGCGGAGTTGTTGAGGCCAAACGGGAACCGCTGGCGTCGGGCGCGGTACACCCCGTGCGGGAGGAGGCCTGGTGGTGTCGACGGAGCACGGCTCGGGGGCCTCTGGCCAGGCTCCCGGTCCGTGCGCGTGACGAACGCGAACTCGCTGGGGGAGTGCGCACGCGCCCTGGAAGTCTCCGCGCCGCGCGCCGGGCAGGTTTCCCCTCGGGACTCTGCGTCAGGCCGCGGGGAAGTGGGAGTGCGCGCGGGCACCGCCCGTGCCCGGCGTCGATGGTGACGACGGCGCCGCTCGCGAGGTGGCGACGCGTGGTGGTGCGGGCGACGCGCCACGCCCCCCGCGCGGGTGGCGTGACACGCCCTCCGCTCGGGCTCTCCGTGAGAGCAGGGTCAGCTCGTTGCCGTTGCCGGTGGCCAGGAACTCGAGGCTCCCGAACCAGACGACGGCACCAGCCGAGAACGAAGGAGGGGACGAAGCCATCCAGAAAACAACGAGAAATCGA
Source organism: Coix lacryma-jobi var. lacryma-jobi (assembly GCA_009763385.1). Lineage (NCBI taxonomy): Eukaryota > Viridiplantae > Streptophyta > Magnoliopsida > Poales > Poaceae > Coix > Coix lacryma-jobi. The sequence continues at coordinate 15,572,775 of CM019824.1, forward strand.
CTCGGACACGCGAAGGCCCCTACCTGGCGCGCCAACTGTCGGTGTTTCGAACCCGGGGTATGACACCAACGAGTAATATGATCGCGTGCTCTCTTCCTGGATGGTGATGCAAGATGACACAAGGATTTATCCTGGTTCGGGCAAAGAAGGCCCTACGTCCAGCGGGGGAGGAGGTTCTTGTATTACTTGCACCTAAGTGCTTGTACAGGGGCGAATACAAGCTCAGTGAGCGTGGACCGGAGTCCGGACTCGTGTATGTGTGTGTGTGGACTCGTCTGTTGTCCCTCCCGCGCGAAGGGCCCTGGCGTCCCCTTTTATAGATCAAGAGGAGGCCAGGGTTTACACAGGATTGACATGTACAACGCGCTCGTATGGCGAAGGGCAGGAACTCTGTCTTGTCGAAGCCACTGTAGCCAACGTGGGTGTTGCTGTTGAGGCGTCCTTGATGCGTGGCCTCCATCCTGGGCGCGGACGTGGAGGCGTGGCGACGTGGAAGCCGTACAGCACCCATCCCGGCACGTGCAGGACACGGCGGGGTCCCTCCGGGTCTTGGGGTACCTGTCCTCCAATAGCGTGAAAGTAGCCAGGGCTCGAGGGGCTCAGAGCCGGCCTCGAGGTGGCGCCTGCGGGGGGTTCGAGTCCCCGCAGGTATGGGCAAGTCCCGGGAAACCCGATTGAGCAGCAGGTATCCGGGCCTCGAGACGTGGCTTGGACGTGCAACAGTGTAAGATATGGGTTAACAGTGCCGTACTGGTGCCTTTTTACCCATGCTTGTTGTGAAAACGAGACTTGGCTCTGCCCTGGTTCACTGTGGTACACGTCGGGTTGCAGAGGACGTGACTGGAGTAGGTGGATGCATTAAATGCGCGGTATGGGGTTGAGGAGCAGGAAGCTTCCTCTTCGTGGGGCTTCGAAGGGTAGTGGAGCGCTCGCTCGAGGCCGGGCGCGGAGGGCTCGGGTGAGCGGAGGTTGAGCTCCAGCTCGAGCCTAGGGGTGTGATGAGCCTCGAGGGATAGGCTATCGTGCTGGAGGGGCTCGAGGTCCCCGCGCGGGGTCCCGAGGAGCGGTGCGTAGCTGTAGCGGCTCGAGGGGTAGGTTACCAGGAGGCGGTCGGTAAGGTTTTGGCAAGTCTAAGCTCCTGGCGGTGGGCCAGCGTTGCAGGCTCCGAGGGGTTGGTTTCTTGGAAGGTTAGCCTAGCTGGGTTTATTAATTGGTGTTCTAGGTTTAACCTATTTGTTTGGTTGATTGGGGGTACCCCTTTGGTGTTCCCCCGCGACAACTATGCTACCATGAACACAGCTACAGTTAAAATACATTCTTACTCCCTACTGTCACCTCTACATCTGAAGGGCATAGGAACCTCAGCAGGTTGGATTAGGGCAAATGGACTCTTCCCATTAGTGATTATCAACTGTTGTTTGAACAAATTCCAAACGTCCTTCGTCACATCGCATCACATGTGGAGGGGCATCTGAACCTCAACAATTCGATTAGGGCAAATGAACTCTTCACTTTAGTGATCATCACCTGTTGTTTGAACAAATTCTAAATGTCTCTTCTATAATTCAGTTTCTTTTTCCTTTTTCTTTTGCAGCTTCATGTGGAGCTGGGTGAGTAGTTTGTGGAGCAGTGCATCAACCTGGTGGAGTGCCTGACGTAATGCTGGCGGCGAAGACACAGATGAAGGATGTCGGTGGGTACCTCATCAGCACCCGGTGGCAGTTCTTCCTAGATGAGCTTCTCTGTGCTGGTTAAATATGGCAGGCTTGCAGGTATTAAATTCATGTACTAAAAGTTGAAAAGAACTTTTGCGCCCTTGCAAAATTTGGTTGCAGCAGTAAGGATATATTTTTTGTTAGGTTGTCAGGCCTTCATATAGCACAAGTTTCTGTTAGTTAGGTTTAAGAAAAACTAATTCTTCCGTACTTTTATAATGGAACAGTCATGTTCTTAATAACATGTTTCTTGAGAGATAATAGCTATGTAGTGTCGAAATCGTATTATTTCATACTATCTTATCTGCCACCAATGGTGCATGGTATTTTCATTTTGTTAATTTGTGGAGAAAAGCAAATTGGTTTGGAAACTGAATTCGTTTGCATTTTGTTATTTGCATCATGAGTTTGTCTAAAATTACCCATCTGAACTGTCTGATCTCCTTTTCCTACCCTTTCTACCTAATGGCTACATACAACAGCCACAAAGATGTGATGGAGATGGAAGGCCGCTATGATCAGATGGAATCCAAACTGTGCGTAGCTGCGTGGGCCTAAAAAATGAAGGACTTGAAAACAGGTTAGGAGGGGAACAGTGTTGGCCTTTCACTGTCACGTTATTAGGCAGGGGGGGACAGTGCTGGCTTGTGGCATGTATTAGTTGCTACTGTGATAATTCCTGATAAGATACAGGTCTTCTATTTGTTTATAATAAAGTACACACATTTGTGCATTTGTACGAACCAAACTAATTCGATTTCTTCTAGATCTAATGACATTTCAGTTCCTCAGTACCTGAGTACTTTGCTTTGCATTATTAATTGTGTCTACTGATATTTTTGGTTCAGACTTCAGTTTTATAACACAAGAAAACTCTCGATTATGAGGTACCTAGAGCTGGTTAATTTGCTCTTGGTTGCTGTAAACAAAAAAGGGATGGTCTCAACAAGCTGGAGCCTGCCGTGCTGGTGCTCAGCCAGTGCAGGCCATCTCCCTATTGTTGGCTAAGCTGGTAAGGCACTCAACACCATACCCCTTTGTATCTAGAAAATGGAGTAAAATGCACTGACGGTCCTTAAAGTTGTCAGCAGGTGTCATATAGGTCCCAAACTTTTAAAAACGCATTTCTGGGTCCCTAAAGTTGTCGGCAGGTGTCGTATAGGTCCCAAAGTCCTAAAAACGCATTTCTAGGTCCCTGAAATTAGTTTGGGTTCATCTAGGTCCCAATGAGCGCTTAACCGACCCGTTAGGTGATGTGTCAGACTAACTCAGTGCTTATATAGACCTGACAAGTGGGACCTACACATCAGGGGTACACTTAGTTATTTTTTTAAAAAATCATATCTTTTGCATATTATCTCGGATGAAGATGAATTATATATGAAAATTGTAGCCCTTGATGAGATCTATAACTTTTTAGTTTTAATATTTCTTATTTAAGATTGTTAAGATGACAGAAATAATTATAAAGTTTTAATAGCTTATTATTCGCGTATTCGAGCTTGTCAAAATAATTAATTTATAGGTCCCAACGATGACTATATTTGCATATATAAACTATATTTATTTGTCACTGTATTTGAGAACATGGTGCCTTTAGGATGACAGACTCTAGTACGTGATTAATATGTTGCTGAAATTTTGATTTATTTCTTTTATAATTTTAACGACCTCAAATAACAAAATTCAAAATTATGAATTTGCATATCTTATTGAGACCTGCAATATTCATATAAAGTATTTTATCTGTTGTCATACACGAGAGATATGAGTTTTTTATATGACAAACTCACGCGAATAATATATTGGTGAAACTTTATATTACTCTTTTAACCATCTTAACAATCTTAAATGAGAAATATTAAAACTAAAAAGTTATAGATCTCATCGAGGGCTACAATTTTCATATATAATTCATCTTCATCCGAGATCATATGCAAAAGATATGATTTTTTTTAAAAAAATAACTAAGTGTACCGCTGATGTGTAGGTCCCACCTGTCAGGTTTATATAAGCACTGAGTCAGTCTGACACATCAGCTAACGGGTCGGTTAAGCGTCCATTGGGACCTATATGACACCCGAACTAATTTCAGGAACCTAGAAATGCGTTTTTTAAACTTTGGGACCTATACGACACCTGCCGACAACTTTAGGGACCCAGAAATGTGTTTTTAAAAGCTTGGGACCTATATGACACCTGCTGACAACTTTAAGGACCGCTAGTGCATTTTACTCCTAGAAAATGTGAAGGTTTCAGAGGCCAACTATCGACAGTAAAACTATGATGGGAGATTATACTTGGAAATTATTAGTGCATGTTGATCAGTAGGTGCAGTAAGCAGTTGTGGCAAAACATTTTTTTAATACAATTATGAAGTAATGATATTTTTGTCAAGGATTGTAACTATTCCATTCTATCATTTGCATGTTATCTTTCTTGTTGTTTTACATATTGGTTATGGAGTAGCGTAAACTTAAATGCCAAGATGGATTAGTTAAAACGGTGTAGGGGTTTTGATGCGTTCTACTTCTATAGCTCGTGGACATTTTGGTGTCTTTTACTTCTGTAGCCCGTGGACATTTTGTGTTTTCGGCAACAATGCCATAACTCCTGCAAACGAAAAAAGTGAGGAGCCCAGTTACTTTGCAGGTGTGCTTACTAGCTATTGGATTCTGTAGTTAGCACTACATTGATACCGCGCCTATTATGAACAAGTTCAGTGGTTTGTAATATAAACTTCCCTCCATATTTTTCTTAAACTCAGGGAATAGCAAGTAAAGTTAATCAGTTAAATATGTTTTTGCAGATCTTGCATAAGCGTCCAGTGGGCTTTGCAATATCAACATAGAAGAAACCAGACAACCTGTAAGTAGTCTTTTAAAAAATTTCTTTGGAAGTTTTGTATTTTTGCTTGATTCTGTTCTCCTTATTTTCTGACAAAATGATTTTTTTGAAACATGAATGTTAATTTGAGTGGCTCATTGTATTACTATATTTTTATTATTGGTGCCCGAATAATGTAATTATCTGAAATATTTTTGTTGAGGGCTACACAAGATTGATTAGATTTTGTTTTTTTCAAGCACCACATAACATATTCATCTGCATTGTTAATTCTACCAATGTGATTTCCTTTATGTGTCCTTTACTTAAAATAGGTTTGCTGACCATACCGTGATGGTGCAGGAGACACCACCTCCATGATAGAAGTCCATGTGCCTGTCGACGATCACATATTTCATCTTGTCCCAATTTCTTCCGAGGCACGTGACGCTAATGTGACGTACCAAAATGGTTTGCTTTCTCAGATTGAGTATGCTCATGTGAAGTATCAGATTGTTTGCTTTCTCAAAATTAAGTGTTTCTTATTCTTGCGAAGTTGTTTCTTGCTAATCAGATGTCTATAGCAAGGTTGGAGGATGACAAGATATTAGTGGCAGAGCTTGGCATGGAGTCCACGGACTCTCCATCAGTAGTCAAAAAGGATCAGGTTGTTCTCTGACGAGCAAATTGGCTGGGGTAAAATTTCAGCAATTGTAGTTACTGTTTTATTATCTATATATGTCCAAAGAGACTCTGTGGCACTTATAACAGTGGATGGTAGTTAGGATGCAATCACCATAGCAGCAAGCACACTAGAAGATATATGTTTATTATCGTTCTATGTGACTTGAGATACCAGGTTTAACTTATTTCCCCATTTACATTACATCTTCTATATTCTGAAGTTCGTCGTGAGGGAATATTTTGATTAACAGGTCAATATATATGAGGAATCAGCATGAATGGTCAATAGAAATATGGAATTATTTGCCTGGAATACTGCTAAATTAGAAATCAAAAATTGCATGTCCTCATGGAACTCAAGCTTGATGAAACTACTGTCGATATGATTTTTTATTCTAGATATTGGGGTTCATGGTAATTTTGAACACATCAAAAAATTCTGCACTCTATATTTCGAACACATCTTATATAATTTAATTTTGTGATAGCAGTTCCCTATGTTATGTGCAAAACACATCAGAAACATAGATGACTGTGCTCAGTTTAACATAGATGACTGCTCAATTTGATTGTTTCAGCATTTCTTCCAGAGACACATACATGCCCTGTAATTTTTTTTGCAGCTTATCATTTTCATGCAGATTCGTAACCTGTGGTTGTTGATTTCATTATTCCTTCCATGATTAGTGGTCCTATGATTTTCCAGATCCACACTGCTGCATCTCCATACTATTAATGTTTGACGTCAGGTATTGAGGTTCCTACTCTGCTCTCCAAGACCGGTGGCAAATGGTGTGGTGGTCTTTGGGGGTGTCAAGTGGAGCACCACCTGTTGCTTGTCTACCTAGAGAAGGTGCTCTGTTGTGCTGATAGCATTGTTTTGTCAGTTCATTTACAGAACCGTAGGATGGACAAGTTAGGATCAGTCTATAAAATGCAATTACTCTTTGTTCATCTACTACTATCTTCTGCTTTTGCATGTTTCAGAAAAATACGTGTAGAAAAAATTGGTGCCAATCTGGTTGGTCAAAATCAGATGCAGATTGTTGGGCTCATGCTACAAGATATTGGGTCCATGTGGCTTCGAAGGAACTTTTCGTTTTTAGATTTAAATTTAATCTCCTGGCACAGTGGCACTATCAAAAGAGTATTTGCATTCATTCATTGGTCGGTGTCTATCATTCTTCTATCTTTTATCCTTTTCTTCATGCATGAATAACTGATAGGCTGTTTTGAAAGCCTTCTTGTGAATTAAAGAGTTGATATGGCTAGATTCTGTAAATCAAGTTATTTGTTCTTTGATTTGATATAGAGATTTTCTGTTTAGTTTGTGAAATTATTTTTGAGCAGCATGTATGTAGTACACAGTTGACATATTGTGATTTATTGAGAATTGTAGTTTAGTTATGTAAAATATGATGTGCTTGACTGTTGTGGTTTGTAAACCACGTCATTTATGATACGTCCTCTGTTAAGACTCGATTAAGATACATGTAGTCTTTGGTTATTTTACCCTAAATATTTCTCGCTTTTATCTATATTGTATTTAATTTTCTTTTCTTATATTGAGTAGTACTAAACAGTAAAAAAATTCATGGTGCCAGCCTGCGCGCAAGGGCGCGCTGCTATCACTAGTTTTCTATATAGAGAGAGTAGAACATGAGGTACAACCGTGCAAGAGCAAGTGATTCTTTATATCCTTCCGCATGTGTACAAATAAAGATTTTAGAAAGAAAAAAAATCCGTCAACAGTTTTTTCAACTATAGTATCTCTAAATATTGTCATCCTCTATTAATCCCTAGTTTCTCACTTGCTAAACGTGGTGAGAAGGGTTGGCTCTCCAAAATATACACAAGATATAAAGAAGTTGTTCGAGGATGAAGATATATAGAGAACATTTTTTTTAGAATGATGATGACTCTCCAAACAAGGATTTAAAGAGTGTGTTTAAGTTTAACAAAGATTGTTGGAGATGCCCTAACGGCATATATCCACCAACTTTTCCTATACGTAGCTAGTAAAGAAGAGGATTGAAGATAAAAAAAAAAAAAAATCCAAGCTCCCATCATCAAATCCCAGAATACATGACCGTTGACCTCGTTCGCTAGCAAGTGGCCGCCCCTGTGGTTGGCCATGTTATTGGGAAATGGCGGTGGCGCTGCATGTCGGGGCTTTGCACAAGCAAGCGCATAGGCTGCTCATGCCGTTGTGTTGGATTGGAGTAGTGCAAGGGCGAGCATAGGCAAGCGTTCAAGTATCGAGGCTCCACACGGATGGGAAAGGGAGGAAGAGAAAAGAGAGATGAGAGGAAGAGTTTTTTTTATGGATGGATAGGTTGGTCCTTAATAAAGGGGGTGACGTTTTTCTTATTGAACAACAACAAGACTCTCCTATAATTGAAATTTTTTTAATTTTCTATAGCAGAAGATAACAAAAGGATATAGTGGAGATGCTCTAAGACCTTGTTGAAAAGAGCTCTAGCCACGCAAAAACGGCTCCAGAGCACCAACTTCACAATAGAGAAATACTCTCTGATAGTCTGATCTGAAGTTGGTCTCCCATCATAGGAAAGTATAGTCTAAACATCATGCAATAGAGATAGTTGTATGTGTAGATGCTACTGCAAATTAAATAGATCTCATCAACAATAGGACGACATCATAAAGAAATCTGAAACTAAGATATGTCAACAATAGGACGACATCATAAAGAGATCTGAAACTAAGATATGTTCAAAGATAAGGATGACACAACTAAAGAGTGAAGGTGCATCTATAATGTGAAGGTACGGCACGATGAGAAAAGATGATGATAATTGTTGGATGATGGTCTGAATTCTAAGCTAAGGTCGACTAAAATAGTTTCAAACGTTAATTAGTGCACTATTCTATCACACCTCCTATTAATCAAACGTCCAAAATCTCACCACAGAACAATAACAGAATGTTACCAATAGAGGTGTTGAGATTAGAGGGGTGTTTAGATTAGACCTCCAAGGTTAAGGCTCTAGGATTACCAAGACAATACTGGAGTCTCTGGACTTAAGAGGCTATTGGGTAAAGAGGACTAGTGTCTGTGGTGGATTACCGTGTGGTGAACTAGGTCAACGTGCATAGACGACGGTAGACAACGGGATATAAAAGGTGAGTAGGAAAGAGCTTCACACAAAGGATATCAATGTAGTGAACACATTGATTTGGAGGCCCCGTAAGGATAAGGGTGTACTCCCTCCGTCTCTAAATAAGTGTCTCTAGAAATTTGTGTTTCCCTCGCAGACACGCTTTTCGGACGACACTTAAAAGGGGACGGAGGAAGTACCTAAGGGAGATACAACAAGTGCGATGTGAGCCATCGTTTGATTAATGGTTAAGGAATAAAGATGTGTCACCTACTATTGTACACATGAGACGTAAAAAAAAGTGTGGTACTTGTGTGTATGTGTGAGAGAGATTTTTTTGGAACATGACAAGGTACGTAGTTTGGCGGTGCTCCTCTCCGGCTCCGATTCAGCTCTTCTGGAGAGGTCTTTATGAAAGAGCCCCTTCCAAACACATCCTAAAATCTGGTTTCATTTTTATAAAGAGAATTAAGATAATTTTATCTTTTGAGCTTAATTAGTCAATGTTTGGATAAAATTTGTCAAATAACAACGAAAGAGCTACAAGACTTTCCCCAAAAATTTCGCGAACTGAACAAGACCTACGTACTCCCTCAGTCTATTTTTAAGTGTCATCCGAAAAGCGTGTCTGTGAGGGAAACACAGATTTCTAGAGACGGAGGGAGCACATCAGATGATAACAACAGACCGAGTTAATTATCCGTAGAACTTATAAAAAACCAGACCGAGTTTGTTACGTGAATGAACTGTACCTGCAGGCGGGCGCAGAGTTCCGTGCGCCACCGCATGCCTGACCGCCGCCGGCCGGAGGACGACGACGTACCACGTACAGTACGTACGTACTACCCGCGAGGCGCGACGTTGTTCGGTTCGGCTCGGTCGGTCGCGCGACGCTGTGTGGCCTGTGGGGGCAGACGGGCAGGGGCAACTAGCGCTTGCCGCGCGGGGCAGGCAGAGGCAGTGGAGCCGTGGTACTGGTGCCTGGTGGTACTGGTACTGCTACTCCCGTGTCCCGTCCTGGCCGTCCATCAGGATCGATCGCTACTTCGCTAGTGGCTGCAGCGGGGAGCATGCCAACGGTGAGCGACGTGGGTGCCAAAAGAGCCTCTAATTTAGCCTAATAAATTTAAGAATCTAACCGTAATACTATATAATTTTGAACTAAAATTGAAAAGAGCTAAGTTGGATTGCGAAGAAGGGTTAAAGACCATCATGCATTACCACCCGTACGGGTGTGTCAGTAACTCTGTGCTGCCCGCGCTCTGTCCACTCGTGGTTGGTTGAACGAGGGGTACTGTCCGCGTCTGCCGGCCCGAGGACCCCGGGCGCTCCTAGCGGGGGAGCTCGTGCGCGCCCTAACCCCGCAGCGCGACGCCACGATCTTTCCCAGGGCACATCTCCGCTCGACGGTCGTCTCCTTCCTTCTTACCACCAACTCCTGCGGCCTAGCATGGGAGCTCGCCCTCGTCGCCTACCCCATCCAACCACCATCCGGCACCGTCTCCACCGTCGTGTTACGCCCGTTGCTAGGCCGTAGATCTAGGACTAGGAAAGTTTCCCAGCCCTAACCCTAGGACCGCTGCCTCGCCCACCGCCTGACCACGACGCCATCGCCGCTGGCCGCTCCGCCCACAGCGGCCTCGACCCCTTCTCTTTCACTGAGGGCACGTATGCCGCTATCCTTACACGCGCCATGATTTGGCATCCATCCCTAGCGATCTTGTGGAGTGGAGTGGAGCACGTACGGTATGTTTGTCGACTGATCGTCATAGCTGATGGCACGTACATTTTTATCCAGAACGTACTCCCCTGTTCAAAAAAATATAATTCTCACATTCTGAAACCCGTGTAAAAAATATCTGGACACGTTACTGCAGTGGTGTAATTCCACTAAGGGTTTGTCTCGTTAAGTACTATATGGGGTGGTGTAATTAGTTTTATAATTAATCTGTTTTTAATAGACTAAATTAGTGCTGTAACATTTGAGTGACATCCAATTTTTTTTTCTCTTCCTACGTCTAAACACAGCATGTTTAAATGCATGGGAAATTTTTTTTGGATCTCACATCAGATGTTGCGGTACTAATTTAGTCTATTAAAATAGATTAATTATAAAACTAATTACACCGTCATATACAATACTTAACGAGACAAAACTATTAAGCCTAATTAATCTATCATTAGCACATGTTTACTGTAGCATCACATTGTCAAATCATGGACTAATTAGACTCAATAGATTTGTCTCGCGAAGTAGATTCTGACTGACAAATTAGTTTTATAATTAGTTTATATTTAATACTTCATGCATGTTCTCAATATTTGATGTGATACTTGAAAAAAAATTAGGATACAACTAAGCAGGGTTAGAGGAAGATGGCATCGTATTCTATTGCAGTGGGGTTTTTTAGTTGAAATCTTCGATGTCTTCGCCATCACGCTGGACATCCGTATTGGTCTGATGTAGGAAAAGATGACAGCTCCTTCTTGCCAACACTCGAGTTTCCATTTGTAAAACACAGATAAGAAAATGGTAGGCCCCCTACTGTGTACGGAACACATGGGGAAAGATGAAGACGACGCCCCCACCAATAGGCCAGCGCGAACAGCGTGTCTGAAGTCAAGAAGCCAAAGCCAGGAGCGTCTGATTCTGGACCACCGGCGCAGGGGACCAAGGCAGGGAAAGGACAGTCACTACCAGGCACTACTGCACCAGCCAATCGAATGGACAAAAATCTCGTACAAGCATGATGCCACGAAAACCACCAGGTCCATTATTAATCTGACGATTCACTTTCAGGCCCAGAGCTCTATTTTGGAAGCAAAGATGCTACAAGCACATGGTTACAGGGGTGCTTCGTTGGAAGTATCTGATCAAAATATTTTACATGTTTGAGAAGTAAATAACATGCATTGGTTTATCACCACATCATCCAATCATCCCTTGGCCTGTAATAATGACAAGCCACCCCATGATAGACAATTGCATTCAGGCTATCGCCTATCAGGCACTTGTATATTTGGTGGCGTTCGCAAGGTCACAACCTAAAAAATAATTTGAGACAACGTAGTTACCTATAATAATAATGTTACAATATTACAACACGCTACAAAGGATCTGCGGTGCTCAATTCGGCAGTACATGCAGGGCTCGTTGGTATTGCTAATGAAAATATTAGCTCTACAATAGGATCCACAACGGAGTCTCCGAAATGCCAGCTACACTACTCAATGTCAAAACAGGAAACAGTTCTAGTTGTATTCTACAGAGCTCAGAGCACACAGCTTACGACGAGCTTAGCGAGAGAGCACCAGAGGCAAATAGAAGGTTCCTCCGAGAAAACTGCAATAGCCAGAAATTCGCAGATTCTTCAGTTTTTCACCACATAGTACCCAAAAAAGGATGCTGAATAAAGTAGAAATTTCTCACCCGCAGGCTATAAACAGGAGTTGATTTTGTAGGGAGAGCTTTAAGCAGTCTCAGTCGGTTAGCTGAGCTGCCCTTGCTGTTTCAGAGAAAAAACAAGGGTGTTTGTTTTGCAGTCAGAACAAGAGAATTACGTGTATGCTCGAATGGATGAGAATCTTAACATGTCAAACTTACGTGTCCTCTGTCTTCAGGGTTTTTGTGCTGGATGCGACATCCCAGAGCTTTACAGTACAGTCGGCCGATCCCGATGCAAGCAATGCTCCTTCACAGCTAAAACAACAGCAGGATATATTAACCAAGAGCATATTTCACGAAATCACATAATTATGCAAATCCCTCAAATTACAAGTAAATGCAGTACAGCCTTGCATCACAGAACAGCGCACATCATGAACGGTCACAGGAAGAAATAATATACTCCATCACAAAAGGAGTGCAATTCTAGCTTTGAATCTGGACAGTTCTTTTTGGACCGAGGGAGTACATTTGAAGCCTTACATTGCAACTTAAATAACGTGGAAACCAGCACAAAAGGAAAAAAGGGCAAAACCTACAGCAGGGTTTAATCTTTACATGCTACATACTCCACTGGTATGGGTTGCTAACTTGCAGCAAACAAATGACTGCATTGCCATTTAGTGTACAGCAATATCATGTGTCACTATGTTGGAGAAGATGAAATTTTGTACTGCTTCTCAAAATATAGGGATCCATGGTATATTGCAAAACAAGAAATTATCAAACACTCCCCCGTTCTAGGTACATTGTTTTTGCTATGCACCTAAATATAGACCATGTCTACATACATAACAAAAGCTATATATCTAGAAAGGCTACAATGACTTATAATTTGGAATGGAGGAGTACATGAGAGTGATAGGACTGAAAGCAATAAGGATTGCGTGGAAACAATGAATAGATTGATTGAGAGACCTATGTACATATATGGGTGAGATCTCGTGGTTTATAGAAACAGAACCAGAACGAGATCTCGTATCTCTCTAACCAAAACAGAAGGGTGGCCGGCTAAACCAAGCCCAGGCCCATATGTACACACGCATATACACAATTACAGCCTAACAAGGACCTCAGGTGCACATCAAAAAGGCAATGAGAGAATAACAAACAGAGAGGGCTAAACCCAAAATAGTACTATGCTCTGAAGCCTAGATGCTAAGTTTGGCTAACGGTATTTGAATCAGATTGCAAACCTAGGTGAGAAAAAAAAATTCAAATGTTCTGTTTAAAGAGCTCATAGCACAAGTATCAACTTTGATCAACTAAAAAACTAAAGCAAGCAGGAACAGAACTTTGCCGTTTTAGCTGTTCATTCCTCAAATTTAGTGGACTGACCCCATTCCTCATACTAGTACTAACTATTAGCTTGTGAGAAATGGGGTGGTGATGGATCAACTCATTCTATTCCACAAACCAAACAAAAACCTAGAGAGTGAGATGATGATAATGATTACCTGAAAGCAAGTGTCCAAACACAAGAGCTGTGTCCTAATAGTGGTGAAACACAACGGCCAGTCGAGAGATCCCATATCATGATTGTTCCATCTTCATCTCCGGAGGCCATGTATCGTCCATCAGGTGACATTGCCAGTGACAAAACCATACTCCTATGACCAATAAACATCCGTATACATTCACCTGTCTGAACATCCCATAGTCTTACAGTTTTGTCGCTAGAGCCGGTGGCAATGTAGTTACAGTTTGCATGCCACTGGACACACTGTCATGCAAAATATTTCCAGGCAGAAGGGGAAAAAAAAGATCAGCCAAGGCATGCTGGCATCAATACAGGGCATTGATAAAAACAAGTAGATATCCAAACAGAAAAGAATTAAAAACACCAACAATTCAATTTAACCAAACCGTTATTCTCGAATTATATTAACGCATTGGACCAACAAGTTCACTTACATCAACATCAGAAAGATGCCCAGCCATTATTCGCAAAGGCTGGATTTTATCCATTGACCAAACTCTAGCAGTCCTGTCATGTGAAGCACTAGCAAAGTAATGGCCAACTGGGCTGAACTGTCATAAAATATAAACAAAGAAGGTATCAACAAATAGTATAATGCATAAGGAGTATTAAAATCTTTACAAATACAAGGTCAACATCATAAACGGCTATTCACAGATTCACATACTTGGACATCCCAAACCGGGTAGTTGTGTCCTTTGTAACAGACAAGATTGGCATTCAGCTTGGTGCTCCATAGTCTTACTGTAACAAATAAAATAAGGATAACAGTGGTAAATTTAAAAGACGGCTAAAAAGAAAAGGATTGCTACAAAATTTAAACACTGTCTAAGATGTGAGATGTCTTACTTGTCGAGTCTGAAGATGATGACAAGAGGAAATCCCCAAACGGACTAAAGGCCGCAGAATAAACTGGTCCAGAATGGCCTTGAAATAGTGTATAGGTTCTTTTCCCCTCATCTAATGTTGATATGCGCTCACCCTGGGAAGACCCATTCTCACTCTGTGAACTTGCTGAAATTCAAAGTTCACCAAATTAGCAAACACCATCAGTATTCAACTAGAACATTTGAATGATAGAATTATTCTCATGTCCTTAACAGACTTTTGAGACATAATGCGATTGCGAGCTACTCCCTCCATTCCAAAGTATAGCTCACTCTAGCTTTGTCCTAAGTCAAACTACCCTAACATCAATGTTTTCAGGTCGTCCGATTAATCGCGATTAATCGTCCTGGTCGCCCCTGGGGTTCGATCAGGAGGTCCGACTCGATCAGGCCGACCAGAAAGCTGGTCGTCCGATTAGTCGTCGACTAATCACGATTAGTCGTCCGACCAGGACATGGATGACCAACTTTATTCTCTGTTTTGTGCCTCTTTTAAATGGGCGGGCCTAAGGGCTAGCGGGCTTGAAGTTTGGCGTGTTAGGAACTTAGGGTTACATTGAATATAGGAGGCATGCAGGGAAGAGAGGCACGCAGGGACGAACAGCCGCAATTTCCCCCGCGCTCGCGATTTCACTCCCCCGCACGCTTTTCCCTCCTCCCCACGCGGCTTCCCTGTCTCCCACCTCCTCTCTGGTCGTTTGCCCTGTGGTGAGCAGCAGGAAGCCATCGACGCCCTCTGTCAGAGTCGCCGCTGGTTTTCGTGCTGAGCTGCTCCGACGACGGTATTCTAGGCTTCCAGCAGCAAGTCAACAAAGAAGTGGAGTTTGGGACAAGAATTTGGATCTCTGGACAGTGCAGAAAAGAGAAGGAAACAACTCCCATAAGTAACCAGCTGAACACTATGCACTCTTGATGCTTCGTTTATTGTGTATAATAGTGTATATATAGAGGTATATATATAGATGTATGTCTTGATATATGTGGACGACCAGATGGACGACCAGGGTCGACCAGGGACGATTAATCGGCCTGGACGACGACTAATCACGATTAGTCGTCTGGTCAGTCCTAGGTCGACCAGGTTCGACCAGCCGACCTGAAAACATTGCCTAACATCGACCAAGTTTACAGAAAAATGTATCGACATCTATGATATATCAAATTCTACATGAAATATGATTTGAACTTGTAGGTGTCTATGTTTTTTTTCTAAAAACTTGGTCGAAGATAGTAGACTCATAGGACAAAGCTAAAGTGAACCATAATTTGGAATGGAGGGTGTAGTTGAGAATTGAAAAACACAATCAACTTTGGCTTTAAGATGATATATTGCACTTTGTGTTTTTAATATAAACTGATTAAACTTTCAAAACATTATGTCAAACATGACCTTGGCCTAAACTAGATGTAAAATTATGCATGTAGTTCAGCATAGCAAACATTAAGATTATCAGAGAGGAAGAATTGGTAAGTAATAAGGAAGTGTCTAACTTACATATTTTTGCTGGTTGGCCAATCTTTGACATATCCCAGACCTGTTGGAAACCAAGGAAATTTTACCGACTAAAAACACAAATAGCATGAAAAAGATATGGCATTTGACCTGAATGGACTGACCTTCACTGACGAATCAGAAAACCCACCAACAACCAGTGATCCGTCATGTGATATTGACGAGCAGTTTAATCTGTGTTCCACATGATGATACTCAAACCACAGTATCAATAATGAGGTTATAAGTATTTAATAACAGTTATATTTACCCATTATGTGTATTAAGGAATGTGTAGAAGCTAACAGATGGCAATGCCACACTATTCAATTGTGCACGGTTTCGCAGGTCCTCAAGAATCGATTGTTCAACTTCAACAGGCCTGAAATATAAAGACTTTTGAAACTCCTATATCTCAAGGTTGATTAATTTGACAGAAAAAAAAACTTACGTAAAAAAATAATTTGACAGAAAAAGTGTGAAACAATTAAACGTTATAGACAGAACTATTTGCCGTATGAGTTCAAAGCTATCACCATAAATGGGGAAAAGGCAAGCATTGAGCACAAAAAGGGTCAACAAACAAAGCAAACATCGTTTGGGCCCTGTTTAGGAACGCTTATGTGAGAATCGATTTCAATCTGATCATGTTTTTTTGATAAGCTGCGATCTAAAGAATCTGGTGTCTAAACAATCAAGAGTGTTTGGCAATCCAGATTATTGCCCATAGATTGTTTGTCCTGAGTGTAAAATGACTTGTATGTCCTTGAGGCTCATGACACCTCATTTGTTCACTAAATACGATTAGGGAAAATAGTAACAAGGGAACAGAGAACACGCCCCAAGGGGGCTTATTTTGTGGTCTGTTGTGAATTATTCGGGGGCTTATTTTTTTATGTTGTCGTATAAAATGAGCTTCACTCAGTTGTATTACAAAATAAGCTTCCTGACCACAAAATCAAAATTTCTACCAAGTAGATGACATTCACATGTGGGACCTGGAGGTACCTTTCAGTGACCAAAATGATATTCTTGAAGGAAGCTTAAAGTAAGGTATTGTTTGGAGACTTTGAAAAGATTAGACACACTAACAGACAACACATGAAAAATTGGGAGGACAATTATCATAGATAACCAGAAAGGAATTACAAACATACGTTGCTGGAAGAGTTAGCTCCGGTTTCACACGAGGTGCCACAGAAACCATGCTTGTCTCAGTTCTAACGTTTTTTCCAGTCGCACCTACAAGCTTGTCCTTTTTGGCCTTCTTAAGAGAAGCCCCTTGCTTTCCACCTTCTGCGTTTCTTTTCTGTAGCAAAAATATATAATGAGAACACTTATGACAAGGAATAGTAAATGAAATATGGATTGCAAAGATACCAAAATTCCTATGACCAGGAACACGGGTATGCACAGTCAAACCAAGGAACAAGCCTTGCTATTAGCTACAGCCAACAGATAGCTCAGTTGGGCTGCTGGGGACACATTCTCAGACACACAAGTAACACGAAGGTCGGTATTTCAATGGCAACAGTACAGATTACAGAACACATAATGTGAGAAGATTCTGAATTCTGATATTACAAAAGAGTTCCTTGCCTTGTTATCTTCTGCATCAGCATCCTTGCTTTCAGCTTCTATTTTATCAGATTCTGCTAGTGCCTTCTCCATTCGCTCTTCAACAGAATCTTCAAGCAACTGCAAAACATGATTTTAATTAAAGTGCACGAGAGCATATTGAACAGAATATATTAACTTAGCTGGAAATACATCAAATACAAAAATGTTGACTATTTGACACAACTTAAGTGGAAAACAGACCAACAGATGCATAACTAAGTGGAAAACAGACCAACAGATGCATAACATACCCCCCAATGTACTTCCTTCTGATTTATCTGTTTTGCCAAGTCCTTACTTGTCCCAATAAGAGCAACAACATCAGCATCATCGGAGATTAATGAGGGCTGCCCAGGAGATACTGCCAATGTAGCATACATAAAAGTGGTAGAGAAGATTGTCAGAAATGAAAATGTACAAGTACAGTACAAAATTACAGATAAAAGTACATTTCAACAGATCATGGAATTGTACCTTCAAAAGTTATGTGTTCATTGATTACTCCAAGCACTACAAGAGCTAGTGTTTTCTGGAGATACTGGAGAAGCAATTCGTATGAATACTGCAATTGAAAATAAGGGGAAAAAATTAGTTGGGGGCAGCTGATGTTTTTATTCCAAATAGCAATACCAAAGCTTCCAAGAAATCAAATAACAATAGCGATCAAAGAATGCAGCAAAAAGATATAGAAAAATGGTGTGCTACAACACAAAAACGTGAAAACTTCAGCAGAGAACTCACTGAGCTTGTTCTTGCCTATAAAATCCATAACACAGATCTGCTATAACTCCCAAAATATAACAATATGAGACCTGTTACGGCAAATGGAAGCATCGCGTGAACAGTACCACGAATTGCATTAGATTAGATTAGATTGGTTTGGTTTGTTAGGAAAGAGATAAGTTAGATTGGTTGTTATGCGGCTGCTACAGGGAGAGAGTTGAGGCAGTAGATAGGATCGCCGCGCTACAGTACCGCGGGTACTGTTCACGTCTGTAGCGGCGGCGGCTGCTAGGGTTGCGAGGGCGAGAGAAGTCCGGCCGCGGGGCCTTTGCCCATGGCCGGGCAAGAGGGAAAGGATTTCCTTCTTAATTCTTGCTTGATTAGATTGATACATCTCTTCTCCTTGTATAGGGAGGTTTACTTGACCCCTAAGCAAGCGACCCTTATCTCTAATTAACCCTAACGGGCTATACCGCCAGCCCAGGCCCAATAGGCCCATGACATACTCTAACACTACACCTCACCTGGACATGCAGCTCGTCCTCGAGCTGCAACCTAACAGACTCATAACGATGACATAACTCAACACAAACCAAACACCTAAAAACAAGCCTTTTACATCTCGGCTTATTATATTATTCTCAACCTGAAATGGACTGGGACTCTTTATTTTAGACTCCTGAAGATACGACGGACACCCTCCGCGAGCTGGACCTGCACGTGTGTAGCCACCTGGATCCCATGGAGACCAGCGAAACAAGAGGGGTGCACGGGTACAACCACCTGGACTTAGTCGCGACAGCGACCAGCAGAGACATCCTCGCGGTGGCCGGTAGCGGAGAACGGGAGCGCTAGGCAGTGCGTCCTCGCCGGTGCCAAGGAAGGGAGTGGCTCCCCTACCGCAGCTGCTGCAGAGTTGGAGGTTGCTGCCTGCGAAGAAAACAGCATGCTCGCCACTCGTGGGCGCAACCGCGAGCCCAATATCCCCAACGCAGCAGACAAGGTGGGGGTCCTTTGCGCAGAGAAGCACAACTTGAAGGAGCTGTAGCTGCCGATCACGCATCTCCCCCACCCGTCGACGCGCAAGGAAGCCGCGTGCAGCAGTCTGCAGCCGCACCGCCGCCGACATCCGAATCTGCTGGACGCCGGTACCCCTATAGAAGATCCCATCAATGAATGGGTGCTGGAGGCCCGACCCACCGGGAAGGACGTCAACGCCGGTGGTGGGTGCTGCAGCGACCGCCGCCATGCTCGCCGGGGTGCTCACAGTCGTGTACCCCAGCCCCATCGTTGATGTCATAGCATAAGACGGAATTGGTGAAGGAGAGGGGGGCATTCACGGTTGGTGTATGGAGACCAGGGCGGTCGGCTGAACTGGGGCAGATGGTTGCACGCCCGAGAACAATGGTGCAGCCCCATCAGGCGTGGTCCAGGGCGCCGAAGGGTGCACCCACGGTGCCGATGATGACAACATTGGGGGCTGCAGGGAACCCCCGAGAAACAGGGTGCCGTCGACGCCCCCGAACAGGGCGCCCGTGGCAGCCCCAGGATAGGGCAGCGGCGACACGTAGGGCGGCGTAGTCGCTGCAGTGTAGACAGGTGCCGACGTGCTGTCGAGCCAGGCCGGCAGCGGTGATGGATACGGCGGAAACCTGGCATGTGTGATCAAGACGCCCTGGGACAGCGGCGGTGGCGTGGACGCGTGGTCGATGAAGCGGAGGTCGTCCCGTCATAGGGCATCCCATATGGATAGATGTCGGCGGTCGCCGCAGCTGTAGAGGGCAGGGGCAGTGCCGGCCAGGCCGGGTGCGAAGACGGCAGCGGCAGTGAGGCGTGCGGTGGTGGCATGTGGGGCCCCATGAGGAACGTCCGGATACCAGACACCGCTTGACGTAGGTCAAGGATGTCCGACGTGAGTTGTTCCGGCGTCATGGCGACGATCGGAGAGGGCGCCGACACAGAAGGGGAGGGCACAAAAACGGCCGACGGCACCAGCGCCGGGTTGCTAATCGCCGGCAGCTGGGACATGGCCGGCTGCTGGGAGGTGATGGTGATGGTGGTGGAAGGCGGCTGGGAGGTGGAGGGCAGTCCCGATATCGAACCAGAGCTTTCCGATACCAGATGTTATGCGGCTGCTAGAGGGAGAGAGTTGAGGCAGTAGATGGCTATAGGGAGAGAGTTGAGGCAGTAGATGGGATCGCCGCGCTATAGTACCCGCGGCTGCTACAGTACCGCGGGTACTGTTCGCGACTGTGGCGGCGGCGGCTGCTAGGGTTGCGAGGGCGAGAGAAGTCCGGCTGCGGGGCCTTTGCCCACGGCCGGGCAAGAGGGAAGGGATTTCCTTCTTAATTCTTGCTTGATTAGATTGATACATCTCCTCTCCTTATATAGGGAGGTTTACTTGACCCCTAAGCAAGCGACCCTTATCTCTAATTAATCCTAACGGGCTATACCGCCAGCCCAGGCCCAATAGGCCCATGACATACTCTAACATTGATTCTGTTAGATATTTGATTAGGAATAGTCAGCTCGTCTCTATAAAAGAGACAGTTGGTATGGGGATGATGTGGGATGGGTTGGACCCAACCCAGTTTTGTGGGTTTGGTTGAACCCATCTCTAGTTTGGTTAGGAGGTTGAATCGATTCCAGTTTTATGTTTGGTTGGGAGAATATATGGAAGTGGGTTAGGTCATTGGCATGTGGGCTCCATTCATCAGCATCTCTTCTCTTCTTTCTCAACCCGCTTCAACCCACATGGTCCCCTGGATTTGGAGGGATGAGCTGAACCCGCATCTGGAGGGAATATTCCGTCCAGGGTTGACCCAGTTTCAGGAACCCACAAACCAAACACTAGCATCACCTGGGTCGAACCCGGCGGGATATCCCGGTTTGACCCAGGAACCAAACACACGTAGGTACCAATTAGAGACAAGCAGAAATAGATCCAAGAACAGCTCAGAGCCTCATTAGCAGATCTATCTGTTGTTCTTGTATCCCGTTCCCCAATCAATCTACCAAACATCTTTGGTATCAGAGACTTCAATCCACGGCCCTGTGCCAAATCACCAACATCCACCGCCTTCCATGGGTGATTTACTCACCATCTGCGAGGGCCTTGACCGCATCTCTGCAGGGTATGATAGCATCTCCGCGGAGATCGATCGGATCTATGAGACGGTCCTCGAGCTTAGCGATCGATGAAGGTGTTGGCACTGATTTGGGTCACACACCAGTAGGGGCTAGATCACCCAGAGGTCACACACGGCCTAGCACACCGTGGAGCAGGTCGTCGAGGCTGATCAGATGCTCGTTCTTCGCCCGATAAACCCACGAACGCCTCTCAGGAAGACCTGTAGGGAAGACGCACAGTGGGGGTGTCCAAGGATCTGCAAGGCCACCTAGAACGCTCATAAATCCCATCGAGAGACGTGCAGGACAGCAAGGGAGAGATAAGGGGTAATATGTGGGTAGATTGATGAAAGATCAATTGTGTAGTTGGATCCCTCAATTGGTCGTCGCCTTTTGTATTTATAGGGCGGCTGGTTTTTCCTGCAGTTCCCTTGTTAGGAAACTTAATTTACTACATGCGACAAATCTATCTGTACATGGCCGAATATGTTAGTTGGCCATGCATGAGTATCTCTCTAAATAGTCGGACATGTACTCCAATCATCTCTGGTCATGACGTATGAACTTTCCTTTTAACCTTCTAGCTTCTCTTGCCTCTTCACTCCATGCGAGGAGCACCAGGACTTCATGCCTCTCCTATCCAAATATATTAAACAATCTTTCCTAATCGGCAGTGGAGACCAATTTGGCTCTTAGCTCGTGTAGCGGTTGGAATCAACTCAACGGTCCTTTTCCTGTTTGCTTCGGCAGCTGCCCAAAATACCACACACATCATGGTTTTTAAGGAAGCAAGGAAAGAAGTGGCGAGCCACTCATTCAAGTTGTCTCGGCAATCATAAGGCTCGTCTAGGCAATCATAAGGCGAGGCCAGGCAACGCCATATGATTATAAGAAACTTCAAAGCAGCAGCATCGTTTATAAGAAGGGATAAAAAAAGGAAAATGAAAAATAAAAGAAGGGCAGGGCACAAAAAAGACCCAAGCCCAGCAGACAGCCCATAAAGCCTTCCTGACATATTATATGACCTACTTGAGGTCCTCCCCAACTATCGTGAAACATCTAGCGCCGCCACTGCTCCTCTCCCAGTAACTCTTCTCCCTCCCAATCCCATTCTCTGTGTCCACTGCTGGTGCTGCCTCCTTCCAGATCAATCCTCCCCGACGTCGGCCGCTGCCCCCTTCTGGGATCTCCCCTCCCCTTCCTCACTGCTGCCCCCCCCCCCCCCCCCCCTCTTTGTAGGTCCCCTGCTGCTGCCCCTAAAGCCCCTCCCAGATCTCCAATATCGCAGAAGGTGACTGGTGAAGAAAGTTGTGATGCCCACAAGAACCAGAGATGATGGGGATGGGAGCAGAGATGGGTGCTTAGTCTTGCCCGGTCCTCCTCCAGTTCTTCCTCTCACTTCTCCCTCCCCTGCTCTCTCATTTTGTTGATTTTTGGTCGTGGCAACGAGGATGCCCAGGTTTTTTCAGTACCTGGACGCCTAGGCAACGACTTAAAAACCATGACACGCATAGATGCAAGGAAGAAAACATTACGCACATCGGATCTCCAGCATGTATGTTGACGCTAGCTGATTCTCTGTTGCCAGCTTGCTTCCTTTCCAGCATCAACAAGCAAATTCCATCTGTCCTCTAATACTGCACAACCTAGACAAACCGGACGAAAGCCTCTTCATGAATATTGCTAATACACGAGTCCAAGCAAAATTTGAGTGTCAACAGAAGGCTCAGGACTTGTCACTACTAGCTCCTCCAACAGCAGCATCACCGCCTTCTTCCCCATCAGTAACAGCCCAGTCCGCTATACCAGCAGCCGCCACGTCTTCCCCGCCGGCAGCCTCACCAACAACTTCACCTCCACCAACAATTGCGGCTACACTGACAACTTCTGCTCCGCCTCAACCATCAGCGCCATCCCCAGCTAAGCCGTCGGACAGGGTTAGCGGAATCTGCAGACCTCCGGACCCCTCCACTCACCACCATGGATATACATGTTCTCAGCAACGTCACTTCCTCTAAGAGCTCCCAGGCTCACGCCCCAGCCAATGGCATCTCCGTGGTTGTGTCCGTCTCCACGTACCACCCACATGCACGCCATCTCTGGCGAGCTCGCTAAGTCTCATTGTCCGCTCCACCAAAGCGGGCGTCCTCCTCAGTCTTGGCACAACGTCTACCACACTGCCACTGTCTTCTACACGTCTTCTGCCATCGCCACGATTGTCACCACGGTTGTCTTCTTCCAGCAGCTGAGTGCTCAAGTGTGCTTCATCACCTTCGGTATTGCTCAGCCCCAGTTCCGAGAAGACCTAAAGCTCGAGGAAGAGCTGTCGTGGAGGGGTGTAGTAGTGTTATGGCAAGTAGAGCCGGCCCAGGAACAGTAGCACGATAAGCATTAGATTAGATTAGATTGGTTTTGGTTTGTTAGGAAAGAGTTAAGCTAGATTGATTCTTTAGATATTTGCTTAGGAATCAAATCAGCTCATCTGTACAGTCAGGTACCAATTAGAGGCAAGCAGAAATAGATCTCAGAAGAAGCTAACAGTCTCTAGAGGGAGGGAGAGTTAACAAATCTATCTGTTGTTCTTGTGTCCCATTCCCAAATCATTCTACCACATCTTAGAGCATCTCCAATAGTTTGGTAAATGTACTTGCTATCCTTAATTTTTTAGCAAAACAATAAAAATTGAGCTCCAACAGTTTGCCAATTGAGTTGCTAAATTATAGCAACTTGCTATTATCAGCCTCCTGACGCGCAAATATGCGCGCGAGTTGAGACTTGCTATCGCGCCCCCGGGCAATTGGAAAGTTCACGCCCCGCGCTCGATTTGTTCTGTCATTCTGTGTTGCACGTACGGAGTGATTGAGTGGCCGTCAAATCGTTTTGTGCTTGAAAGCAAGTGGCCGGCAGGTGCAGGTCCATGATTCGATTGGAGCGCCTGTCTCTGTTGTGTCAGGTTTTTACTCTT
This sequence comes from Coix lacryma-jobi var. lacryma-jobi, assembly GCA_009763385.1. Lineage (NCBI taxonomy): Eukaryota > Viridiplantae > Streptophyta > Magnoliopsida > Poales > Poaceae > Coix > Coix lacryma-jobi. Next base: position 15,596,860 of record CM019824.1, read on the forward strand.
GGCGTTGTTTAGTTCGCGAAATTTTTAGAAAAAAGTTCCTGTAGTGATTTCGTTGTTATTTGATAAACTTTGTCTAAATATAAACTAACTAGGCTTAAAAGATTCGTTTCGACATGAACAGACTAAAAGTATAATTAGTTATTTTTTACCTACATTTAATGGTTCATGTATACATCTAAAAAATTGATGTGATAGGGAATTTTCAAAAATTTTGGATACATTTTAGGAATTGAACGTGGCCTAAATTATTTTGCATACACCACCAGACTAAACATGTTTTCTAGAATAAATATTTCAACACAATAAAACCAATAAATATTTCAACACAATAAAAACGTCGTATGGTGAGATGAAGCGTCATCACACGGAGCGGGCAGGCGATGAGTCGTACGATAGTTTGATCGGTTGAATAGTGGGCCTACATTTTCTAATTTTGCCAAGCCCAAGTAACAAACTATTGGAGAAACAAACTTTTTTCACTTGCTATATGTTTTAGTCACTTACCAAATCACAAGATTTGGCAACTGATTTTTACCAAACTATTGGAGATGCTCTTAGGTATCAGAGTCGGCCTAGGGGGGGCCCATGCGACCCTGGGCCGATTCCACTTGCCATAACAAACGTGTTAGAGCATCTCCAGAAGTTTTGTATAGTTTACTTGCTAAACTAATAGATCTAGCAAGTTAATAGAAGAAATAGTAACCTTAAATTCTGTTCTTCTCCAACAGTCTCCTTTAATAACTTCCTAAATAATTTTGCATCGGGAACCCCGAATCATCTCTAAATAACCAAACCTTTTTTAACAGTTTCTTTGGTTCTTACCACTTTCTCGTCTGGAATCTTTTATTTTCTTAATTTACTCATGCATCCAATTTACACCAGTCTTCCGAGAAAAACGGCCGACGGGGAGCGAATATGGAGTTTCTCTCGACTCTACAAACTTATGAGTTGAGGAGGATATATTTTGCAACTTTTTTATTTTTATAAGGAGCTCTTTTACCAAACTATTGGAGGACAGTTTTTTTCTTTTTTGCCAAAATATTGAAATAGGGAGTTGTTTTATAAAACTCCTGAAGATGCTCTTAACTATCTTACTGTCCAATAAATACAATTGAAATGACACTCCCGTTCAACAAAATATCCATCGGATTAAGCAACAGAAGGAAGAACGTCCATCCCCTGTGACTACGCTTAGCAATATGTAGGTGTGATGAACTTGAAAAATGCAGGTACGCCATGATAAAAGCATTACACGACTTTTCTTATGCAACAAAAAAATTCTCTCCATAAAGTGATCAATCTAAGCAAAGAGCATGGGTGAACTAACAAGCACAATTCAAATAGATAGTTTAGAAAATGAGGGATTAGTAATGCAGTTACCTCGCATAATTTAATTTTAAATTTATTTTTCCTAAAAGATCGGGCCAGTTCCATTTCCTGAAAATTATGGCATGCAGAAGTTAAATGCACAGTTCTATAATGCTAAAAAAAAGTAAGATCAAATACATAAAACATGGGCCCATTCACAACATAATGGAACAATATAGTGCAGAGCTAAATAACCTCCAAGTGTGAAGGAGAGAGGACGCCTTCCAGCTTCTGAAGATCCCTTGAATGCATCACCTCATGATCTTCCCGAAATGTATGGAAAAATGACCGAGCTGTGCAAGATAGTATCAAAGAAAAGAGGCTCTAACTAAACTAAGGTAAAATAACAAAAACTACAGAAAGTCTATCAAATCAAAATATATCCAAAATAACAAATACCTTCCTGCATATGTCCCTCTGCCACTAGATCCATGAAGCTATGGATAAAAACTGGGTAAAGGACGCGAAGTAATTCGTGCTACAAAAAATATCTGAATTAAGAAACATGAATTATATTGCTAGGTTTAAGAACAGAATGGTGGACCATAAGTAAAAAAGATCAGATCACGGCATTAAATAGTTCACCTGCCATAACCAAAACGACCTTTTGAAACACTAGACTAGAACTACATAAGTTAAGTGCAAAATCATGCCTATATGACAGATTCGAGATTCATAAAAGGAGGTCTGCCATGTACATTTGTGCTATAGAACACAGAGGATTCAATTAAATGCATCACTTGAAGGTAACAGTAAGAAATATTGAAGGTGTCATATGCCTTGGTTGGAAAAAAAAAGAGCACATTTACAAAATATGGGAATATTAAGTACAATTATCTACAAGCAGTGCACCTTATATTGGTCAAGAGAACTATATGCCCATGTTCTTAATCTGCTATATCCATCATGGTATCTTGCTGGATCATTGTCAGACCTGTTATTGAAGAATATAATCAATCAAAGGATGTATACGCCAAGAATAACGTGAAAAAATATAACTACTTCAGAATCTGTGTATACTAAGGCATTAGGAAAGTATTTGTAGGAAGAGTGAAAGACAAGGACAAACAACTGCATTTTGATTATTATTTTATCAATAAAGCACCACTGAACCAACAAAGCAGATTGCTTCACCAATCATCCATGCAAGCAGTCCAAAAAACACTGTTTCCAAATGGCCACAAACAGCAGGCTTTAACAACTTGATGCCACAGAAATTTCAGGCAGAGAAACATTGAATTTGCGTTACCTATCCCTTCCCAATATGATAGTCCTAACATCTAAGCAATACGTAGCCCATTTCTTCTCTCTCCAAAGAACAGATGTCTGATACATGAGTGGAAGCAACCTGAGAAACCAAACTATGTTATTTGCTACTAAAATAAAAGTAACAGTATTTGTTTCCTTGAACACGCAGGAAAACTACATGGCATTGTATCAGGATTCAGGAGATAGAATAAAATGGTACAATTGCAACACAGAGTCCTCAAAATAACAGTGTAGCCAAAGCTAAGAAATTTTCACAACAAACTTATTGCAATTTTCAATTAGTGATAAAACTTCAATCAGGTAGCTAACATGATGGCCTGAACAGTGGCATGTAATCTGCAGGTGGCAGCCACTAAAAACATGGATCTTTATGAAAACTGAATAACACAATTTTATACCCTTCAATCCAGAACATGAGTGCCAATTCATCCTACTCGACTATCTAAAGCCAACAGTTAACATACAAGCAACCAAACTAGTCAAATCAACAGTCAAGCGAGAGCACCGAGACAGGTTCACACACCGAGCAGCCAAATAAAATGCACCAATTCGACTTTACACGAGTCTACTGGATTTCCTCGTACAGAAGCTACCGCCACTGGCCAAAACGACCAGGTCAGAGCTACAGCCCAATCTAGCTAGCCAGAGAAGCGGGCGAACCTACCGGGCAAGCGCAACGTCGGAGATGGCAGAGGTGGAGAGACGATTGCGTTCCTCCTGGAGCGCGAGCTCTGTGAGTCGGAACCCCTTGCGCTGCAGGTACTGCTGCACCTTCTTCTCCATCTCCTCGTCCTCCATTGCCGCCGCCAGCGCGGAGCGAGCGAGCCGAAGCGTCGAGCTCTAGGGTTTAGAGGCCTGGATCTCAAGTGAGAGGGAGGACGATGCTCCAAAGCGCGCAGCAGATAGCCGGCGCGAAAGGGCGGAAGGCGGCTCGCCGGCAAGGCGTAGGAGTGAGGACGGGCTGCGAGTGTGGCCGCCGAGGTCGTGGCGTGCGGACCTGACAGCGAGCGGTGCAGGTCGACGGCGCGACGAGGGAACGCCTCGAACGCGGCGGCGAGCGACTCCCTCCAACCGTAATGGGCCGATCAATGCGTCGTGTCGAGTATTGGGCCAAACTGGGCCTTGCGCTCTAGTGTACAAGACTACAAGGCACTCGAAAAAAAAAACTATAGAACGGACGCTTTGAACCTCGGAAAAAAATCCACCTTAATCAGTCAAACTATGATTCAGCTCCCTCAACTTTCGTGAAAGACAGCTTTTCCTTCGTGAACTCCAAAATCAGTCAAACCACCTTCCTGGATTTTAAAACCATTCATTTTACCTCCCTAATAATGTGGTTATAAGCGGCTTTAAAATCAGTTTTGTCTTTTTATTTATTTATTTTGACTGAATCTTTTAAATATCATAAAATAAAAAAAAATTATTTTGTTTGACTCTACATAAATAGATCTATACAATGAATATATAATATGGTACTCTCTTCGTATCGTTTTTAGATGTTGTTAAAGATAGCGATACGGTCTTCAAAGTACAACTTTGACCACTTATTTTTTTAAAAATATTATTGTAAAGTGGTATATGTATATTTTTATAAAAATACTTTTCAAGACAATTTTTATATGGTTTTTACATCTCTAAATTCAATTATTTATAAGTTATTCATGATTTATATTCTCAATGTTTGACTCAAATCTTATCCAAAATGACAACTATTTTCGATACTGAGGGAGTATGCTTTAGTATAAAGTTTTTGTTAGATTTAGATCTATATTTTCTATAATTAAATAAAATCATTCGTGACTATAGTTTGTATGATCAAATTGTGATGAAATTTCATACTCATTGAATCATGTATAACTTAGTCATAGGTTTATTTAGGTTTATGTTTGTTAAAAATAAATAAATATTTATTTAGTGGACAACAAAATGGTGTGGTGGGGTGGACGAGGCGACCTAATTTTTTTGTAATTTAGTATTTTCTGTTAAAAAATTTGTTTAGATCCTTGAAAAAATATACACGTTTTTTTTATCCTGAGCTCAGCGTCGTGACTTAGGACACCGAGCTAACATGACTCGGCGCCATAGGTCATACCGTCATAGCGCTGAGCTAGGAGGGTTTGATTGACGTGGCAGAGGTCGGCGTCATGATTCACAACGCCAAATTAAGAATAAATAAATATTGTTTTCTAACACTAACACAAAAAAACTATAATGCAATTGGGTAAAGTTCACGTCTTGCATCCTATAGATTTAGGTTTAAAAGCTAGGTTGCTAACATTCTTTGCAGTTTTTAAAATTATTTTTGCTCTCCTTTTTGTTGTATTTCTTACTTCCTTTTCAACTTTAACTTATTGGCTATTATTTTCTTTTCAACTTTGATCAGGGATTAAATTAGATATTTTTAAGTGTTGTAGAAAAAATTATGAAACTTGATATTTCACTATAGTAACATGTAAGTAAAATAAAAAAAATTAAAGTTATGATATAATTTCGTCTAATATTTATACCTTTTTGTAGTTTTTTTTAAATTGTCTCTCCTTTTTGTTGTATTTTTTTACTTTTTTTTAACTTTAACTTATTGACTATTATTTTGTTTTCAACTTTGATTAGAGATTAAATTAGATATTTTTAAATGTTGTAAAAAAATATGAAGCTTGATATTTCACTATAGCAACATGTAAGCAAAAAAAATTAAAGTTATGGTATATTTTCATCTAATACTTATATGCTTTGCAACATAAAAACATCAAAATTGTATTTTAGTTCTTATAATCTTAATACGACATTAACTTATACTATTAATTAAAGATGTCATGACCATAATAAAAAATTATAAATTTAAAATTTATCAAAGATATAAATATTCGATAAATTTTCCTCTCATTTTAATACCCATGCATATTTTTCTAGTGCTTACAAATTTAAAATTATGACAAGATGTTATTAAACTCTGGTCTCCTTAAATAATTTAACAACATATTTATCCATATTTATCTTATTCCATAAAAAATTCATCAAAAAGGAGACAATTTTTTTAAAAAAAACTGCAAAATAAAGTTTTATCCGGTTGTACTATAACACATTTGTATTTGCCACAGGAAGTAGTATTTACTTGTTTTAGCTTGGCGCCATAAATCATTATGTCGATCTCTGCCACGTCGTCAGCCACATTAATCAGACCCTCAAATATTGACGCCATGACCTATTGCGCTGAGCTATGTTACCTCGGCGCTGTAAGTCATGGCGCCAAGCTCAATAGTTGGCCGAGGCGGTGAGCGGGGAAGTCGGAGCTAGAGTGGGCAGGGCCGAGGAAGATGACAGATTGGAGGGGACGACAAGAAAGAAGAACAAGACGAAGAAGAGGCGCACGTTTCCCTAGAGCACAACCAGCCGGACATTAGCATACTCGGCCTTGTTTAGTTCGCAAAATATTTTGCATAGTGATACTGTAACACTTTCGTTGTTATTTGACAAATTTTATCAAACATGACCTAACTAGGCTTAAAAGATTCATCTCCACATGAACAGATTAAAAATACAATTAATTGTTTTTTAACTATATTTAATGTTTCATACATGCGTCTAAAGATTTGATTTAACGGGTACTGCGCAACATTTTTGGAGAAATGTTGGCAACCGAACGAGGCCTCAGTTTGTTTTCTTCTCATGTAGATGATGATGACTTCTAATCCCTCATGATTTAGTATTTCAAATTTATCTAATTATAGATAAAATTATATTCATATTTATGATATCAAATAAATATTATTAGATTTATTACAAAATGTATTTTTTTAAAAATTAATCTGGAGTCATAAATATGAATAATATTTTCTAGAAATTTGGCCAAATATAAACTATTTTTGCTAACACGCAACTCATATGTGTATGTTTTATTTGTATGTTTTATTGGATAGAGGGAGTACTATACCCTGACCATCTGGTTTTCTCAAACTTGGGTTAACATCAAAAAATTGGAAACAAACGGTTTATAAAATTCCAGTCCATCAATAGCCTTCATGGCATGGTATGGCTATGTAGAACGGCTCGCGTTTTGGTGGTCCAAATGATTTGAGACCTTTCCCATGCCCCCCACACCCCACCCACCCCAATCTAGGTTCTATGCATCGATTCCAGAAGACGGAAGAGGCGCCAAATCAAACTAGATCATCACTAACCATGTTATCTCCAAAAGAAAGTATTGCTACCATGTTAACACCTTTACATCCTTTACATCGGTCTCACAGGAGGGTTAGCACTAAGAACACGTTGACAACAAAGGAGATTACACCGGCGTTTCTTGAGACAACCATGGAAATCCTGTCCATGCAACACCACCAAAAGTAGTTTCCATACCTGTACAGAAAAAAAATCTAATTCAATAAATATCATCTACATACAGTATTAACCATCATATCTAACAACAACCTCTCTGCTCCCTTCTTTCCAAATTATAAGACGTTTTGGCTTTTCTAGACTCATTGCTTCTAGGTGCATTACAAAGGCTACGTATCTAGAAAAGTCAAAAAGTTTTATAATTTGGAACGAGGGAGTACATTACAGTTTCCTGAACAAATACATATACGCATTTCACAAAGAGAAGCCACCAGTATTATGTGCATATAAGTTATTTCTCCAAATTATGTTTGTTTTTATTAATAAAAAGATGCTTTACAGAAGAAAGAGAACTTTACCTTAGGGAAGCATAAATTCAGCACTTCAGCATGATTATTTAGCATTCACCTGATGAAAAGGCATGATTGTTTAATATTTACCAGAATAAAACTTTACTAAATAAACGTATCTAAATTATGACACCAAAGTCCAAACAAGTAGATTAGAGAGGTTACCAAAAAGATCAAGATCAACTACTCATTGTTTTGCTTGTTACCAAATATGCTCAACTAAGTCTGTTTTCACTTATGTGTTTGACAAACATAGAAATCAACATTATATGTATATCATTGAAGTATTGTATTAATGTTATTGCCTTTTTGCATTTCAGGTGGAAGAACAGTTGAGGTCCTGGGCTGTCAAGTCAAAGAATACTCAAGAGTATCTCCTTCATCTTTAACTATACTATATATCATGTTACCAAAAAAAAATAGAGGTTTTGCATTATTCTTCAAATAGGCTTATGGCTCCACAGTTGCACTAGATTAGCACAAAATTGAAGCGTGATTGCAGCACCCTGATAACAGGACTGCATGAAAATAATTATGTTTTCAGACTGCATTTTTATTCCTTATTTGGACTGCGTTATATTGGCCATGCATAGTGGTCAGTGGTCACACAGATATTTTTAAGGGATGATTAAATTAGTAAGCAAAAAATGCAACCAAACCAGACCCAAACTACCGAAATACCTGTCGCCTATCAGATAGACCCAAACTAAAAAAGTGCAGATATTGCAAGTACCTCAATTATTGTTGCCAAACAATTTCTCCCGCAGAAGCTTCAGGCCTATTGCATGCTCAGCTTTCAACTCATCAGTCATCTCCCTAGTGTCCATGTTCATGAAAGAGTTGTATGTTTTCAGCATAGCAGCCTCCCTCTTGAGCCTTGCCGCCTCGACCTTTGCATCAGAAACCCGCAGCTGGATCTCTATGAATTGTTCATGACGTTTTTTAGCAGCAGCCTGAATATCCATGTACTTCTTCATAGCTTCACTCAAATCAGTGTCACTATCTCTGACCTTGCCTTTGCCATTGCATTGTTTCTTGAATTCTCTCACTACTACTGGAAATTCCTTTTCTTGGGTATCTTCAGGTGTGGGTGTGCTGTTCCCCACCTCCCCCTCATCACCCAATTTCCTTTTGTTTGATTTTTCAAGATCCTCCAAGATTGCATGCCACTTCGGTTCGTCACGAAGAACCTTCCAGCAATGCATAACTATGAATGGCCCTTCTTTATAGTCGTCCAAATAAAATTGCAGAGCCTTTTCTATCAATTGGTCATCAGATGTTCACTGGCATCACTAGATGCAGCCTTCTTCAAAGACCAGCAGAAAAAGCCTACCCATCTCTTAATCTTTTGAAACCGGTCTCTGAGATGCTTCACTTTCCTCTCCCGTTTTGTCGATGTAGCGCTATTGTAAAATGCAAGTACATCTCCCCAATATTGCTCGTTTTTCTTGCCATTACTACTGAAAGGGTCATTGGAATACTTTAACCAGGCGCGCACCTACAATTTAGCTTACAAGGTCAGAGACAGCTTGATTCCTGGTCAAGGCCAATTTAATGATTTTATTACTTACCAATCTCAAGTCTTCATCTGGTTTCCAAGACAGGCGCTTCTCAGTCCTAACATCATCCCCGTCATCAATGTTGACAGCAGGTTTGCCTTGTGAACCCAATGCAACATGTTGAGTCACTGAACCAGGTGGTGGTTGTGGAGGCCATGGTGGTGCAAAATAAGCATGACCATTTGGGGGAAAGCTTATAAAACCACCAGGCATACTGCAATCAGTAACATAGAAAAATGAGGAAATCCATGCCATTGATTGTCAAAAGATACAGCTGCAGCTGGTACATACATTCAGAATGTGATTTCACTGAAATAGGGGAAGCAATGAAATTCTAACTGTCGACCAAAAAGAGGCACTAAACAAAAAGCAAGTTCGTCGAATATTTTTTTTTTCCTGTGCTTAGACTCTGATCGGTCATCCTTAGCAAATTAGCAATCATTTCAGCATGCATAACCTCTCGTATAAGTCGGTGTCGGAAACAGAAGAACAGAAGGATATGCAGGCATGAACACAAAATTTCGAAGGATACAAAATTTCGAATGATCATTAACACTGAACACTACACTACATCTAATTACTTCAAAGCAAAGATCAAGCTGCAGCATTTATCAACTGGAAGTCACAGGATTTCCAGGTGGAGATCTGAGTAAAAAATTGCAGCTGGTTCATCGATTCATTCCTCTAAAGAACTATAATCATAAGTGTAGCCCATTTCTCCGTCTCCAAACAACTAGAGATGTGACTGAAATGGCCACAGATTACGGCACTGGCACTTGCCATCAGCCGACACGAGCGGTCCGTAGCCAGGGACCCCCGAAAATTTGAGGGAAGCGGTCAAGACTACCTGGCCAGCATGTGCGGGGGCGCGGAGGTAGGGACGCGGCTGCGGTCTCCCTGCACCGCCACCTCGGCGAGGCGCAAGCCCTTGCGCTGCAGGTACTCCTGCACCTTCTTATCCATCTCCTCGTCCTCCATTGCCGCCATGAGGAGCCCAGCCGGCAAGCTCTAGGGTTTAGAGCTCGGATTCAGCGAGCGAGGGAGACACAGCACACAGCAGGGGAGGAAGACGGCGAAACCCGAGAGGCCGAGACGACGAAACGGAGAGAGAGAGAAAGAAGTGGTTTGGGCTTCATGTTACTATGGGCCGTTAGCTGTTGCCCCCTTGATTGATGGGCTTCGGAATGACTGGCCTGTCAAAAACCTAAATGGACCGAGACTTTGTTTGGGCTGTTCTGCGGCAGAAATGATTGGGCCAGGCAACGGAGGAAAAAACTGTTTCGTGGTGGACGGAGTACTAGTATATTAAATACTAGTTACAAAACATATATTTTTTATAATAAATTTATTCAGAGTCATAAATACTAATACTATTTACTACTCCGTATAAATTAGCTAAGTATAAGCTAGTTTGACTAACCCAGTTTTTATAATTATATTATTTCGCGTGGTGGACGGAGTACTAGTATGTCGCTGGTCCACACTAAATACGTGGATAGACGAAAACAGGCCTTTGTAGTTCATGGGCAGCGCGCAGATTTTAATATCATGGTTAATCTTCAAATCGCAGAGATTAGAGGGCCCCCTTAGGGCAAGTACATTTGTCTTGTTTCGTAGGTGGTCTCATGTAGTGCCACATAATTTTAAGACGACTTAGTAGACGACATGTACAATAGTTTGTTTTTTAAGTTGTCTCGTAGCAACTCATTATTCTTTAATTTGTGGATAGAATAAAAATAAATTGTGAGTTGCATGAGAATAACAACTCATACAATTGTAGAATAGTTGTCTCATAGTCCTAAATTTTAGCTCATGAGGCAGTTGTTTCGCGAAACAACGACATCTTCCTCTTTCGTTTCTCTCTTTCCTCCACATCAGCAAAAATCCTACGTAACACTGCATGAGACGATGTATGAGACAACTGACGTGTAGCATTGTACTTGCCCTTAGGCTCTCCTCCGATCCCACCATAGTCCTCAAGGTTCAGGGATTAACAGAATAAGACCTTCAGCAAAAACAAGAGCGCCCTGGTGGTGAGGGAAATCTTGCAGACTTATTGTGATGCTTCAGGGCAACAAATTAATGTGGAAAAGTCTTCTATTCATTTTGCCAAGAAGTGTCAGCAAGGGGTAAGAGATGAGATTAAGTCAGTGCTTAATGTTCAGAACGAGTGACTAAGTGAGAAGTATTTGGGGATGCCTTCCGATGTTGGTTCTGCAACAAATGGCGCTTTCAAATTTTTGAAGGACAGAATATGGAACAAAGTGCAGGGTTGGATGGAGCAGTGCTTGTCATCAGGTGGCAAGGAAGTGCTCATCAAATCCGTGGCTCAAGCAATACCCACCTACTCAATGTCTTGCTTTAAACTACCGAGGGGATTATGCGAACACGTTAGGCCTTGTTTGGCTACACCTAAATACACCCCAATCCACATGGGTGAGAGTGGATTGGAGGGGAACTTGAACTAAATTACACTTCAATCTCTCCTAAACCATGTGGATTGAGGTGTATTTGTGTGCAGCCAAACAAGCCCTTAATAGTATCCTAAGGAAGTTTTGGTGGGGTAGCAAGGAAGGAAAGAGGAAGACATGTTTGGTTGCATGGGATGATATGATTATGCCAAAATATCTTGGTGGAATGGGTTTTCAAGATATAGAGATTTTTAATTTGGCATTGCTAGCGAAGCAGGCCTGGCGGATTCTTCAGGAGCCGGCATCTCTGAGTGCTTGTATCCGGAAGGCGGTCTACTTCCCCCAAGGAGATTTCCTGGCGGCCAGACTTGGTTCTTGTCCTTCTAGAATATGGCGTTCAATTTTGGATGGGCGGGAGGTGCTTCAGCAAGGCTTGATCAGGAGATTGGGACAGGCGAGACGACATCAATCTGGGATATGGACTGGCTGCCAACTGATAGTTTGCGTCGGCCAGTGCCCAGAGCAGTCGTGCACCCACCACAATTTGTCAGTGAGTTGATTGATCACACTTCAGCAACTTGGGATAGCACAAAGCTTCAAGAGTTTTTTACGCAAGCTGATATAGATGTGATCATGAATATCCCTCTGTGTAACCGACGCCAACCGGATTTCTGGGCTTGGCATCATGACAAGATGGGAGTTTTCACGGTACGATCAGCCTATAGAATGCTCATAACTAGGCGCGTACTGCTTGAGAATGCTGCAAGATCCAATAGAAGAGACGATAAGAAGGAGTGGATGTCCTTGTGGAAGGTAAAAGTTCCTTCGAAGTTGCGAGTTTTTCTCTGGCGACTTGCAAGGCACTCGATGCCGTCGGCGGATGTGCTTCATCATCGGAACATGGCAGGCCACGGGGCATGTGCTTTGTGTGGAACTTCTGATTCCTGGAAACACTCTTTGCTGGAATGCAATATGGCGAGATGTGTGTGGGCACTGGAACGTGAGGAGATTGTTGAACACCTGTGTGAGCTGCAGGAGGATGATCCCAAGGCGTGGTTGGCGAATTTGATAAAAACGCTGCCTCATGGTGATCTCACACGAGTGGTGGTGACTCTGTGGGCGATCTGGTATGCTAGAAGAAAAGCCATCTATGATAATATTTTTCAGAGCCCGCTGTCAACACATAGTTTTGTCAATAAGTACATTGCTGAACTACAAGCTTCGACGCCGACTCAAGTGTCAAAGCCGATAGTCCAGGCAAGGATCCCAAGGTGGTTGCCGCCACCACCAGGATGTATGAAACTGAATGTTGATGCCGCAATTTCCAAGAATTTGGGCAGGGCGACAGTGGCAGCTGTAGCACGAGACCAGGTCGGCAACTTCTTGGGTGCATCAGGGGTAGTCATTGATGGACTCACTGATGCCGAAGTAGCCGAGGCGATTGCTTGCAGGGAAGGTTTAGCTTTGGCCTCTGATCTTTGGCTGGCTTCCGATAGCGCCAATGTCATAAGAAGTGTTGGAGAAGCAGAGATGTGTTCATATGGCCAAGTTGTAAAAGAGATAAAGGCTCGAGCACTAATTTTATATTCGTAGATTTACTCATGAGAGTAGAAAGTCTAATGTTGATGCCCACAATTTAGTCAAAAGTATGCTTTATCATCAGACAGACATACATGTCTGGTTTTTAGAACCGCCTGTTGGCGTTTGTAACTCATATGATCAATTTCATGAATAAAGAATATAGAGTTCCCTAAAAAAACAAAAACAAGAGAACAACAACAAGAGGCTAGGATCATACGGCGAATGCACGTGCGCGCACGCAGCAGAGACTGAATACACGAACGTGCAGTGACCGCGCGCATCAGATGGGCCAAATACCAAACGAGATCGCATCTTTTTCACCAATGTGAAGGGGAGGCCGCCGCCTGGACCTGGATATGGCTGGATTGATGCGGCGGCGGTGCATGTCGCGGCCGACATCAGGCGAACGCCGGCGCCACGGCAAAGTGATGGGCGGAGGGCGGGGGGCGGAGGTGTGGCACATATGTGTTCCGGCGCCTGCCCTGTCCGCCTTTGACCCCCGCCCCGCCCCGCAGGAGAGGACCGGGCCGACCAGGTCGGGCGTCGGAGCTGCGCTGCGCGCGTTGACCGCGCCAGGTGGTAAGGCCTTGTTTACTTTCCCCAACTTCCCCCGAGTATTTCTAGATTTCCCGTCACATCAATCTTTAGCTGCATGCATGGAGTATTAAATATAGATTAAAAAAATAATTAATTATACTTTTAGTATCTACATGTCTAGACGAATCTTTTGAGTCTAGTTGGTCCATGTTTGGACAAAGTTTGTCAAATAACAACAAAAGTGCTATAGTGCAAATCCCAAATATTTGTCGGAACTAAACAAGGCCTGAAAATTCGTTCGTCGCCTGCCGATGCCGATGCTGATGCCGGTCGGTGCTCCATCAACGGTCTGACGGAGAGACTGACCTGAGGCACCGGCCACCGGGCCCGGGGAAAATAAAGCAAGGAACCCGGTGTTTGACCTCCAAAAAGTCGCCCCCTAGCCTGATGTTCGGTCGCCGGCGACGACGGATCTGCACGCTGCTGGCAGCGACAGCCAGGCACCACCCTACCACCAGACCTTTTCCATAAGTGCGCTGGCGTTGCCCTGCATAGTACATAGTACATGCAGTCAGCAGCGCGCGAGTGGAATCAGGAGTTTGCCGAGACTGACAACACCTTTGAGGTTGACCTTGTGCGTGTACGAACTCCCGTACGTGTATATGTGGATATGATAAAAATGCCGGTGAGGCGTCGACAAAAGGCCCATGCCGCGCCTCGATCAGAAGTCAGAACCATTCGATCGAGGGCGCACGGCGCCACCGTATCGAGTACTTGATCCGTAGCTTTGATCGTCAACTCGGCAAGGTCAACCAGCACCCAGAAACCGAACAGCACGTTGGCAAGACCAAATACTCCCGCTTCTTCGGTGGTTGCTGGTTGGTCAGTTGCGTTCTCGATTGCAACTTGCAAGGTCAACCTTCACCAGGCCGGCCACAGGGTCGATACGGCGTATACATAGGTAGGTATAGTATATATGGGGATATTAGTCATATTACGCAAACACAAACGAAAGGGAACTTCGAGTATAAGCGCGAAAATACAAGAGAAGGAAACTTCAACCCATGTTGTTCTCGGTATATATATACTGTACTTCGCTTGACGTTTCTCTGGATCCATCCACTATCAGAGAAGAAGGAAAAAAAAAAAACTTCTAGAGAAATTCAGCACGCATTTGACCATCATCATATCATCTTGTTGCGCATGCGATCGACACAGAAGGAATATACAGTGGCCCCTAGCCTGATGGATCATGGATGATGGATGCGTGGGAGACGACCAGACCGACCTCCCTTCAGAACAGCAGGCCTGGTCAGCTTTTGAATAATTATTACAGTATCTGAGTATCTGACTTCCTGATCGATCCTGAGCTGCTTCTAGTACCATTCTAGTATGATTACTGTATCGCCCATCATTTCAAAATTATTACTAATTAACCCAATGGCCACGCACCAGGGAACGCGAAGAATCTACACAGATACAGTACCAAACATCCTCGTCCTCCATTTTTTTTTGGGTCCCCGTACGGCCAGGCCATACTCGATGCACGAATAATACAACGGTACGTGTTAATTAAACAACTAAACTAAACTAAACGGTGCAGTTATATATTCAACTAGCATTATTAGCAGTTTAGTTTAGCACGCGGTGCGCGTTTCTGAAAGATGCAGCGTGCGCACACGTAACACGTTCTTCGCGTTTTACGTGCTCGGCATCGGCGAGGAGGAGCCCGCGCGCCCGGCCGCCGCAAAATATTAAAATGACACTCAACAAATGAAGTTTAGTACTAATAGTATAATTAGATGCATGCCACCGACACCGACACCGACACCGACACCGTCATTGATCCTGTTGGTTTTTCTTTTTGGGCCGGGGATCGATCCGGTCTGCTGATTGTCAGTTGTTTGGACTTAAGATGGAGCCCTATTCTATGGGTGTGTTTGGTTGGTTGACTAACTCTCGGTTAGGTTTTATGAAGCTAATTTCTATGCGTGTGTTTTCCTACTAGGCTCTGCTAAGCCACCTTAAATCCTTTAGCCTTACTCCAGAAAAACACACGAATCCGTCGTTCTTTCATGGCCAAGCTTGGCTTCGCCCCTGTGTCTATTCCCCTCACTGCCTCCCTTACGATCACCCCTGCTCGTCCTCCCCGTGGGCGTCCCTTGCTCGTCCTCCCCGTCGGTACTCCACCTCCTGGTCACCGGTGACGAAGCTCCAGCAAGTGCGGCGCACGCATCATACCCGGCCCAGAGCCAACAGCGATGCTGCACCCTCTCTCTGGCGCCCTCTCTATAGTAGTCGTCCTATCTTTGGGGGCCCTCTACATCTCCAGCTCGGCATGGCGAAGAGACGCGCGATGGCCGAAGTGGCGTGCGACCAGCGGTTGGCACTCGAGACGGCTGCCACAGGGGAGGCGAAAGATGGGGGAAGGTGGCAACAAGGAGAGGTCGCAAAACCAACTGCGAAGAAGGAGGGTACAGAGGAAGTGGTGGCAGCAGGAGGGGAGGAGGAGGGGTGGCGGCATGGTGGTAGCCACGACGAGGACGGGGATCGAGACGCCGCCGCGAAGGCAGCGGAGAAGGAAATGTTGCTGCCCCGCAAGCTGCAGTTCCCGCTTGCTTCCATGGCCAGCGCGTTGCGGCGCGGATAAATGTGTGGTGCAATGACCTTGCGCGAGCCATCGAGGTTCGTTGTCATGTGCAATGGCGAGGGGGTGAAGGAGGAGTTTCACGGTGGTCCAGCTAGGGGCATGAGGCACGACAGCAAGCTCTCCGGCAATACGCGCGCGGAGGTGCTCACTGTTGTTTCCCTGCCTAATGTTTGACAAAATGTCATAATGAGAACTTACCTACTTGAAGAAGAGGTGACTCTATGCAACGCAAACCAAGCAACCAAACACACCCTAGGTTAGTCCGGCTTAGACAACGTAGATAACGTAGACCAAACAACCATAAGTTGGCTCAGTAGAAGCAGACTAAATTAAGCTAGCCCACACTTTAATCCTAACCAGACTAGAACTAAGCAGGCAGGGAACTGAACACACCCTGATTTGGCCATGATCTATCAGCTTCCGCTTGCACTGCAAGTTTAATTGTGCTTGTGCTTGTGCTTGCATGCACTTGTTATTGCCCGACACCAACTAACCAGGAGAGGTAAGGGATCACTACCGGAGACGGGCTCTTTGCCGAGCGCCCGCCGCTTTGCCGAGGGCTAAAACGCGGGCACTCGGCAGAGAGCTCTTTGCCGAGAGCCAACCCTCGGCACTAAACGGAACTCGGCGAAGATTTCTATGCCGAGGGTTCGCCTCTCGGCGACGTCTGGCTCTCGGCAAACATACTCTATGCCGAGAGCCGAACCCTCGGCGTAGACTGCACCTCGGCAAACGGAACCCTCGCAAACGGCTCATCCTGCGCCGTTACGTTTGCCGAGAGCCCTCTGTTAGGCTCTCGGCAAAGGTTTGATTTTTTTTTTGTTAAACTCTATGCCGAGAGCCCTGGCCCTGGCTCTCGGCATAGGTGCTCTTTGCCGAGGGTTTTAGGAAGCTCTCGGCAAAGCATTTTATTTTTTTTTGTTTTTTTGCATCCAATTTTTTTTGTGGCCTTACTACAGTACTACAAGCCAAGATTTCAAATTTGAAGTGTTTTCCATAAATCTTGCTATATTTCGCGCATTTTCTTTAATTTGATGATTTTTTCCGCGGGACGCATGTTTGAACTGCAGGTGCATGAAATAATGAAACTCAGTGATTCAAAAAATGGTATTCATTCTTCAGAGGGTATTTTGACACCGTATCCAGGGACAGGCGCGGAGACTCGACCGTCTCGTGCACGAGAGAAACGACGACCAAGTTGCGTGATATTGGATTTAAATATTATAAAAATACAAAACAAAGTCAGAAAATCATGAAAATGGATGAGTGACCTTGACATCGCATGTAGAGGCTATGAAAATTTTTGGAAAGTTTGGAGCAAGTGGTGGCACAAGATGGTTGAAACCCTGAGATCAGAGCAAGATCTCACATGCGATGATATGCGCCTCCCCACCGCCGCCCGGGTGCCACCGCCGTCCACGCCCCCGCCCCCGCCCCGCCGCCGGTCTTCCGGCCGCTCCCTCCCTCCCCGCCGGCCGCGCCCCCGCCTGGCGCGTCGCCGCGCCCGCACGCCGCCGCCGGCCGCGCCTCCCTCCCCACCGGCCGCGCCCTCCCTCCCCGCCGGCCGCTCCCTCCGTCCCCGCGGTCGCGCCCTCCCTCCCGGCCGGCCGCTCCCTACCTCCCCGCCGGCCACCCCCTCGCCCAGTCGCCGGGTCGCGCCCTCCTCCCCGCCGGCCGCTCCCTCCCGCCGGCCACCCTTGCCCAGTCGCTGGTCGCGCCCTCCCTCCCCGCCGGCCGCTCCCTCCCTCCCGGCCGGCCGCTCCCTCCCTCCCCGCCGGCCACCCCCTCGCCCAGTCGCCGGCCGCGCCCCCGCCCTGCGCCCTGCGCCCTCGCCGGCCCCCCGCTCCCGTATTGTCGGCCTAGGGGAGGAGGAGGAGAAGCAGAGGTGGTGAGGAGGAGAAGAGAGGTTGAGGAGGAGGGAGGAGGAGGAGGAGGGAGGAGACCGTTGCCCATCCTCATCCGCGAGTTCGTCGTCGTTCCATCGTCATTAATCGACCCGCGGGTAAGTAGTAGTTGTTAATAGTAGTGAGTAGTTGATAGTAGTATGCATGTCAATGTATGTGGATGTCGGCCATCGTGTTGTATATATGTCGATGTCGGCCATCGTGCCGTATACATGTGGATGTCGGCCATCGTGCCGTTGTTTCTTGCAGGTTTCGAAACCTCACCGTACAGGGGAGGTTCTGCCGAAATTTCTAATTGATACTATCTTTTTTGTCTTTTCTGTAGGAGGACCTGTCGGGGCCAAGCCGGAGATCCTCGGCATTCTCGATCGTCTTCGTCGTCGTCGCGGGTCTGCCTGCACCGCTTCGACTCGCCACTGCGCCGCTAGCCTGACTCCACCGGCACCCTAGGTATAAATAACGTCTCCTCCCAGAAAAGGGTCGTAGGTCATTGAAACCAGTTAGGCGTCTCCCGTTCGAAAGAGATACGGCTGGAGGTATGCAGGTCTCTGCATATCGATAACCGTATCTGTTTCGGATTGTCCACGTTATTTGGACAGCCCGCAGATGTGTCGATGAGGCTAGTTCCCATGGTCTGCCCCGATTCGAGATGGAGTTTCTGCATCACCTCCCAGTTGTTCTCCGGATACACACTCTCCCTACAGGGACGTGTATCTTGAAACATCGGGGAGGTGCTGCCGAAATTCTGTCTCGGCTCGGGGCAGACAATGGGAACTGGCCTCATGTACGCATCCGCGGGTGGGATTAGGACCTATCCTCACCTATTAGATGATAGTAGGATGGAAGTACTCGGAGGTAGATATGTAAGTACTCGGATGGATGACAGTAGGATGGACGACCATCAGTGGATGTACTCGGGCCGTAGAAGCAGAAGTGATTTCACCGATGAATGGTTGCGCAAGACAGATGCTTTCTTGAACCATGCATTTGGCGCGGCTCGGCGAGGAGAGATCAAAGTGTTGTGCCCATGCAGCAGATGTGGGAACCGTAGAAGGCAAGACAAGGAGAACATGGCTAAACATCTTATGAACAATGGATTCACGCCGGACTACACCCGGTGGATCTACCATGGTGAAGCACATCGTTTGAGGGCGGAGGCAGTGCGACCACGTCTGGAGGACTTTGATGCTGATGCGGGGGTAGCAGACATGCTAGATGACTTCCAAGAAGCACAGTACGCTGAAGGACGTACGGAGGAGGAGATGGAGAAGACCGCAAAGGCGTTTTACGAGATGATGTCTTCGGCACAGAGACCCCTTCACGATCGGACAACGGTTTCTCAACTGAATGCCATTGGCCGTGTGATGGGGTTCAAGTCCCAGTTCAACCTGAGTCGAGATGCGTTCGATGGTATTTGGCCCTATTTGGTAGCATGCTTCCGGACGGCCACATATTGCCAAAGAGCCTGTACGAGTCACAGAAACTGCTTCGTGCCCTGAAGATACCGTATGAGCAGATACATGCTTGTCCAAATGGGTGCGTCCTCTTCAGGAAAGATCTCACGGATGCAGGTTACTGTCCGAAGTGTAAAGCGTCGAGATACATGGAGGTAGACGATGGTGAAGGCCCGAAGAGGCAGCTTTCTATCCCCATGAAAGTCCTGCGTTACCTGCCGTTCACACCTAGGATCCAACGTCTCTACATGACCGAAGAATCCGCGAAACAGATGACATGGCACAAACAGGGTACCCGATACAATCCTGAGAAGTTGGTACATCCCGCCGATGGTGAAGCATGGGCCCACTTCGATCGCATCCATCATGACAAAGCTAGAGAGGCTCGTAATGTTCGTGTTGCGTTTGCAACGGACGGTTTCAATCCCTATGGACTCATGGCTGTCCCGTACACCTGTTGGCCCGTCTTCGTTATCCCCCTCAATCTCCCCCCCGGCGTCCTATTTCAACGTCATACTGTCTTCTTGTCGTTGATAATTCCTGGACACCCGGGGAATAACATGGGTGTGTACATGGAGCCTCTGATTGATGAATTGGAAACTGCTTGGAATGAAGGGGTATTGACATACGACCGAGCTTCAAGGTCTAACTTCACAATGCACATCTGGTACCAGTACTCACTGCATGACTACCTGGCATATGGGATATTCTGTGCCTGGTGTGTCCATGGCAAGTTCTCATGCCCGGTTTGTAAGACAGCTACGAGATTTATCTGGTTGAAGAAGGGTGGCAAGTATTCGGCTTCGACCACACATCGACAATTCCTGCCTCTTGACCATCCTTTCAGACGGACCACCAAGAACTTTACCAAAGGTGTCGTGGCGAGAGATCCTCCACCTCAGATGCTGACGGGTGCGAGGTTCATGCTCAGATAGATGCTCTCAAGTTCAATGAAACAGACGGTCGTTTGGCGGGGTATGGTCAGGAGCATATGTGGACTCATAAGTCAGGCTTGGAAAGACTCCCTTATTATGACGATCTTCTTCTTCCACATAACATTGATGTAATGCACACTAAAAAAACATCGCTGAGTCGCTTTGGGGAACACTCATGGACACTGAAAAGTCCAAGGACAACCCTAAGGCTAGACTAGACCTGGCACGTTGTGCGATAGACCAAAGCAAGAGATGCTGCCTCCTCAGCCCGGCAGGAGATGGACACGGCCCAAGGTCGATTTCGTCTTGGGCAGGCCACAAGGAAAGAAATACTTCAGTGGATCCAGACATTGACATTCCCTGATGGATATGCAGCGAATCTAACGAGAGGAGTCA
The DNA here is from genome assembly GCA_009763385.1 of Coix lacryma-jobi var. lacryma-jobi. NCBI lineage: Eukaryota > Viridiplantae > Streptophyta > Magnoliopsida > Poales > Poaceae > Coix > Coix lacryma-jobi. The sequence continues at coordinate 15,617,609 of CM019824.1, forward strand.
ACTTATCTACTCTCTGCGAGTCCTAGGGATGAAGAGTCATGACTTCCACGTATGGATCGAACGGCTTCTTCCGGCGATGGTTCGAGGCTATGTTCCCTAAGCCTATGTGGGTTGTCCTGGCAGAGTTGAGCTATTTCTTCCGCCAGCTATGTGCCAAGGAGATATCTCGGTCCGTCATTGATGACTTGGAGAAAGCTGCACCTGTGTTGCTCTGTAAGCTGGAGAAAATCTTTCCACCAGGCTTCTTCACTCCGATGCTTCATTTGATCGTACACCTCCCAATGAGGTTCGAATGGGAGGGCCTGTGCAATGGCGTTGGTGCTTTCCAGTCGAGAGAAATATGAAGACTCTTCGCAAGAAATGAAGAAACAAAGCCAAAATTGAGGCTTTCCATTGCAGAGGCATCCATTCTGGAGGAGGTGTCCAACTTCACTGAAGAATACTACTCGAGAACCTTCCTAGCGTGCATAATCCACCCCCTCGTTACAATGCTGGAGAAAATGAATCGAGTCTTAGCCTTTTTCGAGGCCAACTCGGCACAGCAAGTGGATCCACAGTTAAGCAGTTGAACTATGAAGAGTGGCGAAAGATCATGCTTACGTGCTTACCAACCTTGATGAGCTGGACCCGTACATGGGGTAAGTTGTTATCTATATTCATCCAATTCATCGTCACTTTCCAACACCATTCTTTTTGTTTCGTACAGTGAATTTCTTCATTTGTTCTCGAATGGACCAAGGCCTCTTTCTGATGCGGCAGCTGAAACCCTAGTTGCAAATGTTGCGGGGCAAGGGAGGCCTGATTTCATTTCTTGGTTCCGACAAAAGGTACCGTCCTACCCAAGGTCGTACTTAGTCTGACGTTCCAACTTGCTCTTACGTTCTGACCGTATAACGATATATCTTGCGTCGCCTTGCAGGCTCAAACCGATACGTCTATGCAAGAGCTGAGACAGGTTGCAAAAGCTTTGACCGTAGGGTCAAGTCATTTAACGTTACGACGTGAATGGATTTCGCTTCCACACATCAGCTACGAGCAGAGTCGGCCCAATCGAAAAAACCACAAATAGCGGAGTTTTGTACTCCAGGCAATGACAACCGTGACTACTATGGAAATTGAAGAAATATACGAACTTTCATTTCACGGTGAAAAGCCTTTGAATCCTGTCATGTTCAAATGCCATTGGTTCGATCCTGGGAGAACGAGGCTGACACCTAATCTTGGGCTAGCCGAAATTCGACAGGATTCTGTGTATCCAGGCTCCGATGTGTATATTGTGGCTCAACAGGCCACGCAGTTTTTACACGCCATACGCGTGCAAAAGCAAAGAGCATCTCTTGGGTTGGTATATTGTGCACAAGATATCACCACATGCTAAACTACCCTCTCCCCAATGATGAGGATTATAATTCAACACAAACACGTATACGGTGAGTTTCTTTCAGAATCTGGGTTGCAAGGGACGTTCACCATAGACTTAACCGAAGCGATGGAAATGGAAGTAGAGAATGATGACGAGGACGCTGGGGATGAGGTGGTAATGAGAAGGACATAGAAATGCTAGAACGATTCCTTTTAGGCCAAGCAAATGAGACGACGACCTGTCTTCGGATACTGAGGAGTACTTAGACATGGTTGACAGTGATGAGGAGACTCATGCTCCGGCTAATCCGGATGATCCAGATTATTTCTAATACATGTAATATTATGTTATATTTTAGGATCTATTGTTTTATTTATATTGCATATATTTGGTTATATTATTTCTAATACAACATTGCTTGTTCTTTTTAAATGCAGGAGGTCGAGGCAAGATGCCGGAGGACAATCAGAGGCGGTTGAGTTGGTTGTACCGTAGCTCGAGGCCGACGGGCCCTCGACGAGAGTGGCCGCCGCCGGAGGGAGCCTCTCCACAGGAGAGGAGGAGGAGGTCGAGGAGGAGGTGCCAGCCACGCCCGAGCCCAGCGGCAGGAGGAGGCACCATGGCCGAGGAGTGCAGAGGAGGAGGAGGACGAGCAGGAGGAGGACGAGGCGGACGGGGTTCGGGTGCCTCAGGGGTGTCCACCCTACCTGAGAGGTCCCCCAGCCCTCCCGGCGTTGCCGGCACGTGCCCGACGCCCAGTGATCACGCCCATCGGACAGAAGTACATGTTCTAACTACCTGTTCGTACGATGAGACTCAAAATAGAAATAGAAGCTAATAATCTTTTTTAATCACTTGTGCAGGTCATGGGACTTTGTGGGGCCTAAAGGCCGCAAACCCAACGGCATCCTGGGTCTCCTGTGTCGCGAGCACTACCCCGGCATAGTACAGTATGCCGGGAGGCACGAGCCGGCCTACACCTTTGACCACTACAGCGTCGCCCCAGACCCAGACTTCCCCAACAAGGCGGCGCGGGTTAGAGCGGAGCTGTGGGTAAGTCTTCGTCAAACAATATCAAATTCATCATATTTTTCTTTAATTACTGTCTCGCCTCATATTGTGTCTGTATGCAGAACTACTTCAAGTGCGAGCCGGGGAAGGAGGCAGTGGCGGAGGTGACAGCTACCCGGGCTTGTAGGAAGCTCGTCACCGACATGATCTACGAGGCGAGACTGCAGGCCATCATTACCTACAACGCCACGGTCTTGGCCACGAGGGTGACGAAGGCCCAGGCGAGAGGCATGACGCTGGGCCGGGCGGAGTTCTTGCAGGTAACTGATTTCTTTTGAGATTAAGCTTTTGGTACTTTTCATCTGACGCTTAGATGTGAAATACTTGATGATGTGCAGATGATCCCCCAATGGTGCCAGTCGTTTCCCGAGTGCTGGGAGATGATCGTGGACCGGTGGCTATCCGAAGAGTGGCGGCCCACCACGCCGAGGCCCGGGAGGCGCGTCTGCAGATGCCAGGTGTACCACACCACCAGGGCAACCGCAACCTCGCCGAGTACGCACAAGCTTGGGTACGTGAAAGACTTTATCAATTCCTCGATCAAATGTTGCCTGATTGCTAATCATCTTGTTGTCTTCCTCGCAGTCGGAGGCACACGGTGGCCAGCCTTGCGGTACGGTGGCGGCATATGCCATGTCCCACAAGGGCAAGGCCACGGCAGCGGAGACCTCCTACAACCCCGACGATCCCGCCGACGCGTACACCAACTCCAGCGTCCACTCCCGCCTCACTGACTACTCAGAGGCGGCAAGGGCGGTCCATGGGGACGACTTTGATCCCGCCACCGCGGACCTGGACGGGAGCATCGTCATGAGGATGGAGGGGAAGAAGCACGGGCGGTTCTGGCTTGGCGACGGTGTCATCGACACGGCCTCCACTCCCACTCTGTCCCACCTCGAGCACAGAGCACGAGCGGGAGCGTCCCCATACGCCCACGCCCGTCGCCTGCGCAGTCGCGGGTCGCCGAGCTCGAGGTTATTTCTATTTAACTCATCGTACATTGATCTTTAAATGTTTGCATTGTTCTAACATTCACTTTGTATTATCGCAGGCCCGCCTGGAAAGAGAAAGGCAAGAGCGCCATGTGTCCGAGACCCAGATGCGGTCACAGATGTCGGCCCAGATGGAGGCTCAAGCAAAGCAGATGGCGGAGCTCATCGCCTTCATGGCCTCCCAGGGCATGGCCGTGCCCCAGACGCTCATGGCTCCTCCACCGCCGCCTCTGGACCCCGGAGCTGCTCCTGTGAGTATCAATACTTCAGTGTTTCATTTATTTCATTTCCTTGTCTGACATGACCTTTTGCAGCCTCCTCCGTCAGAAGGTTCGAACAACCGCCACGCTCCTGGATGGAACCCGACCGGGGGTCAAGCAGGCGACAGTTCTCAGGGGTGGCCCGGTTGGCCGGGGGTGTAGTAGATCTCCTCGTGTGTCACTGAAGTCTCATGTTGTTGAACTATGTGATGTGAACTATGTGATTTGAGGACATATATGTTATTGAACTATGTGATGTGATATATATATGTTCTGTGACGTGAAATGTGATATATATGTGATATGTGATGAATGTGATATATATCTGTGTGATATTGTCGGGAGAAAAGGAAAAACAGAACTGGAAAAAAAAAAACAAAATTTACCCAGTTTTGCCGAGGGTTGCTCTCGGCAAAGAGGCCTTTGCCGAGGGTTTTGCCATAGCCCTCGGCAAAGCTGGGGAGACAGAACGTAATTTCCAAGGCTTTGCCGAGGGCTTTGGTCATAGCCCTCGGCAAAGTCCGAGGTTTGCCGAGCGCCGGCTAAGATAGCCCTCGGCGAAGAGGTTCCAAAAAAAAATATTCGAAATTTCTTTGCCGAGAGCGACCCCGGTTAACCCTCGGCACACAGAAAAACAATAATAAAAAAATTATCGCTTTGCCGAGAGCCGGCTCTCGGCACACGTAACGCCTTTGCCGAGAGTCCGGTTAGCCCTCGGCAAACCTACCGTCAATAGGGACCGCGTTAACGGTCACTTTCTTTGCCGAGAGCGGTCGGGACCCGGTAAAAGGTTTGCCGAGAGCCCAATAAATGGCCCTCGGCAAAGGCTCCTTTGCCGTGAGGGTTTTTGCCGAGAGCTCTATGCCGAGGGCTGCTCTCGGCATAGGCTTCGCCGAGTGCCAGATGGTCAGGCACTCGGCAAAGCAACCGTTTCAAGTAGTGGATGACGTACGTTTGCTCGCGCACATAGGAATAATAAAGTTAAGCAACACGTGATGTTGTTTCATCACATTGGTAAAAAAGGTTTTTGTTTCCCCGTACGTCTAATTGCAATACTGCGTGCTTATTACGTGCTCAGCTCGACCCATCGTTGCAGACTTGCAGTTGCAGTTGCAGCGAGTCAACGTCGCAAAAGCTACTAGTACTGGAGAAAGGAACTGGAGATCTGCCTGGGAATCAAAACGCCGCAAGTGTGTCAAGATCTCTTCTCTAGATCGTGAATCTCAGCCACCACCAGTGCGTAGCTTTTTCTTGGTCTACACGTCTCTCTCCGTCCCCCTGCCCGCTCCGAATATATGTGGCCTGGATCACCGATAGTACAGTACACGAATGAATGGACAAAATGTATAAGAGAAGCTGGAAAATCGAACACGGGTCGACAGTTCTAGAGCACTGTACACTACTGGAGAACGGGCCTTTAGCCCCGGGCCATTTTGGTCTTTAGGCTAAGGAATCGGGACTAAAGGCCCGACCTTTAGCCCCGGTTCCCTCGCCCGCCCCGGTTGGTAGAATGAATGGACAAAATGTATAAGAGAAGCTGGAAAATCGAACACGGGTCGACAGTTCCAGAGCACTGCACACTACTGGAGAACGGGCCTTTAGCCCCGAGCCATTTTGGCCTTTAGGCTGAGGAATCGGGACTAAAGGCCCGACCTTTAGCCCCGGTTCCCTCGCCCGCCCTACCAACCGGGACTAAAGAGGTCTCCAGCCGGCCCGGCTGGAGACCTCTTTAGTCCCGGTTGGTATTACCAACCGGGCTAAAGAGGCCGCCTCTTTTTTCTTTTTTCTTTTTCTTTTCTTTCAATTGCTTATTGTTTCGGTTTCAATACGTATCATTCGCTGCTAATATATTCCATTAGGGTTTCAAATACGTATTCTTCGCCAGTGGCAGAACCAGAACCTTTGATTAAGGGGGGCCGGACAATACGATTTCACCTCATAAATTGATGAATATATATATCTCAATAGATTTTAAAAATTTTTACATATATATTTAATATTTATAACAAAAAACTCAAAATTATTATTAAAAATAGTGAAATTATAATTTTTGACACGTCTTGCTAGAGGCCGCTGTCAACTATCGGGCGAGTAGGAGTACTCGGGCCGTGTCTATGTGTGCGTGAACCCATAGGGTCGCACGCTTAAGGGGTTGGAAGCCTAATTCGAGTTGGACTCGAGTCAGACCGGGATTAGGGTTTGCTAATGGGCCTCCAGGCCGGTCGGCTCATTAGGGACGCCTATATAAAGAGGGGTGGGGCGACTAGAGTTGATAACCCACGTTAATTGTTAACAGTCGTTGCCCCCCACGCCCGCGCCGATTGCTCCTCGCAGACCTAGCAGTCGGAGGCGTGACGCTTCTTCCCTGTACGTGTGGATACCTCGGAGGTGCTGCATCTGGAGCACAAGGACGAACCGCACGTGGAGACGTGAAGAACGGACGTGAACATCTACACGGCATCGCTGTGACGCGCACGTCTACACCGAGACGTCTTCCGCTGCAACTGCGCATCTAGTGGTAATCCCGTGATCTATAACTCGCAGTAGTTCCTATGTTATGGGGTCGAAATTCTTGTGTTCGGCTATCTCGTTCGGCTAAGTGTAGCATTCGGCTAACTCAGCGTAGCGTTCGGCTAACTCAGCAGTAGCGTTCGGCTAACTCTGCGTAGCGTTCGGCTAACTCAGCAGTAGCGTTCGGCTAACTCAGCGTAGCGTTCGGCTAACTCAGCAGTAGCGTTCGGCTAACTAGCGAAAACCGTTTTTGGCTACCACAGTGGTGGCATTCGGCTAGTGTAGCTTCCCTATAACCTTACAGTGGTATCGGAGCAGGTTACTGCCTCGTTATAGATTCGGTTGTGTGCATATAGAGATATGCGCGGTAGTAGATCGATTCTGATCATGATTCGTGATCTTGCCGTATTGGTCATGTAACGATCTACTCCTACCGGTCGGAATTCCGCCATCGGAGTTAAGTTACGTGTGTAAATCCAATCATGGCAAGATTGAGATCAATCGGATTGATCGAATCGAATCTAGGTCAAGAGCGGGTGCATGAGATGTACCGCGGCATGTGCAAAAGAAACGTCGGGTAAAACGGTCGTAACTTTTGCATACGACCTCGGATTGAGATGATCTTTAAATGAAAATTGATCTACAGAAAATTTACATCCGATTTTCACCAGCTTGGGCCGGTTTCGTCAAATTTAGATTTGCGAAATAAGGCTCAGAATATTATGTTTTCTGCATTTCAAGATTAGACGTCGGGAACGTTTAACTCTGTTTTGCAGGAATTGATGACTGGTATAGCCTTATGTGTATGTGATGCATGTATGTAATTGTTTCACGACTTGCATGTCGTGATTATGACAATATGGCTGGAGCCACATATATATTGTCCATTTGATGTAATGGCCTGCGTGCCAAATTGTGATGATCCTACTCGCGACTATGTAATTGTTTTAATTACGCTAGTTGTAGCTAGTCGGTGGATTCATCACTGGAGGATGGCGTGCATGTACCATGAAGATGGAGATCATCATGGTGAACAGATTGGTAGGAGATGGAGATCTCCAAAGAAAACATTGGGCTATACCAAGTCATATCTGTGTTTATGCTATTCTCTTATTATGTTCTACTTTCACGTATGTTTCATGTTTATTGTCTACATGCAGTAGAAAGTGTAGAACGATCCCTCAGTAATGTTCAAGTCATATGCTTCCCCAAACCTTGCACTGTCATATGTCTTGTACAATCGGTGGTGCGCCTATGAAATTAGGGTGTCATGATTTTCCTTGACCAGGCAGGTTCGTATCGGATACTTACTGCGGAAGGGTTGGTTGCTTGAAACAAGGTCATCCTAACGGTTAGGGACCTTGAAGCATAAGGAGTTGAGCACGCATAGAGATGCTGGCCAAACAACTAGAGTCATATGTGATATGATTAGCAAAGAGTTGCTTACCGATCTACCTTGTCCACTAGCGGTGATGCTAAAGCTCACTAGTAGACTGTTAGTTTGGGTCTTGAATCACTAAAATTCAATAGAGGGATATTGATCTTAGTGGGAGTAAATTTTATTAAAGTTTTAATATCATTTACTCTATCTTGGATACTTTGTCTTAGTATTTGCATTTACTTTTGTTGTAGATCAATGGCACCTAGCAATCCACCATTACTTACCATTTACTTTACGATCAATCCTTGAGAAAGATAAATTGAATGGAACAAACTATGCGGATTGGATCCGCAACCTGAGAATTGTTCTCAGGGCTGAGAAAAAGGAAGATATTCTAGACACCCCAGTACCAGAGGAACCTGCAGATAATGCACTGCTACTGAGAAAACGCTTACAAGAAAGCATGTGATGCTGATCTTGAAGTAGGATGCTGATGCTTGCTAGCATGGAACCAGATCTGCAGATGCAGTTTGATAATAACCATACAGCCTATGATATGATCATAGCGCTAGATGAGATGTTCCAAACTCAGGCTAGAACCGAAAGTTCAATGTTTCTAAGTCTCTTGCAGAGACTAAGTTAGCAGAGGGTGCAGCAGTTGGACCACATGTGATCAAGATGGTTGGTTACACTCAGAGGTTGGAGAAGCTAGGCTTCCCAATTGGTCCAGAACTAGCTACTGACTTCATTCTCTCTTCTCTCCCACCTAGCTATGGGAACTTCATCTCGAACTACCACATGCATGGCGCGGAGAGGGCTTGAATGAGTTGTGTGGCATTCTTAAAACAGCAGAAGCAGACATCAAGAAAGGTGCTAGCAGCAGCCATGTGATGGCCATCCAGAACAAGCCCAACTTTAAAAGGAAAGGCAAATTTTGGAAGAATAGGAAGGGCAAGGGCAAGGCCAAAGATGTGATCTCTAAGCCAAACCCTCCTGCGCCTGACGCGCTGGACCAACTGCTAATTCTGAGTGCTTCCACTGTAAGGGGAAAGTCACTGGAAAAGAAACTGCAAGGTGTACTTAGCGTCCTTGAAGAAGGATGGCGGTGGTAAAGGTACTCCCGCTGCTCATACACCTGCTGTTTATATTACAGATATTTTCCTCGCTGTCTTATATTAATTCTTGGGTATTTGATACCGGCTCGGTTGCTCATATTTGCAATACGATGCAGGGAATGATAAGAGGTAGAAGCGTGGAAAGGGGGAGGTGATTCCGCGTGGGCAATATGCAAGAGTTGCTGCGTTGAACGTCGGGACGATGCAACTCCACCTCCCATCAGGATTTATTTTGGAGTTAAATAATTGTTATTTTGTTCCAAGTTAAGTCGAAACATTGTGTCACCTTCATGTTTGATGAAGGATGGCTATTCATTTGAGAGTAAAGACAATGGTTGTGTAATCTCGAAAAATGATATGTTGTGGCTTTGCATCCATTGTGAATGGGTTGTTATTTTAAATCTTGATGATGCACCTATGACTATCTGTAATATACTGCTAAAAGGCCTCGACTTAATGAGTTAAGTCCTACCTATATATGGCATTGTCGTTTAGGTCATATAAGTGAAAACCGCATGAAGAAGCTCCATGCTGATGGGATTCTAACTTCGTTTGATTTGAATCATACGAGACATGTGAGGCTTGCTTGCTGGGCAAGATGACCAAGTCGCCTTTCACAGGTTTCCTGAGAGGGCGTCTGACTTATTGGAACTTGTACATACTGATGTTTGCGGACCAATGAGTACGACAGCTAGAGGCGGATTTCAATACTTCATAACCTCACTGATGACTTTAGCAGATATGGCTATGTCTATCTGATGAAGCATAAGTCTGAGACATTTGAAAAGTTCAAAGAATTTCAGAATGAGGTAGAGAATCAACGTGGCAAGAAAATTAAGGCCTTGCGATCTGATCGTGGAGGTGAATATTTGAGCCACGAGTTAACAATCATCTTAAGAGTTGTGGATTGTTCACAGCTTACGCCACCTGGAACGCCTCAGCGAAACGGCGTGTCCGAGCGACGTAATCGAACCTTGTTAGACATGGTTCGGTCTATGATGAGCGAGTCAGACCTACCTTTATCATTTTGGGGATACGCTCTAGAAACAGCCTTTCACATTAAATAGGGTACCATCTAAGTCCGTAGTTAAGACACCATATGAGATATGGACTGGTAAGAGTCCCAGTTGTCTTTTCTAAAGATTTGGGGTTGTGAAGTTTATGTCAAACGACTTATATCAGTATAACTAACACCCAAATCGGACAAGTGCTTTTTTGTGGGATACCCAAAGGAGACTTTAGGGTATTACTTCTACAACCGCTCAGAAGGCAAAGTGTTGTCGCTCGAAACGGTGTTTTCTTAGAGAAAGAGTTTCTCAAAAGAGACAAGAGAGGGCAGAAGGTGTATCTTGAAGAAGTTCAAGATGAGCAAACAGGGATTGACTCCACAAGTGATGCTAATGTAGCAGAACAAGTTGAGCTACCTGTGGCAACAGACATCCCGCCCCAACCACGAATGTCAGCAAGAATCGTGAGTTGCGTGGGGATGTGTTATTGTTAGACGATGACGAACCTGCGACTTATGCCGACGCAATGATGGACCCTGATTCCGAGAAAGGGCATAGTGCTGTGAGATCCGAGATAGATTCCATGGGAGCTAATCAAGTTGGAACTTGGTTGACCCGCCTGATGGGGTAAGACCCATAGAGTGCAAATGGATCTATAAAAGGAAAAAGGATATGGATGGAAACGTCCAAGTTTATAAAGCTCGACTTGTCGCAAAAGGTTTTCGGCAAGTTCAGGAGTTGACTACGACGAGACTTTCTCGCCAGTAGTAGCGATGCTTAAATCTATCCGGATCATTCTAGCAATTGCTGCCTATTATGACTATGAGATATGGCAGATGGATGTTAAAACAGCCTTTCTAAATGGAAATTTGGAAGAGGACGTGTATATGATACAGCCCGAAGGGTTTGTTGATCCTGGCAATGCTAAGAAAAATGCAAGCTTAAGAAATCTATTTATGGATTAAAGCAAGCATCTCGGAGTTGGAATATCCGTTTGATGAGGTGATCAAAGGTTTGGCTTCCGTCAAAATGAAGAAGAACCTTGTGTTTACAAGAAGGAAAGTGGGAGCGCTGTTGTGTTCTAATCTTGTATGTAGATGACATACTGTTGATTGGGAATGACATTCCGATGTTGCAAACCATAAAGACTTCATTGAATAATAGTTTTCTATGAAAGATTTAGGAGAAGCAACATATATTCTGGGCATTAAGATCTATAGAGATAGATCAAAGAGGGCTAATAGGATTAAACCAAGAAACGTACATTGACAAGGTGTTGAAGCGGTTCAACATGGAACAGTCCAAGAAAGGTTCTTGCCTATGTCACATGGCATGCGCTTTAGCGAGAAACAGTGTCCTTCGACATCTGTTGAGCGAGAGCGCATGAGTAAGGTTCCATATGTTCGGCTGGTTCCATTATGTATGTCATGATATGTACACGCCCGGATGTCTCATATGCTCTAAGTGTTGCGAGCAGATATCAAGCTAATCCAGGTGAGAGTCACTGGACACTTGCTAAAAACATCCTTAAGTACTTGAGAAGGACTAAAGATGTGTTCCTAATCTATGGAGGTGAGGAGGAGCTCGTTGTAAATGGTTACACCGATGCTAGCTTCCCAAACTGACACAGATGATTCACAATCTCAATCAGGTTTTGTGTTCACAATAAATGGTGGTGCAGTCAGTTGGAAAAGTTCCAAGCAGGAGACCGTGTCTGATTCTACAGCAGAAGCCGAGTACATTGCAGCTAGTGGAGCTGCAAAGGAAGGTGTTTGGATGAGGAGGTTTCTCATTGATCTTGGTGTGTTCCAAGTGCGTCTACCCATTGTCTTTACACTGTGATAGCAATGGGGCGATCGCGCAGGCTAAGGAGCCAAGAGAACACCAGAAGAACAAACACGTACTACGGAAATTTCACCTCATTCGAGAGTTCATTGGAAGAGATGAGATTAAAATGTGCAAAATACATACGGATTTGAATATAGCAGATCCTTTGACAAAGGCTCTTCCACAGCCTAAGCACGAGGCGCACGTGAGGTCTATGGGTATTAGATATCTAAAGATTAGTCTAGTGCAAGTGGAGACTGTTGGAAATATGCCCTAGAGGTAATCATAGAGATGATAATATTTCTATTGTATCCATGATTTATTATAGTCCATTGAATATCCATTAAAGACAACTTGTATGATCGGCAATTATGTGAATTGTGTGTGAAACTCTTTTACTTGTATGGTTATTCGATAGTTGTCCCTGATCGGAGTTCATGTGAAGACACACATGAATATTAGATCAGCACATGTATTAGTTGATGACTATGTTTCACAGTCATAGACATGGAGATGTCAAACTAATAATGTGGGCACATGTATGACATGGGGGTGGACTGACCCAACCTGAGATGTTCTTATTATCTCTTCAACACATCATGTACGTTATGTCCTTCGACCTGAGATTGTGGTATGTTCTCAAGATGTGAATCGACTTACTTAGGGACTATCAAACGCTACTTCGTAACAGGGTAGTCATAAAGTTAGTCTTCGGGTTTGTCAGAAACATGCTGTGAGGCATAGACGATCAAGATGGGATTTGCCCCTCTCCATGCGAGAGAGATATCACTGGATCACTCATATGATTGGATCATAAAATGCATGCCGTGCTTAGGTTAAATGTTAACCTATGAGTTGAACCAAATATTGTGTGGCAAGGGAATTACGTGAATATGATAGTGGTGGTTCGTCAGATATGATCTTTGCGTTACATAGGAGTTGACACGTCTTGCTAGAGGCCGCTGTCAACTATCGGGCGAGTAGGAGTACTCGGGCGCGTGTCTATGTGTGCGTGAACCCATAGGGTCGCACGCTTAAGGGGTTGGAAGCCTAATTCGAGTTGGACTCGAGTCAGACCGGGATTAGGGTTTGCTAATGGGCCTCCAGGTCGGTCGGCTCATTAGGGACGCCTATATAAAGAGGGGTGGGGCGACTAGGGTTGATAACCCACGTTAATTGTTAACAGCCGTTGCCCACCCCACGCCCGCGCCGATTGCTCCTCGCAGACCTAGCAGTCTGGAGGCGTGACGCTTCTTCCCTGTACGTGTGGATACCTCGGAGGTGCTGCATCTGGAGCACAAGACGAACCGAACGTGGAGACGTGAAGAACGGACGTGAACAATCTACACGCATCGCTGTGACGCGCACGTCTACACCGAGATGTCTTCAGCTGCAACTGCGCATCTAGTGGTAATCCTGTGATCTATAACTCGCAGTAGTTCCTATGGTTATGGGGTCGAAATTCTTGTGTTCGGCTATCTCGTTCGGCTAAGTGTAGCGTTCGGCTAACTCAGCGTAGCGTTCGGCTAACTCAGCAGTAGCGTTCGGCTAAATCAGCGTAGCGTTCGGCTCTACTCAGCAGTACCGTTCGGCTAACTCAGCGTTAGCGTTCGGCTAACTCAGCAGTAGCGTTCGGCTAACTCAGCGTAGCGTTCGGCTAACTCAGCAGTAGTAGCGTTCGCTAACTAGCGGAACCGTTTTTTTCGGCTACCACAGTGGTGACATCGGCTAGCGTAGCTTCCCTATAACCCTACACCAACATTTAGCCCCGGCTGGATACACCAACGGGGCTAAAAGATTGCCCTTTAGCCCCGGTGGTAACACCAACCGGGACTAAAGGCCCCTCTGACAATGAGCCGTTGGGGGGGAACTTTAGTCACAGTTGGTGTTACCAACCGGGGCTAAGACTTCTCTAGTCCCGGACGCAAATTTTTCCGTGACTAATGCTGATTTTGCAAATCGTCCAAAGGCCTGTTCTCTAGTAGTGGTAGGGCACCTCCAACAATTGGCTTTTAAGCTAGCTCTAAATATTTTTCTTATATTTTAATAGAGGAGAGAGAAAAGCTAGATCTTAGTTAAGAGCTAAGCTCTTACACACATATCAGGTCATGTGAGATTGTTACGTGAGGTCATCCATGAGAGTTAGTACTATTAGAGAAGTTAGCTTGGAGCAGAGCTGACTCTAACCATTGCGGGTGCCCTAATAATAAGTCCAGACAGACAACGCTTATGTACTCCATCCATTTAGGAAATATATAACGTCTTGGACATCGTCACGGTCTTCAAAGTGTAACTTTGACTCTTTTTATACTAAAAAAATATTTATCAAAAGTGATATATGATACTTTTATGAAAGTATTTTTCAAGACAAAGGCATTCATATGGTTTTATATTTTCAAACTCAACAACTTAAAAATCATTCATAAATTTATATTCCCAGTGTGTTGTTTCAAACTCACAACTTAAAAATCATTCATAATTTATATTCCCAGTGTTTGATTGAAACCATGTCCAAAACGTCATCTATTTCCTATACAGAGGAGTACGAAGTATCATACGGTCGCACTGGTACCTATATCGCATCGGATGTTACGATACTAATTCAGTCTTAAAAATATAGTAAGGTTCCGTTAGATCTTTGGAATTTAATTATTTCTAATAATTATGACTTACTCACAAATTATATTAAGTTAATAGGTTCTATATGTATATATTTGTAAATTATTGTTAGCCATATTAGAGAGATATTTATATGTTGCATTTCTAGTTCAGAGAAACGAGTTGAAGAGCATCCTATAAATTAGAGAGTGGAAATAATATATGGAACCAAATTCCATCTCTCGTCCCATGAATATGAGATAAGCTCATATGTGAACTTGAGAAAGAAAGTGTGGAACATTACATCTAATCCAAATAACCTACTCCCTCCATATAAAAATAGATATCATTAAGGACAGTGATACAGTCTCCAAAGTATAACTTTGACCACTTATTTTTTGAAAAAAAAATGTTGTAAAGTGGTATATGAATATTTTTATGAAAGTACTTTTCAAGACAAATTTATTATATGGTTTTTATATTTCTAAACTCAACAATTTAAAAGTTATTCATGATTTATGTTTCAGTGTTTGACTCAACCCTGTGTCCAAAACGACATCTATTTCTTATACAAGACAAGAAAGTAATTTTGAGTAGATTCTAATTCCACCAAAAATGAAAGGATCCAAAATCCTTAATATAAAACTAATTACACCGCACACCGGAGTTAACTTACGAATCTATTAAGCCAAGTTAATCTAACATTAGTAAATGTTTATTGTAGCGTCACATATATTGTGAAAAGATCATGAACTAATCCAGCTTGATAAACTAGTTTTGTAATTAGCCTATTTTTAATAGACTAAATTAGGGTAGCAAGGAAATTAAAACGACACGTCAATGGTACTCCGCCGTCGCATAGTACATACTCCGTACATAATTACATGCAGTAGTAATTATTACACGTCGCCGTCCAAACAGACTAGTAGTCCAGCTCTTTTTTCTTCGGCCTTCATCAGTACGTATCTCCCCAGCCGATCGGTCGGTCAGTCAGCTTGCTCTTCATTGCCAGTGTTCGCCACACACACACACACACCGACGAGCATCTTTGTTAGTTTAGGAGGACGTCTCTCACACGTCAACGACGACGGGGAGGGCGGATCGACGACGCACGAGTAGGAAAAACAAACCCTAGGCAACAAATCCAATCCAAGGAGAGCGCCAGCGGCGGCGACGACACCGACGGCAAGGAGCGCCATCGGCACGGGCGCCCAACCCGGCCAGCCAGCCAGCCCCAACAGCCGCCGCGAGAAAAGTAGGGGCGAAATTGACTGGCGCGGACCCGGCCGGGGAGAAGAAAAGAGAGCCGAGAGCCGCCGCGTGTGAACGCACGCCTCCAGTACGTAGTACACCACCAGAGACCTCGCCCAGGCCCCCCTGCCCTGCGACGGCGGCTACACGGATCAATCCGGCCGTCGCTTTCGCCTCCTCCCGGGCGGTCCTCACCCCTTCTTCTGCTTCTTCCTGCGGATACTACTAGTCTACTGCTATTGGTACTGTAGCAGTGTAGCTACCTAGTCTAGCTCTAGACGCAGAAGAACGGATCATCGTCTTCTTATTTAGATGTAAAAATTTTGCAAAATTTTTCCGTTGTTATTTGATAAACTTTGTCCAAATATGGACTATGTAGACTCCAAAGATTCGTCTCGACATATGACCATACTAAAATACAATTAATTATTTTTTTAGCTACATTTAACACTCCATACATACGTTTGAACATTGATGTGATGGAAAATTTGTAAAATGGGGGAACTAATTAGGGTGGCTGCCCCGCCCGCCGCCAGGCGCTAGAGACAATTACTGGATCATGCACTCCATGCATGCACATGCAGCTGCACGCAGACGACGCACTTTCCGTCCTTGCCATGTTGGATCGCCTCCATATTTCCATGACGACTCGCGCGCGTGTCCTTGACTCCATTCGTCCCGAGGACCCCCGAGGTGTTTGCTTCATCACTGGATGGACACTGTTTTTTTTTTTTTTTTTTTTTTTTGCGAGAGGGAGAGACACTGTTTTATTAGTTGCCCTACAAATTGTTGACCAGATCGATTAGTACGTACAGTACTAGTATGTCAGAAGTCGCGTGCGCACGTGGTCGTTGCTGCTGCCTTACAATTACTACGTACGTACTAGTTGTCAGTACAAAATTACCATGTATACTAGTAATAATAATGATAATGATTACGAGTAAGTAAGCATACGTATAGACTAGTGGTGCTCCGTATTTGTTATGCACCAACCGCCAGGACCAGGAGGAGACTACTAGCTAGGAGTACGTACTTGTCAAAAGGCTGATCCGACATACAAATTAAATCACTTACAATCCATGCAATGCAGCCGCTTGAGCTTGACTAATCCAGTACGATAATTATATTATTAAGCACACGCAACGTGCGTCGTCGTCGTTGGAGTAGTCGTGTTTGAGCGAGCGAGCCAGCCGCCTGCGCGCGCGTATTGTCTAACCTTAAATAGTTGAATGCGTGCAAGACAACGTACGTATACACTACTATGCTACTACTGCACAAAAAACTAAACTTCCCCCGTTGCCTGGTAATCTTGAATTCGCATAAAGTCTCCTCATCATAAGTACGGTCACTATTAGAAACACACATTTGGACGATCGGCAACTGAGCTTTAGTCTCGGCAAAAATTTGCGTCCGGAGCTAAAGACTTTTTAGTCCCGGTGAATTACCAACCGGGGCTAAAGCTCCTTTTAGCCCCGGTTGGTGTTAGCAACCGGGCGAAAGGTCCTTCCCGAGGGATTCAAAAGGAAAACATCCAGAACTACATCACGTGAGTTACGTAGCTCAGTTGGTAAGCTTGCCTGAGGTGAGAGGTGCTGAGTTTGAATCACACACAATACATATTTATTTTTCGTCCGTGGACCTTTAGCCCCGGTGGGAAGGATTCGGGACTAAAGGCCGGGACCTTTAGTCCCGGATTCCTAGTCCCGGTTGGGATACCCGGGACTAAAGGCCTAGTCCCGGTTGGGATACCCGGGACTAAAGGCCCGGTTCCACCGGGACTAAAGGCCCGGTTCCACCGGGGCTAAAGGCCTGATCTGTAGTAGTGGGTGTCTCCAGGACGAACAAGAATTTTGTTCGCCACTATAATAACTAACTAATTAGCGATCGTGTCAGTGTTGAGAGACCGCACTACCACTAGTATCAACTCCAAGTTCCACTACTGCACGATGGGCCTTTAGCCCCGGTCCAAATTGGCCTTTAGCCCCGAGCATGGAGCCGGGGCTAAGCAATCAGGACTAAAGGCCCGACCTTTAGCCCCGGTTCCCCGCCCCGGGGCTAAAGGGGACCTTTGCCCCGGTTGGTAATACCAACCGGGACTAAAGAGGTCCCGAGCCGGGCCCCGATGGCTGGCCTCTTTAGTCCCGGTTGGTATTACCAATCGGGGCTAAAGACCCTCGGGGGCTGTCCTCTTTTTCTCTTCAAATATGTGGATGTTCTTTAATGCATGGTATAAACATATATTATTCCAACAAAATTTTTCTAACAGAAAATATATTACAGTGCTCAATATTACAACTCAAATATTACAGAATGTTTAAATATTATTCTAACAAAAAATTATTACAGTCCTCAAATATTACAACTCATGTAACCAAATATTATTGTCCTCAAGCAACAAATAAATCACAAGTCCTCAGACAAAACTGTTCTCAAGCTACAAATAAATGACAAGTACATGCCGCAATATAACAACTCACAAATACTCAACCATACACATGTATCAGTACCTATTAAACAGCGATTCTGCAATGCTGTCACGAAAGGCATTCATTTGTGTACGGTCTGCACTATCAGGTGCAGGAACAGTTTCTGGCTGATGAAACGAGGCTTCAGGAGGCACAAACTTAGAATGACGATCCAAAAATTGAAAGTCGTCATCTAATTCCCACTCAACCTTATGAAGTTATGCAATGCAACAGCAGCAGTAATAATATACGTTTGAGTTTGAGGAGGGTAGCAAGGGATTTTCAACAGTAAGCGTCACTTCATCTTCAAAACGCCAAAGGCCCTCTCAATGACGTTTCTAAGAGATGAGTGTGCACAATTGAATATCTCATGTACACCTTGAGGTTCTCCGGCGTTTTGAAAGTCTTGAATGTGGTACTTCGTTCCCTTGTAAGGAGCAAGGTACCCGGGACGGTTTGGGTAGCCGCCATCCACCAAGTAGAACATCCCTACAACACCAAGTACCTGTCATTGTTACATGCTTCAATTAGAAATGTCAAAACAATTAGCAGCTAGGTTTCTACCTTGAGGAGGGTGAGGAAAGTAATCCTTGAATGTTGATATGGCATCCTGAAACACTCTTGTGTCATGGACAGACCCCGGCCATCCCGCAAGGAGAAATGTGAAGACCATGTCAAAATCACATACAACCATCACATTTTGAGTGTTGATGCCCTTGCGACACAAGTGCTGCACAAACTTATCTTGTGGTACGACAACAGGGAAGTGGCTGCCATCTATAGCTCCTATGCACCTCTTGAATTCAGGATAGAATCTATGGTTTCTCAACCTAGGATGCATTGTCCTAAATTCTGGGTCCCGAGGTGTAATGATGTTGTCTGCAAGTTTAAGCACACAGGACAACACTCTATAGAACATGTTGTGGACAGTGCCTAGAGATCTCTCAAATCTGTCCTCAGCTTGCCTATACGGTTGTGGAGCACCAAGCATCCATAGGAACAGACCTAAAGCCTCAATAGATGTGGACTTGTAGTGTCTTTGAGGCCATGCTCATCTACCAAGACCTTATGCAGTCTATAGAACATAGTTGGAGAAATTCTAAACATGTTGTAACACCTAGTTTCATTTGCTGTAGTTTCTGTTGTACCCACTCCAGGCCAGTCATTGTTGGCACCCTATAGTCTGACCTATTGTAATGCTTCTCGAAATGCAAGACATACATGTTCATACCAAGCTGTATTGCAGCTTCTTCATCAGCATCAAAGAACAGGCTGAAAAATTCATCCTCCCCTGTTCATCATCGTCGTCGTCATCTGTAGTTACCGAAGCTCCAGTTGCCCAGCCATCTGAACACATGAAAAAAAAACAAATGAACACAAATAGTATCATTTTACAAAAGCCTATATACCCATGCAGCAGTACCTGAAAGATCACTTATACCCAGAAAGAAACACCATCAATGATTCACAACCGCACAAAACAAATTACTTCACAATTCATCCACAAATGAACATCAGCAATTAATGCGAATAACAGACTTTGTTCGAACATTCAAATCACATAAATAATTCAAACACCACCATATACATGACAGACTTGTTCACGATACAAAAGGCACGACAAATGCATGGACAAAAGGGTCTAGTTAATGACCCTCGAGCTCGCATGGTCTTTAATGATGGTCAGCCTTCCTTTGGGAGCTGACTGCAGGAAAAATCTTGTATCGATTTCATTTCTAGCGATCCTGCCCACAGCAGCCCACAGCTCTCAATTTTCCTCTGTTACCCCTGCCTCTCTAGCCAGCTTTGCAACTAGGTCAACGGTTTCCAGTTTTTCATTTTCTTGGCCTTGTGAGCCTGCTTCCTCTGACCCCACATCTCCTGCAACACTGCAGTCCTGTTCTCCAAAGTTAAGTTCAAGTTCCTCATGTTCTCATTCATCCTGACTACTGGACTCCTGGACCTCTTGCTTGGAGTACCAGCTGTGTTGTGGTTGCTGAGACTGCTGTAGCTCCTCTTGCTGCCACTGCTCTGAGGGGTGCGCACGTCTTCTTCATCATCAGTACTAACATATAGTGGTGCATTCTTACGGCCAGGAACATAAGCCGTCTCCCCAGTGACAGCTGCGCCCCGAACATGATATCCAAAAGATCCATGTATGGTGGCATTGCACCTTTCAGCTGCTCCTGGAAAACAAAAATAGAGATCAACATGTTATAAACTCTCGAAAGCATGCACTGAAACATGAAAACAGAACCGATTTAGGTGTACCTTGTCGTCGTTCTCCTCCCACCATTCATCTGTAGCGTTGACGGAGCCATCTGGATTACGCCCCAATCCCGTTTCTTTGTTCAGGAGGTTTCGTAGGCTATTCCAGAGAGTCCTCAGCTTACGGTACTTGTAGCCAAAGTTGACGTTATCGTGAACTAATTCGGTGGCTTTGAAGAAAGCCTCCGACAGGTTCTGCCAACCCCACCTGTTCATTTGACCCCTGGGCAGTTGCCCTTGCGCATCTCTTCAATGTACAACTCACAGAAGATACAAGTGTTTTTGTACTCCATCGGGCCCTGCTTAGGATGTTCTGAAATTATGGAGAATCTCTGAGTCTTGCATGTCATTTCATTAGTCAATAAAGTAACCAATACCAGGTTGCATGTCATTTCATTACTTAATGATTCATGCAGCAAGCAAAGCACAACAAGTAAAGAACAATAAGTAAAGACTGAACAACATTTGCAGTTCATGGACAAAGAAACTTTGTGTATACCGGCACTTCAGTGCGAGGGACGTCGTCGGTGGCGGCTGCCTGGGCACCCTGACGACCTCGGGGAGGCACGGGGACAGCAGCACGGCTAGCACGGGTGTTTCCTCCACTGCCTCCTACGACGCGGCGAGGAATTCGGAGGCCAAGGGAACCCCTGCCGCCAATGGAAAGCCCGCGCACGGGATGGGGGCTGCGAGTCCGGCCGCTTCCGCCGTCTTCCTCCGGGGACTACAGGGTGTGCTGATACCCAGTCATGCCGGGCCACGACGCGCCGGCGTTGAGGTCGAGCGAACCGAACCAGAGGGGTTGCCGAAGCTGTTCAGTGCTAGTGGACGGCGCGTTGTTGCCGAAGCCGGAGGGGTTGCCGAAGCCGGAGCCGTAGCCGGAAAACGGCGGTGGCTGCGACATGAAGTCCCTGGTGTTTGAGGCGGCGGAGTTGGGGAACGAGCCGGCGTCGAACTCGCCGTCTTCATTGACGTCGCCGTGGTACCCGTCCATCGCCGTGGAGGACAAGCGAAGGCGAGGAGAGACCGGCGGGAGCTGCGGCGGTGGGGGTAGGAGAGACCGCGAGCGGCGGCGGCGGGGACAGAGCGCTATGGGTGGAGAGACCGGGGTATGAGCGCTACGGGTGGATGAATGGATAGGCTTTTAGTCCCGGGCGTGACACCGCCCCGGGACTAAAAGACCTTTAGTCCCAGGCCGTACGGCAGCCCGGGACTAAAGGTTTGGACCTTTAGTCCCGGTCCGGCTTACGCCCCGGGACTAAAGGTCACCTTTAGTCCCGGGTGGTGTCACCGCCCGGGACTGAAGGGGTTTCTCCCGCCAATGTTTTGGGTCTGCAGTATTTTGGGTTTTATAATAAGTTTTCATTATATAAATATGTTGTAATGTTGTTAATTGCATAGTAAAAATATCACATAATTATATTTCTCATTCTTATCAACAAATTTAATTTTCTAGCTCAAATTTATAAACAAGTTCATGACACCCAAATTTAATAAGCATCACTGGTGGCATATAAGTAGTAGCAGTTGAACTTGTCTAATTAATTATTACATCAAGATAACAGTGCAGCCTCATCTACTTGGCCACAACCAAAGCAACTAACAACACCTGCACATTTTGTCCACATCACAGTCCAACAAGATGGACTGTCTGCCACTCCAACCTGATAGGAAGGTAAAGTAGGGGTAGGTGCAGTAGGAATTGAGTTGATTCTTGAGTTGAAAGCCTCTAGAGCTGCAGAAGCTTCCTCAAAAGACTTGTACTTTTTATGCACAGCTCCCTTAACTTTGAGGACATACTGACTGCACTCGGCCCAGCTGGTGTAATACCTGGCTTGGTGCCCTCGAAACAACATACCAAGCAGGCATACTTCTAATTTGTAGTTGAGCAGTAAACTAAAGTATTATATATTTCTACTTTTGTAAACAAATGATTTAACTGATTTCTATTTCTCCAAAAAAATTAAAATAAACTATTAAACCGGTCATATTATGTAACTAAAGTATTATATATTTCTAATTTCTGTAAACAAATGATTTAACTCATTTCTATTTCTCCAAAAAAATTAAAATAAAATAATTAAACCGGTCACATTTTGTAAACTAAAGTATTATATATTTCTATTTTTTGTAAGCAAATGATTTAAATGATCTCTATTTCTCTAAAAAATTAAAATAAACTAATTAAACTGGTCACATTTTGTTTTTAGGGTACTAATTTAAACTATCAAGTGAATGAACTCAATATATATATATGGCAGCTAAAATTATAAAAAACTCAAGGAAGTAACCTTTGAATTAGTCGATGTCGACGTAGATGTGATGAAATAGATCAATCGTCGGAGATATGTTAACAAACAAAAATCACTGGAGAAGAGAGCAAACAAGCAGCAAAGCAATAAATCAATCTTGCTCCTAGCCCCGGGCAGGGGCTGAAGAAAGTGGAAGAACAGTTCAAATATAGGGAGAGACATTTAGTCCCGGCCCTTGTTCCTAGCCGGGGCTAAATGACAACATTTAGCCCCGGCTGGATACAGCAACCGGAGCAAAACCTTTAGCCCCGGTTGGTGTCACCAACCGGGGCCAAAGGTCAATCTTTAGCCCCGGTTGAGGACACCAACCGGGACTAAAGGCCCCTCTGACAAATGATCCGTTGGGCAGGGGAACTTTAGCCCCGGGTGGTGTTACCAACCGGGGCTAAAGACCTTTCTAATCCCGGGCGTAAATTTTTTCGTGACTAATGCTGATTTTGCAAATCGTCCAAAGGCTTGTTCTCTAGTAGTGTTCATTTAGTTAAGAGATATAAAATTTGTTTTTGCTATAATCACATTGAAAAGTGTACTCTCTCCGTATAGGAAATAGATGACGTTTTGGACAATGTTTTGGTCAAACATTGAGAATATAAATCATGAATAACTTTTAAATTATTGAGTTTGAAATATAAAAACCATATGAATAGATTTGTCTTGAAAAATACTTTCATAGATATATACATATATCACTTTTTGATAAATTTTTTTATATATAAAGGGAGTCAAAGTTGTACTTTGAAAACTGTGTCGATGTCTAAAACATCATCTATTTACTATACAGAGGGAGTATTAGTAGTAGATTTACAGGAGAGTTAGAGCATCTCCAAAGACTACCTAAACATGTCCTCTCCTCTAATCTATATTTGAGCGGTGAGGCAAAAAAAAAAAAAAAACCCCCCACCTCCAACACCCTAATTACTTGGCCACTTAGTTTTGTTAGCTACCCAAATACACTTCCTCCTACTATCCATTATTTCCAAAGGTGAAGTAGGAGGCTCCAACTTTTCTATTTTGTCGGTTTCCTCTTCATCGCCACACTCGACACTCCTCCACGCCTGTCACCATTGGCTCCATGATCGACCTTGGCTCCTCTCCACCCGGTGCCATTGCCTTCACACATCACCCTAGCTCCTCCCAGCAAGATCTTGCATCCACGTCTAGCACCACGTTACCTAAGCTCCTCACTCGACGTCTCTCCATATGATGATCTCGTCTCCTTTATGCTCTTGACGATACCCTTCTCTGCGCTACTTCACTTTTGGCCACCCTCCTCTTGGTGTGGTCAACATTGTTAGAAATAAAGGCAATTTCCATGTCATTTTAATTCCGTAAATTAACATTATGATGACGACATAATAGAAATAATATAAAAGTGATTTCATAATATCACATATGACCATAGCAGTACGGAACATATGTGAAACAAACATGTGAATCATATATATGATGATAAAACATAATATATCATCTACTGCAGAAAAGCATGTGAAACAATATAACAGGCTTACTGAAACATATATGCAACAACTACTGAAACAACGAATCAGAGCTACTGCAACATTCAGGAAATATGTAACAGACAGTAGACCAGAATATATAGCTGACAGCAACACTGCATAACTTACGAAACAATAGAAGACAACTACTGCAACATATTCAACAGTACTACTGAAACAACATGACGGAACAAAATACTGAGTTACGAAAAACAAAGAGAAGATGAACAGTTCATACCCGCCCATCCTTAGCGCAGATCCAGATCCTTGTCCAACTTCCTTGGTCATGTCGCAGTAGATGAAGACGAAGACCAATCACCGGGAAGAAGACGAAGATGAAGACCAATCACCGGGAAGAAGACGAAGCTGATGACCAATCACCGGGAAGAAGACGAAGCTGAAGACAGTGATCCTCCTGAAGAAGAAGAACAGCGACGGCGAAGATCGTTCGGGCAGTCGCGTAGTCGCTCCCCAAAAACCTAATTGCCGATCCCTCGTGCAAGGTCTCGATCGACACCGGCTCCGGAGGCACCTGCCCTCTCGCTCCTCCGTGCGCGCGGATGAACGAGATGGGAAAGCCTTTCCTGCAGCGGAACTGAGCTCTGGAATGTGTTCGGGTTGGAGAGGAAGAAGGAAGGGCATTCAGCCTTGCGCACAGGAGGAGGCGTTGCTCCTTTTATTCCCGTACGGGCGCAGGGAGAGCGCAGGAGATGAGGAGACAGGCAATTAAATGAGTTAAAACTTCCTTCATCATGGTGAGATAAAGAGTTGTAACTCCCGTGATTAAGGCATGGTTAGTGCGGCGTGATTATTGCGTATTAAAACAAAATTAACACGCCACGCCCACCTGCCTGCCTGCCTGCCTGCCTCGCCACGCCACGCCACGCCCCGGCCCGGCCCGGCCCGGCCCGAGCCCGTGCCCGTGCCCGGCCCGGCCGGCCGGCGGCGGCGGCGGCGCGCGCGCGCGTGTGGCACGCCTTGATCCGTTTCACAACTTCTCAAATTAGATGGAATAAATCCCACCATATAAGTTGAGTCAACGTCCCTTTAAATTCCAATCCAGTACAAACAATAATTCTCACAATTACACCATAGAGTTATTGATTTATTAAATATATTAATGGGCCTGGCCCAAAATAAATCTAACAATCCCCACCAAACTCTAGGGTTAATAACTGTGAAATTCCAGAATCTCAATTCTTTGATATACCAGTGTTTCGATGGAGACTGTTAAGTTGAACATCCACCTAGAGCAAGAGTTTTACTCAGTCACAACTGAACAATGGACTATGCCTTGAATTGACAGTTTTGCGTGAGGTGAGATTCACTCAAGTCCTTTGCTGGTACTAGGCTGCAACAGACATCCCCGCTGTTTGAAGCATATAAGTCACACTTCAGTGCCTTTCATGAGTATTTAGGGACCGCCCAAATCCCATAGACTGTGACTAGCAGTCTGACTCATATAGGTGTATTCCTCATAAGATGTTCTGTAGGACAACATCTCATCTTTAAAAGACTCTCGGAATACATTAAGGTAAATACCAACCTGCCTTACAGAAGGAAAGTTATGCATCAGAGATGGGTTCGAAAGGGAACTTTCCTCTCAATCTACTCATAGCTTGTTTCACCACTCTACTTCACGGGATCTCCGATCACATAGAGCAGGTTACCACTATAGTAGATTTTCATATGGGTCTCATACCCATCTCCCTCGATGCATTTTCTATCACATTTCGTGACAATCCCTTAGTGAATTGATCTGCCAGATTATTCGACGTGTGGACATAATCCAACGTTATAACTCCGGAGGTTTTCAGTTTTCTGACAGATTTCAATCTTCTCTTTACATGCCTTGTAGACTTCATGTTACTCCTGGAACTGTTGACCTTCGCAATCACAGTTTGATTGTCACAGTTCATGGAAATAGCCGGAATCGGTTTTTCAACCACCGGTAAATCCAACAGGAGTTCACGAAGCCACTCGGCCTCAGCCCCAGCAGTGTCTAACGCTATGAGTTCTGCTTCCATGGTAGACTTCGTAATGAGAGTCTGCTTGCAAGACTTCCAGGAAACAGCGCCACCTCCAAGCAAGAACTCATATCCGCTTGTGGCTCTAAGCTCATCAGCATCAGAAATCCAGTTGGCATCACAATAGCCTTCTAGCACTTTTGGGTGACCGGTATAGTGAATACCGTAAGTCATAGTACCTTTCAGGTACCGCAACACTCTCTCAAGAGCACGCCAGTGATCATCTCCAGTTTTGGACACAAACCTGCTCAGCTTGCTCACAACATATGAGATGTCAGGCCTTGTTGCACTCGCAAGGTACATTAGCGAGCCAATGATCTGGGAGTATGTCAATTGATCCCTTGCTATTCTTCGGTTTTTCCGCAATAGCACGCTAGGATCATAAAGTGTAGGAGCAGGGTTACAGTCACTATAACCAAAGCGACTTAACACCTTTTCCACATAATGGGACTGCAACAAAGTCACCCCACTATCACCTTCTCTAATTAACTTGATGTTCAGAATAACATCAGCTTCTCCCAAATCTTTCATGTCAAAGTTACTTGACAAGAGTTTCTTAACTTCCTCAATCACATTGAGGTTTGATCCAAAGATCAATATGTCATCAACATAAAGGCACAACATAACAGCCTCACCCCCACCATACCTATAATACACACATGTGTCAGCTTCGTTCACAACAAAGCCAGCAGCTAGTAGAGTATTATCAAATTTTTCATGCCATTGCTTAGGTGCTTGTTTCAGGCCATATAATGACTTTAACAACCTGCACACCTTGTTCTCTTGACCATCCACAATGAAGCCCTCTGGCTGATCCATATAGATCTCCTCATCCAACTCTCCATTTAGGAAAGCAGTCTTTACATCCATCTGATGAATGATAAGACCATATGAGGCTGCCACGGCAATCAAAGTGCGAATTGTAGTCAAACGAGCAACTGGTGAATAGGTGTCAAAGAAATCTTCACCCTCCTTTTGGGTGTATCCTTTAGCCACAAGCCTTGCCTTGTACCTCTCAACGGTACCATCAGGCCTAAGCTTTTCCTTGAATATCCATTTGCAACCTATAGGTTGACAACCATAAGGACGGTCAACGACCTCCCAAGTTCCATTAGACATAATAGATTCCATCTCACTCCTGACAGCTTCCTTCCACAAGTCAGCATCAGGAGAGGAATAAGCCTGTCTAATGGTGGTTGGTGTGTCTTCCACAAGGTACACTATATAGTCATCACCAAAGGATTTTGCAGCCCTTTGTCTCTTACTCTTTTGAGTAACTATAGTGTCATCCTCCTCAGGTATGTGCACATGAGTATCCTCAGCATGATCTATTTGTTCTGGTTCATAGGGAATTATAGTCTCATGACTTGTTTCACTTGTTTCACTAGGTGTATTCTTCATTGGAAATTCATTCTCAAAAAAATGTTGCGTCTCTCGATTCCATGATTGTATCAACATACACATCAGGAATATCAGATTTAATAATTAAGAACCTATACCCAACGCTGTGAAAAGCATAACCTAGGAAAATACAATCAACTGTTTTAGGTCCAAGTTTACGCTTCTTGTTGATTGGCACATTCACCTTAGCCAAACAACCCCAAGTGCGTAAATATGAGAGATTTAATCTTCTCTTTTCCCATTCCTCGAATGGTGTGATCTCTTTGTTCTTTATTGGAACCCTGTTCAGGACATGACAAGCTGTCAAAATCGCCTCACCCCACCATTCCTTGGATAATCCCGCTGTACTCAACATTGCATTCACAAGCTCTGTTAGAGTGCGGTTTTTTCCTTTCAGCAATCCCATTGGATTGTGGTGAGTATGGTGGTGTCCTCTCATGAACAATCCCATGTTCCACACAGAACTCATCGAACACATTAGAGAAATACTCTCCACCTCGATCGGACCTTAAACGTTTTATTTTCCTCTCAAGTTGGTTCTCTACTTCAGCTTTATAGGCCTTAAAATAATTAAACGCTTCATCTTTTGATTTTAAGAGATACACATAGCAGAACCTAGTGGAGTCATCTATAAAGGTGAGAAAGTATTTTTTACCGCCTTTAGTCAAAATTCCGTTCATCTCGCATAGATCGGAATGCACAAGTTCTAGAGGTGCCAAGTTCCTCGCCTCAGCAGCCTTGTGTGGCTTGCGAGGTTGTTTCGATTCAACACACACATGGCACTTAGACTTTTTGACTAAATTAAATTTAGGAATTAAATTCAGATTTGCTAACCGCATTAAACAGCCAAAACTTGCATGACAGAAACGTGAATGCCATAAATCTGACTCATCAGAAATATTAACAGAATTCACCAGTTTATTACACACATCATGCAACAATAAGCGGAACAAACCTCCGCAATCATACCCTTTACCAATAAACAAACCATGTTTAGACAGAACACATTTATTCGACTCAAGAACAACTTTGTAGCCATCTCGGCACAACGTGGGAGCACTAACAAGATTTTTCTTGATAGAGGGCACATGCTGCACACTCTTCAATGGCACTGTCTTTCCCGAAGTAAACTTCAGAATGACTGTACCAACACCAAGAACATGAGCACGCGACCCATTTCCCATCAACAAGGCGCCAGACCTCCCGACCTGGTAGGAGGAAAATAGAGATACATCAGCACACACATGTATATTTGCACCACTGTCCATCCACCACTCAGGTGAATTACAAACGGAAAGAACGAATGGTAAAGAATTACCGTACCCAGATGTTCCTTCACCATTGTCAGTAGTAACAACATTTGCTGATTTATTGTCCCGGTGGTATTTGCGATCAAGACACTCACTTGCCCAATGCGCATCACTACCACAGACAAAGCATCCTCCCTTCTTGTTGTTGTTGTCCTTTTTCTTAAATTGTGTTGTCTGATTGGTCTTAGGAATGTTCTGTTGCTTGTTCTGGTTTTTCTTCTTTTTGTACTTGCGGAATTTGGAGTTTCTCTTCTGCACCACATTGGCAGTAGAGGTCTCAACATCTTTTCCATTGTCCTTTGCTCTCGCCCTCTCCTCAACATCAAGAGTGCCAATGAGCTCTTCCACATTGAACTCTTGTCTCTTATGTTTGAGAGAGGTAGCAAAGTCCTTCCATGACGGTGGCAGCTTAGCGATAATACCGCCAGCCACAAACTTGTCAGGAAGAGGACAAGGAAAAAGCTCAAGTTCCTTTGCTAGTGCCTGAATCTCATGAGCCTGTTCCACAACAGATCGGTTCTCAACCATCTTGTAGTCATACAGTTGCTCCATAAGATACAGCTCGCTACCAGCATCGGTAACTCCAAACTTTCCCACAAGTGCATCCCACAGCTCTTTACCCGTGGGAAGTATGATGTAGCTTTTCTGGAATTTTGCATCAAGTGCGCTAATCACTGCTCATCGAAAGAGGTTGTCATCAGCCTTAAACTTAGCCTCATCCTCAGGAGACAAGTTATCAGGCTTGCCCTCTATCACATGAAAGCATGACATAGCAATTAGCCACAATTCCATCTTAGCTCTCCATATCAAGAAGTTTTTCCCATCAAAAGCATCAGGTTTTAACACGGCAGCAAAACCACTGACACAAAAATGCCTATAATTAGGTTTTTGGATTGTTAGAAATAAAGGCAATTTCCATGTCATTTTAATTCCGTAAATTAACATTATGATGACGACATAATAGAAATAATATAAAAGTGATTTCATAATATCACATATGACCATAGCAGTACGGAACATATGTGAAACAAACATGTGAATCATATATATGATGATAAAACATAATATATCATCTACTGCAGAAAAGCATGTGAAACAATATAACAGGCTTACTGAAACATATATGCAACAACTACTGAAACAACGAATCAGAGCTACTGCAACATTCAGGAAATATGTAACAGACAGTAGACCAGAATATATAGCTGACAGCAACACTGCATAACTTACGAAACAATAGAAGACAACTACTGCAACATATTCAACAGTACTACTGAAACAACATGACGGAACAAAATACTGAGTTACGAAAAACAAAGAGAAGATGAACAGTTCATACCCGCCCATCCTTAGCGCAGATCCAGATCCTTGTCCAACTTCCTTGGTCATGTCGCAGTAGATGAAGACGAAGACCAATCACCGGGAAGAAGACGAAGATGAAGACCAATCACCGGGAAGAAGACGAAGCTGATGACCAATCACCGGGAAGAAGACGAAGCTGAAGACAGTGATCCTCCTGAAGAAGAAGAACAGCGACGGCGAAGATCGTTCGGGCAGTCGCGTAGTCGCTCCCCAAAAACCTAATTGCCGATCCCTCGTGCAAGGTCTCGATCGACACCGGCTCCGGAGGCACCTGCCCTCTCGCTCCTCCGTGCGCGCGGATGAACGAGATGGGAAAGCCTTTCCTGCAGCGGAACTGAGCTCTGGAATGTGTTCGGGTTGGAGAGGAAGAAGGAAGGGCATTCAGCCTTGCGCACAGGAGGAGGCGTTGCTCCTTTTATTCCCGTACGGGCGCAGGGAGAGCGCAGGAGATGAGGAGACAGGCAATTAAATGAGTTAAAACTTCCTTCATCATGGTGAGATAAAGAGTTGTAACTCCCGTGATTAAGGCATGGTTAGTGCGGCGTGATTATTGCGTATTAAAACAAAATTAACACGCCACGCCCACCTGCCTGCCTGCCTGCCTGCCTCGCCACGCCACGCCACGCCCCGGCCCGGCCCGGCCCGACCCGAGCCCGTGCCCGTGCCCGGCCCGGCCGGCCGGCGGCGGCGGCGGCGCGCGCGCGCGTGTGGCACGCCTTGATCCGTTTCACAACTTCTCAAATTAGATGGAATAAATCCCACCATATAAGTTGAGTCAACGTCCCTTTAAATTCCAATCCAGTACAAACAATAATTCTCACAATTACACCATAGAGTTATTGATTTATTAAATATATTAATGGGCCTGGCCCAAAATAAATCTAACAAACATTGGATGAATCAGTCATTCCTCTATATATCTGTGTTAGTGAGGGGAGTACGTGAAAGGGAGTGAGGGCAAGAAATAGATAGAAACAAGGTTCTAGCAGGTTAGAAAAAACCAAGAGAATGAAAGAAATCTTTGGAAGGGCTAAGATAGTTTAGAACTAACTTGGGGTTCCAATTCAAAAGGGGGGGGGGGGGGGGGGTCATATTTTAGTTTTAGGTAGCAGTGATGGAGAGAACAACAAACAACAGTGCCCCAAAAAAAAAGCAAGTTGGTTATGTAAACTGTCAAGCAGAGAGCATGTTTTAGTTAGTGCCGGTGGAAATGCCACTACTAAAGAACAAGCCTTTACACGATCTATCAACTGAGCTTTACTCTCGAAAAAAAAATCGTGTCCGGAACTAACACTAGTACAGAACGATACTACACAGGCGGTTCTAGACACATTTCTACTGGCGTTTTTCGCAACCGCCTGTGCTGGGGGCCAGTAGAAATAGAACCACAGCACAGACGGTTGCCTGTGAACCGCCTGTGGAAAGGATTTTCACAGGCGGTTGACATAGCGAACCACCTGTGAAAATGGACATTTCCACAGGCGGTTCACTATGTCAACCGCCTGTGAATTTTTTTCGAAAAAAGCCGAAAACAAATAGGAAAAAAATATTTTAATTAAGGGGAGGACCTCACCGCCCGCCCGTTTCCGTCGAAGTCGCAAGTCACAACATTTTCGCGCAAACTTCGCGGCTAAAACGACCGGTGAGATTCGAACTCATGACCTCGGCCTCGCGCGGAGCCTCCTCTACCACTGCACTACACATATGTTCAAATACCCCTTCGGTTCCTCACATATTATACAAATCCAAGTGTAATTTGCTTGTTTGAGGTCTTAAACAATTTCAAATTTAAAAGTTGTCAACTACAAAGTTGAATAACTTTTCGAGACAAACAACTTTTGTATTGGTCATTTCTTCATCCGAGGTCGTTTACAGAATTTGAATTTCAAATTTGAGACCATTCAAACATATTTTTCGTTGATAACATGAATTCAAATTAAAAAGTTGTAATTAACAAAGTTTCATAACTTTTTGAGACGAACAACTTTTATTTTGGGTGTTTTCTCATTCGAGATAGATTGAAAAAAATCAAATTTTAAAAAACACATATATTTCTACAGACGATGTCTTAACGAACCGCCTGTAGAAATGTCTTATTTCTACAGACGGTTGTCTTAACAATCCGCCTGTAGAAATGGATTTCTACAGGCGGTTCTAGACTTGAGACCCACTGGTTCATTTCTACAGGCGCGTGGTAACTCAAACCGCCAGTAAAAAAATTGAGGCGCTAGGAAAAATCCTCTTTCGACTAGTGTAAAGACTTTTAGTCCCGGTTGGTAAAACCAACCTTTACCAACCGGGACTAAAGGTCCTTCACGAGTGGATTCAAAACGAAAACGTCCATAACTATATCACACGAGTTGTGTAACTGAGTTGTGTAGGTAAGTTGTGCGCGAGGCAAGAGGTGCTGAGTTCGAATCTCACAGATGCACATTTATTTTTGTCTCGTGAGAGTATTTAATCCCGGTTGGAAGCACCCGCTACTACTACAGAAAGGGCCTTTAACCCCGGTTGAAAGGGGCCTTTAGTCCCGGGTATCCCAACCGGGACTAAGAATCCGGGACTAAAGGTCCCGGGCCTTTAGTCTCGGGTGCTTCCAAGCGGGGCCAGTGGCGGAGCCAGCGCCCGGCCACCCCGGGTGGTCGGCCGGGCTCGCCATCGATGTTCAAAGAGAAAATTTATTTGTACCAAAGAAGAATCCTATAATTTTTAACTAAATATATTTGTATAACGAAAATTGCCCGGGCTTCGAAAAGCTTCTGGCTCCGCTAATGACCGGGGCTAAAGGTCCACAGAGGAAAAATAAATGTGTCTTGTATGAGATTCGAACTCAGCACATCTCACCTCAAGCACGCTTAGTCCCGGTTGGTATTACCAACCGGGGCTAAAGGTCCAGGACCTTTAGTTCGTGGTGGTAATATCAACCGGGACTAAAGATTCACCTTTAGCCCCGGTTGGTACCCCGGACGCAAATTTTTGCCAAGACTAAAGCTCACTTTTTTTTAGATGAAAGAAGAATTGTATTAAATTATAGCTGGGTACATCATCGTATTATAAGTACTCTGAAAAAACATGTATCCAGAAACTGATTCTCATCTATATTATACCCACGTTGTGAAAGTCTCAAACTCTCAAATCCAAACTTGTTTGACGCTTCGTACAGATGACCGCACAGGCAAATACTCGGCAACAATTGTTTTCGGCCTGAGAACATATGCCCAACGGACGACCAACATTCCTACAGGCGGAGTTGAGAAACTTCTTCTTCCTTATGTCTTCTGTCTTCTTCTTTCTGCCACCGAAGAATGAGGAAGACTGATCTAAAAATTATTCTCCCTAGTCCTTCATCGTGGCCAGATCCAACCACAATAAAACGAAGAAGGGACCAGAGAAAA
Source organism: Coix lacryma-jobi var. lacryma-jobi (assembly GCA_009763385.1). Lineage (NCBI taxonomy): Eukaryota > Viridiplantae > Streptophyta > Magnoliopsida > Poales > Poaceae > Coix > Coix lacryma-jobi. The sequence goes on from CM019824.1 coordinate 15,651,021, forward strand.
TTATTCTACGACGGCGACATCATCTTCGTCTTGATGTCGAAGCCCGGAAACAAAAGTCTCCATGTTGTCTTGTCGATGTAGATGTTGACGTCGCAGTTGTCGCCCTCATCTTCAATAGAGCCACCATGGAAAGACCGGATCCACCCTGCCTCCTTGCCGTCGCCGGAAAGGAGGAGGAGGAAATACACTCCCAATACCAAGGTCCTTGACATGGAGAAACCCTAACCTAGATGACTCGATCTACTAGAAAAACTTATTGAAAACGATGGATCCCCACTCCCTCCAACCTCCGGCGAGATACCGGAGGAGGAGGGAGGGGGACCAACGGTGAAGAAGATGGAGACGGCGGCAGCAGCTCACACCCAAACCCTAGGGCAGGCGGCGGCGTGTATGACCTTTTGACTAAAGATCACTTGATAGATCGTCCAAAGGCCTGTTTTGTAGTAGTGCGCCCGGATTGCTAGCCCCGGCTGGGAACAACCCCCCCCCCCCCCCCCCCCCCCCTGTGTAGTAGTGTGCTTTTAAAGCAAGAGGAAGCTCTCCTGAATTGGGCCTAAGATGCTGGTTTATCTGACGTAATGGGAAATAAAATACGAAAAGCTCCTACCTTGTATAGACACAAATAGTAGGTATTTAGTCGTCGGTTTTTCAAACATATATTCGTTAGCTTGGTAAACTCCCATAGCTCTTTTCTCCCATATATGTCACACAGACACACATTCTCCGCACTAAATTTCACCAAAAGCACGGTGATCATTTGTTCACCAGACCTTTTTATGGTAGCAGACACTATCTTCAATTACCTAAAGTTAGTCGCGGTATAAAAAGTAATTAGGTATGGACCAGATTTAACATGTCTGCGGACTGCGCAGTTGATCTCTCGGGGGTTACACGGTCAAGCCATGTTCCGTTCGTTCCGCTCCAACCTGCTTGACAAAACAGAAACAAAGTGTTTCTATCAATTTCCACTTTCTCTCAGCTTTTCCCAGTAGTGCTTTTGCCTCCAAGAGTCCAAGAGTGCCCTCGAGGGGCAAACTACCCCTTCCAGAACGTGAGGTAGTAGAGCCGAAAAGGCCAGGCAGACCGAAACGCTAGCGACTGCTGTCAGAGAGCGACCCGGCCTTGCATGCTAGTAGTAGCTAGCAGCTCAGTGGTATTGACGACGCCCGGCCCACGGATTGGCGTCCCCGGTCCATGCGCGCATCGAGTTATTCTTCCATGATGAATTGATGAATTGATTTGATGGTTGAGGTGTTCTAGCACCACTTGCCTTGCCGCTGCCGGAATTCAACCGTGAAAAAGATAGTCCAGGCGAGCACTCTTTCAATGCAAGAGCGAGCCAGCTGCCGGCGGCGTGAGGAAAATGGAAAGCTGCGTCGCCGTCGTCGTCGTTCTTCAATTCTTCTTCTCTCTTCTTTCCACTCCACTTTCTCGTCGCTACGGCACTACTACTGCATTCATGCACCCTTTTTTTTTTTTTTTTTTTTTGTCCAGACACACACTACTCTATGCCTGGACGATGATCGATCATGCGCGCATGCATTGATCAGTTCGGTCAGGACCCATCTGGATCTGGAGCTAGCTAGCTGCCTAGCGCCCTCATAATTCGCCGGACGGCCGGCCGGCCGGTCATGGAGCTGTTAAAACCTCATTAGCGCGCCCGCCATGTCACGATGCATGCATTATTCTCGTACCCACTACGGCATGCAGTAACCATCGAGTAGTGGCTGTCTATCTCTCTGTCATCGGCATGCTTCTGGGTAGATACTACTAGGAGTTTTGGTTTGCAAGGCTCGTTTTCTTGGACCGTATAATCTCTCAGTCTGACGCTTTGACCTACAGTAGCTTGGTGCCACACAGTCAAACTGGTTGATTGACCATCCTCATGAATCAGGACTACTATCAGTCCATGTTAGTTCCCCAAATTCCCCTAAAAATTTTGCACAGTACACATCACATCAAATCTTAGGACACATGCATTGTCGGTGTTTCGTACCCGGGGGTATGACACCAACGAGTAATACGATCGCGTGCTCTCCTCCTGGATGGTGATGCAAGATGACACAAGGATTTATCCTGGTTCGGGCAAAGAAGGCCCTACGTCCAGCGGGGGATGTTCTTGTATTACTTGCACCTAAGTGCTCGTACAGGGGTGAATACAAGCTCACTTGAGCGGGACCGGAGTCCGAACTCTAGTGTGTGCGTGGACTCGTGTGAGGTGTTCCCCTCCTTGAATGAGGGCCCTAGTGTCCCCTTTTATAGAGCAAGGGGAGGCCAGGGTTACATAAAGGTATTACAGGTGTCGGAGCGTATGGTGCCCCATACGGAGAAGGGTAGGAACCCTGTCTTGTCGAAGGTGCTGGAGCAGGCGTGGGGGTTGCTGTTGCACCGTCCTTGAAGCGTGGCCTCCGTCCTGTGTGTCAGACGTGGCGACGCGGCGTCGCAGGGGCCATGCCGCGCATCCCGGGACGTACTGGACGTGGCAGGGACCTTCTTTGTCTTGGGGTGCCTGTCTTCCAAAAGTAAGAGAGTTGTCAGGGCTCGAGGGGCGCAGGGCTGTCCTCAAGGTGGCGTTTACGGGGGCTCGAGGGGCGCGGAGCCGGTCTCGAGGTGGCGCTCACGGGAGCTCGAGGGGTGCAGAGCCGGTCTCGAGGTGGCGCTCACGGGAGCTCGAGGGGTGCAGAGCCGGCCTCGAAGTGGTGCCACGGGGGCTCGAGGGGCGCGGAGCAGGCCTCGAAGTGGTGCTCTCGGGAGCTCGAGGGGTGCAGAGCCGGCCTCGAAGTGGTGCCACGGGGGCTCGAGGGGCGCGGAGCAGGCCTCGAAGTGGTGCTTTCGGGAGCTCGAGGGGTGCAGAGCCGGCCTCGAAGTGGTGCCACGGGGGCTCGAGGGGCGCGGAGCAGGCCTCGAAGTGGTGCTCTCAGGAGCTCGAGGGGTGCAGAGCCGGCCTCGAAGTGGTGATTTAGATGTGCACAGTGTAGAGCATGGCACAGCAGTGCAGGGCATGGCGCGACAGTGCTGGTGCCTTTTTGCCCATGCTTGTGATGAAAAGAAGGTTTGACTCTACACCGGTTCACTGTGACGCGTGTTGTATCTCAGAGGACGTGACTGGAGCAGGTGAAGGCATTAAATGCGTGGTATGGGCTGGTACGGCTGTCTGTGCAGCTCGAGGTCCGTGCGTTAAGGCTCGAGGTGTGGGGGCGCGCTCGCCCGAGGCCTGGAGGGCTCGAACGAGACGGAGAGCGACCGTGCTCGCCCGAGGCCTTGCTGGGAGGGCTCGGGCGAGACGGAGATAGAGCGTTCGCCCGAGGCCTTGCTGGGAGGGCTCGGGCGAGACGGAGATAGAGCGTTCGCCCGAGGCCTTGCTGGGAGGGCTCGGACGAGACGGAGATAGAGCGTTCGCCCGAGGCCTTGCTGGGAGGGCTCGGGCGAGACGGAGACGGAGCGTTCGCCCGAGGCCTTGCTGGGAGGGCTCGGACGAGACGGAGATAGAGCGTTCGCCCGAGGCCTTGCTGGGAGGGCTCGGGCGAGACGGAGACGGAGCGTTCGCCCGAGGCCTGGCTGGGAGGGCTCGGGCGAGACGGAGACAGAGCGCTCGGGTGTTTGCGTTGATCGGGGGTACCCCTTTTTTGTACCACCGACAGTAGCCCCCGAGGCCACGGGGGAGTGGTTGGAACTCCCTCGTGGGCTTTTTGCGAGTGTTAGTGGTGTTGGAGTGTCGAGTCCCCGAGTTTTGGATCCTTTTGAAGAAACCTCCGTCGCTGGGAAACCTTCTGCCCGCTGGGCGCGCCTTTCTTCTTTGTCGTGGGAAACTCTGCCCGAGGCCTGGCTCGGAGGGGCGTTCGTCCGAAGCCTGAAAATCTCATGCTCACACAAAGGAAAAAGATCAGTCGCAACTGCTCGAGTTATTTAACCCTCTTTCGTCGAGGGGTGCCAGGCTGAGCCGACCGTCCGGCTAGCTATCCGGTACGCCGGCTACCCTGGCTTGTCATCCCGCTGAACCCTTTCGAAAGGATGCGGGGTGGGATGCCTCGTACTACCACGAACGGATCGGGCGAGTATCGAGGTTCTCGGTGAGCTGGTAACGGGGGAATCCAAGTGAGAGCTCGTGCCCCGTTCGATAGGGGTCGACTGTGGCCCGGAGGCGGTCTCATAAAGCATGGGGGCTCAGTCTGCAGGAGTGTCGGGTCCATTCGATAGGACCCGGTGGCTCGATGCCTCCCTCCGAGGGGATCTCACTGCACGTCGAGCTCCCCGCCTTGGATACACGTGAGGGGCCTCGAGGGCTCGGCCCTCGAGTAATGCCGCGAGTGGCGCCCCTCGGTGTCCCTGACTCGGGTGCTCGAAGCCGGCTGTCGAACCCTCTTTCGTCGAGGGCCAGCCTTCGCTGCTTCGAGACTTAGGGCCGGGGCCCGTTTTTGGGTGCTCGAAGCCGGCTGTCGAACCCTTTTTCGAGGGCCAGCCTTCGCTGCTTCGAGACTTAGGGCCTGAGCCCGTTTTTACCTTCCTGAAGAAGCCTTCGTCGGGAGTGGAGTTCGTGGCACCAAGACGACGGTCAGGAAGTCGGAGCGGCGGCCGCGGAGGGCCCCGGTAGTCGAGCGAATGCGGAATCGCCGTGTGTGCCTGTCAACCGGCTCGAGACGCAGTTAGATAGGCACATTAAAGGTATTCGGTTACCTTCTCGACGTCGTGGGAGATGGCACCGGTTGTTCGAGGAGGACATGCTGCCTCCTGATGTGGACGGCGGTGTAGGGGCCCTTCCTCCTCCTGGCTCGGACGTCAAGGCTGAGCGTGCGGCAGAAGATCCTGGGGAGGAGTACCAGACCGCGGCTGTTCGACGCTCCGAGCTGGAGTCGGGCTCGGGGTTGTTTTCGTGGGGCAGCGCTGAAGGTCGAAGGCCGAGCCCCCGAGTCCGGTTCGAGGAGGGGCGTCGAAGGTCGAGCTCCCGAGTCCGGCTCGAGGTGGGGCGTCGAAGGTCGAGCCTCCGAGTCCGGCTCGAGGAGGGGCGTCGAAGGGACATCGAGCCCCCGAGTCCGGCTCGAGGCGGGGCGTCGAAGGTCGAGCCCTCAATTCCGGCTCGAGGTGGGGCGTCGACGGTCGAGCCCCCGAGTCCGGCTCGAGGTGGGGCGTCGAAGGTCGAGCTCCCGAGTCCGGCTCGAGGAGGGGCGTCGAAGGGACGTCGAGCCCCCGAGCCCAGCCCGAGGAGTGACGTCGAAGTCGAACTCCCACGTCCGGCTCGAGGGGCGGCGTCGTGCGTGGGTGCCAACTTAGCCAGCTCGTCTGCGGCGGGCGCCCATGCGCACTTCTTCGTCGTCGTCGTCCTCGTCGTCGCGCCTTGCCTTCTTGTCCTTCGCCTTGGCCCGCGGAGTGGCCAAAGAAGGCCCCCACTGCCTCGTTGCCGGAGGCGAAACTGGTGACCTGATCCATCAAGTCTTCGATCATCCTGGGACGGTAGCGCCCTAACTCGTGGACCAGCTTTTGGCACGTCGTGCCTGCGAGGAACGCTGAGATGACCTCCTCATCAGGTATGTGAGGGAGCTCGAGGCGCTGCTTCGAGAACCGCCGAGCGAAGTCGCGGAGGGGTTCGTCCGCTGCCTGCCTGCAACGTCGCAGATCCCAGGAGTTGCCTGGGCGCGCACAAGTCCCCTTGAAATTCCTGTCGAAGACCCTGACTAGGTCGGCCCAGTCATGGATCTGATCCGGCGGAAGCCCCTCGAGCCACCGGCGGGCGGTGTTCGAGAGGTAAAGTGGGAGTTGGCGTATGATCACACGGTCGTCGCCCTTCGCTCCGCCCAGTTGGCAGCCTAGGCGGAAGTCTGAGAGCCAGAGCTTGGGCTCGACCTCCCCGTCATACTTTACGATGTTGGTCGGTGGTCGAAAGCGGTCGGGGAGGGTCGAGCTGCGGATGGCTCGGCTGAAGACCCTGGGGCCCGGGGGCTCGAGGGTTTGCCGGCTGTCCGCGACCCGCTTTTGTGCTAGTCTGGCTTGAGGGGCGTCCGGCTGGCGGACCGACGTCTCGTGCTTGCTGCGGGGTGCGTCTGCTGGCTTCTCCGAGGCTGCCCTGCGCTGGCGCGAGGCCGAGCTCTCGGCTATCTGCACAGCGGCCGTTTCGAGGAGGCTCTTTACTTCCCCAAGCATGCGTCTGGCGTCGGGGTTGGAGACGGCGAGCAGATCGCGGAGCAGCATTGTGGCCGCCACCACGTTTTGCTGGGCTCGCGGGAGGCACACCTCGGGGCGTGCTGGCGCCCCGTCCCCGAGGGTCCGTCGGTGGGCATCTCGAGCCCGACCTCGAGCTCCGGTTCCTCGAGGCTGGGGTGGTTCCTGCATCAGAGTTTGCTGGAGCTGCAACAGGCGTTGTCGTTCCTCCTCGGTCTTGGTGATTGCCTCCCGCACCTGTGCGAGTTGCGCCGCCCTGCTGTCGTCGTGTTGAGGCGGTGCAACCGAGGCCGAGGATTTGCTTCTTGCCTGAACGCGCGAACCGCCCGCCGTAGCCACGTCGTTGGGCGCTCCGAGGTTGAGCGTTGGCCTGACGTCGTCATCGTCGTCGTCGTCGCTCACCACTCCCTCGAGCTGGAAGCACTCCCTGGTGGGATACCAGACGTGCCGGTCCGCACGTGTGAAAGACGCGAACTTGCTGGGGGAGCGCGCCCGCGCCCTGGAGGTCGCCGGCCGCGTGCCGGGCAGGTTTCCCCTCGGGGATTCTGCGCCGGCCGCGGGGAAGTGGGCGTACGCCGCCGGCACCGCCTGTGCCTGGCGACGATGGTGACCACGGCGCCGCCCGCGAAGTGGCGACGCGTGGTGGTGCAGACGACGCGTCATGCCCCCCGCGCGGGGTGGTGTGACACGCCTTCCGCTCGGGCCCTCCATGGAGAGCGGGGTCAGCTCGTTGCCGTTGCCGGCGGCTAGGGACTCAAGGTTCCCGAACCAGCCGACGGCACCGGCAGAGAACGAAGGAGTAGAAGAAGCCATCCAGGAGATAGCGAGAAAATGACTCGGACACGCGCACCCCTACCTGGCGCGCCAACTGTCGGTGTTTCGTACCCGGGGGTATGACACCAACGAGTAATACGATCGCGTGCTCTCCTCCTGGATGGTGATGCAAGATGACACAAGGATTTATCCTGGTTCGGGCAAAGAAGGCCCTACGTCCAGCGGGGGATGTTCTTGTATTACTTGCACCTAAGTGCTCGTACAGGGGTGAATACAAGCTCACTTGAGCGGGACCGGAGTCCGAACTCTAGTGTGTGCGTGGACTCGTGTGAGGTGTTCCCCTCCTTGAATGAGGGCCCTAGTGTCCCCTTTTATAGAGCAAGGGGAGGCCAGGGTTACATAAAGGTATTACAGGTGTCGGGGCGTATGGTGCCCCATACGGAGAAGGGTAGGAACCCTGTCTTGTCGAAGGTGCTGGAGCAGGCGTGGGGGTTGCTGTTGCACCGTCCTTGAAGCGTGGCCTCCGTCCTGTGTGTCAGACGTGGCGACGCGGCGTCGCAGGGGCCATGCCGCGCATCCCGGGACGTACTGGACGTGGCAGGGACCTTCTTTGTCTTGGGGTGCCTGTCTTCCAAAAGTAAGAGAGCTGTCAGGGCTCGAGGGGCGCAGGGCTGTCCTCAAGGTGGCGTTTACGGGGGCTCGAGGGGCGCGGAGCCGGTCTCGAGGTGGCGCTCACGGGAGCTCGAGGGGTGCAGAGCCGGTCTCGAGGTGGCGCTCACGGGAGCTCGAGGGGTGCAGAGCCGGCCTCGAAGTGGTGCCACGGGGGCTCGAGGGGCGCGGAGCAGGCCTCGAAGTGGTACTCTCGGGAGCTCAAGGGGTGCAGAGCCGGCCTCGAAGTGGTGCCACGGGGGCTCGAGGGGCGCGGAGCAGGCCTCGAAGTGGTGCTTTCGGGAGCTCGAGGGGTGCAGAGCCGGCCTCGAAGTGGTGCCACGGGGGCTCGAGGGGCGCGGAGCAGGCCTCGAAGTGGTGCTCTCGGGAGCTCGAGGGGTGCAGAGCCGGCCTCGAAGTGGTGATTTAGATGTGCACAGTGTAGAGTATGGCACAGCAGTGCAGGGCATGGCGCGACAGTGCTGGTGCCTTTTTGCCCATGCTTGTGATGAAAAGAAGGTTTGACTGTACACCGGTTCACTGTGACACGTGCTGTATCTCAGAGGACGTGACTGGAGCAGGTGAAGGCATTAAATGCGTGGTATGGGCTGGTACGGCTGTCTGTGCAGCTCGAGGTCCGTGCGTTAAGGCTCGAGGTGTGGGGGCGCGCTCGCCCGAGGCCTGGAGGGCTCGAATGAGACGGAGAGCGATCGTGCTCGCCCGAGGCCTTGCTGGGAGGGCTCGGGCCCGAGGCCTTGCTGGGAGGGCTCGGGCGAGACGGAGACGGAGCGTTCGCCCGAGGCCTTGCTGGGAGGGCTCGGACGAGACGGAGACGGAGCGTTCGCCCGAGGCCTTGCTGGGAGGGCTCGGGCGAGACGGAGATAGAGCGTTCGCCCGAGGCCTAGCTGGGAGGGCTCGGGCGAGACGGAGACGGAGCGTTCGCCCGAGGCCTGGCTGGGAGGGCTCGGGCGAGACGGAGACAGAGCGCTCGGGTGTTTGCGTTGATCGGGGGTACCCTTTTTTGTACCACCGACATGCATAGAGGATTAAATGTATGTAAAAAAACTAATTGTACTTTTAGTATGTACATATCGAGACAAATCTTTTGAACCTAGTTAGTCCATATTTGGACAAAGTTTGTCAAATAACAACGAAAGTGCTACAAATACTTTTCCCTACAAAATTTGTCAACTTATATCTATCAAAAATATGTATATGTATTATAATAATATTATATAGTATAGTATAGATAGATAGACTTCCCCGGCAGCATGCACGTGCTTAGTCGGCTCTTTATTTTATCGTGGAATCCGGATAACAGCTGATGATGCACTTCAAGATTAGATATGTCGTTTCCCCATCAGTAAACCGTCTGCTTGTCTCAGTCTCGGGTAGTAGTTGGTGCTGATATATTCAGTCAGCGCGCTGCTTTTAACATTTGTATATAGGAGAAGAGTATGTAGCACTACCACAGCAGGACACAGCAGGGGCGGTTGGTGATGCACTGCAAGGGCGGTTAGCCCAACCGCCCCTGCCAGACCGTATTTACAGTAGAAACCACTGCAGGGGCGGTTCCCACAAACCGCCGTCCACTGTAAGGGCGGTTGAATCACAAACCGCCCTTACAGTGGTCCACTGTAAGGGCGGTTGAATCACCAACCGCCCTTACAGTGGGTCACTGTAAGGGCGGCAGTGACCCACTGTAAGGGCGGTTGGTGATTCAACCGCTCTTACAGTGGACCACTGTAAGGGCGGTTCAATCACCCGCCCTTACAGTGGTCCACTGTAAGAGCGGTTGAATCACCAACCGCCCTTACAGTGTATTTTCCAACAAAAAAAATAAATATTGATATAATTCAAACCACAACATGTATCCATTACAGATATAGGTAGACAATACAATATCATCCATCAAAATGTATTTACAATTTCATATCCATCACAGAGGTTTCACAAGTCATTTATCACCAAAATTCTATCTAGTTGCAACATAAGCACCTCCTGATTGGGCATTACCCACAAGACCACCTCTCCATCATGCATAGCACCACACAGATTTCAGTAACTTGTAAACATTTCATTCATGTTCATCACATACCTGAAGCAACAGTAACCTTCTAGCTTGTCAGCCTCTTTACCAGTCACCAATCTGCAAGCAATTTGAAGCTTTCCTGGTGATAAAGATGTCACTCACGGCGACCATGATGTCGAGGCTTGACTTGATGAGGGCCAGCAGCCGCTCGTTGGGCTTCTGCAGCTTCATCCGGTACTGCTCGTTCTGACACACAGATTACAGACATTTTTTAAATCAACACGGTGACAACTGACAAGTTGTATGCGAATGTATTTGGTTCAACACAAAATGTACCTTGTACAACTCTTGGTGTTTCAGCTCCTTCTCTAGCTTCTTCATTGACGCGGATAACCGTTGGAGCTCAGCAAACATGAATGTTAACGTGAAATTAAGCATGGCATTGCAAACATGATTTATCTGAATTGTAGAATCTCTAGCTTAGATGAATTTACTCAGAAATACATATATAACCATTGAGTTGGAACAATCAGAGTTTCTGTAATTTAGCTTATATGCACAGAAGAACATGCCACAACTCTTAAATCAAGTGGGCTAACACAGAGCAAACTAAGTTTTTTTTCTTGGGACAACAACAAAATGTATAGAGAAAAACAAATGTGTATAGAGAAATAGATGTGACTTAAATCTGCTTCAAACTAAAGATGCATTGTATCAAGAGCAAACATAGGGTTCTTAGCAGATAGATTAAACAAGCAGCTTGTTGCCTAAGCATCCAGTGGGCAAGATGATAGAACTTGAAAGGGTCTGAGAGAACTTGGAACTAGGCATGCTGCGTCTTACCATCCATATCTTGTGTTGTGGCCAACAGTAATCTTTCCATTGACTTCTTTCTTCTTCCCTATGTAAAATAGGCTGGAATTAGAAAGAAGCACAATCCTATAAAATAGGCATGCTGCTTGTTAGACTACCATTAAAATCATTGCATAATTTAAAATCATGAGAATACAATAATCATCCAAAGCATGAAAGTGTCACCCCAACTATTAAAAGGATGTCAGCATGCATCCAACTAGTTTATATAGGATGCAACTCGAGGAAAATGTCAACTAGATAAATTACCTTCAACTTCAAGTTAGCCTCCAACTAAATCTTCCCTCACCCACCAAGGAATAGCCACTGTCGTCCCGAAGACGAGCAGATCGGGCCACCACCATCCCGAAGATGAGTGAACACCCACGGATCAGGCCGCCGCGAGCAGGCACAGGACGGCTTGGCCGCCCGGCCGCCGCGAGCAAGCACCGGGGCGCGGCCCCCGGTCCCCAGCCGACCGCCGCAGGCGCGCGGAGGCGCTCGGCCCGCCCAGCCAGCCGGCCACAGCCAAGCGCGGCCCCCAGCCGCCGGCACGGCCCCAGCGCGGCCCTCGGCCGCCACGAGCTGGGGCGTGGACGCGACCCCTGGCCGGCCGCCGCCGCCGGGCGCGGCTCCGCCAAGCCGGCCGCCACAAGCCGAGGCAAAGGCACGCGGGCGTGGCTCCGGCCACCGCTGGGCGCGTCCTGGCCAGCCAGCTGCCGTCGGGCTGGGCGCGGGCGCGGCTCCAGCCACCGCTGGGCGTGGCCCCGGCCAGCCAGCCACCGTCCGGCTGGGCATGGGCGCAGCCCCGACTGCGGGCTGGCGCGGCCACTTGGCGCCCGGCCGCCGCCGCGAGCTGGCGCGGGGGCGCGGCCGCCCGGCCGCCGCGAGCCAGGCGCAGGGAGCAGCCCGGCTGACCGCGAGCCAAGCAAGGGGCGCCACCAGGCCTACACCCGCACGTGAAGAAGGGTCCACCTGACCAACATGCGTGCAGGCCGAAGCACGCCGCCGCTCCTCTTGGCTCTTCCTCCCTGCTGTTTCCTGGTTGAGAAGATAAGGAAGAGAGAGAAAAGGGAGGAAAAGAAAGGATAGGGTTAGGGTTTTGACCCTTCCCTTTTATATGGCTCTCGGAAAATCTGGACCATCCATCAGGATGGACGGCCACGGATTGCCGAAGCCCAGAAGGCTGGCCCAAGAAGCTTGGATTTGGCCCAGTTGGCCCATTCATACCCAGCTGCGCATTTTTTCTCTGTTTTGCGCAGGATAGTGGCCCGAAGTCCACTATTGCACCTAAATACACGGCCCGAAGCCCGTGATATTTTATTTATATTAAGTTATCACTTAATTATATTAAGTTATCACTTAATTAAGCCCGAAGCCCGAAGTTCGTATAAACAGCGACCAGAAGTTGCATGTGTAAATAGCACGACCTGAAGTCTGTGCAAAACTGTGGTGGCCAGAAGTTTTCGAATGCAGAAAAGATCTATGTATTAAATGTAGATCTTGATGTGTGGAACAATATTGGTATTCAAATTTTTTCCATTCGAGGTAATTTAGTGGCTCATTTGACCAACTTTGACCAAGTCAAATCTTGTTTTTTTTAAAAAAGAGACACTTAGACTGCCGTTTTGAAGCCCCAAAATGTTTCATATAGAAAAGTTATGAATATCAAGTTTTCTAAACTCTTCAAGATATACATAACTTGTCTCTGTCAAGTTTTCATTCGACAAAGTTTGCACGTTTCAAATTTGAATTTTAAAATTTTCACAGTTCAAAGCAAATTTTCGAAACCCTAGATAGTCTCAACTCGAAAAGTCATGAATACCAATATTGGTCCATTCATCAAGATCTACATTTGATATATAGGTCATTTTTGCAGTTGACAAAGTGTCGGCATAGTGTAGTTCTAAATCCACATGAAGTTTCATAAAGTCTATTGAGATTCGTGATTTTGTTACTAGTGTTTACTAAAACTTTCTCAAATGCAAAAATGACCTATGTATAAAATGTATATCTTGATGAGTTATACAAAAGTGATATTCAAAAGTTTTCCATTTGAGACCATTTAGTGCCTCATTTGACTAAGTTTGACCAAATCACATCTCGGATTTTGAAACCATGTCGCTAGTGTTTACCAACACTTTCTCAAATGCAGAAAAGACCTATGTATCAAATGTAGATCTTGATGTGTGGAACAATATTGGTATTCAAATTTTTTCTATTCGAGGTAATTTAGTGGCTCATTTGACCAACTTTGACCAAGTCAAATGTAGATTCGTGATTTTGTTACTAGTGTTTACTAAAACTTTCTCAAATGCAAAAATGACCTATGTATCTAATGTATATCTTGATGAGTTATACAAAAGTGGTATTCAAAAGTTTTCCATTTGAGGCAAAGTGTAGTTGTAAATCTTATTCAAAGTTATAGCTAGTTTAAATTTAAAATTTGATTTTTTTGAAAATAGTCGCAACGAAAATTGATCATCCTACAGTAATAGAGCATGATTTTAGAAAATTTTAGGAAAAAGAATCATTGCATTTGGAGTTACTACGAGGGAGAAAGACTAGTTACAATTTTTATCTACGGATCAAAATAGAAAACTGCACCTGTTTATTGAAGATAAAGGTGTTCATCCAAATCCACTGTAGGGGCGGTTGGTGAATGAACCGTCCCTACAGTGGTCCACTGTAGGGGCGGTTCATTCACCAACCGCCCCTACAGTGGACCACTCTAGGGGCGGTTCAATCACCAACCGCCCTTACAGTGGCATCCCACTGTAAGGGCGGTTGGTGATTGAACCGCCCAGTGGTCCCACTGTAAGGACGGTTCAATCACCAACCGTCCTTACAGTGGTTTTGTAGGGGCGGTTGGAGATGCTGGGCCCTAAGATGTCACTGTAGGGGCGGTTCAATCACCAACCGCCCCTACAGTGGAAAGGGGGGCGCTCTTACAGTGGGGTTTTCACGTAGTGTAGCAAAACTTCTCTTATTTACAACAATAAATATGTAGCAAAACCTTATTAGTCGAACAAATAAATTAAAGTTGTTCCTTTTTTTATTACTTGTCCACACCTTTTTAGGAAATTAACCAAAACATGCATCATATTCATGGTACCGGAATTGACAATGAGAAGCTAGAAGCTCTGACCCAAAATATATATAGTGCGCCCCTACCTCCGTGTCAACGATGCACATGGTGTTTTGAGAAAGAGAACAAAGCTGTTTTAGCCTGTTTTCTCTTCTTCGCCCAAAACGTCACATATTATATATCGACCTACGTTCCAAAACAAAACATATTATATTGACCACTAAAACAGAGAAGTCCTTCATTGTCCTCCGTAAATTTGGAAGTGTCAGGCTAAGTAACCTCTCAACTCTCATATAGACAATTAAAAATTTAAGATAACCTACGCCTTGCAAGAAATATGAAGTGAGCGCTAGACCGGTTGTTCTAGCTGTTCTGATTGTACCCTGCCGCACAGAGTTCGAACCCTCACGGGACAGATTTGTTGGCCGGAGGAGACACAGTTTATCTACGCGTTAAAAAAATTATCTCGCATGTCCCATGCCAAAGCACGGGTCTAAAGCCAGCCTAATAACTTTTAAATTGTTAAGTTTAGAGATTTAAAATTCATATAAATAAATTTATCTTAAAAAGTACTCTCATAAAAATATACATATACCACTTTACAACAAATATTTTTAAAGAAACAAGTGATCAAAATTATGCTTTGAAGACCGTATCGTTGTCCTAAATAGATATGCAGTCCCCCGTCCTCGTTCCCCGCGGGGACCCGAGATGCTTGAGACACATCTAAAAAGGCACAATTCCTACATACATATATAAGATCATGTCTTATGTGTATGCAGATTGTGATAAATTATTGGATACGTACGTCTATTGATTATTTAAAATAATATATTATTTACTTATGCGTATTTGAGATCTATTATCTTGTTTTGCAAAATCTCTATTTTATTGTCATGTAGTATATTGCTGATGTGGGGATGAGGATCCCCGAATGAGGACGGGAAAGAAGTGTTCCCCACGAGTCTTTACGGGCCGGGACGGGAAAAATTTCCCCCATAGAGACAGGGATGTGGGAGTAACCTCTGACGGAAAATTCTCCGTTGACATCTCTAGTCGTAAACGATATTTATTTCTTACTTATATGGAGAGAGTATATATATTCTCCGTCAAGCCCACATACTCCTTTCGTATCGTAAATAGAAGACGTTTTGGAAAAGGTTTCGGTCAAACATTGAGAATATAAATCATGAATAACTTTTAAATTATTGAGTTTAAAAATTATATAAATAAATTTATCTTGAAAAGTATTTTCATAAAAATATATACTCCCTCTATATAAAAAAACCTGGCACCGCATGAGTTTGAAAAAACGCCGCACCCGTTCCACATGCAACGCAGACGTATTTTTTTTGGGAGACCCAGTTACAGACGCAGACGCTCACAAACACGAGCATGCATTCATCCTACCCCTACTATGAACGCACGCACGTACACCCTACCCCTATGAGCACCTCCGAAGAACCGAGTTGGACCGGCAAATCTCGAGATTGACGAAGTCACCACAGGCGCCTCGCTGTCGACGGGCACGTCGTCTACCACTGAAAGAATAGCGCCGTTAAATCCTGGAATAAATCCAGGAAAATACGAACACCCGTGTCAAGTCGAGGACTTGAACCCGGGTGGGCAGGTTCCACCACAAGGAACCCAACCAGCTGAGCTACGCTCAGTTAATGCGCGCCGCATGCACGCCCGTTCAATTGGGGAAGGCCACCCGGCCGCACCGCATGGGCCTAAAAAAGCGCAAAATAAAAGAGCTGACCAATTGAGATAGAAGAGTTTCTTGTATAATAGACACCCACAACCCTATTTAATAAGAATAAAACTGGAAGAATACCCCCTAGTTAATCACTCCTTGGTTACCACAATCATGTCCTAAACGTCAGTTTTTTTTATATAGAGGGAGTATATAGCATGTTACAACAAATATTTTTTAAAAAATAAATGGTCAAAGTTACGATTTGGAGACCGTGTCGATGTCCTAAACATCTTCTATTTATGATACAGAGGGAGTATAACAACCATTTTATATGTTAAAATGGGTGTATATACTGTAGCAAGACGCGAGAGTGTGTAGAAGAGCCAAAGGCACCTTGGTCAAGGCTTGACTTTCGCACGCAGTCCAATCCAATCCAAAGCTTGCATCCAATCCAATCCGTGCAGCACAGTTGCGCACGTGACTGGGCGCAGACAAGACAAGTCGCCAGTCACTGGCGGTAGTGGCAGCAGTAGAACTTTGACGAGACCACCGAACCATCCTCCGTCAGCATCCACGTCCGCATCCGCATGACTCCACGCAGCAGTGTCACGGGGGGGCCTTGGAACCGGGAGCCCAGCGAGCCGGTCAAGGTCCAGGACCGACAAGTCGCTGGCCGGCCACTTGCTGCCGGGCCTGGGCCCATGGCCTCGGACGAACGAAACGAGAGCGGCCAAGTCCCACCTGCCTGCCGACCGGGCGCGCCGTGGCCGATCCGTGCCGCGGGGCTCCAGCGGCTGGCTCCACGCGACGCGCGGCGGGCGCGGGGCGACTTCGCTAGCTAGCTTTCCCGCGACTCCGCGAGGCAGGCCAGGCGCAGAAGCAGGCGCAGGCGGCGGCGGCCGCGGCCTCGCTCGCATCTTCGACGGGGTCCACGCGACGGCGACCGCATCCGCATCCATCCAGCGCGAGCGCCGAGTGCGGCCCGGCCGAACCGGACGGCATCCGCCCGGCGCCCGCGCAGAGGGCGCCCGCGGCCCGGCGACTCCGTCTCGCGCGTGTTTCCGCCCTGGGTTTTCTTTCCCTCTTTTGTTTGGACTTTGGAGGCTGGGAGAGAGTGCGCTCCGGTCGGCAGCAGGAGGATATTGTCGCGGTCACATGTTCCACGTGCCCTTTTTTTTCTCTCCAATCAAATCACTCCGAACGAAACAGGGGCGCGCACCCCCCGCTCGGCTCTCCTAGTACTGCTACTGTATGCCTTTTATACGCTCTAGAAGAAGGAAGCGCTTTTCATGAAACATGTGGCCCGGCCATGTGCGTGCGGCTAACGGATCACAACATTCGTGTGCTTAATTCATAATAACGGCATGATGATCATGTTCTTGCGATACTCCGCCCGCTACGCTAGTAGTGCACTGTACACATGTTCTCCGAGTCAATGGCGCATATATATGGACACAAAATACCACTCCCAATCGTTCCTTTTCCGCGAGACACGTGCACATGCACGGCCTAGGGTTTAGACATTAATGGACATGTTCGCTTTAACGTATTTTTGGTTGTATCAATATTATTCTTTGGGGTTTTGCTGCGGTACCTCCAAATGACTACGCGCCGTTCATTTGTTTTGATCGGACGGTTATTATCGCATATTACCTCTGAGAAGGTAATAGGTGAAATATATATTTATATATTTTTTTATTTTGTAAAGTAGGATAAATTAGGGAAGTTTTAGATACACAATATCTTTTTCTAGATTTGATTGGTGCATGTATGATATGACAGATATGATAGATCTTTTTATTTTAGAACTTTAAACTTCATATATTTTGATTACCATGTAATTTTACATGTGACATATTGAATTTGCATGTTTGTCAACGTGACTAGTACTTTGAATTTTTTTACGAGTAGACCTGTACTTGATTTGCATGTGGCGTGATGTGATGCGTTTGTTATATGACTTGTTTAATGGTATTTAATATTTGTTTAGTTAGTATATGACAAATTTCTCACTTTACTTTTCTGTACTATTTAATCACTTTAACACAATTATTCATTGAGATTTGAAATAATTCTGCGTTTACAAGTTTAACACTTATGGTTCTTAATTTAATATATTTCCTGTTCACACGATTATCCTAACCACGGACAAGAAAGGCTAAAATCAACTGCGGCTATCTATTTCCATGACTTGGGGATTCGACAATATTTTATTTCCTTTGCTGGATTAATTAATTAATTAATTGTAAAATAAAAAAATCTAAAAAATCAAGGGTTTATATTTATTTGAAGTATTACCTCCTAAGAAGTAAAAGTTGTACCGTAGCATTGCCCTATTCTTTGAGAAAAAATAAGTCGTAGTACCGCTAATAAATTCAAACCAACGAAGTCATTTAATCTTTTGGCCAACGAGTAGCTTGACAATTTGTAGACCATACGTGTACGCACCACGTATAGTGAGAGTCACCAGGTTCATACTGCATGAACGTGATTGTTCCGTTTAGAGCTTACTCCTCATAGTGTGTAAGTGTTAGAAACTTTTTCTTTCCGCGCTTTAGAGCCAATTTGAAGGAAATATTGTCACTCCATACTTAATATGTACTCCCTCCGTATCGCATTTAGATGACGTTTAGGACAGCGACACGGTCTCCAAAGTGCAACTTTGACCACTTATTTTTTAAAAAATATTTATTGTAAAATGGTATATGTATACTTTTATGAAAGTACTTTTCAAGACAAATTTATTTATATGATTTTTATATCTCTAAACACAATAATTTAAAAGTTATTCATGATTTATATTCCCAATGTTTGACTCAAACCTTGTCCAAAACGTGATCTAAAAACGATACGGAGGGAGTACATGTCTTTCACATGAGACAAGCGCCTCAAAGTCCTTTTCCCTACTCCTTGAACCTTTTATTCAAAGTTATAAGTCGTTTTAGCTTTCTACGTACATATCTTTCGTTATGCCCTTAGTACCACGTAAGTTTTGATAGAGTATCACAAAAGTGATTTTATTTGGGACACTAGAATCAGATTATGCCATCCCATGGTAGAGGAATGACCTTGAGATATGCCTAGAATATAGCGGAGACAATGAAGGCGGGCAAAGAAATAACGTGGTCATAGGTGGTGATTGTTGAAGGATAGCTATTGAGGAGAGTAGGTGATTGAGAAATCACTCAAATGAAAGTGGGAAATTGTTTTGTGAAACCAGGTAACATAGGTGGTGACTCGAAATAACATGTTAGGGGATTGTTCTCGTATTTTACTTTAATCCTTTGTGTTTTGATGTGGATTAGAGTGAACTTGAACACATATAGATTAAGGTAGATACATGTTCATCTACTTCGACACACGTTGATTGGGATGAATACAAGTACAACCAAATAAAGTTTTACTACTCGTGATCTTTTTTTAGTCCCTTAATTTTTCAATTGTAAATCGTCATAGTATATGGTTTTTGTTACACACATAGATGTATATAGTAAAAACTATGTACATAGAAAAAAACAGTCACTACGCGAAAACCAATCTTTGCCGAGTGTTTTTTTCGGACACTCGACGAAGAAATTTTTTGCCGAGTGCCAAATACAAACACTCGGCAAAGATTTTCTTTGCCGAATGCCAATTTTTTTTTTTGCCGAGTGTTCTTTTTCGGGCACTCGACAAAGGAGTGTTTTTTTTTGCACTCGGCAAAGAGCTCTTTGCCGAGTGTTTTTTTAACACTCGGCAAAGCCAGTTTTCAAATCATATTTTGATATTAGAACCACAATGTCGGATGCACAAATGGTCAAACCACTAAAATAAACTTTGTAGATCTTGACAAGTTATGAAAGTTTGTAGTTGACAACTTTTAAATTTCAAGTCATCTAGTTATGCAAAACTGCGTTCGAATTTGAAAATTTTAAAATACCTCGGATGGAAAAATGACCAAAACAAAAGTTGTACGTAGATCTCAAAAAGTTATCAAACTTTGTAGTTGACAACTTTTTTATTTAAAATCATCTTGTCTTGCAAAATTGTATTTGAATTTAAAAATTTTGAAATTTGAATTTTTTTAAAAATACCTCGAATGGAGAAATGGCCAAAATGAAAGTTGTAGATCTCGAAAAGTTATGAAACTTTCGTGTTGACAACTTTTAATTGGAAATCATCTTATCAACGAAAACTACGTTTCAAATTGTCAAATTTGAAATTCAAATTTTTATAAACAACCTCGGATGGAAAAACTACCAAAATAAAAGTTGTAGATCTCAAAAAGTTAGAAAACTTTGTAGTTGACAACTTATGGATTTGAATTCGTTTAGGGTTTCAAATAAGCAAGTTACACTCGGTTTAGTATAGTATATGGGGAACCGAAACGGAGATGGAACGTATGTGAGTGTGTAGTGCAATGGTAGAGGAGGTTCCGCGCGAGCGATTTCAGGGAGACGCCTGGGCGCTGTCCAGTGGGCCCCTCCTTCAATTAAATAAAAAAAATTCTCTATTTTTTTGGAAGTTTTTTTTTGCCGAGTATCACGTCAGCACTCGGCAAAGCCTTGGCATTCGGCAAAGAGCCCTTTGCCGATATAAGATTTATTATAATTTGGAACCACGGGAGTATCCATATATTCCAGAATTTTTTTTGTCAGTTGTTTCGTGAAATCTGTGTGCTTGAAAAAGAACCAGCGGTGATTGATCAGGGCGACTATAATGCAAGTGCACTGAACGTGAACCTGAACCATTTTCGTGTTGGGTGTGACTTCTTCACCCCGAGGGCATCTACAGCATTGGGTTGATCGAAGAAGTGACGAGTCACCGGATAACCCAGGTAGTCTTTGGATTCTGTGCAGTAGTGCCGCTCGGTTTTTCTTTTCCCACTCGTGGAACAGAGTGCATGGAGACCCCGATAAGGAACTTTGAAAGCCTATTATCAGGTGTCATGCAACGTGCCAAAAAAAAACTCATGCAGATCACTAGATTCCCTGCTGACTAGTACTGTAGACTATATTGCGGCGGCGTACCAAATGTGGGAAACGTGAAAGACGGTGGTGCATGTGCATGCACCAAAGATTCATCAGATTTGCAGAACGTACAGGGCCGTCGCAAATGTGGTGGCGGCGGTCCATCCAGTTCAGACTTCAGACGTACTGATGCTGGAAGTAGCAGCAGTACTAGTCGGATACAGCTTCCCTTGCTGTATGTAAACGTACTGCGGCGATTAAAACCAGAACCGGATCCTGTTGACTCCGGCCGGGCCTGTGTGTGTGTGATAATAAATAGTCTGGTCAATTTCGGAGAAACATGGATTACTACTCAACTACCATGAATCTTAATTTGTCTTAAGGCCTTGTTTAGATGGAAAAGCGTTTTCGTTGTTATTTGACAAACTTTGTCCAAATATGGACTACGTAGACTCCAAAGATTCGTCTCGACATGTACGTACTAAAAGTACAATTAATTATTTTTTTTTACCTACTACATTTAATTTTTCTTGCATATATTTAAAGATTGATGCGATGAAGAACCTTGCCAATTTTGTAAAATCGGGGAGCAACTAAACTAAACAAGGCCTAAAATCATTTGTAAGTGTAGTACGTCTAGTAGCCTATAGGCACGATGTGGGAATGAATTTCTTTACGTATTCTTCTACGCCACCGATGCTGATGACGAGAAGAAGGAAGCTACTAGCTAGCTAGCTGCCTTGCTAGCTTTTACGTACGTGGCGTCCGTCGTCCGTCCTGCTCTTGTCAAAAGCGGAACTTCCCTCCGGCCAATGCAGTCCTCTGTTTTCAACATCATGGGATCCCGTACTCGGATACTCGTGCCTTTTCTTGTGGATAATTTCAAGACCAACTTTCCCTGCATGACCACAACAACCGCAGTATGTACCCACATTCGGTAATAGTAATAATATAATAATAATCTGGGCTGCCTGCATGCATGGATATGATGATCTTCAACTCGAGGAAACGTGCTGCCCTGGCCTTTTTCAGGAAGAGATCAACAGATCCGATCGACCTAGTCTCTGTGGTTTCCTTCCCCAGCTTTACCCATTCCGTCCGTCTAGTTGGTGCGAAGAGATCAAGCCAAAGCCAACTTGTTCTTGGCAACCACCAGCAGCAGGCAGCAGGCGTGGCGCGCCAGGTCCAAGTCGTGCCTGCAGGCTTGGCTGCTGCTGCTGCTGCTGCGAGTGCGTCGCGTCGTCCTTCTTCTTCTCGTCAATCCGGGGTCTCCGACTGTCCCCCGCTCCAGCGTGCCGGGTCCAGGTCCAATGAATTAATATTTCGTGCCAACATCAGCACACCGCGAGTCGTCCAGGCTACTTCCTTTTTTTTTCTAATAATCTACTAATAACCCAAAAGCATGAAGAACCGGCCGGGCTAATCACGTGCGTATCGTAATTAGGATTTAAGATAGGTCGTCAGCAACAACCCTCCTGCGTGCGAGAGGTGGCAGGTCACGACCACCACCACCTGATCTGATCTGATCTGATCTGATCTGATCGTATCACTCCTCCTGGCGGGGTTTTAATTAGTTCGGGGGGAGATCGTGTGTTGGGAAATGATGCACATTTGACAACAGAGTTGCAGTACACGTACTGTATGTATGTAGTTAGTCCCAAATAAGTGAAACATGAAGCCTTTTGGCGTGAATCGTTGAGAGCTGTTTATTTCCAGCTAATGAGACATGTTGGTGCGTACAGTTAGAGTGTTAGACAGAGACCAGCCAACAACAAGAGGGAGGAGGGAGGAGGGAGGAGGGAGGAGTGGGAGTCAACAAGCTAATCGTCCCAAAATGCAAGCTAAACCCGCGGCAGGCAGCGCTGTCCTCCTCCTCCGTTTGCGACTTACTAATTGGGAGTGCCAAATCGCACCCCCTACCCACCTGTAATCAACCTTAGCTTGTGGTGTTTTTCGTTTGACCCCGGCGACCCTTTCCCTCGCCTTTTACTAATTTTCCAAGCGCTGGCCTGGGCTGATATGTGATGATCGAGTCCGGCTCCGGGTCCGGCCAGCTCCCGCGCCCGCCACACTGCAGCTGCAGCTGCAGTCGGCCAGACGATTAGTTTAAGCGACAAATTAAATAAAAACTCGCGCCACGCATAGATCACATCGACGCCGGAATGGCCCGTAAATAACCCACGTATATAATCCATTCCCGAGTATATTCTGTCACGACCGAGACGACGACGACGGGCATTCTGACAGGGCCTTCCCTTCGCTTCCCAAGATGCTTCGTACCACGTCTCCCCACCACCACCAGCCCCGGGAAAGGGCACTAGCCGTCGCTCTCGCTCTCCGCCCAGCCACGCACCAGCCAGCAGCAGCCACTCAGTCCACGACTCCAGCAGCAGCCTTCTTCTCCCACCAAACTTGAAGCACGCAGCACGCTGCCTATATATTCGCCTTCCTGCAGCCATGCCCCCCTCATCCATCCATGCACAATTAAGCAGCAACTCCTCATCCTTCCAATACCAGCCGCGCGTGCCTCTGCTCGGCTGTACGCGATTGAGGGGCCAACGATTCTCGCGGGGGCGACGGCAGCGGCGGCCATGGACCCGTGGATAATCGGGCAGCCTTCCCTGAGCCTCGACCTCAACGTCGGCCTCCTTCCCACGGCGAAACCGGCGCCGACGACCAAGGCCTTGGTCGAGGAGAACTTCCTGGCCGTCAAGAAAGACCGAGAGGTATGCAGTATGCACGCACGAGCGATCGAGCCGACCTCCGGCGGATTACAAACGTGGCGGTGGCGCAGCTTGCTGATCGGGGATCGGTCGGTCGGTTTATGCTGCAGGTGGAGGCGCTCGAGGCGGAGCTCCGGCGCGTCGGCGACGAGAACAAGCGGCTCAGCGAGATGCTGCGCGCGGTGGTGGCCAAGTACACCGACCTGCAGGCCCAGGTCAACGACATGATGGTGGCCGCCGCCGCCAACCGCGCGGGGTCCTCCTCCTCCACGTCCGAGGGCGGCTCCGCGGCGGCCTCGCCGTCCAGGAAGCGGATCCGGAGCGCCGGCGACAGCCTCGACACCGCCGCCCAGCACCAGCACCACAAGCCGTCGCCGTCGCCGCCGTTCGCGGCCAGCGCCTTCGTCGCGGCCCCCGACCAGATGGAGTGCACGTCGGCCGCCGCTGCCGCCGCGTTCCACCACGAGCCCGGCAGGCGCGCCGCCATCCGGGAGGAGTGCAAGCCCAAGGTGTCCCGCCGATACGTCCACGCCGACCCCTCCGACCTCAGCCTCGTAAGTACAGTAACGTACACGTACTCCGGCAAGCTCTCTCTCGCTCGCCTCGCCGCGCCGCCGTAGCATTTTCCGGTCAGCTAAAACTAACTCAAACAACGACAGGTGGTGAAGGACGGGTACCAATGGCGCAAGTACGGGCAGAAGGTGACCAAGGACAACCCGTGCCCGCGCGCCTACTTCCGGTGCTCCTTCGCGCCGTCGTGCCCCGTCAAGAAGAAGGTGCAGCGCAGCGCGGACGACAGCACCATCCTCGTGGCCACGTACGAGGGCGACCACAACCACGCCCAGCCGCCGCAGCACGACGGCAGCGGCAAGGGCGGCGCCGCCGCCAGGTCGGCGGCGGCGCAAGCGAACGAGGCCGCCGTGCGGCCGGAGGCGGCGCCACTGCCGCTGCAGCACCAGCAGCAGAGGAAGCAAGCAGAGGCTACTGCGGCGGCGGCGGCGACGGGGCCGTCGTCGGAGGTCGCCAGGAAGAACCTCGCGGAGCACATGGCCGTGACCCTCACCAGGGATCCCGGGTTCAAGGCGGCGCTTGTCAGCGCGCTCTCCGGCCGGATCCTCGAGCTCTCCCCGACCAGGGATTAGCTAATTATTAGTAGATCGACGAACATATAATGATTAATTGACGAACTGTTATTATTAGTCCGTAGACACCGAATTTATTCAGAAGCAAAGCTCAGAAATTTGGAGTTTCACCAGGCGAGAATTGAAGAAGTGAATTCGAGCTGCTTATTGATGCGTAAATATGCTAGTAGCTAGCTTCTCCGTTCAAATATCAGTTGGCGCGCGGTGGCGCGCGGGCCATTGATGAAGTTGCTAATTCAAGCACGTACACGCCATTGAAGTTGCATCCAGCAAGCTCCTAGAAGATGAAGCCTGCAGATTAACGGTATATATAATTATACATACTATACCAGTACGTACACCTTATTAGTTCCAAAGGACTCCTTCTGTCCCTTTTTAATTGTCATCCGGAAAGCGTGGAAATACGGATTTCTAAAGACAGTTATTTAGAAACAGAACGAGTAGGTACGTGTGTGTACGGAGTATGTCGCACGCCGGACGCTTGGATTTGGATGCTAGTCTGCTAATGCATGGATTATTGAAGAGATCGAGATCGAGAGGACACGACCGAGTTTGTACGGCTCCAGCGCGCGGTAGTATGTACGGTAGATCGAATATCGATATCATCATCGCATGCGCATGCTGTGTAAACGACAAAGAAGTTCGTGCTGATCTCTATGGGTGTAAAATTCAGGGTGATCTATCCCTGCTGCTGATATAGTATTTCATTTTCATCGTCTGATCGGGTTGCTATTTTTTTTCCACAGAAGTGTGTACCAAACATTTCTCTCTTTTTTTATCTTTTTGAATTTTGTTGTATTGCACAATTAAGCACATACATTCGCGCTATAACCTCGGATTCGAAATTTGTTCAAAATAACCAAAGAGATCGATCTGCACGAAACACTTGTGCATATCTCTAGTTTACAATCATAGTTCAAACTTGCATGCAGTTCAAACTTTTGGATGATATGGAATGAGGTTCTAGTCTCTACATCGTTTGATGGTATACACAATTGTTCAAATACAAACCAAGAGCTCTTACACTCATATTAAAAAATATCAGAGAGATAAGATAATTTTTTTTTTGAACCGAAGAGCTTTTTGCTCCCCATTCCCATGCACCGAGCACGGAAATACGCGGGCACCGGGATCGAACCCGGGGTGGCGAGTGCACGGCTCGTGCTTCTGACCAAACGAGCACTCGCTCGTTCCCAGAGATAAGATAAATTAATATGTGCAGCTCAAATACATACGTGAATTGATTAACAAATTATGTAAAGTATAATCCATGTAACTGAGTATAACTTAGTGACTTATTAGGGTTCTTCATGGTGGAACATGTTCATCTAGGTTATGTTTTTGACTAACAATTAGTATGAACACTTGTATTCATTCTGGTATTTGACTATACTATTTATTTAGTAGTAGACGACATGCTCATTAACAACAAGGTGTTTATTGTGACTTCGGGGTTTTAGTGTGGCCAGCTGACCTGTCATTTAATCTATTGACTTAGTCTTGTTGATAACGACATATCTATGCTGGTGGCTTTGTTAACCTTGAGATTTGTCAGATCAGTCTTTTTAGAATCTGAAGTAGTCACTACTGGAAACGGCTGCTTTGCCGAGTGCCTGTAGCACTCGGCAAAGACCATCTGGCGCTCGGCGAAGCCTATGCCGAGAGCAGCCCTCGGCATAGAGCTCTCGGCAAAAAACCTCACGGCAAAGGATCCTTTGCCGAGGGCCATTTATCGGGCTCTCGGCAAACCTTTTACCGAGGGTCCCGACCGGCTCTCGGCAAAAAAAAGTGGCCGTTAACGGCGGTCCCTATTGACGGTAGGTTTGCCGAGGGCTAACCTGACTCTCGGCAAAGGCGTTACGTGTGCCGAGAGCCGGGCCCTCGGCAAAGCGATAATTTTTATTATTATTATTTTTCTGTGCCGAGGGTTATCCGGGGTCAGCTCTCGGCAAAGAAATTTCGAATATTTTTTTTGGGACCTCTTCGCCGAGGGCTAGCTCAGCCGGCTCTCGGCAAACCCTTGGAAATTCGTTTCAGTCTCCCCAGCTTTGCCGAGGGCTATGACCAAAGCCCTCGGCAAAGCTGGGGAAATGGCTTTCTGGTTCAGCTTTGCCGAGGGTTATGGTCATAGCCCTCGGCAAAGGGCCTCTTTGCCGAGAGCAACCCTCGGCAAACATGCTAATTTTTGTTTTTTTATTTCTGTTTTTCCTTTTCTCCGACACTATCAAACATATATATATCATATTCATCACATATCACATATATATCACATTTCACGTCACAGAATATATATATATATATATATATATCATGATAGTTCACATCACATCACATAGTTCAATAACATATGTCCTCAAATCACATAGTTCAACAACATGAGACTTCATTGACACACGATAGTCCAAAGTTCAATCTACTACACCCCCGGCCAACCGGTCCACCCCTGAGAACTGCCGCCTGGTTGACTCCCGGTCTGGTTCCATCGGTGGTTGTTCGAACCTTCTGACGGAGGAGGTTGCAAAAGGTCATGTCAGACAAGAAAATGAAATAAATGAAACACTGAAGTATTGATACTCACAGGAGCAGCTCCGGGGTCCAGAGGCGGCGGTGGAGGAGCCATGAGCGTCTGGGGCACGACCATGCCCTGGGAGGCCATGAAGGCGATGAGCTCCGCCATCTGCTTTGCTTGAGCCTCCATCTGGGCCGACATCTGTGACCGCATTTGGGTCTCGGACACATGGCGCTCCTGCCTTTCTCTTTCCAGGCGGGCCTGCGATAATACAAAGTGAATGTTAGAACAATGCAAACATTTAAAGATCAATGTACGATGAGTTAAATAGAAATAACCTCGAGCTCGGCGACCCGCGACTGCGCAGGCGACGGGCGTGGGCGTATGGGGACGCTCCCGCTCGTGCTATGTGCTCGGAGCTGGGACAGAGTGGGAGTGGAGGTCGTGTCGATGACGCCGTCTCCAAGCCAGAACCGCCTGTGCTTCTTCCCTCCTCCAATCCTCATGACGATGCTCCCGTCTAGGTCCGCGGTGGCGGGATCAAAGTCATCCCCATGGACCGCCCTTGCCGCCTCTGAGTAGTCAGTGAGGCGGGAGTGGACGCTGGAGTTGGTGTACGCGTCGGCGGGATCGTCGGGGTTGTAGGAGGTCTCCGCTGCCGTGGCCTTGCCCTTGTGGGACATGGCGTATGCCGCCACCGTGCCGCAAGGCTGGCCACCGTGTGCCGCCAACTGCGAGGAAGACAACAAGATGATTAGCAATCAGGCAACATTTGATCGAGGAATTGATAAAGTCTTTCACGTACCCAAGCTTGTGCGTACTCGGCGAGGTTGCGGTTGCCCTGGTGGTGTGGTACACCTGGCATCTGCAGACGCGCCTCCTGGGCCTCGGCGTGGTGGGCCGCCCACTCTTCGGATAGCCACCGGTCCACGATCATCTCCCAGCACTCGGGAAACGACTGGCACCATTGGGGGATCATCTGCACATCATCAAGTATTTCACGTCTAAGCGTCAGATGAAAAGTACCAAAAGCTTAATCTCAAAAGAAATCACTTACCTGCAAGAACTGCGCCCGGCCCAACGTCATGCCTCTCGCCTGGGCCTTCGTCACCCTCGTGGCCAAGACCGTGGCGTTGTAGGTAATGATGGCCTGCAGT
This sequence comes from Coix lacryma-jobi var. lacryma-jobi, assembly GCA_009763385.1. Taxonomy (NCBI): domain Eukaryota; kingdom Viridiplantae; phylum Streptophyta; class Magnoliopsida; order Poales; family Poaceae; genus Coix; species Coix lacryma-jobi. Next base: position 15,678,747 of record CM019824.1, read on the forward strand.
CTCGCCTCGTAGATCATGTCGGTGACGAGCTTCCTACAAGCCCTGGTAGCCGTCACCTCCGCCACTGCCTCCTTCCCCGGCTCGCACTTGAAGTAGTTCTGCATACAGACATAATATGAGGCGAGACAGTAATTAAAGAAAAAATATGATGCATTTGATATTGTTTGACGAAGACTTACCCACAGCTCCGCTCTAACCCGCGCGGCCTTGTTGGGGAAGTCTGGGTCTGGGGCGACGCTGTAGTGGTCAAAGGTGTAGGTCGGCTCGTGCCTCCTGGCATACTGTACTATGCCGGGGTAGTGCTCGCGGCACAGGAGACCCAGGATGCCGTTGGGTTTGCGGCCTTTAGGCCCCACAAAGTCCCATGACCTGCACAAGTGATTAAAAAAGATTATTACCTTCTACTTCTATTTTGAGTCTCATCGTACGAACAGGTAGTTAGAACATGTACTTCTGTCCGATGGGCGTGATCACTAGGCGTCGGGCACGTGGCGGCAACGCCGGGAGGCTGGCGGGGCCTCTCAAGTAGGGCGTGGACACCCCTGAGGCACCCGAACACCCATCCGCCTCGTCCTCCTCCTGCTCGTCTTCCTCCTCTGCCTCCTCGGCCAATGGTGCCTCCTCCTGCCGCTGGGCCTCGGGCGTGGCCGGCACCTCCTCCTCCTGTGGAGACGGCTCCCTCCGGCGGCGGCCACTCCTCGTCGAGGGCCCGTCGGCCTGCGAGCTGCGGTACAACCAACTCAACCGCCTCTGACGTCCTCCCGGCATCTTGCCTCGACCTCCTTCATTTAAAAAGAACAAACAATGTTGTATTAGAAATAACATAACCAAATATATGCAATATAAATATAACAATAGATCCTAAAAATATAACATAATATTACATGTATTAGAAATAATCTGGATCATCCGGATTAGCCGGAGCATGAGTCTCCTCATCACTGTCAACCATGTCTAAGTACTCCTCAGTATCCGAAGACAGGTCGTCGTCTTCATTTGCTTGGCCTAAACGGAATCGTTCTAGCATTTCTATGTCCTTCGCATTTACCACCTCATCCCCAGCGTCCTCGTCATCATTCTCTACTTCCATTTCCATCGCTTCGGTTAAGTCTATCGTGAGCGTCCCTTGCAACCCAGATTCTTGAAAGAACTCACCGTCATACGTGTTTGTGTTGAAGTTATAATCCTCATCATTGGGGAGAGGTAGTTTAGCATGTGGTGATATCTTGTGCACAATATACCAACCCAAGAGATGCTCTTTGCTTTTGCACGCGTATGGCGTGTAATAAACCTGCGTGGCCTGTTGAGCCACAATATACACATCGGAGCCTGGATAGACAGAATCCTGTCGAATTTCGGCTAGCCCAAGATTAGGTGTCAGCCTCGTTCTTCCAGGATCGAACCAATGGCATTTGAACATGACAGGATTCAAAGGCTTTTCACCGTGAAATGAAAGTCCGTATATTTCTTCAATTCTTTCATAGTAGTCACGGTTGTCATTGCCTGGAGTACAAACACCGCTATTTGTGGTTTTTCGATTGGGCCGACTCTGCTCGTAGCTTGATGTGTGGAAGCGAAATCCATTCACGTCGTAACCGTTAAATGACTTGACCCTACGGTCAAAGCCTTTTGCAACCTGTCTCAGCTCTTGACTCATAGACGCATCGGTTTGAGCCTGCAAGGCGATGCAAGATATATCGTTATACGGTCAGAACGTAAGAGCAAGTTGGAACGTCAGACTAAGTACGACCTTGGTAGGATGGTACCTTTTGTCGGAACCAAGAAATGAAATCAGGCCTCCCTTGCCCCGCACCATTTGCAATTAGGGTTTCCGCTGTCGCATCAGAAAGAGGCATTGGTCCATTCGAGAACAAATGAAGAAATTCACTGTACGAAACAAAAAGAATGGTGTTGGAAAGTGACGATGAATTGGATGAAGATAGATAACAACTTACCCCATATACGGGTCCAGCTCATCAAGGTTGGTAAGCACGCATAACATGATCTTTCGCCACTCTTCATAGTTCAACTGCTTAACTGTGGATCCACTTGTCGTGCCGAGTTGGCCTCGAAAAAGGCTAAGACTCGATTCATTGTCTCTAGCATTGTAACGAGGGGGTGGATTATGCATGCTAGGAAGGTTCTCGGAGTAGTATTCTTCAGTGAAGTTGGACACCTCCTCCAGAATGGATGCCTCTGCAATGGAAGCCTCAATTTTGGCTTTGTTTCTACATTTCTTGCGAAGAGTCTTCATATTTCTCTCGACTGGAAAGCACCAACGCCATTGCACAGGCCCTCCCATTCGAACCTCATTTGGGAGGTGTACGATCAAATGAAGCATCGGAGTGAAGAAGCCTGGTGGAAAGATTTTCTCCAGCTTACAGAGCAACACAGGTGCAGCTTTCTCCAAATCATCAATGACGGACCGAGATATCTCCTTGGCACATAGCTGCCGGAAGAAATAGCTCAACTCTGCCAGGACAACCCACATAGGCTCAGGAACATAGCCTCGAACCATCGCCGGAAGAAGCCGTTCGATCCATACGTGGAAGTCATGACTCTTCATCCGTAGGACTCGCAGAGTAGATAAGTTGACTCCTCTCGTTAGATTCGCTGCATATCCATCAGGGAATGTCAATGTCTGGATCCACTGAAGTATTTCTTTCCTTTGTGGCCTGCCTAAGACGAAATCGACCTTGGGCCGTGTCCATCTCCTGCCGGGCTGAGGAGGCAACATCTCTTGCTTTGGTCTATCGCACAACAGTGCCAGGTCTAGTCTAGCCTTAGGGTTGTCCTTGGACTTTTCAGTGTCCATGAGTGTTCCCCAAAGCGACTCAGCGATGTTCTTTTCAGTGTGCATTACATCAATGTTATGTGGCAGAAGAAGATCGTCATAATAAGGGAGTCTTTCCAAGCCTGACTTATGAGTCCACATATGCTCCTGACCATACCCTGCAAAACGACCGTCTGTTTCGTTGAACTGGAGAGCATCTATCTGAGCATGAACCTCGGCACCGGTCAGCATCCGAGGTGGAGGATCTCTCACCACGACACCTTTGGTAAAGTTCTTGGTGTCCCGTCTGAAAGGATGGTCAAGAGGCAGGAATTGTCGATGTTGGTCGAACGCCGAATACTTGCCACCCTTCTTCAACCAGATAAATCTCGTAGCTGTCTTACAAACCGGGCATGAGAACTTGCCATGGACACACCAGGCACAGAATATCCCATTTGCCAGGTAGTCATGCAGTGAGTACTGGTACCAGATGTGCATTGTGAAGTTAGACCTTGAAGCTCGATCGTATGTCAATACCCCTTCATTCCAAGCAGTTTCCAATTCATCAATCAGAGGCTCCATGTACACACCCATGTTATTCCCCGGGTGTCGGGGGTCCGCAAAAGGGGTACCCCCAATCAACGCAAACAAATAGGGTAAACCTAGAACACCGGTTAATAACACACCTAACTAGTCTAACCCCCTAAAAAGCCGACCCCCCGAGGCCTACAGCGCTGGCCCACCGAGCCGAGCCCTCCAAGCCAGGCCTCGGGCGCACGCTCATTTTCCGTCTCGCCCGAGCCCTCCAAGCCAGACCTCGGGCGCACGATCGTTTTCCGTCTCGCCCGAGCCCTCCAAGCCAGGCCTCGGGCACACGATCGTTTTCCGTCTCGCCCGAGCCCTCCACGCCAGGCCTCGGGCAAGCCCTCCACTACCCTTCGAGCCCTCCACAGCCGAACTCCACACCTCGAGACCCCACGCGGGGACCTCGAGCCTCTCTGGCACAGCGGCCTATCCCTCGAGACGCGTTATGCCTCCCTCGAGCGGCGCAGACTTCGGATGCCAGCCCCATACCGCGCACTTAATTCATCCACCTACTCCAGTCACGTCCTCTGTAACACAACGTGTGCCACAGTGGTCTGGGGCAGAGTCAAGTCTCGTTTTCACCACAAGTATGGGCGAAAAGGCACCAGTGAAGCACTGTTAACCCACGCCCTACACTGTGGCACGTCCAAGCCACGCCTCGAGGCCCAGATGCCTGCCGCTCAATCGATTTTCACGGGACTTGCCCATACCTGCGGGGACTCGAGCCCCCCGTAGGCGCCGCCTCGAGGCCGGCTCCGCGCCCCTCGAGCCCTAACTACTTTCATGCTATTGGAGGACAGGTGCCCCAAGACCCAGAGGGACCCCGCCGCGTTCTGTACGTTCCGGGATGGGTGCTGTACGGCTTCCACCTCGCCGCGCCTCCACGTCCGCGCCCAGGATGGAGGCCACGCTTCAAGGACGCTTCAACAGCAACGCCCACGTCAGCTACAATGTCTTCGACAAGACAGGGTTCCTACCCTTCTTCGTAAGGGACACAATACACCCCGACACCTGTAATACCCTTGTGTAACCCTGACCTCCCCTTGCTCTATAAAAGGGGACACCAGGGCCCTCTTTCCGTCTCTCGGGAAAAACACGTTAGAACACACGTACGCCTACACACTCAAGTCCGGACTCCGGTCCACGCTCACCAAGCTTGTATTCGCCCCTGTACAAGCACTTAGGTGCAAGTAATACAAGAACCTCCTCCCCCGCTGGACGTAGGGCCTTCTTTGCCCGAACCAGGATAAATCCATCACCATCCAGGAAGAGAGCACGCGATTATATTACTCGTTGGTGTCATACCCCCGGGTTCGAAACACCGACAGTTGGCGCGCCAGGTAGGGGCCTTCGCGTGTCGAGTCAGTTTCTCGCCGTTTCCTGGATGGCTGCTTCGACTCCTTCGTTCTCTGTCGGTGCCGTCATCTGGTTCAGGAGCCTCGAGTTCCTGGCCACTGACAACGGCAACGAGCTGACCTTGCTCTCCGCGGAGGGCCCGAGTGGAGGGCGTGTCGCGCCGAACCGTGCGAGGAGCATGGCACGTCGCCCACACCATCACGCGTCGCCACCCCGTGAGCGGCGCCGTCGTCATCATCGTCGCCAGGCACAGGCGGTGCCGGTGGCATACACCCACTTCCCTGCGGCCGGCGCGGAGTTCCCAAGGAGGAGCTTGCCCGGCGCACGGCCGGAGACTTCCCGGGCGCGCCCGCGCCCGCCCAGCGACTTCGCGTTCATCATGCGCACGGACCAGGAGCCAGGCCAGAGGCCTCCGAGCCGTGCACCGTCGACGCCGCCCAGCCTCCTCCCGCACGGGGTGTACCGCGCTCGACGCCGGCAGTTCCCGTTCGGCCTCGATAGCTCCGCGGCGGCCTAAGCCCGCCAGCTCAACGAGCGCAGTCAGGGCCGACAGCCGGCGGAGCAGGAGGAACGCCCGGGCGTGCTGCTCCAGGCCATGGCCAACCTGGAGATTGCCCACCCCGCACGCGTCGACCGCGGCCTCTCACGAGCCGTCGGGCCACCTCGTCAAGCCACCTTCGGGGAGTGGTACCGCGAGCTGCAGCCCCGGCACGAGCCAAGGCGGCGCGGCATCACGAGCTCCGACTCCGACGAATACGACTACCATGACCCCGACCTCTGGGATCCCACCAGGGAATGCTTCCAACTCGAGGGGGTCGTATGCGACACCGAGGACGGGGGCGACGACGGCAGGCCGGCGCTCAACCTCGAAGGGCCCGGAGACGTGGCTGCGGCAGGCGGGTCACGTGTTCACGGGAGGAACGAACCCCCGGCACCGGCTGCACCATCCCAGCACAGCGACGACCGAGCGGAGCAGCTCGCGCAGCTGCGGGAGGCCATCGCCAAGGCTGAGGAGGACCGACATTGCCTGCTGCAGCTCGAGAAAACCCTAGCACAAGAACCAGCCCGACCTCGAGGTGCCGGCGCTCGTGGCCGAGCTCGAGAGGTCCACCGGCAGATCCTCGAGGACGGGGCGCCAGCACGCCCCGAGGTGCGTTTCCCGCGAGCGGGACAGAACGTGGTGGCGGCGACGATGCTGCTCCGCGATCTGCCCGCCGTCTCCAACCCTGACGCCAGGCGCATGCTTGGGGAAATGAAGAACCTCCTCGAGACAGCCGCTGTGCAGCAAGCCGAGAGCTCAGCGTCACGACGACGCGGAGCAGCCTCGGGGAAGCTGGCGGACACGCCCCGCAACGAGCGCGAGGCATCCGTCCACCAGCCTGACGCCTCTCGAGGTAGGCCAGTCCGCGAACGGATCATCGACAACCGGCCACCTCGAGACACCAACGACGCCCGCAACGACATCAACTGCCGGCGCAAGGACAAGGGGGCCCAGGAGCGTGGCTATAGCGCCCATCGAGGGGGGCGCTACGACAGCGACGAGGACCGGCAAGTCCTCGAGCCCCCGGGCCCCAGAGTCTTCAGCCGGGCCATCCGCAGCTCAACCCTCCCCGACCGCTTCCGACCGCCGACCAACATCATAAAGTATGACGGGGAGGTCGAGCCCAAGCTCTGGCTCTCGGACTTCCGCCTAGGCTGCCAACTGGGCGGAGCGAAGAACGATGACTATGTGATCATACGCCAACTCCCTCTTTACCTCTCGGACACCGCCCGCCGGTGGCTCGAGGGGCTCCCTCCGGATCGGATCGACGACTGGGCCGACCTAGTCAGGGTCTTCGACGGGAATTTCAAGGGGACTTGCGTGCGCCCAGGCAACCCCTGAGACCTACGGCGTTGCAGGCAGGCGGCGGACGAGCCCCTCCGCGACTTTGCTCGACGGTTCTCGAAGCAGCGCCTCGAGCTCCTCCACGTGCCTGATGAGGACGTCATCTCAGCTTTCCTCGCAGGCACGACATGCCAAGAGCTAGTTCATGAGCTAGGACGCTACCGTCCCAGGACGGTCGAGGACCTGATGGACCGTGTTACCAGCTTTGCCTCGGGCGACGAGGCGGTGGGGGCCTTCTTTGGCCGTTCCACGGACAAAGGTAAGGCGGTGGCCGCGCCGAAGGGCTCGAACAAAGGCAACGACGCCAAGAACGACAACAATAACAGCAACAAAATGAAGAAGAGCAAATGTAAAGGTCAGAAGGCGAAGCGCGACACCAATAACGACGACGACGAAGAAGTGCTCGCAGGCGCCCTCGAGCCTAAGAAGCCTCGAGGCCCCCTGACGGGGCTGTTTTCGACCAGATGCTCGAGGGCCCCAGCACTTATCACAAGGGCCCCGTAAATCACAAGTTAAAAGACTGCCGACTGTTGAAAGGCTACTACTCAAGCTCGGCGATAAGAGAGAAGACGCGCCTATGGGCAATGACAACAATCGGCGCGGCGGTGGGGACGCGGACGGCAACTTCCCCCGGTGCGCGACTGCTACATGATTAGGGGGGGGGGGGGGGGGCGACCGTCGGGCTCTCACCTCGAGAAAGAAAGAAGGAGCGCCGGGAGATCTTTGCGCTCAGCCACGACGCCCCCGGTACCTCGACTGGTCTGATGCGCCAATCACGTTCGACCGTGACGACCATCCGGACCGTGTCATAAACCCCGGGCGTACCCCCTCGTCGTCGACCCCGTTATCATCGACGTACGGTTCACCAAGGTGTTGATGGATGGGGGCTCGAGCCTCAACATCATATACCTCGAGACACTTGACCTCCTGGGAATTTCAGAGGGCTAGCTCCGACCCAGCGTCGGGGGATTCCACGGAGTCGTACCGGGGAAGAAGGCCCACCCCCTCGGGCGCATCGACCTACCGGTTTGCTTTGGCATGCCGGCTAACTTCCGCCGGGAGACGCTCACCTTCGAGGTGGTTGGGTTCCAAGGGGCCTACCACGCCATCATCGGCCGGCCAGGCTACGCCAAGTTCATGGCGGTTCCCAACTACACGTACTTAAAGCTCAAGATGACGGGGCCAAAGGGGTCATCACCATCGACACCTCCTACGAGCACGCCACCCACTGCGAAGTGGAGTGCGTCGAGCGTGGGGAGGCCAACGTCCACCTCGACTCGCTCGAGGCCCTAGCCGCCCTGGGCCACCGAGGAGGCTCCTGAAGCGAAGCGTCACGCTGGCAACTTCGAGCCGGCGGAGCACACAAAGCGATACTCGTCGACCCGACCTCGACCGATGGAAGACGCTGGCCGTCAGTGCCAGCCTCGAGCCTAAATAGGAAGCAGTGCTCATCGACTTTCTCCGGCGAAACATCGACATGTTTGCGTGGGGCCCCTCGGACATGCCGGGATACCAAGGGACGTCGCGGCCGAGCACGCCTTGGAAATTCGGGCCGGTTCCAGCGGTGAAGCAACGCCTGCGCCGCTTCGACGGAGAAGCGCAGGATCATCGGCGAGGAGGTGCACAAGCTTTTGGCGGCCGGGTTCATCAAGGAGGTATTTTACCCAGAGTGGCTAGCTAACACTGTGTTAGTTAGGAAAAAGAATGGAAAAATGCAGATGTGTAGAGACTACACTGGTCTGAATAAAGCATGCCCAAAAGTTCCATTTCCTTTACTAGAATTGATCAGATTGTCGATTCCACTGCTGGGTGCGAAGTGCTTTCGTTCCTTGATGTGTATTCCGGCTACCACCAAATTAAGATGAAAGAATCCGACGAGCTCGCTACCTCTTTGTTACGCCTTTTGGTATGTATGCTACGTTACAATGCCCTTCGACCTTCGAAACGCCGGGGGCAACGTACCAGCGATGTATGCAGCATATCTTTGGCAAGCAATAGGCAAAACCGTCGAGGCCTACGTCGATGACATCGTGGTTAAAACCAAGAAAGTCGGGAACCTCATCAGCGATCTCGAGACCACGTTCGAGTGCCTCCGGGCCAAGAATTGAAGCTCAACCCGAGAAATGTGTCTTTGGCGTGCCTCGGGGCAGCTACTAGGCTACGTTGTCTCACAACGGGGGATCGAGGCCAACCCCGAAAAAAATCTCAGCAGTCACGAGGATGGGCCCAACTCGAGACCTCAAGGGTGTGCAGAGAGTGACAGGTGCCTAGCCGCTCTCAGCAGATTCATCAAGAGGCTAGGGGAAAAAGCGCTACCCCTCTACGCCTGCTGAAGAAGACGGAACACTTTGCGTGGACTGTCAAAGCCGAGGAGGCCTTAACCAAGTTGAAGGGGTTGCTGACTTCCGCACCGATTCTCGTGCCACCGCGACCAGCCCAGGTGGCGATTCCCCCGAGCCTCTCCTCCTCTATGTGACCGCAACCACTCAGGTGGTCAGCACGGTCATAGCCGTCGAGAGGCACGAGGAGGGCCATACGTTGCCGGTCCACGGCCGGTGTTACTTCACCAGCGAGGTGCTCTCCGAGGCCAAGGTCCGGTACCCGCCGTCCAGAAGCTGCTCTACGGCATCATCATTACGAGGCGCAAGCTCCAGCACTACTTCCTCGCTCATCCCATAACGGTGGTGTCATCATTTCCCTCGGCGAAATCATCAACAACCGAGAGGCCACGGGGCGCGTCGCCAAGTGGTCTACAGAGCTGATGAGGGAAAACCATCCCCTACGCTCCGCGGAAAGCCATTCAAGTCGCAGGCGTTGGCGGACTTCGTTGCTGAATGGACCGACACTCAGCTCCCGTCGGCGCAGATTCAAGCCGAGCTCTGGACCATGTACTTCGACGGATCCCTCATGAAGATGGGGGCAGGCGCGGGCCTGCTCTTCATCTCACCCCTCGGGGTCCACATGCTCTACCGGCTGCGCTTGCACTTCCCCGCCTCCAACAACGTCGCCAAGTATGAGGCCCTTGTCAATGGACTGCGCATCGCCCTCGAGCTTGGGGTTTGACGCCTCGATTCCCGAGGAGACTCGCAGCTCATCATCAACCAGGTTATGAAGGCTTCAAGCTGCATCGATCCCAAGATGGAAGCGTACTGCGGGGAGGTGCGCAAGCTAGAAGACAAGTTCTACGGCCTCGAGCTCAACCACGTAGCTCGAAAGCACAACGAGGCCGCAGACGAGCTGGCAAAATTGGCGTCCACGCGCGGCACGGTTCCACCCGACATCGTCTCGAGGGACGTTTTCGAGCCATCAGTCAAAATCGGTCCACGGGCTGGCCCTTCGACGCCACCCCCGAGCCAGACACGGGGGCTCGACCTTCGACACGCGGCCCCGAGGGCGATGCCTCGACACCCGATGAGGAATGCAGATCGACGCACCCGCCCCTTCTTCACCACGACCCCCGACTAGTACCGCCCTACCTCGACTACCTGACGCAAGACGTGCTACCGGAAGACAAGACGGAGGCCGACGCGTTGCTCGAAGGCCAAGACCTACGTCATCTACGGCGACGAGCGGGAAATGTACCGACGAAGTCCGACCGGGATCCTTCAGCGCTGATCCCACTCGAAGAAGGGCGCAAGCTCCTCGACGACATGCACTCGGGGGGCTTGCGGCCACCACGCAGCGCCAAGGACCCTGGTTGGAATGCCTTCCGTCAAGCTTCTATTGGCCGACCGCCATTGGAGACGCCAAGCGTTGGTACGGGCATGCCATGGGTGTCAATTCTACGCCAAGCAGACGCACCCAACCCGCACATGCCTGCAGATGATCCCAATTACTTGGCCATTTGCCGTTTGGGGGTCGACTCGTGGGTCCCCAAAAGGACAAGTGGAGGGTCCACACACGTGCTTGTGGCCATCGACAAGTTCACCAAGTGGATCGAGGCTAAGCCGATAGGAGACCCCACCTCCGAGAAGGCTGTCGAATTCATCGCCAACCATCATGTACCGGTTTGGAGTGCCTAACGTCATCATCACCGACAATGGCACCCAATTCACGGCAAAAACTACCAACTTCTGCGATGAAACCACATTCGTAATCTGGGCCTCGGTCGCATACCCTCAATGCAACGGGCAGGTCGAGCGCGGCCAACGGCATGATACTCCATGGGCTTGAAGCCGAGGCGTTCAAGACTCTCAAAAATTTCGGAAAGGGATGGGCCGCCGAGCCTCTCGGTGCTGTGGGGCCTCAGGACTACGCCGAGTCGAGCCACCCGGTTCACTCCGTTTTTTCTAACCTACGGCGCCGAGGCAGTTCTTGCTACGGACCTCGAGTACGGCTCCCTCGACTTCGAGCCTACAATGAGCAAAACAACGACGAGAGGCTTGCCAATGCCAAGGACCAGCTCGAGGAGGCCGAGATGTGCGCTCATCAACTCCGCACGCTGCCAGCAATCACTCGACGCTACCACGACAAGTATGTGCGCAAAAGAGACCTAGCAGGGGGGGGACTCGTGCTTCGACGGCTTCAAGACAACTGAGGGCGCCACAAGCTCACCCTCCATGGGAGCCCATACACCATGGCTAAGGTGCTCAAGCCAGGAACATACAAGCTCTACGACGATCAAGGCAGAATCCTGGCGAAACGCGTGGAACATAATCTCAGCTACGTCGCTTCTATCCTTAAGGGCCTCAAGGCCTTGTTCATTTTGTTGCTTTGTACAAACATGTCAAATATGAATGAACAATCTCGTGCGTTGTCTTTCATTTTGCTTAGCAGCATAAGGTAGCCTCGACCCTGCCTTGCTCAGGGTCGAGCCTCCCTCGGGGGCTGACAGGGGGGAACCGCCTCCCAGGACTCCGGAAAGAATGCGTGTTTTCTTTCAAAAAATTCGACCCTCGTCTCAACTCGTGCCTCGAGTGAATAGCGACGTCTAAATCCCAAAATACCTCGAGCCTCCAAAGGTCGGGAGGCGTCGACGTAGACGACCACGCTACGCCCCGGGCTACGGTACCCTACCTACGCCTCCCCTCGAGGGGCTCGCGACATATCGAAGGAGTACAGACTAAGTTAGCAGAAACTCGAGCTTGCAACAAAGAGAAGTGGTCAAACGCATTTGAAAAGAAAACACACCTTTAAACAAACAAGTCATATAAACAAATGGGTCTCGACGGACCCTCATCCATGCCATAAAATTCTTACAAGGGTCTCGACGCCCAAATTTGGCACGCAGGCCCTAATCTTCGTCGGTGTGGTACTCCTCCCCGAGGTCTTCCACGGCGGGCTCAGCCTCGACACCGAGCTACAAGGAGGAGGGCCCTCGACACCGCTGCTGGCATCAGGAGGCAGCACGTCCTCCTCGAAAATCTTGGCGAGCGATGTCCCCGGCCTCTCCATCTTCTCCAAAATTTTGTCGACACTGCGGTTGTTCCACTCTCGTCCTTCCCCTCGATCTCGATGAAGCCGTTGGCGACAACGTGGACCGGGAAGCGGAAACCGGAGCGAACGACCGCGAGCGTCTGCTTGACGCCATGATGGAGAGCTTGCCGCACATGGTCCCGCGCCGCTGCGTCAAAGAAGCACAAGGCGTCGTCGGGCCACCGCACCTTCTGCGCAGCCACTGGAGGAGCACCCCACATGGGGCCAAGCCGGTCGAGGGAGGTGCGAGCCCGCTCCGCCACCATCATCTCGTCTTGGAGTTGGTCCAAGAGAGCCTGGTTCGTCCCGCGGAGCTCCTTGACCGTCTTCTCGACCCCTGCGCGCGAACAAGGAAGAGTGAGACTGCGGCGTAACAAAAACTTCGAGACCCAAACAAGAACAAGGTATAAGCCTCACCGTCGCAATGTTGCCCCCAGTGCGGCGAGGTCGCTGGTCAGGCCCTCGGCACGCTGCTCAAGCCTGCGCTTCTCGGCCAACATGAGGAGCCTCTCGGACCTAAGGTCCTCGATCAGCCGTCCGCCTCCACAAGGGCCAGATCCTTGCGGATCACCTCCTGCCGCGCCGCCCCCTCGGCAGCTCGGGCGGTGGCGACACCAATCTCGGCGTCTTCGGCCTCTTTTTTCGCCGCCTCCGCTGCGGTTCGGGCGGCGGCGGCCTCGCCACGGGCGTCAGCGGCCTCCTGCTTCGCCGCCTCGGCTTCAGCCGGGCGGAGGTGGCCTCGCTTCGGGTGTCCGCGGCCTCCTTCCTCGATGCTTCGAGAGCGGCGGCGGCCTCCTCCTTGGATCGAGCGACCTCACCTCGGGCCGCCCGGACCTCCTCCTCCGCCTCGTTGAGCCGGCTCGCCAATTGGGCGTTCCGGCTCAGCTCAGCGCGGAGATCTTGAAGCTCCGCCTCAGCCCTCGCGAGGGCGGCCGACACCTGTGCGGACCGGCTGTAACATCTCGGCTCAGGGCTTAATAGGATTAATAGAATACTCATATCAATAAGTTGCAACTTCTTTTCCGGAAGCCCATCTCCTAAAACTCCAAAGTTAAGCGTGCTTGGCTTGGAGCGATGGGTGACCGACCGGGAAGTCTTTCCGGGTACGCATGAGTGAGGACAAAGTGCGCAGAAAAGACTGGTGTTGGTCTGTGGGGATAGTCTAGGTCCTATGAAAGCTGCCTGATGTAAGCGGGCCCGGCCTCGAGGAGGCGGGACGTTACAGAATGGTATCAGAGCCGACTCTCGCGGTTTCACGGGCGCGTGTGTCGCAGTTGCGCATGCATAGTGCGCATGGCTGGTGTGGATCCGGAGTGGTCACACAGCATGACATATGCGCTGGCATGGGCATACGGACGTGGCCAAGAGAGGACATTCCTGGCCTGGGATTGATCGACGAGGACGTCGATCTCTTAAGGGGGTGAGATTGTAACATCTCGGCTCAGGGCTTAATAGGATTAATAGAATACTCATACCAATAAGTTGCAACTTCTTTTCCGGAAGCCCATCTCCTAAAACTCCAAAGTTAAGCGTGCTTGGCTTGGAGCGATGGGTGACCGACCGGGAAGTCTTTTCCGGGTACGCAAGAGTGAGGACAAAGTGCGCAGAAAAGACTGGTGTTGGTCTGTGGGGATAGTCTAGGTCCTATGAAAGCTGCCTGATGTAAGCGGGCCCGGCCTCGAGGAGGCGGGACGTTACACCGGCCCGCCTCCTCGGAGCAGGACCGCTCCGCCTCCGCCATGAGCTCGGCCACCTCCCGAAAGATGCCTGCACCTCGCGCGGAGCCCCCCACTGGACCGGTCGCTCGACGTGGACCATGGCAAGGGGCGGGCTTGGCGCGTCAGGAAACGGCCATACTGGTCGGTCGAGCTCGATGTTGGGCTGATCCTCCTCCGTCCCGAGCTGCCCCAGCTGCGGCCCGCCACCCGACGGCACGGGCCCCGGCTCTTCCCTGGCCGGGCCCTCCTGCGTCTCGTCAGCACTGGCCGGCGCCTCGGGCGCCTCCACCATCGGCAAGCCCGCGGCGAGGGGCGGCCCTTGCTCCAGCTAGTTCAGGAGGTCTTCCACCGTCGGGGCCTCGAGGGGCGCAGTCTCCTCGGCCCCAGACACCGGCGGGGCCGTGCTCGCCCCAGGCGCTTCCCCGGAACAGCCGTTGTAGCGGGGGGAGGGGTGGCGCTCCGACAGACGCCATCGCAGGAGGAGAAGGGGGAGACGGCAGCGCCTCAGTAAGCATGGTAGCGGCGGGCTCGATGCCGTGAGCTGAGGCCCCTGCAATACGAGATGACATTGATATCAGAATCAAGAGGAATGCCTCGACCCTGCGGTCGACGGCGACGGCCTCACCAAAATTCACGACGATCATCTGACCACCTCGATCCATGGCAGCTCGAGCCTTCTCCAGCCAAGCGGCTTCTCTAGCGGAGGAGGGCGCCATACCTCGAGGTGCTTGTGCCTCGACGGGGCTCGAGGCCTTCGCCCGCTTGGACGCAGCAAGGTCCACCTCCGGGTAGGAGCGCTTCCCCTGAGAGACCAGAGATGGCATGCATCATCAAAAGTAAAGAGGTCAAGCCTCGCTGCCGACGAGGTCCAAGAAAATTACTCACCAAAGCGGCGGCTGGGCTTCTTCCCGGAATCGCCGGACCCACTCGGGGGCTTCGAGCCCACCCCACGGCTCGAGCCCTGCGCCTGGGCCATCTCTGCAGGGCTGGGATGGGGGGAGGGCTCCCGACGCCTCCCGTGGCTTGACCTCGAGGGAGAGCCTCCTTCCGCCCCACGTTGCGGGGGGCGACCGTACCTCCCTCGTGCTGTCGTAGTGGCGCCCGCCCGGCGCGGGCTCGGGACCCGCTCCGGCGCTCGCTCTGGCGGTCACGCCCCCCCCGCGTCCGCTTCTGTGTCCCGGCGGCGGTGCGGCGACGGACTCCGGGGACGCTCAGGCCCCTGGTCACGAGACGCCTGGGGGCTCCCTCCCCGAAGCTCGTGATGGCGCGGGCTCGACGCCTCCTCCTGACGCCGCTCCTCCGGAGCTCGACGGCGCCCTTGACGGCTCGCGGCGGTCGGGCCCGAAATCCTTCTCGACCTGTCGGCCGCTTCTCAAGGCCGGCCCTTCTCCAGACCTCCCGCCTGAGCTGGCGCGGGGTGGCCTCCGTTGGTGTTGTGGCGGAGGCGCTCCGGGTTCGGGGCTTCCTCACGACCGGGGGCACGTCCGCGCAGAGCTCGACGTACCTCGGGCCCCCGACGAGGCAGGGTTCGGCGCCGCCTTCCGCGGCTGCGTCCCGCGCGGGTCCCTTCGCGGGGGGACCTCCAGCATACCCTCCTGCATAGAGGAGCGGTCAGCCCTGTCATCGACGACCCCCGCGCGCCTCAGGCGCGCATCCATCCCCTCGTCGTCGCTCTCCTCCTCATCACCGCTCTCCTCCTCCGAGCTCGAGGAGCTCAGCTCGGGGGACCCGTCTCCAGGCTGACGGTTGCCACGAGCCTTCGCCAGTCTCTGCTCCCGAGCCAAGCGACGCAGGTTTTTGTTTTTCTCTTTCTTCTTCCTGGCATCCTTGCTCTCCTTGTCTTTCTGAGCAGAGAGGCGTCTCACCTGAGTATCCGCGGCGTCCTCCTCACCGGGGGCCTCGACGCGCGACAAGTAAACGCCCCTGAAAAAAGAAGAAGCGTGACGAGACAAACCACAAGAAGAATGCAAAAGGTTCAAACGAGGAGAAAGGGGGAGGGGGCTCGGAACAGCTCAGCTCGAGGGAGGCTCACCAGGTCGAGACACCCCTCGTCGGGTGCCATGGCGACCAGGTGGGTGTACTCAGGGATGAACGGCCCCTGGATCGTGATTGACACCCGGGAGACGCCCTCGTTCCGGGACAGCCTCTCCTCGGCCATCCTCGATCGATTAAGCGCCTCGAGCTTGGCCTCTGGCCCCATCTCGTGCATAAGAAGGGGGCGGTCCGCCAGCGGGAGAACTCTTCGCTGGTGGAACGCCCAAATGACCGCTTGCACGGTCAACTTCTTCTCATCCACCAGCGTCTTCATCATCTTCATCAGCGGGGCCAGGTGGCGTTGCCTGTCCGCCGCGACGCCCCAGGTCCACTTCTCCGGGCGTTGAGCGAGGACCCTGCCGGAGTACTGCGGAAAGAGACCACCTTCATTCCGAGATAGAACCAATGGTCGTCCCACCCGGCCTGGTTGGTGGAAAGCTTGTATCGCAGGTACTCACGGGGGACATTGGCCGACGAGGTCCCAGCCCTCGCAGTGATGGCGAGGGAGCCCATGCGCACAAGCCGCCTCCCGCTGGGCTTTAGGGCCTTGATGAAGAGCTCGCCCCGGAAGAGATGGACGAACATCTCCCAGTGCGGCTCCATCTTCAGGTACCCCTCGCACACCGCGGCGAATATGGCGGCGTGCGAGATGGAGTTGGGGGAGAAGTGCTGCAGCTCCACCTCGAAGTGGTGGGCCAGCCCCCGCATGAAGCGGCTCGGCGGGACGCCGAGCCCCATACGGTGGTAGCGCGTGAAGCTCACCACGTACCCCTCCGGCGGGTGCGGCTCCCGGTGCTCCGCCGACGGGATAACCCACCATGCGGGTCCCTCCTCCGGGTTGGGGCGCAGAAGCCCCTGGGCACCAACGAGTCCATCTCGCTCTGCGTCACCTTCGACGAGCTCCAGTCCTCGGCCGGCAGCACTTGTGTCTGGGCGGCCATGGCGGTGGCGCGGCGCGGACCCGAGCAGCGGACGGGCAGCCGGAAAATCCCCAATCAACTAGCTCGAAGGAGAGGGGCGCGCGAAGCCTACGGCGGCGGTGAAGGCAAAGGCAAAGTAAAGGGTTCCTTTTCCCTCTCTCGATATTTATAGGGGGAAACCCCGACGGGCGGGGTCTCCCACGGCGTAAAAGGTAACCGCATAGCATTTAATGCGCCCACCTAACTGCGTTTCGAGCCGGATGCAGGGAACACGCGGCAGCTCACCGTTCGCTCAACTACCGGGGCCCTGCGGCCGCCGCTCCGACTTCACGCCCGCCGCCCTGGCGCCACGATCTCCACTCCCTGGCGGTTTCCGCCTAAAAAGGCGCGCCCAACGGGCAGAAGGATTCCAAGCGACGAAGGCTTCTTCCTGAAGTAAAAAACGGGCCCCGACCCTAAGTCTCGAAGCAGCGAAGGCTGACCCTCGAAAAAGGGTTCGACAGCCGGCTTCGAGCACCCAAAAACGGGCCCCGGCCCTAAGTCTTGAAGCAGCGAAGGCTGGCCCTCGACGAAAGAGGGTTCGACAGCCGGCTTCGAGCACCCAAGTCAGGGACACCAAGGGGCGCCATTCGCGGCATCACTCGAGGGCCAAGCCCTCGAGGCCCCTCACGTGTATCCAAGGCGGGGAGCTCGACATGCAATGAGATCCCCTCGGAGGGAGGCATCGAGCCACCGGGTCCTATCGAATGGACCCGGCACTCCTGCAGACTGAGCACCCATGCTTTATGAGACCGCCTCCGGCCCACAGTCGACCCCTATCGAACGGGGCACGAGCTCTCACTTGGATTCCCCGTTACCAGCTCACCGGGAACCTCAATACTCGCCCACTCGGGTAGTACGAGGCATCCCCCCTCGCATCCGATCGAAAGGACTCGCGGGATGACAAGCCAGGGCAACCGGTGCGCCGGACAGCTCGAAGAGCCGGCCAGCCGGTTCAGCCTGGCACCCCTCGACGAAAGAGGGTCTAAAAACTCGGGGGCCTGACACCCCCGAACCTAAAAATCGCAACTAAAACTCGCAAAAAGCACGAGGAAGTTCTAACCACTTCCCCGTGGCCTCGAGGGCTACACCCACGGAATCAAATCGACGGAACCCTCGAGGCCAGTTAGCTAACCCACGAGATCCCAGTCGGGAGCCCCTGCTCGAGTACAAGCACTCGAACAAGGGCTCGGGGGCTACTGTCGGGGGTCCGCAAAAGGGGTACCCCCAATCAACGCAAACAAATAGGGTAAACCTAGAACACCGGTTAATAACAGACCTAACTAGTCTAACCCCCTAAAAAGCTGACCCCCCGAGGCCTACAGCGCTGGCCCACCGAGCCGAGCCCTCCAAGCCAGGCCTCGGGCGCACGCTCGTTTTCCGTCTCGCCCGAGCCCTCCAAGACAGGCCTCGGGCGCACGATCGTTTTCCGTCTCGCCCGAGCCCTCCAAGCCAGGCCTCGGGCGAACGATCATTTTCCGTCTCGCCCGAGCCCTCCGCGTCAGGCCTCGGGCAAGCGCTCCACTACCCTTCGAAATAGGACGCCGTGGGGGAGATTGAGGGGGATAACGAAGACGGGCCAACAGGTGTACGGGACAGCCATGAGTCCATAGGGATTGAAACCGTCCGTTGCAAACGCAACACGAACATTACGAGCCTCTCTAGCTTTGTCATGATGGATGCGGTCGAAGTGGGCCCATGCTTCACCATCGGCGGGATGTACCAACTTCTCAGGATTGTATCGGGTACCCTGTTTGTGCCATGTCATCTGTTTCGCGGATTCCTCGGTCATGTAGAGACGTTGGATCCTCGATGTGAACGGCAGGTAACGCAGGACTTTCATGGGGATAGAAAGCTGCCTCTTCGGGCCTTCACCATCGTCTACCTCCATGTATCTCGACGCTTTACACTTCGGACAGTAACCTGCATCCGTGAGATCTTTCCTGAAGAGGACGCACCCATTTGGACAAGCATGTATCTACTCATACGGCATCTTCAGTGCACGAAGCAGTTTCTGTGACTCGTACAGGCTCTTTGGCAATATGTGGTCGTCCGGAAGCATGCTACCAAATAGGGCCAACATACCATCGAACACATCTCGACTCAGGTTGAACTGGGACTTGAACCCCATCACACGGCCAATGGCATCCAGTTGAGAAACCGTTGTCCGATCGTGAAGGGGTTTCTGTGCCGAAGACATCATCTCGTAAAACGCCTTTGCGGTCTTCTCCATCTCCTCCTCCGTACGTCCTTCAGCGTATTGTGCTTCTTGGAAGTCATCTAACATGTCTGCTACCCCCGCATCAGCATCAAAGTCCTCCAGACGTGGTCGCACTGCCTCCGCTCTCAAACGATGTGCTTCACCATGGTAGATCCACCGGGTGTAGTCCGGCGTGAATCCATTGTTCACAAGATGTTTAGCCATGTTCTCCTTGTCTTGCCTTCTTCGGTTCCCACATCTGCATGGGCACAACACTTTGATCTCTCTCGCCGAGCCGCGCCAAATGCATTGTTCACGAAAGCATCTGTCTTGCGCAACCATTCATCGGTGAAATCACTTCTGCTTCTACGGCCAGAGTACATCCACTGACGGTCATCCATCCTACTGTCATGCATCCGAGTACTTACATATCTACCTCCGAGTACTTCCATCCTACTATCATCTAATAGGTGAGGATAGGTCCTAATCCCACCCGTGGATGCGTACATGAGGCCAGTTCCCATTGTCTACCCCGAGCCGAGACAGAATTTCGGCAGCACCTCCCCGATGTTCTCAAGATACACGTCCCTGTAGGGAGAGTGTGTATCCGGAGAACAACAGGGAGGTGATGCAGAAACTCAATCTCGAATCGGGCCAGACCATGGGAACTAGCCTCATCGACGCATCTGCGGGCTGTCCAAGTAACGTGGCCAATCCGAAACAGATACGGTTATCGATATGCAGAGACCTGCATACCTCCAGCCGTATCTCTTTCGGACGGGAGACGCCTAACTGGGTTCAATGACCTACGACCCTTTTCTGGGAGGAGATGTTATTATACCTAGGGTGCCGGTGGAGTCAGGCTAGCGGCGCAGTGGCGAGTCGGTGCAGTGGCGACGCGAAGCGGTGTAGGCAGACCCGCGACGACAACGAAGACGATCGAGGTCGCCGAGGATCTCCGGCTTGGCCCTGACAGGTCCTCCTCCTACAGAAAAGACAAAAAAGGTAGTATCAATTAGAAATTTCGGCAGAACCTCCCCTGCACGGTGAGGTTTCAAAACCTGCAAGAAACAACGGCACGATGGCCGACATCCACATATATGCGGCACGATGGCCGACATCCACACACATACCACTACTACTATCAAACTACTACCTACTACTACTAACAATTACTTACTACTACTACATACTACAGGCACATGTGCAATGACGATGGGGCGATCGAGGACGACTTACAGACAGCCCAATCGACGACGACCGATGAGCGAACAAAGGGGGCACAGCGAGGCGGTCGTCTTCTTCCTCCTATCCAACCGGGTGGAGTGGCCAGGCGGAGCGGGGACGCAGCAGGACAAGGCCGGCGGGGGCTCCTCCTCCTCTTCCTCCTCTTCTTCTTCCTCCTCTCCTCCTCCTCTTCCTCTTCCTCCTCCTCCTCTTCTCTTCTTCCACTAATCTTCTTCCTCCTCGCCCTCTACCGCGATGGCGGTGTGGCTGACGGCGCAGGCGGCCGGGTGCGGACGCGGACGGCCGCCGTGGGTGGGCGGCGGGGGCGGGCGGCTGGGGGCGGTGGCGCGGGCGGCCGGGGGGGCGGCCTGAGGCGGCGGCGGGGCGCCGGGGGGTCAGGGGCGGGCGGCCGGAGGCGACAGCCGGGCGGCCAGGGACAGGCCACCGGGGGCGGCCAGCAGCGGCGGCCGGGCGGGGCGGCCGCCGGAGCGAGCGGGGAGAGGAGGGCCGGAGCGAGCGAGCGGGCGGGGCTGGAGCGAGCGAGCGGGCGGTCGGGGCTGGCGAGGGCGGCCGGGCGCGGCGGCGGCGTAGGCAGGCGTTGGGCGGGCGGGCGCGTGCGGTGGGGCTGGCGAGGGCGGCCGGCCGCGGCGGCGGCGGAGGCGGGCAGCGGGCGGGCGGGCGCGGGCGGCCGGGCGCGGCGGCGGCGGCAAGGCGGCCGGGCGTGCGTGTGCGTGTGTTGTGCGTGTGCGTTCGGGTGCGCGACCGTTTTTTTTTTTTTTTTCATTTGCCTGCTTTGCCGAGAGCCCGCGATCCGGCTCTCGGCATATACCGGCCCTTTGCCGAGAGCCCTCTGATCCGGCTCTCGGCAAAGGATTTTGTTTTTTATTTTTTTTACAATATTTCTTTGCCGAGAGCCCTGGCCCTGGCTCTCAGCATAGGTGGTCTTTGCCGAGGGCTTTAGGAAGCTCTCGGCAAAGAATATATATTTTTTTTTGTTTTTTTCTCCCAATTTTTTATGTGGCCTTGCTACAGTACTACAAGCCAAGATTTCAAATGTGAAGTGTTTTCCATAAATCTTGCTATATTTCGGGCATTTTTTTTAATTTGATAATTTTTTCCGCTGGACGCACGTTTGAACTGCAGGTGCATGAAATAATGAAACTCAGCGATTCGAAAAATGGTATTCATTCTTCAGTGGGTATTTCGACACCGTATCCAGGGACAGGCGACTCGACCGTCTCGTGCACGAGAAACGGCGACCAAGTTGCGTGATATTGGATTTAAAATTATTAAAAATACAAACGAAGTCAGAAAATCATGAAAATGGACGCGTGACCTTGACATCGCATGTAGAGGCTATGAAAAAAATTTGGGAATGTTTGGAGCAAGTGGTGGCGCAAGATGGTTGAAACCCCCAGATCATCGCATATCATCACATGTGACATCTTGCCTAGAACTCAGGGTTTCAACCATCTTGCACCACCACTTGCTCCAAACATTCCCAAATTTTTTTCATAGCCTCTACATGTGATGTCAAGGTCATCCGTCCATTTTTATGATTTTATGACTTTGTTTGTATTTTTAATAATTTTAAATCCAATATCACGCAACTTGGTCGCCGTTTCTCGTGCACGAGACGGTCGAGTCTCCGCGCCTGTCCCTGGATACGGTGTCGAAATACCCTCTGAAGAATGAATACCATTTTTCGAATCGCTGAGTTTCATTATTTCATGCACCTGCAGTTCAAACGTGCGTCCCGCGGAAAAAATCATCAAATTAAAAAAAATGCGCGAAATATAGCAAGATTTATGGAAAACACTTCAAATTTGAATCTTGGCTTGTAGTACTGTAGCAAGGCCACATAAAAAATTGGGAGCAAAAAAAGAAAAAAAAATATATATTCTTTGCCGAGAGCTTCCTAAAGCCCTCGGCAAAGACCACCTATGCCGAGAGCCAGGGCCAGGGCTCTCGGCATAGAATTTACCAAAAAATAAAAAACAAACCTTTGCCGAGAGCCTAACAGAGGGCTCTCGGCAAAGGTAACGGCGCAGGGGGAGCCGTTCGCGAGGGTTCCGTTTGCCGAGGTGCATTCTACGCCGAGGGCTCGGCTCTCGGCATAGAGTCTCTTTGCCGAGAGCCAGACATCGCCGAGAGTCGAACCCTCGGCGTAGGAATTATCGCCGAGTTTCGTATGGTGCCGAGGGTTGGCTCTCGGCGAAGAGCTCTTTGCCGAGTGTCCGTGTTTTAGCCCTCGGCAAAGCGACGGGCGCTCGGCAAAGAGCCCGTATCCGGTAGTGAGTTATATATAGGGAGTACACATATTCATAAGAGTGAAGATATGTCTGTGTTTATATTGAGTGTTCTGGAGTAAGAAGCTACCATTATAGCTAGAAATAATAGGGTGCCTCTTATACGCACGTGTTCTCATGGAGGTGTGGATATGTCTACATTTTGTGAGCTTATGTGTTTGTACTTGTAGTATTATTATGATAGAAATACCATGCATTATGCAATGCGAAGTCAAAATCATTTAAGCTTATTCGGTACCTTCGAAAGGAGCTCCTGGAAATGATTCTCGGTTGGATTGTTTCGTTAATTTCTATATAGATTTGATAAGTGGAATAATTTATGCTTCCATTCTACGATAACCGAACATACCCTTACATGTTTCGCAAGTTTTACATCCGTGTGGGACGAGGACGATCTGAAGTTGCGTTCTGTTCCTATAAACTAAAGACGCGGGGTGTTTAGTTGGTGGGTGAAATTTTTTTGGATGACACGTCGGATGTTGTGACACTAATTTAGTCTATTAAAAATAGATTAATAAAAAAATTACATATTCTGTCAGGAAACCATGAGGCAAAATTATTAAGATTAATTAATCTATCATTAGTGTATGTTTATTGTAGCACAATATTATCAAATCATGGACTAATTAGGCTTAAACAAGTATCTAGCAAACTTATCGCAATATGTATAATTAGTTATTTTTTTAGTCTATATTTGATACTCCATATATAAATATATAAGTATTCGATAGGATATATAAAAAGTTTTTTGAGGCGGAAACTGAACATACTCTAAAACATGCAGTGAATGGCTTAAAAAGAAGTGGTTGGAGGACTTGGAGGGCCTTCATGTTCCGGCTGCTACGGGAGGGAGTTCTTCGTTCCAGTCGAGCAGTCAAGCAAAGCATCCCGGGTCCTACCCTTGGCGTCCAAGCTGCCACGTCCCCGACGACGACGACGTACGTGAACTCCGACTCCGACTCCGAGCAGATGTCATGTCGCCGGGTTCGGAATCCGAAGAAGCAGGCCGTTGAAAAAGGCACTCCGACGACGGGGCGGTGGGCGTGGGACCCGGGCCGGAAGTCGGCCGGCCACACCCGTGGTCCACGTGCGCGGGACCAAAGTTGTTGTCGGCTGTAGCTAGTCAGCAGGGCCGGGCTCGGAGGAGCAGAGCTGTGGCCAATCGCGTGCTCTCCCGGCCTGGCCTGCCCCGGCGCCTCGAGGCGGGCGGGGTCCACGAGGCGGTAGCGGACGGGGCCAGGAAGCCGAGCGGAAAGCCAGCCCGAGGGAAGCGAGCGCCGAGCGGGGCGGGGACGTGCGCGCGTGCCTGCGGTTGGCGTGGCACGGAAGGGGCGGGCCCACCTGGTCGCGCTCTGCTTTGCTGGAGGGAGGACGGAGGACGGAGGACGGGGCGGCGGATTAGTCAAACACGTGAGTGGCGGCGGTCCCGTCAACAGTCAACACGCCCACGCCAGCTAGTAGGAGGGACAAGTACTACTCGCGTGCTCTCAGGTGTCAGGCTCACAACTGTGGTCAGGCTCTCAGCTCAAGCCATCTTTGGCAGTAGTACGTGTTGTGGTGATCTCACCCACAATTTTAGTCATTTGTAGGGCGTCCTCTAGTGATTAGCTCTTAGCTAGCTCATAGAATATTTTTCTCATATTTTAATAGGAGAGAAAAGAGAGCTACTTCCTTCGTCCCTAAATAGATGACATTTTCGCTTCCCAAGAAACAACTACCGGCAATTTTTATAAATAACAAGTATCATCTATTGGTATCATTGGAAAGATCTTTGAATCTAGTTTTTTTAACAAAATTATTTGGAGATATAAATATTGCACATATTTTCTACAAATCCAGTCAAACTTGTGGCACGAAAACCGAAAACGTCATCTATTCGTGGACGGAGTAGTATCTCTTGTCCAAGAGATAGTCTTATACACACACTTCGAGATTATGTGAGAATAATAAGTGGGGTCATTTAGATTAAGAGCTATGTGCTAAGAGATATGTCATTTGAAGGGTTGTCTCTTAGAGTGCTTAGAGCTACATACTAGCTCTTATTGTTGCGGATGCTCTTAGTAACAATACTCTTAGGGCATCCGCAGTGGTATGAGCTAGCTGCTAGCTCTAAATCAACCTCTTCAATAGTACTAACTCTTAGCAATAGCTCAGAGTATAGTTAGGCCCACATTTCATTCACAAATGGTCTTGGAATGTGTGTATGAGCCTAGCTCTTGAGCAAGAGCTAACTCTTCTCCTTCTCTTATTAAAATATGACAAATATTCTAAGAGCTAGCTTATGAGCTAGCCATTGCGGCTGCCCTTATTAAAGAGACTAAAAGAAACTAAATTTTTTTAGTCCTTTTTAGTGGAGTGTTTGGTATTTTAGCCACTAAAAATGACTAAAGTTTAGTTGGTGAGATCCAAACAGGCCTTAAAACAACTCTAAGAGATCATTTAAAAATATATTCTAAACTGCATATTTTTAGCTATTATCTAAAATTGAAAAACTCTAAAAAAAGAATACTCCCTCCATATTGTAAAACTTGACGTTTTAGACAGCGACACGGTCTCCAAAACATCACTTTGACCATTTGTTTCTTTGAAAATATTTATTGGAAAGTGGTATATGTATATTTTTATGAAAGTACTTTTCAAGACAAATTTATTAATACGATTTTTACATCTCTAAACTCAATAATTTAAAAGTTATTTATGATTTATATTCCCAATGTTTGACTCAAACCTTGTCCAAAACGTCAACTTTTTCAATATGGAGTGAGTATCACTGCAACAGCCTAGTTAAACCGTCCCTGATGTCAGGAAGGGAAGGGTCATCCACGCTTGCAGGAACGCCAACACGGAATTTCGATAAGCCCCCCCCCCCCCCCCCGAACGCCAGGTCTATCATGTCCGTTGGTACATTTTGATGCTTCAAGATTGGTGCGTTGAAAGGTACGAGCGAGCAGCGGCAAAAGGCGACGCTCCTAACCTCATTGGGTCATGACCATGAGACGGGGAGATCAAGCTAGCGAGGGAGGCCGTGAGGGGGCTCTCGACGAGCGAGGTAGACTGGAACACATTGTTTTCTCTCCTCCTCAAGTTGAACTTGACCGGATTATCGGCACTGCATGCGTGCCCTTTGGCGCCAGCTTAGCCAGACAGGGATGCCCATAGATCTCATCGCGAGCTTAGCACTTGGAGGTTCATGGACAGGGACATGATGGCTAAGCTATAGCAAGAGTACTAGTTTTCATGCTATATCAAACTCGTATTTGCAAAAAAAAAAGTTCACTCCAAATTGTAAGTCGTTTTAGTTTATGTTTTTTTTTTCTAGATACATAATCTTTACTATATATTTTGGCGTAATATATAGGGAGACATAGTTTAAACTACTCTCTCTGTCTCGAAAAAAAAGTCAACCTTATTTTTAGGACGGAGGGAGTATGTATCTATAAAAGCCAAAATAATGGTCTACAATTTAGAATATATTTTTGCAGAATCCGACTCTGGAAGTTGCCAATATAAATTGTGAGTTATGATCCGTCAGAATGATACCTAGTCCCAACGGTTTGCCCTTACATTTGCCCTTGTATTTTAGAGAGAAATTGGCAAAACTGACAATCAATCCATGAGCTTTTCAAGATTTGGCGTGCTAATTCGCATATTAATGATGACTAAGATTATATTGACCCCACATGTCATTGTGATATGGGTGCCAAATCTTGACAGGCTCGCAAATTGGATGTCAATTATCAAAATGTCTCGTATTACAGGTGGCAAGTTTCTTGGCAGCTTTCATCAGCGTGCTTGTATTTCTTGACTGCAATTGTAAAATGCTTTTGAGAGGGCACGCGCGAGATTGATTAATTGGGTTCCGTAACATCCCCACGACCTGGCCTTTCCACAGTTGTCAGTTTGGGAGGTTTTTTTTTCCAATCCTACTCCCTCCATATTGAAAAAGCTGACATTTTAGACAGTGACACAGTCTCCAAAACATCACTTTGACCACTGCTTTATTTAAAAATATTTATTGGAAAGTGGTATATGTATATTTTTATGAAAGTACTTTTCAAGATAAATTTATTTATATGATTTTTACATCTCTTGACTTCAAAAATTTAAAAGTTATTTATGATTTATATTCATAATGTTTGACTCAAACATTGTCCAAAACGTCAGTTTTTTCAATATGGAGGGAGTACGTAGCAAGCGCTGCTACTCCTCCATTTCTCGGAGTCGCTTGTTTCCTGTCATTTTCGGTCTCCCTAAGGACAGGGACCGGATCACCGGATTACCGGAATGCGTTGTGTTTACCGTCGACTCGCGGTGAAACCGTTTGAAAATAGCCGTTTACTAGCCCCGTACTGCTGCTATTTTGTGTATAGTACTCCATCTACTACTACAACAACTACTAATACTAGTAGGTCCTTTTCTTTTTGAAAATCCTTGTCAACAAGTTGAGAAGAAGAACAGTTTCGTGGCACTGTGGCAGGCGTACTTCGATCTGGCGACAATTCACGACCGAACTCGGTCCTTGTCCGCATGCGTTTTCAGTTCGGAAGAAGAAGTGACAGGCGGCTGACAGCCTTCTCGTCTCGTCCGCCCCCCGTCAGTTCCATGCATGCAGCAACAATGGACAAAGGGCAAGGGGAGTCCCGAGGTGACGGTTTTTCCACAGCCTCATGGAAAAACTGAACGCCAAGGGCCCGTCGCGGGCCACAGCGAGCAGGGTTGCTCCGCTGGTCTCGCCGCCACGAATCTCTCGCACGGGATCTCTTCGACCGGAAAAATGCGTCGTCCAGACGGCACGCGCGCACCAGTGTAGGATGATGCATCATGATGCAAAAAAAAAAAAACGCGACCAGCCGTGCAGGTGGATTGGAGATTGTGAGGCCCGCTAGAAGAAGAAAACAAAGGCGTGCGGGAGGTATGGTATTATGGTAGGCCGGCCCATGTAACTCGGGAGCCATCGGGAGATTGTGAGGCCCGTCAGAAAAAAGAAAAAGAAAAAGGCGTGGTCGGCAGGATTCGAACCTGCGCGGGCAAAGCCCACATGATTTCTAGTCATGCCCGATAACCACTCCGGCACGACCACTTGAATGAATGCCGTTTTCAATTCATAATATTTAAACAGTTTTATCATCACCAAACAAAAGTAGAAAATGTGTGCTCTTATCCACTCGGGCCACTCCGGAAATCTACGAGTCGAGACGCCGGAGACGTTCAGCTTTTTCACCGGCCAGCGACTCCACCGCAGGCAGCCACCGCAACACAATCTGCCGTCTTGATCTGTGGCGTGGGTAATTACAGTACAGACCGGGTGTCTATCGGTAGAAAATGGAACCACTGAACCAATACCGTGAATTTTTTTTTTGCGATAACCAATACCGTGTTACCGCTATAGTTTATAGTTTATATAAGCTCTCAGTTTTGTCTGCAGCTGCCCATTCAAGTGCTCAGACTCTTCAAATCCCTACATAACTTATATAGTCCGTCAACTTTTGTATGAAATTCCAAAAAAAATAAAAAAATAGCACTGCTCTCTAATGAAGCAAAATTATCTACACTCTTCAACAAGGGCGTAGGCGTAGGCTTTAATCATGGGACGCCACACGCCAGGCCATGAAAAGAGTTCTGGGCTCTGTTCGGATTAAAGGATAATCACGGAAATCCTGCTCCTTAGGGCGCGTTTGGATTAAAGGAAATACGAAGAAAGTACAGAAATTCTCTGCAATTTACCTGTTTGGAATAAAGGAACAGGTACTTCTATTCCTCCGGAATCCTGTAGCTATCATGCGATTTCACAGGAATCAAAAATCAACCCTACTATTGTTTTCTCTTCCTACCTATTGTTAAGCCTGCAACAAGCTTTAGTGCCATGTGTTTAACGCTAGGTTATTCTAAACAATTTAGTAAATATCCATCTTAACATGCATTCCTGTGTTTTGGGTTCCTGTATTCCCAAAAAAATACATTTTCCTGTGTTTTCCATTCCTCTTCCTTTGTTTTGTCACCTCGTTCCTATATCTTTCCTATGTTTTTCTTCTTTCCTCCATTTTACAATCCTTTGTTCCAGAAATGCTGGAGTTTATTCTTGTCTTCGTCAATTCATCATCATCATCAGTATATAACGAGAAGACCTACGACTCCGTCGTACTCGATGTATGCTAACATCATAGCGACCTACACCTATACCTTTTCCAGTGTGCAGTGCACAAGAATTAATTCACGTGGACCATTTTCAAGTAAAGAATCCGTAGTTCCACTAGCGATCACGAATGTTTACTGTATTTCAATCAGGGGACAGTACCTACAGAAGCAGGTACAAGCTGAAGTCCATCTGCGCAAGTCGCAAAGATTCACCTACAATTGTGCGGCAAGCTTCTACAACGGACGTGCGCTAGAAAGGATCCTAGCGCGCACCCTCGGGAGGGTAGGTAGTAACGCACGCGTTCACACATGTACTTTAAAGCTGGGTTCCCCTGTCTAGCTTCTAGAGTTCACTTTTATACGTATATAAATCAATTCTCGTGTCTAGTTTTCTAGTCCATCTTTTTTTATAGTTTATTTATTTTTCTCTTTCGAGATAGCGGGTGTATGATAGTAAATGGATGAGGTGATGATTTTACTTTCATATATAAGTGGAATTAATAAGCTATAACACAAAATGATAGAAAATCAAATTTGAAAAATATAGTAGAGAGAAAATATTTAACTCGTGATCACTTATTGAAAATAAAATTTTGTTTCAATAGGGAGAAAATGTTTATACTTGAAGATTTTAAACTTTATAATTTCAAATTTTATTTTTCAATTCAAAAAATTTATACTGATACATTTCAAACCTTGTATTTCAAGATTTAAAATTTTTTTTCAGTTCAAACATTACATTCTAAATTCAAAACTTTAATATTACCCATTCAAAACTTTAACGCTTAATAATTTATAAACTTCATACTATCACATTAAAAACTTTATACTGCTAGGTTTTAAAACTTTACACAAAATTTAAATAAACTATGGTAAACTTACAAACTTCTGTACTACTAGATTCAATACTTTTATTCTATCACGTTATAGAAATTTGAATTATTAAATTCAAAACATGTACCATAATTTATAAATCTTGGAACTATCTATATAAACTTTGTAGTTACATGGTATACTTTGTATTTATTAACCCTAGAATTTTATAATTAAACCTTAAATTTTAAACTATCACATTACAAACTTTATGCTAATAGATTCAAAAATTTACATTAAGAATTTATAAAACTTGAACTAACACGTTACAACTTTTGTATCGGTAATAAGTTCAAAACTTTGAACTATCACGCTACAACTTTGAACTATCACGTTTATAAACTTTGTAGAGCTAGATTGAAACTTTAGGATTCAAAACTCTACACTTGAATTCAAAACTTTATACTAGTTCATTTCAATCTTTAACTAACATGTTATGAACTTTGTACACCTAGAATAAAACTTTGTAATTTGAAACTTTGCACTCTAAGTTTAAAAACTTTGTACTGTCATATTTAAAACTTTATACTCCTAGACACGAAACTTTATAATCACGTAAATTTTTTCGAAATATATTCAACATGGGTCTAGTTTTATAGATCTCGTCATAATAAATATAATAGTGCAAACAAAATTAAAAATAAATATTTTTTTAAAGAAGTTATCATATTTTAAAGTTTGTACACCACTTGTTACCACTTGTTACTTGTATGCCAAAAAAACAGGACCTGACATATATCTGACACATGCATGCACCTCTCTTTTTTTCTGTAACGTCCACCAATTTCACGCTCGGTCTATAAAAAATAAAAAATCCATAAACAGTACATACCAGTTTTGGGAGTCGTGCTGAAAACAACAAGTGCGCGCTGCTAACACGACGGACGCACGGGCGTCAAATAGTGTTTGGGACAATCGTGCCATAACCACATCAATTTGCTTAAACTCCTATAATTTCAGGTCAGCGGCAAAAATCGCAATGGACCAGATCTAAAATCCTGGGCCTGCACGAACGGATAATAACATAAGCTAAAATTGCATCCCCTTTACCAAACCTGGACGCCTACACTATGTGTCGTATATTTTTGGAGCCCAACATAGTTAGGTTACGAGTCAGTAGGACCTGTAGTAGATGTGGCCACAGCGTTTTCTTTGGCATCATCTTTCTCCTGACCGGCTTCATTTCTTTCATTGTTCCCTGATTCCTTCTGGCCAGCTACAGCATTCTCTTCCTTGTCCTTCATCGTTTCCTTCTGGCCAGCTTCAGAATTCTCTTTAGCCTTGCTGGTTTCCTTCTTGCCAGCCACAGCATTCTCTTTCTCTCTGCTCTTTTCCTTCGGGGCAGTGACAGCAAAATCTTCCTCCGGTTGCCTATGCCACCGGAAATTTGCTGCTTCAATCCAGCGTGGGTGGACCAAGAACTTCTTGTTGTCAACACCCCAGCGGGCCTTCTCTGTTCCTAGATCCACAGTTACAACATGTGTGACACTGGAATCCACATCTGTAGAGCAAACGGCACCCAGAGACTCGGCCATCTTCCAGAACATCTGCTCCTGTGGGCGAGTATTGTTTGGGAACACCCGACTGAAGACTATTTTGCAACCTTGCAGTATTTCCTTCCGTACCGCCTTGATCACCTGTATAGGGAGCATACAAACACAAGAAACAACCAATTACAAATGATATCTGTAAGCCACGCCACATTGAAGATATATTAAGCAAGCTATAGTTTAGTTATTTTAAAATTGATAAAGACAATTCACCTAATCTTTTTAAAAAAGATAAATAGATCTTAAAGTATAAAAGGCAGCGAGAAGGGTATATGCAAAGCCTACCTGTCTTACATCCCGTGAAGAAGATCAGTTTCAACAGCCTACATAAGAGAAGTACAGGGACAAATGGTTATAAATGAAAACTTTTTGTCCTTACAAGATTCCGGTCTACTGTAGTACTGTGAGGAATAGACGATAGAAAGAAAGAGTGATAAAATGTGATAGAACTTTGAATTGAAACCAACCATGTCAAAGAATATCGCGTGTATACGCTTCAAGACATCTAAAATGGTAGCCAAAGCACCATCACTCTCCCTTTCATCTTGCATCGACTCTGACAAAGACTTAACACCAAAACCAAATTGGCGGCAGCTTGAAGCAAAGAAATGATATCTCTCCATCAGAATCAGGTTCCCTTTATGCTTCTGCCATACCTGAAACAAAATTCCATTTTCAGGCTGGCCACCCATGAATGGCAAATGACAATAAAAACACAAAATTTTGATCACTCTAAGCACGAATAACATGGTCCTACCAACATTGAGGATGATCATTATGATTTGATAATTGAGGGATAGATGTTTCTATTTAAAATCTATATGTTGAAAGCAAACACGAAACAAAGAACAGTTACTGACCAGGAACACTTACAAGTGACCATAGTATTCTATAATGAGACATTAAGACTGAGCTTCGCAATGAATTCATTTCAAATAATGTGACTTTTGGTTGCATAAAATAAAACTGTTCCGAATCAGCTTGCCCTATTGGGATAGAATGCACATACTTCTGAAAATAGTCATTTAACAATAACACTTACATACTCAGTGTCATCAAGAATCACCGCAACACTTTCAGCTCCAAGAATCACATCAAGACCTTTCTGATGTCGCTGAGTGCAATCTGAGTTTGAAATCACTTTCAAAGGAAAATATATGTTACTAGGATCAAGAAGCTTCGCAATTTCAATTGCATAAGCTTTGTCACCCATGGTGTATATATACATCTCGAACATATTGCTTGCTTCTTTCAGAAATTCTTGGACAAATGGTCTCAACTTTGTGAGCATCTGCATTGAATCTAGTGCAAAGATGCTTCTGTTTGGATCATCTGCATTTAGAAAATGAGGGGTTCACCAGCTATGCTATATACATTCATGGATAAGCAACAACAGTTTCAACAAGGGTCAAAGGACATGAAACATAGACAACTGCAAGAAAATAATCATTTGTAATTATATAAAAATTGTTAATCGTTATTACTCTGCTTAATAGGATAGAAGTTAGAAAACTTGTAAAGTTCATTTATGGGTAATACCAACTGATGCTAACTGCACTGAGCCATAAAAATGTTTGTCTGAGTACAAAAGATAGAGGGACTAGAAGGCCCTAAAGTTCTTAATAATTTCAACTGGTAACTAAAACCAGATAACATATAGACATGCCATGAGTAGTGGCATTCAACTTCTATTTTATATCGTGAAATGCTAGCTGCTTATACAAATATATTGGCTCTGCCCTTCGCTCAGTAAACTGTATGCATTCGAGTCCACATTCAAACATCCTTCCGTTCCAAATTATAAGTCATTTAAAGAATCTTGGAGAGTCAAAGTTTTTTCAAGTTTGACCAAAATTATAGAGAGAAATACAAAGATTCATGACATCAAATAGGGATATTATGAAAATATAACTAATAAAGAACCAATAATACTTAGTTGGTATCATAAATGTTATTGTTTTGTTATATAAATTTGGTTAAACTTAGAAAACTTTGACTCTCCAAGATTCTTGAAATGACTTATATTTTGGGATGGAGGGAGTACTGTATATGCCATCTTTTTATTTCCATTGTCTAGCAAAAGAGGCAACATTAGCCAGCACCCACTACTCTATTTTCAAACATAATTTTGTAAAATGCTAAAAAAACATAATTTTGTAAAGAAATAGAAATTTTATGATGTAGTAGATGCAAAAGAGAAAATGTTACTCATGTCATTTTCATGTCATCTTCTTTCAAACAAAATCGTGTAAAAATCAAAAGTTGACAAGTTGACAATATATATGACAACATAATAGCATCTATATAGTTGCAATCAGAGGTGGTACCTTATGCTCTTGGTAATAAAATATATTTCAACAAAAGATGACTACAAGTTCTCAAAACTTATAATACAATTATACAATATTACCTTTTGAAGCAGCAGTATGAATACCCAAATCTTTTTCAGCAGAAGAAATATCTTGGAGTTTGGTTGAGTTGATCAGTGTGTGATCCAAATCCAAAATGAGTACTAATTTTCTTTCACGCAACAGATTCTTCAAATCAGCACCACGTAGTCTGTCAATTTCTGAGGTACCTAGCCTCAAGCCCTGCATTTTAATAATCCTCCCAAATTTGTAAAACTGCTCAGAGACAAGGCAGTGTGCAAGTGCAACTGGACATGGAAATAAAATGGCAATACAGCACCCACAAATTTGCAATTATGTGCGCCCACAAATACAGGTGCCATAAGGGAACACCACATTCTGAAGTACCTTGTGGATGTAACCAAAAGCAACTCCTGAAACATTTTCCTCGTCTTGTGGCTTGCCACATCTAAAGCAAAGTCCACCAAAATATCCAGGATGTGGACATTCCTCGACCTGAACATTTTTAGATGCACCTGAAAAATGTATTCTCAATAATTTAACATGCCATCTATCACACATGAACAATTGGATACTCAATGCTCAATATATGATGAACTAAGCCGAAGCTAGGGGTGGGAAAGGGCCCTAAAATTTAGCCTAACAAATTTAAGGATAGGGCTCAATAAGGATCAGGCCGTAATACTATATGATTTTGAACTAAAAATTGAAAGGGTCAAGTTGGATTGTGAAGGAGTGATAAGGGCCATGATCCATTACCACCCCTAGCCGAAGCCGATTGCAACAGAAGAAAGAAAGGAAGTTACACAACATTTTAGGGATATTCTAAAATGAAAACATAATAGCCACCAGCAGCTGGATAATTTGTTGTGATTAAATTCAGAAATATATAAATGACAGAAAGTGGTTTATATTCTACAACTCTGAAAGGGCAAACATCTCTAGAAACGGACAAGGATAGCGAGTCAACCGTGCAATACAATGCAGAAAATATAGTTTAGAGCACACATTTGAATTTTGAATTAAATGCATAATCATGTCCCCTTGGTTGCAAAATGTCACTAACATATTGCAAAGTGAGATTAAGAAGCATACCAGTGGGAACTTTGTCAGGCCTAACTGATGTTCCTTGATCTTGGTGTTGTTCCTCCACTCTACGCCTTTTGGTACTGCATTTTGCATGCAGTCAACAGCAGTTAGATTCATAGTACAAAATCTACGAAACAAGTAACGATTAGTTCTTTCTTAACACAACTTCATCCCATATTCCCATGAACTTTGTCCCTTCGTTTTCTCCGAATACTAGAGTGCTCTACCCATTCCTCAATGATAACTGAGAACTCTTACTACCCAGCATGGAAAGACACCTCACTTGATAGAACATCTGATGCAGCATTTTTACAGATGTGCACTTTTCGATACAATCAACACCTCCATAATATCATAACTTCCAATTTGCAATTCTATTGATACCCATTTTTTTTTTGCATCAGAAATTTGAATTTCATTTCATGTGAATCAAAAAGATTTAACAGCTGTGTGGAAAGATATTGAACACCAGAAAATCAAGCGCAAGACAACAAGGGGCAGCCACCGAGCTAGGCAACACCAGGGCAAACTGGCCGATGGTCTTGATGCAACCCCAATTGGCTTGTCACAGATGCCCCTTCCTGGCCTCCCCTGCCCTGCAGCTTCGTGTATCCCTTGTTCCCTATAGGTATCGACCTTCTAAACAAGTATAAGTTCCTCCCTGCTACCATGTCCGTGAGACCTCACCATCAACTCTTCTCCGCTCTTTGTTGCTGTGTGGCAGGAATTTTCTTAATTATGCTTTAGATTTTAATCAATTAGTAACTTACTTAGTTACTTGGTGAACAATGTTTTCAGGTCGTCCGATTAATCGCGATTACTCATCCTTATCGCTCCTGACATTCAATTAGGAGGCCTGACTCGATTAGCTCGACCAAAAAGCTGGTCGTCCGATTAATCAACGAGAAATTGCGATTAATCGTTCGACCAGGACATGGAGGACCAGTTTGTTACTCTATTTTTGGGCTTTTTTAACTAGGCAGACATGTGGGTTGTTAGGGACTTAGGGCTAGACAGTGCAGAAAAGAGAAGAAAACAAGTCCCACAAGTAAGTCACTAGCTAAACTCTAATGCAGTCTTGATGCTTGGTACTGTGTATACTATATAGTATATATAGAGGTATATATATAGGTATATGTCCTGATATAAATGGACGATTAGATGAACGACAAGGGTCAATTAATCGACCTGGTCGACGAGTAATCGCGATTAATCTCCTGGTCGGTCCCAAGGCGACCAGGTTCGACCAGACGACCTGAAAACATTGTTGGTGAAACGGTAACATGGTCTATGTCAACTGCTACTATTTCTGCTCCTCCTAGATTCAGGTTCAGGGTTCAGGGTTTAGTCTTCTTTGACATACTGTTTTGGTCCTCCTCAACGCAACTGGCTTACACATCCTCTCCATGCAGGAGAAGGCAAATGCATGAATTAGCCATCTATTTCTTTCTACAACAAATCACATATCCAAGAAACCATTAGTCTTGATCTACTCTCAGTTTTCTCTATTTGGTCAAAGTTGCTAACTGTAACTTGAGGGCCGATTTGGAAGGGAAATATAAAATGAAGGGGCACGATCAGTTGCAGGGCTTGAGCAAAAGACTTGTGCTTCAAATCCTGATAAATTAATACATTCCATTTTATCGTTTGTATTATGTCGCAGCGCTCTCCGGCTGCCGCGGCGTGCTGTTGCCAAGCCCATGCTAATGAGCCATCCTGTCACTTGCGTCGCTGGTACATGACGCCAGTCATAACAGATTCCATAGTTGTTTAAATTGCTATTAGTTGGCTGATTCATTGTTTAAATGATTTGTGGACTTGTCGTGAATATATTTTCGCTAAATGATCAGTAGTGGTATATCTTTAGGCCATATTCTCATGTAGTGGTATGAAATATTATACATGAAACGATACTTCCCATACCATATACAGTACTCCCTCCATCCAAAAGTCCAAATCATGTTAGTAAAATTAAATTTTCCACAAGTCTAAATCATCTAAGCTTCTATCTCCTATTTTGCTTGGTTTCCGACGCTCTCGACTCCTCGCATTCCCGGCTGAATTAATGCATGGCTGTCGTTCCGTTTGTCCATTAGCCGTTTATTTCTTCTATCAGGTCCGTTTTCTATCTACTAGGAGCCTCTGCATGCACCTCCACATGCAACGACGTTAGCATCCGTTTACATGGGAAAACAAATAGGCGCTCTAAAGATTAACGAGAGCATGGTGATTAAATGAAAATAGACACGCTTGATGTTCTCCTTGGTCACCGTGCCCGAGGCTTATATGCTTTAGACTTTTGTATGGGGGAGTAGCTCAGATTGCGTACAGATTTTTGAACTTCTGATAAACTATTATTTACAGGAAATGTTAGCTGAATAGTTACTCTTTGCTGTCAGTATGTACAACAATCAAAGCTAGCAAAAATCATTGCTTCACCATAAAGTTTTTGAACTTTCAAGCATGCCTGGAAGTCTGAAATTGGTCAGAATTCTAGAACTCTGAAGAAAAATCAACAGGTATTGTTTTCTGAGTTTGTATTTTATTTGAAATAAACTACTAAAAGTGGTACTTAGTGGTGGTATGAGGTTGTGGTCTTTAGAGTGTTGCGGCCTCCTGTGCAAGGAGTCATTAATTTGATGCCCTCATTAACATCCCAAGTAAAGTATATCATAGCATCAGCATCCCACATCATAAAAGGCCTTTGCTGCCCTGATGAATTCAAGGCACACACTGACAGACTGTCAGCTGCTATTTGCTCCAAAAGATGTCAAAAGATCTTATTCGGCCTAGACATATATACCGTGAATATTGGTATTGCTTTTAATTTGCATGTTATTTGGGAAGGCCTACTATCTCGTGTGAATTTTGTATGGCTGTTGCAACAGCACGGGTTATCACCTAGTGAGCCATGTAAAAAGCAAGCAAAACCCTGATTCCCTGAAGCATATGTTTTACCCAAAGATGAAGCACGAAACCCTAATAAGCTCGAATCGGGGCAAATATGCTTATCCCTACTAATCCTACAGCGAGGCCGATCATCCAAGTCTAAACGCGCGTGGAATTCAAGGTTATAATCGCGTGGCCCCGAAACCAGCAAACCCATTGAGTCGTCTAGCGGTGAATTGAGAGGAGGGAGGGGCAGGGAGGCGGCGCGTACCCGTTTTGTTCTATGGCTTCAACCTCTAGCTCCTCCGGATCCTCATCCTCATCCTCGTCCTCGTCGTCGGTGGCGGGGAAAGCGGAGGAGGGGTCACCAGGAAAGGCGGAGTCAGCGCCGGAGGCGAGCTCGAGCTCGGAGTCGAGGAGGGCCGCGAAGTCGTCGCTCCCGCTCGACGACGACGGGGACGGCGACGGCGCCTCGGCGAGGCTCATGGGCGCGGCCTGCTGGCGACGCCGAGGGCAGAAGAAGGGTGTGGGGCTAGACTGCTAGAGAGCGTTTGGAAGAAGGGAGGGGAATCGATCTGGGCTTTTCTTATTATATTATTCCGGTGAGCTGGGCTTTTCTTATTCTGGTGAATTAGTTGGGCTTCCACGAAAAGGCCCCAAAGAGATTGTGAGGCCCGACAGAAAAAAAAAAGTGTTTCTCAAGAGAGAGAAAAAAAAAAGAGGGTACGATAGGAGGCCTCCTCCCCAAAAAAATGCGTGGTCGGCAGGATTCGAACCTGCGCGGGCAAAGCCCACATGATTTCTAGTCATGCCCGATAACCACTCCGGCACGACCACTTGAACGAACGTCGCTTTCGTTTCTGGTAATAACACTCTTGCATCACCACCAAAACAAAAAAAGAAAAATCGTTGTCCGCTCTTATCCGGTCCACGAAATCTACTTTATTACTCGTCGTCGTTCCGCTTTCATGAGCCAGCAGCGACCCTGCTCGTCGCACTCGTGGAACACAGAGCGGACGGCAGAGCTCGTGATTTTTGTCCCGGTAGACTAGATTCCCCACCACCACAGTCCACAGATGCACTTCCCGAGTCCCCCCGTTGGCGAAACGGCGGCGGCGATGGCCTGCCGCCACCTGTTCCTGTGGCGTGGCAGACGCCGAGTCCAAATCAGCAGTTGCGTGACTCGCGTCCGCGAAAGATAAAAACGACATCTGAATCGCACCCACACCTGTATTCAGCGCGGCTCGGACAGTCAGTCGGACGCAACCCTGCACCTCACAAGTCACACCGTCGTCTAATTAAATCACGCAAGCAAGCAAACAAACAAACCTTTCCCGAGCCGAGCAGCCAGCACACCGGGGCGACCGAGAGTGGAATATTGGATGGACCTACCACAGAGCCCGGGCGGCTCCTCCCGTTGTCGGCAGTCAGCCCTAGGCGGGATCGGCGGATAAACACGACAGCGAGCGGTACTGTGATTCCCTTAATCGCGTGACGACTCGGCATACTGGACGTCGAGAGGGATCGGATGGTAGTCATCTAATCTACACTAATCACACTGACACAAGCAGCGGGTGGGTAGGCGGCACGCACGCATCAGGAGACGGTGACACATGCTGACATGCCGTGTGCCGGCGTGCGCGTGATGCACTGATGCGCCTGCGCGCGGGTACCTCCGGTGGTACAGTGAATGGCACGCACGCGTCTTTTCGGCGCGGCTGTCGCGCAATCACGGTAGCGCGTACGAGTACTATGCACGCACGCACGCACGCACGGTGTGCGCGGGCAATCGCACGGGGCGCGTGGCGGGATGCCTGGCGGCGGCGGGCACAGGCGCACAGCAGCTGCAGCATGGCGGATGCGCGCGCGCCGCGCGGTCGTCGTCACCGGCTGACCGGCAGGCAATCTGCCCGCGCCGTGGCAATCTCCCGTTGCTGTTGGCTTGTTGCGTTCGTCGCCGCTGCAGGGCCGTCTCCAGGAATTTGGAGCCCGACCGCGGCCGCCGGGCCGCGACCGAGACTGACAGACAGGCTCCATGATTCTTGCTAAACCAACCCGGGGGGTTGGAGTCGGAGTCCACACCGCAACGCGGTTCGGGGGCCCCTGCCCCCTGGAAACACGAAACTTGTACTCCCTCCGTTCCTAATTGACTGTCGCCATTGGTGTACGTGTCACAAGTTTGACTCAATTTATAGCAAATATGTGTGACATTTTGATCTCCAAATAATTTTGTTAAAAAACTAGATTCAAATATCTATCCAACGATACTAATTATGTATCATACATATTAATACTTTTTAATATATATTTAGTTAAAGTTGTTTCTTGGGAAACGCAAACGACAGACATTTAGGGACAGACATTTAGGGACGGAGGGAGTAGCTTGCTGCTTGCGTGACTGCTTTTCCGTCGGCAGCCGGCGCTCTCCTCCGACGGCCAACTGTATAGGCTCTTTGTTGTCCGTCCCGTTTTAGACTATCTGCACTCACGTTCTTGTATTTTCATCCTCTATACTGCATAATCATCAAGATTCTCTTCTCTATACTCATTTTTTCCGCATCTATCCATCCTCTATATCATCCTCTATCCACTGTGGGCCCACTTGTCACTTTATTTAAATATATCCATGAGAGATCTAGTTTTGAAGAATTAATTGTAACGAATTCAATGGTGCAATCAGAATTTAATTTGAGTTTTCGGTTTGTGAGATACAACATTTTTTTAAATGAAATTGGGTGGTGCCCGTGCCATTCTCTCTGCTCTCCTCTCACGCCATTCATCCGCTAAACGCCTCTGCGCACGCCAAATCTAACGTCCGTCCGACGATAGCGTACGATGTAAAGGAGACCGGTGCAGTATATTTTCTACGGTATATGCATTTAGCGTTTTGTTTGCAGGCTCCACTGCGCATAGTCTTAGCTCGGGTGCAGACGTGCACTGCAGCACTGACGTTTCTATTTCTCTTTCTTGTACTACTGTAGTATATTACTCCCTCCATTCCAAATTATAAGACGTTCCAAGAATCTTGGAGAGTCAAAGTTTTTCAACTTTGACCAAAATTATAGAGAAAAATATAAAGATTTATGCCATCAAATATACATATTATGGAAATATAACTAATGGAGAATCTAATTGCACTTAGTTGATATCATAAATATTATTATCTTATTATATAAATTTGGTCAAAGTTGAAAAACTTTGACTCTCCAAGATTCTTGGAATGTCTTATAATTTGGGATGGAGGGAGTACTTATTTTGTATTTGCGGATAGTTTAACGGATTGCTTTTATTGTCAGTTTGCCGTGGACCGTGGGACCACCGTGGCGGTGGTGGAGCGCGGGTCGTCCGCGCCTCAACTGACACGTGGGCCCCGAACACATGTCCTTGCAGACTGCAGTGCTGCCTATGCCACATGCCTGCCAGGTACTCCCTTCGTCTCAGGATAGAAGGCATGCACGTATTTCAAAATTCAAACTTTATTAACTTTGACCAATAATAAGTCTAATAAAACAAAAAAATATATAGTACAATAATGGTACCATTAGATTTATCTTTAGAAATATTTTCTAATGATATTTTTGTTGTTTCCATTAGTTATATAAAATAATATAAATTAATGGTCAAAGTATAATCTTGAAGACCGCACTAAGTCAAATCTCGCCTTATATCGTGAGACAGAGGGAGTAATAGCGTGTGCTGATCTCTCTTAGGCCAATCTCAGTGGTGAGTTTCATTGCGTTGTTTCCAAGACTGCCATGTCATATCAAATAAAATGAAACTCTTCATTGAGAGTGGAAGTTTCATTCTAGAGTTTCATATGCATTAAATTCCATGACTCATAGTGGATTGGTATTCGTGCCAAGAGGTTTTTCATCTAATGAAACCCATTTCTCCTCTCTCTTCTTAAATACACTGCCATGTCATCAAAATGCTTATGTGGCAACACATTTAATGCAAAATGAAACTCAAATGAAACTCCCATTGAGATTGGCCTTATTTGAAGCCGCGTGATTTCCCTTTCTTTTTCGAAGCCGTCTGGCACAGCCGCACAGGAGGGACACAGGGTTCTCAGGCTATCCGCACTCTTCATCCTCTATTTCCATCTTCTATACATCCTGGACATCAACAATTCAAGATTCTCTCCTCTATACACGTTTCTTCCGCACTCATCATCCTCTATATTTCATACTCTATACCAACTACTAATAGCAGCCACATTTGTCATCCTCTATAAATTTTATCTAAATATATCCATGTGAGATCTTATTTTGAAGGATTTATTAAAACAAATTTAATAGTGTAATCAAAATTTAATTTGGACTTTTGGTTTGTGAGTTATAATATTTTCTAGTTGCTTGAATTAGTGGGGCCCACTGCATGCTCCCCTCTCTCTCCTCACTCTCATAGGCTGCCCATCCGCTATCCCTCCTCTGTGCCGCTGAATTTAGCGGGCTACATGCTATAGAGGAGAGGGATACAGTATGCGCTGCAGGGTCCTACTACGCTATATGTTCCTCTATGTTTTTACTGGACCATATACAGTTTCCCACTGCAATCAGTCTCATATTTGATCTTCCTCTAGTGTGCCATTCACTCTGGGCACAAAACTCGATATCCGAACCCCGAATCTGAAGTACCCGAACCCGCACTACCCGATATCTTGTTCGGATAGTGAATCCTATTACCCGAATTTATATCGAGTAATTCGGGTAGTTACACCCGGTACCCGAAAAACCTGAATAGGAATACATATCAGGCTGCCAGCGATTAAGTGTAGTAGCAAACTAGTCAAATAATCAAATTGGAGCAGCCGAGCAGCCCTGGACCTCCTCGGCTTTGCTTGAACTTTGCTCTTGTATCGTATCAGTAGTAATTAAGTAGTCAGTATCTCAGTACCTGTGTCGTGGTTTGCACCCGTCGTTAAAAACTTGAATGTGTTGTGGTTTGAACTTATTCCTTTATCTGTTATGTTAATGAGTTATCATCTATTCTGTGCTATTATCGGGTAACAATTCTTATTATCCGAACTTTTGAAAACTCGAACTCTCCGACCCGAACTTTACGGGTTACCCGAACGCTCAGGCTGATGCCATGCCATGCAATCGCAATGCAAGGCTGCACTGCACCATGACATGCTGGTCCCGAAAGCAACGTGGCGACACTCGACAGACAGAGAGAGGATAGGCTTGAAT
This sequence comes from Coix lacryma-jobi var. lacryma-jobi, assembly GCA_009763385.1. Taxonomy (NCBI): domain Eukaryota; kingdom Viridiplantae; phylum Streptophyta; class Magnoliopsida; order Poales; family Poaceae; genus Coix; species Coix lacryma-jobi. The sequence goes on from CM019824.1 coordinate 15,721,305, forward strand.
GAACAGGAATATAGGAACAGGATGGAACAAAAAGAAGCGGAGAAGAGAACCCACAAACGAACCTCCCGGGGGCGGACCGCGGACGTCACGTCGTCACGTCGCGATATAAAATTCGCGCATCCGTTCAAATCAAATTGCAACGCCTCACCTGACCTGCTGCAAATCAAATATTGTCATGCTCAAGCAACTACTACTCCTCTGCTAATAATGCCGCCGCTGCCGTCCAATGTCGTCACCCATCTGGATTTATTTTTCTGTTTTTTTTCTTGTTTTCTTTTTCGAGCGAATCATGCCCCGTCGGAGAGGCAGGATCAGCGGGGGTCACTGTCGGGTGGGGCCCGCGGCCCGATCGATGCCTCCACGACCATTCCCCTCGATCGCCGCCTCCACCCGCTCCAATTTGAAAATCCGCTCTCCTCGCCTTTCGTCGCTCCTCCCCCCGGAGAACGAGAACCCAACCTCGTCCTCCTCTGCTTTGGGGGTCTCGCGCTCGCGACTCCTCGGGCGGCGTGCCACGCCACTCGCCATGGCCTCGTCCTCTTCTGAGGTGAGGGCCGCGACCGCGAGCAGGAGGATCGTCGATTACCTCAACGACGGCGAGGAGCTCGGGGTCCACCAGGGCGCGGCGGAGACGCCGCCGTGCTCCCCTGCGGCGGCGGCTGCGGTTGCGGTGGGGGAACCCGCGAGGTCGGCGCTGTCCAGGTTCAGGTGGCCGCGGCTGGTCAGGCACACGCTCCGGAGAAAAGGAGGCGGCGACAAGGGGATGGAGGAGGTCGTGGTGGAGAAGGGCGACGACCTCCCCGTGGCGGCGGCCGTGTCTACCTCAGGTGCGTGTTGCCGTGACCTCATCGTGCTGGGCGTCGAAGCTGCGATTGTTATTTGTTTAGCGAAATCTTATTCATCATTGGACTGCAAATAGAACAGTGCCTGCGTTGCTGGTTATGGTTAAAGAGCATGCGATTTTTTGGCAATGATTCTGCTGTAAAATCCACAAACAAAAGAAGCGTGTCTTGTCAGAATTTGTGCTTTAGACTTTAGTACAGTACATGTTTTTTTTTTTTTTACTCTAGTCTAGATGAACGTGAGCATAGCATAATCAATCAAGCCTCTGGTGGCCTCTGCTCTGTAATTCCAATTCCAGGATGCGAACCATCAGCGGCGAGCGACAAGAGGCACTCCGACCTCGGCGTCGGGCTAAGCCTGGTGTTCCTCCTGGCCAAGACGTCGGACGAGTTCAACAAGATGGTGAAGGTTCGCACGGAGATGGAGGCGCTCCTGAAGGAGATCAGAGACGAGGTTCGTGTCAAGAGCGGCGGCACCGGCACCGAGGCCCACGACGCGGCGAAGGACCGCAACCGCGAGTCCACCACGTCGAGCTGCGTCACCGACGGCAACGAGGAGGCCCAGAGCGCCAGCGCTCGCATGGAGTACCAGGCCGCCGCCTCGTCTGCCGTGGAGCCGGCGGGCTACGACAAGTCGTCCGAGGACGATGGAGGCTGCTGCTGTGCGAGGATGGACGTGCTTGAGGAGGAGTTCCACGCCGAGATGGAGCTGCTTCAGGGTAACTGCGGCTCAGAGACGCCGTCATTTCTGCCTGACCCTGAAGAGGAAGAGGAGCACTATTCCGAGGTACCATGGTCCTCTGACCTTGCATTGATTTTAATACCTTCACCGAACATGCGAAATGTCCCTGATTTGGGCCAGCCAACATTTCAGCCGTACGACGACGAGACGGCCGACTACCGGAACGGAGTTGATGACGATTCAGGGGAAGTTGTTGAGGACGAAGATGATGGCGACGACGACGATAACGCCGAGTACAACGGAGTTTCTGCCGTACAGCTGGAGAGAAGGCTCCACGAGCTTCTCCATGAAAGAAACCGGGACCGGATTGAGGAGCTGGAAGCCGCGCTGCGGTGTGCGGAGCAGAAGCTCGTGGAGAAGGAAATGGAGGTGTCCTTGTGGAAAGACACGGCTAAATTTGCGTTGAGACAGGACAAGGAGTTGCAGTGAGCGTCAAAGTTCTCCCGGTTCTTTTTCAGTCGTTTATGTCTTGCGCATGATTCATCGGCTGTACATGGTCACAGCCAAAAGGAGAATTTTGGGCAGACAAGGTTTGTCATGGCGAACTCGTGGAAGATATAGTGAACCTGTTCATACCAAAGCTTTTAGTGCTAGCATATTTAGATCTCCAGAGAACGTTTTGGGTTTCGGTAAAGGTAAAGTCAGTAGAACTGTAGAATACTGTGTAACAGTGTAAGTTAGCCTCACTGGTGTACGGGTCCGTATGAGATTTGAGACTGCATGTTTCTGCATGATGGATCTTGTGTGAAATCAGACTTCTCATGTGTGCTAGTTAGGCAACTTAGAAACAGTCAAACAACATTCTGAAAGCAGAATGGCCGAATTGGAAACAACTTGACTTAGCTTGTCATCACGAAGAAAAGAACGAAAATTGCAGAGTTCATAATTATACAAACACAAAAATCGAAAGACAGCGCTGAAAGCTTACGGGAGTAGCATGTTCTAATGATTAACCTAGTATTTATCGGCCTTCTAGCATCGATAGACTCACGTTATTAACAGAGTGCTCCAGGTCTCCTCTTGTTTCTTGGGCTCCTCCATAATATCTCTGCGCAAAAAATAATGGCTGCCTGGGCATTGGGCGTGGCATGGCCTCATTATTCAACATGGATACAACTAACGACATCAGTGGCCTGTCATTTGGGCAGTCTTGAACACACAATAGCCCAATATGGATGCATTGCAAGGCTTCATCAAGCCAGAAAATACTTGCAAGCATGATGCCTTTTTCTCTGAAAAAAGGTCCCAAGTCAGAACTCTTTTTAATTTCTTAGCAAAAAGAGCCAGAAAATGCTTACTATGTCCCAACAACTCGCCTAGTACTTGCTTGCTGCTCGCTACTTCCAAAGATCCTTGCAATACCGAAGTCTGAGATTTTCGGGTCCATCTCTGCATCCAGCAGGATGTTGCTTGCTTTGAGATCTCTGTGAATGATCATCATTCTTGAATCTTGGTGTAGATAAAGAATTCCTCTAGCTATTCCTTTGATTATGTTGAACCTTTTTGGCCAATCAAGCATAGACTTCACTGCAGGATCTGCCATGAAAAATGGAAAAGGAACGAAGCAAATAGTTAAACCATTCAGGACCGGAGTGTTTCTTAGTCAATTCAAGTTTTTTTTTTCTCAGAATTTGTGAAAGAACATACCAAAGAGAAATTTGTCTAAGCTTTTGTTGGGCAAGTATTCGTATACGAGCAACTTCTCATCTTCATGGATACAACAACCAAGAAGCCTGACTAGGTTCTTGTGCTGCAAACTTGCAATAAGAACTACTTCATTTCTAAGCTGCTCTATCCCTTGCTCAGAACCGTTGCTAAGCCTTTTAACAGCAACTTCCTTGCCATCTTTCAGTGTCCCCTGTGATATCAAAGCTGTCGAGTTGAACATGATGAAATAAGACATATATCATTGGCAAAGTAAAGTAAAACTGTATACGACCTTATATACTTTCCCAAAGCCACCTTGTCCAAGCATGTTGGTTTCATGGAAATTACTTGTTGCAGCTGTAAGGTCCTCAAAGGTAACACACGATAATTCTAGATTTTGGTCCCAAAAACCATGAATGTTCCTCTCATGTGCTTGCTTGTTCCTTCGCATCCCTGGTAGAAGCGCGTGTCAACAATTTAACACTTAGTATATATACTGATGACAAGTACACTTAAAGGCTGCATATTAAATTACAGGCAGCAAGTGTAGGTATTATTTGTCTCTTGGTGTACCTCTTGACTTGCATATTGTAACAAGGCATATACATGATGTGAGCACCAGCAGACATGCCATCGTTGGGAGTGCAATCTGCTTAGCCATGCCGATCTTCTTCTTCTTCTTGTTTCCTGTATAATAAGATGATGCATGTCAGCCAATTGGCTTGGACAAGGTGAAGGTGAAATTTGGGTGTGTGTAATTTGAAGCTAAGGGCCGAGGGACACCTGGCGCTGAACGGCACTTACCATTACCAGGAGAGCCTGCCAGCCGAAGGTACAGGTTTTCACCTATATCACCGGCCTTCTCGGTGTCGAGAAGCTCCCCCATCCAAAGCAAGCACCTCGACATGTCACTGGCACTCATGGTGACGATGGTGCTCAGGTTGGCGTAGGCGTAGGCGGTGCACGAGCAGTTGCTGCCGCACTCGGCAGCACACTCTTCAAAGCTTCTGTTCCTGACGTACAGGAACTTGTCAGGCACCTTCATCCCCGGCAAGGTCAGGAAATGGCTCCCTCCGCCGCATGCCAGCGCTTCCGTTCTCCGGCATCCTCTGGAGAAGTTGAGCAAGAAGCCGTCCTCCGGCTCGAACCCGTCGAGACACTTGCACTCCCGGACGCCGCCGTCGCGCCCCGTGATGTCGCAGTAGCCGAACGGCCCGCATCCGCCGTAGTGGAGGCAGCCATTGCCCGGGCGCTCGAACACAGGATTCCACGACGACGATCGGTCATTCCAGACACGGAGAGTCACGTTCCCCGTGTGGTCTAGCTTCCAGTGCGTTGTTGGGTCGACGGCTGCACTGTATGTCGCGTATATCTCCTCCCCATCGTCGACGATCTGGGAGTATGTGGATCTGGTGATGGCGGAGGCCCCCGCGCCGTTCCATACGCCGCTGCGCCATGAGCGGCTTTTGCCCCGCCAGATGATGATCTGGAGGCCCCAGCTACTGGGGTCACCGCTGAGGCTGAAGTCGCCGGCGGAAGGGTTCCGAGGGCCCTTCCAGGCGACGACGCGCACCGCGGTGTGAGCCTTGTAGTTCGTCCACAGCTTGAAGGTAAGCCCGGGAGGATGCTGTCGGTCGGGTCATCCTCCAGGCTTTGTACGATGGTCGGAGTCGGACAGCACCAGGCCGGAAGTGTTGGTGACGGCGAGCTTCGCTGAAGGCGCGTGGTGATTGGGCTGTCGCGGTTGGCGACCCAGACGTAGGTGCGCTCGGGGATGTTGTTGTACCATATGCCGAGGTACAACAGCCTTGGGGTTGAGTTCGTGCCGAGGTTGAAGAAGCCGAGAGCGAACATGCCACTGTCGTCGGAGATGAGCTTGTCGCCGGCGTAGAGTGGTCTTAGTGAGGTTAGGCGATCAACGAGGGAGTGGCAGGAACAAACTAAAGGGTGTTTGGTTCTTACCCCATAGAGTTTAGTCTATAAAGTTTAGTCATTTTTAGTCACTAAAGTTCCAAACACCCCCACTAAAAATCACTTTTAACACTACAACGCTAGTGACCTCCACTAAATTTTAGTGGTTAAATTCTAGGCGGTGGGGACCAAACACCCCCTAAGAAGAACAGGAAGACGATCAGTACGGCATGTTGGCATGCCATGTTCTTTCGCGAACTATGTACTATGCTCTAATATTCGTGGGGATGACACAAACAATCGAACAACAGGAAGATGATCTTGTTAGGGCTGAAGAGCATAGTAACAGCTAGCAGTAATATAGACCGAGAGCTGATCAGGCCGTTCATCATCCTCTGCCGTCTTGACTGGGTCGAATTATTCTACGTCTACATCATCAGAACATGTTTCCTCTGTGGAAAGGCATTAGTCATTTTATTTTATTTTATTTAAATATGGTCCACATATATATGGGTTAATTTGTATTTGATTTCATGGCGATAGCAAGACACCAGTTAATGTTCCCTTTGTGACAAGGCATTAGTCATTTTTATTTAAATATATGGTCCGCATATGTTTGGTAGAGATCTAGATTCTCATAAACATTTTGGATCTAGATTCTCTCGAGAAACCTTTCTGGTGATGAATCAGAATCACTCGGTGAAAACCGTCAGGCTAGATTCTAATTCAAAAAGATTTTAAAAAAACATATAAATAAAACTATTTTAAAAGAGTTAGAACTTTTTTACGGACAAAGAATAACTTAAATACAACTTATTTAACTTGTTTCACTCAAAAGAACCAACTAAAAAATTATGGCTCCTATTACAAAAGGGGGACAAGAATCAGAATCACACAAAACCTGCTAAGGGTCTGTTTGGTAGAGCCCTATCTAGTTCTAATTCTCTATAGAAGTTGATTGTCTGGGAGAAGTGATTATTTGCCTGAAAGTGATTCTCTTTGATTCTTTAGCATAGACTCTTAAAATCAGCATGGTGAATCACTTCACAGAATCAGGTGAAGCTACTTTTTGCAGCTCTCAGTCTCTTTGTTCATTTTCAAAGAATTACTTCACGGAATTAGCAGAGAATCACTTCTCTTTAAAAAACTGTTTGGAGAGCTCCAGCTGGATTTAGCATAGAATCAGCTTTCGGAGCTTTGTCAAACAGGGCCTAACATGTGTTTCTCCTTGCTAGACATAAAAATGAGAAAAGTTTCTAGTGATTCTCGAGTGAAGCATTTCTTATCTAACCCGTTTGGTGGTGATTCTATCGGTTCTAGTAAGGATCTGAAACGGTTCTAGTTGCCAAACAAATGGTCGAAAAATCTATCAATGGACAAGCGCCTGACCAGATCCCTTGTTGCCCGACCAAGCGACTGACCAGAACCCGCGAAGAATCCCACCCCAGCGGCCCAGTCCCATGGGCCACGGTCCCGAGCCGAAATGCACGCCGCTGAACCACGGGCGCCCGTTCAATTCACTGCTGAAATCAGGAGGTTTACCGAGTGCCACTCTCGGTAAAGTGTACAAGACAAAAAAAAAAAAAAAATAGAACGGCAAAAAAAAACTCTTTGTTAAGTGTTTTTTTATCAGACACCCGGTAGGAAGTATTGTGTCGACACTTGATAAAATTTAAATAAAAAACCTGAGAAAAATAATAAGAAAATAAGAAAAATAACAAAAAAAATAATCAAAAAAGACACTTGGTATTTTTCATGTAAAATCACACATCGCGGTTACAGTGGTTTGAATTTGAACCATGACCTCAGCCTCACACATAATCTCCTCTACGACTCCACCACTATGTCACTTATGTCTATATTCAGTTTTAGTTCCCCAAATATTATACTAAATCAAGTGTAAATTACTTGTTTGAGACCCTAAATAAATTTAAATCAAAATATTATCAATTACAAAGTTTTATAAGTTTTTAAGATCTATAACTTTTATTTTAGTAGTTTGTCCATTCAAGGTCGTTTTCAAAATTTAAATTTTAAATTTGAGAAATTCAAATGTACTTTTTGCTTGCAAAATTAATTCAAATTAAAAAGTAGTCAACTATAAAGTTTCATAACTTTTTGAGATTTACAACTTTTATTATGATTGTTTCTTCAACTGAGGTCGTTTGATAAATTCAAATTTTAAATTTTGAGAAATTCAAATGTACTTTTGCTGGCAAAATTAACTAAAATCAAAACGTTGTCAACTACAAAGTTTCATAAATTTTAAAGATCTATAACTTTTGTTTTAGTTGTTTCTCCATCCAAGGTCATTTATAAAATTTAAATTTCAAATTTGAAAAATTCAAACATACTTTTCACTGGCAAAATTAATTCAAATTAAAAAGTATTCAACTATAAAGTTGTATAACTTCTCAAGGTCTACAATTTTTATTTTGGTTATTTGGTCATCCGACATAGTGATAGTAATATTGTTCATAAATCTTATATATCTCTCTTTTAGTTTCACGAATCTATATGAGGGAGATTTAGATTTTGTGAACAACGTTACAATTGCTTTGTCAAATAAAGAAATGATCAAAATAAAAGTTATAGATCTTGAGAAATTATACAACTTTGTAGTTCAACACCTTTTTTATTAAAATTAATTTACTACTTCAAAATATTATTTGAAGTATTTTTAGAAATCCATAAATTTAAAAGTCACGAGAAAATAGAACTCAAGTAATAGCTATAAGAACACAATAAGTTGATAGAGCAAGATTTTAGAAAATTTTAGGAAAAGAATTGGAGTTAATATGACGAAGATAAAATAGTTATAAGTTTTAATGAAGATTAAAAAGAGAAAATCGTGCACTTTGCCGAGTGCCTGAAATTTGACACTCGACAAAGCTTTGTCGAGTGTTAAATTTCAGATACTCGGCAAAAACCCTTTTTGTCAAGTGTTAAACCTTTGTCAAATGTATTGTTTTTGGCACTCGGCAAAAGAGAGCACTCCGTGAAACACTTGACATTCAACAAAGTATTGGATTCCGGTACTGAGGTGGCCCCCAAAGAAGCGTGGCCCGAGGAAGGCCGCCAACAGGTGTCATTACTCGTCGTCGTCGTTTTGTCTCCAAGGTCGTGGGTTCAGTGGTTTGATCACTAGCGCGAGTCCCTGCTCCTCTTCAAAACAACTATATCAAAAAAATTTAGAGAGGCTCCAAAAGGGCTCCATAGGATCTGCGGGAGTAGGAAGCTTGAGCCCCGTCCATTCCACCGATAGATCTGTTTCTAGCTCTCACACATCAATGACATCCAGTGTAGCTCTCGGTGTGGCAACGTGGCGTTTGTCAGCGGCGTGCCGAAAAAATTGGAGGCCTAGTTCAAAACACTAAGTGAAGACCTATATCTAAAAAAAATAAATGGTAAATGTCAATCAATATACTACTTATATTACAGAATAATAAATATATAATAGCATAGATCAAGAATTATATCTATTGTACAACTATCATTTGAAAAACGATATTCTTTTAGGAGGCCTCACGAAGCCTAGAAGGAGTCATGATTGTGACTTTGCTTTAGCCAGGCCACGTTTTGGGCCATAGAAGATACTTTGAGTGATTTTTAATTAAAACAAAGTCCAAAATTATTATATATACCTAGTATACTTAGTAAATTTTGAGACCCATAATTTTTGGAGGCCCTGTTCCATGGTCCGCACGGGCCCGGAGACGCCCCTGCGTTTGTGTTGACGGCGTGGTTGGTTTAGGGGCCCTGGCGATGGTGAAGATGACTAGGCCAAAGCGGAGCGGAGTAGCTCCGACGAGGTGTAGCACGAGGAGGGCGACCGCCACAGACGTGGTCGTGGAGCTTCGGCCAAGCCCTAACGCGTCATGGTGGGGCTAGGATGGCAATGAGGGCGAAGGCAAGAAGAAGCGTAGCCACCGGCCAGAAGAAATAAGAGAGAGAAGGGTGATGAATGGGAGGCTAAAGACGACCATACGTGCAGCACACACCACTGTTTTTTACTCGTGTGGATCTGTCTATACAACACCCATGTGTTTTAGGATCTAGCACACGGTTTTTTTTCACTGTATCTTCTTCCTCCTCAGTTGTCTTCAACCTCGACCCTACCGCCGACGGACCCCTAGCTCTTGCGGCGCCCGTCTTGTCTTCCCCTCCCCCCACAACCGCTATCTTCTCTAGCCCCAGCGAGCCTCCCCTGCCCCTCCCTGGCCCGGTCGCCTCTGCCGCCGCCAGGGCCCCTAAGAGCCGCCCGCCTGCCTCCCCACCGCCTAGCCTACCTTCCTTCCCCCGGGCCGACCATTCTATAGTCCACCGAAATTGGGGAAGAAGATGGGAGAGCTCGCCGGAACCCTAGAGGAGAGGGGGGGGGGGGGGGAGAGAGAGAGAGAGAGAGAGAGAGAGAGAGAGAGAGAGGAGGCCCACCTGGAGCCGTAACGGCCGGATTCGGCAGATCCGCCGCCGTCCCCGCTAGATCTGGCAGATCCGGCGTTGCCACCACCACTTCCGCTATAGCCGCGCAAGAGAGAAGGTCGTCGTCGTCACGGGTATACAGGAGGAGGAGGAGGAGCTCGATCGTCGCCACCAGTAGATCTGCCATGGCCGCCACTGGATCCGTCATGGCTGAAAGTCCTTGTTTGGTTTTGGGTAATTGATGTCACCTAGTGTACTAACCATGTCATGAAGTGCTTATGAGCTAGGTTGGTACACACCATATGTGGGAGCTAAATGACGATCATGATATTGGTGGTGATGGCCAAAAGATAGATCAAGTGCCTCACATTTGGAAGACGAAGAAGAGAAAAGCAAAATCCTATGGAGATCAAGGCAAAGGTATAAATAGGAATTTTGTTTTGGCACTCAAGACACCATAGAGGGTGTGAGTGCGTTTAGGATAGATAGCCGTACTATTAAGAGGGGAATATCTCAGTGACCGCGGTTATCAAGTGCCACTAGGTGAATTCATACATGCATATGCATTAGGACCTAGTGTGCTAACTCGAATCCTTTGAAAATGATTGTGAAAATGCTAACACGCTTGCACAAGATGATAAACACTCGGTGGTGTTAGCACATTTGCAAAGGAGAAGTTGTTGAAATAGTTTTGGATCAACTCAGAGATGAAAATGGGTTTTTCTGTGTGAAGCCGGTGGTACCGACCAGGAGGGGTCGGTGGTACCGCCCAAGGAGGCAGCGTGCAGACCTCTCTGTGATGGGGCGTTTTTGGCCTAGCGGTGGTACCGCCATTACCCCGGTAGTACCGGCGGCGGTGGTACCGACCAGGGGTCGGTGGTACCATGGGCATGAGGTGTTTTGCAGAGCTCTCTGTTTGTTTTGAAAAAGGCCTACCGGTAGTACCGCCATTACCTCGGTAGTACCGCGCCCGGTACTACCGACCAAGGTCGGTGGTTGGCGAGTTTTTGCAGAGCTCTCTGTTGTTTTTGAAAATGGCTTGCCGGTAGTACCGCCATTACCTCGGTACTACCGCCCACGGTGGTACCGACGCAAGGTCGGTAGTGACTGGTTTTTCGCAGAGCTCTCTGGTCGCGGCGTTTTTTGGCCTGGCGGTAGTACCGCCATTACCTCGGTACTACCGACCTCGGAGGTACCGACCAGAGTCGGTGCCTCGCCTAAATCAGCGGGTCGTATGGGAAACGGCTAGTTTGACTCTGTCGGTAGTACCGCCCAGGAGGGGTCGGTACTACCGACCAAGCGCAGAAAGGTAGGGTTCGGGCCGCCGCCGCCCCTTCCCTATATATTGTCCGTGGCCGCCTTTGGGGATATCTTCTTGACTCTCTGACTTCTTGAACATCCTCTTGAGTAAGATCTAATCCCTCCCTCCGATCTCTTTGCTTGTTAGTGCGAATCCAAGTGAGATCGAGAGATCCAAGTGCATTTGCTTGTGAGTTTGCATCTAGTGGCACTTGGCGATTGTGGTTGCTGCGGATATTCTTATTACTCTTGGTGGTTGCCGCCACCTAGACGGTTTGGAGCAGCGGAGGAGATTAGGCACGAGTGGTGATTGTTCGTGGCCATCTCCCGGTGATTTGTAAGGGGTTCTTGTACCTTCCCCGGCGGAGCGCCAAAGGTAACTCTAGTGGATTGCTCGTAGCTTGTGGATCCCCATCTTGTGTTGGTTGTGCGGCACCCTATTGAGGGTTAGGCGTGTGATGCCTATTAGCGCGTGAACCTCCAAGTGGGTGTATCGCTACAACGGGGACGTAGCTTGCCGGCAAGCAAGTGAACCTCGGAGGAAAAATTATTGTGTCAACTTGTCTCCGTGGTATTCATTGATATTCATTTATTAATCTCTTGCCGGATCGGTATACACACTCCTATCTCTTGTACTTATTTTTGTTACATTCTTGCAAGTATTATTTATATGTTGTTGCTATTCTAGATTTTCTATCTTGTGTAGTGATTCATATTGTGGATAGGTGGCTTGCACTTTTGTAGAGCTAGCGCTATCTTTGCTACGCCATTTAGTTGTATAACAAGTTTGTTTAAGTGTTGTTGTAGAATTTTTATAGGCTATTCACCCCCCCTCTAGCCATTTAGGACCTTTCAAGTGGTATCGGAGCGAGGTCACCGTTTATTCAAGGCTTAACAACCTTCGGTGTCAAAATGGCTCATATCAACAACACTAAAAGGCCACCCCAATTTGATGGCACAAATTACAGTTATTGGAAGGCAAAGATGACTACTCACATCAAGTCAATCAATAGAAAAATTTGGAGTGTGGTAGAAACAAAGATTGAGATAGTCGATCCAGAGCATCTCACCAATGCCGAAGAAGAGAAGATGCAAAACAATGATATTGCTCTCAGTGCTATTCATGATGCTATTGATGCAAATGTGTTTGAGCAAATCAAGGGCATGGAACTGGCTAATGAGGCATGGAAGAAACTAGAAGAGTCATATGAGGGCACTCAAGCAGTCAAGGGAGCAAAGGCTTATATTCTCAAGGAGAAGTTTGCAAGCTTCAAGATGAAGGAAGATGAAAGTGTGCCGGAGATGTTCAATAGGCTACAAGTGCTAGTCAATGATCTAAAGGCACTTGGGGAAGAAGTGAAGGACAAGGACTTCTCACACAAGTTCTTGAGATGCCTCCCAAAGAGGTTTGGTATGTTGGTTACTTTGCTAGTAAGAAGTGGTTTGGACACAATGACACCAAACCAAGTACTTGGAGATGTGATGACCGATGACACATATAGAGAAGAAAATGAAGAAGAAGAGAAGAAGGATGAAAAGAAGAAAAGTGTGGCATTCAAAGCCACAACATCATCATCCAAGACCAAGAGCAAGGGAAAAGCAAAGAAGGAAGAATCAAGTGAAGATGATTGCTCCAATGCTAGTGATGATGAAGATGAAGAGATGGCCTTATTTGTTAAAAGATTTGGCAAATTCATGAAGAAGAAGGGCTACCGGGCAAGAAGGAAGAAGACATCATACAAGAATAAGGATGAACCAAGAAGGTGCTTCAAGTGCGGTAGCAAGGACCATCTCATTGCTCAATGCCCATACAACAGTGAAAATGATGACAATGACAACAAGAAGGACAAGAAGAGGGAGAAGAAAGAAAAGAAGAGTTACACGAAGAAGAAGAAGGGGCAATCATACATGGTCACTTGGGATAGTGATGCTTCCACAAGTGATAGTGATGAAGATAGTGATAATGAAGATCACAAGACAAGCAAGAAGAAGGCACTTGCAAGTATTGCTATCAACAACAAGCCTTCAATCTTCGATACTCCATCATGCTTCATGGCTAAGGCCACAAAGGTCAACTATAAAGCCGGAGGAAGGCATTGGGTGCTTGATAGTGGGTGCACTCAACATATGACAGGAGATTCAAGAATGTTCGATTCAATCAATTCAAGTGGCAATCATGGTTTTGACTCTATCACATTTGGTGACAATGGAAAAGGCAAGGTTAAAGGGCTTGGTAAGATTGCAATATCCAATGACATGAGCATTTCAAATGTGTTGCTAGTTGAGAGCTTGAACTTCAATTTACTGTCAGTTGCTCAGTTGTGTGATCTTGGTTTCAAATGCATTTTTGGAGTTGATGATGTAGAAATCATAAGTGTAGATGGCTCAAATTTGATATTTAAAGGATTTAGATATGAGAACCTTTATTTGGTTGATTTCAATGCTAGTGGAACACAATTGTCAACATGCTTATTCACTAAGTCCAGTTTGGGTTGGTTATGGCATAGAAGGCTTGGTCATGTTGGAATGAAACAGTTGAACAAAATAGTGAAACATGATTTAGTTAGAGGCTTGAAGGATGTCACATTTGAGAAGGATAAACTTTGTAGCTCTTGTCAAGCTGGAAAACAAGTTGGTAACACCCATCCTAAGAAAAGCATGATGAGTACCAGTAAAGCATTTGAGTTATTGCACATGGATTTATTTGGACCAACAACATACACTAGCATCGGTGGAAGTAAATATGGCTTTGTGATAGTGGATGATTACACTAGATACACATGGGTCTTCTTTCTTAGTGATAAAAGTGAAACTTTTGAGATCTTCAAAACTTTTGTCAAGAGATGTCAGAATGAGTTTGAAACAACAATCAAGAAAGTTAGAAGTGACAATGGGAGTGAATTTAAGAATACTAGAATTGATGAGTTGTGTGATGACTTTGGCATTAGACATCAATTCTCACCCAAGTATACACCTCAATCAAATGGGATTGTTGAAAGGAAGAACAGAACTTTGATTGATATGGCAAGGTCTATGCTCAGTGAGTACAGTGTCAGTCATTCTTTTTGGGCCGAAGCTATCAATACGGCTTGCTATTGTAGCAACCGTCTCTATTGCCATGGCATGCTAGAGAAGACACCATATGAGCTATTAAATGGAAGAAAGCCAAATATCGCATACTTTAGAGTCTTTGGTTGCAAATGTTATATATTGAAGAAAGGTGCAAGATTGAGCAAATTTGAGAAGAAATGTGATGAAGGATTCTTACTTGGATATTCAACAACAAGCAAAGCATATAGAGTTTGGAACTTGGCTAGTGGTATTATTGAAGAAGTGCATGATGTTGAATTTGATGAAACTAAGGGCTCTCAAGAAGGAAATGAAAATCTTAATGATGTGAGAGGCACGCAATTGGCTAATGCAATGAAGAATATGGATATTGGTGATATTAGGCCAAGACAAGTGGATGATAGTGAAGATGACCAAATGTTCTCCTCAAGTGTGCAAGTTGATGCAAATCAAGCTAGTGGTTCTCATGATCAATCAAGTGCTAGTGAAGATCAACAAGTTAGTTCATCTCAACCAAGCAATCAAGTGCAAATCCTCCAACCAACCAACATTGCAAGAGATCATCCCATAGATCAAATTGTTGGGGATATTAGAAGTGGTGTGCAAACAAGATCAAGATTGGCATCATTTTGTGAGCATTTTTCTTTTGTGTCATCATTTGAACCAACCAAGATAGAAGATGCATTGATGGATGTTGATTGGGTAAACGCTATGCATGAAGAGCTAAACAACTTCACCCGCAACCAAGTTTGGGAACTTGTTGAGAGACCAAAGAACTACAATGTAATTGGAACAAAATGGGTATTTCGAAATAAGCAAGATCAAGATGGGATAGTAGTAAGAAACAAAGCAAGATTGGTAGCTCAAGGTTACACTCAAGTTGAAGGTCTTGATTTTGGAGAAACATATGCACCGGTTGCAAGAATGGAAGCAATTAGAATTCTATTGGCTTATGCATGTGCTCATAATATCAAGTTATATCAAATGGATGTTAAAAGTGCGTTTCTAAATGGATATATCAATGAGTTAGTATTTGTAGAACAACCTCCCGGTTTTGAAGATGACAAGAAGCCCAACCATGTTTACAAGCTCAAGAAGGCGTTGTATGGTTTGAAGCAAGCACCAAGAGCATGGTACGAGAGGTTGAGAGATTTCCTACTCTCTAAAGGGTTCAAGATGGGCAAGGTTGATACTACTCTCTTCACCAAGAAAATTGGCAAAGACTTGTTTGTGTTGCAAATATATGTTGATGATATTATTTTTGGGTCAACCAACCAAGAGTTTTGTGAAGAGTTTGGGAATATGATGGCAAATGAATTTGAGATGTCTATGATTGGAGAGCTTAGTTACTTCCTTGGTCTTCAAGTCAAGCAAATGAAGAATGGCACTTTTGTGAGTCAAGGCAAGTACATCAAAGATATGCTTAAGAAGTTTGGTCTAAATGATGCAAAAGCTATTAGTACACCTATGGGAACGAATGGACATTTGGATAGTGATGATAGTGGCAACATGGTGGATCAAAAGTTGTATCGGTCTATGATTGGAAGCTTACTCTATGTGACCGCTTCTAGGCCGGACGTCATGTTTAGTGTATGCATGTGTGCAAGATTTCAAGCTTCACCAAGAGAGAGTCACTTGAAGGCAACTAAAAGAATATTGAGATATTTGAAGCATACACAAAATGTTGGATTGTGGTATCCCAAGGGGTCAAACTTTGAGTTGATTGGATATTCGGACTCCGACTATGCAGGATGCAAAGTTGATAGAAAAAGCACATCGGGCACATGTCAATTACTTGGAAGATCACTTGTATCATGGTCATCGAAAAAGCAAAACAGTGTTGCACTTTCAACCGCCGAAGCAGAATACATATCCGCAGGAAGTTGTTGTGCTCAATTACTTTGGATGAAAGCAACTTTGGATGACTTTGGAATTAAATTCAAACAAGTACCATTGCTATGTGACAATGAGAGTGCAGTGAAGCTCACCAACAATCCAGTACAACATTCAAGAACAAAGCACATTGACATTCGCCATCACTTCATAAGAGACCATCAACAAAAGGGTGATATTTCAATTGAGAATGTTGGTACCGATGATCAACTTGCCGATATATTCACCAAGCCACTTGATGAAAAGAGATTTTGCAAGCTAAGGAATGAATTGAATATACTTGATTTCTCAAATATGAGTTGATGCACCCTCCGTTATATGACATGCCTCTCCTTCGACAAAGCAAAGGTAAAATTGTTTGGCATGACATTCATTCTTGCTAAGGATATGTTTAGTGCATTTAGTCATTCCTTGCATCTTATAGGCTCATTCATGAAAATAAAATACTTTGGATGTACATATGGTACCACTATTGCTTCTATGTTTGATATGATCTAGTGGTAGCATATGACATGTTTATGGGCTTGTGAACCTAGTGTTTGATCTTGGAAACAAGCATTCAAGGGTTTAACCGACGTGAGTAAGATAACCATTGAAAGATGTGTGAAGAAGCTTACTCTAGAGCAAACCGTGTTAAATATCTTATGTTTGTTTGCTAGGTTGAACCATTCTATGAACTTGATCACCCTATTGATTAACTTAACTCCTACTAAAATTGGTGTGCCTTTTATGGTACTTAATGACAAAGGGGGAGAAATGGTTAAGATAGATATATATAACAAAGGGAGGATCAATTAAAATTTGAGCATATAAGTCGGGGGAGCAAGCTCATGAATCTTTTTGTTGCATTTGAATGTGCATATTCATATGAGTGATTGCATTGCAAAAGTTTAAATTCAACACACATGCTTGTGTGATGTATGCTAGAAATAAATTTTGAATGATGATTTGTGCACTAGCATGCATAAGTGGTAGCTAGATGTAAGTTGCTTTTACAAGTGATACTAGATCCTTTCATATAATGTTGATCTCATGAGGTATCTAGTGTTTGTTTTTAAGTCTAGCTAACCATGGTGCTAAGGATGATGAAAATTGGCAACTCCGATTGGTATCACGCTTCAAAGGTCCATTCTTTACACCTTAGCATCATTTGATAGTATTACTCTCCCACATTTCATATCTATGCGTATGTGCCGAACTTGAACCAAACACTATAGCACATATGTAGGGGGAGCTAATACTAGTAGAGGTGATTCAAATTTTCAAATATATATCTTTGTAAAAGGTTGTCATCAATTACCAAAAAGGGGGAGATTGAAAGTCCTTGTTTGGTTTTGGGTAATTGATGTCACCTAGTGTACTAACCATGTCATGAAGTGCTTATGAGCTAGGTTGGTACACACCATATGTGGGAGCTAAATGACGATCATGATATTGGTGGTGATGGCCAAAAGATAGATCAAGTGCCTCACATTTGGAAGACGAAGAAGAGAAAAGCAAAATCCTATGGAGATCAAGGCAAAGGTATAAATAGGAATTTTGTTTTGGCACTCAAGACACCATAGAGGGTGTGAGTGCGTTTAGGATAGATAGCCGTACTATTAAGAGGGGAATATCTCAGTGACCGCGGTTATCAAGTGCCACTAGGTGAATTCATACATGCATATGCATTAGGACCTAGTGTGCTAACTCGAATCCTTTGAAAATGATTGTGAAAATGCTAACACACTTGCACAAGATGATAAACACTCGGTGGTGTTAGCACATTTGCAAAGGAGAAGTTGTTGAAATAGTTTTGGATCAACTCAGAGATGAAAATGGGTTTTTCTGTGTGAAGCCGGTGGTACCGACCAGGAGGGGTCGGTGGTACCGCCCAAGGAGGCAGCATGCAGACCTCTCTGTGATGGGGCGTTTTTGGCCTAGCGGTGGTACCGCCATTACCCCGGTAGTACCGGCGGCGGTGGTACCGACCAGGGGTCGGTGGTACCATGGGCATGAGGTGTTTTGCAGAGCTCTCTGTTTGTTTTGAAAAAGGCCTACCGGTAGTACCGCCATTACCTCGGTAGTACCGCGCCCGGTACTACCGACCAAGGTCGGTGGTTGGCGAGTTTTTGCAGAGCTCTCTGTTGTTTTTGAAAATGGCTTGCCGGTAGTACCGCCATTACCTCGGTACTACCGCCCACGGTGGTACCGACGCAAGGTCGGTAGTGACTGGTTTTTCGCAGAGCTCTCTGGTCGTGGCGTTTTTTGGCCTGGCGGTAGTACCGCCATTACCTCGGTACTACCGACCTCGGAGGTACCGACCAGAGTCGGTGCCTCGCCTAAATCAGCGGGTCGTATGGGAAACGGCTAGTTTGACTCTGTCGGTAGTACCGCCCAGGAGGGGTCGGTACTACCGACCAAGCGCAGAAAGGTAGGGTTCGGGCCGCCGCCGCCCCTTCCCTATATATTGTCCGTGGCCGCCTTTGGGGATATCTTCTTGACTCTCTGACTTCTTGAACATCCTCTTGAGTAAGATCTAATCCCTCCCTCCGATCTCTTTGCTTGTTAGTGCGAATCCAAGTGAGATCGAGAGATCCAAGTGCATTTGCTTGTGAGTTTGCATCTAGTGGCACTTGGCGATTGTGGTTGCTGCGGATATTCTTATTACTCTTGGTGGTTGCCGCCACCTAGACGGTTTGGAGCAGCGGAGGAGATTAGGCACGAGTGGTGATTGTTCGTGGCCATCTCCCGGTGATTTGTAAGGGGTTCTTGTACCTTCCCCGGCGGAGCGCCAAAGGTAACTCTAGTGGATTGCTCGTAGCTTGTGGATCCCCATCTTGTGTTGGTTGTGCGGCACCCTATTGAGGGTTAGGCGTGTGATGCCTATTAGCGCGTGAACCTCCAAGTGGGTGTATCGCTACAACGGGGACGTAGCTTGCCGGCAAGCAAGTGAACCTCGGAGGAAAAATTATTGTGTCAACTTGTCTCCGTGGTATTCATTGATATTCATTTATTAATCTCTTGCCGGATCGGTATACACACTCCTATCTCTTGTACTTATTTTTGTTACATTCTTGCAAGTATTATTTATATGTTGTTGCTATTCTAGATTTTCTATCTTGTGTAGTGATTCATATTGTGGATAGGTGGCTTGCACTTTTGTAGAGCTAGCCGCTATCTTTGCTACGCCATTTAGTTGTATAACAAGTTTGTTTAAGTGTTGTTGTAGAATTTTTATAGGCTATTCACCCCCCCTCTAGCCATTTAGGACCTTTCAATGGCCACCACCGGATCCGCCATGGTCGGGGCTGGATTCGCCGCTGAGCTCGGGCGCGGGTGGGGGCGTGGGCGCAAGGAGGGAGCCAGAGAGGAAATTTATGTGTTGCAATATATGGATGTTGTGTAGTCTTCCCGAAATAAAAATATGAAGCCTAACCTGACGTTGACGTCCATGGTGCCAAGATGTCACGGGCTCTGGCTGATCCCGCCAAATTCTTCCCGCGTCGCTTACGATGTTTGCTGAAGTTCTGAAATGATATTTTTTATTGTTCAAGTCTGGAGTATCTTCTCCTAAAAAACTCAGGACTCTTCGCGTACATACAAGTCTTCTCCATTTGCTGGAGAGCCAGAGATGAGCGATATACTGTATTATTTTGAAGAGAAGAAAGCCACACAACCCCAAGAAACTGGAAGGCGCTTTAATTAAAAAAACTAGAAGGCAGTTCAGACGGAGGTTGAAGTAGAGGAGGCAATTGTCAGCACCCCTCACCCAGGTGATGGAGAGCAAGCACTCAGGCCCAGACGCGGAGCCCGGAAGCGGTCCAAGAACGTCAAGCTGGCTGGGCCGGAGTGGCAATGTGACTTATGTATTGTGGCGGCCCAGGAAGCGAGGGGATAAGAGGGTAGGAAAAACACAAGTGTAATCATTAAAAAGAACACAAGTCTGAATAGCTATCCTCGTTGCCAGCCGAGCACGACGCCGGCGGCCGCCTCTCCTCCTCTCAGCTCTCCCTACCGTCTCTTCCCCTTCGCCTCCTTCCTTCTCGGCTCGGTGCCGGAAGGGAGCTGACACTGGTATCAAAGCCGCCGATTCTCGGCGCGCGTTTCCCCGAGCCCGTGCCGGTCTGGATCCGGCGCACGAGCACTACACCAGGCTGCAACGCTCCCGCGGAGCCATGGAGCCGAGAGTCAAGGCGGCGCTCGATGAGATCCTCAAGCGTCTCGACGGAATCGATGGGCGGCTTCAGCGCCTGGAGGCGACCGAAGAGCGCTGGGAGCCGCGCGTCGCTGCTCTTGAAGGGGCGGTGAAGAAGAACGACGAACTCATCCACGGCCGCGTCGCTGCGGTCGAGGAGACCCTCGGGAGCCACTACGAGTCGCTTCAGGCGGCCGATGCGTGGGCGCAACACTTCGAGGGCCGCGCCGACGAGGTGGAGGACCGCGTCCGCGATGTTGAGCTGGTCCACTTCGCCGAGATCTGCGACGAGAGGGACGACCGAGTCGCCGCGCTCGAGTCCTCTGTCGCGACCCTCGTCAACTGGAGGCCGAGGGTTGAAGAAGATCTCTCCCATCTCCGATCTGATCTGCGTCGGCTTGATGCACAACATCTCAGGATGGAGCGGGAGGTCGGCTCGGTCCGCCATGGACCCAGGCCGACACCGGAGTCGTTCGCTGCGCGTCTTCCTGCCGGGGAACCGAACGACTGGCCCAGCGGGCACCACGAAGACTTGACTACACGGGAGAAGGGCTGTGGGTCGATGACGACCACAGTCCCGAACCCGGCCAATGGTACGAACCGAATTCCTCATTGTCAATCTGTTTGTTTCGATTCGTATGAGGATCCGTATGGCCGTCAAGTTCCCCAGTCCGTTCTTCGCCATCCCATCCCTAACCCGTACCAATCCCCTCCCGAGCCCAAACCCAATCCACCCCCATTAGCACCAATTCCCCGCTACCAGCCTCAAGTTCCCCACACCCTTCCCATCAACCAGCCATTCCAGTCCACCTACGTCCCTCGTCAATCCGGGAAGTTGCCCAAATTTGATTTTCCCCTATTCTATGGAGATAATGCTCAACTGTGGATAACCCAAGCCCAAACCTACTTCGAGATGTATTCAGTGGATCCCCACATTTGGGTTCGCTGCTCCACCATGCAGTTCAAGGGAGCAGCCGCTCGGTGGCTCCAGTCTGTGGAACACCGTCTCCGCGACGTCGATTGGAGTGGGTTCTATGCCATGATCCACGAGCGATTCAGTCGCGATCAACATGAGCTTCTTCTCCGTCAGTTGTTCAACATCCGCCAAACATCCTCGGTCTCTGAGTACGTTGACAAGTTTGTCGAGCTCATTGATTAGCTTACTGCATACAACCCCAACCCAGACCAACTCTATTTCGTCACACGATTTATCGACGGCCTGCGTGATGAAATTCGTTCTGTAATTCTGGTTCAGCGCCCTGCTTCCCTCGATGCTGCTTGTACCTTGGCGTTGTTGCAGGAGGAAGCTGGCGACCCTGTGCGGCGCCGCGAGGGAAGGAAGCCAGAGGCTGTTGCGCCCCAGAGATTCAACACCAAAGGGCCCTTGCCTCTGCCTCCGCCTCCGCCGCGGCAGGGTGAGGGGCTTCCTGGGGGCGCTGCTGTCAAGTCTACTGCTCTCAAGGTTGGGGCTCATACCAGTTCAGTTGATGACAAGCTCGCCTCCCTGCGTACCTACCGCAAGGCACGCGGACTCTGTATGCGCTGTGGCGAGAAATGGCAGCCTGGACACAAGTGCTCTCCGGCGCTACAGTTGCACATGCTCCAGGAGGTCTGGGACCTCTGTCACGAAGATCTTTCTGAAGCTGACCAAGAATCAAGCTCGCAGTCCGCGCAAGAGCCGCACCTCTTCATGATGTTGTCTGTAGCTGCGGCCACCGGACTGGCAGCTCCCCGTACGCTGCAGCTGTTGGGTTCTCTCCAAGGACAAGATATCTCTATTCTGGTCGACTCGGGCAGTAGTCACTCCTTCCTGAACACATCTTTTGCTGAAGCTATTCCGGGTGTTCACTCGTTGGGCAAGACGGTCCATGTCAAAGTAGCTGATGGCAGCTCTGTTCCCTGCTCTTCTGAGATCCCTTTGGCAGTGTGGTCCGTGCAAGGATTTCAGTTTCACTCCAATCTCAAGCTTCTGCCTCTTGGTACGTTTGACATGATCTTAGGCATGGATTGGCTGGAGGCATTTTCTCCTATGAAGGTCCATTGGGGTGAGAAGTGGCTGTCTATTCCCTATGGCTCTCGCCACGTTCTCCTACAAGGATTGGTTCCACAGCAGGACTCGGTTCAGTCCCTACAGCTTCTGCACATTACCAGCGTGGAGGGGGTCACTGTTCCTGCGATCTGTCCGGAGGTTCAGTCCTTGATCGATCAGTTTCCCGACGTGTTTTCTGCCCCTGTTGGTCTTCCTCCGAGACGACGTTGTGATCACTCTATTCCCCTGGTCCCGGGAGCCCATCCGGTGGCAGTCCGATCCTACAGATATGCTCCCGCCCTCAAATCTGAAATTGAGAAGCAGGTGTCCGAGATGCTTGACTCAGGTCTCATTCAGCCCAACACGAGCCCTTTTTCTTCTCCGGTGCTGCTGGTCCGTAAGAAAGATAAGTCATGGCGATTTTGTGTGGACTATCGCATGTTAAATGCCCTGACAGTCAAGAGCAAGTTTCCCATCCTAGTCATTGATGAACTTCTCGATGAGTTGTCTTCAGCAAGATGGTTCTCCTGCCTTGATCTGCGAGCGGGCTTCAACCAGATCCGTCTTGCCCCTGGAGAGGAGCATAAAACAGCTTTCCAAACCCATTGGGGACATTTCGAGTTCACGGTTATGGCGTTCGGTCTGACAGGGGCACCAAATACCTTCCAGGGAGCAATGAACTCTACCTTACAGCCGCTTCTCCGCAAGTGTGTCTTGGTTTTCTTTGATGATATCCTCGTCTACAGCCCTACCTAGGAGCTTCACTTACATCACCTCCACCAAGTATTTTCCCTTTTGTCCAAAGACAAGTGGCAGGTCAAGCTCAACAAGTGTAGTTTTGGGCAACAAAGCATATCTTACTTGGGTCACGTTGTGAGCAGTTCTGGGGTGGCCACTGATCCCGCCAAGATAGCTGCCATCAAGCAATGGCCCACCCCAGCGGACGTCAAGCAGTTGCGCAGCTTCTTGGGCCTTGCCGGTTATTACAGGAAGTTTGTTCGCCACTTTGCCATCTTAGCCCGTCCCCTCACTGATCTGCTCAAAAAGGGGGTGCTGTTTATGTGGACTGCCGCTCACTCCACGGCGTTCGAAGTCCTTAAAGCTGCTCTGGTCGAGGCTCCTGTCCTCGCCCTGTCGGACTGCTCAAAACCATTTCAGCTGCAAACTGATGCTTGTGATTCAGGAATTGGAGCTGTGCTGCTACAAGATGGACATCCCCTTGCCTATCTCAGCAAGTCCCTTGGTCCTCGGACTCGCGGTCTGTCCACATATGAAAAGGAATATCTGGCTATCATGGTTGCAGTCCAACAGTGGCGTTCCTATCTGCAACATGGTGAATTCACAATATTCACTGATCAACGAAGCCTTATGCATATCACAGGTCAGCGACTTTATACTCCTTGGCAGTTAAAAATGTACACCAAGTTGGCTGGTCTGCAGTACAAGGTAATCTATAAGCCTGGCGCTTCCAATATTGCAGCTGATGCTCTTTCCCGTCATCCTGAACCGCCATATCAGGTTGCTGCTATATCTTACTCTTCCCCCACCTGGCTGGCTGAGGTCGCTGCTGGGTACATAAATGATGCGTTTTCCTCCCGGCTTCTGCAAGATTTGACTATTGACCCGCAGTCCAGGTCCCCTTATACGCTGCAGTCCAGGTTGATACTGAAGGACCGAAAGTGTCAAACCAAGGCGACCAGAGGGGGGGGGGTGAATGGGAGCCTCAAAAATTTCTTCACAGAAACTACGGCCTCAGTCCCAATAAAATCAACCCCCAAAAGCTTTGTTCTCAGAAGCTATGCCCACGACCCTTGGAAGAGGGTGGATGATCCCTAAGATCACAGCGAGGCACCACTGACCAGAGAATACGAAGAAAACCTACGGAGAACTGAGCCAACGAGGCCTCGGGGCAAAACTCCGATTCGCCCGAGGCTCGAGAAAGGCTTCAGGAGAAAAACACCGACTCGCCCGAGGCTGAGGGAGGTCTCGGAGGAAAACTCCGTCTCGCTCGAGGGTCGAGGCTCGAGAGAGAGGCCTCGGAGCAAAACTCCGACTCGCCCGAGGCTTGAGGCTCGAGAGAGGCCTCAGAGTGAAACTCCGACTCGCCCGAGGCTGAGGGGACCTCGAAAAAGTTCCGATTCGTCCGAGGCTCAAGAGGCCTCGGGAAAAGTTCCGCCTCGCCCGAGGATGGTCTCGGCTTACTCGAGAGTCACCGTACAAAGGTAGCCTCGGCACGTTCCGACACCCGAGCCTGCTGCGAACTGCTCCCGCAGAAGCTTGGATCTGGACGCGTTCTCCCGAAAAGCAAATCCCTCCAAAACTCGATCAAGACACAATCCCAAGTTTCCAAACTTGGAGAAGAAGATCACAGGGTAGTTAGGAGACTATCCCCAAGAAATCATCTTCTCAGAACAACCAAGAACACAGAAAGTCAAAAGGGAAAGTGGATGAACGAAAAAGTGCCACGAAAACGAAATCGTCCCGATCTATTCGATCATGAGGAGTTAGATGAATTCCTTTGGTCGAAATGACCTCCTCAATGATACGAACAAACTGATTCAAACGGATTTCGCAAAGACACACTGGAGAGAGAGATCGATCGACGGGAAAAATCGAGCAGAGCCAAAACGCGACGAACACAGTGCACTACACTACCAATCGCGAGACTCAGCCGACACAGTGCACAACACGGATCTGCTCTGGAAGGATGAGGATACGGCCTCACTTCCGTGAACCAACAGTACACAGAACAAGTTTTTCTGTGGATCTCAACTAGCTACAGCAGGGAATGGGAGAGCAGGAAACCCTAAGAACAAAAGCAACTAACTGAGATAAGGAAAGGAGGAGGGTGTCTCCCTCTATTTATACTACAACTAGCCTAAGTCTATTTCCTACTCTACCCCTCTCTAAGCTATTTACAGAGCAAGCCAGCTAAACCCTAAGGCTATACTGGACCAACTCAGTGGTAGGTGTATCCGACGGCCACGTCCGCACAACTCGTCCGCGTTGCCTCCGCGCAACCTTCCGATTGCCGCCACGTGCCGCCTTTGCTCTGTACCCCCGGTTTTGAGGCCCAAACCGGGAAACCAGCCTTCCAGTATCTGAGTTTTGAGGCCCAAACTCAGCAAACCGTCCTCAGCCCGAGTTTTTGGCCAAACTCGGAAACCCTCAGGCACCCAGGTTTTGAGGCCCAAACCTGGAAACCGTCCACCGGTGGTTTTTCCCTGGCTGAACCACCAAACCGGCGTCGTAGAGGGGATGCACCTCCCGTGCACCCCATCCACCGACACGTGTTCCCAGGTCCTCGACCTGAGCAACACATGACCGCACTTCTTTGCTTGTCGTCGTCACAGGCTGCCAGCCTCCACAGCTGATCCTCAGGTACTCCGGTCCCTCAGTCCAAGCCTCACGTCTGCCCTTCACCGCTCGGTACATTGGCATGGCACGTCCGCCGCACGGCACGCCCATCCTTCACCGCACCCGGTCCGTCAGCACAGCACGTCTCAACTTGACCTTCACCTACCCTCGATCACTGTCTCCGTGCTCGACACCTGCACAACACAAGCCAAAGAACATGCGCATCATACCCGTTGACAATCACTCATCACTCAGAGCCTTCGGCATACACCCATGTATCCGCAATCTCCCCCTTGATGAGTGCATTGTCAACTACCCACACAAATCATAATAAAAGAGAAAGAAAGAGGAAAGGAGGAAGGAGAAGAGAAAAACTCAACCAAATGACCCAAAAGCATAGCAAAGCCGAAAAAGGTCAAGTGGAAAGAGCAGAACAACTTGGTCCCCAAAGACATGGGCAACGGCTCGACGCAACCAAGCAAAGCAAAGCTAGCCCTAAGAGCTAAGAAGACGCTAGAAAGGTAGAAAAGCAGTGAAGCAAATAGCAAAATGCTAGTCTCAGAGAGACGCTCAACAGCTACAAATACAATCGAAGCTTCCAGAGAAAAGCGAACAACTGAAGCAATGGTGGAAAACGAGGCAAATGCTAGTCCCTCAAGAAAGAGGCAACGGCTCAACACAACTAGCACAGAAACTCGACACAAAACTATCAGCCTGCGAGAAGCAGCAGACTCGAGGCGAGGCCGAGCTCGAGGCCGGGGCTCGAGGCCGGGGCTCGAGGCAGAGGCTCGAGGCCGGGCTCGAGGAAAAACAGACGAGGTCCCCTCGAACAATAAAGCTCGAGGCTGTGACTGAGGCTATTGTGAAGCATAGCTCAAGGCCGAGACTCCCTCCGCTCCCCCTTGACTAGTGCAGATAATAACTCCCCCTCGGATGAACATCCAGGGAACAGGGAACATATGATTTGCAAAATTCTCCCCCTTAGTTGAAAATGCACTTATCAAGAGACAAAAATTCTCCCCCCTTCCATTATGCAAAGAAGTCAGAGATGCAAGTCAGGAGCTTCAGACTTATAGTCAAAAGAATGCAAAAATGCTCTAAACAGTATAGCCCGAGGGACTCAACAGATGCATACAGGCTCGGCGAAGGCTCAGACTGATCACTGGATTCGAAATGAGCCATATGAGCAATAGTGAGCAGTTTTGAGTCAAAAAGGTATTCACCATCAAAATAGCACTAACAAAGCGTAGACAGGAGTCTGTACAAGTGCTAAACATGTATACAAGGTGAACTACCCCTAGCACAGTTCAATCATCATGCATAGGAATGAAGCATATACTTGTGATTTCAGTTTTATATCGGAGTTGCAGCGGTGAAATTACACAAGTTTAATTATTTGCATGTGAATGCGAGAGGTTGAAAGCTTGTCTTTGCCTTACTTTTCAACCGAGCGAAGCCTATGCCGAAGCAATCAGGAGCTTAAAGCTACGGTTTCGGTCATACACTACACGGCTCAAGTTTAACTCAAAATGCAATGAGAAACAGTCTTGATACCGTGAGGTGTTGACAAGCAATCCCATCTCGATCTTTTCATTTTACTAAAGCTTGGTTCAAATTTTAAACATTATATGAACAGACCAAGCAAGTGAATGACTCAGAACTAGAGACATAGCAACCTAGCATATATGAAAAGCGCGAGTAAACTCAACACAACCTACACATGCTAGTTGCATATCTTAATGGTGAACATTTTCAGAATTTAATTTATTTAAAAATTTCACAATTTTAAAATAGCTCAGCCCACAACATGTACTAGTGATCAGTAAGAGCATAAGCTACAGGCCTCCATCATAAGCCTCGGATCAGACTGAACAGAGTGTAAATACATTCTAGTGATTAAAAATCTGAGGCTCAGAATGTATGTTGAAACGCAAAAGAAGAGAAAGACAAATTAAAAAGTCAATCTGTACACAGCACAAAATGTTTCCCCCATCTAAAAGGGGAAACACACACCAAGCTCACCCCTCAACCGATTAAAGGTTGATTCGTCTAAAGGCTTGGTAAAAATATCGGCCAGTTGATGATGAGTATCGACATGGCGAAGGTCGATATCACCCTTCTCCTGGTGGTCTCGCAAAAAATGAAAGCGCACATCAATATGTTTGGTCTTCGAGTGAAGCACGGGGTTCTTAGCAACGCTAATAGCACTCGTGCTATCACAAAGCAAAGGAACACGAGAAAAGCTCAGACCAAAATCACGCAAAGTAGCCATCATCCAGAGTAACTGGGAACAGCAGCTAGCCGCAGCAACATACTCAGCCTCCGTGGTAGACTGGGCGACACTAGACTGCTTGCGAGAAGACCACGAAACAAGAGAAGAACCGATAAACTGGCAAGTCCCAGAGGTGGACTTGCGATCAATACGACACCCAGCAAAATCGGCATCAGAATAACCGCAGAGGGAGAGAGTGGATGAGGCCGAATACCAGATCCCGAGCTCGGGTGTGAACCGAAGGTACCTGAAGACCCTCTTCACCGCCTGACGGTGAGAAATACGCGGTGAGGCCTGGAAGCGCGCGCACAGACACACCGCAAACTGGATGTCTGGGCGTGTCGCCGTCAAGTAGAGGAGCGATCCAATCATGCTGCGGTACTCCTTCTGGTCCACTGCTTCGCCATCCACATCCGCATCCAGGGCAGTCGTCGTCGACATGGGCGTTGGTAGAGGCTTGGCCTCACCCATGTCGAACCGCTTCAGCAAGTCCTTGGTGTACTTGCCCTGGTGCACAAACGTCCCCTCTCGGGATTGCTTAATTTGCAACCCGAGAAAGAATGTCAGCTCTCCCATCATGCTCATCTCGAACTCCCTGCTCATAGTATCTGCAAACTTGGCAACCAAAGCGTGAGAAGAACCACCGAAAATGATATCATCCACGTAAATCTGGACCAAGAGAGTGTCTTTGCCTTGCCTGAGAAGAAAGAGCGTTTTATCTACACATCCCATTTTAAATCCCTTAGCAAGCAAGAAGGTTTTTAACCTATCATACCAGGCTCTAGGGGCTTGTTTCAGACCATATAAAGCTTTGTGAAGTTTAAAAACATGGTTCGGAAACTTGGGATTTTCAAAACCGGGGGGCTGCTCAACATACACTTCCTCTTCTATGTAGCCGTTTAAGAAGGCACTCTTGACATCCATTTGAAACAATTTAAAACCTTTGGATGCAGCAAAAGCCAAGAGTATCCTAATAGCCTCCAAACGAGCTACAGGAGCAAAAGTCTCCTCATAGTCTATTCCCTCCTTCTGACTGTAACCCTTCGCTACAAGCCTGGCCTTGTTTCTAACAACTTGGCCATCCTCTCCTTGCTTGTTTTTTGAAAACCCATTTTGTCCCAATAGGTTTACAGTCAGGTGGAGGTGGAACTAGAACCCCAACCCGATTTCGCTCAAAGTTTTCTAACTCCTCATGCATGGCATTGACCCAGTCTGGATCCGTCAAAGCGTGTCCAACATCTCGGGGCTCAAAATTAGCGACAAAAGCAGAGTGAGCAAAGTGCGAGATTTGCTGAGACCTGGACCGAGTGACTCGGTCGTCGAGGCTGCCGATCATCTGCTGAGGCGGGTGCCGGCGCTGGATGTGCTGCGGAGCCTCCCTGGCCGAGGTGGCCTCGGCTTCAGCCTCAGCAGCAGCTGGTGCCTCCCCGGGTACAAAAGGTACCGCGCGGGGTGGCGGATCCCACGGCCCCCAGGAAGAAGAAGTCTCGGGGCCGTGGATCGTCGTCGAGGCGCTCTATGCGGCTCGGCAGGTGGAGGAGGTGCTGCCGTCCAGACCCTCGGCACCCTCTTCCTCGTCATCGAAAAGAGGCTCGCCAACCTCATGATCACCTGCACGCTCAAAACGAGAAGAAGGACATACAAGAGTCTCGTCGAAGGTGACATCTGATGTCTCCATGACTCGGTTAGTGTCAAGGTTAAGTACACGATAAGCGCGAGTGTGAGTGCCATAACCCAAAAACACACCGTCAGAAGAACGAGACTCAAATTTGTCCAGGTTGCCTTTCTTTAATATAAAACAATGGCAACCGAAGACTCTAAAATAACTCACTTTGGGTTGGCGACCAAAACGCAACTCATAAGAAGTCTTTTTCAAGAACGCTCTCAGAAAAATGCGATTGGATATATAGCACGCAGTGTTCATAGCCTCGGCCCAGTAGCGCCTGGGAGTCCTATGCTCGTCGAGCATCGTCCTGGCCATCTCAATGAGGGTCCGATTTTTCCTCTCTACAACACCATTCTGTGGCGGTGTGTAGGGGGAAGAAAACTGGTGCTCCAAACCCAGAGAGTTACAGAACTTCTCAAAATCCGAATTTTTAAATTCGAAGCCATTATCACTTCTAATAGCTCGCATCGAGTTCAAAGGGAACTCGTTCTGAAGACGTAAAATCAGATTGCGAGCAAAGGAAAAAGTCTCGGTCTTCTCAGCTAAAAAGAAGACCCACGAATATCTCGAAAAGTCATCGACAACGACCAAAACATACCACTTGCCACCAACCGAGCTCACCCGAGCCGGACCAACAAGGTCCATGTGTAAAAGCTCTCCAGGGTGCGAGGTCATGACCTTAGTCACGGATGGTGGGAGCAGCACCATCTTCCCGTGTCTGCAAGAGTGACAGACTAGATCCTTCTCCATCGAAAGCTTGGGCAATCCTCGGATTAGGCCAAGTGAGCTAAGTCTTGCAAGCAAGTCGAAGCTTAAATGACCGAGCCTCCTATGCCACTTCCAAAGATCAGAGGAGGAAGGACTAGCCAAAAGACAGCGAGAAGTGCCAAAAGACTCCGAGAAATTCGCACGAAAGACTTTCCCAAAGGGCGAAATCAAACATACTAGATTGCCCTGAGGGTCCAAAATACGACTGAGATTCGGTTTAAAACGAATCTCATAGTCATCGTCAAAAAGTTGCGAAACAGAAAGCAAGTTAAAATGCAAGTTAGAAACAAGAGCAACATCGCGCAACACAAAGTGCTCATTAACCCGCACTGATCCGCGGGACAATACTTTACCTTTGCTGTTGTCGCCGAAGGTTATGTATTCCTTTCCGGCGACTGGACTAAGGCTGGAGAACCACTTGGCGTTTCCGGTCATGTGCCTCGAGCAACCGGAATCCACCAACCAAATGTCCTCCAACCGATTTACCTACATCAATAAAAAGACATAGGGTGAGCATACGGTCCAACACTGGGGTTAGTGAAGTGAGGGTAATACCAGTGTTGGGCCGGCTGCTCAAAAGAACGGTCAGGATAAAAACCATTCCTCCTATACTGTCTCGAGAGGAGCGATCACCATGCTGAGGAAAACATGGTCCGCTAGGGAAGGAGCGCTCACTGCAATGCTCAAACTGCAGTGGGGGAAAACGCTCAATAAAGCCTCCGTCATGGGGTCCGTAGCCTGCAAAAACAGGACCCCGTCGGCACGCTCTCTTCGAGGCTGAGGCCTAGGCTCTTCACTTCTGCGCCTAGCGTCTCTCCTCGGAGCCCTCCGCTGCTGAGGCTTGGTGCTTGAGGCTGAGGCCTGGGAGCACGAGGCTGAGGCCTTGGGCACGAGGCTGAGGCCTCGGGGCACGAGGCTGAGGCTGAGGCCTCGGGGCTCGAGGCTGTGACCCTGGTCCTAACAGCAGGCCTTGGTGCCCTCTCCCTGGCACGGCGCGCTTCTCTCCTGCGCCTAAAACAGAACTCACTCAAGTGACCATCTCTCCACAAAAATCACACTGGTACCTCACCACACGCAAAGGGGTTGTTGGTACGCAGGGCTGTGGGTGTGGCTCACTTTGCCCTTCTGTGGCAAGCACTCCCCCTGGATGGGTGACATTGTGTCGAGCTTGTTTTTGAGGTGGCTCGGCTTGGGTGCCCACACTTGGTTTTTGGGTGGAGCTCTCGGGGGTTCCTCAAATACCCCGTCCTTGGTGATAGGCTTGACAGGCTCACTGGGTGGCAGCTTGGTCAACTTGGGAGTGGTGGTGGAGTTGGGCTTCTCACTAGGATTTAGACCACTCGACTCTCCAATCTTCCCAAAAGCAGAAAGGTCACCACCCGGAGCAAAACCTACACCAGGACCCCCAGCAGCTCGCTTGAATTGGGAAATCATCATCCCGAGCTGCGGCTCACTACAAGAGACCCATGACAAGATGGTCCGAAGGTATATGTTTTCTTCCTCGGTTTGCATCTTGTCATGCTTGACATTTGCAATCTCCATCTCCAGACCCTCGCACAAGGCGCACCTCACGACACAAGTGCTATCCGAGTTGGCCTCTTCAAGAGACACAATCTTGGCATTCTTTCTCTGCCAACTCAGATTGCAAGACAGGACAAGTCTTGCACGCACCCAACAGCTGAGGCCTAGCACGGAGCTCATCCACCTCTTCAACCAACGCAGCATACTTACCTCTCAAAGTGAGAAGGTCAGTCATGTGCGCTGTGCACGACTCACACTCAGCCTCCTCCGACACGACTACGGTGGACAGACTCAACGTGACTTGACCGAGCGAACTCAAGCTCCTTCACCGTGTCCTCCCACTTCTGCCTAAACTCCTTGCGCTCTCTAGCAGCACGCCTGAGCAGTTTGTCTTGGCTAAGGAGGGCAGCAGTAAGCTTCTCAACCTCGGAAGAAAGTTCGTCGTAGGTGAGAGATACCTGGGAGGTGTCGTCGTCGTCGTTCCGAGGCGTGTGCCCCAGCCCGCCTCCGGCCTCATCACCGAGCGCCATGGTGCAGAGGCCGTCGTCGTCGGCGAAGAAGCAGAGGCCGTTCAGCTGGTCCTCGATCCTCTTCTTCTTCTCGGACTCGTCATCGCTCAAAGAAGCGGAGTCGTCATCAGAGCCGTCGACGTCACTGAGCGTGGCGAAGAACGCGCGCTGCTCAGCCTGGGCCTTCTCCAAGTACTTCTTCTTGATGTACTCCTTGTCGAAGCCGCCCCTCTTCTTGTGCCTCGGAGGGACGTACTTCTCCTTGCGCTTACCGGAGTCGTACTTGTGCCCATGATCGCCCTTCCCCAGATGCTTGTTCTTCTTGGGGCAGTTGGCGATGAAGTGGTCGGGGTCGCCGCACTCGTAGCATCCCGTGCGTCCTCCTCCGCGGCGACGGTTCATGCGGTTGTTGTGAAACCGCATGAACCAGTTGGCAAGCAAAGCCAACTCATCATCCCCCTAGCGTCTCAGCTGGTCCTCTATGACAGAAAAAGAGACGAGAGTGCACAGCCAGCAGAGAGGGTTAACGGAAGAACCAGAAACCAAAGCCATCGTCGGGCCGGAAGGGTTCTCATAAGAAGCCCTCGACATGGCGTCGATCTCAACTGGACTTGAGCTTACTGAAGAGCTCGTCGCAGGTGAGGGTCTCATAGTTAGGCGATTCGATGATCGCCTGGACTTTTGAGTCCCACACCGACCGATCAAGAGTGTGCAGAAGCTTCAAAGCACGCTCATGATCGTCAAAAGGCAACTGCTCCCTGTTAGCCCTCATCCTGTTGACAATCACCTGAAAGCGAGCGAATAAACTCTCTATGCTCTCGCCAGGCTGATGTCGGAAGTTCTCATACTCTCTCTTAAACGACTCGTAGAGTCAGGTTTTGACTTGAGAGGTACCCTCATGAAAACGCATGAGGGTGCCAGATCTCCCGAGCCGTAGAGAGGTGAGAAACGCGGTCAAACTCTCCCACGCTCAAACATGAAAAGAGAGCATTACGGGCTCAGCTATTGGCATCGTGCTCATCAATTTGCTGTGTTGAGTGACACGAGCAGCCCAAGACCACGTAATCAGCGTTGTTGCAAATCTCCCAAACAGAAGAGCCCATGATCTGGAGATAGGCCGACATGCGTATCTTCCAATACGCATAGTTCGTCCCATCAAAGAACGGCGGTTTGCCCACGCCGCGATCCATGTCGCCTTCTGTGGATCTGGAACCGGCTAAGGTGGAAGATCCTTAACCCGCTCTGATACCAATTGAAGGACCGAAAGTGTCAAACCAAGGCGACCAGAGGGGGGGGGGTGAATGGGAGCCTCAAAAATTTCTTCACAGAAACTACGGCCTCAGTCCAATAAAATCAACCCCCAAAAGCTTTGTTCTCAGAAGCTATGCCCACGACCCTTGGAAGAGGGTGGATGATCCCTAAGATCACAGCGAGGCACCACTGACCAGAGAATACGAAGAAAACCTACGGAGAACTGAGCCAACGAGGCCTCGGGGCAAAACTCCGATTCGCCTGAGGCTCGAGAAAGGCTTCAGGAGAAAAACACCGACTTGCCCGAGGCTGAGGGAGGTCTCGGAGGAAAACTCCGTCTCGCTCGAGGGTTGAGGCTCGAGAGAGAGGCCTCGAAGCAAAACTCCGACTCGCCCGAGGCTTGAGGCTCGAGAGAGGCCTCAGAGTGAAACTCCGACTCGCCCGAGGCTGAGGGGACCTCGAAAAAGTTCCGATTCGTCCGAGGCTCAAGAGGCCTCGGGAAAAGTTCCGCCTCGCCCGAGGATGGTCTCGGCTTACTCGAGAGTCACCGTACAAAGGTAGCCTCGGCACGTTCCGACACCCGAGCCTGCTGCGAACTGCTCCCGCAGAAGCTTGGATCTGGACGCGTTCTCCCGAAAAGCAAATCCCTCAAAACTCGATCAAGACACAATCCCAAGTTTCCAAACTTGGAGAAGAAGATCACAGGGTAGTTAGGAGACTATCCCCAAGAAGATCATGAGGAGTTAGATGAATTCCTTTGGTCGAAATGACCTCCTCAATGATACGAACAAACTGATTCAAACGGATTTCGCAAAGACACACTGGAGAGAGAGATCGATCGACGAGAAAAATCGAGCAGAGCCAAAACGCGATGAACACAGTGCACTACACTACCAATCGCGAGACTCAGCCGACACAGTGCACAACACGGATCTGCTCTGGAAGGATGAGGATACGGCCTCACTTCCGTGAACCAACAGTACACAGAACAAGTTTTTCTGTGGATCTCAACTAGCTACAGCAGGGAATGGGAGAGCAGGAAGACAGAAAACCCTAGAACAAAAGCAACTAACTGAGATAAGGAAAGGAGGAGGGTGTCTCCCTCTATTTATACTACAACTAGCCTAAGTCTATTTCCTACTCTACCCCTCTCTAAGCTATTTACAGAGCAAGCCAGCTAAACCCTAAGGCTATACTGGACCAACTCAGTGGTAGGTGTATCCGACCGCCACGTCCGCACAATTCGTCCGCATTGCCTCCGCGCAACCTTCCGATTGCCGCCACGTGCCGCCTTTGCTCTGTACCCCCGGTTTTGAGGCCCAAACCGGGAACCAGCCTTCCAGTATCTGAGTTTTGAGGCCCAAACTCAGCAAACCGTCCTCAGCCCGAGTTTTGTGGCCAAACTCGGAAACCCTCAGGCACCCAGGTTTTGAGGCCCAAACCTGGAAACCGTCCACCGGTGGTTTTTTCCTGGCTGAACCACCAAACCGGCGTCGTAGAGGGGATGCACCTCCCGTGCACCCCATCTACCGACACGTGTTCCCAGGTCCTCGACCTGAGCAACACATGACCGCACTTCTTTGCTTGTCGTCGTCACAGGCTGCCAGCCTCCACAGCTGATCCTCAGGTACTCCAGTCCCTCAGTCCAAGCCTCACGTCTGCCCTTCACCGCTCGGTACATTGGCATGGCACGTCCGCCGCACGGCACGCCCATCCTTCACCGCACCCGGTCCGTCAGCACAGCACGTCTCAACTTGACCTTCACCTACCCTCGATCACTGTCTCCGTGCTCGACACCTGCACAACACAAGCCAAAGAACATGCGCATCATACCCGTTGACAATCACTCATCACTCAGAGCCTTCGGTATACACCCATGTATCCGCAATACGTTACAAGGGGTGCATCTGGATCGGGAACAACAAGCCTATGCAGTCTAAGATTCTTGCTGCACTCCATAACAGCGCCATTGGAGGTCACTCTGGGTTTCCTGTCACGTTGTGTCGTGTCAAAAAGCTGTTCGCTTGGCGTGGCATGAAGGAGGACGTCCGCGCTCATGTGGCTGCCTGCACAGTTTGCATCCAGGCCAAGCCTGACAAAGCCCGGTACCCAGGCCTCCTGTCTCCCCTTCCGATCCCTGAGGCTGCATGGCAGGCGGTATCCATGGACTTCATTGAGGGACTTCCAAGCTCGGGGTTCGCAAATTGCATCTTGGTGGTGGTGGATAAGTTCAGTAAGTTTGCTCATTTCATTCCACTTCACCACCCATTCACGGCTGTCAAAGTCGCCCAGACGTTTCTCGATAATGTGTTCCGTCTTCATGGTATGCCTACTCATATTATCTCTGATCGAGACCCGATATTCACAAGCTCCTTCTGGAAGGAACTGTTCAGGTTGGCACAGGTGACTTTATGCATGAGCTCAGCTTACCATCCACAGTCCGACGGACAAACTGAGAGGGTCAACCAATGTCTGGAAACATATTTGCGTTGTTTCGTCCACTCTTGCCCCAAGCAGTGGCTCAAGTGGCTTTCTTTGGCTGAATATTGGTACAATACCAGTCTCCACTCGGCCTTGGGCCACTCCCCGTTCGAGGTACTTTATGGTCGCTCTTCCCGTCATTTTGGTTTAACTAATGAAGATGTATCTCCTGTGCCGGACGTTGCTTCTATGGTGGCTGAGAGTGAAACCATGCCGGGTGCAGTTCGCCAACATCTACTTCGGGCCCAGCAACGTATGAAGCATCAGGCAGACAAAGGCCGTTCGGAGCGCTCCTTCGCGGTGGGCGACTGGGCGTTCCTCCGTCTGCAACCGTACGTCCAATCTTCCCTGGCTCCAAGGGCGCACAAGAAACTGTGCTTCAAGTTCTTCGGCCCCTTCAAGATCGTTGACAAGATCGGCGACGTCGCCTACAAGTTTCAACTTCCGCCCGGCTCGTCTGTGCATCCGGTGTTCCACGTCTCCTTGCTGAAGTCGGCTCCTCCGCAGCCTCCGTCGTCCACAGCAACGCTTCCGGACATCGACAACGGCTTCCAGGTTCCAGAACGCGTACTGCAACGCCGGCTGCACCCTCGAAGCGATGGCACAGTCCCTCAGCTCCTCATCAAATGGTCTGGTCTTGACCAAGATCTCGCCACCTGGGAGGACGCTGACGCCATTCGTCAACAGTTCCCAGCCGCGCCGGCGTGGGGACACGCCAGTTCCCAAGGAGGGGAAGGTGTCAGCACCCCTCACCCAGGTGATGGAGAGCAAGCACTCAGGCCCAGACGCGGAGCCCGGAAGCGGTCAAGAACGTCAAGCTGGCTGGGCCGGAGCGACAATGTGACTTATGTATTGTGGCGGCCCAGGAAGCGAGGGGATAAGAGGGTAGGAAAAACACAAGTGTAATCATTAAAAAGAACAAGTCTGAATAGCTATCCTCGTTGCCAGCCGAGCACGACGCCGGCGGCCGCCTCTTCTCCTCTCAGCTCTCCCTACCGTCTCTTCCCCTTCGCCTCCTTCCTTCTCGGCTCGGTGCCGGAAGGGAGCTGACAGCAATGGAGGAGAACGGCGGCGCTGGCACGACGACGAAGTGGGGTATCTCCAGTCGACCGTCAGCGGGAACGCCGCTGGAGGCCGCGGGGGCCATGAGTATCCGCGCCGTGCTCGACCGCGTCTTCTCCTCGGTGGACGGCTCGGGCCCGCGGCCAGTGCTGACGCTCGGCAGCGGTGACCCCACCGCCTCGCCCTGCTTCAGGCCTCCGCCCGAGGCCGAGGACGCCATAGTGGCGGCGCTCCGGTCTGGGAAGCACAACGGTTACTCACCGACAGTCGGCGTCCTCCCGGCGCGCCGGTGAGATTCCCTGCCCCCTCATCCTCATCTGTGCAGTACGAGTACGCGTGTGTCCAGTGCCTATATACTGAAAGTCTGCGACAGAGTCAACTGCATACATGTTTCTTTTTCTTTTTTACTTTTGAAGCAGCCGCGTAGCCAAACTGTTTTTGTACTTTTGTTCTTAATCATAGCACACATACATGTCTACTACTTTTGTTGCAAATCATGGTACTTTTGGTAAGAGTGCCTACGCAGTATAGATTTCTTATTGAACAAAGCTAGACACCTTCGTGCAATGGCCAAAACAGAAGGCTGCGTTCAGAGTTCCAGGGTTCTCTTCAGGTTACTGTTTTTGAGGAAATATGCAGATACTTTTTTAACGAAATGGTGCCTTTCAATCAATAAGCGGAAAAGATGGAGTATAAGCTCTGGAACAGCAAAGCGCTTGCTGTTCAACCATGATAGGGATTTTTACATATTTAACAGATTCAAGACATAATGGAAACAAACGCGTTACACCAATATGTGACTACATATCTATCACCACTTGAAAAGCGAAATTGCCACAGGGCAGCAGTTTCTCTAACAGTCTTTTCCCCCAGGGAAAGATGCAGAGTTTCTCATGAAATACTTTCTTGCAATTGCTATCCACGTAGCATTGGAATATACTGCTGCATTTGAAATCTTCTGTATGAACACTTGAGTATGCAACTTTTTATGGTCTGTTTGGTTGGTGACCAGAACTTGCCACGCCACGGATTCGTCATGCCGCAGTTTTTCTGATAACTGTTTAGTTCACTACCACAGCTATGACATACCACACCTTCTTAGCACCATGTCTCATATATCATAGACTCATTTTCATGCCAAACTTTACCACAAGTGTGACTTCGATTTTGTTCGCCACACTTTTTGTGGCAGCCACAGTTTGCCGAAGGTCAGGCGTGGCAAATTACGGCACAAACAATAAGTGTGGCCTGATTCCTCTGTTTTTATGATGAAGCCAGATTTTTTCCCCAATATAGGTAAAAAAAATAGTCTTTTGTGTATTAATCTGCATTTTTTAAGCTTTGCTGCCTGTAACATTCAGTTCCTCCTACCTCTGCTCTACAATTTGTCATGGTCTTTTACTTCCCTTAAAGGTTCCATTCTTCAACTTGCATTCCTGACCATATCCCATCTCATGTTCTTTTCCTTCAATTGGCAGTGCTATTGCAGAGTACCTATCTCAGGATCTTTCCTATCAGCTTTCACCAGACAATATTTACCTCACTGCTGGATGCTGCCAAGCTATTGAGGTCATCATCTCTGTCCTTGCTCGGCCTGGCTCCAATGTCTTGCTTCCCAAACCTGGGTTTCCATTGTACGAATCGCGGACCATGTTCAGTAATCTAGAGGCCCGACATTTCAACCTTATTCCTGATCGTGGCTGGGAGGCTGATCTTGAGTCTTTGGAAGCTCTTGCTGATGAGAATACTGTTGCGATGGTCATTATAAATCCTAGTAACCCTTGTGGGTGTGTATACTCATATGATCATTTGGCCAAAGTAAGTTTATATGTTTCTGAGACAAATATTTCCTAGGATGTGTTCCCTGTTTGTTATATTACTCAAATTTCCAGTGATAAAAATGAACAGATTGCAGAGACTGCAAGGAAACTTGGAATAATAATCATAGCTGACGAGGTATATGATCATTTGGTTTTTGGCAATAAGCCTTTTATACCAATGGGTGTCTTTGCGGATATAGTTCCAGTAATCACCTTGGGATCTATATCTAAAAGATGGCTTGTGCCTGGTTGGCGACTTGGTTGGATAGCAACGTGCGACCCGAATTGTGTGTTAAAGGAAGCTCAGGTAAACATTTGATCTGTGTTCTTGTGAATTCATTTGGGCTGTCAATTAAAAAGCAGACACCTGCACTTCGCTCCTGCTCGAGACGTGACTTGCACTTTTGAGCACGGATAGATGGTAGATCCATTCTAAAATAACATGCGAGCCTAGAAAGAACAATTTGATAACTTATAACATCTAGCCAGTTGTCCTGAAAGTTTTCTGATTCAATTTCTACTGGCATATGCTTGACAGATTCAATGTCTCTTTCTGGTTACGTCGATAAAGTTTTCCAAATAAAGAATAGTTGGGTATAAGGTGTTTTCACAGGTGTTGATAAAACTAAAAAGCCAAGAGGATATCTCTCCCGTTGGTTCGGTTTTTAGATGAAACTACGAAGCACTATTGTACCATGAGTTCATGACAGGAATTTGCTGAAGCAGTGCAGTACTGCTGTTGGTGACCTTTTTGAATTTTTTTTTTTATTCTTTGAAAAAAATAATTTTACCAAGTGCCTCCTAGCCCCAGCACTCGGCAAAGTTGTTTTTATTTTTTGAAAAACAATTTCGCTGAGTGCCACCTTTGAACACTCGGCAACTTTTTTTTTCAAAAATAATTTTGCCGAGTGCCCTTAGCCCTAGCACTCGGCGAAGATGTTTTTATTTTTGAAAAATAATTTTGCCGAGTGCCCTTAGCCCTAGCACTCGGCAAAGTTGTTTTTATTTTTTGAAAAATAATTTTGCCGAGTGCCTCCTAGACCTAGCACTCGGCAAAGTTTCTTTTATTTTTTGAAAAATAATTTTGCCGAGTGCCTCCTAGGGCCGGCACTCGGCAAAGTAATTTTTGCCGAGTGTTCCCATATGGCACTCGGCAAAATATATATATATTTTTTATTTTGGACCCAAATTTTTTTATGTAACCTTGTGACAATATTTGAAGCTCTAATATAAAATTTTGACTTTTTTTGAATCCTGGGACTTTATCGATAGTGATGTAATAAGATCTCTAGTCTCCACAGATTATGGCACATGATATTCAAATGGTTTCCTTTTTATTGACAAGCCACTAAAATATATGATAAAACCAAAGTGATATTTGTGTCCTTAATTACTTGATCAGCCAATAGATGATGCGATAAATTTGAAGGGATGAAACGAACAAAAAACTCTGAGGTTCACTGGTGGAATTAAACTTTTGGAAGGCAGAAATAATCTTTCTGCAATACCTTTATCAACAGTAACATACGAGCTAGTAATGAAATTAGAAAATAAATATTAGTTTAACATATCTGACATATTTAATTGGTGAAGAAATTCTTGATACTGTTCAATTGTCTAAAAATATGAAACATTGTTCTGGATAGAATTATGAAAACTATCAAAGCTTTGAAACCATACAAAACTATGATGTTAATGTTGCCACCTAGAAGAACTTGGACCAAATAATCACGTATTCTTTATATTTGTAGTTTATTTTCCCTATTCACTAAATGTTAATTCAACTGTGGGAACTTGGAGAATTGCCAATGGTTAATTATGTAGCTGTGAAAAATATGAATTTCAATAATACTATAATATACTGGATATTTTGTTAGCCATTTCATTCATACCAAATCTTATTAATGAAGCCTGTATTTTTTGAGGCTCCTATATTTTAGTTGACTGGTTATTCATTTTGTACCATTCCATTTCTTTACAGGTTGACAAATTAATTGAAAAATATTTGAATATCACAAATGATCCTGCAACATTTATCCAGGTATATTTGTATACATCTTTTGTTGAACAATATTTTTAGAAGAGCTTGTGTTTCAGCTGATGTCAAACTTATGGCTAATTATGTCTTACAGGGTGCAGTCCCTCAAATAATAGCAACACAAAGGAAGATTACTTCAACAAAATACTTAATCTTCTGAGGAACTCTGCAGATTTATGTTATAATAAAATAAAAGAGACTAGGGGCATCACATGTCCTCACAAGCCAGAGGGATCAATGTTTGTTATGGTAAACAGATTCAGTAAAAGAAATGCTTTAGATATAATGCTCTCCTTGTATCGATCATAATAGCTTATGATCCTTGTTTTGCAGGTAAAACTGGATCTCTCTTGGTTGGATGGCATCCAGGACGATTTGGACTTCTGCTGCAGGTTGGCAAAGAGGACTCTGTAATAGTGTTACTAGGTATATTGGACTTCCGATCCATAAATGTGCTAATTTTAGTTGCTTCATGTTTCTGTTCTACCTAGTTAATACAACTGTTCTGGTATCGTCTGCCTAAGGTCCCGCACTGAGGTACATGAGTAAATTTGTAGGAACTGCGCTAGGAATGAAGGACTGGATTCATATCAATTTCGCTACAGATGTACCTACTCTTGAGAATGCCCTTGAACGGATCAAGTCCTTCTGCGAGAGGCATGCTAAACTAGAAGCATAAACACAGAAATGGTCAAGCTATTACATTTGGTTGTGCTGAATCTCTCCTGTCTCAGCTATTGCACCGGTCTGGTGAATGAGCAACCAAGCGTTGCATCACCAGAATGTTGTTAACGAACGATGGTCTCTTGCTGTCAATAATGTGACAAAATTAATTGATTTGCCTTACTTTTAAGATAATTCATGCAGGGAGTACCTCATGTGCAGAAAATACAGAAGTTTGCCAAAAGTTTCTCTGTTTCAGTTGATTTGATTATTTTACTCATTTACTCTGTGGTGACTGATGACAGGCATTTCTGAATTCTGAATGTCTGATAGTTACTATAAATTACATGTTTATTTGCCAGTGCAGTTTGATCATGTTCCATATGCTTATGCTACAATACTATCAAATGACTAAATAGTTCACATACAATCTGATCATAGGAATACACTTCTAAGTTTACTTGACAAACAACAGGAATACTGGAAGCAAAGAGAAAATATTAAATGGGTTACCTTAGGTGATGCAGGGACCATTTCTTTCATGCAAGTGCAACAATAAGATACAAGAATAAATTGATATCAGAACTGACCAACTCTGATGAACTCTTTTTCTCAAGGCATCAAGATAAGGAAGAAATGCTATGGACAGAATTCAAACAAAGACTGGGTATCAATGAATTCAAGGGATTCACTATCAGACCATCTGTGTTAATCAACCGAAGCCCACAACTGGATTTCCTTGAACTACGTTTTACCGAGAGTGAGATTGACAAAGTAGTTTGTTCCCTGCCAAATTATAAGTCAATAGGGCCTGATGGATTCAATAATTAATTCATCAAAGCATCATGGTCAATAATCAAGCATGACTTCTACAATCTTCTCAGGGATTTCTTTGATAACTCTGTAAACCTTAGAAGCATCAACTCTTGTTATGTCTCCTTGATCCCAAAGACAGATGATGCAAAATATGTAGGAGATTTTAGGCCTATCTCTCCGCTGAACACTTCAGCTAAAATGATCACAAAGATACTTGCAAACAGGTTACAATCAGTAATCATACCTCTCATTCGTCAAAAACAATATGGGTTCATCAAGACAAGAACAATCCAGGATTGCTTGGCCTAGGCATTTGAATACCTACACATCTGCCACCACTCCAAGAAGGAAATTGTGATCCTCAAGTTTGATTTTGAAAAAGCCTTTGATAAAATAGAACACCAACCAATTATTGAAATTCTGAAAGCACATGGATTTGGGCAGAAATGGATATCTTGGATCCAAAACATCCTTTCCTCGGGGACATCTCAATTTCTGCTCAATGGAGTACCTGGGAAGACCATTCATTGTAGAAGAGGTGTGAGGCAAGGTGACCCCTTGTCCCCACTTTTATTTGTCCTCGTTGCTGACTACCTTCAGTCCCTTCTGAACGGAGCTAAGAATATGAACCTGCTGAAGCTCCCAATTCCACTTCAGACCACCAATGATTTTCCTGTCATTCAATATGTTAATGACACACTGGTCATTCTTGAAGGAGACCCCAACCAACTTTTCTTCCTGAAAACTTTGCTTCAGAACTTCTCTGAGTCAACAGGTCTAAGAATAAATTACAACAAGTCAATGATGCTGCCAGTCAACATCAGTAATGAACGGTTGGAGCACCGGGCTAGAACCTTCGGTTGTTCAAAAAGAAGCTTCTCATTCACCTACTTAGGACTACCACTGGGGTTAACCAAGCTAAAAATCAACGACTT
Organism: Coix lacryma-jobi var. lacryma-jobi; assembly: GCA_009763385.1. NCBI lineage: Eukaryota > Viridiplantae > Streptophyta > Magnoliopsida > Poales > Poaceae > Coix > Coix lacryma-jobi. Next base: position 15,764,495 of record CM019824.1, read on the forward strand.
CCTGCCACTGGTAACCAAATGTGAAAGAAGATTGGGAGGAATTTCCTCAATGTTAAACACAACAGGCATATTACAAATCACCAATGCAGTCCTCAGCTCACTACCAACTTACTATATGTGCTCCCTTGAACTTCCAAAAACTGTTATCAAGCAAATTGACAAGTACGAAAAACATTGCCTATGGAGAGGAACATATATTAATGGAAGAGCACAACCAAAGGCCGCATGGGAAATGGTCTCCAAGCCGAAAGAGATGGAGGGCTTGGCATAATTAACATTGAAACTCAGAACAAGGCCCTTCTCATGAAAAACTTAGACAAGTTTTATAACCATAAGAATATCCCATGGGTCAATTTGATATGGGAAAAAGCATTACAAAAATGGTGGACTACCTGGACAGACAAAAAAGGGTCTTTCTGGTGGAGGAATGTAATGAAACTGATCCCAAAATTCAAGGAGATGGCAACCATAGAACTACAAAATGGGCACTCTTGCATGTTTTGGAAAGATAATTGGCTAAGTAGAAGATTAGAGGAAGAGTTCCCTGAGAGTTACTCATTTGCCAAGAAAAAGACAATCACACTAAACAAAGCTTTCAGCTTACGATCAGTCTTGGACATGTTCAACCTCCCTCTCTCTCTGAAGTAGCATTCAACCAAGTTCAAAAATTGGCCAAAACATGGATGGAATAAGCATGACAGAGGAAGAAGACAAATGGTCTTGTAATGGTGCAAGATTTTTTTTTTCAGTCTCCAAAGCATATAGGGGTCTAATGGGAAATCAATAGACTGATCCAAGTTATAAATGGATTTGGAAAAATTATTGTCAGCCGAAACACAAAGTATTTATATGGCTATTACTCAAAGACAGGCTATCAACGAGAAACATTTTGAGAAGGAAAGCTATGACTCTTGAATCTTACAACTATGAAATCTGCAATGATCAAGTAGAGGAAACGTCTGAGCATCTGTTCTTTCAATGCCCTTTTGCCAAAGACTGCTGGAGTATGATAAATTTGGAAACTTTTCAAGACAAAGGAACAACAAACAACCTGGAAGCCATGAAAATTCAACTTCATTCTCAATTCTTCATGGAGGCTTTCATCATAATGTGCTGGATTATATGGGGAGCAAGAATTGAGTTAATATTCAGAGCAAATTAGATAAATTTGAATGAATGTCGAGCCTCCTTTATCAGGGAGATGAAGCTAGTGGGATTAAGAGTTAAAAGGAGCCTAAATTTAGCCTTTGATCAATGGATAAGCACCTTGACAATGAACTGAAACCCCTGGTTCTGTCTCATCTTTTTTTGTCTCTTTCTTTGTTTCTTGATTCTCCCTACGCGGAGCTAGCTAGCTTTCTTTCTTGGTCTTAGTTTTCTCTTTTCTTCTCTTTTCTGTTGTTTTTGTCCTCTTGTACTGATCTTTTATTGTTTAATAAAGTTCTGTAAGAGCCTAGGCTCTTCCAGTTTCTTTTAAAAAAACCCACAATATGCAAATAGAACTTCTCGACGTGTGGGGGTGGACTGCATGGGACCTTTTCCTAAGTCTCATTGGTATGAATACATCTTGGGGGAAGTGGATTTTGTGTCCAAATGGGTAAAAGCACTACCTTGTCGTTCTGCAGATGCTACAAGTCCCAAGAAGATGTTCTTAGATACATTCTTCCCAAGTGAAAGGACTGTGACGCCTAAGAGGGGGTGAGTTAGGCAACTAAAAACTTTACTCTAACTATGGCCTCTAATTACCACCTAGTCAAAACCTATGCAAGAAAGTAAACTATCTAATTGTGCAACTATGGTTTTGCTAGGTGTGTTACTATCTCTACCGCAAAAGAATTATGCGACCTAGTTTCCAATCCTATCAACTAGCCTATTAACTAAGCTAGGAAAGGTAAAGCACATAATTAAGGTAGCAAGATAAATGCGGAAGCTAAAGAGCAAGGTAGAGATGCAAACTCCCGTCGACGACTCCGGTATTTTTACCGAGGTATCGAGAAGCACACAAGCTTCCCCCTAGTCCTCGTTGGAGCCCCTCGCAAGGAATCCCTCGCAAGGGCCAAGCTCCCGGTCGGGTAACTCCGTGGATAGCTTCGGTCCTTCCCCATGTGCAAGTGGATCTCCGGTTAAGCCACTCGTGGCAAAGCCTCTCCTGGATGCTCCCCGCCGTCTCCACTATCAAGCTTCCGGCCGAACCACCGCGGGCCTTGTTCCCTTCGGTACACGGTGGCGGCCACACCACAAACGCGATTGGTGTGGTCTCGCAAGACTACAAGCCCCTCCGATGTACAACAATGGTGCACGCAAGCACCGAGTAGCAAGAGGTATGCAAACCTCACTAAACACTAGGCCTAAACCTAGAGCAAGCGCATGAGCGGTGGTCTGACTAGCCTAAGCACTTCACAAAGCACCTACACTAATCACCATGTGAATCACTAAGCACTATGCATATGGATACACTAATATGGTGTAGCAACACCCTTGGTATGTTTCCTCACTCCTCCACACCACTTTTGGCCGGTTAGAGGTGGTATATATAGCCCCCCAATCAAATAGAGCCATTGGAGGGCTGAAAACAGCTTTGTGTAGAGCATCGGACCGTCCTATGGTCGGCATCGGACCGTCCTATGCCCATATGTTGAATAGCCATTGGAAAACTAGCCGTTAGACCTGTTTTTCGGGGGCATCAGACTCTATAGAGAGGCATCGGACTCTGGCATCGGACTCTACCATAACACTGTTTATTCTGGGCTGATTTTAGTGAGCATCGGACTCTGCATCAGACTCTGGCATCGGACCGTCCTATGCATCGGACTCGCGTCCTATGCCCCTCAGATTTTCGTATTTTGGGCATAACTCTTAGCTCCGAACTCCGATTTTGATGATCTTGGACTTTTCGGAAAGATAATGAAATGATCTACAGCTTTATGCTAATGCCATGTCAGTTTGAGCAAATCCAAAATCATGAGACAGTTCCAATTCAATCAGCTCTTGTCTCGGCTTGAGTGGCTCAACTTTGTTTGCGTTCGGGCCTCTGTTTCTTGTGTCTTGGACTTTGCTTGATCTTTGTAATCCTTCAATACATCTTGTAGGGCCTTGCTTGATGTGTTGATCATTTGATCACCATATTGCCTTCGTCGAAGTCACATGTGCATCCTATTGGACTACAAAACAAACACTTGCAAACACATTAGTCCTAATTTGGTTATGTTGATCATCAAACACCAAAATCCAAAGTTAAACGGGTCGAGGTCCATTTTCCTTACACCAAGATTTGGAACTAGAATGGTGATAGGTGATGGTGGCTCTCCATTGACAAAGGCTTCCATCGCTTTTTGAGGGAACAAGGCATAAGACTCATGATCTAATAAACTAGATGTATACCCCTCGTTTTGCTATGGAAACTACTAATTTGGAACAAAATGAAACCTCCTCGTTGTCATGGAAATTGCTGATAATTTAAAATAAAATTAGTTATACAAAGTGATACACATTATAAGTTAATGTCAGTAGATGATGTGACACACTGATGTGGACAACTAAATACATGTTAGTGGATGATGTGTCTTGCTAAATGTAGATCATAATTGTAAATGCTAGTTGATCATAAATGCATTTGATAGTAGACTAATGAGAGGTGAATAGCTTGCATGTTGAGAGAAATAGCTACTGGAGTTTAGCTTTATAGTGTTTATAGATAAGAGATATGACTATTACCAATAAAACACTAGGAATAGAAGCAAATAAAATAAAAACAAGTTCAAATAGAGCACTAACAAGTATATTAATATTTTATTAAAAATAAATATTTGGTTCATGGTTATATTTTTTTTAGAAAATAAACTAGTTTGTTATTATTTTTAGAAAAAATGAAACCATTTCAAAACTAGCTAGAGGGCCAAACTTTTTTGATATTGGTAGTTTGATTGTCATAATGTTTCGGTTTTAGAGTTGCGGAGAATAGTTAAATGACAAAAAATGAACTTCTCCTTTTCTATTTTAGACTAAAAATATCACAAAATGTTAGACCTCTTTATTTTAGATTATAAACTGTATGTACTCCCTCCGTATCGGAAATAGATATCGTTTTAGATAAGGTTTGAGTCAAACATTAAGAATATAAATCATGAATACCTTTTAAATTATTGAGTTTAGAGATGTAAAAATCATATAAATAAATTTGTCTTGAAAAATAGTTTCATCAAAATATACATACACCACTTTACAATAAATATTTTTTAAAAAATAAGTGGTCAAAGTTGTACTTTGGAGACCGTGTAGCTGTTCTAAACGACATCTAAAAGCGATAGAGAGGGAGTATATCCGACGTGGTCCACGTGGAACTGAGCTATGAGCTGTGTCATCACCTCCAACGCTCCTAGAAATCGTGGATTCACATCAAACACAAATACCCAACTATATATGTTGACTACACATTTCAATGTAAAAATTTGACTAATGCCTTTTCCAGAATTAACTACTGGTCCCTTTCTATCTCAACTGTGACGTATAACTACTGGTGTGTCGTCTCATCATCTTCATCTATAGGTACTATGTATGCTCTTCAGCTTTGATCAACTGTCTCTGTCTAAATTAGCGGTACACTATTGTCTTCAGCCTTGACAAGACTCAAGAGTATACAATGCAGAACAATGTTGTGGCATTCCTTCGTGTATTGATTATCTTACTATTCTCAGAGCATGTACAAGAATATTTCTAAAACTCACTTTTTAAATTATTATATTTGAAGAATCTTTTAAATAAAAATATTTTCTAAATCCTTTTACCCCCTAACAGCTTTTATATATTTTGTGGGAACTCTAGAAAGCCAGACTCGCTCTTCATTTTTAGCTAACGAGAAATCAAAAATAAAAGATGACAATTTGAATTTAGAGATCCAATTAAACAGATTGTTGAAAAGTATTTTTCTCATTAAAATCTATATTATTCTTATTAATTAGAAATAATATAAAGATGCTCTCAGTTTGTTTCCTAATTTAGGTTGTACTTCCATCCCAAAAGAATACATTCTGATATGTAGAGATTAAGAGTGTTTTTAAAATTATTGTAACTTGATATAACGATCTTAAAAAACAATCAAAACCTTCTTTATTTAAAAATATATTAGAATAAAGATACAAATTACACATTGCGTATTATATTTTCTCTACTTTAATACAAGTAAGACCAAGCACCAACACAGACACTCATCTACACGAGCGTGCAAGTATCTTCGAAGAAATAAAATGGATCGACAAATCTCGAGATTGACGCCTCGCTATCGATCGGCGCGCACGTGCTCACGGAAAGAATAGCAATAGTTTTGGCCCAGTGACATTCTAGAAACTGAGTTTACTGGGTATGCCATTCGGATGGTTTGGACGACGTGCAGTAATTCCACCCAACCATACACAAGGTGTTTGCATTTCGTGCTCCAGGCGACCTGATTATGACGACCTGATCAACTCTTTATGCCTATATTAGTGCTACTAATTAACTTACTATTACTATGCTCTTCAGCCTTAACAGGAGCAAACATATATTATCGGAATTACTATCTTGTACTCGTGTGTTTTTTCTTGTCTTGGCACACGATTTTTCTGTTCGTTGGATCTGCATCATGTGTCTCCTTGCCACCGCCGCTTCTATCTCTCTGGTTTGGATGGCCCACCTGGCTGTTGTTTCGGATAGGGGCAGTCACACACGGTCAGTTTCTGAGCGCTTCATTTCCTATCGTCTTCTTCACCGCGGCGACGCACGCCTGGTGATTCCATCGGCGCTACGGCGATTTCCTCCAGCGAACTCGTGCTTCCCGGGCGCGGGGTGATAGTGCGAGCGGTGTTGACACTGTTGTCGCTGCTACGCCTGGAGCTAGCACGGCGACTTCACCCAGGTCGCGGCGACACGACGATTTTTCCAACGATTTGCCGCATCCTCGCGTGGCGCAGCGATTCTACCGGCGAAATCCCCATCTCAGGTGACGATCTATGTTCTGTGGGTGCCGCATCTCCTTGCCCTTTGGTTATTGTTGCTGCATCACTTGTTGCTTCTGTACTCGATCCCATTTCCTGATTGAGTGTTGATTTCTTCTTCGATTGGTTGAAGTCATAGTTTTAGGAGGGCACGGGGATGAGGCCTTTTGCCAGTTTAAGGTTGGGATCCCTGTAGGTTTTGTGGTGTTCTGATCATGGAGGTCGTACTGTGCTTGTTCTTCCTTCTCCCCAGTTAGGGTTTGTTCTATAGATCTAGTTCCTATTATTTTTGTATGCTGTTGTTCTATCACTCTCTGTCAAAGAAAGCAAATAAAGGGTTTCGATGTGAGTGTAGCCATGTTGTTCAGGATCTAGCTCCTCCATGATCAGAGAGGCATAGGTTGCAACACGTTTCTTCAGTCTAGCGGACTTGTTTGCTGAATGCTGAGAAACTTAGCACAATGATTTGTCTTTTGTTCTGTTGTCTGAAACTGTGTCAACAAAAGGAGTTCATGCATTATTGGTCCCTTTCTCAGCAACTCATGCATCCATTTTGCGTGTAGCTTTCTGAATCACCGGTGCTTGACGATAATTTATTTTAAAATATAATCATCCTTAGCTTTATGAGACATCCAAAGTTCACCCAGGATATGGGAGTACGTTTCAGCTTTACCCTCTTAAAGTGTAGAACTCTATTGTGCATGTGACTATCTGAGTAGCTCACTTTTTTCTATTAATTAAAATGTTGAGGAACATCTGATTACTTTCCTGTTTGCTTAAATTTTGCCTCATGGTCTGTCTGCCTGTTTGTTTGCTTGTTAGCTGTGAGATATGAAAATCTACCTGACAGTACAGATTTCTCAGACTTTATCAGGCTAATATATTTCACACTCTCTCATCTGGAAATTCTTGAGTTTTCCTTTGGATGGCATCCGTTCTCAAGCTATAAACTGTATTGGTAATGTGCAGCTTGAGGAGGTAAAGTATGAGGAGGTCCAGACAAAGTATGAGATGAATGATGCAAAGGTGAGTGTATACTACTTTCATGCTTATTTATTTATTTTTATTTATTTTATTGGTTACAAAATATTGTTCTTCTTGTGTAGCTATGGTTTCCATGTGATCGTTACTTACTTAGACTTCTGGTATTTCTGTGGGTGCTAGCATGGGTGGATATTCAAGGTAAGATAAAAACTGGTCTGTATTGTTTGCTTTGTTTAAGTTAGTTCAGTATATTATAGTGGTTTGACGACTAAAAAAGAACACTGATACGACTTATCATCCATTGTGTGCGATCAACAAGGGCCAAGCTAGTGGTCGGGCCGCTACTCTCCATGGTGAAGAATAAGGCATGCACTTATTATCTGATATTGATGAAAAAGATAAAAATTAACACCAAGTTACATGATTGCAATTAGCAATAATGTAAATTGCAAATACTAGGCACTGCAGTTGTAGTTCTGAATATATGCAATATGCTCACATTGAACCATTTGCCTCCTCGTTTTGTCTTTTCTCTCCTAGCTTATCTAAGTGGCTACTACTAAGATTGGATAAATACATAAACATGAATAAAAGACATTTGTGTGCATGTTTCATGAAATTGAAATTTGAATACACAGGCCGCCGCTTGCAGTGATCGTTTTTGTGATAAAAAACTATTAGATAACTTAATTATAATTTGTGCCATCATAATGCCTATTTTTGTCTTTGTCCTTTCATAGAAAAAAATTATTTCTTGTGATTTGTGTTAACATAGATTCTTCTTTGTGTTATTATGATTTATGTTAGCCCACATCAAAATTTTGTCCTTGTATTTTCATAGAAGAAGAAATTGTTTATTGTGATTTATGTTAACACAGACCTCACAAACTCAACTCCTCCTCCATTCAAATATTCCATCTCCTGTGAGGGTAAGGCCACTACCGACCTAGACCTAGATCGTTGACAACTTCTTATTTACATAAGGTCTGATTGGTTCATGTACATGTATGGGCCAGGTTGGGCATTAGAGCTAGGCTGAACGCAAACATATTGGGTGTGTGTAGGTAGCGTTGTTTTGTTTGCATGCGTCCGCAGGCCAGACTTTACTCAGTCGCTGATTGATTGTTTGTGTCAAACGACTCGCGAAGAAGGAAATAGGCGTTCAACATTTGCACACTGCATCTCCCAAGCTATGTCGCCTAGGCTGCTTTTGCATAGCTCATGCTTCTTTTGATTTCCATTTCCACTGAGCCACGTCAGGAGGCTACTTTTGCATGAGCTAGGCCAGGCTGCACTTTTTCTGAACAACCAGAGAAGCATATTTGGTACCTCTCGGGTCTAGTTGGGGTATATCTCCCACCAATCATGCCCATAATTTACTTTTTCTTCACGACCCACCGACCTAGACACTTTCTCTGTTTCCCCTTTGTCTCCTTGGCCTAGGAGCAGCTAGCCAGATGATAGCCAGGGCTATATCCTCTATTATTTACCTAATTTGTAATTTTCAACGATGTAAATTGCAGCTTTTGGACATTGCAATTGTAGTTCTGAGCATATGCAATTATAGTTTTGGGCATAATTTAAGTTGTAATATCCTATTCATTACAAAAATTAAATAAATTAATTGGCCACTTAAATTTACTGCAAGGTCTCTTCTGATCGGTAAATTTTGCTTCTATCTGTTTTAATTGGCAACTCAAATAAAGTAATTGTTGCATATCTTTGATCACCGTGTTGTCAGTGTGTTGTTGATGTTTTCTTCTTTCTTTCTAGCTTCACTAGGTGATATTTTGGAAATATTGCCTTTTGTTTAATTAGAAGATATTTTGTTAATGTGCTACTTGGTTATTGTTTGTCTGAACCTTAATTATATGTTATTGTAATATTTGAATAACTAATTTATTTGTGAATGTTTGTAATATATATTGGTGATCTATGTAATTTACTTAAACAAACTTCTTTTCCCATATTTGATTTGTGTTTGTGACATTCTGGTGGAAAAATATTATTACTTCTCCTTCTCTAGAAAGAAATTATATTATATTATCTGTGTTAGTCGGACCTCATTTTTGTGGTTATGTCATTCTGGTTGAAAAAATTGTTAATTATCCTTCTCTAGAAAGAAATTGTATTCTATTATTTGTGTTAGCCAGATCTCATATTTATGATTGTGTCGTTCTGGTGGAAAAATATTGTTAATTGTTCTTCTTTAGAAATAAATTGTATTGTGTTGTCTGTGGTTGTGTTAGATGAAGGATGATGTTCTGTACAAGAAGAGTTGGGGATTGTCTCTTATCTCTTGTAATCGGTCTGTGGGATCACTTGCAGGTAGGATTTGCATTGGATTTAGGGGGTTTTCGATTGTGGTTGTGGATTTGGTTGTAGCAGGGGGCGGTTGCTAGGGGTTCATGATGCATTGACTCTGTTCATAGGTTGGTAGATGTTTGTCTGCAGCCATGGTTTCTTCCTTGGGCGGTAGGCACCACGAGTGTGTGGGCCAAGTGGTCGGGGCGAGGCTTGTAGGTGGGGCGTGTTTGTCATGAGCAAATGGCATGGGGGTGCTAGGTTGATCCTTGTAAAACATCTGTAGTGGGTGCATTAAACATTGTTGTTTGCTCAGTTGCCCCTGACGATTCAATATATGTCTTGTTGTTTAATGATTTAATATACTCTTATACACAGCTAAACTAAAAATGATAGGTAGAAATGATGCTTGAGAGAATTATCAGTCTACATGCTTGATATTTACTTGTACCTCCTCAAATTTAGGTATTCCACTTTACTGATGTGAGGAGTTAAAAAGGGGAGAGGATTTTATACTACATAAACTTGTAGTCTCTGAGTAGATTACTTTGTTGTTAGTATTAAATTATAAGATCTCTAGCCTTTACATACAAATTAACTAAAATCTAAAACTATATGCTCTACCCTGTTAGTACTACTTGTTGATTTAATTTCCTCCCAACCATTGTTCAATTATTATCGTAGCATGCATATAAGCGGCACTCACTTGTCTTGATTGCTTTGAGTGTCACTCTGTTGTCTAATAGTAGGATGTGCTTGTGGTAGCTCACACATGTTGATATAGACATGATCATGCAAGAATGGTTGCACTTGTTGTTGTGTTTAGTGGTACTGTCCGCAGATTCTACATTCATGAGCTCCACCATACTGCATATGTATTTATATACATACAAAATATAATTGCATTTAGAACACATACTATTTGCAGTATTCGATATATGCAATTTTTATATATGTGTTTTGTAATTTTTGTAGTTTTTAATATTTGGACAGTGCGAGATATATTTATGTTTTGCATTAAAAATACATGAAATAGTTGGGTGCTCTGATTTCCAAAGCTAGTAGCATCTAAAATAGTTGTGTAGGGCTTTTTTCTAGCCTTTAGATCACATTACAACCCCACAAGTGTTGGACTTGCTCTTTGTGAGCAACAAGGGCCACACCCTGCCGTTGCAATAAGCACAACCAGCAGGCCATTTTGTCATCCTAAATGTGTTTATATCTCTCAAGATTAGAAATTTCTTTGATCTATGTTCACCTATTCTTTCATCTGAGCTGCTAATTTGTTCTTTGCTGCTTCTTCAGAGAAATTAGTTTAGCAGAAAATTGGATATTTGTGCTAACAGGACCCTTATTTTTTTGTCCTTGTCCTTTCATATAAAAAAATTATTCGTTGTTATTTTTGCTGAAACACACCATACTCTGTTCATTGTTATTTGTGTTAACAAGCCCCATAGTTTTTCACCGTGTCCTTTCATAGAAAAAAATATTTCTTGTTATTTATTGTAACACAAACCTTCATTTGTCTTGTTATTTTATCTATGTTTTTTATAGTAGTAACAATGTGTCACAAGTTTTGCTCCATCTGTGTGGTTGTATATATAGATTGTGCATGATCTATAGGGAAATTGAATTGGAGAATTATGCATATCACTAATTGTCCTCGTTTAATCTGATTGATCTGTAATCTGGTTAAATGCATCTAGGGCTGTGCAGGAGGAAGTGCGGCCTGTACGTTCGAACAGGTCTCCCAATTCCTACAGGCCAAATCAAACTATCTCACGGTTTTCTTGTTTCTGCGTCTCGCGTCCCCCGTCAATCTTCATCTTCGGACTTCAGGATCAAGCAAGTAGTCAACGCCGCCGCCAATGGCCAAGTCACCAAATTGATATCTAATTTTATATTTCGTTAATCTGTGCATACTGATGTCAGCGGTCCACACTAGGAGACTGCAGAGCGGATCGGAGAGGCTAGGAAATAGCAGTTCGCAGGGTGCATAATTTCTGTCTTTGTGTTCCTAAAGTTTGAAGATCAAGAACGACTCTGAAGGTAATTATCTTATCTAATTGACTAATTATCTTGTATTTATCAATGGAAATAGTTTTTTCTTATTAATTGTTATATGTCTGTGCAGAATTTCTGTCTTACTAATTATCTCCTCAAATTCGTGTGTTTTTTAGGCACAAAACACCCATGCGATCGATAATATCCGTGTGTTTTTAGGGCCAGTAACACATGGGTGTTTTGTGCCTAAAAAACACACGAATTTGAGGAGACAAAAAATCTGTGTGTTTTTTTGCCACTTGACACCCAAATCTGGGTAGACTTGGAAACACCACAGAAAAGAAAAATCCATGTGTTTTTTCTTAACTAGCACACAAATTTTGTACAGGAACAAAAACGTGTGATTTACAAATCAACAGCACACAAATTTTGTCTCTATTTGAATTGCACTCTGTTTCAATTGCAATGTGAATTGATAACTGATCTACAAGATTGATAGTTGAGTTAGTACAAGTACCATCATCATATATTGTCACGTAACTCTGAACCATCATCGTATATATCCAACCTGACAATACCAAATTGCAGGCAAGTAGGCATCACCGAGCACTGGGCACACTACACAACACAATAATTCTGCACCAACATATAACAATTAATAAGAAAAAACTATTTCCATTGATAAATACAAGATAATTAGTCAATTAGATAAGATAATTACCTTCAGAGTCGTTCTTGATCTTCAAACTTTAGGAACACAAAGACAGAAATTATGCACCCTGCGAACTGCTATTTCCTAGCCTCTCCGATCCGCTCTGCAGTCTCCTAGTGTGGACCGCTGACATCAGTATGCACAGATTAACGAAATATAAAATTAGATATCAATTTGGTGACTTGGCCATTGGCGGCGGCGTTGACTACTTGCTTGATCCTGAAGTCCGAAGATGAAGATTGACGGGGGACGCGAGACGCAGAAACAAGAAAACCGTGAGATAGTTTGATTTGGCCTGTAGGAATTGGGAGACCTGTTCGAACGTACAGGCCGCACTTCCTCCTGCACAGCCCTAGATGCATTTAACCAGATTACAGATCAATCAGATTAAACGAGGACAATTAGTGATATGCATAATTCTCCAATTCAATTTCCCTATAGATCATGCACAATCTATATATACAACCACACAGATGGAGCAAAACTTGTGACACATTGTTACTACTATAAAAAACATAGATAAAATAACAAGACAAATGAAGGTTTGTGTTACAATAAATAACAAGAAATATTTTTTTCTATGAAAGGACACGGTGAAAAACTATGGGGCTTGTTAACACAAATAACAATGAACAGAGTATGGTGTGTTTCAGCAAAAATAACAACGAATAATTTTTTTATATGAAAGGACAAGGACAAAAAAATAAGGGTCCTGTTAGCACAAATATCCAATTTTCTGCTAAACTAATTTCTCTGAAGAAGCAGCAAAGAACAAATTAGCAGCTCAGATGAAAGAATAGGTGAACATAGATCAAAGAAATTTCTAATCTTGAGAGATATAAACACATTTAGGATGACAAAATGGCCTGCTGGTTGTGCTTATTGCAACGGCAGGGTGTGGCCCTTGTTGCTCACAAAGAGCAAGTCCAACACTTGTGGGGTTGTAATGTGATCTAAAGGCTAGAAAAAAGCCCTACACAACTATTTTAGATGCTACTAGCTTTGGAAATCAGAGCACCCAACTATTTCATGTATTTTTAATGCAAAACATAAATATATCTCGCACTGTCCAAATATTAAAAACTACAAAAATTACAAAACACATATATAAAAATTGCATATATCGAATACTGCAAATAGTATGTGTTCTAAATGCAATTATATTTTGTATGTATATAAATACATATGCAGTATGGTGGAGCTCATGAATGTAGAATCTGCGGACAGTACCACTAAACACAACAACAAGTGCAACCATTCTTGCATGATCATGTCTATATCAACATGTGTCACACCCGGTTTTAAGAACAAAACCAGGTATACACCATATGTGAGCCCAGGAAGTCAAATCTCACATATAGCAACAAATAAAGGGTAATATCGAAAGACAATGCTCTTATATAACGTATATAAAACAAAAGAACATAACCTTAAAGAGCAGACAGCGGAAAGACACTCCGATCTTTAGATGGAGACACCACTTCACAGGGAACAATTGACTGGTTGACCACAAGCCTAAGCTTCTCCAAAGCTTAACTCTCTGAGGTGTGGGGAAAAGCGAGAGTGAGTCCATGTCGAACTCCACAAGTATAACAACAAGTGATATAGATCCCAAGTTTCATGATCAATGTAACATAAATAATGAATAGCATAAAACGGTAAATAATGAACATGTTAACCAACAAAAGTCATAATCTTTACGTCTTCAAGGCTGCTCGTGTCCTTGAGCAAGGCTGATATATCAGTTTAATAAACTTTGCGCAAAGGTGTACACTTTCACTGCGAGACGTGAATTGCCCTTTCGCCTGAGGTGATCAGCCTCTTAACTCACTTCCAAGGAAAGTCGGCAGGGTTCACGATGAAGCCTTTCAAAGGTTCATCTAACAAGTTAGGGCCGCTAGGTTTCATTAGTCAGTCTGTGTGATACAACCAGTCCCAGGGATCCACAGTCTGCTGTCCCCCATTTGCGCCACAAGGGTAACATCTAACAAGCTAGAAAAGGTCCTTATACTGAGCTAAATCCAGAGCCATATAACCCCCAACAGTTGTACTGTAAATCCCGAAGGTGCTCGTACAGATAATTTCTTAAGTTGCTAATAAGTCATTTTTATCATTCGATGCATACATTAATTAAGTAACATGATCGTGATTGCGAAAAGAACACTCGATTGCTATACTTGCCTTAAACTCAAGATCCTTCTTCTGTTGACTTATATACTTCCAAAGGTTGACTCTTGATCTTGAACTCTTGATCACGAACTTCTTCTTGATCACCAACGTACAACTCACCGACTGGACATACGATCACAGAACACCACACAAGCATCCAATAGCAGTCATGCAAAGCAAACATAGCCTATAATTAGAACAGTACACCAATCAATCAATAAATAAATAAATAGTTTTGAAAACTGATCTACGATTTGCTACGAACACACAGACGCGAAAATCACGCTAATCGGAGCTATAACGAGAAAGATATGAACTAAACAAGATTAAAGACACTAATTACTAGATTAAATTTAACTCAAATTTTAATTACAGAAAACAGTGTTGAAAGTTATATATTTGGAAAGATCTTTTTGAAACGAATCTAACGCAAGTTGAATGGATTAAAACGGAGTTAAAACGAAGAAGTTATAGGGGTTTAAAGTCAGTGGCAGTTTTGTAAATAAATTAAACTTGATTTTGTAATTTTCAAATAAATAAAACAAATCTGATTTTCGGCTGGACTGCGCCTCGTTATAGAGAAAGCGCAGGGACTTTGTTGAAAGTTTCTCATGACTCAATGAACAGGTCAAGATGGAGCGCGGGTTGATACATAGAAACTTGAGGGGCTCTTTAGCAAAACATCAGCCGAAGGGGTATCGGCTATTGTGGGCGGTTGGATCTGAAACCGATGGATGAGATTTGATCATGGAGGGAGGACGGCGGGTTCTATTTTGAAGAAACCGAGGGGTTCTTTATCAAAAGTGTCGTCGAAGCGGTATGGGGTGTTCCTGGCCATTGGATCAGGATTGGAGGGTCCCGGTTAGATCGGGAACGGCCAGGCGGCGCTGTTCACCGGAGTTGAGGTGGGGGCGGTGGTCCATGGCGGCGCCATGGCCGGACTGTGGCGGCGCTGCTCGAACTCGAGCTAGAAGGCGATAGAGACCATAGGAGTTAGTTCAATCGAACCAGGAGCTCAAGGAGATCTCACCTGACCCAACAATGTCGACGGGGAGACCTCAGGGATGGCTGGCGACTCGGTTAGGCGGCGGCGGCTCTGAAAACACGACGGCAAGCAATTAGACCATCAAACAGAGGGGGAAGATGAGGAGAAAAGGCTCGGCTAGCTTCGGGAGATCAAGACGGAGCGGTAGGAACCTCTTGCGGGCGTTGGAACACGCTGGCGCGACGAGCAGACAGCCGCGGAGATCTTGCAGTTGCGGAGCTTTGGTGTCGGCAATTTAGGGCACGAGAGCTCGAAACTACAAACAGGGAAAGGCGGCGGGGGACTCGGGAGACTTATAGGAGGTCTCGGGTTTGGGGAGCAAGGCAAAGAGGAGACGTAGGGGAGGAGGAGTCGGAGCTCAGGCTCGAGTCCCGGCCGGACACAGGAGGAAGGAGGCACTGACAGGCGGGGACGCGGTGTCAGCGAGGGAGAAGGCGAGCGCGCTGCTGATGCAAACGCGAGCGTTCTTGGGCTGGCGGCGTGGTTGCGGAGCTGGGCCGGTTGGCCGGATCGACGTGGGCCGCGCAAAAGGGAGAGAGGGTCGGCCTGATGCGGGAGAAAGGAGGGAGAGGTGGGAGCTGGCTGGGCCGGAGCGATGCGGCCCAAGAGAGAAGGGAGGGGGCGCTCGGGCTGGGCCACTCGGGCTGAAAGGAGGAAAAAGGGCAGGCCTTCGGGCCAGATAGGGAGAAGGGTGAGGGAAGAGAGGGAAATGCCTTTTCATTTTTGGTTTTGGATTTTCAAAAGTATTTTCAAATCCAATTTGAAATCCTCTCAAACTTTTGATTTGAATCTTTGAGGGAAACAACAAGTTTTTGAACCTTTAAACTTTTCCAAACTTTTTGAAAAAGTCTTTATTTTCAAAACCCTTTCTAGAAAATTCATTTTCAAATTGTTTGCAAATCATTTTGAATTCAAATAGAATTTTGGCCAAAACCACACATCACAAAAACTCAAATGCTCCAACATGAATGCACAAACATGTTTATAAACCCTAGGATAAATTTTAATTTATAGAAAATTTTTTATTTCCCTATATTTTATGAGCACAAAAATTCATAAATAAAACATTTTAACTCTAATTTAAGAAATGCAAATTTCAGGGTGTGACAACATGTGTGAGCTACCACAAGCACATCCTACTATTGGACATCAGAGTGACACTCAAAGCAATCAAGACAAGTGAGTGCCGCTTATATGCACGCTACGATAATAATTGAACAATGGTTGGGAGGAAATTAAATCAACAAGTAGTACTAACAGGGTAGAGCATATAGTTTTAGATTTTAGTTAATTTGTATGTAAAGGCTAGAGATCTTATAATTTAATACTAACAACAAAGTAATCTACTCAGAGACTACAAGTTTATGTAGTATAAAATCCTCTCCCCTTTTTAACTCCTCACATCACTAAAGTGGAATACCTAAATTTGAGGAGGTACAAGTAAATATCAAGCATGTAGACTGATAATTCTCTCAAGCATCATTTCTACCTATCATTTTTAGTTTAGCTGTGTATAAGAGTATATTAAATCATTAAACAACAAGACATATATTGAATCGTCAGGGGCAACTGAGCAAACAACAATGGTTAATGCACCCACTACAGATGTTTTACAAGGATCAACCTAGCACCCCCATGCCATTTGCTCATGACAAACACGCCCCACCTACAAGCCTCGCCCCGACCACTTGGCCCACACACTCGTGGTGCCTACCGCCCAAGGAAGAAACCATGGCTGCAGACAAACATCTACCAACCTATGAACAGAGTCAATGCATCATGAACCCCTAGCAACCGCCCCCTGCTACAACCAAATCCACAACCACAATCGAAAACCCCCTAAATCCAATGCAAATCCTACCTGCAAGTGATCCCACAGACCGATTACAAGAGATAAGAGACAATCCCCAACTCTTCTTGTACAGAACATCATCCTTCATCTAACACAACCACAGACAACACAATACAATTTATTTCTAAAGAAGAACAATTAACAATATTTTTCCACCAGAACGACACAATCATAAATATGAGATCTGGCTAACACAAATAATAGAATACAATTTCTTTCTAGAGAAGGATAATTAACAATTTTTTCAACCAGAATGACATAACCACAAAAATGAGGTCCGACTAACACAGATAATATAATATAATTTCTTTCTAGAGAAGGAGAAGTAATAATATTTTTCCACCAGAATGTCACAAACACAAATCAAATATGGGAAAAGAAGTTTGTTTAAGTAAATTACATAGATCACCAATATATATTACAAACATTCACAAATAAATTAGTTATTCAAATATTACAATAACATATAATTAAGGTTCAGACAAACAATAACCAAGTAGCACATTAACAAAATATCTTCTAATTAAACAAAAGGCAATATTTCCAAAATATCACCTAGTGAAGCTAGAAAGAAAGAAGAAAACATCAACAACACACTGACAACACGGTGATCAAAGATATGCAACAATTACTTTATTTGAGTTGCCAATTAAAACAGATAGAAGCAAAATTTACCGATCAGAAGAGACCTTGCAGTAAATTTAAGTGGCCAATTAATTTATTTAATTTTTGTAATGAATAGGATATTACAACTTAAATTATGCCCAAAACTATAATTGCATATGCTCAGAACTACAATTGCAATGTCCAAAAGCTGCAATTTACATCGTTGAAAATTACAAATTAGGTAAATAATAGAGGATATAGCCCTGGCTATCATCTGGCTAGCTGCTCCTAGGCCAGGGAGACAAAGGGGAAACAGAGAAAGTGTCTAGGTCGGTGGGTCGTGAAGAAAAAGTAAATTATGGGCATGATTGGTGGGAGATATACCCCAACTAGACCCGAGAGGTACCAAATATGCTTCTCTGGTTGTTCAGAAAAAGTGCAGCCTGGCCCAGCTCATGCAAAAGTAGCCTCCCGACGTGGCTCAGTGGAAATGGAAATCAAAAGAAGCATGAGCTATGCAAAAGCAGCCTAGGCGACATAGCTTGGGAGATGCAGTGTGCAAATGTTGAACGCCTATTTCCTTCTTCGCGAGTCGTTTGACACAAACAATCAATCAGCGACTGAGTAAAGCCTGGCCTGCGGACGCATGCAAACAAAACAACGCTACCTACACACACCCAATATGTTTGCGTTCAGCCTAGCTCTAATGCCCAACCTGGCCCATACATGTACATGAACCAATCAGACCTTATGTAAATAAGAAGTTGTCAACGATCTAGGTCTAGGTCGGTAGTGGCCTTACCCTCACAGGAGATGGAATATTTGAATGGAGGAGGAGTTGAGTTTGTGAGGTCTGTGTTAACATAAATCACAATAAACAATTTCTTCTTCTATGAAAATACAAGGACAAAATTTTGATGTGGGCTAACATAAATCATAATAACACAAAGAAGAATCTATGTTAACACAAATCACAAGAAATAATTTTTTTCTATGAAAGGACAAAGACAAAAATAGGCATTATGATGGCACAAATCATAATTAAGTTATCTAATAGTTTTTTATCACAAAAACGATCACTGCAAGCGGCGGCCTGTGTATTCAAATTTCAATTTCATGAAACATGCACACAAATGTCTTTTATTCATGTTTATGTATTTATCCAATCTTAGTAGTAGCCACTTAGATAAGCTAGGAGAGAAAAGACAAAACGAGGAGGCAAATGGTTCAATGTGAGCATATTGCATATATTCAGAACTACAACTGCAGTGCCTAGTATTTGCAATTTACATTATTGCTAATTGCAATCATGTAACTTGGTGTTAATTTTTATCTTTTTCATCAATATCAGATAATAAGTGCATGCCTTATTCTTCACCATGGAGAGTAGCGGCCCGACCACTAGCTTGGCCCTTGTTGGTCGCACACAATGGATGATAAGTCGTATCAGTGTTCTTTTTTAGTCGTCAAACCACTATAATATACTGAACTAACTTAAACAAAGCAAACAATACAGACCAGTTTTTATCTTACCTTGAATATCCACCCATGCTAGCACCCACAGAAATACCAGAAGTCTAAGTAAGTAACGATCACATGGAAACCATAGCTACACAAGAAGAACAATATTTTGTAACCAATAAAATAAATAAAAATAAATAAATAAGCATGAAAGTAGTATACACTCACCTTTGCATCATTCATCTCATACTTTGTCTGGACCTCCTCATACTTTACCTCCTCAAGCTGCACATTACCAATACAGTTTATAGCTTGAGAACGGATGCCATCCAAAGGAAAACTCAAGAATTTCCAGATGAGAGAGTGTGAAATATATTAGCCTGATAAAGTCTGAGAAATCTGTACTGTCAGGTAGATTTTCATATCTCACAGCTAACAAGCAAACAAACAGGCAGACAGACCATGAGGCAAAATTTAAGCAAACAGGAAAGTAATCAGATGTTCCTCAACATTTTAATTAATAGAAAAAAGTGAGCTACTCAGATAGTCACATGCACAATAGAGTTCTACACTTTAAGAGGGTAAAGCTGAAACGTACTCCCATATCCTGGGTGAACTTTGGATGTCTCATAAAGCTAAGGATGATTATATTTTAAAATAAATTATCGTCAAGCACCGGTGATTCAGAAAGCTACACGCAAAATGGATGCATGAGTTGCTGAGAAAGGGACCAATAATGCATGAACTCCTTTTGTTGACACAGTTTCAGACAACAGAACAAAAGACAAGTCATTGTGCTAAGTTTCTCAGCATTCAGCAAACAAGTCCGCTAGACTGAAGAAACGTGTTGCAACCTATGCCTCTCTGATCATGGAGGAGCTAGATCCTGAACAACATGGCTACACTCACATCGAAACCCTTTATTTGCTTTCTTTGACAGAGAGTGATAGAACAACAGCATACAAAAATAATAGGAACTAGATCTATAGAACAAACCCTAACTGGGGAGAAGGAAGAACAAGCACAGTACGACCTCCATGATCAGAACACCACAAAACCTACAGGGATCCCAACCTTAAACTGGCAAAAGGCCTCATCCCCGTGCCCTCCTAAAACTATGACTTCAACCAATCGAAGAAGAAATCAACACCCAATCAGGAAATGGGATCGAGTACAGAAGCAACAAGTGATGCAGCAACAATAACCAAAGGGCAAGGAGATGCGGCACCCACAGAACATAGATCGTCACCTGAGATGGGGATTTCGCCGGTAGAATCGCTGCGCCACGCGAGGATGCGGCAAATCGTTGGAAAAATCGTCGTGTCGCCGCGACCTGGGTGAAGTCGCCGTGCTAGCTCCAGGCGTAGCAGCGACAACAGTGTCAACACCGCTCGCACTATCACCCCGCGCCCGGGAAGCACGAGTTCGCTGGAGGAAATCGCCGTAGCGCCGATGGAATCACCAGGCGTGCGTCGCCGCGGTGAAGAAGACGATAGGAAATGAAGCGCTCAGAAACTGACCGTGTGTGACTGCCCCGATCCGAAACAACAGCCAGGTGGGCCATCCAAACCAGAGAGATAGAAGCGGCGGTGGCAAGGAGACACATGATGCAGATCCAACGAACAGAAAAATCGTGTGCCAAGACAAGAAAAAACACACGAGTACAAGATAGTAATTCCGCAAAAGAATATGGCATCCCATCAACATGTATTATTGATCATCTTCCTGTTCTTCTTTGTTTGTTCCTGCCACTCCCTCGATGATCGCCTAACCTCAGCAAGACCACTCTACCCTGGCGACAAGCTCATCTCCGACGACGGTGGCATGTTCGCTCTCGGCTTCTTCAACCTCGGCACGAACTCAACAACCCCAAGGCTGTACCTCGGCATATGGTACAACAACATCCCCGAGCGCACCTACGTCTGGGTCACCAACCGCGACAGCCCGATCACCACGCCTTCAGCGAAGCTCGCTCTCACCAACACTTCCGGCCTGGTGCTGTCCGACTCCGACCATCGTACGGTTTGGGAGATCGCCGGCGGTGGCGTCGTCGGAGGCGCCGCCGGAGTACTGAAGAGCACGGGGAGCTTCGTCCTCCAGCTCTCCGGCAAAGACGTGTGGCGAAGCCTGGAGGATGACCCGACCGACACCATCCTCCTGGGCTTCAAGCTGTGGACGAACTACAAGGCTCACACCGCGGTGCGCGTCGTCGCCTGGAAGGGCCCTCGGGACCCTTCCGCCGGCGACTTCTCCCTCAGCGGCGACCCTACCAGCTGGGGCCTCCAGATCATCATCTGGCGGGGCAAAAGCCGTTCATGGCGCAACATCGTGTGGAACGGCGCGGGGGACGTCGCCATCACCAGAACCTTATACTCCCAGATCGTCGACGACGGCGAGGAGATATGCGCGACGTATAATGCAGCCGTCGGCCCACCAACAATGCACTGGAAGCTAGACTACACGGGGAACGCGATTCTCCGTGTCTGGAACGACCAGTCGTCGTCGTGGAATCCTCTGGTAGAGCGCCCGGGCAATGGCTGCTCCCACTACGGCGGATGCGGGCCGTTCGGCTACTGCGACATCGCGGGGCGCGACGACGGCGTCCGGGAGTGCAAGTGTCTCGACGGGTTCGAGCCGGAGAACGGAAGCGCTGGCATGCGGCGGAGGGAGCCATTTCTTGACCTTGCCGGGGATGAAGGTGCCTGACAAGTTCCTGTACGTCAGGAACAGAAGCTTTGAAGAGTGTGCTGCCGAGTGTGGCAGCAACTGCTCGTGCACCGCCTACGCCTACGCCAACCTGAGCACCATCGTCACCATGAGTGCCAGCGACATGTCGAGGTGCTTGCTTTGGATGGGGGAGCTTCTCGACACCGAGAAGGCCGGTGACATAGGTGAAAACCTGTACCTTCGGCTGGCAGGCTCTCCTGGTAATGGTAAGTGCCGTGTTCTGCCTGCGCCAGGTGTCCCGTCCCCGGCCCTTAGCTTCAAATTACACACACCCAACTTCACCTTCACATGCTGGCTGACATGCATCATGTTATTCTACAGGAAACAACAACAACAAGAAGAAGATCGGCATGGCTAAGCACATTGCACTCCCAACGATGGCATGTCTACTGCTGGTGCTCACATCATGTATATGCCTTGTTACAATATGCAAATCAAGAGGTACGTACACCAAGAGACAAATACCTACTTAATTGCTGCCTGTAATTTAAATATGCAGTCTTTAAGTACCTGTCATCAGTATATATAAGTGTTAAATTGTTGACACGCGCTTCTTACCAGGGATGCGAAGGAAAGCACATGAGAGGAACATTCATGGTTTTTGGGACCAAAATCTAGAATTATCGTGTATTACCTTTGAGGACCTTACATCTGCCACAAATAATTTCCATGAAACCAACATGCTTGGACAAGGTGGCTTTGGGAAAGTATATAAGGTTGTTGTATATAGTTTTACTTTAATTTACTTTGCCAATGCGATATGTCTTTTTTCATCTTCTTCAACTCAACAACTTTGTTATCACAGGGGACACTGAAAGATGGCAACGAAGTTGCTGTTAAAAGGCTTAGCAACGGTTCTGAGCAAGGGATAGAGCAGCTTAGAAATGAAGTAGTTCTTATTGCAAGTTTGCAGCACAAGAACCTAGTCAGGCTTCTTGGTTGTTGTATCCATGAAGATGAGAAGTTGCTCGTATACGAATACTTGCCCAACAAAAGCTTAGACAAATTTCTCTTTGGTGTGTTCTTTCACAAATTCTGAGAAAAAAAAAACTTGAATTGACTAAGAAACACTCCGGTCCTGAATGGTTTAACTATTTGCTTCATCCTTTTTCCATTTTTCATGGCAGATCCTGCAGTGAAGCCTATGCTTGATTGGCCAAAAAGGTTCAACATAATCAAAGGAATATCTAGAGGAATTCTTTATCTACACCAAGATTCAAGAATGATGATCATTCACAGAAATCTCAAAGCAAGCAACATCTTGCTGGATGCAGAGATGGACCCGAAAATCTCAGACTTCGGTATTGCAAGGATATTTGGAAGTAGCGAGCAGCAAGCAAGTACTAGGCGAGTTGTTGGGACATAGTAAGTGTTTTCTGGCTCTTTTTGCTAAGAAATTAGAAAGAGTTCTGATTTGGGACCTTTTTTCAGAGAAAAAGGCATCATGCATGCAAGTATTTTCTGGCTCCAGCTGACCAGAACTACTAAAATTATTGCTCCAACGGTTGCTGCCCCATGGACCTACTTGGGCCCTTCGTCAAGGACAGCCTAGCTCGAAGGCCCTGCGGTACACGACCTGGCTGTCGTGCTCGCCAGAGACTCTCATGAAGCCTTGCCCGTCAAGGAAGATCCTAGAGTTAGATCCGGATTCCTTACCTTAAGGAACCGTTTGTAATCTAATAAGGACTCGATAACTGTAACCCTGCTCCCCGGCTATATAAGGCGAGCAGGGACCCCCTCTCATCACATCTCAGATCCTGTCGGATCACCCGATCTCATAATACAAACCAGCCACCAGAACACAGGACGTAGGGTATTACGACGACTTGTCGGCCCGAACCTGTCTAAATCGTCATCTCTCGTCCCTGTGTTTACGCTTAGCAGACGTCTCGCACGCCTCCACCGCTTAATCTACTACCTTGGGCATACCCCTCGGTAGACTGCTGACCATATTTCGTCGACAGTTGGCGCGCCAGGTAGGGACTGTGTGCTACGACACAATGATCTACCAAGCGGTCATCCTCCTCGACTCCATGATCCTCCCGAGCCCGACGTCTCCTTCCAGATCGGATCTATTATCTGGACAAGCAGCGCCGCCATCCTCGCTCCAGAGATCGTGGAACCCGCACAGCTTCCTGCGCTAGACGCCTCACCGTCCACCATCACGCCAAGATCCATCCGCCGCGACGACCTGGTCGAGACCATCGACCGGGCTAACAAGAGGATCATCGACTGCATCGATGTCGTCGTCGCCTTCGCTCGTCACCGCCCTCACTCGTCATCGACCCGGCTCGTTGCCACCTTCGCTCATCATCGACCAGGCTCGTCGGCGCCTTCGCTCGTCGTCGACCAGGATCATCGCCGCCTCCGTCGCCGACTTCGTCGCTGCCGTCGCTCGTCGTCGACCAGGATCGTCGCCGCCTTCATCGTCGCCTTCGTCGCTGCCGTCGCTCGTCGTCAACCAGGATCATCATTGCCTCCGTCGCTGACTTCGTCGCTCCATCGCTCGTCGTCGACCAGGATCGCCGCCGCCTTCATCGTCGCCTTCGTCGCTGCCGTCGCTCGTCATCAACCGGGATCATCGCTGCCTTCGTCGCTGCCGTCGCTCGTCGTCGACAAGGATCGTCACCGCCTTCTTCTCCATCTCCACTCGTCATTGACCAGGGTCGTCGCCGCCTTTGTCGCCGCCTTCGTCGCTGCTGTCGCTTGTCATCGACCAGGATCGTCGCCTCCTTCGTCGCTGCGGTCACTCGTCGTCGACCAGGATCGCCGACCGGCCTCGTCGCTGCCTTCGCTCTTCGTCGACCAGGATCGTCGCTGTCGTCGTTCGTCGTCGACCAGGATCATCGCCTCCTTCGTCGCTGTCATCGCTCGTCGTCAACCGGGCTCGTCGCCGTCTTCGCTCATCATCGACCCGGCTCCTCAGCGCCTTCGCTCGTCATCGACCAGTCTCATCGCCGCCTTCCCCCATCGCCGCCATCGTTCGTCGCTGACCAGGCTTGTTGCCGCCTTCACTCGTCGCCGCCATCGCTCGTCGTCGACCCGGCTCCTCGCTGTCTTCGCTCATCATCAACCAGGCTCGTCGCCGCCATCGCTCGTCGTCGACCGGGCTCGTCGCCGCCATCGCTCGTCGTTGACTGGGCTCGTCACCACCTTCACTCGTTGCCGACCGGCTCGTCGTCGCCTTCGTTCATCGCCGACTGGCTCGTCGTCGCCTTCGTTCGTTGTCAACCAAGCTCGTTGCCGTTGTTGGTAGTTCTTAGCTTCACTAAATATAGAGCTATGCAACTATCCCTGGTAACGGCCCAGAAATGCTTATTGGCACTCGCTAACGTTGTTACTAGGAGTAGACTATGAAATCTATTCCTGGCAACGGCGTCAGAAGTGCTTGTAGCAAGTCCGGTCACTATACCTAAAGGAGTGAAGCTAAAGCAGCTATCTACTAATATCAAATGGGGTTGTCAATCCCGACACTAGTAGGAGCTAGCTAGAGAGGTTGCAATCTACCAAGAGGAGATTCTGCAAGCGCACAGAACTATCGTAGTAGCACTTCGCCTGGGAGTACCAGGTGTCGATTTATTTGATCCCAAGGGAAGGCTAGGGTGGTGTATGAGTTGAGTCAAGGAGGGGATGAGAGTCAAAGAAGGAAAAAGGAGAGGAGGGAAGAGAGGGGATGAAAGGCTAGAAAGAATATATGGGTGGATAGGTAAGGATGAAAAGGATGGCTAAGGTAAGGTGGATAACTAGATAGATAGAGGGGTAACTAAGGGTAACTAATATAACTAACTAACTACTCCTAGATAACTACAAAGCAAGATAACTATGAAGCAAGATAATTACGAAGCAAGGCAGGCAAAAGTCAATAAAGCAACTAAGCTAAGTAAAGTTTCATTCCTATCTTGTCAAGCACCGAGGCGTACTAGCCTTTACCTCTTAGTTAGGTTGAACGCTAGCACAACGAGCCTTACTGTTAAACTGGGCCAACTACGTGGTGGAATTCAAGGCGCACAGGGCTGTCACCACCTGCTTGCTACCACAGCTATCCGGGGGTCCAGCCGTATCTGAAGGTAAGTCTATAACTAAGCACCACGCTTAATTATATTCTAACTATCTCTACCCTAGCTTTGAATAGAGACACCCTTGCGGACGTCAGAGCAAATACTTGACTTAATAAGATAAACACTAAACTAACTAAGAAACCTATTGGCAAAGATCAAACACTAAGCTCACTAGAGATTAACTACTATGGCTAAGTGAATTGAACTGTAGGATAGCTAGGTCACACTCAAGGTACTTGATAAAGTAATACTGAAAGTAATACTGGGATAAAGATAAATGTACCTGAGATACAAGAGAGCAAACCAGACCAGAGACGCCGGGAAATCAACCGACCTCTGATGCCAGTCGCTCGCACCCGCTTCTCTCTTAGCAAGCTCTATGCTAATTCTGCCAAGAACTTAGGCTAAGTTGTGCTAAACTAAGAGCCGCGCTGTAGCGAGGGCACTAGAGCTATACTCTCTCTACTAGCTAACCTACTTGCCTAAGCTCTTTGAGCTTCTAACCTAACTCTCACTTCTCTTGCTTGGTGTTGCTTTGCTTGGGATGTTACGAATGGAATGGTGCCACCAGGGGGGTATTTATAGTCTTGAGGAGTGAGGGGGTACTTATAGTGGGCAACCAACCGACCTAGGGTTAGGTCAGGTGGCGGGCGCCACTCCCTACTGGCGGCCACCAGTCTCCTGGCCGCTGGATGCACCGCCTTTGATCCTACGGCCTCCAGGTGGTTGTCCAAGGCGGTTTGGAGGTCGGTTGCATGTCCTAGCAACCGACATTCAGCCTTGATCCACGCCACTTCATCCTGAGCCGTCCGATGCCACTGACCTAGTGACCAAGGGCCAAGGTTTCGCCTTGGGGAGGTCACACGGATCGGTGACATGGCAGGGGGTGGAACTTGGGCCAACCCAAGTGGCGGGCGCCACTTGGTGCTGGCGGGCGCCAGCTATGGGTGGCGGGCGCCACCCCCCTTAGGCCCATTTGGGTCCTGCTGAGTGGGCTTGGCCTCTGGTGGGTCCATATGTCCAATTTGGTTCAAATCCTGCATTCAAATAAAATTCTATGGACATGTGGAATTTGGTTAGTTTGAAACCTATTTGATTACATTTCATGCCTTTTTGGTGAATTTTAGGGTAAAATGTTGATAGTAAAATGGGTGTTTAAGGACCGTCAACAGCCGTCATCGTTCGTCGTCAACCCAACTCCTCGCCGCCTTTGCTCGTCGCCGACCCGCCCGCCGTCCAAGATTGGATCTACATCCGGCTCCGCGATTCGCTCCACGGCTCGCCAGACGCGCTTCATCGTCGATCTCCATGCCCTACAGGCTATGCGGCATGACGTTCACCTTTTAGATGATCGCTAACTCCTACGCCAACGCCGACGATGCTCATCACCATCACGAGTGCCCACGTCGCCGATCACGACCCCAGGAGCGCCGTCGCGATGATGAACGCCGCGATGAATGGCGCGATGGAGGACGCGACCACCGCTCTGGACACCATGACCGTCGTGACGATCGGGACCGCCGCCATGACCGCCACGAGTCTTCTCGTCAGAAGTCGAATCACCGTCGGTGTGATCACCGCTACATCGCCAACACCAATGCTCGTCCGAAGCGTGCCAACACTCGTCATTGATCGGGCTCGCCGCCTCCGCTCGTCGTCGACCCGACTCCTCGCCGCCTTCGCTTGTCGTCGGCCCGGCTCCTCGCCACCTTCGCTTGTCATCAATCAGGCTCGTCATCATCTTCACTCGTTGCCGCCTTCACTCATCGTCGACTAGGCTCATCACCGCCTTCGCTCTTCGTCAACCGGACTCATCGCCGCCTTCACTCGTTGTTTTCTTCGCCCATCGCCGACCCGGCTCGTCACCGCCTTCGCTCGTCGTCGACCATCCGCGAGATCTCCGGCGACACCGTCTCGGCGACCTCCGTGTCTACATCAACTTCATCATCGTCGACCTCTCCAAATGATCGCCGACCACTCCAGACGTTCGCCGACCTCTCCATACGACTCGTCGACCTCTCTAAACAGCCTGGCTAACGCTAAAGGAGTCTCAGAGCAGGGGCTACTGCCATCGCCGGACGCGTGCATGAGCGCCTGCCCTCTGCGCTATGGCGTCCAGTAGTCCTCCCAAGTGACGTTGCACCACTGCTGCTAACTCAAGATCATGGGTTGGATAATTCTCCTCATGTCGCTTAAGCTGCCGTGAGGCATAAGCGATCACTCGACCTTCTTGCATCAAAACACAGCCCAAGCCAATGCCTGATGCATCACAGTAGACATCAAAGGGCTTCTCGACGTTCGGCTGAGCTAGCACTGGTGACGTGGTTAACAATTTCTTCAAGGTTTGGAAGGCTTGCTCATAGGCTGGTGACCAGACAAACTTCACAGAATTCTTCAACAACTCGGTGATAGGCTTGGCGATTCTGGAGAAATCTAGGATGAAACGACGGTAATATCCAGCCATTCCCATGAAACTGCGGACCTTGTGAACAGAGGTAGGTGGCTTCCAATCCAGAATATCTGACACCTTTCCGGGATCGACTGACACACCTTCAGCGGATAGGACATGACCAAGAAACTGTATCCGATCCAACCAGAATTCACATTTACTGAACTTGGCATAAAGCTGATGGTCTCTGAGACGAGATAGAACGACACGAAGATGTTCGGCATGCTGTTCAGGGGTTTTTGAGTAGACAAGGATGTCGTCAATGAACACGACCACGAATTTATCAAGCTCTGGCATGAACACAGAGTTCATGAGATACATGAAGTGGGCAGGTGCATTGGTCAAACCGAAGGACATGACCAAGTACTCATATAGGCCGTATCTGGTGGTGAAAGCTATTTTAGGAATATCTTCAGGACGAATCTTTATTTGGTGGTAACCAGATCTGAGGTCAATCTTGGAGAATACTTTGGCCCCAGCTAGCTGGTCAAAGAGAAGATCAATGCGAGGCAAGGGATATTTGTTTTTGATGGTGACTTCATTGAGTGAGCGATAATCAACGCATAGCCTGAGACTTTTGTCTTTCTTCTTTACAAAGATTGCAGGACAGCCCCAAGGAGACGAACTTGGACGGATATAGCCCTTATCCAACAATTCCTGCAACTGGATTTTAAGCTCTGCCAACTCTTTGGGAGGCATTCGATAAGCTCTGCGGGATATAGGAGCAGTACCGGGCTTTAGCTCTATGGCAAACTCAACATCACGGTCAGGAGGTAGACCTGGTAAGTCTTCAGGAAAGACATCAGGGAATTCACAGACTACAGGGATGTCTCTGATCCCTTGATCATAGGTGGCATTTAGCTGTGTGGTAGCTGGTTTTGAAGGCATGGGAAGTTGGAGAATGAGTTTTGAGGTACTGTTAGGAATATCCACTCTCACAACTCTATTCAGAATGTCAAGCATGGCCTTATACTGGCACATCCAATTCATGCCTAGAATGACATCTATCTCCTGATCTCTCAGCACTATCATGGTGGTAGGAAATACGTGTTCCCCCAGCATCACTGGTATGCTGCGAACCACCTCCTTGGTGTTTATACGCCCTCCAGGCGATAATATACAGAAACTTTCTTTCAACTCCCCAATTGATATGTCATGCTTAGAGACGAATGTACGACTGATGAAGGAATGCGATGCACCAGAATCAAACAACACAACTGCAGGGTGATTGGCAGCGGGAAACCTACCGATCATGACGGGCTCCCCTTCTGGAATGTCGCTGACAGTGGTGTAGTAGACTTGTCCGTGCTTCTTGACAAACTTGCCCTTCTGCACATGCTGCTGCTGGACACGGTGCTGCTGCTGCTGTGGTCCTCCAGGACCCTTCTGAACATTCGGAGCAGGCTTCTTGGGCTTTGGGCACTCACGAGACCAGTGACCAAGCTGACCGCAGTTGTAGCAGGGATGGTTGTAGGCGGTTTGTGGGGTGGTGATACGAACACCTGGGGCGTTCGGCTGGGTGGCACTCTGTTGATTGGCGTTGTGGGTGGTAGCCGCGGTACGGACAACCACTTGCTGGTGAGGGTAAGGTGGACGATTGTGGTGGTGGCTAGGGTGATAGATGACCTTCTGGCGCTTGTGATTGCCAGAGTGGCTGCTAGATCCTGCTTTCTTCTTTTTCTTCTCCTCTTGGTACTGAAGGTTGCTTTCTTCAAAAGCGACTGCCCGGTCAACAGCCTCATGATATGAACCGGTCAGGTTATTGGACATGCTTCTGCGGATTTTAGGGTGCAATCCCCTCAGGAAACAGTCTCTCTTCTTCTCATCCGTGTTGACGTATTCTGCGGCATACTGACTCAGATGGTTGAACTGACCCACATACTGCATCACTGTGGAGTCTTTCTGCTGCAGAGCCAGGAACTGATCAAGCTTCATCTTCATCAATCCGGAAGGGATATGATGTGCACGAAAAGCGGTACGAAACTCTTCCCAGGTCAACTGATGACCTTCAGGCTGGGTGGCCAACAGATTGGCATACCAAGCACTTGCTGGACCGCGAAGCTGCTGGGAAGCGAATCGGGGCTTCTGGATTTCAGTACAGCGGAGAAGACCAAACTTCTGCTCCATGGTGCGGAGCCAATCATCAGCTTCGAGAGGTTCATCGGCCCTGGTGAAGACCGGTGGACGGGTTTCGGTGAAATCCACATAGGTGGTCTCTTGGTTGATGTTGTGGCGACCACGGTGAATGTTCTGCTGTCCTTGGTTTTGAGCCATTAGGTTGGCAGCGGCGGCCAAGGCTGCAATGGCCTCTGCTAGGGTAGCTGGGACAGGTGGAGGGTTTGGGAGACGGTCATCCCCAGCACCTCCGGCTCCGGTGCGAGTGTTCACAGGCATCTGTTTAAGCAACTTGGAACTCAGCATTCATAGACAAAGTTCTGAAACAACTGATAGATAGCTTCACTGATACAAAGGCATATGACTTGATAAGGTGACTGACAGATGACAACAGACCGATAAAGGTGATGGACAGATGATACAGACCGGTAAAGGGAAAAGATACGAAAAGAAAGATACATGCCAGACTTGGCAACAGACAGACTAACGCCCCCAAACCTAGACTAAGGTTTTAGGTAATCAGATGGTACAGACACAACGAGTCTAGTCGTCGTCGATGATGATCATGTCTTCATCGTCATTTTCTTCCTCGAGGATGAGCTCAGGCTCTACCTCCTCGTCCTCGTCCTCGGCGTGGACATCTTCAGCAGGTTCAACTTCTTCGTCCTCGTCTGGCTCCTGTTCCATTTCTGGTTCCTCCACTATTCCATCTTCAGGATCCTTAGCAACAGGTGGAGCCACGGGGTGAAGTTGGTTGTGCAGCTGGTGTACCTCCTGATGAAGCATATCATTGAACTGCTCAATCTGGGCGGTGTACTGCTGCAGTCCATGGAGCTGGGCTCTGGTGACGTCCTCGCGGACCCAAGTTGCGTCACGTTGCTGGATGGCGCGAACCACATTCTGGTTGGCCTCCTCCAGAGCGGCTCGTGCCTCATAGAACTCTAGGCGGGAAAGGTAGAAGTCATGCTCCATGTTCTCCAGCTCAGCCTTCAGATCCTTGATCTCCTCCTTCAGGTTCTTACGGGTGCGGCGGGGAAAGCGACGACCATTGGAGGATTCACCAGTCTCCTTTCCAGCGCGGGGTGTGAGCTGGTGACGCGGCACACCGTTCGGTCCAGTCGACTTGCGAGCAGTCAGCTTGAGGCGAGCCATGCCTGGACAAGAGAAGATAGATGAGAAAAAGGCTAGCAAGAAAAAGGTATAGGTATTCTACCCCAAGAACCTTAAAGAGAACTATTAAGATAACTTAAGTGAATATGACATGATGCATGAATCGTTCCTACGGAACAGGTAATGCATTAAGTAACATATATAGGGCTTAATATATGTTGTCCTGCTCCTAGTGTTGCCAATTAAAGACAAGATGAGATAAGCAGTTTGGACCAAAATAGTCAAGTTTAAATTTTATTTGGACTCAAAAGATCTTTGGAAGTTTTCGCAAAAACACTGCAACGTTAAAATGAGATGCTCTGATACCACTCTGTGACGGAACGGTCCTAATCCTATGGCCCACAAGTCCCTGTCAACCTCTGACAGCCGAACTTATGATCCATACGATTAAGACAGTTTGCCACTGGGCTGCATTAGCGCCCGATGTCCGCAGGATCATCTCACCTTTCGGTTACAGCATTTCATATTTTCACAAATAACATAGATAAACAGAGCGGAAGACTTAAATAACATTAGTTTTACAAACCGAGGTTTCAAATGAGATAAGTAGTGCAATTATTACAGACCATTGTTCGGGTAATTGAAAATAGACAACGTAGCGGAAGACATTAACATAAAGATACATGTAACACCCAGCCCGAGGGTGCACATTTACTCATCGGCCTCATCGGCCTCTTCCTGGACGATGGTCACGCAGCAGGGCGCAAGACACATCGGCGACTCAGACATACCTGCAGCATGGGTAACAAACCCTGAGTACTGGGGTACTCAACAAGACTTGCCCGACTAAAGAAAAGGAGAAGACTCAGGAATGAGAGGCTTAGGGTAATCAAGGTAAGGCTTAAGCAAAGTCAAGCATTTTGCAAGAAAAGCATTTTTGAAAACTTGTTTTAAAAGCATTTCTCAAAACTTCATCCTTACATGATTCATTTTATCCTTTCAAAACATACCTAGTTATGAACCAATCCCCGTTGACAGTCAGTGGACCAAGTCTCCATAACCGAGGAGCAACGTTAATCCGGATAAATAATACTCAGCTGAGGATCCCTATCCACACTGCATATGTAGCACCCAAGCTTGCATATGCCAACTCGTCTACCACGATTCCTCCAAGATTGGACCGGTCCTACGCCACCCGGAAGTACAGTACACCACTCATTCCAGGTACGACGACCACGTGGGTACAAGCTACTTCCGCCATCTCGCCACTCCCAGTGCGCGGTTGTCGGCCCCAATCAAGAAGTCCTCGGAGCCAGAGCTTTCCAAAGTATGTGAATAGTTACAAGTCTTGACCAGCAGGCCCCCAAACGGATGGTTCCTAATTTTTCAGCCAGAGCTATACCTCGGTCATATCTCACCCGAGCGTAATAGTCCTGTCAGTTTTTCAACCCTGTCCCGGTCGGTGTCAACTGTTGAGTCCCGGACTACAACATGACGGCACCGTACGCTCAGACAACCTCTCCTCGCTATTGACTAGGTACGGATCAGATACCTAGCCAACAGCCGGGGAGTAAGACCAAATTCCCATAAACATTCCTTAAGTGATCACACTTTTGAAATTGGTATTTTATTGCAAATCTATTGCATAGCATCACTAAGCATTTTGCAAATAGTTTTTAAAACAGGGTGGGTGGATCTTCTGGTGGAGGTAAATAATGCAAGTAATAGGTCGTCACATAACTCCTATAACTTAATGCAGTAGTTTAACTCAAAATATTTCAAGTAAACTTTAATAAAAGCAAGGTAGGGTTAAATGCACCGGGGCTTGCCTTGAAGAGCAAAAAGAACGGACTCGGGGTTGGTGGTGTAGGTGTCGGAGCTCGGGGTCGCCTCGGGAGTAGGTTCGTCAACAGCGGCCTCGACTCTGGTACCTTCTTCGTCGGTCACTATACGGATGCAATGATGTATGCTCATGAGAATGCTGACATGAATAATAAGGTGCAAGACAATTCTACTGGTTCAAGAATATAAGAATTTTCTATAAAGGACATAGAGTTATTATCTCTTTCTTTTAGCAATATTAGTTAAAACCATTAACCAAACTATGCATCATCATAACATGGCATCACAAACATCATAGACCAGAGGGTGGGATCTATGAACAGCAAACAATTCCAAAAGTCACATCACAGGTCAATCAATATAAACCCTAATCATTTTTTTATTTTCTTTAATTTATTTAAAAAGGTCATTTTTGCAGTTGCTCCAAAAATTACCAAATTAATCTCATAAGATCATTTTGGCATAAATAGATGGCAAAACAAATTTCATAATTTTTGGAGTTCATTAAGGTGCTCAAATAATTCTAGACATTTAATTAAGAAAAGGCACTATTCAACTATTTAAATAAATGCTCAAAAATCAACTTGCTCCAAATGACTTCAAAATTTTACCAGAGGCTCAGAATGGCATAACTAGCTCACAAAAATTATCTCAAGATTTTTGGAGCTATAAATAACTCTCCAAAAATCCAAAACCATTCATTTCTTAATTAAAATGGAGATTTTTCATTTTCAAATTTTTGCACAAAAACCAAGTTTCATATTTTTCTAAACTACTTCAGGACATAAAGAGTTTACCATCAAAATTTCAGAATTTTTGGATCAACACAGAAAATCACACAAAAAGATGAAAACTGAACACTATTCACATTTTAAAAGAAAAAGGAAAAAGACACTGTGCTCTTCCCGCTCGTCGCCGGCGATCACCGACGGCGGCGGCGCTGCTGCGCCGGGCACAGCGAACGCTCCGCGGCGAAACCAAGAAGATGGGAAGCTTCAGGGAGCTCACCGGCGTTGATTAAGGGGCTCGGCGAGGTGAGGGGATGGACGGAGGAGGGTGGTCGACGATGGCCGGCGGGAGCTTCACGGCTGCGACCAACGCTCCGGCGATACTGCGCATCACACGAGATCACAAAGGCCTGGTTAGAGTCGCAAGGGAGTAAGGAAGATGAAACATGGGTCGGGGAGGGATGATCATGGCCGTAGAGGGAGTATTTCCCGAACCCGAGCTTGCCGGGCTTTCGCCGGAGATGGGAACGGCGAGCTACGCCGGGCGATAGGAGGCGGTAGAGACCAAATTGAGGGGTGGGGAAGCTTCACGAGCTCAAGACGGAGCTGTTGGGCTAGGTGGTTGGGCGGCGGGAGCTTCGGAGTGGGCTGGCGACGGCGGCGGAGACAAGTGAGGAGCTCGGACTCCGGCGGTCCCTTTTATAGGCACGGTCGGGGACGGTAGAGAGCACGGGATGGTGTGGATGAGCTCGGCCGAGGCGTGCGCACTCGATTGCAGGCTGGCGGGAAGGACGGCGTGCAGTCGGGGCCTGGGCGTGACGTCGCCGGCGATGGCCACGCGGCGGCGATGCTCTGGGCGCTATAGGGGACGGGAGCGGAGGTCAGCGCTCGCGTGCGGGAGGAGAATGATGGCGGGGTCAGCGGCGGCAGGTTGGAGGCGCGCGTGCAGCTGCCAGGCGTGCGGCGTGCGCAGCGCCGGCGAGCGCCATGGCCGCCCCCCCTACGGCGAGGAAGATGAACAGGGCTATGTCCCTAGGGTTTGAAATTTGGCTGGTCTCTGTATTTTGCAAATTACTCCCAAAATTTGAACTGCACAGGAAAATCTCAAAATACCAAAGTTGTGCAGATAAATGAGATCTACAACTTTGTCAACAAGAACATTTTCAAAATCCAAACAGTTTTTGAACTATGTTTGAAATCAGAAAAGGGGACACTTTTGAAATTTGAATAAATTCAAAATTACTTTGGATTTTAAACTGAAACTTGAAAATCTGCAAATATGAAAGTTGTTTCTTTTCTCAAAACCTACAACTTTGCTAATACACACTTTTTCTGAAACTCATTAGTTTTTGAAATAATTTTGAAAACTCAAAAAGGGACAAAAACTGGAGTTTGAATGAATTTGAAATTACTTCAAATTTTGTATGGAAACTTGAAAATTTGTAAATACCAAAGTTGCTCATCTTGATCAGATCTACAACTTTGCTTTTTGAACTAACCCCAAATTTTGAATAGTTTTTGAATTAATAAAAGAGGGGTAAAACTATAAATTGGAAATTACGGTTTTTACAAAAGGAAAACCAATTCTCTTTTGAATTTTGAACTTTGATTAACTCAACAAAACATCAGAGCACAAATCTGAATAAGAAATACATAGAACTAGACACAGAAGTGAAATTACCATTTTGCCCTTATAGGGAGATTTGGGCACTTAGGGTTTTTGAAAATGGATCAATGCATAGCAATTAAGCAACACAAATGCATGGCAAGCAAAGATTAATGATTAAGGATGATGACATGTCAGGTTAATTACATTTTTAACACCAGAGGTGTTACAAGCTTCACTTGAGTTTGCAGGTGGGACCTCATGGGGCTTCTGGACTTGTGCTTGAGGTGTAGCTCTTGAACGAGAAGAGTTCGCAACATACTTTCGATATTTGTCCTTCTTGCCTCGGTGAGGTGTTATCTGAAAGAGTCGATAAGCCTCATCGCAAGAGTTGCAGTGTTCCCATTGTCGTAGATCCATCAGCTGGTATGGGTGAATAGAGGGTTGAGATGGGTGAGAGAAAGACCCCAAGTTAGTTAATTTTATTAATAAAACTTTTGACAAATGATGTTGTTGCAACCTGACAGTCGCACCACACCAACAATCATTACAAAAAGCCAAATCAAAACATGTGCACAAGTACATATCATACAACGTGCTACGAGATCAAACAAATATGGTGGGCTTCTTACGTTTTGGAGGACCTACTTTAAACCAGAATTTGAATTTTCACCAGAGAAAGACTACAGAAGTGGGAAAATGAGGTGAGGCTTTTTTGAAAAATAGTTTGTAAACTCGAAGGATAGCGTCCTACGGTCAACATGGCTCTGATGCTACTCTGTCACACCCCAATTTTAAGAATAAAATTGGAGCACAATATATGTATTCCAGGATCAATTTTCATGGATATATCGATATCATAGTAAATATCAAAACAATGCTTTATTAATAATATCGAACATTATTACAAGAATGACCCTCGGGTCCGAAAGAAAAGTACAGACTATCAGTCTAACTCTAATGTAGACTCGCGGAAACTGAAGGCCATCTCCACAGGAAGGTCGATCGGGGGCTGCGCCATCCTTTTACAAGTAGTCTGGGTCGTATCCACCGTCTTCTGGGTACAAGTTGTCGGGGTCGTATCCACCGTCTTCTCGGTACTCCTGCTCCGCGTCGTAGACTCCAACGTCTGGGTGGGGTAGCAGGGGGTTTAAAGAGGAAGGGTGAGTACATCAAAATGTACTCCGCAAGTGTAGGAAATATATGCTTATGAGGCTTAAAACAAAGGTATGCTGACTCTTTTTGACTCAAGCGCCTAAAGCGACACATCCTATTATTCCTATGCACCTAT
This sequence comes from Coix lacryma-jobi var. lacryma-jobi, assembly GCA_009763385.1. Taxonomy (NCBI): domain Eukaryota; kingdom Viridiplantae; phylum Streptophyta; class Magnoliopsida; order Poales; family Poaceae; genus Coix; species Coix lacryma-jobi. The sequence continues at coordinate 15,801,527 of CM019824.1, forward strand.
TTACTAGGTTATATCCACAGTCTCCAACAGTAACAGTAACCACACTCAGAGTCGCACCAAGCAAACCACACTCGGAGTCACACCGAGCAACCAACACTTGGAGTCCACCAAGCAACCACACTTAGAGTCACACGAAGCACAACCCACACCTGAAGTCCATTAGGCAAACCACACCTGAAGTCCATCAGGCCACCCACAAGGCCTACTCGAAGAGTCCCCCTATGTGTATTAGTTCCATATGTCACGACATAGAAAGCTATCTTCCGTAATAACAACAGGTCTGTGCCCGAGCCTGGGAATCACTCCCGTACCAAGTAGTAACCCGCGTAGAAGAAGCCTCTGTACCCATGTCATATGGGACTAATGACCACATAAAACTTCCCTAACGAACCAGACCCAACCTATCAACTAATCTCGAAGAAGTCCATGCCGCTCATGACCATGAGCACGGCTGATATATCAGTTTTACACTCTGCAGAGGTTGCACATCGTTACCCATGAGTCATGCGTTCCCCATCACGCTAAACACTGCCAAGGTGCACAGCGGGGTCGCACTACAAGGCCTTTACAAAGCACCCTCCAAGTCTGTTCCACACGTACCTCTAAGGTTTCACCCCGTACAAAGGTCTACAACCCCAGGGCCCCCTCGTGAGCCACTTAAACAAACCCCGTGTGGACCCTCAACTTAGAGGTAACTAATTAATTAGCCAGGTTCGTCCCATTCCAAACCTCATGGTTGCGCTGTTAAGCAGGGTTACAGGCTTCGAGAACCGAGTCCTAGGGATCCAGGCAGGATATGTCTAGCACGAGCCCAGAACCAAAAACCAAATCCAGCTGCCGAGTCACACGGCACAAAAACCACCAGTACGGTCCATCCTGCCGGACTTACCTACTCACCATACTACAACCTTACCAGACCACATATTCCATAGTTCATTAATTAGAATTAATATTTAAACCATCCCATCCCAAAAGATAGCAGGGCTAAGCATGACTTCTACCCAACACATCCCAAACTAGGTGTCAAGGAAAATATGAATAAGTTCTAGTAAACCTTAACATGAGATTCAAATTTAAGACTGCATGCAACAACTGGATTTAACTACTCTAATACCAAAATAAAATAAAGTATAGGTGCAAGATGTTCAAGAACACTTGACTGCGGGCTGGGTCAGAGCGACGAAGGCAAAAGGTTGACCCACGGGTTCCACGTAGCTCGCACCCGCTGGATCAAGCATCAAACATGACCCAAACAAAGCATAACAAATAATAGTACATCAATAGTATGAAAACATACTAGAAAGGTTGCTAACGCGTAGAGCTTGTTTCTACGATCGCGTGAGCGCAAAAACCACTGAAAACAAAGTTACAGTTTGAAAGTTGTGGCCTTTCGAAGTTTATGGGCAAATCAGTAATTAAATAGGATTTTATTTTTAAATACTTTTCTGACTAAAATATAAAACATTTGGGCCACAAAATAGCTAACGGATTTGTTTGCAAATTTATCTTTTTTTTAAAAAAATAGGATTAAACAAGAACAAAATTTTAAAACAAAATAAACTTGTTTTCATTCTTTTGTGGGCCACAACAGAATTATTTATAGACTTAAGGGTGTAGCTGGCTATTTTGAGTGCACGTGCACTATGCTGAATGGGTACAATTTTGTGTATTTGCATTGTATTTCAGGAATTAGTTTTCTAAACAAAAATGACCATAAATGACCACATGATGAGGTCCTACTGATGTCATCAAGCAAGGAACAGAGAGGGCGAGCAAGGCAGAGCGAGTCCTTCTACCAGCTGTTTCCTGCTCGATCCGTGTAGCTGAGAAGAAAAGACGATGGTCGCCGGCTTGCAGCCAACAGAGGCCGCGGTGGAGATTTCGACGGCGGTGGAGATCGGCTACGATAAGGGAGGTGGTGGCGACGCGGGCCACGATGGCCGGCTGGTGACCAACTGACCATGCAGAGGCAGGCGGTGGCGTCTACGTACCTTGCATGCCATGAGGGGCCGCGAGGTTAGGGCCTCCGGCTGGGTTGGCCGGCCGGTGACGCAGTGCACGGCGGCGCCATGCGTGAGTTCGCCGGCTTGCTCGGAACGCAACATAGAGTACGGTAGAGACCACACGGAGAGAAGGGGTCGGACAAGGACCTTACAGCGAGTCTGGTAGGGGTGCCTTGGCGTCGGAAACGGCTCGATCAGTGCGGTAGACGGCGGCGGCGGAGGATCTGCAGAGGGCTCTCCTCGGTGAGCTCGAACAGTGACGATGCGGCGTGCGCGAAACCACGGAGCGGGATGGCGTGGCGGCGTGGATCAGTGCCGAATCCCGAGATCCTTCTCGGGCGGATGAGGTGAGCAAGAGTGGGGCGGGTGGCCGGTGTGCTCGATTTTCCAGCTATGGCGGTGGCGTCTACGGGGAAGGAGGGGCACGCTGGGGCCGCAGGGACTACACTTGTAGGCCGAGAGGGTTGCGGTGGCGGCTGGTCACGCTCGCTACAGATCGATCTCGAGGGGAGACGGGGTGTGGTTGCGCGGCTCAGCACGTAGGGAGCGGTGCTGGCAAGCGACAGGTGGGGCGCTCGGTTCTACGGAAAGGGCGAGGAGGAGGTTGGGGGAGGAGCTGACGAGTGGAGCCCTCGCTTCAGCACTACTACACGAAAGAGGATCACTGGCGGTTCAAACCCCCCTTCACTAGCGGATTTTGAACCGCCACAACCAAAGCGACAGTGAAGAGGGTCTTCTATTACTAGCGGTTATTTCAAACCGCCAGTGATCCAAAACTTTCCCTGGCGGTCTGTACCATAAACCGCCAGTGTTGATATAGCCAACACTGGCGGTTCATATCACGAACCGCCAGTGTTGGCAAAGTTAACACTAGCGGTTTATGATACAAACCGCCAGTGTTTCATCCAAATCACTAGCGGTTCAAAATAAACTGGCAGTGATCTGATAAATTCTGAATTGTATTGGTTTCTATTATTTTTGTTTGTTTTTTATTTGCCACATTGCTAGATATGATATCATAGATATGAAACCTTAAATGCTTTGAGATTACAATTACATCGAAATTGTTCTAATTAAAGTATCACAATCCATATAGAATCCTATTAAAACAAATATCACAAATGTTACATTGAGAGTCTAGAACTTAAAGACAGAGTTACAGTAGCCTATCCATGTGCTCTCGACCATATTGAGCCTTGAACTTCTTGGTCTTAGCGACTGAGAATGATCCTTCCTTAGTTAATACCTCTTCATTTAAGAATTTTGCTAGGTCCCCACTTAGTCCTTTAATCTCGAAGTATAACAACTTATTATGGCCTAACTTCTTGCGCTGTAATAAAGATATTAAATTGCATCAAAGTGCCTGTAGCGCCGTTTATGCGCTTGTTCTCCATACGGTCTCTAAGCAGCCTGACTGATGCCGATGAAAACTCAGAGCCGTGGCTGTTGTCACCATCGGACGCATGCATGAGCGCCTGCCCTCTGCGCTACGGTGGCCAACAGCTCTCCCAAGGGACGTCCCAACCACTCTACGCGTGCATGAGCGTCTAACCTCTGTGCTATGAAGGAAAGGCTAACTTGGACTGAGAATTCTGAGGCTACACGCTCAGTGCCTGTATCTGCGCTACCCACGCGCTCGACGAACGGTCTCCATTCGCCTAGGTCACGCCACGATCGAGCCTCTCAGAAAAGACCCTGTCTGTGGTACCTCCCTACACGTGCACGAGCGTATGCCCTATGCGCTATGGGATACCAATAGCGGTTCCTTGGGCGACGCCCTTGACTCCTACGCGCAAACGAGCTCCGCGCTCTATGCTATGGATCTTGGGACAACCCAAGGCCGAACTGTTCATCGCTACGGCTCACGGCTATTGGGTCTGCGGAATTCGGGGATATGCAAAACGCGTCGACTTGCTACAAGTTTTGCCTCTATTCGCCCAAGAGTCTACTTACAGACTATCTCCCTATTACACACACTCCATGGCTGCCCGGCAGCGAAAGGATCTACATCGGCGACTAGGGCCTCCGTGGCCAGCTCCATCTCCGTCTCCAGACGCTCCATGTTGGCACAACGACTCCAGGCTCGGGGACTTCATCAAGCTGCAGTCATCCTTCGCCGCTGGTTTTTCTCCATATTTTATTCATACATCATCATGTACTACTACTCTCCATATTTATTTTTCAGGGACTTCGCCTTCGCTCGTCGCCGATCACGCTCGGGGACTTCGCCTTCGCTCGTCGCCGACCAGGCTCGGGACTTCGCCTTCGCTCGTCGCCGACCAGGCCCGGGGACTTCACCTTCGCTTGTCGCCGACCAGGCCCGGGGACTTTGCCTTCATTTGTCGCCGACCAGGCCCAGAGACTTCGCCTTCGCTTGTCGTCGACCAGGCCCGGGAACTTCGCCTTCATTTGTCGCCGACCAGGCTTGAGGACTTCGCCTTTGCCCATCGCCGTCCAAGCTCAGGGACTTTGTTCGTCGCTGACTTCGCTCATCGCCGCCTTCACTCGTCGTCGTCTTCGCACGTCACTGACCAGGCTCGTCGCCGCCTTCGCTCGTCGTCACCTTGGCTCGTCGCCGCCTTCGCTCGTCACCGCCGTCGCACATCGCCGCCTTCACTCGTTGCCGCTGTCGCTCGTCGTCCTCTTCGCCCGTTGCCGACCGGGCTCGTCGCCGCCTTCGCTCATCGTCGACCCGGTTCCTCGCCGCCTTCGCTCATCATCGACCTGGCTCGTCATCGTCTTTGCTCGCCGCCGCCATCGCTCATCGCTGTCTTCTATTTTATAAGCAGAAGGCCGTAGGTTCATCAACCCGTCGCCAACCAGGTTCATCGACCTGGCCTTCGCCCGTCGCCGACCAAGTTCATCAATCTGGACTTCGCTCATCGCCGACCAGGCTCGGGGACTTCGCCTTCGCTCGTCGCCGACCAGGCTCGGAGACTTCGCCTTCACTCCTCGCTAACCAGGCTCGAGGACTTCTCCATCACTCGTCGCCTTCGCTCGTCGTCACCTTCACTCGTCGCCGACCTGGCTCTGGGACTTTGCCTTTGCTCGTCGCTGGTGTGCATCAAGTCGCTCCATGCTGTTCGGATCAGGGTGCTGATTTTGGACAGCTCATGAGGGCACTTGCTAAATGCTCTACAAGCTCGGCACCATGTGTCTTCAACACGTACTACCAAGCTCGGGGACTAAGTGGATACACTTCACCTTGCAGTGAATGTATTTTCTTTTTCTCTGACAATTTATGGACGCTTCGTCAAGTTGGACTTGCACATACTTCTACTAGAACCTCGCTGTTCCTTACAGTCTTGCAAGCTCCAAGTGGATACACTTCACCAGAAGAAAGCTCTTCAAAATTTTTCTTGAGCACCTTACATCCTTCTGGCGAGCCTTACTTGCTCGACGTCGACTTCTCCTGCTCGGACAAGCTCAAGACGGCGTCGCCAACAGATACAAAGTGCTCGGGGACTAGCTGTGGGGATATTACCTCTGTATACCCCCATGGACCTACTTGGGCCCTTCGTCAAGGACAGCCCAACTCAAAGGCCTTGTTGTAGACGACCAGGCTATCATGCTCGCCAGGGACTCTCATGAAGCCTTGCCCGCCAAGGAAGATCCAAGAGTTAGATCCGGATTCCTTACCTTAAGGAACTGTTTGTAATCTAATAAAGACTCGACAACTGTAACCCTGCTCCCCGACTATATAAGGCGAGCAGGGACCCCCTCTCATCACATTTCAGATCCCATCGGATCACCCGATCTCATAATACAAACCAGCCACCAGAACACAAGACGTAGGGTATTACGACGACTTGTCGGCCCGAACCTGTCTAAATCATTGTCTCTCGTCCCAGTGTTTACGCTTAGCAGACGTCTCACACGCCTCCCCCGCTTAATCTACTACCTTGGGCATACCCCTCGGTAGACTGTCGACCATATTTCGTCGACAGTTACATATCGCCTGAATATACGATGGAAGGCATTTTTCCGTTAAGTCTGACACCTACAGCTTTGGTATTTTACTATTGGAGATAATCATTGGACTAAAGACAAGTTCCCCTCATCATCTACTAATGGATTATCCAAGCCTTACTGCTTACTAGTATAGTGCCCGTGCTAACGCTATGATTTTATTTTAGTAAAGCATATGAAAACAACCAAATAAAACTGTTATGATGATTAGTTCGTCAAGGGCATGTTTGTACCTCTGGTTGCGGCGGTTTAACCAGGGTCGACATTATATTTTCAAGGGCCCTATGGTGAACTAATCATCATAGGTCCATAAGAACAGTTATTATGAATATTTAATTATACTTACAAAGCGTAAAACAAATCTGTCGGGTACATAGAAAAGGGGTACCCTAATACCTTGATTAAAGAAAACTAAACCTCAACAAAATTCACAATCATCCCTCAAACTCCCAAACCAGCCCAAGCGCCAAACCATACTGGGCCGGCCCACGAGCGGGTCCCGACGGCTTAGTCTGTGACACCCTCGAGGAGTCCCTTCTCAGGATGAAGCCAGTCCGCTCGGGGCACCCCTTGGTTACGGAAGTCTCCCGAGCGAATGAGGCACCCCTCGATTACGGAACTCTTCGGAGCACTCCTCGAGCACCCCTCGGGCACCCCTCGAGAGGCACCCCTCGAACACCCCTCGAACACCCACTCTAGGAACCCCTCGGTTACGGAGATCTCCCGGGTGAACGAGGTGTACCTCAAAGCGCGGAGCACCCCTCGATTATGGAAGTCTCCTGAGCGAACGAGGCATGCCCCGAGTGCGCTACATCCCTCGAGCACCTTCTCTCGGTACGACTCTAGGGGCATTTAATGCGCTCCACCTGCTCCCATCCAAATCGTATGGCTACAGCAGTGAGGCGTCCCCTCGAGGTTCATTTGTCAACACATTTCCCATGTTTTCCAGAGCTCGACCCTACCCATGGGAGCCTCGACCGCCTCGACCATCCCCTCGAGCAGGACTCCGCCAAGACCGGTCAGCACTCCAACGTTTTTTTAATTGGCACCCTTCGAGCACCCCTCGAGAGGCACCCCTCGGGCATCCACTCGAGACACCCCTCGGTTACGAAGATCTCCCGGGCGAACGAGGTGTACCTCGAAGCGCCGAGCACCCCTCGATTACGGAAGTCCTAAACCCTAAACCCTGCGATGACGCCGCCGTCGTTGGTACCTGGACCTCACGGTCGGTGCCCTTCTCGCCCCGGGGCCGCCGAAGCCGTCGGGCCGCCGCCTCCGCCCTTGCCCTGTGGGCGCCCTCGGCCTCGCCCCACCGTTGGTGCCTTGGCCCTGCAACGACGACGACGGCCACACGCGTCCAGGTCATGCCCTAGCTCAGCAAACGAAAGGGAAAGGCTCCACTCTATGTCTCACTCCTCCGCGGCCACCCCGGCAGTGACGTCACCGTCAAGCTCAAGGACTAGCACACCAGGTATGCCTAAACGCCTCCTCAAGTGGGTCCCAACGGCTCAGTCTGCGACACCCTCGAGGAGTCCCTTCTCGGGATGAAGCCAGTCCGCTTGGGGCACCCCATTGAAGGGTCGAGATGGCGGACTAGAGGGGGGTGAATAGTCCTTTCTAAAATTAATCGCAACGGCTAACCGAAACAAATACGGAATTAAAATTATCAGTCTAGCCAAGACTACACCCCTCTACCTTTTAACTTTAGCACCTTACAAAAGATCCTAAACAAAGCAACTAAGGTGCTAGGCTAGCTAGAGCTCACCTAATCAATCTAGCTTGCAAGGTCACACAAACCTATGCAACTAGTACTCTAATCAAACCGGGGAGCTCCTAATCAATCTAGTAAGCAAAGCACAAAGCTCCTAAGCTCACTAGCAATGCTCAATAACAAGGCTACACAAGCCAAATTAGAGAGATCAACTTACTTAGCTACACAAACTAAGCAATGTGACTAACAAGGCTACTCAAGACAATTAGTCACGCAAGAGAGCTACTTCTAAGCTACACAAGCAAAGAAGGTAACTAGCAAGCTACACAAGCTAACTAATTACAAGAGAAACTACACAAGCACAATATATATGAAAGTAAATACAATCTTGTGTATGGGGATGCAAACCAATGGGATGGACAAGGTTGACATGGTGATTTTATCCTGAGGTTCACTTGGTCGCCATCAAACTAGTCCCCGTTGAGGCAAGCCCAAGGTTGTCGCAGATCCTCTTGCTAGTGGTGACCCTAGGTCACACTCTCCATGATGGAGTGCTCACCAAGAGCTCTAGCTTCGATCCGGCCAAACCACTTGGCGCTCTTCGCGCCTCTCTCAACTAGAGTTGCTCTTCGCGATCCCCGCGGGGCGAGCACAATGCCCCTCACAAATCCTTCTCCGGAGCCACGCACAATCTTCACACGGGCTTCACGATGGAGACACACTCACCAAGCCGTCTAGGAGGTGGCAACCTCCAAGAGTAATAAGCACCACCGGCTTGCAACTTGATCACCTAGTGCCACTCGATGCAATCTCTCAATGCAACGCACTAGCGATCGCTCACTCGCTATCGATTCGCACACTAGCAAGCACAAGCGAGTTAGAGGGCTCCCAAGCACATCCACACAAGCCACAAAGGCTCTAGAGTGCTCAACCTAAAGCCCAAGGCCGGTTACCAACGATATATATAGCCCCAAGGGCTAACTAGCCGTTGCCCCTTCACTGGGCAACCTGCGCCACCATCGGACGCTCCAGTCGGGTCCATCGGACGCTGAGGCCAGCGTCCGATGCACGGATGCTTGCCACGTGTCCCCCATGTTCAACTTCAGCCGAGCGATCCCAACGGCTATATCACTTCCCACGCCAGTTAAAGTGGCATCGAACGCGCCGATGCCTAGCATTGGACGCTCTGATGCCTCTGCTTGATTCTGCGCAAAAACTGCTCTCACATCGGACGCGCCGGCCCCCCAGCATCGAACGCTAAGGGCCAGCATCTGATGTCTATGCAGAGAGCTCCCTAAGAGCCCCTGCGAACATCGGACGCATCCGATGAACGCGCATCGGACGCACCCCAGCATCTGATGCATCCTCTGCAACAGACTTCATCTAGGGTTTGCCATCGGACGCTCGGCCTAGTGTCCGATGCTCCCAGAGCACTACACTTCTCCTCCGGAAACCGCTGAATCCTGCCTCGCAAGCTCGGTAGGAGGGAGAGGGACTATACACTAGTTTCTCCTACTTCTCCACACCTCCTTTCAACACAACTTCTTTTCAAAACAACTTCTCCTTTGCAAATGTGCCAACACCACCAAGTGTACAACATCATGTGTATGTGTGTTAGCATTTTCTCAATCAGTTTTCAAAGGATTAGCACTTGCACTTTCCACGCCACTCGATCCTAGTAACATCGTAAAGATAGATCGCTCAAGTGGCACTAGATGACCGATATGCAAACAAGTTTGCTCCTCTTGATAGTACGGCCATCTATCCTAAATCCGGTCATAAACTTCTCTACTCACCTATGACCGGTGAAATGAAATGCCCTGCACATATACCTTTGCCTTGCGCATTCCATTCCATCTCCTTTCGGTGTTGATGCAACACATGCACCAACCTATCATCAAATGATATGATCCACTTCATATCATCATATGGCCTCCATGGTCCATTGATCTTGACCTCACTTGCTCTTCACCATTGCTTTGGTCAAGCCTCCCGACACTCGGTACCAACGGCTTCAAAGCCTCCAACTTGCCCTTCACCTTCGCAACCGGTCCATCAAGCCAAGTCTTGCCTTGATCTTCACCATCTTAGCCACATGACTCATGTCATGTTTCATGTGTATTAAGCTCCTCCATGATCATCACATGTGTGAGCTTCTCATCAAGTCCAAGCCACTCACCTCCATGGCTCAAGTGCTCACACACATGTACCTGTGGACTAATCCCTATGTATCTCACATAAACACAATTAGTCCACCTAAGGTTGTCACTCAATTACCAAAACCAAACTAGGATCTTTCACCCATGGTTACGAAAACTTCCCGAGCGAACGCGGCACCTCTCAATTACGGAACACTTCTGAGCACTCCTTGGGCACCCCTCGAGCACCCCTTCGGGCACCCACTCGAGGCACCCCTCGGTTATGGAGATCTCCCGGGCAAACGAGGTGTACCTCGAAGCACTGAGAACCCCTCGATTACGGAAGTCCTAAACCCTAAACCCCTAAACCCTAGACCCTAAACCATGCGACAACGACGCCGCCGCCAGTACCCGGACCTCGCGGCCGGCGCCCTTCTCACCCCGGGGACGCCGAAGTCGTTGGCCCGATGCCTCCGCTGGCCGAAGCCCTCGACCCGCTGCCTCCGTCGTTGCCCTGTGGGCGCCCTCGGCCTCGCCCCACCGCTGGCGCCTTAGCACTGCGACGCCAACGACGGCCGCACGCGTCCTGGCTGTGCCCTAGCTCAGCAAACGAAAGGGAAATGCGCTGCCCTGTGTCTCCCTCCTCCGCGGCCACCTCGGCGATGACGTCACCGTCGAGCTCAAGGACTAGCACACCAAGTACGCCTAAACGCTTCCTCGAGCAGGTCCCGATGGCTCAGTCTGCGACACCCTCGAGGAGTCCCTTCTCGGGACGAAGCCAGTCCGCTCAAGGCACCCCTCGGTTACGGAAACATCCCGAGCGAACGAGGCACCCCTCGATTACGGAACTCTTCCGAGCACTCCTCGGGCACCCCTCGAGAGGCACCCCTCGAGCACCCCTCGGGCACCCACTTGAGGCATCCCTCGGTTATGGAGATCTCCCGAGCGAACGAGGTGTACCTCAAAGCGTCGAGCACCCCTCGATTACGGAAGTCCTAAATCCTAAACTCCTAAACCCTAAACCCTAAACCCTGCGACGCCGCCGCCGCCGTTGGTACTCGGACCTTGCGGCCGGCGCCCTCCTCGCCCTAGGGCCACCGAAGCCATCGGCCCGACGCCTCCGTCAGCCGAAGCCCTCGGCCCGCCGCCTCCGCCCTTGCCCTATGGGCGCCCTCGGCCTCGCTCCACAGCCGGCGTGTTGGCCCTGCGACGACGACGATGGCCGCACGCATCCTGGCCGTACCCTAGCTCAGCAAACGAAAGGGAAAGGCGCCGCCCTATGTCTCCCTCCTCCGTGGCCACCCCGGCGGTGATGTCACCGTTGAGCTCAAGGACCAGCACACCAGGTATGCCTAAATGCCTCCTCGAGCAGGTCCCGACGGCTCAGTCTACGACACCCTCGAGGAGTCCCTTCTCGGGACGAAGCCAGTCCGCTCGGGGCACCCCTCGGTTACGGAAACTTCCCGAGCGAACGAGGCACCCCTCGATTACGGAACTCTTCCGAGCACTCCTCAGGCACCCCTCGAGTACCCCTTGAGAGGCACCCCTCGGTCACGGAGATTTCCTGGGCGAACAAGGTGTACCTCGAAGCGCCGAGAACCCCTCGATTACGGAAGTCCTAAACCCTAAATCCCTAAACCCTAAACCCTGCAACGATGATGCCGCCGCCGGTACCCGGACCTCATGGCTGGTGTCCTTCTCGCCCCGGGGCCGCCGAAGCCATCGGCCGGACGCCTCCGCTGGCCGAAGCCCTCGGCCCGCCGCCTCCGCCCTTGCCCTGTGGGCGCCCTCGGCCTCGCCCCACCGCCGGCGCCTTGGCCCTGCGTCGAGGATGACGACCGCACAAATGGCCCGCAGCGGCCCTGCTTCTCACTACGCGGATGGTGTTGAGGGATCAAACCTTCTCCTCCTTGGCCTCGGTAGCGGCGGTGGGCAGGAGCGGCGACCATGACAGCGGCGGCTCCAGAGCACGCGTAGGCGAGCTGCTCCCTGCCCGCAGCGATTAGCCTCCATGAGCGCGAAGAGTAGGTCGCGGCGGTCCTCCACCTGGGGTCACGGCAGCCGCTCCGAAGGGGAGGGTGGGGGACGACGCGACGATGGGTGAGGCACCCACGCTAGACTAGCGGCGACTACGATGGGGAGAGTGATTTCCAATTTGTTTTTGAAAGAAAATGAAAGAGGTACTGTAGAGGCGGAGCAGGGATTCGATCTGTGGCCGTATGGGGCGGGCGTGCGTGGAACGACGCGTTTGCGATCAGGTGTGAGAAGCCTGACACAAACTTCTCACATCAACCATCGGATCTAATCTAAGTATTTTATTAGCCTATGATTTTAATGAAGACAAATTTTTATGTACGTTTTTCTAGGCGTACAATGGTTGAGACTCTCAGCGAGGGACGTTTTTGTGGGTGGATCTAAAATAATTTAAGTGTTCCATTATAGTATGGATGTAAGTGTTACTTCTATTCTATACCATGCTTTAAATTAACAGTATGAATATAATGTCAAAACAATCATGAAATTTGTCCTATGTTTCAGGCATGGAACTTATGGATGAAGGACCGAAGATACTACCAGCAACCGACCAAAGGGGGGTGAATGGGAGCTTCAAATTTTCCTACCGGAAACTTATCGCCACTGTCCCAAGAATCAACCCCAAAGAGCAAACCCTAGAGGTTGCAAGTGTACACGACCCTAAAGATAGGGTGGATGCTACCAAGAAGCACAGCGAGACACTACATGACTCTAGAAACCCAACGCAAAAGACGGAAATCAAAACCGTCAATGGACGAGCGAACCACAGACGAAACAGCGCAAACTGCACATGACCAGACTCTGGCCAGCGTCCGGTCAGTGAGCACCGGACGCGTACGGTCGTGCGAAACCTGATTTTGGACCTTACTGTTTCTGACCGGACTTGTGGCGGAACCGTCCTGATTATAAGAGCTCAAGTATTATCTTAGCCAAATCCGCCTGACTTCGACTCATACTTGAACCCATATAACCCCGGTAGTCCAGAAATCTCGAAGGATTTCTTTCACCGTACACCATACAGGATCGCATCGTTCAAGGATTACATTCGTAGAGATACATCACAGCGAAAATGAAACCGAATTTAAACATCAGAGTGCGAAATTAGAACGGAGTTATTACAATACTGAATTCAAAAGTGCGGAAGCTGAAATAAGTTTGAAACGCGACCACCACACATGTGGTCCAAATAAAACATAGTTTGATAAATCCGACTCAACACGACTCACTCCTCCTTTTTAAGATAATGTGCCACCAACAGTCTCAGACCAGCAAAAGAAAAAGGGAAGCTTTTGGACGACCCTGCCCTGGGCCTACTCTTCATCACCTTCCACTGGGTAGAGGCAGTGCTTACAATAGCCGAAGTAGACCTGGCCATCTGCAACAACGGGATAAACCCTGAGTACGGGAATGTACTCAGCTAGACTTACCCGTCCAACTGAAAATAAAGACTCCAAGGGTATGCAAGGCTTTTGAGGTGGAGTTGGGATCTTTAGTTGCGAAAAGCTCAATTTAGATAAGAGGTAATTTAGGTTCCAATTTTAGTTTCCCACTAGCCCACACTTTCCCCGCCGGGTCTATGCATTGGGCAACCGCTCGATGCTTGTTCGTGGTGGTAATCGTCGCGGCTCACAGCACGGACCGCCCAATTGGAACCTGGCGATGGCCTCACGCTGCAGATCGCATTTCCATACTAGAGGGCACGACACGGGTTGAGACCGGCCCGAACAGCTTCTAACCGGCTTTGGGGTCGATGATTACGGCACCGACATATCCCTAAGTAAAAGGGCGCGTTCAAAAATGAACGAGGGCCAACATCGATACAAACCTACATGATCCAACGGATGGACTGCCCCAAGTTTCCCACTTGTGCCCTGCCATCCAGTTGACCGTATTTCACTACAACTCAAGTCCTTTTCCACGATAGCAAATATAGCCAACCGTGATCCGGTAAATACCCACCAGGGCATTACAGAAACATCCTTAACTACTACTTTTATTAAGCAGACTAAGCAATTCTACATATAAATAAGTAACAGGATAACAAGGTAGATAATAATCAACAACAAGGAATGGTAATGAAGCAAGTAGGATTCAATCAACTCCTAAACTTAATGCATCATAATATAAAAGGACTCAAGTAAATTTAATTGCAAAAGATAGGAGGCTTAATATGCTCCGGGGCTTGCCTTGGGTGAAGACCGAGGCCTCGTGAGAAGGGCACTCGGGTAGGTTAGTGTCGCAGGCGGGGTCGGCTTCCTCGGCTTGCTGGAGCTCCGGGATCTGCTGCTCGGCGTTTGTCTCTTGCTCCTGGTCGGGCTCCGAAGGGGTCGATCCTATTGCATGCGACGATTAATGAATAATTAAATGCTACGGTGCGAGATATGGTGGTATGAAAAGCAATACTCTTGCAAACCAGCAAAACCAACTTGTTGAACCACTTTTGACATTGAGGTAAATACTTATCTAATTCATAAAACAAAATCCATTAATTTACTTATTTCTTATTAATTAATTCAAAAGAAACTTAGGTTTGAACTGCAAGTACATCTTTCTGGACTTAGAAAAATCCACGAAAATTCCAGAAGGCAAACAACACCTGCTGGATTTCACTGAACAAATTTCAGCCAAAAATAAAATACAGAACTGTAGATACAAAAATAACAAATAAACTGCTCAAAAGGTGCTTTGAACTAGCTTTTCACATAAAAAGTGTCAAACAACAGATTTCATAATTTTTCTGGCTTCTCCTTGCGGATACATGGGTGTATGCCGGGTCTTTGAGTGATGAGTGATTGTCAACTGGGATGATGCGCATGTTCTTTGGCTTGTGTTGTGCAGGTGTCGAGCACGGATGCAGTGATCGACGGCGAGGTGAAGGTCAAGTTGAGACGTGCCGTGCCGATGGACCGGGTGCGGTGAAGGATGGGCGTGCCGTGCGGCAGACGTGCCATGCCAAGGTACCGAGCGGTGAAGGGCGGACGTGAGACTTGGACTGAGGGACCAGAGGCCTGAGGATCAGCTGTGGTGGCTGGCAGCCTGTGACGACGACAAGTGAAGAAGTGCGGTCATGTGTTGCCTGAGTCGTGGACTTGGGGACACGTGTCGGTGGACGGGGTGCACGGGAGGTGCATCCCATCTACGACTTCGGTTTGGTGGTAGAGCCAGGGAAAAACCATCGGATGGACGGTTTCCAGGTTTGGGCCTCAAAACCTGGGCGTGGACGGTTTCCGAGTTTGGCCACAAAACTCAGGCTGAGGGGTTTCCGAGTTTGGACACAAAACTCGGGCTAAGGACGGTTTCCAGGTTTGGGCCTCAAAACCTGGGCGCTGAGGGTTTGCTGAGTTTGGCCTCAAAACTCAGATGCTGGTGGGCTGGTTTCCCGGTTTGGGCCTCAAAACCGGGGGTTGCTGGAAAAGGCTGGTTTCCCAGTTTGGGCCACAAAACCGGGGGTGCAGAGCGAGGGCGGCACGTGGCGGCGATCTGGAGGTTGCGTCGAGGCAACGCTTCGAATCGAGCGGGCGTGGCCGTCGGATACACCTACCACCGAGTTGGTCCAGAATAACCCTAGGGTTTAGCTGGTTCGCTCTGTAATTAGATTAGAGAGGGGTAGAGTAGGAAATAGACTTAGGCTAGTAGTAGGATAAGTAGTCGGGAGACACCCTCCTCCCATCTATCTCAGTCATTTGCTCTTTCGCACTTAGGGTTTCCTGCTCTCCCATCCCCTGCTGTAGCTAGCTGAGATCCGCAGAGAGACTCACCTCTGTGTATTGTTGATTTTGAGGAAAGGAGGCCGTAACCTCCTTGTCGTAGCGTGTGTTTGCGCTTCGGCTGCAAGATCGTGGTGTCGATTCGCATTTTGGTTGTGTTCTTCGCGGAATCCTTTTTCTCCACGATTTTCCCGTCGTTTGATCTCTTTGCTCGGTTCATCTTTTGCGAATCCGTTTGAACCAAGTTTTTTCTAGATCGTGAGGCACTTCTTTCCACCGAAGGAATTAAACTCTAACCTCACGGTCTAGGAGATCGATCGATTTTCGTTTCGGATCAAGTTTTCTCCCTTCCCCCGAAATTCTTCGATTCATCGATTTGGAGATAGGTTCGAGCCATGATCTCTTAGGGATAGCTCACTATACTCCTTTTGACTCCTCTCACCAAGTTTGATCCCTAGAGGATTTGTTTTGGGTGAGATCGAGTTGAATCGGTGGACGAACAACACTGTATCGGGGTGACCGGACGCTTGGTCGGGATGACCGGATGCACGGGCAGAGAGTCCGGTCGTTGAATGTTCACTGTGTTCATCTCGTAACTTGACCGGACGCACCGTTTTGCTCTCTGACCGGACGCATAGGTCCTACTGTTCACTCGGCTTGACTTTTGTGACCGGATGCACTGTTGCTGACCGGACGCTCCTTGCTCGTGAGTCCGGTCAGGAACAGTAAGGTTCCAGAACCGTTTCCTTGTGACCGAACGCGTCCGGTGGTGACTGACCGGACGCAGTCAGAGTTTGGTCCAAGCTGTTTCGCGTAGTTTTGTTCGTCATTCGTTCGTGCGATCTCGGATTTGGTTTCCGTCTTTTGCGTTGGCTTTCTAGAGTTGTGTAGTGTCCCACTGTGCTTCTTGGAAGCATCCACCCTACATCTAGGGTCGTGGACATTAGCAAGCTCTAGGGTTTGCTTTTTGGGGTGATTCTCGGGACAGTGGCTACTAGTTTCCGAAAGGAAATTTTGAAGCTCCCATTCACCCCCCCCTCTAGTCGCTTTCTGGTTGCTTCTCGGTCCTTCAATTGGTATCGGAGCGGGTTAAGGATCTTCCACCTTAGCCGGTTCCAGATCCACGGAAGGCGACATGGATCGCGGCGTGGGCAAACCGCCGTTCTTTGATGGGACGAACTATGCGTATTGGAAGATACGCATGTCGGCCTATCTCCAGAGCATGGGCTCTTCTATTTGGGAGATTTGCAACAGGGATGATTACGTTGTCCTGGCTGCTCGTGTCACTCAGCTCCAGATCAATGAGCACGAGGCCAATAGTCGGGCACGTAACGCCTTGTTCTCCTGTTTGAGCATGTCCGAGTTTGATCGAGTTTCTCATCTCCCCACGGCTCGCGAGATTTGGGCGACCCTCATGCGCTTCAATGAGGGAACCACTCAGATCAAATCCCACCTCTATGAGTCGCACAAGCGGGAGTATGAGAACTTTCGACATATGCCTGGCGAGAGCATAGAGAGTTTATTCGCTCGCTTTCAGGTTATTGTCAACAAGATGAGAGCGAACAAGGAGCTGTTGCTTTTTGACGATCATGAGAGGGCTTTGAAGCTTTTGCACACTCTTGATCGGTCAGTGTGGGACTCAAAGGTCCAGGCGATCATCGAATCGTCTAACTATGAGACCCTCACCTGCGACGAGCTCTTTAGTAAGCTCAAGTCTAGTGAGATTGACGCCATGTCGAGGGCTTCTTATGAGAATCCTTCTGGCCCGACTATGGCTTTGGTTTCTGGCTCTTCTAACCCCTCTGGAGGTTTTGCTCTTTCATCTCTCTTTTCTGTCACAGAGGACCAGCTTGAGTCATTGGGGGATGACGAGCTAGCGATGCTCGCCAACCGGTTCTCGCGGTTTCACAACAACCGCATGAACCGTCGCCGCGGAGGAGGACGCTCAGGATGCTATGAGTGCGGCGACCCCGACCACTTCATCGCCAACTGCCCCAAGAAGAACAAGCATTCGGGGAAGGGCGATCATGGGCACAAGTACGACTCTGGCAAGCGCAAGGAGAAGTACGTTCCCCCGAGGCACAAGCGGAGGGGCGGCTTCGACAAGGAGTACATCAAGAAGAAGTACTTGGAGAAGGCCCAGGCTGAGCAGCGTGCGTTCTTCGCCACGCTCAGCGACGTCGACGGCTCGGATGACCACTCCGCTTGCTCAAGCGATGACGAGTCCGAGAAGAAGAAGAGGATCGAGGACAAGCTGAACGGCCTCTGCTTCTTCGCCGACGACAACGGCTTCTGCACCATGGCGCTTGGTGATGAGGTCGACGGCAAGCTGGAGCACACCCCTCGAGACGACGACGACGACGACACCTCCCAGTTATCCCTCACCCATGACGAGCTTTCTGCTGAGGTTGAGAAGCTTACTGCCGCGCTCCTTAGTCAGGACAAGTTGCTTAGGCGTGCCGCTAGAGAGCGCAAGGAGTTTAGGCAGAAGTGGGAGGACACGGTGAGGGAGCTTGAGTTTGCCAAGTCCACCGTGGTCATGTCGGAGGAGGTTGAGTGTGAGATGTGCACCACGCACATGACTGACCTTCTCACTTTGAGAGGTAAGTATGCTGCGTTGGTAGGAGAGGTGGATGAGCTGAAGGCTAGACCTTCTCTGTTGGGTGCGTGCAAGACTTGTCCTGTCTTGCAATCTGAGTTGGCAGAGAAGAATGCCAAGATTGTGTCTCTTGAGGAGGCCAACTCAGGTAGCACTTATGTGTCTAAGTGCGCTTTGTGTGAGGGTTTGGAGATGGAGATTGCGAATGTCAAGCATGGCAAGATGCAAACTGAGGAGGAAAACACATACCTTCGGACCATCTTGTCATGGGTCTCTTGTAGTGAGCCGCAGCTCGGGTTGATGATCTCCCAATTTAAGCGAGCTGCTGGAGGTTCTGGTGTAGGTCTTGCTCAGAGTGTTGATCTTTCTGCTTTTGGGAAGATTGGAGAGTCGAGTGGTCTGAATCCTAGTGAGAAGCCCAATTCCACCACTACTCCCAAACTGACCAAGCTTCCACCTAAAGAGCCCGTCAAGCCTACCACCAAGAATGGGGTGTTTGAGGAACCTCCGAGAGCTCCACCCAAGAACCAAGTGTGGCATCCCAAACCCAACCACCTAAAGAACAAGCTGGACACAATGCCACCTATCCAGGAGGAGTTGCCACAGAAGGGCAAAGTGATCCACACCCACAGCCATGAGTACCAACAACCCCCTTTGCGTGCGGTGAGGTACCATTGTGATTTCTGTGGGAGAGATGGTCACTTGAGCGAGTTCTGCTTTAGGCGCAAGAGAGAGGCGCGCCGTGCTAGGGAGATGAACAACCCAGACATGTACCATCCTTTCCATGATGTACATGCACCGAATGTTCAGAGGAGAGCACCGAGACGTGCTGCTAGGCCCAGAGGTCCAGAACCTCAAGTTCCCAGGTCTAGGCAGCAGAGAGCTCCGAGGAGAGACGCTAGGCCTAGAGGCACAATGCCTCAAGTTGCTAGGCCTAGGCCTCGTAGAGAGCGTGCCCGGCGGGAGCCTGCAGTTGTAGGCTATGGACCCCGTGGCGGAGGCTTTGTAGTTGAGCATTTTCCTCCACCGCGGTTTGAGTATCGCGATGGACGCTCCTCCCTTAGCGGACCACGTTTTCCTCTACGTGGTGATCGCTCCTCTCGTAGACGTGCTAGGAATGGTTTTTCTGCTAACCGTTCTTTTGAGCAACCGGCCCAACACTGGTATTCTCCTTACTTCACTAACCCCAGTATTGGACCGTATGCTCACCCTATGTCTTTTTATTGGTGTAGGTAAAACGGTTGGAGGACATTTGGTTGGTGGATTCCGGTTGCTCGAGGCACATGACCGGAAACGCCAAGTGGATCTCCAGCCTTAGCCCTGTTGCCGGAAAGGAGTACATAACCTTCGGCGACAATAGCAAAGGTAAGGTATTGTCTCGCGGGTCGGTGCGAGTTAATGAGCACTTTGTGTTGCGCGATGTTGCTCTTGTTTCTAACTTGCATTTTAACCTTCTTTCTGTTTTGCAACTCTTTGACGACGACTATGAGATTCGTTTTAAACCGAATCTCAGTCGTATTTTGGATCCTCAGGGCAATCTTGTGTGTTTGATTTCGCCCTTTGGAAAAGTCTTTCGTGCGAATTTCTCGGAGTCTTTTGGCACTTCTCGTTGTCTTGTGGCTGGACCTTCCTCCTCTGATCTTTGGAAGTGGCATAGGAGACTTGGACATTTGAGCTTCGACTTGCTTGCAAGGCTTAGTTCACTTGGCCTAATCCGAGGATTGCCCAAGTTGCATATGGAGAAGAATCTTGTTTGCCACTCTTGTAGACACGGGAAGATGGTTGCCGCTCCCCACCATCCAGTGACTCAGGTCATGACCAAGCGCCCTGGAGAGCTTTTGCACATGGACCTTGTTGGTCCCGCTCGGGTGAGCTTGGTTGGGGGGAAGTGGTATGTGCTTGTGATTGTTGATGACTTTTCGAGATATTCGTGGGTCTTCTTTTTAGCTGAGAAGACCGAGACTTTCTCCTTTGCTCGTAATCTGATTTTGCGTCTTCAGAACGAGTTCCCTTTGAACTCAATGCGAGCAATTCGGAGTGATAATGGTTCCGAATTCAAGAATTCGGATTTTGAGAAGTTTTGTAACTCTTTGGGTTTAGAGCATCAGTTTTCTTCCCCCTACACACCGCCACAAAATGGTGTTGTAGAGAGGAAGAATCGGACCCTTGTTGAGATGGCCAGGACGATGCTCGATGAGCATAGGACTCCTAGGCGATATTGGGCCGAAGCTATGAGCACTGCATGCTACATTTCCAATCGCATTTTTCTCCGAGCGTTCTTGAAAAAGACTTCTTATGAGTTGCGTTTTGGAAAACTACCCAAGGTGAGTTATTTTCGAGTTTTTGGTTGCCATTGTTTTATACTCAAAAGGGGCAACATGGACAAGTTTGAGTCTCGTTCTTCTGACGGTGTGTTTTTGGGTTATGGCACTCACACTCGAGCTTATCGTGTACTTAACCTTGACACTAACCGAGTCATGGAGACATCCGATGTCACCTTCGACGAGACCATGGTTTGTCCTTCTTCTCGCTTTGAGCGTGCAGGTGATCATGAGGTTGGCGAGCCTCTTTTTGATGATGATGAAGAAGGTGCTGAAGGGATAGATGACCCAGCACCTCCTCCACCTGCAGTGCCGCAAGGAGCGGCTTCTACGACGACTCACGACCCCAACACCTCTTCTTCCTGGGGGCCGTGGGATCCGCCACCCTGAGCGGTACCTTTTGTACCCGGGGAGGCACCAGCTGCTGTTGAGGGGGAGGCTACTTCAGCTCGTGAGGCGCCACGACACATCCAGCGCCAGCACCCGCCTCAGCAGATGATCGACAGCATTGACGAACGGGTTACTCGGTCCAGGTCACAACACATCTCTCACTTCGCTCATTCTGCTTTTGTTGCTAATTTTGAGCCCCGAGATGTTGGACACGCTTTGACGGATCCGGATTGGGTCAATGCCAAGCATGAGGAGTTAGAAAACTTTGAGAGAAATCGGGTTTGGGTTCTAGTTCCACCTCCTCCAGACTGTAAGCCTATTGGGACAAAATGGGTTTTCAAAAACAAGCAAGGAGAGGATGGCCACGTTGTGAGAAACAAGGCCAGGCTTGTAGCGAAGGGTTATAGTCAGAAGGAGGGGATAGACTTTGAGGAGACTTTTGCTCCTGTAGCTCGTTTGGAGGCTATTAGGATACTCTTGGCTTTTGCTGCATCCAAAGGTTTTAAACTTTTTCAAATGGATGTCAAGAGTGCCTTCTTAAACGGCTACATAGAAGAGGAAGTGTATGTTGAGCAACCCCCCGGTTTTGAAAATCCCAAGTTTCCAAACCATGTTTTTAAACTCCACAAAGCTTTATATGGTTTGAAACAAGCCCCTAGAGCTTGGTATGATAGGTTAAAAACCTTTTTGCTTGCTAAGGGTTTTAAAATGGGATGTGTAGATAAAACACTCTTTCTCCTCAGGCAAGGCAAAGACACTCTCTTGGTCCAGATTTACATGGATGATATCATTTTCGGTGGTTCTTCTCACGCTTTGGTTGCCAAGTTTGCAGATACTATGAGCAGGGAGTTCGAGATGAGCATGATGGGCGAGCTAACATTCTTTCTTGGGTTGCAAATCAAGCAATCCCGGGAAGAGACGTTTGTGCACTAGGGTAAGTACACCAAGGACTTGCTGAAGCGGTTCGATATGGGTGAGGCCAAGCCTCTTCAAACACCCATGTCAATGACGACTGCCCTAGATGCGGACAAGGATGGAGAAGCAGTGGACCAGAAGGAGTACCGAAGCATGATCGGGTCGCTCCTCTACCTGACGGCGATACGCCCGGACATCCAGTTCGCGGTGTGCCTGTGCTCGTGCTTTCAGGCGTCGCCGCGCACTTCTCACCGTCAGGCAGTAAAGCGCATATTCAGGTACCTCCGTTTCACACCTGAGTTCAGGATTTGGTATTCTGCTTCCTCCACCCTTTCCCTTTGCGGTTATTCCGATGCCGATTTTGCTGGTTGCCGTATTGAGCGCAAGTCCACTTCTGGGAATTGCCAATTTATTGGTTCTTCTCTTGTTTCGTGGTCTTCTCGCAAGCAGTCTAGTGTCGCTCAGTCCACTACAGAGGCTGAATATGTTGCTGCGGCTAGCTGCTGTTCCCAGTTGCTTTGGATGATGGCCACTTTGCGTGATTTTGGTCTGAGCTTTTCTCGCGTGCCTTTGCTTTGTGACAGCACGAGTGCCATTAGCGTTGCTAAGAACCCCGTGCTTCACTCGAAGACCAAACACATTGATGTGCGCTTTCATTTCTTGCGAGACCACCAGGAGAAGGGTGATATCGACCTTCGCCATGTCGATACTCATCATCAACTGGCTGATATTTTCACCAAGCCTTTAGACGAATCAACCTTTAACCGGTTGAGGGGTGAGCTTGGTGTGTGTTTTCTTTTTTAGATGGGGGAAACATTTTGGATCTTGTATATTTGACTGACTCTTTTGTCTTTCTTTTCTTTTGCATTTCAGCATACGCATTCACATTCTAAGCTTCATGTTTATAATCACTAGAATGTAACTATGCTCTATGTAGTATGCTCTGATGCTTATATTGATGCTTGTAGCTTATGCTCCTTCTGATCACTAGTACATGTTGTGAGCAGAGCTATTTTGAAATGGTGAATTTACTTAATAACTAACAATCTGAAAATGTTCACCATTGAGATATGCAACTAGCATGTGTAGGATATGTTGAGTTCACTCGTGCTTTTCATATATGCTAGGTTGCTATGTCTCTAGTTATGAGTCATTCACTTGCTTGGTCTGTTCATATCATGTTTAAAATTTGAACCAAGTTTTAGTAAATTGAAAAAATCGAGATGGGATTGCTTGTCAACACCTCACGGTATCGAGACTGTTTCTCATTGCACTTTGAGTTAAACTTGAGCCATGTAGTGTATGACCGAAACCGCAGCTTTAAGCTTCTGATTGCTTCAGCATATGCTTCGCTCGGTTGAAAAGTTAGGCAAAGACAAGCTTTCAACCTCTCGCAATCACATGCTGAAATTAAACTTGTGTAATTTCACCGCTGCAACTCCGATATAAAAATGAAATCACAAGTATATGCTTCATTCCTATGCATGATGATTGAACTTTGCTAGGGGTAGTTCACCTTGTATACATGTTTAGCACTTGTTTGGATTCCTGTCTATACATGTGTAGTGCTATTTTGATGGTGACTATCTTTTTGGCTAAAGACTGCTCACATGCTCATATGATCATATTTCGTATGTGTGATCAGTTTGAGCCTTCGCTATTTGAGTGCTTAGTTGAGTCATTGGAGTTATACTGTTTAGAGCATTCTTGCACTCTTTTGATTATATGCCTGAAGCTGCTAACTTGCATTTCTGACTTCATATGCATGTTGGAAGAAGGAGTTTCTTGCCTTGATGCCTTTTCTTGATTAGTGCATTTTCAACTAAGGGGGAGAAATTGCAAATCATATGTCTCCTGCATGTTCAACTAAAGGGGGAGAATTTCCAATCTTTGTGCTCTTCTCATGTTGGACCTAAGGGGGATTTTCCTAGTTGCTTGCACTTGTCGAGGGGGAGTTTGCTAGTTGTGTTGAGCCTTTGCCTCTATCTTGAGGGACTAGCAAACATTTTTTAGGGTTTTTGATTTCAATTGGTTCGGAGCGTGTTTTGGTATCGAGCTTTATTATTGGTCGTAAGGCATTGGTATCGAGCCTTCTTTGCTAGTTGTGTTGAGCCTCTGTGCCTCTATCTTGAGGGACTAGCATTTTGCTTCGATTTTCCAATTGGTATTTGCTAGCGGTGTTGAGCCTGTTCAACCTCTTCTTGAGGGCTAGCTTTGCTTTGCTTGGTCGCGTCGAGCCGTTGCCCATGTCTTTGGGGACCAAGTTCTTTCGCTCTTTCCACTTGACCTTCTTCGGCTTTGCTATGCTTTTGGGTCATTTGGTCGAGTTCTCTCTCCCTCCTCCTTCTTCCTTCTTCTTTTCATTATGATTTTGTGTGAGTAGTTGACAATGCACTCATCAAGGGGGAGATTGCGGATACATGGGTGTATGCCGGGTCTCTGAGTGATGAGTGATTGTCAACTAGGATGATGCGCATGTTCTTTGGCTTGTGTTGTGTAGGTGTCGAGCACGGATGCAGTGATCGACGGCGAGGTGAAGGTCAAGTTGAGATGTGCCGTGCCGATGGACCGAGTGCGGTGAAGGATGGGCGTGCCATGCGGCGGACGTGCCATGCTGAGGTACCGAGCGGTGAAGGGCGGACGTGAGGCTTGGACTGAGGGACCAGAGGCCTGAGGATCAGCTGTGGTGGCTGGCAGCCTGTGATGACGACAAGTGAAGAAGTGCAGTCATGTGTTGCCTGAGTCGTGGACTTGGGGACACGTGTCGGTGGACGGGGTGCACGGGAGGTGCATCCCATCTACGACTTCGGTTTGGTGGTAGAGCCAGGGAAAAACCATCGGATGGACGGTTTCCAGGTTTGGGCCTCAAAACCTGGGCGTGGACGGTTTCTGAGTTTGGCCACAAAACTCGGGCTGAGGGTTTCCAAGTTTGGCCACAAAACTCGGGCTGAGGACGGTTTCCAGGTTTGGGCCTCAAAACCTGGGCGCTGAGGGGTTGCTGAGTTTGGCCTCAAAACTCAGATGCTGGTGGGCTGGTTTCCCGGTTTGGGCCTCAAAACCGGGGGTTGCTGGAAAAGGCTGGTTTCCCGGTTTGGGCCACAAAACCGGGGGTGCAGAGCGAGGGCGGCACGTGGCGGCGATCTGGAGGTTGCGTCGAGGCAACGCTTCGAATCGAGCGGGCGTGGCCGTCGGATACACCTACCACCGAGTTGGTCCAGAATAACCCTAGGGTTTAGCTCGTTCGCTCTGTAATTAGATTAGAGAGGGGTAGAGTAGGAAATAGACTTAGGCTAGTAGTAGGATAAGTAGTCGGGAGACACCCTCCTCCCATCTATCTCAGTCATTTGCTCTTTCGCACTTAGGGTTTCCTGCTCTCCCATCCCCTGCTGTAGCTAGCTGAGATCCGCAGAGAGACTCACCTCTGTGTATTGTTGATTTTGAGGAAAGGAGGCCGTAACCTCCTTGTCGTAGCGTGTGTTTGCGCTTCGGCTGCAAGATCGTGGTGTCGATTCGCATTTTGGTTGTGTTCTTCGCGGAATCCTTTTTCTCCACGATTTTCCCGTCATTTGATCTCTTTGCTCGGTTCATCTTTTGCGAATCCGTTTGAACCAAGTTGTTCTAGATCGTGAGGCACTTCTTTCCACCGAAGGAATTAAACTCTAACCTCACGGTCTAGGAGATCGATCGATTTTCGTTTCGGATCAAGTTTTCTCCCTTCCCCCGAAATTCTTCGATTCATCGATTTGGAGATAGGTTCGAGCCATGATCTCTTAGGGATAGTTCACTATACTCCTTTTGACTCCTCTCACCAAGTTTGATCCCTAGAGGATTTGTTTTGGGTGAGATCGAGTTGAATCGGTGGACGAACAACACTGTATCGGGGTGACCGGACGCTTGGTCGGGATGACCGGACGCACGGGCAGAGAGTCCGGTCGTTGAATGTTCACTGTGTTCGTCTCGTAACTTGACCGGACGCACCGTTTTGCTCTCTGACCGGACGCATAGGTCCTACTGTTCACTCGGCTTGACTTTTGTGACCGGACGCACTATTGCTGACCGGATGCTCCTTGCTCGTGAGTCCGGTCAGGAACAGTAAGGTTCCAGAACCGTTTCCTTGTGACCGGACGCGTCTGGTGGTGACTGACCGGACGCAGTCAGACTCCGGTCCAAGCTGTTTCGCGCAGTTTTGTTCGTCATTCGTTCGTGCGATCTCGGATTTGGTTTCCGTCTTTTGCGTTGGCTTTCTAGAGTTATGTAGTGTCCCGCTGTGCTTCTTGGAAGCATCCACCCTACATCTAGGGTCGTGGACATTAGCAAGCTCTAGGGTTTGCTTTTTGGGGTGATTCTCGGGACAGTGGCTACTAGTTTCCGAAAGGAAATTTTGAAGCTCCCATTCACCCCCCCTCTGGTCACTTTCTGGTTGCTTCTCGGTGCTTCACTCCTACCCATAAACATTCTACTGCAGAAATCTTGCTGACAGAGCTTAAACATACAAGCCTACACAAAATAGACAAATCTAGTGCAATTTAAACCACTTGAACTACAACCCTACTGGAAAAGGGTGCGAAATTCAACTTCATATTTTTCCCAGATTCTACTCCACATTTTATATTTATCAAGAAAGTTCCATGAACAGAAACATTATATTATTTCTTACATGAATTTCCAAAGGAAAACACAGAAAAGCACATTTGTAAAACAACTCCAGATTTTTCCACATAACAGATCATACTTACATTTTTCTCAGCTTGAACATCATAAACAGAGACTGCATAATTTTTCCCATATTTTATTTCGACATATAAAATACCTTAATATTTATTCTAAGGAATCAACCAAAAAGGACTTTTAATCATAACAGTAACTTTTTCCACATAAATAGTACCTCATATATTTTTCACAGGTACAAAACATGACAATAAACTTACACCAAATTTTCCAGGAATTATCTCAACCAGAAAACATATATAACAATTTATTTCAACAAAAGCACATAAACTGAATTAAATAGAAACAGTAAAATAATCTGCTACCAAAAATACTTTCATATTTTTTCATGATAGATCTACTCATAAACAAACTAGCAAAATGGAAAGTACTTCTTTTGGACTTTTGAAACGTGCTATACAAAAACAACAAGCATCTCTGGAAAATAAAAGAAAAAGGAAAAACATTTCAAACTCATCCCGGCCCACTGCGTGAACTTGGTCCATGGGCCGGCGGGTGGCTGACGCGCGGGGTCCATGGGTCAACGGGACCCACCCGTCAGAGAGAGGAAAGCAGGGGAGAGGGTTGACCGGCGAGAGCTCGTCGGCGGTGAGGTCGCCGGCGGTGTGGTTAGGCTAGATCGACTCGTCTCGGCGAGGCGCATCCGGTGGTGGTGATGGTTTGGCCAGCGCATGGCCGGAGCATGTCGGCGGCGAGCGGCGGCGCACGGCGGCGGCGGCAACACGCGGCTATGCCGTTTCCGGCGGTCGCCGGTTAAATTGACGTGTGCGCAGTGCTTCGTGAACCCTAGGGAGGCTACCAAGGGGGTTGGTTTGGCTCGGGGAGCTCCGAGGAAGCTTGGCCACGAGCGGAGGTCACGGCGGCGCCCATGGCGCTCGGCCGGGGGAATAGGGAAGGTAGGAGGCGGTAGCGTTGAGGCGGGGTAGTGTTCTCACCTTGCCTTGGCTCGATGATGCTCGAGGAGGAAGGAGAGGGGCAGTGGCGCTCAGGTCGGGGAGGAACGGTGTCGCGGCTCGGCGGTGGCGACTGGCGGACCGAAGGAGACGCCTCGTCCTCCGGCGGCGTCGGGGCTCGGTCGGGGATGGTGACGTGCGCACGGTGTGTGCACGGCGTAGGCGGAGAGGCTGGCGAGAGGGATTGGGTGGTGGTGGTCGGGTGATGTCGGAACGGCGGTGGCGAGTGGTGGTGTGGAACGGCGGCGAGCAGTGAGGTGCTCGGCGCGTTCGCGGGAGAGGTCATGGTTGCGTTGTTAAGCCGGGTTACAGGTTTCGAGAACCGGGTCCTAGGGATCCAGGCAGGATGTAACACCCTGGTGTTAAGCATTAATTAAAATTCTAATCAAGTGGTTTAGTATGCATAATCATCTGGCATCATGACATAAAAGCATTTCATGTTTTAAGTATAATTGTGATGCTTTATATGTTTGACCAAAGTGTTGTATGTTTTTGAGTGTTGATTTCCATGTTTGATATATATGTGGCTTGATTGAGATGTTTGGTATTCTTTGAAAGGGCAAGTGAGAAAACTTTGGTTTTTAAATCTCTCTTTTTGTCCCCTTTTTAATAAATCAAAAAGAAAGTCAAAATTTCAAAGTGGTTTCAAAAGCAAAGTTGTAGCTCTTGTTGAGAGGGACAACTTTGGTATTCAAAGATTTCAAAGTTTCTGTATAAAATTTTGAATAAATTTGAAATCTTTTAAACCCTAAATTTGACCCCAACACTAGATTTCAAAAACTAAAAGAATTAGACTTTGGTCTTTTAATCAAAAGTGTAGAGAAGGTTAAAAGAAACAACTTTTATTAAGATAGATTTTCATGTTATTAAAGAAAATCTGAAGTAATTTGGAGAATAAGTTTGATTTGGTTTCAAATTGAAAATCAATTTCCAAAACCTAATTTTATCCCCTTTTGTGTAGTTTCAAAATTAAGCACAGTTTGGCTATGCTTCAAAAAGCAAAGTTGTTCTATTTTTGATAAGAAACAACTTTGATGTGTAAAGTTTTTAAGTTTTCTTTTGAAATCAAAAGTAATTTTGAATCTAAGTTTGAATGCTTTTTAAATTCAAAATGTGATTTCAAAATCTAGGCAGATTTTGGTTGTGCTCCTTAAATGAAAGTTGTAGATCCTAATTTTTGGAACAACTTTTATGTTGGGAGTTTTTCCTGTTGTATTATGTTTTTGGGAGAAATAGGGGAAAGAAGATCTAGATGTTCTCTGGTGAGCAGTAACCGGGGGTGATAAGCTCTTACCCCTGTTCATGGCGGTGACCGACCGAGCCAATTCGTGACGCCAGCGCGATGGGCGTCGTCCTCTCTCGAATGCGCTCGTGCACGTCTCCGTGGCGAGGTGAAGCAGCTGCTGGCGCTCTCTTTTGCACCGTGGCGTCTTCTCCCGTGCTTACCGTTGTCGTTGCGCCACCACAGCACCGACGTGCTCCTCTCTGTCCCAATCTAGAGTTCACGGTGAACCAAACATCCTCATCCAAGTTTGGCCACAGATATAAGTTCCTTACTTCCTTGCGCATCTCCAGAAACTCTCACTTCTAACTCTTCTGTCTCAGAGAGCAAGAGCTCGCCGTTCTTCTTCCCGCCGGGTGAAAAACTCCGACGAGCTCGATTCCGCCGTGGTCCGCTCAACTGGGCCTCCCTCTGTGCTCTTTATCCTATGTTTTTGTTTTATCTTGGCCCCAGAGAACTCATCGGCTCGATGGTTCCCTGTTTGATGCTCAGGACTCGCCGGAACAACGTCGTCTTCGCCGGAGTTCTCCGCCGCAGGCCACTGCTCCGTGGAACTCTCCCCTCCGTGCAACCTCTGCTTAAACCAGTTACACCAACAGCATCAGGGTGAGCTGCTAGACCTTCCTAGCCTCTCCGTTTGCTTGCTACCGGTCTAGGTTCACCGGAGCAGGGCTAGCCGAGATCCGATCCGCCGCCGTGCGTGGCCAGGCTCAACCCGAGTGGTAGAGTGTAGGGTTGAGGGCTCAATCAACTGCGGCTGTCTTGCCGGTGTTGATGCTCGCGTCAGCCGAGTCTCTAATGGCCGGAGATGGCCGGCGTAAGATTCGCCGCCGCTCGGTGCGCCGTCGTTCATGCCGGCCATGGTCGAGGACCTTCTCGTTGTAAAGATGAAAAGTTCCAGGGTGTTGGATGCAAAGCCCCAGGCTCAGGTGAATAGCGCCATGGACTGCGGGTTGTTTTAGCGTTAGCCGAAGGGCTTTTCTGCAAAGCTGTCAGGCACATCGCTTCGTTCGAGCCAAGCCTCGGGCGAACGCGTTCACCGTCTCGCCCGAGCTAGGCCTCGGACGGTAGAGGGTTTTCCGTCTCGCCCGAGCCTCGAGCTAAGCCTCGAGCGGACACATGCGCAGCGTCTCGCCCGAGCTAGGCCTCGGACGGACGAGCGTTTTTCCGTCTCGCCCGAGCCGAGAGCCAGGCCTCGGACGGGCGTTTGGTGTTTATCGTCTCGGTCGAGATAGGCCTCGAGCGGACCCTCGGGCGTTGTCTCGCTCGCGCCGAGCCTCGAGCGAACGCACCCGCACTCACCGTCGTGCGCTCGCGCCACGCTGGGCTGAGTTGGCTTGGGCCGAAAGCCCAGTTTGGGTTGGTTTTCGTTTTTCTTTTTCTATCTTTTTGAACAGTAATCAGTTTTGTTGTTTTTGCTATAATTAATCTATAGCTCTGTTTTTTATGAAATTTGATATGATAGATGATAGCATGTCTGTACTAATATAAAAATTATAAAACTTGTGTTTTGAGTACTTTTGCTATGGTCATTAAATCTGTACTTTAATTAATAAATGCAACTTTGGTGATTTATGTAATTTTCTGTGTTTCTCCAAAAATCATGAAATTTGACATGTGAGTTTATATCACTGATGTACACCTTCATGTTTAATGTCATCCCTGTTTGACCAAGTATGATTTGTGTATAAGTAAAAGGCTAATTAGAATAGTTTAATAAAATAAATAGAAATAGTTGATCCCTGTAGATTTGTGTGACTTTTGGAATTGTTTGACAACCAATGGGAAACTAGCAAGAATTGCTCCCTGGTTATGGGTTTCCTTTATGTTAATGATCTTCTGTTGCTTGTTAGATACATCACCATGTTTACGGAAAATGATAAAACTTGTTTAGTAATAATATGTATAATAGCTAAAGTTGGTTTTGTTGGTCTACAACTTTACCAAGAAGGAAAGTTGTACTCGACTTTTCTCATCTTGTGTTATCTTCTGTTTTGCTTTTGAATTGTCCTGCACCTTAGCATACATCACATGACATCATTCTGAGCATACCTCATTTATCTACGTGTAGTATCCGAGAGTGTTGAAGTCATGTTGCTCAAGCTTTGATGATCACCCTTGTCGAACAAGCCTCGGAAGGTGATCCTTGTTGGACAAGCTTCGTCGAGAAGACTTAACTTCTAGATGAAGGAACTAACCTTTGTGGATCATTCTTGGATCCTGTCTTCCCTGCAACGAAGGCAAGCCCCGGTGCATTTAACCCTTCCTTGTTTTTATAAAGGTTTTATTAAAATGTTTTTGAGTTAAACTACTGCATTAAGTTATAGGAGTTGTGTGATGGCCTACTTCTTGCACTGTTTATCTCCACCAAAAGATCCACCTGCTCTGTTTTAAAAACTATTTGCAAAATGCTTAGTGATGCTATACGATAGATTTGCAATAAAAATGCCAATTTCAAAAGTGTGATCACTGAGATGAATCATATCAAGGAATGTGGTTATACTTCCCGTTCGATGACTGCTTGCCTAGCTAGCATGTGGTCATTGTCGAGAAGAGGTTGTCCTAGCGTACGGTGCCGTCATGTTGTAGTCCGGGACTCAACAGTTGACACCGACCGGGACAGGGTTGAAAAACTGACAGGACTGTTACGCTTGGGTGAGATATAACCAAGGTACGGTTCCTGGCGGAAAAATTAGGGACCATCCGTGTGGAAGCCTGCTGGCCAAGACTTGCAACTATTCACATACTACGGAAAGCTCTGGCTCCGAGGAATCCTTTATTGGGACCGACAACCGCGCACTGGGAGTGGAGAGATGGCGGAAGTAGCCTGTACCCACGTGGTCGTCGTACCTGGATAAGAGTGGTGTACTGTACTTCCGGGTGGCGTAGGACCGGGGCCTAATCTTGGAGGAATCGTGGTAGACGGGTTGGCCTATGCAAGCTTGGGTGCTACATATGTCGTGTGAATAGGGATCCTCAGCTGAGTATTCTTTATCCGGATTAACGTTGCTCCTCGGTTATGGAGACTTGGTCCACTGACTGTCAACGGAGAGTGGTTCTCAACTAGGTATGTTTTGATATATAAAATGAATCTTGGACAATGAAGAATTGAGAAATGCTGGAATCTGTTTAAAAATAATAATAAAAGGTTTTCAACATGCTTTTTCTGCAAAATTCTTGATCTTGTTCAAGCCTTACCTAAACCTTTCATTCCTGAGTCTTCTCTCTTTTTCTTTGGTCGGGTAAGTCTTGTTGAGTACCCCAGTACTCAGGGTTTGTTAATTCCCTGTTGCAGGTTTCTTTAATAGGTGATGTTGATCATGATCATGTCAGTGGGCTCAACATGATCTGGTTGTCCTTCTTCTCCAACTTAGGCACTCAGCCTAAGTGTGGTTCCGTAATACTTTTCTACTTCCGCAATACCAATTATGTTTATGTAAAAAGTAACTGGTTCATGGTTTTGTAAAGTCTATATCTCTTACTTCCGCACTCCGATGGTATTTTGTAACAAATGTTGTAATGTTGTAATTATTCCAACCTTCATGATGATGATCCTGTGGTTCGTGGATAATTCGGGGTTCTCTCGGGGACACCCGACAGATCTTTCCAGTGATGTGGTACATGTGCACAGTCATTAGGACTCCGGGAGACGGTGACGTGTGCAGGTGGGCCACATTACCGGGCGGTTCTGCCACAGAATGGTATCAGAGCAGGATTGTCATCAAGGAAAGACTGGTTGCAACATTACTTTCGAAAAACTTCAAAATGATTTCTTAATCTAAAAGTTTTTGGAAGCAACAAATAAAAAATGATCCTTCCTTAAGTTTCTTGCTTTGCTGGAAGACTTCGTGAAGACTATACCAGTGACTCCAATGGAAGATGTTGAGAAGTTTCCAACTCTTCTACTGAAGGTTAATGGAGAATCACCTCCCTGTCAAACCAAGACAGAAGAGCTA
This sequence comes from Coix lacryma-jobi var. lacryma-jobi, assembly GCA_009763385.1. Taxonomy (NCBI): domain Eukaryota; kingdom Viridiplantae; phylum Streptophyta; class Magnoliopsida; order Poales; family Poaceae; genus Coix; species Coix lacryma-jobi. The sequence goes on from CM019824.1 coordinate 15,834,233, forward strand.
TTCAACACCTGTACAAGGTCCGTGAAGCTAAAGTGTAAAGTATAGCCCTATACCTAACTAACAGGTGGAGGTAGAGATCTCCTGTCAGTGAGAGGTCGTATAGGACGAGCATATATCATATCATGCATAATGATAAAATGTGCTTCTTCTCTAAATTCTAAAAGCAGCTATGATCCCCGATAGTTGATCGTCCCTGGATTCTGTTATCCTTGATACTTATGTTCCATAAGTTCCTAATCCTTGGGAATTTTTGGATATCTCTCGTACACTCTACCACATAAAGTCAGAATCAGGGTAAATCTTTGGTTCTTCCTAGATGAGTGTGCCATGCCTTGAATTGGCACATACCAATTGTTTGATGTCGTGAAAACGACGAATGGTGGTTGAAAGTTACTAAAATTGTGTTCTTTGAAAGGACCCTGATCTGTGGACCGGATAAAAGCGTGGGAACCTGGAGTCACCTATGGATGGCCACCATAAGGCGTTACTGCCGGGAGCTCGCTAATATCCAGGTCTATAATCATGATTCTTTCTAGTCCACCGTTAAAGTGCTTTCATTTCTGGACGCCCGAAAGGGAGTTCAAAGCCACTTTCCTTGTAATTATAACCAACCCTTGCTTTGGTTATAATTTCTTTCTTTTTAAGATGAGAGATATAGAAGTTGTGCTCTATTGTGGTGCCATGATTGGTGACCACAGTGCCGCGTCGGAACCTAGGGAATCTCGTGTGTCCGGATCACACTAGTTTCCACTGGGTGCGCGCAGGTATCGAGGTCTACAGTTATGATCCATTATAGCCGCCACTAATGTACGCTCTCTCTGGATTCTTGATAATCTTTCTTGCTCCACCCAGATATCTTCTACCCTGCTACTTGCAACCGTGTTCTAATTCCGGTTGTAATCCTGAATCCAACCCAGTTGCCTTGTGAACTCCTTGTGAGTAAACAAGTGTGACACTTTTCCTTTTCTTTTACTCAACCCCAGACCTTTAAGTGCTTCTTAAATCTCGGGACGAGATTTCTTTAAGGGGGAAGGAGCTGTAACACCCTGGTGTTAAGCATTAATTAAAATTCTAATCAAGTGGTTTAGTATGCATAATCATCTGGCATCATGACATAAAAGCATTTCATGTTTTAAGTATAATTGTGATGCTTTATATGTTTGACCAAAGTGTTGTATGTTTTTGAGTGTTGATTTCCATGTTTGATATATATGTGGCTTGATTGAGATGTTTGGTATTCTTTGAAAGGGCAAGTGAGAAAACTTTGGTTTTTAAATCTCTCTTTTTGTCCCCTTTTTAATAAATCAAAAAGAAAGTCAAAATTTCAAAGTGGTTTCAAAAGCAAAGTTGTAGCTCTTGTTGAGAGGGACAACTTTGGTATTCAAAGATTTCAAAGTTTCTGTATAAAATTTTGAATAAATTTGAAATCTTTTAAACCCTAAATTTGACCCCAACACTAGATTTCAAAAACTAAAAAGAATTAGACTTTGGTCTTTTAATCAAAAGTGTAGAGAAGGTTAAAAGAAACAACTTTTATTAATATAGATTTTCATGTTATTAAATAAAATCTGAAGTAATTTGGAGAACAAGTTTGATTTGGTTTCAAATTGAAAATCAATTTCCAAAACCTAATTTTATCCCCTTTTGTGTAGTTTCAAAATTAAGCACAGTTTGGCTATGCTTCAAAAAGCAAAGTTGTTCTATTTTTGATAAGAAACAACTTTGATGTGTAAAGTTTTTTAAGTTTTCTTTTGAAATCAAAAGTAATTTTGAATCTAAGTTTGAATGCTTTTTAAATTCAAAATGTGATTTCAAAATCTAGGCAGATTTTGGTTGTGCTCCTTAAATGAAAGTTGTAGATCCTAATTTTTGGAACAACTTTCATGTTGGGAGTTTTTCCTGTTGTATTATGTTTTTGGGACAAATAGGGGAAAGAAGATCTAGATGTTCTCTGGTGAGCAGTAACCGGGGGTGATAAGCTCTTACCCCTGTTCATGGCGGTGACCGACCGAGCCAATTCGTGACGCCAACGCGATGGGCGTCGTCCTCTCTCGAATGCGCTCGTGCACGTCTCCGTGGCGAGGTGAAGCAGCTGCTGGCGCTCTCTTTTGCACCGTGGCGTCTTCTCCCGTGCTTACCGTTGTCGTTGCGCCACCACAGCACCGACGTGCTCCTCTCTGTCCCAATCTAGAGTTCACGGTGAACCAAACATCCTCATCCAAGTTTGGCCACAGATATAAGTTCCTTACTTCCTTGTGCATCTCCAGAAACTCTCACTTCTAACTCTTCTGTCTCAGAGAGCAAGAGCTCGCCGTTCTTCTTCCCGCCGGGTGAAAAACTCCGACGAGCTCGATTCCGCCGTGGTCCGCTCAACTGGGCCTCCCTCTGTGCTCTTTATCCTGTGTTTTTGTTTTATCTTGGCCCCAGAGAACTCATCGGCTCGATGGTTCCCTGTTTGATGCTCAGGACTCGCCGGAACAACGTCGTCTTCGCCGGAGTTCTCCGCCGCAGGCCACTGCTCCGTGGAACTCTCCCCTCCGTGCAACCTCTGCTTAAACCAGTTACACCAACAGCATCAGGGTGAGCTGCTAGACCTTCCTAGCCTCTCCGTTTGCTTGCTACCGGTCTAGGTTCACCGGAGCAGGGCTAGCCGAGATCCGATCCGCCGCCGTGCGTGGCCAGGCTCAACCCGAGTGGTAGAGTGTAGGGTTGAGGGCTCAATCAACTGCGGCTGTCTTGCCGGTGTTGATGCTCGCGTCAGCCGAGTCTCTAATGGCCGGAGATGGCCGGCGTAAGATTCGCCGCCGCTCGGTGCGCCGTCGTTCATGCCGGCCATGGTCGAGGACCTTCTCGTTGTAAAGATGAAAAGTTCCAGGGTGTTGGATGCAAAGCCCCAGGCTCAGGTGAATAGCGCCATGGACTGCGGGTTGTTTTAGCGTTAGCCGAAGGGCTTTTCTGCAAAGCTGTCAGGCACATCGCTTCGTTCGAGCCAAGCCTCGGGCGAACGCGTTCACCGTCTCGCCCGAGCTAGGCCTCGGACGGTAGAGGGTTTTCCGTCTCGCCCGAGCCTCGAGCTAAGCCTCGAGCGGACACATGCGCAGCGTCTCGCCCGAGCTAGGCCTCGGACGGACGAGCGTTTTTCCGTCTCGCCCGAGCCGAGAGCCAGGCCTCGGACGGGCGTTTGGTGTTTATCGTCTCGGTCGAGATAGGCCTCGAGCGGACCCTCGGGCGTTGTCTCGCTCGCGCCGAGCCTCGAGCGAACGCACCCGCACTCACCGTCGTGCGCTCGCGCCACGCTGGGCTGAGTTGGCTTGGGCCGAAAGCCCAGTTTGGGTTGGTTTTCGTTTTTCTTTTTCTATCTTTTTAAACAGTAATCAGTTTTGTTGTTTTTGCTATAATTAATCTATAGCTCTGTTTTTTATGAAATTTGACATGATAGATGATAGCATGTCTGTACTAATATAAAAATTATAAAACTTGTGTTTTGAGTACTTTTTCTATGGTCATTAAATCTGTACTTTAATTAATAAATGCAACTTTGGTGATTTATGTAATTTTCTGTGTTTCTCCAAAAATCATGAAATTTGACATGTGAGTTTATATCACTGATGTACACCTTCATGTTTAATGTCATCCCTGTTTGACCAAGTATGATTTGTGTATAAGTAAAAGGCTAATTAGAATAGTTTAATAAAATAAATAGAAATAGTTGATCCCTGTAGATTTGTGTGACTTTTGGAATTGTTTGACAACCAATGGGAAACTAGCAAGAATTGCTCCCTGGTTATGGGTTTCCTTTATGTTAATGATCTTCTGTTGCTTGTTAGATACATCACCATGTTTACGGAAAATGATAAAACTTGTTTAGTAATAATATGTATAATAGCTAAAGTTGGTTTTGTTGGTCTACAACTTTACCAAGAAGGAAAGTTGTACTCGACTTTTCTCATCTTGTGTTATCTTCTGTTTTGCTTTTGAATTGTCCTGCACCTTAGCATACATCACATGACATCAGTCTGAGCATACCTCATTTATCTACCTGTAGTATCCGAGAGTGTTGAAGTCATGTTGCTCAAGCTTTGATGATCACCCTTGTCGAACAAGCCTCGGAAGGTGATCCTTGTTGGACAAGCTTCGTCGAGAAGACTTAACTTCTAGATGAAGGAACTAACCTTTGTGGATCATTCTTGGATCCTGTCTTCCCTGCAACGAAGGCAAGCCCCGGTGCATTTAACCCTTCCTTGTTTTTATAAAGGTTTTATTAAAATGTTTTTGAGTTAAACTACTGCATTAAGTTATAGGAGTTGTGTGATGGCCTACTTCTTGCACTGTTTATCTCCACCAAAAGATCCACCTGCTCTGTTTTAAAAACTATTTGCAAAATGCTTAGTGATGCTATACGATAGATTTGCAATAAAAATGCCAATTTCAAAAGTGTGATCACTGAGATGAATCATATCAAGGAATGTGGTTATACTTCCCGTTCGATGACTGCTTGCCTAGCTAGCATGTGGTCATTGTCGAGAAGAGGTTGTCCTAGCGTACGGTGCCGTCATGTTGTAGTCCGGGACTCAACAGTTGACACCGACCGGGACAGGGTTGAAAAACTGACAGGACTGTTACGCTTGGGTGAGATATAACCAAGGTACGGTTCCTGGCGGAAAAATTAGGGACCATCCGTGTGGAAGCCTGCTGGCCAAGACTTGCAACTATTCACATACTACGGAAAGCTCTGGCTCCGAGGAATCCTTTATTGGGACCGACAACCGCGCACTGGGAGTGGAGAGATGGCGGAAGTAGCCTGTACCCACGTGGTCGTCGTACCTGGATAAGAGTGGTGTACTGTACTTCCGGGTGGCGTAGGACCGGGGCCCAATCTTGGAGGAATCGTGGTAGACGGGTTGGCCTATGCAAGCTTGGGTGCTACATATGCCGTGTGAATAGGGATCCTCAGCTGAGTATTCTTTATCCGGATTAACGTTGCTCCTCGGTTATGGAGACTTGGTCCACTGACTGTCAACGGAGAGTGGTTCTCAACTAGGTATGTTTTGATATATAAAATGAATCTTGGACAATGAAGAATTGAGAAATGCTGGAATCTGTTTAAAAATAATAATAAAAGGTTTTCAACATGCTTTTTCTGCAAAATTCTTGATCTTGTTCAAGCCTTACCTAAACCTTTCATTCCTGAGTCTTCTCTCTTTTTCTTTGGTCGGGTAAGTCTTGTTGAGTACCCCAGTACTCAGGGTTTGTTAATTTCCTGTTGCAGGTTTCTTTAATAGGTGATGTTGATCATGATCATGTTAGTGGGCTCAACATGATCTGGTTGTCCTTCTTCTCCAACTTAGGCACTCAGCCTAAGTGTGGTTCCGTAATACTTTTCTACTTCCGCAATACCAATTATGTTTATGTAAAAAGTAACTGGTTCATGGTTTTGTAAAGTCTATATCTCTTACTTCCGCACTCCGATGGTATTTTGTAACAAATGTTGTAATGTTGTAATTATTCCAACCTTCATGATGATGATCCTGTGGTTCGTGGATAATTCGGGGTTCTCTCGGGGACACCCGACAGATCTTTCCAGTGATGTGGTACATGTGCACAGTCATTAGGACTCCGGGAGACGGTGACGTGTGCAGGTGGGCCACATTACCGGGCGGTTCTGCCACACAGGATATGTCTAGCACGAGCCTAGAACCAAAAACCAAATCCAGCTGCCGAGTCACACGGCGCAAAAACCACCAGTACAGTCCATCCTGTCGGATTTACCTACCCACCATACTACAACCTTACCAGACCACATATTCCATAGTTCATTAATTAGAATTAATATTTAAACCATCCCATCCCAAAAGACAGCAGGGCTAAGCATGACTTCTACCCAACACATCCCAAACCAGGTGTCAACGAAAATATGAACAAGTTCTAGTTAACCTTAACATGAGATTCAAATTTAAGACTGCATGCCACTACTGGATTTAACTACTCTAATACCAAAATAAAATAAAGTATAGGTGCAAGATGTTCAAGAACACTTGCCTGCGGGCTGGGTCGGAGCGACAAAGGCATAAGGTTGATCCACGGGTTCTACGTAGCTCGCACTCGCTGGATCAAGCATCAAACATGACCCAAACAAAGCATAATAAATAATAGTACATCAATAGTATGAAAACATACTAGAAAGGTTGCTAACGCGTAGGGCTTGTTTCTACGATCGCGTGAGCGCAAAAACCACTGAAAACAAAGCTACAGTTTGAAAGATGTGGCCTTTTGAAGTTTAAGGGCAAATCGGTAATTAAACAGGATTTTATTTTTAAATACTTTTCAAAATTAGTGACTAAAATGTAAAACATTTGGGCCACAAAATAGCTAACGGATTTGTTTGCAAATTTATCTTTTTTTAAAAAAAATAGCATTAAACAAGAACAAAATTTTAAAACAAAATTTTAACTTGTTTTCATTCTTTTGTGGGCCACAACAGAATTATTTATAGATTTAAGGCTGTAGCTGGCTATTTTGAGTGCACGTGCACTATGCTAAATGGGTACAATTTTGTGTATTTGCGTTGTATTTCAGGAATTAGTTTTCTAAACAAAAATGTCCATAAATGACCACATGATGAGGTCCTGCTGATGTCATCAAGCAAGGAACAGAGAGGACGAGCAAGGCAGAGCGAGTTCTTCTACCAGCTGTTTCCTGCTCGATCCGTGTAGCTGAGAAGAAAAGACGATGGTCGCCGCCTTGCAGCCAACAGAGGCCGCGGTGGTGATCGACGACGGTGGAGATCGGCTACGATAAGGGAGGTGGTGGCGACGTGGGCCACGATGGCCGGCTGGTGACCAACTGACCATGCAGAGGCAGGCGGTGGCGTCTACGTACCCTGCATGCCATGAGGGGCCGCGAGGTTAGGGCCTCCGGCTGGGTTGGCCGGCCGGTGACGCAGTGCACGGCGGCGCCATGCGTCAGTTCGCCGGCTTGCTCGGAACGCAACCTAGAGTACGGTAGAGACCACAGGGAGAGAAGGGGTCCGACGGGGACCTTACAGCGAGTCTGGTAGGGGTGCCTCGGCGTCGGAAACGGCTCGGTCGGTGCGGTAGACGGCGGCGGCGGAGGATCCGCAGAGGGCTCTCCTCGGTGACCTCGAACAGTGACGATGCGGCGTGCGCGAAACCACGGAGCAGGATGGCGTGGCGGCGTGGATCGGTGCCGAATCCCGAGATCCTTTTCGGGCGGATGAGGCGAGCAAGAGTGGGGCGGGTGGCCGATGTGCTCGATTTTCCAGCTATGGTGGTGGCATCTATGGTGATAGGCCGAGAGGGTTGCGGTGGCGGCTGGTCACGCTCGCTACAGATCGATCTCGAGGGGAGACGGGGTGTGGTTGCGCGGCTCAGCACGTAGGGCGGGGTGCTGGCAAGCGACAAGCGGGGCGTTCGGTTCTATGGAAAGGGCGGGGAGGAGGTTGGGGGAGGAGCTGATGAGTGGAGCCCTCGTATCAGCGGTGCAGAGAGAGGTGGCCCGCTCGACAGAGACAGCGAGAGGGAAGGCGGCGTGACCTTGCAGTGGGCCGAGGGCAGGGAGGGTGGCCGCTGGGCTCGGCCAGGCGCTGGCGCACGTAGGGGCAGCGGGTCGGGGAGCCGGAAGTCGGCCGTGGGCCAAAGGTGGGAGCAGGCGGGGGTTGGGTCGGTAGGTGCAGAGGGCTAGGAAAAAAAGGGAATCGGAGAGAGGGAGAGAGAAGGAGGGCTGGTCCAGCTGGGCTGGAAGGAGGGAGAGGAGAGGAATTGCTTTGCCTTTTTTTTCTTTTCTTTGCAATTTCCTTTTGAAAATCAAATTCAAAACACTTTGAAAACAAAACCAGTTTGCAAATTTTTCAAAATATTTTGCCTAGTTTTTGCAAATAAAACTTTGAATTTAATTTCATAAAACTTTGAAAATCTTTTATTTATTTTTAAATAGAATAAATTCGATTCGCCCTAAACGAGGTTTAATAAAATTCTTTTTCACCCAATAAAAATTATGCAACGGCATGAATGCAGCAAACATCTGGCTAGATTTTTCCTCCATCTAGTATTTTAGCCATTTTCTAATTAAATTCTAATTATTTTTATTTATTTTAAAAATCGGGGTGTTACAAACCTACCCCCTTAACTTGAATCTCGTCCCGAGATTCGGGCTAGAAAGAAAGGTGGGTGAGGAGCTCGTGGGACATACCAATATACTTTGGGCGTTTGGCGTTTTTTCTTGTTCATCGCCCGATTGGCATCTTTGGTTTCGAGGTGTTGTCCTAGAGTTTTCCTCTTGGCTCGACCTTTGCGATCCTCACGCTTCTTTGGGCATTTACTGATGAAGTGTCCGCCTTGCTTGCAGTAGAAACATAGTCTTTTTGCCTTGACATCTCTTCGGGTGGATATCACTTGATTGTCTTCTGGTGGAGCTTGAGGAGGTGCTTCTGTTTGGTGGAGTTGAGGAGGAGATTTGTGACGGAACGGTCCTAATCCTATGGCCCACAAGTCCCTGTCAACCTTTGACAGCCGAACTTATGATCCATACGATTAAGACAGTTTGCCACTGGGCTGCATTAGCGCCCGATGTCCGCAGGATCATCTCACCTTTCGGTTACAGCATTTCATATTTTCACAAATAACATAGATAAACAGAGCGGAAGACTTAAATAACATTAGTTTTACAAACCGAGGTTTCAAATGAGATAAGTAGTGCAATTATTACAGACCATTGTTCGGGTAATTGAAAATAGACAACGTAGCGGAAGACATTAACATAAAGATACATGTAACACCCAGCCCGAGGGTGCACATTTACTCATCGGCCTCATCGGCCTCTTCCTGGACGATGGTCACGCAGCAGGGCGCAAGACACATCGGCGACTCAGACATACCTGCAGCATGGGTAACAAACCCTGAGTACTGGGGTACTCAACAAGACTTACCCGACTAAAGAAAAGGAGAAGACTCAGGAATGAGAGGCTTAGGGTAGTCAAGGTAAGGCTTAAGCAAAGTCAAGCATTTTGCAAGAAAAGCATTTTTGAAAACTTGTTTTAAAAGCATTTCTCAAAACTTCATCCTTACATGATTCATTTTATCCTTTCAAAACATACCTAGTTATGAACCAATCCCCGTTGACAGTCAGTGGACCAAGTCTCCATAACCGAGGAGCAACGTTAATCCGGATAAATAATACTCAGCTGAGGATCCCTATCCACACTGCATATGTAGCACCCAAGCTTGCATATGCCAACTCGTCTACCACGATTCCTCCAAGATTGGACCGGTCCTACGCCACCCGGAAGTACAGTACACCACTCATTCCAGGTACGACGACCACGTGGGTACAAGCTACTTCCGCCATCTCGCCACTCCCAGTGCGCGGTTGTCGGCCCCAATCAAGAAGTCCTCGGAGCCATAGCTTTCCGAAGTATGTGAATAGTTACAAGTCTTGACCAGCAGGCCCCCAAACGGATGGTTCCTAATTTTTCAGCCAGAGCTATACCTCGGTCATATCTCACCCGAGCGTAATAGTCCTGTCAGTTTTTCAACCCTGTCCCGGTCGGTGTCAACTGTTGAGTCCCGGACTACAACATGACGACACCGTACGCTCAGACAACCTCTCCTCGCTATTGACTAGGTACGGATCAGATACCTAGCCAACAGCCGGGGAGTAAGACCAAATTCCCATAAGCATTCCTTAAGTGATCACACTTTTGAAATTGGTATTTTATTGCAAATCTATTGCATAGCATCACTAAGCATTTTGCAAATAGTTTTTAAAACAGGGTGGGTGGATCTTCTGGTGGAGGTAAATAATGCAAGTAATAGGTCGTCACACAACTCCTATAACTTAATGCAGTAGTTTAACTCAAAACATTTCAAGTAAACTTTAATAAAAGCAAGGTAGGGTTAAATGCACCGGGGCTTGCCTTGAAGAGCAAAAAGAATGGACTCGGGGTTGGTGGTTGTGACACCCCAATTTTAAGAACAAAATTGGAGCACAATATATGTATGCCAGGATCAATTTTCATACATATATCCACATCATAGTAAATATCAAAACAATGCTTTTATTAATATATCGAATATTATTACATAAATGACCCTCGGGTCTGAAAGAAAAAGTACAGACTCTCTCGACATCTAACTCTAATGAAGACTCTGAAGTAGTCGCGGAAGTCTGGACTCCATCTCCACAGGAAGGTCGACCGGGGGTAGCGCCATCCTAGTACAGGTCGTCAGGGTCGAAGCCACCGTCCTCTGGATACTCCGGCTCCTCGTGAACGTAGCCACCAGTGTCTCCGTAATCGCCAGCGTCTGGGTGGGGTAGCAGGGGGACAAAGAGGAAGGGTGAGTACATCGAAATGTACTCCGCAAGTGTAGGAAATATATGCTTATGAGGCTAATAACAAAGGTAGGCTGACTTGTTTGACTCAAGCGCCTAAAGCGACTCACCTTATTAATCCTATTAATCCTATGCACCTATTTACTAGGTTATAGACAGACTCTGTAGTAAAGTAACAACACTCGGAGTCGCACCGAGCAAGACCACACTCGGAGTCACACCGAGCAACCAACACTTGGAGTCACACCAAGCAACCGCACTTGGAGTCGCACCAAGTACCCACACCTGAAGTCCATCAGGCAAACCACACCTGAAGTCCATCAGATGACCCGAAACAGCAACCAGTAACCAACTAATCTCGAAGAAGTCCAAGCCGCTCGTGACCGTGAGCACGGCTGATATATCAGTTTTACACTCTGCAGAGGTTGCACATCGTTACCCATGAGTCGTGCAGATCCCGTCACGCTAAACACTGCCAAGGTGCATAGCAGGTTGCACTGCAAGGCCTTTACAAAGCCCCTCCAAGTCTGTGTTACACGTACTCTAAGGTTTCTCCCCTGTCCATAAGTCAACGACCCCAAGGGACCCCTCTTGAGCCACTAAACAAACCCCGTGTAGCATAACTTAGAGGAAACTAATTAATTAGCCAGGTCCAGCCCATCCAGATCTCATGATTGCGCTGTTAAGCCGGGTTACAGGCTTCGAGAACCGGGTCCTAGGGATCCAGGCAGGATATGTCTAGCACGAGCCCCGAACCAAAACCAAAAGCAGCTGCCGAGTCCCACGGCACAAAACCACCAATACGGTTCCATCCTGCCGGATTTACCTAAACCATGTTTCTACAAAAGTTACCATGCCCACATCGTTTCATAGTTCATTAATCAGGATTAATTATATTTGACCATCATCCCATCCCAACATGACTGCAAGGCTAAGCAAGACTTCTACCCAAACAACCCAAAACAGGCGACAAGGATAGTATAACAATAACTAGTAAACCATATCATGGGATTCAAATTAATGACAAGCATGCATCTACAAGATCTAACTACTCTAGTACCAAAAGTAAAAGGAAGTAGGTGCAAGATGTTCAAGGACACTTGCCTTCGGGCTGGGTCGAATCTGCAGGGTCACAGGAAGGGTCGGGAGCGTCCTCGTACTCCGCACTCTCTGGCCCAATCAACATACATGGCACATACAAAGCAAAATAAGAAACAGTACAACAAACAGTATGAAAACAGTAAACAAATAGTTCTACTGCGTAGAGAACGAAATTATGAATCTAACGCAAGTTGAATGGGTCAAATCGGAGTTAAAACGCAAAAGTTATAAGCATTTGAAGTTGGGTGGCAAAACTGTAAATAGATCAAAGTCATTTTCGGTTTTAAAATAAAAGAAACCAGGTTTTAAATGGCATCAGGACCGGGGGTCATTTTGATGGAAACGGAAGGGCTAGAACGCGAGTTTAATTAGACTCAGTGAATAGGAAGGATGGACTGCGGGTTTATTTAGCCTATCTGGAGGGGCTCAAGTGCAAAAGTCGCGAGGCTGGTCGGCTGGCGCGTGCGGGGTGTCTGCGTGGCGCCACGCGTCGAGGCTAGCGGGTTCTCCTCCGACTCGCCCGAGGCTAGCGGGTTCTCCTCCGACTCGCCCGAGGCTAGCGCTCGGTTAGCCTCGGCCTTCCTCCTTCCGACTCGCCCGAGGCTAGCGCTCGGTTAGCCTCGGCCATCCTCCTTCCGACTCGCCCGAGGCTAGCGCTCGGTTAGCCTCGGCCTTCCTCTTCCCGACTCGCCCGAGGCTTGGATTAGATCGGGGGCGGACGGCTATGGGTGGATCGCTGACGTGGACGGGGTGAACTGTGTCCACGGCGCAGGCGCACCCGGTGTATACCGGTTCGGGGTTTGATCTAATCTAACCCGTAGATCTAAGATCGGACGGTACAGGGGCGATCCGAGGGGTGGGGTGACCGCCGGCGGGGTTTGGCACGGCGGCGCCCGCCTCCGGCGCGGTGGTGCCATGGCTGGGGCGGCTCGGAACTTCGCTGGGGGTGGTAGAGAGCTCGGAGAAAGGTGGGATCGATCGCGGAGCTCACCGTGGGTCTGATGGAGATGTCCTCGACGCTGAAGATGGCTTGACGGCGACGAATCGACAACGGAGGCGGACGTGGCACGCGGGTCCGTCGGTGCAGGAGCTGGAGAGGAAAAGGGGCGCCTACGGCGATTTGGGTGGTGGCGGGTGGTCCGCGAAAGAGGTGTGCGTGGGCTTATAAGGCCAGGGTGAGGGTGGTGGCGGCTGGGATCGATCGGCTCCGAGGGTGAGCGCGAAGGGCGGAGCGGGAGGTTGAGGGAGAGACGACGGGTGGGCTCCACTCGTCGGTGGGGAAAGGACAATGACAGGTGGGGACCGGTTTGCAGCGACAGAGAGAGAGAAAGGCACGCGATGGTGCACGCGGAGCGGCGTGTGTGGATGCGGGCCATGCGGTGCAGGCCGGGGACGCGCGCGTTCGCGGGGGGGGGGGGGGGTGAGGGAGGCGGGATGCGGCGCTGTGGGCCGGGGGGCGCCGAGCAGGCCGGGGGGCGCCGAGCAGGCCGGTTGGGAAGAGAGGGAGGGGAAAACGGGTTGGGCTTGGTTAGGGGAAGAAAATGAGCCCGTTGCCAATTCTCTTTCCTTTTTGTTTTTACTTTACAATCTTTTTCCAAATTCATTTTGAAATCCAAATTCAAATCAGTTTGAAATCAAAATCACTTTGAAACATTTTAGTAATATTTTCCCTAGGTTTTGAAAATAAAACTTGAGTTTAATTTTGTAAAATTTTCATAAATCTTTTATTTGCTTTCTAAATAGAATAAATCCGATTCGCCCTATTCGGGTTTAATAAATTTATTTTCCACTCAATAAAAATATGCAATGGCATGAATGCAACAGAAAAAATGATAAACAAATTTTATTTTCCTCCTCTAATTAAATAGACAACCTATTTAATTTCTAATTTATTTTATTCAATTGGGGAAAAATTAAATCAGGGTGTTACAAACCTACCCCCCTTAGAAGAATCTCGTCCTCGAGATTAGGAAGAGTCGGCGAAGAGATGAGGAAAATCTGCCCGAAGATCATCTTCTTTCTCCCATGTGGCTTCTTCTTCGGAGTAATGCTTCCATTGCACCTTGCAGATTTTAATCCTCTTGTTGCGAGTGCCCCGTTCCATCGTGTCCAGGATCTTGATCGGCTCAGAGAATGTGAGATCATCTCTCAGATCAAGCTCCTCAAGTGGCAACTGCTCCTCTGGAACTCGGAGGCATCTCTTCAGCTGGGATACATGGAACACATTATGAATACCTGCCAGACGTGCAGGCAATTCCAGCTGATAAGCAACTGCACCTTTCTTATCAATCACCTTGAAAGGGCCAATGAATCTCGGAGATAACTTCCCTTTGACATTAAACCTCCGAAGACCTCTGAAAGGTGACACCTTCAGATAGACATAGTCCCCAATCTGGAACTCCAGCTCTCGTCGTCTGACATCTGCATAACTCTTCTGTCTAGACTGAGCTGTCTTCAGGTTGCTTCTGATCTGCCTGACCTGTTCCTCAGCTTCCTCTATAGACTCGGGGCCAAAGACTTTCCTTTCTCCAACCTGATTCCAGAACAGAGGAGTTCTGCACTTCCTGCCATACAGTGCCTCGAAAGGTGACATCTTCAGACTGGCCTGATAGCTGTTGTTATATGAGAACTCTGCATATGGCAGACTCACATCCCAACTCTGGCTGTTCTGAAGCGCACTGGCTCTCAACATATCCTCCAAAATCTGATTCACCCGCTCTGTCTGACCATCAGTCTGAGGGTGATAAGCTGAACTGAAACTGAGGCGGGTGTCCATAGACTCATGCAACCGCTTCCAGAATCTGGATGTGAACTGTGTACCCCTGTCAGATACTATGATCTTAGGTACCCCATGCAAGCAAACAATGCGGGACATGTACAACTCTGCAAGTCTATCTCCCTTATATGTTTCCTTGACAGGAATGAAGTGAGCCACCTTGGTCAAACGATCAACTATGACCCAGATAGAATCATATCCCGACTGGGTCCTGAGCAAACCAGTGATGAAATCCATGCTGATCTCTTCCCATTTCCACTCGGGAATCTGCAGAGGCTGTAGCAAACCAGCTGGTCTCTGATGTTGGGCCTTAACCCTCTGACATGTGTCGCACAAGGCCACATACTCTGCTACATCCCTCTTCATCCCATACCACCAGTAATACTGCTTCAGATCCTGGTACATCTTGGTACTGCCTGGGTGAAGAGAGTAGGCTGAATCATGAGCTTCTCTCAAGATCGACTCCTTGATAGCCTTCACATCTGGAACACAGATCCTGCCTCTGAACCATAAGACACCCTGATCATCCTCTGTGAACCCTGGGGCTTTGTCCTCCTTGATCGACTGTCTGATCTCCAGAAGATACTCATCAGTGAGCTGTCCTGCCCGGATATCATGCTCAAGTGTCGAATCAACCTCCAAGGCCACTGCATCAGTATGACCAAGAATACCCAAGTTGAGCTTCTCAAACTCCTCATGCAACTCGGGCTGCTGCTCCTTGATCTCAAGCACATTGCAGTAGACCTTTCTGCTCAAGGCATCTGCAACAACATTCGCCTTGCCCGGATGATAGTTGATACTCAGATCATAATCTTTGATCAACTCTAGCCATCTCCGTTGGCGAAGATTCAGATCTGGCTGGGTGAAAATATACTTCAAGCTCTTATGGTCAGTGTATATCTCTGTCTTCTTGCCCATCAGATAGTGCCTCCAGATCTTCAGAGCATGAACAACTGCTGCCAACTCTAGATCATGTGTAGGATAATTCAGCTCATGCTTCCTGAGCTGTCTCGAGGCATAAGCAATCACCCGACCTTCCTGCATAAGCACACATCCCAGACCCTGTCGCGAAGCATCACAATACACAGTGAAGTTCTTCTGGACATCTGGCATGACAAGAATAGGAGCAGAGGTCAATCTCGCTTTCAGCTCCTCGAAACCGGTCTGGCATTCAGGGGACCATACAAACTTGGCACCCTTCTCAGTCAATCTCGTCATCGGCTTCACGATCTTGGAGAATCCCTCAATGAATCTGCGATAATATCCTGCCATACCGAGGAAACTCCGAATCTCAGTAACGCTCTCAGGTACCTTCCAGTCCAATATATCTTGGACCTTGTCTGGATCCACTGATACACCACCCTCTGAGATGATATGCCCCAAATATGCAACCTTCCTCAACCAGAACTCGCATTTGCTCAGCTTTGCATACAACCGATGCTCTCTGAGCTTCTGCAACACTAACCTCAGATGCTTCTCATGTTCTTCTTCAGTCTTCGAGAATATCAGGATATCATCAAGGAACACCACGACGAACAGATCTAGAAACTCCATAAAGACCTTGTTCATCAGATACATGAAGAAAGCTGGGGCATTAGTCAAGCCGAAGGACATCACTGTGTACTCATATAGCCCATATCGAGTCACAAATGCCGTCTTCGGGATATCAGCTTCACGAATCTTCAGCTGATTATAACCTGTTTGCAGGTCAATCTTCGAGAACACATGAGCACCCTTCAACTGATCAAACAGATCATCAATGCGAGGAATCGGGTACTTGTTCTTGATGGTAGCTTCATTCAATGCGCGGTAATCAACGCACATCCGCAGACCTCCATCCTTCTTCGGAACAAAGATCACAGGGGCTCCCCACGGGGATGTACTAGGACGAATATGCCCCTTCTCTAACTGCTCTTGGATCTGCGTCTTCAGCTCAGCTAGCTTTTCGGCATCCATTCTATATGGTCGCCTGTATATAGGTGCAGTGCCAGGAACTAAATCAATAGAGAACTCAATCTCACGATCAGGTGGCATACCTGGCACCTTCTGGAAGACATCTGGGAACTCCTTGACAACTCGGATATCAGGTACCACGACAGCCTCATATGCTCTGGCTTCTTCCTCCATCTTCGTCGGTGCCTGATACACAATCTCCGTGCCATCTGGATGCTTCACTGTGATGAGCCTCTGAGCGCAATCAATGACTCCCTGGTACTTGCGTAGCCAATCCATTCCCAGAATGACATCAATACCTTGGGAATCCAGAACAATAAGAGAGGTGGGAAAGACTACCCCCCTTATGGTTAAGCTCACATTCGGGCACACATGCCTCGATATCAGTTCTCCTCCAGGAGAATTCACTAGCAGATGCTTTTTCATCAACACTCTATTCATATTATATTTAGATGCGCAGGGTGCTGATATGAAAGAATGAGATGCTCCAGAATCAAACAAGACTGTAACTGGGTGAGAGTCAACAAGGAACGTACCAAACACCACATCTGGTGCCGTCTGGGCAGACTCTGCCGTCACGTGGTTCACACGACCACGAGTGTAGCTCTGGGGCTGGCCTGCGGGACGTGACTGCGGTGGAGCTGACTGCCTCAATGGACACTTGTTGGCGAAGTGTCCCATCTGGTTACACTTGTAACACGGGCCAATCTGACCTGCCCCCTGTGCTGGACGGGGCTGCTGCGGAGCTGGAAGACCCTGGCGAGGTGCCTGAGCCTGGCGAGGCGGCTGCTGCTGCTGCTGCTGAGGTGGAGCCTGGTACTGTGGAGCTGGATGCCTGTACTGGGGAGCTGGCTGCCGGGACTGGGGCGGGCGGTACTGCTGCTGCTGGGGAATCTGCCTAGAAGCTGAGGCAGGTGGAGCGTAGCGGGGACGAGTAGAGCTGCCGGAGGACTGTCCCTGGAACGTCATCTTCCTCTTGCGATCGGCATCGAGGTCCTTCCGTTCCTTCTCCACTGCGAAGGCACGGTCAACCAGCTTCTGAAATGAGGAATACTCATTTGAAGCTAGGGCATAGCGGAGTCCTGGGTTAAGCCCATGCCTGAAGCAGATAACAATTTTATTATTTATCAGGTAACAAAAGGAATGAACAAGGGTATATGAAGAATATATTTAGTATGAAAGAATGACAGAGATCTTGCCTGAAACACTCCTGCTTCTTATCATCTGTGTCCACGTCATCTGGGGCGTAACGGGACAGCTGGCTGAACCGCGTGAGATACTCACGCACTGTCATCGCGCCCTGCCTGAGATCCTGGAACTCGCGGCGCTTCACCCTGATCTCGCCGAAAGGGACGTACTGGTCGCGGAATGCCCTGCGGAACTCCTCCCAAGTGATCGAGTCGGCGTCCGCATGAGCTGCGGTGTACGCAGTCCACCAGTTCTTCGCCGGGCCCTGAAGCTGGTGCGAGGCGTAGAGGGCCTTATCAAGGTCCCCGACATGGGCAAGCTGCAACTTGCCTGTAATCGTCTCGAGCCAATCATCTGCATCCATTGGCTCTATGGCGTGGTGGAACACTGGAGGGCGCGTCGTCATGAAGCTCCTGAGGGTGTCATCCGGTCGGGGTGGCTGTGCAGCTCCTGCACCCTGAGCACCCTGAGCAGCCTGCGCCATCTGCTGCATGTGCTGCATGATCTGGGCCATGTTCTGCATCATCTCATTCTGCACCTGGGCCATCTGGAGTGGGTCGTACGGAGGCGGAGGTGGAGGTGGATGAGGATGGGGCGGCTGGTTGCCACCTGCTCCGCTCCCGCCAGCGTGACCGGCGTTACCCGCGCTGCTCCTGGTGTCAACCATCTGTTACATTTTCCAGGAGTAAGAGTGAGATATGATAGATAGATATATAACAACCCTGGTTTGGTTAATTAATTCGTTTAGTAAAACATTTTAACAAATGATGTCGCTGCAACCTGACGGTCGCAACACACCAACAATCATTACAAAGAACCAAATCAAAACATGTGCACAAGTACATGTCAATCAACGTGCTACGAATTCAAACAATTATGGTGGGCATCCTACTATTGGAGGACCTACTTTGAAACAAAGTTTGAATTTTCAGCAGAGAAAGGGTCTACAGAAGTGAGAAAAGAGATGGGGCTTTTTTTTTAAAAAAAAATAGTTTTGTAAACTCGACGACTGACTAGGGTAGCGTCCTACGGTCAACACGGCTCTGATACCACTCTGTGACACCCCAATTTTAAGAACAAAATTGGAGCACAATATATGTATGCCAGGATCAATTTTCATACATATATCCACATCATAGTAAATATCAAAACAATGCTTTTATTAATATATCGAATATTATTACATAAATGACCCTCGGGTCTGAAAGAAAAAGTACAGACTCTCTCGACATCTAACTCTAATGAAGACTCTGAAGTAGTCGCGGAAGTCTGGACTCCATCTCCACAGGAAGGTCGACCGGGGGTAGCGCCATCCTAGTACAGGTCGTCAGGGTCGAAGCCACCGTCCTCTGGATACTCCGGCTCCTCGTGAACGTAGCCACCAGTGTCTCCGTAATCGCCAGCGTCTGGGTGGGGTAGCAGGGGGACAAAGAGGAAGGGTGAGTACATCGAAATGTACTCCGCAAGTGTAGGAAATATATGCTTATGAGGCTAATAACAAAGGTAGGCTGACTTGTTTGACTCAAGCGCCTAAAGCGACTCACCTTATTAATCCTATTAATCCTATGCACCTATTTACTAGGTTATAGACAGACTCTGTAGTAAAGTAACAACACTCGGAGTCGCACCGAGCAAGACCACACTCGGAGTCACACCGAGCAACCAACACTTGGAGTCACACCAAGCAACCGCACTTGGAGTCGCACCAAGTACCCACACCTGAAGTCCATCAGGCAAACCACACCTGAAGTCCATCAGATGACCCGAAACAGCAACCAGTAACCAACTAATCTCGAAGAAGTCCAAGCCGCTCGTGACCGTGAGCACGGCTGATATATCAGTTTTACACTCTGCAGAGGTTGCACATCGTTACCCATGAGTCGTGCAGATCCCGTCACGCTAAACACTGCCAAGGTGCATAGCAGGTTGCACTGCAAGGCCTTTACAAAGCCCCTCCAAGTCTGTGTTACACGTACTCTAAGGTTTCTCCCCTGTCCATAAGTCAACGACCCCAAGGGACCCCTCTTGAGCCACTAAACAAACCCCGTGTAGCATAACTTAGAGGAAACTAATTAATTAGCCAGGTCCAGCCCATCCAGATCTCATGATTGCGCTGTTAAGCCGGGTTACAGGCTTCGAGAACCGGGTCCTAGGGATCCAGGCAGGATATGTCTAGCACGAGCCCCGAACCAAAACCAAAAGCAGCTGCCGAGTCCCACGGCACAAAACCACCAATACGGTTCCATCCTGCCGGATTTACCTAAACCATGTTTCTACAAAAGTTACCATGCCCACATCGTTTCATAGTTCATTAATCAGGATTAATTATATTTGACCATCATCCCATCCCAACATGACTGCAAGGCTAAGCAAGACTTCTACCCAAACAACCCAAAACAGGCGACAAGGATAGTATAACAATAACTAGTAAACCATATCATGGGATTCAAATTAATGACAAGCATGCATCTACAAGATCTAACTACTCTAGTACCAAAAGTAAAAGGAAGTAGGTGCAAGATGTTCAAGGACACTTGCCTTCGGGCTGGGTCGAATCTGCAGGGTCACAGGAAGGGTCGGGAGCGTCCTCGTACTCCGCACTCTCTGGCCCAATCAACATACATGGCACATACAAAGCAAAATAAGAAACAGTACAACAAACAGTATGAAAACAGTAAACAAATAGTTCTACTGCGTAGAGAACGAAATTATGAATCTAACGCAAGTTGAATGGGTCAAATCGGAGTTAAAACGCAAAAGTTATAAGCATTTGAAGTTGGGTGGCAAAACTGTAAATAGATCAAAGTCATTTTCGGTTTTAAAATAAAAGAAACCAGGTTTTAAATGGCATCAGGACCGGGGGTCATTTTGATGGAAACGGAAGGGCTAGAACGCGAGTTTAATTAGACTCAGTGAATAGGAAGGATGGACTGCGGGTTTATTTAGCCTATCTGGAGGGGCTCAAGTGCAAAAGTCGCGAGGCTGGTCGGCTGGCGCGTGCGGGGTGTCTGCGTGGCGCCACGCGTCGAGGCTAGCGGGTTCTCCTCCGACTCGCCCGAGGCTAGCGGGTTCTCCTCCGACTCGCCCGAGGCTAGCGCTCGGTTAGCCTCGGCCTTCCTCCTTCCGACTCGCCCGAGGCTAGCGCTCGGTTAGCCTCGGCCATCCTCCTTCCGACTCGCCCGAGGCTAGCGCTCGGTTAGCCTCGGCCTTCCTCTTCCCGACTCGCCCGAGGCTTGGATTAGATCGGGGGCGGACGGCTATGGGTGGATCGCTGACGTGGACGGGGTGAACTGTGTCCACGGCGCAGGCGCACCCGGTGTATACCGGTTCGGGGTTTGATCTAATCTAACCCGTAGATCTAAGATCGGACGGTGCAGGGGCGATCCGAGGGGTGGGGTGACCGCCGGCGGGGTTTGGCACGGCGGCGCCCGCCTCCGGCGCGGTGGTGCCATGGCTGGGGCGGCTCGGAACTTCGCTGGGGGTGGTAGAGAGCTCGGAGAAAGGTGGGATCGATCGCGGAGCTCACCGTGGGTCTGATGGAGATGTCCTCGACGCTGAAGATGGCTTGACGGCGACGAATCGACAACGGAGGCGGACGTGGCACGTGGGTCCGTCGGTGCAGGAGCTGGAGAGGAAAAGGGGCGCCTACGGCGATTTGGGTGGTGGCGGGTGGTCCGCGAAAGAGGTGTGCGTGGGCTTATAAGGCCAGGGTGAGGGTGGTGGCGGCTGGGATCGATCGGCTCCGAGGGTGAGCGCGAAGGGCGGAGCGGGAGGTTGAGGGAGAGACGACGGGTGGGCTCCACTCGTCGGTGGGGAAAGGACAATGACAGGTGGGGACCGGTTTGCAGCGACAGAGAGAGAGAAAGGCACGCGATGGTGCGCGCGGAGCGGCGTGTGTGGATGCGGGCCATGCGGTGCAGGCCGGGGACGCGCGCGTTCGCGGGGGGGTGAGGGAGGCGGGATGCGGCGCTGTGGGCCGGGGGGCGCCGAGCAGGCCGGGGGGCGCCGAGCAGGCCGGTTGGGAAGAGAGGGAGGGGAAAACGGGTTGGGCTTGGTTAGGGGAAGAAAATGAGCCCGTTGCCAATTCTCTTTCCTTTTTGTTTTTACTTTACAATCTTTTTCCAAATTCATTTTGAAATCCAAATTCAAATCAGTTTGAAATCAAAATCACTTTGAAACATTTTAGTAATATTTTCCCTAGGTTTTGAAAATAAAACTTGAGTTTAATTTTGTAAAATTTTCATAAATCTTTTATTTGCTTTCTAAATAGAATAAATCCGATTCGCCCTATTCGGGTTTAATAAATTTATTTTCCACTCAATAAAAATATGCAATGGCATGAATGCAACAGAAAAAATGATAAACAAATTTTATTTTCCTCCTCTAATTAAATAGACAACCTATTTAATTTCTAATTTATTTTATTCAATTGGGGAAAAATTAAATCAGGGTGTTACAGTGGTGTAGGTGTCGGAGCTCGGGGTCGCCTCGGGAGTAGGTTCGTCAACAGCGGCCTCGACTCTGGTACCTTCTTCGTCGGTCACTATACGGATGCAATGATGTATGCTCATGAGAATGCTGACATGAACAATAAGGTGCAAGACAATTCTACTGGTTCAAGAATATAAGAATTTTCTATAAAGGACATAGAGTTATTATCTCTTTCTTTTAGCAATATTAGTTAAAACCATTAACCAAACTATGCATCATCATAACATGGCATCACAAACATCATAGACCAGAGGGTGGGATCTATGAACAGCAAACAATTCCAAAAGTCACATCACAGGTCAATCAATATAAACCCTAATCATTTTTTTATTTTCTTTAATTTATTTAAAAAGGTCATTTTTGCATTTGCTCCAAAAATTACCAAATTAATCTCATAAGATCATTATGGCATAAATAGATGGAAAAACAAATTTCATAATTTTTGGAGTTCATTAAGGTGCTCAAATAATTCCAGACATTTAATTAAGAAAAGGCACTATTCAACTATTTAAATAAATGCTCAAAAATCAACTTGCTCCAAATGACTTCAAAATTTTACCAGAGGCTCAGAATGGCATAACTAGCTCACAAAAATTATCTCAAGATTTTTGGAGCTATAAATAACTCTCCAAAAATCCAAAACCATTCATTTCTTAATTAAAAGGGAGATTTTTCATTTTCAAATTTTTGCACAAAAACCAAGTTTCATATTTTTCTAAAATACTTCAGGACATAAAGAGTTTACCATCAAAATTTCAGAATTTTTGGATCAACACAGAAAATCACACAAAAAGATGAAAACTGAACACTATTCACATTTTAAAAGAAAAAGGAAAAAGACACTGTGCTCTTCCCGCTCGTCGCCGGCGATCACCGACGGCGGCGGCGCTACTGCGCCGGGCACAGCGAACGCTCCGCGGCGAAACCAAGAAGATGGGAAGCTTCAGGGAGCTCACCGGCGTTGATTAAGGGGCTCGGCGAGGTGAGGGGATGGACGGAGGAGGGTGGTCGACGATGGCCGGCGGGAGCTTCACGGCGGCGACCGACGCTCCGGCGATACTGCGCATCACACGAGATCACAAAGGCCTGGTTAGAGTCGCAAGGGAGTAAGGAAGATGAAACAGGGGTCGGGGAGGGATGATCATGGCCGGAGAGGGAGTATTTCCCGAACCTGAGCTCGCCGGGCTTTCGCCGGAGATGGGAACGGCGAGCTACGCCGGGCGATAGGAGGCGGTAGAGACCAAATTGAGGGGTGGGGAAGCTTCACGAGCTCAAGACAGAGCTGTTGGGCTAGGTGGTTGGGCGGCGGGAGCTTCGGAGTGGGCTGGCGACGGCGGCGGAGACGAGTGAGGAGCTCGGACTCCGGCGGTCCCTTTTATAGGCACGGTCGGGGACGGTAGAGAGCACGAGATGGTGTGGATGAGCTCGGCCGAGGCGTGCGCACTCGATTGCAGGCTGGCGGGAAGGACGGCGTGCAGTCGGGGCCTGGGCGTGAGGTCGCCGGCGATGGCCACGCGGCGGCGATGCTCTGGGCGCTGTAGGGGACGGGAGCGGAGGTCAGCGCTCGTGTGCGGGAGGAGAATGATGGCGGGGTCAGCGGCGGCAGGTTGGAGGCGCGCGTGCAGCTGCCAGGCGTGCGGCGTGCGCAGCGCCGGCGAGCGCCATGGCCGGCCCCCCCTACGGCGAGGAAGATGAACAGGGCTATGTCCCTAGGGTTTGACTTTTGGCTGGTCTCTGTATTTTGCAAATTACTCCCAAAATTTGAACTGCACAGGAAAAACTCAAAATACCAAAGTTGTGCCGAAAAATGAGATCTACAACTTTGTCAATAAGAACATTTTCAAAATACAAACAGTTTTTGAACTATGTTTGAAATCAGAAAAGGGGACACTTTTGAAATTTGAATAAATTCAAAATTACTTTGGATTTTAAACTGAAACTTGAAAATCTGCAAATATGAAAGTTGTTTATTTTGTCAAAACCTACAACTTTGCTAATACACACTTTTTCTGAAACTCATTAGTTTTTGAAATAATTTTGAAAACTCAAAAAGGGACAAAAATTGGAGTTTGAATGAATTTGAAATTACTTCAAATTTTGTATGGAAACTTGAAAATTTGTAAATACCAAAGTTGCTCATCTTGATCAGATCTACAACTTTGCTTTTTGAACTAACCCCAAATTTTGAATAGTTTTTGAATTAATAAAAGAGGGGTAAAACTATAAATTGGAAATTAGGGTTTTTACAAAAGGAAAACCAATTCTCTTTTGAATTTTGAACTTTGATTAACTCAACAAAACATCAGAGCACAAATCTGAATAAGAAATACATAGAACTAGACACAGAAGTGAAATTACCATTTTGCCCTTATAGGGAGATTTGGGCACTTAGGGTTTTTGAAAATGGATCAATGCATAGCAATTAAGCAACACAAATGCATGGCAAGCAAAGATTAATGATTAAGGATGATGACATGTCAGGTTAATTACATTTTTAACACCAGAGGTGTTACAACCCTGCCTCCTAAAAGGAATCTCGCCCCGAGATTCTGCGCCTTACAAAGAACAGAGGATGAAACCTCACACCTATAGAGATTCGAGAAAGTCAGGATAGTTCTTTGCCAAGAAGTCTTCAGATTCCCAAGTGGCTTCTTCTTCAGAGTGCTGGTTCCATTGGACCTTGTACCATCTTGTGGTGGTTCTCCGGGTAACACGATCTTTGTGATCCAACACACGAACTGGATACTCAGAGTATGACAGATCGGGTTCTAACTCAACACCTTCAACTTCCACTACTTGTTCAGGCACTCGGAGACACTTCTTGAGTTGGGAGACATGAAACACATTATGGACTGCGGAGAGATGATCTAGCAACCTTAGCTTGTAAGCTACCTTGCCACAATGTTCCAGAATCTCAAACGGACCAATATAGCGGGGTGCTAACTTCCCTTTCACTCCAAAGCGGGTAACTCCTTTAGTGGGTGACACCTTCAGGTACACATAATCCCCAATCTGGAACTTCAGAGGTCGGCGTCTCTTGTCAGCATAATTCTTCTGTCGAGACTGCGCAATCTTCATATTCTCTTGTATCTGTTTGACTTTCTCTTCCATATCTTTCACTAGGTCAACTCCAAAGAATTCTCTTTCTCCAGGTTCAGACCAACTGAGAGGTGTACGACAACGGCGACCGTACAGTGCTTCAAAGGGTGCCATTTTGATGCTCTCTTGGTAACTGTTATTATATGAGAATTCTGCCAAGGGCAAACAGTTATCCCAAGTATCTGCGAAGGTGAGCACGCAGGCTCTCAACATATCTTCTAACACTTGGTTGACTCGCTCAGTTTGTCCATCTGTTTGCGGATGATATGTCGTACTATGCAAGAGCTTGGTTCCAAGTGAGGTATGGAACGCTTTCCAGAACTTTGCGACAAACTGAGTACCACGATCAGAGACAATGGTCTTAGGTATGCCATGGAGTTTCACTATGTTGTTTTTGTACAACGTGGCATAAGTTGGAACGGTATAACTGGTCTTGACTGGCAGGAAGTGAGCTTGCTTGGTGAGACGATCCACGATCACCCAAATGGAATCAAAACCTTTTTGTGTCTTGGGTAATCCATTGATAAAATCCATACTGATATCCTCCCATTTCCAGCCAGGTATAGATAAAGGTTACAGTTCTCCTCCGGACTTCATGTGCACAGCTTTGACTCTTTGACAAGTATCACAGCGAGTGACATATCGAGCGATCTCAATCTTCATCTTCGTCCACCAGAATCTCTGCTTCAAGTCTTGGTACATCTTGTTGCTGCCGGGGTGGATGGAACACCTAGTTGAGTGTGCTTCATCAAGGATTACCTGTCTCAACTCAGGTACCTTTGGAACAACCAACCGATTCTTAAACCATACTACTCCTGTATCATCAATCCTGAAACAATCAGCCTTTCCGGATTGGACCTTTTCGATGATGTGCTTGGTTCCAGGGTTATCTTTCTGTGCAGCGATGACCTGTTCTCTGATAGGGGTTTCTATTCTGATATTGCTCAGAATTCCCTGTGGAACCATTCCAATACCCAACTTTTCTAGCTCGAAACATAGGGAAGATTCATAGGATTTTATGACCAGGCAGTTACAGTACGACTTGCGGCTGAGTGCATCGGCGACCACATTCGCTTTACCCGGATGGTAATGCACTTCGATATCATAGTCCTTAATTAACTCAAGCCATCTTCTCTGCCTCATATTCAGTTCTTCTTGAGTGAAGATAGTGCGAAGCATACGTACCATATCATCTCCAATGGAAGTGTTGGAGCCCAGCATGACGTACATTGCCCACATTACGTAGAAGCCACAATGATTTTTCCCCGCCGGCTGGTCCAGGGACTTCAACTCCGAACGATGAACCTTGAAAAATCGGTTCTTGTGCCCGTCCAACTCCGCCTTGATACTACGCCAATTTATAGGGTGTAAAAGGCCTAAAATGTGTTATATTAATTCAATAATCTGATGATAATGGGATCACTTACTCATTCAGCAACTTGACTAGGGGATCAATCTGCGAAAGTGGCTTCTTCTTCGAGTCCTACACCTCTATGCGATCTTCTCCAAATATGACATCTACGAGTAAGAAATGATGCCTGTAAGCACAAAGTCCTTGTTAATCAATAGTAAACTTTATAAAACCAGAGTCAAATAAATAGAGTCAGGGAGGGGGACCAATTAAGGATTGCCTGACGCTGACTGCAACAGGGCCATTAGTCAGGCACAGAAAGACTGAAGAAAGAATATGATAATGTTTAGATTTTAGAATGAAGCAGATCACTGGAGGAGATTTTGAACGTCTCCGCTAAACAACAGGTCACTGTTGGGAACAGGTGAGTTGGAATCATGTGTGTGACTGTGCATGTTATAACTAATATGGTCCAGACTTCACTTAAACGCCTTTCTCCAGGTTATAGCAATGCATTCCGATGATATCTGGTTCGTAGCTCATGATACCCATGATAGGCAGCAGACCAATGTAAAAGAACATTTGACAGCTGATCGATCAATTCGATCGATCTCTATGTACATAATCTATTAAAAATTTCCATCATCGCTTTCGCTTGCATCTTCTTTTCCAAGATTATCAGCAGTCAAAAGGACACAATGAGAATGGATTGGAATTATCGTGGGTACAACTAATAGATGACGGGTAGAAACCAGGACAGGACAGAGCTAGTTATTATTCTAATAACAAACTAAGATCATCATGCCAGTGTGTACGTATTGCCTTCCGGCCATCCAGCTAGTCCTCCTGTATGGTTGGGACGACGACTATATGCCGAGTTAAACAAATAAGTTATGACGACTATATCAGAGTCAAAGAAATAAGTTATGAGAACACATACTCGTAGTTGTAGGCTAGGAGTGCGTTCGTTTTCCCTTCTGTAACATCGTTCGGATCTCCCCCTTCAAAGAACTTTTCAAATATGTCACGTCACCCGTGCAAGTTTTCTCGTTAACAAAGACGGGGTCAAAGAAGGCTATATTATACTGCTTCAATTTTAAGAAACCTCTTGCGATGTACCTGCATAAGCATGACATATGTTAAAATATAGAAGACATAGTTTACTAAAGTACCATTTCATCAGTATATGTTAAATAACTTACAGAGTCCATATCATCAGTATTTGTGTATCAAGCGCGCACCTTTGGTACAACTGAAACAAGCATTCATACTCCACATGGTGTATAGTTTCCTCAGCATGAAAAAAGACAAACCCAGTGGGGATAAGCACTTCGAAGCCATCATACCCCCCATGACTATCAAAAACATAATAATCATGTAGATCCCGCGTATATGTTGTCAAATGAGGGTAATCCTCGTCTGAGATCAAGTGGTGGCCTAACCGGAATTTGTATGCTAATGGTGTTGTCTCAAATTCTAACTCTAACTGATGGCACTTCAAATATATGTCTTCAGCAGCATCCATGGCTATGTTCATCCTCTCAGACATACTCTGTATCTCGAGCATCTCTGCAGTGGCTATTTCTCTTTCATCTATTTCCATTTCCGATTTCTTAGCTTGCCTGTCGTATTCGGTGTCTAGCATCCATCTAGGGTACGAGGCGATTCGTTTATAGAAGGCTTTAAGCTTTTCGATGGGAATATCGTACTCTATCTTCTCTGGCATCAACCCCGTAATGCTCCCGTCTACCGACTTCTTCTTTTTATCTGTTTTGGGAAGATTATCTACTGACTCTGATGACCTTTTCTAAGAGGATGGCCCTGATCTTCTATTTGAACGACGCACTTTTTCGGGACTTGGATGGGGAGGAAGTGGAGTAGCACTTTTTTCTTTTCTTGAGGGTGGTGGAGGTGGAGGTCGAGACCTTTCTCTTGTATGGGTCGATAGAGGTGGAGGTAGAGGTGGAGACCTTTCTCTTGTATGGGTTGATAGAGGTGGAGGTGGAGGTGGAGATGGAGACCTTTCTTTTGTATGGTTCAATGAACATAGAAGTGGAGATGGAGGCAGCTGATCTCTAGGTGGGGTTACCGCCCTATGAGGTGATGATCCCTCATCGTCCTCATCATCCGAAGATGCCTGCGAATCAAGCTTAATGAAGCGTTTTCGCCAAGCGACAAGTGTGCCCTTGTTCTGAACAAGACGCGGTCTGTCCGCCTCTACAGGGCAATCAATGTGTATCTTGTTGTACTTCTTATCCAAGATCGAATCAATGCTAACCCTGGCATACCCCGATGGAATTGGGTTCCCATGAACCTCACCGTTTCCTCGTGGAAAGGCCTGTCCTGTTGCCACCTTGCCAGTGGTCCATTGCTGGCGGATGTACAACTTGACATTAACGGGTTTGGTTATGTCATCCCTGTAGATTACATATAGTTAATAATAGTCTAATTATTTATGGTGCAGGTACAATGGTGGCCTCATCGTGATCACGTCGTACATAAGCAGGTTCTTCGTCTTCTTCAAGGATAGGTAAGGTTACGTTCGCCCCGAATGGAGGCATTTCCTGATAACCCCTGTAGTCTTCTTCGTCTTCCATGACTCCTTGGACACCAACGATCTTCCTTTTTCCTTCCATGACTACTTTTAGCTTTCCTTTTGTCTTATTGTCCTTGGCATAGAAAATTTGTGAGACATCTTTTGCGAGGACAAAAGGGTCATCACTGTATGCAGTTTTCATGAGATCAACGGTAGTGAACCCTTCACTGTCTATGTTCACTGCCTCAAGCCGAACCCACTGGCAGCGAAAAAGAGCGGCCTTCAATTGTCGGCCATAGTCCAACTCCCATATCTCCTCTATGAAACCATAGTACGTTGCAAGCACATTGCCGTCTTCATCGTGGGCATCAAAACGAACACCACTATTTTGGTTTGTGCTCTTGTCATCTTGTTTTTTGGTGTAGAATGTAAATCCATTGATGTCATACCCTTGGTACTTAAGCAATGTACTCGAAGCTCCCCTAGATAATAAATCCAGCTGAGAACCTGTAGTTGTTCCAATCATAAGGCGTTTTAACCAGTCAACGAATTCAGCCCTGTGTTTTTAATCAAGCCAAGCATGTGACCTGGTCGGATAAGAAGTCTGCAGTGACTGTATGTGTTCCTCAATGTATGGCATCACATCCTTAGCTTGTTGGAGAACGGCAAATTGTGCCTGCCTAAAAGAAACAGGATCGTCTACTCTGATAGATTTCTCACCGATCGTTCCTATCCCACCTAGTCTTCCCTCGTAACGAGATTGTGGAAGTCCAACTCTATTGATGTCCAGATAATATGTGCAGAACTCAATTGCCTCCTCTGTTGTCCATCCTTCTACCATGCTACCTTCTGGTCTGAATCTGTTCCTACCATACTTCCTAAAAACTTTCATCAATCTTTCGAAAGGAAACATCTGATGCAGGTGCATTGGGCCAAGGGCTCTAATTTGGTCAACAAGATGAACAAGCAGATGCACTGACATATCGAAGTAAGTCGGTGGAAAATGCATCTCAAGCCTGCATAGAGTTTCAGCTATGTCCCGTTGTAGTTGATCCAGCTGGGACATATCAATGACCTTTTGTGAGATCGCATTGAAGAATGAGCACAACTTTATGATTGGGGCTCAGACCTTATCTGGTAGGATACCACGCAGGGCAACAGGGAGCAGTTGAGTCATAATAACATGACAGTCATGGGCCTTCATACAACCATAGTTAAACTTCAATTCTCTCATGTTCACTAGCCTCTTTGTGTTTGCACAGTAGCCTGTCAGGACTTTGAGTTCACTGAAGAAAGCAATGAGCATTTCTTTTTCTTCCTTTTTCAGTGTCCATGATGCAACCGGAAGTTCAAACTGACCATCCTCAAGCAGTTTTGGATGCAGCTCCTTCCTGAGTCCCAAGTGTTTCATGTCCATGCGTGTTGCAAGTGAATCCTTCGCTGTGCCCCCAGTGTCCATCAAGGTGTTGAGTGTGTTACCGCAAACATTTTTAGTTATGTGCATTGGATCAAGACAGTGTCGTACACTCAAAAGAGGCCAATAAGGTAGTTTCCAAAAAATTGATTTTTTCTTCCATATAGAATCAGCAGGCGCATGTACTGCCCCTTCCCCCTTCCCATGGACAACGTTGAGTTTGCTTACTTCTTTTAGTATCTGTTTCCCGTCTCGATAATCTGGAGGCCCACGTGTTTCAATAGTCCCATTAAAATCTTTTTTGTTTCTACGGTAAGGATGACCCTTATCAAGGTACCTACGGTGTCCCATATAAGCCATCTTCTTATTTTCCGGTAGATGTACAGCATCAGTATCATCCAAGCACTCGACACAACCAGTATATCCCTTTGTCTTCTCTCCAGACAAGCAACCTCGCCCAGGCAGGTCTGTGATTGTCGCGATAAGTACCGCCTTGATCGTGACATGTTCTTTTTTGTACTCGTCCCAAACATCCTTCACCCCATTTTGCCACATATCTACAAGTTCATCAATGACTGGTTCCAGAAACACATCGATATCATTCCCAGGTTGTTTTGGCCCTTGGATTAGTAGTGGCATCTGGATGTATGACCGCTTCATACAAACCCAAGGTGGAAGGTTGTATATACAAAGCGTCACTGGCCAAGTGCTATGATTGCTTCTAACCTGGTCAAACGGATTCATCCCATCTGTGCTCAAACCAAACCAGAGGTGTCTTATCTCTCCACCGATGTTCTTATAGAACATAGTATTAACAGTTCTCCAATCTGACCCATCTGCGGGGTGTCTCATCATTGTATCTTTCTTACGCTCTTCGCCATGCCAACGCAATAGCTTCGCTGACTTTGCATTTGCAAACAACCTACGCACCCAAGGAGCTATGGGGAAATACCAAACCACCTTTACGCGCCCTCCTCTGGTCTTGGTACCCTCTTTTGACGGCCCTTGCTTGTACCTAGGAGCTTTACACCTGAGACAAGTATCCAAGTCTTTGTATTTGTCTCCATGGTACAATATGCAATCATTAGAACAGGCGTGAATTTTTTCTACCTCAAGGCCAATTGGGCAGATCATTTGCTTGGCCAAGTATGTCTTCTCTGGCAACTCATTATGTTCTGGTAGAAGTTTCCCCACTATGCCTAACAAGTCATCAAAGCCTTTATCGCTCAATCCATGCGTAGATTTGAACTCTAATACCATGATGTTGGCTTCCAGCTTGCTCACCGAACAACTGTGATACAATGGTGTTTTGGCATCCTTTCTCATTATGTCTAGCTTTTTCAACTGTCGATCATTAAGACATCCTCCCTCCACATCACGTAGCATCTTAGGAAGGCCATCTTCATCCTCCATGTCATCAGCTAATGTATTCGTAAACACATTATCATTGGTAGCCATGGGTTGCGTGTGAACACCAGTTTGCTGATGAGTTGCATACTCATTAAGTGCTATGTCGGGCATTGTTACATCATCATTGTTTTCTTGTGAAACATTAGCACCATCCTCACCATGCATATGCCATATTTTGTAGTCCCTCATGAACCCCCTAGTAATTAGGTGGCATCGTATAGACTCCATGTTTCCCCATTTCTTTCTATTTTTGCAATCTCTGCATGGGCAAAATACAAGCTTTTCATCCCTAGCGTTGGCTACGGCTTCAGTGATGAATGTGCTGATGCCCATCAAGTACCGCTCGTCCGTCGGTGCCAGACCGTACATCCACTCTCGATCCATCTCTACACAGAAAAATTGAGGGAGTAATTATAGTGAAATAAAAAATAGTCCTTTCATGATCAAGAATTTCAGCTCCTAATTCCATGCCCACAGTATATTCCACTTATTTTTTGCTCCTTATTTTTTGAACAAAATTAATTCTACAACTAGCTTATCATGGCCAATTTAAATTTGAGACCAAATAGAGTCCCTAATTATAAAAAGTTAAATTTGGATGGACTCTTAATCAACAACACAATGTAGCTCCAAACAAATGGGTCGGCAGGTGTCACATAGATTTTTTTCTTCAAAATAAAAATTAAGAGAGTAATTACAGTGAAATAAAAAATGGTCCTTTCATTATCGAGAATTTGCGCTTCTAACTCCATGCCTACAGTAGTATATATTCCACTTATTTAAATTGGTCATTGTTTTTGGAAACAATAATCTACACTTAGCTTAGCATGGTAAATTTAAAATTGAGAACAAATGAAGTCACTAAATATAAAAGGTTAAATTTATAAACTTAATCAACAAAAACAATTTAGCTAAACACAAATGGCTTGGTAGCACATAGATTTTGTTCATCAAAATAAATAATCCATGAGCTAATTAAAGCATGACATAGTAGCAATTATCCAAACAACCATGCAATTAGCTAGTAAATATGATGGACTCATAAACACCAACCTTTTGCAAGATTGATTCACCACAACTTGGATGCCTTCCTCAAAATCCAATTGAAAAGTGCTCTCTAAAATGGAGAAACAATTACAATGATGATGTAGCCATGCAAAACACTCTAAAGCTATAAAATTGAAGGAGTTGAGGCTTTTTATTACTAACCTTAAAGCAAGAAGATCATGCCCATGCTTGGAAAAAACAAGATCCACATTGAGCATTTTGGTGAAAAATGGCCGCAACAATGGAGTGAGGGTGGGGAAAAACGCTCATCTGCTTGTGGAGCTCGAGCTGGGAGAGAGTAGGGGGAAGGGATTGACCTTTTATACACGATTCATCACTGGCGTTTTAAAACCAAACCACCAGTGATACCAAACTATCACTGGTGGTTGGAGTTACGAACCGCCACTGTTAGGTATCTTCACTGGCGGTTTGAGCTACGAACCGCTAGTGAAGCTTCACTGGCGGTTTGAGCCACCAACCGCCACTATTAGCTATCTTCACTGGCGGTTTGTGGCCTCCCCCAATCATTGTCTGGTTTTCAATCTTCAAACCGCCAGTGAAGAAACATCAGTGGCGGTTGAATAGAAACCGCCAGTGATGTACCGGCAG
This sequence comes from Coix lacryma-jobi var. lacryma-jobi, assembly GCA_009763385.1. Classification (NCBI taxonomy): domain Eukaryota; kingdom Viridiplantae; phylum Streptophyta; class Magnoliopsida; order Poales; family Poaceae; genus Coix; species Coix lacryma-jobi. The sequence continues at coordinate 15,867,555 of CM019824.1, forward strand.
TGAATGTCATTTCTGTAGTAGTGCAGCGGTGCAGAGAGAGGTGGCCCGCTCGGCAGAGACAGCGAGAGGGAAGGCGGCGTGACCTTGCAGTGGGCCGAGGGCAGGGAGGGTGGCCGCTGGGCTCGGCCAGGCGCTGGCACGTGTAGGGGGAGCGGGTCGGGGAGCCGGAAGTCGGCCGTGGGCCAAAGGTGGGAGCAGGCGGGGGTTGGGTCGGTAGGTGCAGAGGGCTAGGAAAAAAAAGAATCGGAGAGAGGGAGAGAGAAGGAGGGCTGGTCCAGCTAGGCTGGAAGGAGGGAGAGGAGAGGAATTGCTTTGCCTTTTTTTTCTTTTCTTTGCAATTTCCTTTTAAAAATCAAATTCAAAACACTTTGAAAACAAAACCAGTTTGCAAATTTTTCAAAATATTTTGCCTAGGTTTCACAAATAAAACTTTGAATTTGATTTCATAAAATTTTGAAAATCTTTTATTTATTTTTAAATAGAATAAATTCGATTCGCCCTAAACGAGGTTTAATAAAATTCTTTTTCACCCAATAAAAATTATGCAATGGCATAAATGCAGCAAACATCTGGCTAGATTTTTCCTCCATCTAGTATTTTAGCCATTTTCTTATTAAATTCTAATTATTTTTATTTATTTTAAGAATCGGAGTGTTACAAACCTACCCCCTTAAGTTGAATCTCATCCCGAGATTCGGGCTAGAAAGAAAGGTGGGTGGGGAGCTCGTGGGACATACCAATATACTTTGGGCGTTTGGCGTTTTTCTTGTTCATCGCCCGATTGGCATCTTTGGTTTTGAGGTGTTGTCCTAGAGTTTTCCTCTTGGCTCGACCTTTGCGATCCTCACGCTTCTTTGGGCATTTACTGATGAAGTGTCCGCCTTGCTTGGAGTAGAAACATAGTCTTTTTGCCTTGACATCTCTTCGGGTGGATATCACTTGATTGTCTTCTGGTGGAGCTTGAGGAGGTGCTTCTGTTTGGTGGAGTTGAGGAGGAGCTTCACTTGAGCTTGCAGGTGGGACCTCACGGGGCTTCTGGACTTGTGCTTGAGGTGTAGCTCTTGAACGAGAAGGGTTCGCAACATACTTTCGATATTTGTCCTTCTTGCCTCGGTGAGGTGTTATCTGAAACAGTCGATAAGCCTCATCGCAAAAGTTGCAGTGTTCCCATTGTCGTAGATCCATCAGCTGGTGTGGGTGAATAGAGGGTTGAGATGGGTGAGAGAAAGACCCCAAGTTAGTTAATTTTATTAATAAAACTTTTGACAAATGATGTCGTTGCAACCTGACAGTCGCAACACACCAACAATCACTACAAAAAGCCAAATCAAAACATGTGCACAAGTACATATCTTACAACATGCTACGAGATCAAACAATTATGGTGGGCTTCTTACGTTTTGGAGGACCTACTTTAAACCAGAATTTGAATTTTCACCAGAGAAAGACTACAGAAGTGGGAAAATTAGGTGAGGCCTTTTTGAAAAATAGTTTGTAAACTCGACGACTGACTAGGATAGCGTCCTACGGTCAACATGGCTCTGATACCACTCTGTCACACCCCAATTTTAAGAACAAAATTGGAGCACAATATATGTATGCCAGGATCAATTTTCATACATATATCGATATCATTGTAAATATCAAAACAATGCTTTATTAATAATATCAAACATTATTACAAGAATGACCCTCGGGTCCAAAAGAAAAGTACACACTCTTAGTCTAACTCTAATGTAGACTCACGGAAACTGAATGCCATCTCCACAGGAAGGTCGACCGGGGGCTGCGCCATCCTTTTACAAGTAGTTTGGGTCGTATCCACCGTCTTCTGGGTACAAGTTGTCGGGGTCGTATCCACCGTCTTCTCTGGTACTCATGCTCTGCGTCGTAGACTCCAACGTCTGGGTGGGGTAGCAGGGGGTTTAAAGAGGAAGGGTGAGTACATCAAAATGTACTCCGCAAGTGTAGGAAATATATGCTTATGAGGCTTAAAACAAAGGTAGGCTGACTCTGTTTGACTCAAGCGCCTAAAGCAATATATCCTATTAGTCCTATGCACCTATTTACTAGGTTATATCCACAGTCTCCAACAGTCACTACTAGAGAACAGGCCTTTGGACGATCTATCAATTGAGCTATAGTCTCAGCCAAAAATTGTGTCCGGGGCTAAAGACCTTTAGTCCCGGTTGGTAATACCAATCGAGACTAACGGTGAATCTTTAGCCCCGGTTGGTATTACCAACTTGGACTAAAGGTCCTGGACCTTTAGTCCCGGTTGGTAATACCAACCGAGGCTAAAGGGTGAACCTCTAGCCCCGGTTGGTGTTACCAACCAGGACTAAAGGTCCTTTTAACCTCGGTTGGTGTTACAATTAGGGGCTAAAGGTCCTTCCCGAGTGGATTCAAAAGGAAAACGTCCAGAACTACATCACGTGGGTTGTGTAGCTCAGTTGGTAAGCGTGCCTGAGGCGAGGGGTGTTGAGTTTGAATCTCACACAACACACATTTATTTTTTCGCCTAGAACCTTTAGCCTCGGTTGCAAGCACCCGGGACTAAAGGCCTAGGACCTTTAGTCCCGGATTCTTAGTCCCAGTCGGCGTACCCGGGACTAAAGGCCTGAAATAGCCGGGACTAAAAGCCCTTTCTCTAGTAGTGAGTAACAGTAACCACACTCGGAGTCGCACCGAGCAAACCACACTCGGAGTCACACCGAGTAATCAACACTAGGAGTCCACCAAGCAACCACACTTAGAGTCACAGGAAGCACAACCCACACCTGAAGTCCATCAAGGCAAACCACACCTGAAGTCCATCAGGGCACCCACAAGGCCTACTCGAAGAGTCCCCCTACGTGTATTAGTTCCATATGTCACGACATAGAAAGCTACCTTCCGTAATAACATCAGGTCTGTGCCTGAGCCTGGGAATCACTCCCGTACCAAGCAGTAACCAGCGTAGAAGAAGCCTTTGTACCCATGTCATATGGGACTAATGACCACATAAGGCTTCCCTAACGAACCAGACCCAACCCACCAACTAATCTCGAAGAAGTCCAAGCCGCTCGTGACCGTGAGCATGGCTGATATATCAGTTTTACACTCTGCAGAGGTTGCACATCATTACCCATGAGTCATGCGTTCCCCATCACGCTAAACACAGCCAAGGTGCACAGCGGGGTCGCACTACAAGGCCTTTACAAAGCCCCCTCCAAGTCCGTTCGCCACGTACCTCTAATGTTTCACCCCGTACAAAGGTCTACGACCCCCAGGGCCCCCTCGTGAGCCACTTAAACAAACCCCGTGTGGACCCTCAACTTAGAGGTAATTAATTAATTAGCCAGGTTCGTCCATTCCAAACCACATGGTTGCGCTGTTAAGCAGGGTTACAGGCTTCGAGAACCGGGTCCTAGGGATCCAGACAGGATATGTCTAGCACGAGCCCAGAACCAAAAACCAAATCCAGCTGCCGAGTCACACGGCACAAAAACCACCAGTACGGTCCATCCTGTCGGACTTACCTACTCACCATACTACAACCTTACCAGACCACATATTCCATAGTTCATTAATTAGAATTAATATTTAAACCATCCCATCCCAAAAGATAGCAGGGCTAAGCATGACTTCTACCCAACACATCCCAAACCAGGTGTCAAGAAAAATATGAACAAGTTCTAGCAAACCTTAACATGGGATTCAAATTTAAGACTACATGCAACTACTGGATTTAACTACTCTAATACCAAAATAAAATAAAGTATAGGTGCAAGATGTTCAAGAACACTTGACTGCGGGCTGGGTCGGAGCGACGAAGGCACAAGGTTGATCCACGGGTTCCACGTAGCTCGCACTCGCTGGATCAAGCATCAAGGCCCAAACAAAGCATAACAAATAATAGTACATCAATAGTATGAAAACATACTAGAAAGGTTGCTAACGCGTAGATCTTGTTTCTACGATCGCGTGAGCGCAAAAACCACTGAAAACAAAGCTACAGTTTAAAAGTTGTGGCCTTTCGAAGTTTATGGGCAAATCTGTAATTAAATAGGATTTTATTTTTAAATACTTTTCTGACTAAAATATAAAACCTTTGGGCCACAAAATAGCTAACGGATTTGTTTGCAAATTTATTTTTTTTAAAAAAATAGCATTAAACAAGAACACAATTTTAAAACAAATAAACTTGTTTTCATTCTTTTGTGGGCCACAACAGAATTATTTATAGACTTAAGGGTGTAGCTGGCTATTTTGAGTGCACGTGCACTATGTTGAATGGGTACAATTTTGTGTAGTTGCATTGTATTTCAGGAATTAGTTTTCTAAACAAAAATGACCATAAATGACCACATGATGAGGTCCTGCTGATGTCATCAAGCAAGGAACAGAGAGGGCGAGCAAGGCAGAGCGAGTCCTTCTACCAGCTGTTTCCTGCTCGATCCGTGTAGCTGAGAAGAAAAGACGATGGTCGCCGGCTTGCAGCCAACAGAGGCCGCGGTGGAGATCGACGGCGGTGGAGATCGGCTACGATAAGGGAGGTGGTGGCGACGCAGGCCACGATGGCCGGCTGGTGACCAACTGACCATGCAGAGGCAGGCGGTGGCGTCTACGTACCTTGCATGCCATGAGGGGCCGCGAGGTTAGGGCCTCCGGCTGGGTTGGCCGGCCGGTGATGCAGTGCACGGCGGTGCCATGCGTGAGTTCGCCGGCTTGCTCGGAACGCGACATAGAGTACGGTAGAGACCACACGGAGAGAAGGGGTCGGACAAGGACCTTACAGCGAGTCTGGTAGGAGTGCCTTGGCGTCGGAAACGGCTCGGTCAGTGCGGTAGACGGCGGCGGCGGAGGATCTGCAGAGGGCTCTCCTCGGTGAGCTCGAACAGTGACGATGCGGCGTGCGCGAAACCACGGAGCGGGATGGCGTGGCGGCGTGGATCAGTGCCGAATCCCGAGATCCTTCTCGGGCGGATGAGGTGAGCAAGAGTGGGGCGGGTGGCCGGTGTGCTCGATTTTCCAGCTATGGCGGTGGCGTCTACGGGGAAGGAGGGGCACGCTGGGGCCGCAGGGACTACACTTATAGGCGAGAAGGAAGGCGGCGTGACCTTGCAGTGGGCCGAGGGTAGGGAGGGTGGCCGCTGGGCTCGGCCAGGTGCTGGCGCGCGTAGGGGGAGTGGGTCGAGGAGCCGGAAGTCGGCCGTGGGCCAAAGGTGGGAGCAGGCGGGGGTTGGGTCGGTAGGTGCAGAGGGCTAGGAAAAAAAGAATCGGAGAAAGGGAGAGAGAAGGAGGGCTGGACCAGCTGGGCTGCAAGGAGGGAGAGGAGAGGAATTGCTTTGCCTTTTATTTTCTTTTCATTGCAATTTCCTTTTGAAAATCAAATTCAAAACACTTTCAAAACAAAACCAGTTTGCAAATTTTTCAAAATATTTTGCCTAGTTTTCACAAATAAAACTTTGAATTTAATTTCATAAAATTTTGAAAATCTTTTATTTATTTTTAAATAGAATTAATTCGATTCGCCCTAAACGAGGTTTAATAAAATTCTTTTTCACCCAATAAAAATTATGCAACGGCATGAATGCAACAAACATTTGGCTAGATTTTTTCTCCATCTAGTATTTTAGCTATTTTCTAATTAAATTCTAATTATTTTTATTTATTTTAAAAATCGGGGTGTTACACCGCCGCATGCTGCTGCCGCCGCGCCGGTCGGAACGGCAAGACGGGATCCGTCCAAGTTCAATGAACCAGCTTCCGCGCCTGCCTTTGCCTTCTTCACCCCTTGCACTTGCAACCAAGCCGCTCATTCACTTCAAATGCACTCGCTATCACTCTGCTCCATCTTCTCCACCGCTCCACCGCCATAGCCGCTGAACTTCGCCGGCCAAATACTCGTCACGTAGAGCACCGCTGAAAGCCCTAGTTTGATTTTGGCTAATTGATGAAACCTATTTGGTCTAATCCTATTGCTAAGCATGTGTGTAGCTTATAAGAAAGGATTGTGACCAAGCCAAGTGGTGGAGCTAGCAAGGTGGCAACCATGGAGGATGGTGATGGCTATATGCATCTCAAGTGATCATGTTCTCTACCTTTGGTGAATCGAGAGAAGAGAAGAGATGGAGCAAAGAGGCCCGAAGGCAATGGTATAACCTATAGGGCTCTTTGTTTTAGTGATCAAGACACTTAGCGAGTGTGATCACATTTAGGATACATAGCCATACTATTAAGAGGAGATTATTCACGTCTTATGCGGTGTTCAAGTGCCACTAGGTGTTCTATAACATATCGATGCTATAGACCTAGTGAGTGACTAACAAAACCCTTGGAAAATGCTTTGCAAAATGCTAACACATGTACACAAGTGTAGAAACACTTTGGTGTTGGCGCATGGGAGCAAGGGTAGAAGTTAGAAAGTGAAACATGCTGAGTTAGGGGCATCGGACGCTGCTGTCGGCAGCATCGGACGCTGGCCGAGCGTCCAATGGAAAACCCTAACTACTGACTGTTGATGAGGTAGCATCGGACGCTAGCAACGGACGCTGGGAAATCACTGTTGCAGAGTCCGATGGCTATGACGTGGCGCGAGCTAGTTTTCCAGGGAGCATCGGACGCTGGCCTGCGTCCGATGCGGATCCATCAGACGCGTCCGATGTGATTTGGCCCTCTTTGGAACCTCTCTGCATAGTCATCGGACGCTGGGGTCGAGCGTCCGATGTGAATGTGCCAGAGCGTCCGATGTGGCGCTGAAAAGAGCTGAAACGTACAGTGGCATCGGAGCGTCCGATGCCTGGCATCGGCGCGTCCGATGCCACTTTAACCATGGCGCGTAGAGTTTTTGACCGTTGGGATCTAATGGGCTGAATTCATATCGGGGAGACATGTGGCTTGATCTGAAGCATCGGACGCTGGGGCAGCGTCCGATGGTCAAGCATCGGCGTGTCCGATGCGCCCATTTTTAGCCCAATGGCTAGGCCGACTTGTGTGGCCTATTTAAGGGGCTTGGCCGGCTTGCTAGGTTTTTCTCTTGCACATTTTGATTCCTAAGCATACTAGTGAGCTTTGGCAAGCCTCCCAACTCATCCCCCAAGTTGATTTGATCAAACCAAGTGAGATTGAGTGATCTAGTGCGTGATTTGAAAGAGTTCAATCTAGTGGCACTAGTTCTTCACATCGGCATTGAGTTTTCTTGTTACTATTGGCATTTGTCGGTGCCTAGACGGCTTGGAGGTGTTGTGGTGTTGTTGGCAAGAAAAGGAGATTGTTCTTGGCCACCACCGATCATGATTGTGAGAGGTTTTAGAGCCTCACCTCGCCGGAGCGGCAAGAGGCATCCTTAGTGGATTACTCGTGTCATTGAGCTACCTCACTAGTGGTAGATTCTTGTGGCGCTCTTTGTGAGCTTGGCTTTGCGCCGATTAGCCACCGGGTCACCTAGTGTTGGTCGACACAACGGGGAGTAGCGTGCCGGCAAACACGTGAACCTCGGGATAAATCTTTGTCTCCCGAGTGCTTATTGTGATTGTGTCTCCATCTTGGTGATTGGTCTTCATCTTCACATCTTTGGTGATTGGCTTCACAAGTGGATTTCACCGGTGATTGGTTCTCTACGTGGCGATCCCGAAGGCTCGGTGAAACCCCCTCTATCTAGCTCATTTACTTTGTGTATTTATCTTGAGCTACTTCTTTTGTGTAGATACTATTACTTGTTGTATATCTTTTGTCATATACCTTGTGTAGTGACAGTGTAATTAGATTGCTTAGTTTATCTTTTACACATACTTGTCACATTTACTTTCTCATATATCATACTTGTTCTAGAGCTAGATTATTTATTCCGCATTTAGATATTAGCTCTAGTTGTTTGTGTGACATAGAAATATTATGTAGAATTGTTGAATAGGTGGCTTGCAACACACTATTAGGCTAGCGCAAAAAGCTTCGCCATTTGTTATACTAATAGTGTTTGCCTAAGTGATTTTGTAGAATTTTTAATTAGTCTATTCATCTCCCTCTAGCCAATTTGGACCTTTCAAGTGGTATCAAAGCTGAGGTCACCGTTTGTTTGAGGCTTAACATCCTCCGGTGTTACAATGGGTCAAATCAACTATATGGGGAAGCCACCACATTTTGATGGCACCAACTTTAATTGTTGGAAAAGGAAGATGTGTGCATTCACAAGTGGAATGAATAGGAAGATATGGGATGTAATTGAGTATGATTTTGCGGTTATTGATCTGGAGAGTCCCACTCCTAGAGAAGAAGAAAAGCTTCAATGGAATGATGTGGCCTTCAACTTGTTCTATGAAGCATTTGACACCAAAGTATTTGAGCAAATCAAGAACCTTGAGAGAGCAAGTGAGATTTGGGAAAGATTGGAGGAGACCTATGAGGCCACCAAGGCGGTCAAGAGTGCCAAGCTCTACATCCTCAATGACAAGCTTGCTACCTTCAAGATGCAAGATGATGAGAGCATACCGGAGATGTTTCACCGATTGCAAGTTATTATCAATGACTTGAAGGCATTGGGAGAGAAGGTGGAGGAAAAGGACTTTTCTCACAAGTTCTTGAGATGCTTACCACCAAGGTTTGATACTTTGGTGACCATCCTAGTGAGAGAAGGATTGCATACGGTAACCCCAAACCAAGTACTAGGTGATGTGGTCACACAAGACACTTACCGTGTGGAACGGGATGGGGGAGCCGAAGAGGAAGAGAAGAAGAAGACCGTGGCATTCAAGGCTTCATCCTCCAAGAGCAAGAGCAAGGGCAAAGCAAAGAAGGAGGAAAGTGATGATGAAGCAAGCTCAAGTGGTTGTGAGATAGATGATGAAGAAATGGCTCTCTTTGTGAAGAGATTTGGCAAGTTCATGAAAAAGAAGGACTATGGAACAAGAAAGAGAAGAGATGCAACCAAGAGCACAACCAAGAGATGCTATAGATGCAAGAGCAAAGATCACTTCATTGCAGATTGTCCATACTCTAGTGATGAAGATGATGATGACCGCAAGAAGAGCAAGAAGAAGGACAAGAAGGAGAAGAAGGAAAAGAAAGAGAAGACGAAGGAGAAGAAGAAGGGTGGATCCTATGTTGTGACATGGGATAGTGATGTTTCCTCAAGCGATGATGATGATTCTAGTGATGATGAGAGGAAGACCACCAAGAAGAAGGCCATGGCTAGTCTTGCTATATCAAGCAAGCCTTCTATCTTCAACACTCCATCGACATGCTTCATGGCTAAGGACACTAAGGTATCATCCGATGAGAGTGATAGTGAGAGTGATAGTGATGATGATGAGGAGTACTCAAAGGAGGACCTCATGAGCATGCTACAAGATGCTCACTCTTACATTGAGACTAAGAGGAAGGAGTGCAAAGAATTGCGCAAGGCCAACAAGGCTCTTGAGCAATCCTTTGATAAGCTCAAGTCCACTCATGAGAGGCTAGAGGAAGCCCATGAGAAGCTTGATCAAGCTCACACTAGGCTTAAGGAAGCCCACTCCTCCCTCCTTGATCAAAGTAAGATTGAGGATGTTGTAGAGACATGCAATGTAGGAGTAACATGTGATATTCTTAATGAATCTTTTTATGCTCATATTATTGTTGCTCCCACAAATGCATCATCATCATCTAGCTCAACTAAAATGCCTACTTCTACTACTTGTGATTCATCATTAGTTGTAGAAAATGAGAACCTTAAAAACAAGGTTGTTGAGCTCACTCATGCTTTAGGCAATGCCTATGGTGGAGATGCCCGCTTGCTTAAGTGCTTGGGTAGCCAAAGGTGTCCACTCAACAAAGAGGGACTTGGCTATACCCCCAAGAAGGGAAGGCGGCCTTTGCTACTCACAAGACTAGTTTTGTGAAGAGCAATGGTCGGTATTGCTATAATTGCAAGCAATCCGGGCATGTAGAGCAAAATTGCTTTAACAAAAACAAGAATAAGAACAATGCTCATGCTTCATCTATTAGACTTGATTCTTGTTATTTGCTTATAAAGGGCCCTAATGGTGTGAAGGCTAAGTACATTGGTGCACCCATGGTTGGCCCAAAGAAGAAGGCAATTTGGGTGCCCAAGAGCTTGGAAACTAACCTTGGAAGACCCAAAAAGGTTTGGGTACCTAAAAAGAATTGATCTCTTTTGTAGGTAAATTATAAAGCGGGAGGAAGGCATTGGGTGCTTGATAGTGGGTGCACTCAACACATGACCGGAGATGGTAGAATGTTCAAATCAATAAACACTAGTGGCAATGATCATGCGGATGCTATCACATTTGGTGACAACAAGAAAGGCAAGGTCAAAGGCTTGGGCAAGATTGCAATATCCAATGACTTGAGCATCTCCAATGTGCTATTAGTGGAATCTCTCAACTTCAATCTCTTGTCCGTGGCACAATTGTGTGATTTGGGATTCAAATGCATATTTGGTGTGGATGATGTTGAGATAGTTAGTGTTGATGGAAGTGACTTGGTGTTCAAAGGATTTAGATATGAGAATCTTTATTTGGTGGACTTTGATGCAAGTGAAGCTCAATTGACAACATGTTTATTCACAAAATCAAGTATGGGTTGGCTATGGCATAGGCGCTTGGGACATGTTGGAATGAAGCAACTAAAGAGGCTAGTGAAGCATGACATGGTTAGAGGACTAAAGGATGTTCACTTTGAGAAGGACAAGCTATGTAGTGCATGTCAAATGGGAAAGCAAGTTGGAAACACTCATCCCAACAAAGGAATGATGAGCACTACGCATGCACTTGAGTTGTTGCACATGGACTTGTTTGGACCAACTACATATGCAAGTATTAGGGGAAACAAGTATGGCTTTGTGATAGTGGATGACTATACAAGATACACATGGGTCTTCTTTCTCGTTGACAAGTGTGAAGCGTTTGTCATATTCAAAACCTTTGTCAAGAGAAGTCAAAATGAGTTTGACAGAAGAATCAAGAAAGTGAGAAGTGACAATGGAAGTGAGTTTAGAAACACAAGAGTTGATGAGCTATGTGATGAGTTTGGAGTCAAACATCAATTCTCGGCCAAATATACACCTCAATCCAATGGGATAGTTGAACAGAAGAATAGGACACTCATTGATATGTCAAGATCTATGCTTAGTGAATACAATGTAAGTGATTCCTTTTGGGCCAAAGCAATCAACAGGGCATACTATTATAGCAACCGGCTCTATTGTCACCCTCTATTGAAGAAGACACCATATGAGCTCCTGAATGATAGAAAGCCCAACATTGCTTATTTCCGAGTTTTTGGGTGCAAGTGCTACATATTGAAGAAAGGCACAAGACTTGGCAAGTTTGAAAAGAAGTGTGATGAAGGGTTTCTACTTGGTTACTCCACTACAAGCAAAGCATATAGAGTGTGGAACGACACAACAAGAATAGTTGAAGAAGTCCATGATGTTGAGTTTGATGAAACCAATGGCTCTCATGAAGAACAAGATAATCTAGATGATGTGAGAGGAACACAATTGGTGGAGGCTATGAAGAACATGGACATTGGCGATATAAGGCCAAAGCAAGTGATTGATATTGAAGATGACAAAGATCAAGTGCTCACTCCTCCAACCATGCATGGCAATGATGTTGCAAGCTCTAGTGGTTCTCATGATCAACAAGATGCTAGTGGCTCTCAAATGGCTCATCCAAGTACAAGTGCAAGTGCCTAACCACAACAAGTGCTCCAACCAACACATATTGCAAGAGAACATCCTTTAGATCAAATTGTTGGTGACATAAGAAGAGGTGTGCAAACAAGATCAAGATTGGCTTCATTTTGTGAACACTACTCATTTGTATCATCTATTGAGCCAACCAAGATTGATGAAGCTTTGATGGATGTTGATTGGGTAAATGCAATGCATGAAGAGTTGAACAACTTCACCCGCAATGATGTTTGGGAGTTAGTGGAAAGACCAAAGATCACAAATGTTATTGGTACAAGGTGGGTCTTCCGAAACAAGCAAGATGAAGATAGCATTGTTGTTAGAAACAAAGCAAGATTGGTTGCACAAGGGTACACTCAATTGGAAGGTATTGACTTTGGAGAAACCTATGCACCGGTTGCTAGATTGGAGGCCATAAGAATCTTACTTGCATATGCTTGTTCACACAACATCAAGCTCTGTCAAATGGATGTGAAAAGTGCTTTTCTCAATGGATTCATCAATGAGCTAGTGTATGTTGAGCAACCTCCCGGATTTGAAGTTTTGAAGAAGCCCAACCATGTGTACAAGCTCAAGAAGGCATTATATGGATTGAAGCAAGCACCTAGAACATGGTATGAGAGATTGAGGGATTTCTTGCTATCAAAGGGTTTCAAGATGGGGAAGGTTGACACCACTCTCTTCACTAAGAAGATTGGATGTGACTTGTTTGTGTTGCAAATCTATGTGGATGACATCATATTTGGATCAACCAACCAAGACTTTTGTGAACAGTTTGGAGAGATGATGGCTAAGGAGTTTGAGATGTCTATGATTGGAGAGCTTAGTTACTTCCTTGGTCTACAAATCAAGCAAATGAAGAAAGACACATTTGTTAGTCAAGGCAAGTACATCAAGGACATGCTCAAGAAGTTTGGGTTAGATGAAGCAAAAGCAATAACCACTCCAATGGGCACAAATGGGCATTTGGATAGTGACTCTAGTGGTGACATGGTGGATCAAAAATTATATCGATCAATGATTGGAAGTTTACTCTATGTGACCGCATCAAGTCCAAATGTCATGTTTAGTGTGTGCATGTGTGCAAGGTTCCAAGCTTCTCCAAGAGAAAGTCACTTGAAGGCAACCAAAAGAATATTGAGATATTTGAAGCACACTCCAAATGTTGGACTATGGTATCCCAAGCGCTCTCAATTTGAATTGATTGGATACTCGGATTCCGATTATGCGGGATGCAAGGTGGATAGGAAGAGCACATTAGGCACTTGTCAATTGCTTGGAAGATCACTTGTCTCATGGTCATCAAAGAAGCAAAATATTGTTGCACTCTCTATCGCTGAAGCCGAATACATATCTGCGGGTAGATGTTGTGCACAATTGCTATGGATGAAAGCAACCTTGCAAGATTATGGAGTCAAGTTTGGACAAGTCCCATTGCTATGTGATAATGAGAGTGCCGTCAAAATAGCCACCAACTCGGTTCAACATTCAAGAACAAAGCACATTGATATAAGGCATCACTTCATTAGAGATCATCAAGCAAAGAAAGACATATCTATTGAAAGTGTGGGCACCGATGATCAACTTGCCGATATCTTCACCAACCCACTAGATGAGAGAAGGTTTTGCAAGCTAAGGAATGAATTGAATATCCTAGACTTCTCCAACATGAGTTGAATGCACCCCCACTTATGACATGCCTCTCCTCCAAGAAAGCAAAGGTGAAATTGTTTGGCATGTGCATTCATTCTTATTAGATTGTGATCTAGTTCATATAGTCATCACATTGCTTGTTTAGGCTCATTCATGGCAAATTAAATGAATTTGAAGTATATATGGTACCACTATTGCTTCTATGCTTGATTTGATCTAGTGGTAGCATATAACTTGTTTGTGAGCTTGTAACTCTAGTGTTTGGTCTAGTTAGTGAGCAATGGGTGTTTAACCAACGTGAGTAAGATAACCATTATATGATGTGTGAAGAAGCTTACTCTAGAGCAAACTGTGTTAAAAATCCTATGCTCATGAGCTAGATTAAGCCATAACTTGACTTAGTTTGATCCCTACACATGTATCTCGTGTTTAAAAAAATGTCTCCTTTCTTTTAAAATTGCACCACCTTTATGATAATTGTTGACAAAGGGGGAGAAAATGATGCAACAAAGATATGCTAGAAAGGGGGAGATAACGAAGAGATAACAAAAAGTGTAAGTTTCAAGTGGGATCAGAGCATATAAATAGGGGGAGCAAGCTCATAAACACGTATGTTGCATTTGAAATGTGCATATTCATATGTTTGATTGCAATGCATAAGCTACTTAAATTTGATATTTATGCTTATGTGGTGAATGCTAGTGTTAGAACATTATTGATGATATGACTCACTAGCATGAATAGGATGATAACTAGACATACTTGTTATTTTGTGTTTTCAAGTGGTTCAAGAGCCTTATTATTATGTTGATCTCACGGGGTTCTTGAGTTTTGATGTATGTCTAGTGACAAATGATGCTAAGGATGGTATAACATGTGCACTCCGATTGGTATCACGCTTCAAAGGTCCATTCTTATGCCTTAGCATCATCATTGGTAGTATTGCTCATCCACATTTCATAATCATACATATGTGCCAAATTTAGAACCAAACTCTATAGCACATATGTAGGGGGAGCTAATACTATCAATGTGGTTACTCAAATTTAAATCATATATCTTTGTATAGATTGTCATCAATTACCAAAAAGGGGGAGATTGAAAGCCCTAGCTTGGTTTTGGCTAATTGATGAAACCTATTTGGTCTAATCCTATTGCTAAGCATGTGTGTAGCTTATAAGAAAGGATTGTGACCAAGCCAAGTGGTGGAGCTAGCAAGGTGGCAACCATGGAGGATGGTGATGGCTATATGCATCTCAAGTGATCAAGTTCTCTACCTTTGGTGAATCGAGAGAAGAAGAGAAGAGATGGAGCAAAGAGGCCCGAAGGCAAAGGTATAACCTATAGGGCTCTTTGTTTTAGTGATCAAGACACTTAGCGAGTGTGATCACATTTAGGATACATAGCCGTACTATTAAGAGGAGATTATTCACGGCTTATGCGGTGTTCAAGTGCCACTAGGTGTTCTCTAACATATCGATGCTATAGACCTAGTGAGTGACTAACAAAACCATTGGAAAATGCTTTGCAAAATGCTAACACATGTACACAAGTGTAGAAACACTTTGGTGTTGGCGCATGGGAGCAAGGGTAGAAGTTAGAAAGTGAAACATGCTGAGTTAGGGGCATCGGACGCTGCTGTCGGCAGCACCGGACGCTGGCTGAGCGTCCGATGGCAAACCCTTACTACTGACAGTTGATGAGGTAGCATCGGACGCTGGCAACGGACGCTGAGAAATCACTGTTGCAGAGTCCGATGGCTATGACGTGGCGCGAGCTAGTTTTACAGGGAGCATCGAACGCTGGCCTGCGTCCGATGCGGATCCATCGGACGCGTCCGATGTGATTTGGCCCTCTCTGGAACCTATCTGCATGGTCATCGGACGCTGGGGTCGAGCGTCCGATGTGATGCTGGAGAGTCCGATGTTGCGCTGAAAAGACCTGAAACGTACAGTGGCATCGGAGCGTCCGATGCCTGGCATCGACACGTCCTATGCCACTTTAACCATGGCGTGAAGAGTTTTTGTGCGGATACATGGGTGTATGCCGGGTCTCGGTGTGATGAGTGATTGTCAACGGGTTTGATCGCAGGTTCTTTGGCTTGTGTTGTGCAGGTGTCGAGCACGGAGACAGTGATCGAGGGAAAGGTGAAGGTCAAGTTGAGACGTGCCGTGCCGACGGACCGGGTGCGGTGAAGGATGGGCGTGCCGTGCGGTGGACGTGTCATGCCGATGGACCGAGCGGTGAAGGGCGGACGTGAGGCTTGGATTGAGGGACCGGAGTGCCTGAGGATGGTGGCTGGCGGCCTAGGACAGCGACGAGCGAAGACTTGCGGGGCACGGTGTTGCTCGGGTCGAGGACCTGGGGACACGTGTCGGGGGACGGGGTGCATGGGTGGTGCATCCCCTCTATGGCTCCGGTTTGGTGGTTGAGCCAGGGAAAAACCATCGGTGGACGGTTTCCAGGTTTGGGCCTCAAAACCTGGGTGCTGAGGGTTTCCGAGTTTGGCCACAAAACTCGGGTTGAGGACGGTTTCCGAGTTTGGGCCTCAAAACTCGGGCGCTGTGGGTTTCTGAGTTTGGGCCACAAAACTCAGGCGATGGACTTGGAGGCTGGTTTCCCGGTTTGGGCCACAAAACCGGGGGTGCAGAGCGAGGGTGGCACATGGCGGCAATCTGGAGGTTGCGTCGAGGCAACGCTTCGGGCTGTGCAGGCGTGGCCGTCCGATACACCTACCACCCGAGTTGGTCCAGAATAACCTTAGGGTTTAGCTGGTTCGCTCTGTAAGTAGATTAGAGAGGGGTAGAGTAGGAATTGTACTTAGACTAGAATTAGGATAAGTAGTCGGGGAGACACCCTCCTCCCCCTATCGCAGTTAGTCATTTTGCTCTTGCTTCCTAGGGTTTCCTGCTCTCCCATTCCCTACTGTAGCTAGCTGTGATCCGCAGAGAGACTCACATCTGTGTACTGTTGATTTTGAGGAAGGGAGGCCGTAACCTCTCTGTCGCAGCGTGTGTTTGCGCTTCGGCTACAAGATCGTTGTGTCGGTTCGCGTTTTGATTCGAGTTCTTCGTGTTCTTCGCGTTCTTCGTTTCTCCGCAATTTTCCCGTCACTCGATCTCCCTCTCTGGTGTGTCTTTTCGAAATCCATTTGAATCAATTTGTTCGTATCATTGAGGAGGTCATTTCGACTTAAGGAATTCATCTAACTCCTCATGATCGAATAGATCGGGACAATTTCATTTTCGTGGCGTTTTTCTGGTTCATCCACCTTCCCTTTTGATTTCCCGTTGATTGGATCAATTTGAGCGGATGATTTCTTGGGGATAGTCTCCTAACTACCCCGTGATCATCTTCTCCAAGTTTGGGAACTTGGGATTTTGATTTGGATCAGATTTGGAGAGATTTGGGAGAGAGGCGATCAAAATCGCCCTCTCTGCAGGACCGCGGACAGTCCGCGAGTTGTACCTCGGACTGTCCGGGCATCGGGCACGAGACAGGTCAGTGCCTGCCGTGCTGGTTCGGACAAGCCGAATTTGACCCGCGGACAGTCCGCCGTTCAAGTTGGCGGACAGTCCGGGATCGTCCAGGGAGGGTTCAGCAGACTTGCTGTTTTTCCTCTTTTGCCGGTGGATAGTCCGCCACCTCCTCGTGGACAGTCCGCAGTACGGGCGGACAGTCCGGGACTTGGAGTCCGGACAGTCCGGGACATTGCTGAAGCTTGCTTTTCAGTGCAATCTTCGCCCCGGCTTTTCGGCTTGGTTTTCAGACTTCTTGTTTGCTCCTAGAGTTAACCAAGAAACATTTCTAGGTATCTTTGCAACTTGTTTGCATAGGTATTTGGCGATTTCTCGACGTAGCCTCCAATCTACGTTCAGGAGTCGGTTTTCTCAAGGGAAACTTGAGTCGAAGCTTTTGGTGTTTGCCTCGCTTGTGTTTGGTGGTGCTCCGCTGTGATCCTAGGGATCATCCACCCTCTTCCAAGGGTCGTGAGCATCACGACTTGGGTCTGTGCTTTTTGGGGTTGAATTTGGGACACTTGGCCAAAGTTTTGAAAGAAATTTGATTGGCTCCCATTCACCCCCCCTCTGGTCGCCTTGCTTGTGCATTCTCGGTCCTTCAATTGGTATCGGAGCGGGTTAAGGTTCTTCCACCTTAGCCGGTTCCAGATCCACCGAAGGCGACATGGATCGCGGCGTGGGCAAACCGCCGTTTTTCGATGGGACGAACTATGCGTATTGGAAGATACGCATGTCGGCCTATCTCCAGAGTATAGGTGCTTCCATTTGGGATATTTGCAACTCTCCCGATTACGTGGTCTTGGCTGCTCGTGTCACTCAGCAACAGATCGATGAGCACGATGCCAATAGCCGAGCCCGTAATGCTCTTTTCTCTTGTTTGAGCATGGGTGAGTTTGATCGCGTTTCTCACCTCTCTACGGCTCGGTAGATTTGGGCCACCCTCATGCGTTTCCATGAGGGAACCTCTCAAGTCAAAACCCGACTCTACGAGTCGTTCAAGAGAGAGTATGAGAACTTTCGACATCAGCCTGGCAAGAGCATAGAGAGTTTATTCGCTCGCTTTCAGGTGATTGTCAATAGGATGAGGGCTAACAAGGAGCAGTTGCCTTTCGACGATCATGAGAGAGCTTTGAAGCTTTTGCACACTCTTGATCGGTCGGTGTGGGATTCCAAGGTTCAGGCGATCATCGAATCGCCTAACTATGAGACCCTCACGTGCGACGGGCTCTTTAGTAAGCTTAAGTCCAGTGAGATTGACGCCATGGCGAGGGCTTCTTATGAGAATCATTCTGGCCCGACTGTGGCTTTGGTTTCTGGCTCTTCTGCTAACCCCTCTGCTGGTTTTGCGCTTTCATCTCTCTTTTCTGTCACAGAGGATCAGCTGGAGTCTTTGGGAGACGAGGAGTTGGCTTTGCTTGCCAACCGGTTCATGCGGTTCCACAACAACCGCATGAACCGTCACCGCAGAGGAGGACGCTCAGGATGCTATGAGTGCGGCGATCCCGATCACTTCATCGCCAACTGCCCCAAGAAGAACAAGCATTCGGGGAAGGGCGATCATGGGCACAAGTACGACTCCAAGCGCAAGGAGAAGTACGTCCCTCCAAGGCGCAAGAAGAGGGGCGGCTTCGACAAAGAGTACATCAAGAAGAAGTACTTGGAGAAGGCCTAGGCTGAGCAGCGTGCGTTCTTCGCCACGCTCAGCGACGTCGATGGCTCGGATGACGACTCCGCTTGCTCAAGCGACGATGAGTCCGAGAAGATAAAGAAGATCGAGGACGAGCTCAATGGACTATGCTTCTTCGCCGACGACGGGGGCCTCTGCACCATGGCGCTTGGTGACGAGGTCAGAGGCGAGCTGGAGCACACCCCTCGGAACGACGACGACGACGACACCTCCCAGGTATCACTCACCTACGACGATCTCTCTGCCGATGTTGAGAAACTTACTGCTGCCCTCCTTAGTCAAGATAAACTGCTTAGGCATGCCGCTACAGAGCGCAAGGAGTTCAGGCAGAAGTGGGAGGACACGGTGAAGGAGCTTGAGTTCGCTCGGTCCACCGTGGTTGTGTCGGAGGAGAGTGAGTGCGAGTCGTGCACCAAGCACATGAGTGACCTTCTCACTTTGAGAAGTAAGTATGCTGCTTTGGTAGGAGAGGTGGATGAGCTTCGTGCTAGGCCGCAGCTGTTGGGTGCGTGCAAGACTTGTCCTATCTTGCAATCCGAGTTGGCAGAGAAGAATACCAAAATTGAGTCTTTAGAGAAGGCCAACTCGGGTAGCACTTGTGTCATGAGGTGCACTTTGTGTGAGGGCTTGGAGATGGAGATTGCCAATGTCAAGCATGGCAAGATGCAAACCGAGGAGGAAAACACATACCTTCGGACCATCTTGTCATGGGTCTCTTGTAGTGAGCCGCAGCTCGGGATGATGATCTCCCAATTTAAGCGAGCTGCTGGAGGTCCAGGTGTAGGTTTTGCTCAGGGTGTTGATCTTTCCGCTTTTGGGAAGATTGGAGAGTCGAGTGGTCTGAACCCTAGTGAGAAGCCCAACTCCACCACTACTCCCAAACTTACCAAGCTTCCACCCAAAGAGCCTACCAAGCCTACCACCAAGGATGGGGTGTTTGAGGAACCCCCGAGAGCTCCTCCCAAGAACCAAGTGTGGGCACCCAAACCAAACCACCTCAAGAACAAGCTTGACACAATGCCACCCATCCAGGAGGAGTGCTTGCCACAGAAGGGCAAAGTGAACCATACTCACAGCCCAGCGTACCAACAACCCCCTTTGCGTGCGGTGAGGTACCAGTGTGACTTCTGTGGGAGGGATGGTCACTTGAGTGAGTTCTGCTTTCGGCGCAAGAGAGAGGCACGCCGTGCTCGGGAGATGGACAACCCGGACATGTACCATCCTTTCCATGGTGTGCATGTGCCGAACGTCCAGAGGAGAGCTGCTAGGCCCAGAGGTCCAGAACCTCAAGTTCCCAGGCCTAGGCAGAGGAGAGCTCCGAGGAGAGAGGCTAGGCCTAGAGGTCCTGAACCTCAAGTTCCTAGGCGTAGGCCTCGTAGAGAGCGTGCCCGGCGGGAGCCTGCAGTTGTAGGCAATGGACCCCGTGGCAGTGGCTTTGTAGTTGACTGCTTTCCCCCACCGCGTTTTGAGTATCGCGGTGAGCGCTCCTTCCCTAGCGGACCATGTCTTTCTAAACGTGGTGATCGCTTCCTCCATAGAATGGCTAGGAATGGTTTTTACACTGACCGTTCTTTTGAGCAGCCGGCCCAACACTGGTATTCTTCTTACTTCACTAACCCCAGTGTTGGACCGTATGCTCACCCTATGTCTTTTTATTGATGTAGGTAAGACGGTTGGAGGACATTTGGTTGGTGGATTCCGGTTGTTCGAGGCACATGACCGGAAACACCAAGTGGTTCTCCAGCCTTAGCCCTGTTGCCGGAAAGGAGTACATTACCTTCGGCGACAATAGTAAAGGTAAGGTGTTCTCTCACGGGTTAGTGCGGGTTAATGAGCACTTTGTGTTGCGCGATGTTGCTCTTGTTTCTAACCTGCATTTTAACTTGCTTTCTGTTTCACAACTTTTTGATGATGACTATGAGATTCGTTTTAAACCGAATCTCAGTCGGATTTTAGATCCTCAGGGCAATCTTGTATGTTTGATTTCGCCCTTTGGGAAAGTCTTTCGCGCGAATTTCTCGGAGTTGTTTGGTATTTCCCGCTGTCTTTGGCTAGTCCTTCTTCCTCTGATCTTTGGAAGTGGCATAGGAGGCTCGGTCATTTAAGCTTCGACTTGCTTGCAAGACTTAGCTCACTTGGCCTAATCCGAGGATTGCCCAAGCTTTCGATGGAGAAGGATCTAGTTTGCCATTCTTGCAGACATGGGAAGATGGTTGCCGCTCCCCACCATCCAGTGACTAAGGTCATGACCTCGCACCCTGGAGAGCTTTTACACATGGACCTTGTTGGTCCGGCTCGGGTGAGCTCGGTTGGTGGCAAGTGGTATGTTTTGGTTGTTGTCGACGACTTTTCAAGGTATTCGTGGGTCTTCTTTTTGACTGAGAAGACTGAGACTTTCTCATTTGCTCGCAATCTGATTTTGCGTCTTCAGAACGAGTTCCCTTTGAACTCGATGCGAGCTATTAGAAGTGATAATGGTTCCGAATTTAAAAATTTGGATTTTGAGAAGTTTTGTGACCGCCTTGGTTTGGAGCATCAGTTTTCTTCCCCCTACACACCGCCCCAAAATGGTGTGGTAGAGAGGAAGAATCGGACCCTTGTTGAGATGGCCAGGACGATGCTCGATGAGCATAGGACTCCTAGGCGCTATTGGGCCGAAGCTATGAACACTGCATGCTACATTTCAAATCGCATTTTTCTGAGAGCCTTTTTGAAGAAGACCTCTTATGAGTTGCGTTTTGGTCACCAGCCCAAGGTGAGTTACTTTAGAGTCTTCGGTTGTCACTGTTTTATTTTGAAAAAGGGCAACCTGGACAAGTTTGAGTCTCGATCTTCTGACGGGGTATTTTTGGGTTATGGCACTCACACTAGAGCATATCTTGTACTTAACCTTGATACTAACCGAGTCGTGGAGACATCAGATGTCACCTTCGACGAGACTCTTGTATGTCCTTCTTCTCGTTTTGAGCGTGCAGGTGATCATGAGGTCGGTGAGCCTCTTTTCGATGACGAGGACGAGGGTGCTGAAGGTATGGATGATCCAGCACCCCCTCCACCTGCTGTGCCGCCAAGAGCGGATTCGACGACGACTCACGGCCCCAACACCTCTTCTTCCTGGGGGCCGTGGGATCCGCCACCCCGCGCGGTACCTTTTGTACCCGGGGAGGCACCAGCTGCTGTTGAGGGGGAGGTCACTTCTTCTCAGGAGGCGCCACGACACATCCAGCGCCAGCACCCCCCTCAGCAGATGATCGGCGACATTGATGAACGGGGCACTTGGTCCAGGTCACAACACATCTCTCACTTCGCTCATTCTGCTTTTGTTGCTAATTTTGAGCCCCGAGATGTTGGACACGCTTTGACAGATCCGGATTGGGTCAATGCCATGCATGAGGAGTTAGAAAATTTTGAGCGAAATCGGGTTTGGGTTCTAGTTCCACCTCCTCCAGACTGTAAGCCTATTGGGACAAAATGGGTTTTCAAAAACAAGCAAGGAGAGGATGGCCACGTTGTGAGAAACAAGGCCAGGCTTGTAGCGAAGGGTTATAGTCAGAAGGAGGGGATAGACTATGAGGAGACTTTTGCTCCTGTATCTCATTTGGAGGCTATTAGGATACTCTTGGCTTTTGCTGCATCCAAAGGTTTCAAACTTTTTCAAATGGATGTCAAGAGTGCCTTCTTAAACGGCTACATAGAAGAGGAAGTTTATGTTGAGGCAACCCCTCGGTTTTGAAAATCCGAAGTTTCCAAACCATGTTTTTAAACTTCACAAAGCTTTATATGGTTTGAAACAAGCCCCTAGAGCCTGGTATGATAGATTGAAAACTTTTCTACTAGCTAAGGGTTTCAAAATGGGATGTGTAGATAAGACGCTCTTTCTCCTCAAGCAAGGCAAAGACACACTCTTGGTCCAGATTTACGTGGATGATATCATTTTCGGTGGTTCTTCTCACGCTTTGGTTGCCAAGTTTGCAGATATTATTAGCAGGGAGTTCGAGATGAGCATGATGGGGCGAGCTGACATTCTTTCTCGGGTTGCAAATTAAGCAATCCCGAGACGGGACGTTTGTGCACCAGGGCAAGTACACCAAGGACTTGCTGAAGCGGTTCGATATGGGTGAGGCCAAGCCTCTTCCAACACCCATGTCGACGACGACTGCCCTGGATGCGGACAAGGATGGAGAAGCAGTGGACCAGAAGGAGTACCGAAGCATGATCGGGTCGCTGCTCTACCTGACGGCGACACGCCCGGACATCCAGTTCGCGGTGTGTCTGTGCGCGCGCTTTCAGGCGTCGCCGCACACTTCTCACCGTCAGGCGCTGAAGCGCATATTCAGGTACCTTCGTTTCACACCTGAGTTCGGGATTTGGTATTCTGCTTCCTCCACCCTCTCTCTTTGTGGTTATTCCGATGCCGATTTTGCTGGTTGTCGCATTGAGCGCAAGTCCACTTCTGGGACTTGTCAGTTTATTGGATCTTCTCTTGTATCGTGGTCTTCTCGCAAGCAGTCTAGTGTCACTCAGTCTACCACAGAGGCTGAATATGTTGCTACGGCTAGCTGCTGTTCCCAGTTGCTTTGGATGATGGCCACTTTGCGTGATTTTGGTCTGAGCTTTTCTCGCGTGCCTTTGCTTTATGACAGCACAAGTGCTATTAGCGTTGCTAAGAACCCCGTGCTTCACTCGAAGACCAAACACATCGATGTGCGCTTTCACTTTTTGCGAGACCACCAGGAGAAGGGTGATATCGACATTCGCCATGTCGATACTCACCATCAACTGGCGGATATATTCACCAAGCCTTTGGACGAATCAACCTTTAATAGGTTGAGAGGTGAGCTTGGTGTGTGTTTCCCCTTTTAGATGGGGGAAACATTTTGGATCTTGTATACCAGACTGACTCTCTTTTCGTTTGTCTTTCTTTTCTTTTGCATTTCAGCATACACATTTACATTCTGAGCTTCATGTTTATAATCACTAGAATGTAACTATGCTCTATGTAGTATGCTCTGATGCTTATGTTGATGCTTGTAGCTTATGCTCTTTCTGATCACTAGTACATGTTGTGAGCTGAGCTATTTTGGAATGGTGAATTTGCTTAATGTATATAAAATCTGAAAATGTTCACCATTGAGATATGCAGCTAGCATGTGTAGGATGTGTAGAGTCCATTCCTGCTTTTCATATATGCTCGGTTGCTATGTCTCTAGTTCTGAGTCATTCACTTGCTTGGTTTGTTCATATCATGTTTAAAATTTGAACCAAGTTTTAGTGAATTGAAAAGATCGAGATGGGATTGCTTGTCAACACATCACGGTATCGAGACTGTTTCTCATTGCACTTTGAGTTAAACTTGAGCCGTGTAGTGTATGACCGAAACCGCAACTTTAAGCTTCTGATTGCTTCGGCATAGGCTTCGCTCAGTTGAAAAGTTAGGCAAAGACAAGCTTTCAACCTCTCGCAATCACATGCTGAATTTGAACTTGTGTAATTTCACCGCTGCAACTCCGATATAAAACTGAAATCACAAGTGTATGTTCATTCCTATGCATGATGATTGAACTTTGCTAGGGGTAGTTCACCTTGTATACATGTTTAGCACTTGTTTGGATTCCTGCCTATACATGAGTAGTGCTATTTTGATGGTGACTATCTTTTTGGCTAAACTGCTCAATTGCTCATATGATTCATATTTCGTGTTCGGTGATTAGTTTGAGCCTTTGCTATTTGAGTGCCTAGTGAGATCTTGGAACTCTACTGTTTAGAGCATTTTGCACTCTTTTGCTTATATGCTAGAGCTCCTAACTTGCATTTCTGACTTATATGCATGTTGGAAGGGGGAGATCTTTGCTCTTTTGCCCGCTGATTTGCCGTGTCTTGATAAGTGCATTTTCAACTAAGGGGGAGAATAATTGCAAATCATTTTGTCTCCTGGATGTTCAACTAAGGGGAGTTTTCGTTTAAGCGGGAGAATTTCAAATTCTTGTGCTCTTCTCTTGTTGGACCTAAGGGGGAATGTTCCTGGTTGTTTGCACTTGTCGAGAGGGAGGTTGCTAGTGTGTTGAGCCCTTGCCTCTATCTTGAGGGACTAGCAAACACTTTTCAGGGCATTTCGACTTCGATTGGTTCTCTTTGGTTTGGAGACATTCCAATTGGTTCGGAGCGTGTTTGGCCGAAAGGCGTTGGGATCGAGCTTTCTTGCTAGTTGTGTTGAGCCTCTGTGCCTCTATCTTGAGGGACTAGCATTTTGCTTCGATTTTCATTCGGCTTCGATTGGTATTTGCTAGCGGTGTTGAGCCTGTTCTACCTCTTCTTGAGGGCTAGCTTGCTTTGCTTGGTTTGCGTCGAGCCGTTGCCCATGTCTTTGGGAACCAAGTTGTTTCGCTTCTTCCACTTGACCTCTTCGGCTTTGTTATGCTTTGGGTCATTTGGTCGAGTTCTCTCTTCTCCTTCCCTTCTACTTCTTTCTATCATGATTTGTGTGGTAGTGACAATGCACTCATCAAGGGGGAGATTGCAGATACATGGGTGTATGCGGGTTCGGTGTGATGAGTGATTGTCAACGGGTTTGATTGCAGGTTCTTTGGCTTGTTTGTGCAGGTGTCGAGCACGGAGATAGTGATCGAGGGCGGTGAAGGTCAAGTTGAGACGTGCATGCCGACGGAGGGTGCGGTGTGGTGAAGGATGGGCGTGCCGTGCGGTGGACGTGCCATGCCGATGGACCGAGCGGTGAAGGGCGGACGTGAGGCTTGGACTGAGGGACCGGAGTGCCTCAGGATCAGCTGTGTGGCTGGCAGCCTGGGACAGCGACGAGCAAAGACTGCGGGGCACGGTGTGCTGGGTCGAGGACCTGGGGACACGTGCGGTGGACGGGGTGCATGGGCGGTGCATCCCTCTATGGGCTCCGGTTTGGTGGTTGAGCCAGGGAAAAACCACCGGTGGACGGTTTCCAGATTTGGGCCTCAAAACCTGGGTGCTGAGGGTTTCTGAGTTTGGCCACAAAACTCGGGTTGAGGACGGTTTTCGAGTTTGGGCCTCAAAACTCAGGCGCTGCGAGTTTCTGAGTTTGGGCCACAAAACTCAGGCGATGGACTTGGAGGCTGGTTTCCCGATTTGGGCCTCAAAACCAGGGGATGGCTGGAAAAGGCTGGTTTCCCGGTTTGGGCCACAAAACCAGGGGTGCAGAGCGAGGGCGACACATGGCGGCAATCTGGAGGTTGCGTCGAGGCAGCGCTTCGGGTTGTGCGGGCGTGGCCGTCGGATACACCTACCACCCGAGTTGGTCCAGAATAACCTTAGGGTTTAGCTGGTTGGCTCTGTAAGTAGATTAGAGAGGGGTAGAGTAGGAATTGTACTTAGACTAGAATTAGGATAAGTAGTCGGGGAGACACCCTCCTCCCCCTATCGCAGTTAGTCATTTTGCTCTTGCTTCCTAGGGTTTCCTGCTCTCCCATTCCCTGCTGTAGCTAGCTGTGATCCGCAGAGAGACTCACCTCTGTGTACTGTTGATTTTGTGGAAGGGAGGCCGTAACCTCTCTGTCGTAGCGTGTGTTTGCGCTTCGGCTGCAAGATCGTTGTGTCGGTTCACATTTTGATTCGAGTTCTTTGTGTTCTTCACGTTCTTCGTTTCTCCGCGATTTTCCCGTCACTCAATCTCCCTCTCCGGTGCGTCTTTTCGAAATCCGTTTGAATCAATTTGTTCGTATCATTGAGGAGGTCATTTCGACCAAAGGAATTCATCTAACTCCCCATGATCGAATAGATCGGGACGATTTCGTTTTCGTGGCCTTTTTCCGGTTCATCCACCTTCCCTTTTGATTTCCCATTGATTGGATCAATTTGAGCGGATGATTTCTTGGGGATAGTCTCCTAACTACCCTGTGATCATCTTCTCCAAGTTTGGAAACTTGGGATTTTGATTTGGATCAGATTTGGAGAGATTTGGGAGAGAGGCGATCAAAATCGCCCTCTCTGCAGGACCGCAGACAGTCCGCGAGTTGTACCCCGGACTGTCCGGGCATCGGGCACGAGACAGGTCAGTGCCTGCCGTGCTAGTTCGGACAAGCCGAACTTGACCCGCGGACAGTCCGCCGTTCAAGTTGGCGGACAGTCCGGGATCGTCCAGGGAGGGTTCAGCAGACTTGCTGTTTTTCCTCTTTTGCCGGCGGACAGTCCGCCACCTCCTCGCGGACAGTCCGCAGTAGGGGCGAACAGTTCGGGACTTGGAGTCCGGACAGTCCGGGACATTGTTGAAGCTTGCTTTTCAGTGCAATCTTCGCCCCGGCTTTTTGGCTTGGTTTTCGGACTTCTTGTTTGCTCCTAGAGTTAACCAAGAAACATTTCTAGGTATCTTTGCAACTTGTTTGCATAGGTATTTGGAGATTTCTCGACGTAGCCTCCAATCTACGTTTAGTAGTCGGTTTTCTCAAGGGAAACTTGAGCCGAAGCTTTTGGTGTTTGCCTCGCTTGTGTTTGGTGGTGCTCCGCTGTGATCCTAGGGATCATCCACCCTCTTCCAAGGGTCGTGAGCATCACGATTTGGGTCCGTGCTTTTTGGGGTTGAATTTGGGACACTTGGCCAAAGTTTCAAAAGAAATTTGATTGGCTCCCATTCACCCCCCCTCTGGTCGCCTTGCTTGTGCATTCTCGGTCCTTCATTTTGACCGTTGGGATCTAATGGGCTGAATTCATATCGGGAGGACATGTGGCTTCATCTGAAGCATCGGACGCTGGGGCAGCGTCTGATGGTCAAGCATCGGCGTGTCCGATGCCCCCGTTTTCAGCCCAACGGCTAGGCCGACTTGTGTGGCCTATTTAAGGGCCTTGGCCGGCTTGCTAGGTTTCTCTCTTGCACATTTTGATTCCTAAGCA
The DNA here is from genome assembly GCA_009763385.1 of Coix lacryma-jobi var. lacryma-jobi. Classification (NCBI taxonomy): domain Eukaryota; kingdom Viridiplantae; phylum Streptophyta; class Magnoliopsida; order Poales; family Poaceae; genus Coix; species Coix lacryma-jobi. The sequence continues at coordinate 15,894,964 of CM019824.1, forward strand.
TACTAGTGAGCTTTGGCAAGCCTCCCAACTCATCTCTCAAGTTGATTTGATCAAACCAAGTGAGATTGAGTGATCTAGTGCATGATTTGCAAGAGTTCAATCTAGTGGCACTAGTTCTTCGCATCGGCATTGAGTTTTCTTGTTACTCTTGGCATTTGCCGGTGCCTAGATGGCTTGGAGGTGTTGTGGTGTTGTTGGCAAGAAAAGGAGATTGTTCTTGGCCACCATCATTCGTGATTGTGAGAGGTTTTGGAGCCTCACCTCGCCGGAGCGGCAAGAGGCATCCTTAGTGGATTGCTCGTGTCATTGAGCTACCTCGCTAGTGGTAGATTCTTGTGGCGCTCTTTGTGAGCTTGGCTTTGCGCCGATTAGCCACTGGGTCACCTAGTGTTGGTCGACATAACGGGGAGTAGCGTGCCGGCAAGCACGTGAACCTCAGGATAAATCTTTGTCTCCCGAGTGCTTATTGTGATTGTGTCTCCATCTTGGTGATTGGTCTTCATCTTCACATCTTTGGTGATTTGCTTCACAAGTAGATTTCACCGGTGATTGGTTCTCTACGTGGCGATCCTGAAGGCTCGGTGAAAACCCCTCTATCTAGCTCATTTACTTTGTGTATTTATCTTGAGCTTCTTCTTTTGTGTAGATACTATTACTTGTTGTATATCTTTTGTCATATACCTTGTTTAGTGATAGTGTAATTAGATTGCTTAGTTTATCTTTTACACATACTTGTCACATTTACTTTCTCATATATCATACTTGTTCTAGAGCTAGATTGTTTTATTCCGCATTTAGATATTAGCTCTAGTTGTTTGTGTGACATAGAAATATTAGGTAGAATTCTTGAATAGGTGGCTTGCAACACACTATTAGGCTAGCGCAAAAAGCTTCGCCAATTGTTATACTAATAGTGTTTGCCTAAGTGATTTTGTAGAATTTTTAATTAGGCTATTCACCCCCCTCTAGCCAATTTGGACCTTTCAACCGCCACTCGATTCCTTCCGTCAACCTCACCGCCTTTACCTTCTCTTTGACTTGCACAGGTTGGTTTCCCTTCTCCTTCACCCAAGCTGACGGAATGCCGAATGCCATTTTCGGGTATCCGCCATGGCCGCCGCCATGACCTTCACGTGAACCGGCCATCTCCGACCAAACCACCCCGAACCGAGCCCTGTTCTAGTCTTCTCTACCACCGTAGTTGCCTAGGTTTAGATGGAGACCTCTCTTTCGCCGTGTTTCAGCCGGAACCGAGCCTTGTCATGGCCATGTCCGCTATGGACCGCCGCCGTGCATCGCTCTGAGCAATGCCGAGGTTGCCGAGGCTCGAAAGTCGCCCCAATAGGTCGCTTAGGACTTGCTTGAGCTAGTGCTAGTCTCACCGAGCCTCAGACTCGCCGGGAAGAGCCTCGTTGTCGCGTCGCAGAGCCGCCGCTCCGCCATGGCTGCCGTCGAGCTTGCTCCGGTATCCCTCTGGCTTAGCAAGTTGGTCAGTCATGTTTGCCTCACAAACCCGCGTCTAGTGGTAGGCTCGACGTTGCTGGAAGCCTCGCCGCCGATGAGCTAGGGCCAGTCAACGACGACGGTGCAAATGTCTGCCGTTGACTGCCGAGCCTGAGGTAGCAAGTGTTGTGGTCGCCTGACCAGTGGGCCTCGCCGACAGAGAAAGAGAGAGTGTGTGAGAGAAAAAGAAGAGTCTGGGTACAGTAGGCCTCGGGAAAGCCGGGTGTGCCGAGCGTTTGCCTCGAGCCTCAGCTGAGTTACGTTGGGTGTCCGTAGTGTTTTAGTTTGGTTTTTCCATTAATTCAGTTTTTGCAGAAATGGTTTAAAGGCTTCTAAAATGTGTATAGGGCTCATTTTAAGTCCAAATGCTGTGAAACAAATTTTGTTGTGCTGGGAACGAATAGATATACCTGTTAAAAATGTGGATGCATATTTTTGTGATACTTTTATATGCAGTTTTGTTTAAGTAAGTATATGGCTGTTAACTTAGAAAATGCATAACTAATTCTATATAGCCTCGAAAAATGTGATTCCAATTTTGTTAGGATTGTCTTGCTGAGTAGTATCTGGAAAAAATATATCATGTATATGTTCTGTGAAAAATATTGGCAGTAGCATTAACATTGTTAAATGCTGTTTTCTTTATGTAAGTTTAATAAATAGAAATGCTTAGGTTCTGAGCCTGGTAATTTTTGTGTAGCCAAGTTAGGTTATGAACTTACTGTGAAAAGTGCTAAGTAGGACTGATTTGGTAGTTGGTAGTTGTTGACACTGGTTATCTATCAAAATTAAGGGATAAATAAATATGAATAGGGAAAGAATTCAATCACCAACAAAGGTTTAAGGTTTTAACTGACAATATTCCACATGTTTTGGTGAACTATGATTCTGTAGGGACTAAACCAGGAAATCAGCACCAATAGCTTCCCATAGATGGAAACCGACGGGAGATAACTCCACCGCCATGTCAGGAAGTTTCTAGAAGACTCCAGAGGACTCAAGAAGACACCAGGAGGTCGACCACCGCGAGAGGATGGCAGGTGGGACCGATCGGTCCCACCTAGAGACCGATCGATCCTCCCTTGGGGCCCACGGACTCCTCCTTCTGGAACCTTCCTCCACCGACCTCTAGGATGCATCTCGGTCGTACCTTAAGTCGGTTTGATCCAAGGGCCACGGTTCATCTCCGAGGGCTATATAAACAGCCCCAGACCCCCCTCTCCAGAGCATCAGACATCATCAGATCTCAAGTCATTAGAAGAGGAGGAGGATCAATCAGAAACCCTAATTTCCTAGAGCCACATCAACTTAGGCATAGCTAGATAGAATTAGAATTAGAAGAGGCAAGCTTTGCTTGGATTCTGGATCTAGTCGCGAGAAGGCTCGGTAAACCCAAGATCTTCTCTCTTGTATCAACATTATGGATCTAATTATGTTTCTAGTTCATAATTGTTCTTCTAGTTCTTCATTGTTCATGTTCTAGTTCATCTTCTAGTTCTAGTTCATTGTCTAGTTCATCTTCTAGTTCTTAATCTAGTTCTAATTCGTGTTCTAGTTCATACTCTAGTTCATCTATGTGTTCTAGTTCATCATACTGTTCATCATTGTGTGCTAGTTCATAATAGTTTAGATATAATTGATATGACTAAGACATTAATTACTATATTCTTAATTATAATGGTTGTAGTATGCTTTGATTATATATTTGGCAAGATAGATTATCATCATGTTTATACTCATGTTCGTATAGCACTCATCTTAAAGTACAACGGGTGGGTGATAAATGCTGTGTAGGTGTGGTGCCTATACACTATTTATGTACGAATGCGTCCTATGTTCCGGATAGAGTGGTAGATCGCGGGTGTGACATTCCTGTTGAGTCCTTTGTATTCCACCTCCCGAATGTAGTGTTCAGTATGGCTCAGTTAACTCATGGTTTAGGGGTTACTCTGTTTGGCACCTTTACTATGGAGTTGCCTCTTGAATATGAATATGAGATAACCTAGCCAATGATTGCCAAATATAATTGCACTAATCAATGTATACTATGATTTATAATTAGAATAACTTAGGAATACTTCTTTATAATGTCTATTCAAATCTACATGCCTTGTCTAAGTTGAAATGCTCTAAGGACTATCATAGATTGATCTTTTATCATTTATAGTGTACCTCATTATTGTGACTGATCCCTGTTTAGGATAAAGGAGTGTGTTCTTACTTTGTTCTCAATTCTCCTATCACATGTGTAGAGTAGCTCTTGTCCTTATTTATCTCACTTCATTCCTAGTGCTAAATATAAATAACGATACTTGGAACATCTCTGGGTAAAATGCTGCTACAACGGGCGTAGTTATCTGTGCGCTTGCGGGTAAATATTTATCTTTAGAGTCAGTGCTATGATATAATCACATTGCTAGTTTCATGTTGGGGATGACAACTTGATGTTAAGTGATGCTAGTAGTGTCTTGTACACTTCTTAGTGCCTTCACTAGGTTATTGTTTATGAAGTCTATCTTAGAGTGATTCCATTAAGGAGTGTCAACAAGCATTTTTGGCGCCATTGCCGGGGAATGAATGAGTAATTAAGGATGGTAGCTAGAATACATTTTCAACATCTAGGAGAACTCTTACACATGTGATAATTGAGATATATTATTCACCCTTTATCCAAACAGGCCCACCCTGGCTTTTGTATAGTTTTGATCTTATGCAGGGCGAGGTGTATGACTGGTTTTGAACTTCCGACAAACTACGTTGCGGGTCCAGAGCTTTGCTCAAGCCTCAAGATCCATTCAATCACTTTGTTAGGAATCAACCAGATAAGGTATAGACAATTGTTGTCAATTTGACTTTCCGACAAACTCCCACAAGGATTGAAGAAGGTCAACGTTACAAGTTTTCAAGCACGTGACGAGTGACGACACCAGACGTTGTACCACTCACAATTCCATTGTGAGTCATGGTAAGTTTAATCGAGGTGAGTCAGTCTTGCTCATGGACTATAAATTGTTGAGTAGTTATCTTATTACATCCTTTGCATATCATCATACATTCACTCCATTTAGTTTATGTTCTCTCATACATGTTTAATTTTTATCACTTGCATCCACTCATGTTATGTGCATCTAAAAAGAAAAAAAAGAAAAAAATATATATATATACTACTCACCTTGATCACACTCTTTCATCTTCATTAAAGTGAATCTCTGTAGTGCTTTCATGCCACTATTATTTACTATAGTATGCTTATGGTTTGGAGTTTGTTCATACAACTTTTAAATTAAGCATGGTGCTTAGTGCGGATACATGGGTGTATGCCGAGTCTCGAGTGATGAGTGATTGTCAACCGGTTTGATCGCATGTTCTTTGGCTTGTGTTGTGCAGGTGTCGAGCACGGAGACAGTGATCGAAGGCAAGGTGAAGGTCAAGTAGAGACGTGCCGTGCCAACGGACCGGGAGCGGTGAAGGGCGGATGTGAGGCTTGGACTGAGGGACCGGTGGCCTGAGGATCAGCTGTGGTGGCTAGCAGCCTGGGACAGCGATGAGCGAAGACTTGCGGGACATGGTGTTGCTTGGGTCGAGGACCTGGGGACACGTGTCGGTGGACGGGGTGCATGGGCGGTGCATCCCCTCTACAGCTCCGGTTTGGTGGTTGAGCCACAGAAAAACCACCGGGTGGACGGTTTCCAAGTTTGGGCCACAAAACCTGGGTGCTGCGGGTTTGCTGAGTTTGGGCCACAAAACTCGGGCTAAGGACGGTTTCCAGGTTTGGGCCACAAAACCTGGGTGCTGCGGGTTTGCTGAGTTTGGGCCACAAAACTCGGGCTGAGGACGGTTTCCAGGTTTGGGCCTCAAAACCTGGGCGCTGGCGGGTCTGAGTTTGCACCAAAACTCAGGCGATGGGCGGCTGGTTTCCCAATTTGGGCCACAAAACCGGGGGATGGACTTGAAGGCCTGGTTTCCTAGTTTTGGCCATAAAACCAGGCGGCGGAGTCCGGGAAAAGGACGAGCAGAGCGGAGGCGGCACGTGGCGGCAATCGGTGAGGTTGCGTCGAGGCAACGCTACCAGTTGTGCGGGCGTGGCCGTCAGATCAGCATCATCTTCGGGTTGGTCCAGGATAGCCTTAGGGATTGGCTGGGTCGCTCTGTAAATAACTAGGGGTAGAGTGGGAATTAGAATTAGGATAAGTAGGGGGAGACACCCACCTCCCAAACTATCTCAGTCATTTGCTATTTTCTTCTGGGGTTTCCTACTTTCCCTATCCTCTGCTGTAGCGAACCTGAGATCCATAGAGAAGAGAACAATACCTCTGTGCCCGTGAGATTTTTGAGGAAGTAAGGCCGTAACCTCACCATTGTAGCGTGTGGTAGCCACACAGTTGCAATTTCGTGGTTGTGATTCGCGTTTTGTTCGTGTTCTTCGCGGAATCCTTTTCTCCATGTTTTTCCCGTCGATCGATCTCTTTGTTCATTGCGTCTTTTGTAAATCCGTTTGAACCAAGTTGTTCTAGATCGTGTGGCACTTCTTTCCACCAAAGGATTTGACCTCTAACCTCACGAACTAGTAGATCGGTTGATTTTTGCTCCGGATCGGTTTTGCTCCTTTAGTCCCGAAATTCTTCTAATTCACCGATTTGGAGTTTGGTTCGAGCCATGATTCTTTTGGGATAGCTCACTAACCTCCTTGGAACTCCTCATACCAAGTCTAAGCCTTAGTGCTTTTGATTCGGAGGAGATCGAGTGAATTTCGTGGAAGAACAGTGCTGTTTTGGAACCATCGGACGCTGTGACTGTGACCATCGGACGCTGTGTTCATCACATCGGAGCGTCCGATGCCACATGTCATCTGACAGTGTTTCTAAAGGAGCAACGGACGCTGACCATCGGAGCGTCCATTGCCATCGGACGCGGCGGGGGTCAGGCATCAGACGCTAGGTTGCACTATAGCAGCATCCGATGCTGGTCCAGTAAGGTTCGAGAAGTGCCCTGTTTGCATCAGACGCGTCCGGTGTTGTGCCATCGGATGCTGGCTAGCGTCCGATGCACCTGGTTGTGCACTGTTTCATCTGTCGTTTGTTCGTCTGTTGTCGGTTTTGGTTTCCGTCTTTTGCGTTGGGTTTCTAGAGTTGTAAAGTGTCTCGCTGTGCTTCTTGGAAGCATCCACCCTATCTTTAGGGTCGTGGACACTTGCAAGTTCTAGGGTTTGCTCTTCAGGGTTGATTTTGGGACAGTGGCAACAAGTTTCTGAAAGGAAAATTTGAAGCTCCCATTCACCCCCCCTCTAATCGCTTTCTGGTAGCACTCTCGGTCCTTCAATTGGTATCAGAGCGGGTTAAGGATCTTGCACCTTAGCCGGTTCTAGATCCACAGAAGGCGACATGGATCGCGGCGTGGGCAAACCTCCATTTTTCGATGGGACAAACTATGCGTATTGGAAGATACGCATGTCGGCCTATCTCCAGAGCATGGGTTCTTCTGTCTGGGAGATTTACAACAAGGAGGATTACGTTGTCTTGGCTGCTCGTGTCACTCAGCTTCAGATAGATGAGCATGATGCCAATAGCCGAGCGCGTAACGCTCTTTTCTCCTGTCTGAGCATGTCTGAGTTTGACCGCGTTTCTCACCTCCCCACGGCTCATGAGATTTGGGCGACCCTCATGCGTTTCCATGAGGGAACCACTCAAGTCAAATCCCGTCTCTATGAGTCGCACAAGCGGGAGTATGAGAACTTTCGACATATGCCTGGCGAGAGCATAGAGAGGTTATTCACTCGCTTTCAGGTCATTGTCAACAAGATGAGAGCGAACAAGGAGCTGTTGCCTTTCAATGATCATGAGAGGGCTTTGAAGCTTTTGCATACTCTCGATTGGTCGGTATGGGACTCAAAGGTTCAGGCGATCATCGAATCGTCTAACTATGAGACTCACATGCGACGAGCTCTTCAGTAAGCTCAAGTCTAGTGAGATTGACGCCATGTCGAGGGCTTCTTATGAAAATCCTTCTGGCCCGACTATGGCTTTGGTTTCTGGCTCTTCTGCTAACACCTCTGGAGGTTTTGCAGTCTCTTCACTCTTTGCTGTCATAGAGGAGCAGTTGGAGTCTCTGGGGATGATGAGTTGGCTTTGCTTGCCAACCAGTTCTCGCGGTTCCACAACAACCGCATGAACCACCGCCGCGGAGGAGGACGCTCAGGATGTTTCGAGTGCGGTGACCCCGCTCACTTCGTCACCAACTGTCCCAAGAAGAACAAGCATTCTGGGAAGGGCGACCATGGGTACAAGTACGACTCCGGCAAGCGCAAGGAGAAGCACGCTCCCGCGAGGCACAAGCGAAGGGGCGGCTTCGACAAGGAGTTCATCAAGAAGAAGTACTTGGAGAAGGCCCAGGATGAGCAGCATGCGTTCTTCGCCACGCTCAGCGACGTCGACGGCTCGGATGACGACTCCGCTGGCTCAAGCGGTGACGAGTTCGGGAAGAAGAAGAGGAAGGACGAGCTGAACGGCCTCTGCTTCTTCACCGATGACGAGGGCTTCTGCACCATGGCCCTTGGTGATGAGGTCGACGGCAAGCTGGAGGACATCCCTCAGAACGACGATGATGACGACACCTCCCAGGTACCTCTGACCCACTATGATCTTTCTGCTAAGGTCGAGAAACTTACTGCCGCGTTTCTTAGTCAAGATAAGCTGCTTAGGCGTGCTGCTAGAGAGCACAAGGAGTTTAGGTAGAAGTGGGAGGACACGGTGAAGGAGCTTGAGTTTGCCAAGTCCACCGTGGTCGTGTCTGAGGAGGTTGAGTGTGAGGTGTGTGAAGGACCGAAAATGCTAAAGCAAGACGACCAGAGGGGGGGGGGTGAATGGGAGCCTAAAATTTCTTCTCGAAATTACGGCCTCTATCCCAACAAAATCAACCCCAAAAGCTTTGGACTCAAACGCGATGCCCACGACCCTAGAAAGAGGGTGGATGATCCCTAGGATCACAGCGAGGTACCAAACAAGGGAGCAAACCAAAACTCCCAAAACTCCGAGTCAAGTTCGGACCCAAAAACCGACTCCCGAACGTAGATAGAGGGCTACGTCGGAATTTCTCCAAATACCTATGCTAACACGTAGCAAAGATAGTTAGAGAGGTTCCTAGGTGAACTCTAGGAGCAAATGAGAAGTCTGGAAACAAATCGGAAAAGCCGAGAGGGCCAAAGCACTAAAACTGCACAAGCTGCAGAATCCCGGACAGTCCGCCGTCAGGCTCCTGGACTGTCCGGTGAAGGCCGGACTGTCCGCCACACAGGTGCCGGACTGTCCGCCAGCAAAAAGCCTCAAACTGAACTGTTCTGCTACAGCCCTAGACGAGTCCCGGACAGTCCGCGGTTTGCACGCCGGACTGTCCGTGGTTCACGTGAACAGTGAACTCTGAGCGTCCGGTGCTGCCCTGTGCAGTGTCCAATGGAAGCCCCGGACTGTCCGCGGGTTACTGGCCGACTGTCCGCCGGTCACCCAAGGGGAAAAGCGCCAAGGCAAACAGCCACTGCTCCGGCTGGAACCCCGACTCGCGGACTGTTCGTGGCTGGGGGGCAGACAGTCCGCCATTGCCCAGAACGCCCAAAAACGCCACGGGACAAAACCAAAAATGATTGGATCCTCACCAAATCGAATAGGGCTACAACCAAACTTCTCCCAAGTGTTCTTCTACGTGTTGGGAAGCTAATCCTAGGATATCATCGCTTCAACCCAACTAAACCATGAGAAATCCGAAGAACACTAGAAAAGGGGAAGAACGAAGAACGAAAACGATTTCGACCCGATCTACTTGTTCGTGAGGGTAGAGATGAATTCCTCCAGTGGAAATGTTCTCCTCACATCAAAGAACAAGTTGATTCAAACGGAATCGCAAAAGACGCAGCATAGAGGGAGATCGAGAGAGGGGAAAATCGTGGAGAAAAGAAGAACACGAAGAACAAATTCAAAACGCGAATTCAACCACAAATTTGATCCTTGGATTCAGAGGAATGAATGATTGATTAAGCACTCGGTGTCGGGCTACAAGCCACTCTAGCAAATCAAAGCTTGGATGGCAAAAAGCTCAAGAACAAGAGCCTGTCTCTCCCTAACCCTAGCCTCCTCTCACAAAACGCAAAATGAGAGTGACACCATCCTCCAGAGATGCGGCTGCCCTAGCAGCCCCCTCATATATATAGGCGCACGTCCGAAGTCCAAAACACCCTTACATTAAGCACTCGACCCAAATACCCCCCAGGGGTACAACCGTCCAGTCCTGACGATCTTCATCCGATGGCCGCGCCCGCACATCCGGTAGCTTCGCCTCGACGCGACCTCCCTGATGCCGCCACGTGCTGTCACGTCGACCGCCGCGCCTCCCTCGTGGACAGCTTCGCCGCCGCGCCAGCCTCTCCACGCCGCCACGCGTCGACCGTCCTTTCGGACCACCCCCGGTTTTGAGGCCCAAACCGGTAAACCCGCCAGCCCAGGTTTTGAGGCCCAAACCTGGCAAACCGTCCACCCCATGTTTTGAGGCCCAAACTTGGAAACCCGCGAGCCCAGGTTTTGAGGCCCAAACCTGGAAACCGTTCACCCCGAGTTTTGAGGCCCAAACTCGGAAACCGGCCACCCCAGGTTTTGAGGCCCAAACCTGGAAACCGTCGATGGTAGCTTTTTGAGGCTCAGCTACCGAACCCGCACCGTAGATGGGATGTGGTTCGCACACCCCGACCCCCGGCACCGATGCCGATGCATGTCCAGCCTCCACGCCAGGCACAATGCCTTCGCCATCCTCCTTGACTCGGCCGACGGCACTTGTGACACCCTAGTGTCAAGCACTGCATTAGGCACTGCAATTAGCTACTAAGAAAGCATAAGCAATGCATTGCATCATGTGCATGAGAGTGCTTTTGTCTTTTGTTTATTTATTTGGATTTGGATTTCTATTTGACTCGATGATTTAAGTGGATCTCTGCTTGGGCAAGGAGTTTTATAAAATAGAGTTGGAGTTTTTGACCTAGTTCAAAATAGTTTATCAGATAAAAATGAGGCAAAGAAAATGGTTTATGTTGCAAAACTGGCTTTATTTATGTGGAGGTTGTAAAAATGGTTTTCAGAAAAAGTGTCTTATATGAAAGTTGTAGAGAAAATTATTTTGAGCAACTTTCATATTTGGGTCAAAACCTAGTTTGGAGTTTTTGAAACTGTTTTGAATGGTCAAAGTTTGAAAAGAATTTGGAAAAAGAAAAAGGAAAACGATTTCTCCCGCGCCCCACCTTTCGGCCCATCTGGCCTTTCGGCCCAACTCGCGCGCACCGGCCCAGCTCGCCCGCTCGCGTGCGCCGGCCCGCTCCCGCACTCGCCAGCGCGCCGCGCGCGCCGCGCACCGCCGCCCGCCTGACGCCCGTGCCGTACGCGGGCTGCAAGCGCCGCGTGGCCGCCTTCCCCTGCACCGTATCCCGCTCGCCCTATCGCCGCAAGATCGTTGCTCGCTCGATCACGCCATAGCTTGGTATCAGAGCATGGTTCAAGTGATTACCTCCGTAAAGAGCTATTTTCGAACTAAAATGGGTATTTCAAAACTACTTTCAAAACTATTTTCAATTACTAAGTGTGCCCAGTCTCGTCCTTAAGCCCTATACTAGGATTCAGGTGGCATAACTGCTAATAGGGTTCAGGGTTTTGCTTCATGCTGGATCTTTATTTGCTGGTCCATTCTCGGGAAAAAGAGAATGCGTCGATCGCGAAAACATGCATAAAATGATTTTGTGAGATATGAGAGCATGACCGTCCAACCGTCGGTCTAGGTGAGAGTTCTTATACCAAGTATGTGCGAGCTCCACGCGGACACATACGAGGGTATCAATGTTTTCAAGGGTGTTTTCTATGTTGGTGCATGGTGTTTAGTGTTGGCTTCTATGTATTTTGCGCATATTGGCCAATACTCAATTGTTTTGTCATTGGGAATTGCTTTGGGCTAAAATGAATCTTCTGCAGGTACACTAACTATGCGAACGAGTAGAACGTGTAGATAACGCATGAGGGATCGTTCTTGCCACCGACTAGAACGTTAGGACTTACGAGTCATATTAGTGAGTGAGAACGTAAGAACGATCATGCATCATGTTTAAATTCATGCATTTACATTACCTCCCCTTAAATTAAAAGTTGTCTCTTTTCTATAAAATTTGCCAACTTAATATCTGTCTCACGAGAGTTCGAAACCCCTTTTGTTTCTACAGATGGCCCGGACTAAGCTGACCGCTCGCAAGGCCACCGGAGGCAGAGGAGTTCCGCGTCACCGCTTGGCCACCAAGCTGACCCGGAAGACGTTCTTGTCCTACTTTGGGTTGCCGACTATCCTTTGGAGGATTCTGCAGGCCGTAGGCTATGAGGAAGGACAGGAGCCCAGGTACTCGTGGCAGAAGGAGATCTACAGGCAGGATTCCTTGGTCATGGTGGAGATCAAAGTCAAGGCTTTGCCCGCCAAGCCTCACTGGACAGGGTGGACGGAGATCACCAGAGGCACTTGTGCCAAGGATGGAGCCAACAGGGCAGCATACCTAGTGCTGAAGGATATCATCGCCTGCTTCCCCGCCGACCTGGCAAGTGCGATGGTAGGAGTGTTTCCCCGTGGATCACTTTTCCCATTGCGCTGGAAGCAGACTTCGGAGTCAGTCTTGACAGGGAGCCCAGAGGAGAGGTTCTACTGTGAGACGCCTGCGATGAGCGCCACCGGAGCTTTGTTGGGTGTATGTGAGAGTTTGGAGCACACTCTCGGGAGCGTGTCCTTCACCCTCACAGCCACCTACCAGAGCAAGAGGAAGCTTCAGGAGGACTTCGACGCTGAGGTTGCTCGTCTGCAGGAGAGGATTCAGCAGGTCACTCTTGAGCGTGACGACGCCCGCACCACAGCAGCAGCACAGTCCACTGCCAGGACAGTTGCAGAGCAAATGTACCTGACTACCGCTCTTCAGAGGGATGAGGCCCGCACCGCGCTCGACCAGCTTAGAGAGGGAGCCCACCTGTTGATACAGCAGATCCACGGATAGCAGGCCTACATCGACCAGCTCCACGAGGCCGTCCATCAGATGCATCACGCCGCACAGGAGGCCGGCGCCCCAGCCGCTGCCGAGGTTCCCACCGCCGAGGCCCAGGATCCCCAGGACGGAGAGGTCCTTGGTCCCGACGCCCCACCAAAGGAGGATTACGCTGACGAGCCGATGATCGACGTCGACGCAGGGGACGCTGCACCCGCCGTTGGAGACCCCTGAGCGTTAGCTGTTAGAGATCGTTTTCTTCTGTATAGCTTGAGCTTGCTCGCTAAGTGATGTAACACCCTACACATGTGCTAGTTTTTTGTTTAAATGGTTGATGACATGTAAGCTTTTGGACAAAGTCCGGACTTCGATCCGACATGTTTTATGGAAATCCGTCGTTTGCATGTCTAATTTCGAGCGATTGTTTTGTGATGTTGTATGGAAATGAGTAATTATACTTGGTCGTGTGCTAAATTTTCGAATTATGTACAGCGCAGTATTTATTCATGATCGATGTAACATCATCTAATGATTGCTTATTAATGGGATATGCAGATGCCGGCACACACTCGCAGCCAGCGTGGGCAGGGGGCAGGACAGGAGGAGAACTTGCCACCTCCCCCACCGCCGCCGATGATGCCGGAAGCGTTCTTTGGCCAGTTCTTGGGTAGCCAACGGAACATGGAGGAGATGCAGAGGCACATGGAGGCCACCCTCCGCAATATCGCTAACAACACTGCACAGCAGCATCATCAACGTCGAGGCCCGGAGCCCAACCAGTACAGCTCCTACCGTGACTTCTTGGACACTCGTCCTCTTGTGTTCAAGGAAGCCACCGAACCGCTTGAGGCTGATGAGTGGCTCAACTCCATCACTCAGAAGTTCCGTTTGCTTCGTCTGACAGAAGAGCTCAAGGCGGAGTACGCCGCCCACATGTTGGAAGGACCCGCAGGTCTGTGGTGGGCCCAGTACCGTGCATCCTTGCCTGCAAATGCACGTGTCACTTGGGATCAGTTCTCCACCGCTATGCGCAACCACTACATCCCTAGTGGTCTGATGGAAATGAAGGTTGCAGAGTTTATGAGGTTATCCCAGGGGACTAGGTCTATGTCCGAGTACCTCCACAGTTTCAACAACCTAGCTCGCTACGCCCCAGACTTTGTTGATACTGAGGCCAAGAAGATCGCAAGCTTCAAACGTGGCATGAGTGCTGCTATGCTTTCCAAGATGGGCAACAGTCACCGCACCACCTTCAGTGATTTCGTCAGTGACTGCCTAAATCAAGAGGCCAATGACAGCCGGCTAGCGACAGAGACGCGCCGTCGTGCAAATGAAGGAGGTTCATCCCAGCAGAGGACCCCTTTCGGAGCACGCGCCCCATATCGTCTGCCTGTCACAGGAGCAAGATACCGACCCCCGCAGAGGAAGATCACCACCAACCGTTCTCGTCCTAGTTATCAGAAGCCCTACACTGCTCCCATGATGCAGAATAAGAACAAAGCAGGAAGTGCAGGAGGTCCCAAGACCCCGTACGTGATTGGTCCATGCTATAACTGTGGTCAGACTGGACACCTGTCACGTCAGTGCCCTCGCCCAAAGAAGCAGTACACTCAGCCCCCACCTCGTACGGGTCATGTGCATCACACCACCGTGGAAGAAGTGCCAGAAGGAGAGCCTGTCACCGCTGGTACGTTTCTTGTTAATAAATGCCCCGCAGTCGTGCTGTTTGATTCTGGAGCATCGCATTCTTTCATAAGTGAGAATTTTGTTATAAGAAGTAATCTTGAGTTGATAGAGTTAGACCGGGGATATCAGATAAGTTCCGCCGGAGCTGTTCTCTCCGCGCGAAAAATGGCTAAAGGAGTGGAAATGACCTTCGGGGATAAGAAGGCCATAGTGGATCCTATCGTAATTCCTGGTCTAGGTCTGGATGTAATCTTGGGTATGGGTTGGATGAAACTCTGGAAAGTCAATCTTGACGTCGCAGAACGAGTAGTTTCTATGGTTAGCCCTCGTAGTGGGTCTACTTTTCTGTTCAAGTTACCCCGAAACCCCCATGAGATTGGAGTGTTATTCAATATCACGACAAAGCAGATAGCCGAGATTCCGATAGTATGTGAGTTTCCGGATGTTTTCCCCGATGAGTTGCCTGGACTACCGCCAGATAGGGATGTGGAGTTTGCTATAGAGTTAATCCCTGGAACGGCACCCATATCTCAGAGACCGTATAGAATGCATGCTAAAGAGTTAGCAGAGCTTAAGGTTCAGTTGCAAGAACTTTTGGATAAGGGTTTGATACGCCCTAGTTCATCACCTTGGGGATGTCCCGCTATCTTTGTGAAGAAGAAGGATAAAACTTTAAGGATGTGCGTGGATTACAGACCGTTGAATGCCGTAACTATAAAGAACAAATATCCCTTACCCCGAATCGATGTCTTGTTTGATCAGTTGTCAAAGGCGAAAGTATTCTCTAAGATCGACCTGAGGTCAGGATACCATCAGATTAAGATCAGAAGAGAAGATATACCGAAAACAGCTTTCTCCACCAGATACGGACTCTATGAGTATCTTGTTATGTCCTTTGGATTGACCAATGCACCGACACATTTCATGTACCTGATGAATTCGGTCTTCATGCTAGAGTTGGATAAGTTTGTTGTAGTGTTCATCGATGACATCTTGGTATACTCTGAAAATGAGAAGGATCATGCTGAGCATCTACGAGTCGTTCTAACCCGGCTTAGAGAGCATAAGTTGTATGCGAAGTTCAGCAAGTGTGAGTTTTGGTTGAAGAAGGTACCTTTCCTTGGTCATGTCCTTTCAGAGGAAGGGATCTCTGTAGACCCTTCTAAAGTACAAGAGGTTATGGATTGGGAAGCACCCACGAGTGTTTTTGAGGTACGCAGCTTTTTGGGTTTGGCAGGATACTACCGTCGGTTTATTCCGGATTTTTCAAGAATAGCCAAGCCTATGACCCGTTTAACGCAGAAAAACAAGAAGTTCGAATGGACTCCAGAGTGTGAAACAGCTTTTCGCACTCTGCGAACGTTGTTGACATCCGCACCTGTTTTGGCTCAGCCAAACTTAGAGGAACCTTTTGATGTGTTTTGTGACGCATCCAAGATTGGACTTGGGTGTGTACTCATGCAAAATGGAAGAGTTATCGCCTATGTGTTAAGTGGATCTCTGCTTGGGCAAGGAGTTTTATAAAATAGAGTTGGAGTTTTTGACCTAGTTCAAAATAGTTTATCAGATAAAAATGAGGCAAAGAAAATGGTTTATGTTGCAAAACTGGCTTTATTTATGTGGAGGTTGTAAAAATGGTTTTCAGAAAAAGTGTCTTATATGAAAGTTGTAGAGAAAATTATTTTGAGCAACTTTCATATTTGGGTCAAAACCTAGTTTGGAGTTTTTGAAACTGTTTTGAATGGTCAAAGTTTGAAAAGAATTTGGAAAAAGAAAAAGGAAAATGATTTCTCCCGCGCCCCACCTTTCGGCCCATCTGGCCTTTCGGCCCAACTCGCGTGCACCGGCCCAGCTCGCCCGCTCGCGTGCGCCGGCCCGCTCCCGCACTCGCCCGCGCGCCGCGCGCGCCGCGCACCGCCGCCCGCCTGACGCCCGTGCTGTACGCCGGCCGCAAGCGCCGCGTCGCCGCCTTCGCCTGCACCGTATCCCGCTCGCCCTATCGCCGCAAGATCGTTGCTCGCTCGATCACGCCACAGCTCGAGGCCTAGCTCGAGCGAGATGATAAAAACAAACGCCTGTCCGAGGCATGGCTCGGAGGCTCGGGCGAGACGGAAAACAATCGCCCGTCCGAGGCCTGGCTCGAGGCTTCGGCGAGATGGAAAATAATCGCCCGTCCGAGGCCTGGCTCGAGGCTCGGGCGAGACGGAAAATAATCGCCCGTTCGAGACCTGGCTCGGAGGCTCGGGCGAGACGGAAAATAATCGCCCGTCCGAGGCCTGGCTCGGAGGCTCGGGCGAGACGGAAAACAATCGCCCGTCCGAGTAGTGGCTCGGAGGCTCGGGCGAGACGGAAAACAATCACCCGTCCGAGGCCTGGCTCGAGACTCGGGCGAGACGGAAAACAGGGGAGAGGTTTGACCGTCGATTCCTCGCCGGCGGGGAAGCTAGGCTTGTGGACTCGCTTCGACGAGGCGCATCGAGTGGTGTAGGTGGTTTGGCTAGCGCACGGCCGGAGCATGCCGGCGGCGAGCGGCGGCGCACGGTGATGGCGGCAACGCGCGGCTACGCCGTTTCCGGCGGCGGCTGGAGAAATTGGGGGAGACAAAAGCTCGAGTGAACCCTAAGGAGCACAGCTACGGGGTTGGTTTGGCTCGATTGGCTCCAGAGGAGCGCGACCTAGAGCATGGCCGCGGCGGCGCCCATGGCGCTCGGCCGGGGAGATAGAGTGAGATAGGGAGCGGTAGCGTTGAGGTGGATAGGTGTTCTCACCTTGCCTTGACTCGGTGAAGCTCGACGGGAGATACGAGGCTCGGCGAAGGTTCGGGTGGTGTAGAACAATGGCGTGCACTCCCGGTCGTCGATGGCGGCCGAGAAATGGCACTTCTCGTTCTGGTCGGGCCTCGAGCGAACACACACCTACCGCCGTGCGCTCGAGCCAGGTTGGGTCGAGTTGGACTGGGCCGAAAGCCCCGTTTGGGCTAGAATAAAAGTTTTTCTTTTTCTGCACAGTAACTAAGTTTGTTAATTTTGCTATAATTAATCTGTAGCTCTGTTAAATATAAAATTTCAGTTTTGCTAGTTTGTTTATGAGTAAATCTACCACGGAAAAATATAAAAGTATTTTTGGCAGAAGTTTATTTTACTGTTTTCATTTATTCCAGTTTATATGCTCTTGCTACGATAAATGGTTATATATGTTTTCTGGTTGAGTTAATTCTTGGAAAATTTTGTGTAAGTTTATTATCCTGTTTTACACCTGTGAAAAATATATGATGCACTATTTATGTGGAAAAAGTTTC
Source organism: Coix lacryma-jobi var. lacryma-jobi (assembly GCA_009763385.1). Taxonomy (NCBI): domain Eukaryota; kingdom Viridiplantae; phylum Streptophyta; class Magnoliopsida; order Poales; family Poaceae; genus Coix; species Coix lacryma-jobi. The sequence goes on from CM019824.1 coordinate 15,912,489, forward strand.
TGTTATGATTAAAAGTCCGTTATGGCTGATTTCTTAGAATAAATGTTAAGGTGTTTTATATGCTGAAATAAAATATGGGAAAATTTGTATAGTCTCTGTTTATGATGTCCAAGCTAAGAAAAATGTAAGCATGATCTGTTATGTGAAGAAATCTGAAGTTGTTTTACAAATGTGCTTTTCTGTGTTTTTCTTTGGAAATTCATGTAAGAAATAATATAATGTTTCTGTTCATGGAACTTTCTTGATGAACATGAATTATAGAGTAGAATCTGGGAAAAATGTGAAGTTGAGTTTATCACCCTTTTCCAGTAGGGTTGTAGTTCAAGTGGTTTATTTTGGGATAGATTTATTTATTTTGTGTAGGCTGTTATGTTTATGCTCTGGCCACAAGTTTTCTGCAGTAGAATGCTTTTGAGTAAAAGAAGCCAAGAAAATTATGAACTCTGCTGTTTGACACTTTTTGGATAAGGAGTTAGTTCAAAGTACCTTTTGAGCAGTTTATTTGTTATTTTTGTATCTGCAGTTCTGTATTTTATTTTTGGCTGGAATTTATTCAGTAGAGTCTTGAGAGTGTTAATTGTCTTCTGGAATTTTGTGGATTTTTCTGAATTCAGAAAAGTGCACTTGCAGTTCAAACCTAAGTTTCTTTTGAATTATTAAATATGAAAAAGTTGAATAAATGGATTTTGTTTTATGAATTAACTAAGTATTTACCTCAATGTCAAAAGTGGTTCAACAAGTTGGGTTTGTTGGTTTGCAAGAAATGCTCTTTTCATACCACACATCTTGCACCCGCATTGTAATTATTTATTAATCGTCGCATGCAATAGGATCGACCCCTCCGGAGCCCGACCAGGAGCCAGAGACAAACGCCGAGCAGCAGATTCCGGAGCTTCAGCAAGCCGAGGAGGTCGACCCCGCCAGCGACACTAACTTGCCCGAGTGCCCCTCCCACGAGGCCTCGGTCTTCACCCAAGGCAAGCCCCGGAGCATTCTAAGTCTCCCAGTTTTTATAATTAAATTACTTGAGTCCTTTTATATTGTGATGCATTAGGTATAGGAGTTGATTGAATCCTATTTGATGTATTATCCTCCCTTGATTATTGTTTACTCCTACCTTGTTATCCTGTTACTTACTTATAAATGTAGATTGCTTAGCCTGCTGAATAAAAGTAATAGTTGAGGATGTTTCCGTAATACCCTGATGGGTAGTTACCGGATCACGGTTGGCTATATTTGCTATCGTGGAAAAGAACCTGAGTTGTAGTGAAATACGGTCAACTGGAAGGCAACGCACAAGTTTGGAAACTTGGGGCAATCCGTCCGTTGGATCGTGTAGGTTTGTATCGATGTTGGCCCTCGTTCATTTTTGAACGCGCCCATTTACTTAGGGATATGTCGGTGCCATAATCATCGACCCCAAAGCCGGTTAGAAGCTGTTCGGGCCGGTCTCAACCCGTGTCGTGCCCTCTAGTATGGAAATTGCGATCTGCCGCGTGAGGCCATCGCCAGGTTCCAATTGGGCGGTCCGTGCTGTGAGCCGCGACGATTACCACCACGAACAAGCATCGAGCGGTTGCCCAATGCATGGACCCGACGGGGAAAGTGTGGGCTGGTATTAAAGGTCTTTCACCAGCTGGTTTGGAATTCGATTCGAGTCGCCGTCTCCCCCAGTTAGTGGGAAACTATGGAGAGCTTCACCACGATACAACTCCATGTGATGATTTAAGGTTCAACTAAAATGTGGATAAGTCAACTGGATATGGTTATATTATTGATTGATAGATTCAAGTGAGTGCTCTAGTACAGGTGAAAAACCTAGAGTTAAGGAATAGGTCTAAAAATGGCAGCTCATCTTTATCATCAATTACCTCTCATCTAAAATTGAGCTTTTCGCAACTAAAAGATCCCAAAAGATCCCAGCTCCACCTCAAAATCCTTGCATACCCTTGGAGTCTTTATTTTCAGTTGGACGGGTAAGTCTAGCTGAGTACCTTCCCGTACTCAGGGTTTATCCCGTTGTTGCAGATGGCCAGGTCTACTTCGGCTATTGTAAGCACTGCCTCTACCCAGTGGAAGGTGATGAGGAGTAGGCCCAGGGCAGGGTCGTCCAGAAGCTTCCCTTTTTCTTTTGCTGGTCTGAAACTTCTAGTGGCACATTATCTAAAAAGGGAAGAGTGAGTTGTGTGAGTTGGTTTTATCAAACAATGTTTATTTGGACCACGTGTGTGGTGGTCGTGCTTTAAACTATTTCAGCTTCCGCACTTTCAAACTCGGTATTGTAATAACTCCATTTTAAATTCGCACTATGATATTTTAAATTTGGTTTCGTTTTCGTTATGATGTATCTTTACGAATGTAATCCTTGAACGATGCGATCCTGTATGATGTATGGTGTTATAAATCCTTCGAGATTTCCGGACTATCGGGGTTATATGGGTTCAAGTATCAGTTGAAGTCAGACGGATTTGGCTAAGATAATACTTGAGCTCTTATAATCAGGACGGTTCCGCCACAGCACTTGCACCGCACGCAAGCCCGTGTCCGACCTCCCGCCAAGTGCCACTACGCCATCATCTTCCTCTCGACTCGGCCGATGCATCGCACATCCCCATGTGCTCTCGCTTGCCGATGTCACGTGCCAGCTACCACAGCTGGTCCTCTGGCCCTCCGGTCCGTCAGTCCAAGCCTCACGTCCGCCCTTCACCGCTCTGGGTACATCGGCATGGCACGTCCGCCGCACGGCACGCCCATCCTTCACCGCTCCCGGTCCGTCGGCACGACACGTCTCTACTTGACCTTCACCTCGCCATAGACCACTATCTCCGAGCTCCACACCTGCACACCAACACAGCCAAGAGACACATGTTGCACACACACCCCAACACATAAACACAACACAACTCAACGCCACCGGTTAGTCATAAACATTAAGCTCATGGCAAATAATGACTCAACCGGGAAAAGCCTCAAACCTTCCTCATGAAAGTCAATCATTCATCATATATATTCTTAATCTCCCCCTTGATTAATGCATTGACTAAAAATAAAACCACAAAGGAAGGGTTTGAAGGCAAGCCTCACTCAAGTGCCCAAAAGCCAACCAAAAGCAAACACAAGACCACTTGAGATGAGGAAGGATCATGAAGACTCCAAATAAAAGCTCTCGGTCCCAAAAGAAATGGGAAAAGCGGGCAAAGCCTCCACACAACCGAAGAGTCAAGAAAAACAAGAGTTTCATGAATCCCAAAAGGCACTCGAGAACCAATCTCAAATAAAATTGTCAAACAATCATCACAAAAGAAACTGATGAGGACATCACTCCTTCGGATACACACAACGATCTTCCGCTGAGTTATCATGGTCCAATGACACGAGCTCGCGCGCGTCAACTAAATTTAGAGGTGAATTCGTTCCTATGTAACACTTTAAACGTTTTTGAGAATAGATTGCTACCTAATGATAATGTGTTGATTAGGAACTATGGAGAGGACCCAAAGATGCCTAGAGGAAGGCTTGGAGGCGTGGAGGACCAGCAAGGGCGCCTGATGCAAGTTGGAGACCAAAACCAAGTTGACATCGAGTCAGTTTCGGAGTCCAGGAGCAGTCAGCAGTAAATTGGTCACCCAGGTTGCGTACGGACTCCGTTTCGGACGAACCAGATATCGTTGGAAAGCTATTTCGATAAGCTAACCAATGGATCAGGTCTCATATCAAAATTCATCTTGAGTCCACGGGAATCTGTCCTGGTGCTGCGTCACTGTTTTGTCTGTTGGGCCGTGTATCGTCCGTGAGCCCATTAGAGGGGCGCGTCCACGGGGGGTGATGACCCTTAGGGTCTATAAACAGTAGCCGTCATCTTCATTAGGGTTTTGGGTTTTGCTTAGATTATTCTGTTCACAACAGTTTTGTCGTTTGTCGATTTGTGAGACCCCAACTCGTGAGATTAATCATTCATCTGCAATTTGGTTGCATTCTTTCTTGTTCTTGCTCATGTTCTTCGATTCGCAGTCAAGGACTTTAGCCTTCTTGGCGAGGTCAACCGTGCAACGCCGGTTGATAACCAGAGGAGATGTGGTGCTGCGATTGCGGGGTTTCGGATCGTGTTGTTCGGAAGCCAGATCGACGTGTGTTTCGTTTCCACCAAATCGAGAGTTACCAGAACCTTTCGGAAGAGCGGGCACCCTTGTTCACATCAAGTGGTAATCAAAGCTTCAGGTATACCATCAGGTTCATATCTATCATTAGTTTCGAGTGTTTTCGCCTTCATCCCATAGTCCAGTGCCATATTTTGTTCCGTCCTACAACCCTTCCGCGCCATAGCCTTTGCATATTTCGGTTGCAGAGTCCGTTGTGTTGAGTTTGTGTCCGGGTCAAGGTCTTGTTGCTGGTTAGGTTGTGTTAGAGTCCAGTTTGTGTTTTTCCTTCTATCGTTTCCTTCAAACCCTAGTCGAGAGACCAGTTTTGCGCACATTGTTCCCGTTTTGTCCTCTAATTCGGTGGGGGGTCCCTAAAACTGGTCTAGTTTTCACATACGAACTCGAAATTCGACGTTCTATATATCGAAGTCGATCAGAAAAAAATTTCGGATCCGTCTGTCCTCGTACTTGGAACACTTTAGACCGGCAACAAGAATAAGTACTTTGGACTATAATTCAACATTACTATCTGTTTCTGATTTGTGTTCCACATATATATATTTGTCTCTTTGTGTGCCATCCAAGCTCCACAGATTCTTCTGGACAACATTGGTTTTGCATCCCTGCAATCACGCGCACGTCTTCCTGGTATCCTTTGCTTTGCGGGTAGGAACACTGGTAAGAGCTTGGTAAGGTGTTTACCTTTTGCTGCTCTTGATTGAGAGACACCACTCCACCTGAGTAGTAGGATTATTAGGGATAACTTTCACTATTTTGTTGCTTGTGTTTTGTGTCCACAATGCCAGGTGACGACGAAGATATTAATTCACCAAAAGAGTTTTCAGAGTGTGTCAGCCAAGAGCAACTACAATCGGTTTTAACTAATGCTCAGAAGGATATGAACGAGACGGTAACAAAGGCTGTGATTAAAGCACTCATTGACCTCAAGATCGGCAACGCCCTTGAGAGATTGGACAAACGACTGTCCACTCTAACTGATAGGGTAACTGCCTTAGAAGCCAGGCCACAACCCGAAGAAGATTTTGATGGCAGCGACGCTGGTGATGAGGTATATGATGCCGATGGAAAGATTGATCGAGCAGCGACAATGAGAAACAGATTACGCTAGCGTCTTCAGTCTTCACAAAAACACCACAGGTATGGGTGGCTCCCGAAATTTCAACCGCCAGCGAGGTAACCATACTGATGCCCCCGAAGATCCTTATGCTAAAGTTAAATTTACAATACCTTCTTTTTCGGGACATTATGATGCTGAGGAATACCTTGATTGGGAGATGACAGTAGAGCAAAAATTTAGTGCCCACCTTGTGCCTGAGCAACATCACATTAGACAAGCCACTAGTGAATTTAAAGATTTTGCTATTATTTGGTGGACTGGTTTAGTTGCGGATAATTGCCAACCTCGAACTTGGGAAGAACATAAGGTTGCTATGCGTGATAGATTTGTACCTCCATCATATCATAGAGAGCTACGTAAGAGACTAATGCGCTTAGAACAAGGAGATAAATCTGTGCAGGATTACTATGGTGAGCTTTAGAAAGGTTTGATGCGATGTAGCATAGTAGAGGGACCCGAGGACTCTATTGTTCATTTTTATGCAGGTTTGAGGGAGGAAATTCAGGACATAGTTGATTATAAGGAATTTAACACTGTCAACCAGTTGTTTCAGTTTGCTATGCTTGCAGAGAAGGAGTTGCAGGAGCGTGAAAAGCAAAGAAAGATCAAGGGAGGCACTTCATACATACCACGCACGGGGACATCTTCCGTGCTTCCCAAGGCATCCTCCTTTCGGGTGCCTCTACCAGCAAGCAAGCGAACACCTTCCTCACAACCTTCTGGGTTAGGTAAAATTTTTGTGCAGGAACCTTCAAAGAGTGCATCCTCCGTTGCCTCAACGGGACGCACTTCTGGCATTCAGTGCCACCACTGCCTTGGATATGGACATGTGCAGAAGGACTGCCCAAGTAAGCGGGCATACATTGCGACAGACGACGGGTACATCAGTACCTCTGACGTTGAAGATGCTGAAGAAGAACAGGTTCAGGGAGATGACGAGGTCTTTGGTAGCGAGGACACTTCAACCTACATGAGTGTCATTGTGCAGCGCGTGCTCAGCGCACAAGTACAACAACCTGAGAAGCTGCAACGCCACAATTTGTTCCAAATTTTCTTTGTCATCAACAACTGGCGAGCACGTGTCATCATTGATAGCGGTAGCTGCAATAATTTGGTGAGTTCTGATTTGATCAAGAAGCTTGGTTTGTCCACACGTCGACACCCACATCCGTACCATATTCAGTGGCTGAATGATTCAGGTAAAGCTAAGGTAACAAAGACTTGCAGAGTTTCTTTTTCCATTGGTACCTATATTGATTCTGTAGATTGTGATGTAGTACCTATGGAAGCTTGTTCACTTTTATTGGGTCATCCATGGGAATTTGATAATGATGCTATACACCATGGTAGAAGTAATGCATACACTTTTATGCATAAAGGAAAGAAAATTACTTTAGTTCCTATGACCCCTGCTGAAATTGTACAAGCGGATAAAGAACGAGCTGCTAATTTGCATGATACTAAATCTGAAAATCAGCAAGTTGCTAATTCTCTTTACCCACCTAAAATGGATAAGTCTACACCTAGTTCTAAGGAAGAGGGCATAAAATTGAAGGGTGGTGTAATGCTTGCAATAAAAAGTGACCTTGCTGAAATTTTTGATGATGATATTTGTTATACTTTGGCTTGCAAACGAGTTTTGTATTTGCTTGATGATATTGTTAGCTCGATACCTCCTGCTGCCACTAACCTTTTGCAGGAGTACAAGGAAGTTTTTCTAGCTGAGATACCCCCGGGGCTGCCACCTATGAGAAGAATAGAGCATCAAATTGATTTGATCCCGGGAGCTACATTGCCAAACCGAGCTGCTTATCGAACCAACCCCGAGGAGACTAAGGAAATTCAACGACAAGTCCAAGACCTTCTGGACCGCGGGTATGTACGAGAAAGCCTTAGTCCTTGTGCTGTCCTGTGATTTTGGTTCCTAAGAAAGATGGTTCATGGCATATGTGTGTTGATTGTAGAGCCATTAATAATATTACTATTCGATATCGTCATCCTATTCCTAGGCTTGATGACATGCTTGATGAGTTGTGTGGCTCTGTAATTTTCACAAAGGTTGGCTTGCGTAGTGGCTACCATCAAATTAGAATGAAACTTGGAGATGAATGGAAAACAACTTTCAAAACTAAATTTGGATTATATGAGTGGTTAGTAATGCCTTTTGGTTTAACTAATGCACCTAGTACTTTCATGAGACTGATGAATGAAGTTTTAAGAGCTTTTATTGGGCGATTTGTGGTGGTTTACTTTGATGATATACTGATATATAGCAAATCATTGGATGAACATATGGATCACTTACGTGTTGTTTTTAATGCTTTGCATGATGCACGTTTATTTGGTAACCTTGAGAAGTGCATCTTTTGCATAGATCGAGTCTCTTTTCTTGGCTATGTTGTTACTCCATAGGGAATCGAGGTGGATGAGATGAAAATTGAAGCCATAAAGAGCTGGCCGGTGCCCCAAACCATCACACAGGTTAGAAGTTTTCTTGGTCTTGCAGGATTTTATCGTCGATTTGTGAAGGATTTTAGCGCTATTGCTGCCCCCTTACACGAGTTGACAAAGAAAGGAGTGGTGTTCCATTGGGGTAAGGTACAAGAGGAGTCCTTTGATACTTTGAAGGACAAGCTTACACATGCGCCATTGCTGCAACTTCCAAACTTTGGTAAGACTTTTGAGCTAGAATGCGATGCTAGTGGAGTTGGCATTGGTGGTGTTTTGATGCAAGAAGGTAAGACCGTTGCATACTTTAGCGAAAAATTACATGGCCCTGTTTGCAATTACTCTACGTATGATAAGGAATTGTTTGCTCTTGTACGTTCTTTAGAGACGTGGCGTCATTATTTGTGGCCTAAAGAATTTGTTATACATTCAGATCATGAATCGCTTAAGTATCTTCGTTCACAAAATAATTTGAATCGTAGACATGCTAAGTGGGTTGAGTTTGTTGAATCTTTTCCTTATATTATCAAACACAAGAAAGGGAAGGATAATGTAACTGCTGATGTTTTGTCTAGACGATATACTTTGATGTCCCAACTTGATTATAGAATTTTTGGACTTGAAACAATAAAAGAACAATATGAGTTTGACCCTGATTTTAAAGATGTGTTGCTGAATTGTAAAGAGGGACGCACATGGAACAAGTTTGTGATTAATGATGGATTTGTGTTTAGAGCTAACCGTCTATGCATTCCAGTTGGTTCCGTTCGTCGTTTGTTGTTGCAGGAAGCACATGGAGGAGGATTGATGGGGCATTTTGGTACTAAGAAGACGTTGGATATGTTGGCCACACACTTCTTTTGGCCAAAGATGAGGAGAGACGTTGAGCGGTTCGTGGCACGTTGTACCACTTGTCAAAGGGCTAAGTCACGCTTGAATCCACATGGTTTGTATATGCCTCTTCCTGTTCCTTCTATTCCTTGGGCAGATATTTCGATGGACTTTGTTTTGGGATTGCCTAGGACTAAGAGGGGGAGGGATAGCATTTTCGTGGTTGTTGGTCGTTTTTCCGAAGATGGCACATTTTATACCTTGTCATAAAAGTGATGATGCCGTATATATTGCTGACCTCTTTTTCAAAGAGATTATTCGCTTGCATGGTATGCCTTCTACTATTGTTTCAGATCGCGACGCTAAATTTTTGAGTCACTTTTGGCGCACTCTATGGAATAAGTTGGGTACAAGATTATTGTTTTCTACTACTTGTCACCCACAAACTGATGGCCAAACGGAGGTAGTGAACCGCACTTTGGGTACCATGTTGAGAGCTATTTTGAAGAAAAACTTGATGTGGGAAGAATGTTTGCCTCATGTGGAGTTTGCTTATAATCGGGCCACACATTCTACCACTAAGGTAAGTCCTTTTCAGGTAGTGTATGGTTTTAACCCCACGCTCCTATTGATCTTTTGCCTTTACCTACCACCGAAAGAACACATGGTGATGCTAGTGCACGTGCTGATTTTATTCATAAGTTGCATGAAACAACTAAAACAAATATCGAAAGGATGAATGAAAAGTATAGAATTGCTGGTAGTGAAGGTAGAAAAGAAGTTAAACTTGAACCGGGAGATTTAGTGTGATTACATTTGAGAAAAGATAGATTTCCAGATCTGCGTAAGTCTAAATTAATGCCAAGAGCTCCTGGTCCTTATAAGATAATTGAGAAAATAAATGATAATGCATACAAACTTGAGTTGCCACCCGATTTTGGGGTTAGTCCTACCTTTAACATTGCAGATTTGAAGCCTTACTTGGGAGAAGATGCTGAGCTTGAGTCAAGGATGACTCCAATTCAAGAGGGGGAGGATGATGAGGACATCACTCCATCGGATACACACAACGATCTTCCGCTGAGTTATCATGGTCCAATGACACGAGCTCGCGCGCGTCAACTAAATTTAGAGGTGAATTCATTCCTATGTAACCTTCAAACGTTTTTGAGAATAGATTGCTACCTAATGATTATGTGTTGATTAGGAACCATGGAGAGGACCCAAAGATGCATAGAGGAAGGCTTGGAGGCGTGGAGGACCAGCAAGGGCGCCTAATGCAAGTTGGAGACCAAAAGCAAGATGACTTCGAGTTAGTTTCGGAGTCCTGGAGCAGTCAGCACTAAACTGGTCACCTAGGTTGCGTACGGACTCCGTTTCGGACGAACCAGATATCATTGGAAAGCTATTTCGATAAGCTAACAAATGGAAATGGTCTCATATCAAAATTCATCTTGAGTCAACGGGAATCATTGAAAAAATCCGGCACACAGAGTCTGTCCCGGTGCTGCGTCGCCGTTTTTGGTCTGTTGGGCCGTGTATCATCCGTGAGCCCATTAGAGGGGCGCGTCCAGGGGGGGTGACGACCCTTAGGGGCTATAAACAGTAGCTGTCACCTTTGTTAGGGTTTTTAAAGGACCGAGAATGCAATATCAAGGCGACCAGAGGGGGGTGAATGGGAGCCAATCAAATTTCTCTCGAAACTTTGGCCAAATGTCCCAAAATCAACCCCGAGAAGCACCGACCGAAACCGCGATGCTCACGACCCTTGGAAGAGGGTGGATGATCCCTAGGATCACAGCGGAGCACAACAAAGCTCAAGCAAACCAAAGACCAAAAGCTCTGGCTCAAGTTCACCCTTGGAAAACCGAGTCCTGAACGTAGATTGGAGGCTATGTCGAGAAATCCCTAAATACCAATGCTAACAAGTAGCAAAGATACCTAGAAATGTCTCTTGGTTAACTCTAGGGCCAAACGAGAAGTCCGAAAACCAAGCGAAAAAGCCGGGACGGCCAAAGCACTGAAAATCCCCCTTCAGCAAGGTCCCGGACTGTCCGCGGCAAGGGCGGACTGTCCGCCAAGAAACCCCGGACTATCTGCCGGCAGAAACACAAAAACAGCAGAGTTGCTGAAGTCTGCTGGAGGACTCCCGGACTGTCCACCACCAACACCTGCGGACTGTCCGCCGGTCAAGTAAAAGGCCAAACAGCTGAAGAGCAGAGCCACTGGTCAGGCTCGCCCCCGACGCGCGGACTGTCTGCGCCTGGGACCGCGGACTGTCCGCCAAGTCCCAGTGAGGGCGATTTTGGTCGCCCTCAACTCGAATCTTCCCCAAATCGATTCAAACCAAAATCCCAAGTTCCCAAACTTGGAGAAGATGATCACGGGGTAGTTAGGAGACTATCCCCAAGAAATCATCCGCTCAAAATGACTAGAACTCCAGGAAATCAAAGGGGAAGGTGGATGAACCGAAAAAGCACCATGAAAACAAAATCGTCCCGATCTATTCATTCATGAGGAGTTAGATGAATTCCTTTGGTCGAAATGACCTCCTCGATGAAACGAACAAGATGATTCAAACGGATTTCGCAAAGACGCACTGGAGAGGGAGATCGAGTGACGGGAAAATCACGGAGAAACGAAGAACGCGAAGAACACGAACCAAAACACGAATCAACACAACGATCTGCAACCGTAGCGCAAACACATGCTACAACCGTGAGGTTACGGCCTCACTTCCTCAAAATCTCAAGTACACAGAGGTATGGTTATCTGCGGATCTCAGTAGCTACAGCAGGGGGCAGGGAGAGCAGGAAACCCTAGAAAGCAAGAGCAAATGACTGAGATAGATGGGGAGGAGGGTGTCTGCCCCTACTTAACCTATTCCTAACTCCTACTCTACCCCTCTCTGATTACAGAGGGAACTAGCTAAACCCTAGGGTTATTCTGGACCAACTCGAAGATAGTAGTGATCCGACGGCCACGCCCGCACAACTCGAAGCGTTGCCTCGACGCAACCTCCCGATTGCCGCCACATGCCGCCACCGCTCTGCCCATCCTTTTCCCGGACACCGCAACCCCGGTTTTGTGGCCAAAACCGGGAAACCAGCCTTCACGCCATCCCCCAGTTTTGAGGCCCAAACCGGGAAACCAGCCTCCAAGTCTGTCCCCTGGTTTTGTGGCCAAAACCAGGAAACCCGCCAGCGCCCAGGTTTTGAGGCCCAAACCTGGAAACCGTCCTCAGCCCGAGTTTTGTGGCCCAAACTCGGAAACCCACCGCATGCCCAGGTTTTGTGGCCCAAACCTAGAAACCGAGCACCTGAGTTTTGTGGCCCAAACTCGAAAACCGTCCACCCAGTGGTTTTTTCTGTGGCTCAACCACCAAACCGGAGCTGTAGAGGGGATGCACCGCCCGTGCACCCCATCCACCGACACGTGTCCCCAGGTCCTCGACCCGAGCGACACCATGCCCCGCAAGCCTCCACTCGTCGTTGTCCCAGGCTGTCAGCCACCACAGCTGATCCTCAGGCCACCGGTCCCTCAGTCCAAGCCTCACGTCCGCCCTTCACCGCTCCCGGTCCATCGGCACGGCACGTCTCTACTTGACCTTCACCTTGCCCTCGATCACTGTCTCCAGGCTCAACACCTGCACAACACAAGCCAAAGTACCTGCGATCAAACCCGTTGACAATCACTCATCACACCGAGACCCGGCATACACCCATGTATCCGCAGTTTTGGGTTTTGCTTAGATTATTCTGTTCACAATAGTTTCGCCGTTTGTCGGTTTGTGAGACCCCAACTCGTGAGATTAATCATTCATCTGCAATTTGGTTGCATTCTTTCTTGTTCTTGCTCGTGTTCTTCGATTCATAGGCAAGGACTTTAGCCTTCTTGGCGAGGTCAACCGTGCAACGCCGGTTGATAACCAGAGGAGACGTGGTGCTGCGATTGCGGGGTTTTCGATTGTGTTGTTCGGAAGCCGGATCGACGTGTGTTTCGTTTCCACCAAATCGAGAGTTACCAGAACCTTTTGGAAGATCGGGCACCCTTGTTCACATCAGAAACCAAGGTACTTATGCACTTGGGTTCACTTGGGTCAATTTCTCCCCCTTTTTCTCCCCCTTGATGATTGAATTGACAAAAAACTAGGCACAAGAGATGGTTTGAGATACCAAAACCGAAAACTTGGTCCCCAAAGACATGGGCAACGGCTCAACGCAACCAAGCAAAGGATCGGAGCAACACTCATCAAAGAGCAAAACTCGATCAAAATCAGAGCGCAAGACTTGGTTCCCAAAGACATGGGCAACGGCTCGACGCAACCAAGTCAAAAATGAGCTAGTCCTCAAGAAGAGGCAGAAAAGGGCTCAACACCGCTAGCTCAAGGCTCAATACCAAATGAGGCCGAAACAACGCATAAGAATGCAAAACTGCTAGTCCCTCAAGATAGAGGCACAAAGGCTCAACACAACTAGCAGAAGATACCAATCACAAGCAGCCCAAAATTGGTGAAAACAGCTAGTTCCTCAAGATAGAGGCAAAGCGGCTCAACACAACTAGCTGAAGGCTCCAAACCAATCGAAAATATCAAGCAAAGACTGCTAGTCCCTCAAGATAGAGGAAACACGGCTCAACACGACTAGCAAGCTTGATACCGACTGAGAAAACACAAAAAGAAGCTCAAAATCAAATGGAGCACAAACACTCGGAGCATGCGGAGATGCTGCAAAAGAAAACAACTCCCCCTGAATGCAAGCCTATATACAAAAGCTATGCAACAAAGCTCATGACACCAATTACACTCCATACCAAAAGATGGATACCAAATGAAACACACAAAAGAGCTATACCAAATGAAGAAGGACATAAACACTACAACATTTTTCCCCTTTAGCATCAACGAAAATACGTTGTAATAAGCCTATTTTGGTTGCAATATGAGCAATTGTAACCAAACCATTTCGTTAAATGGTGTTGAGTAAAGCCCGGTGGTATTAACCATTTCGCCACGACTGTCTTTTGGTGGTTGCAGAAGGTTATGTATTGCAACACATTGAGGCATTGGAACAAGCATCTAGCGCCACGCTCGAGTTGGTTGCCATGCATCCTATCGCAACCACATTAGGTGATGCCAGATGTTTCAATTGCACCATCTATAAGCGTTGCAATGTGTAAAATGAAGCGTTGCAAAAATGTTGTATTGCGACACCCCAATTATGGTTGCTATAGGGACAACCCCTCTATTGCCACAAACTGGAAGTGGTTGTTATATGTGGGTTCCTATGTTGCCACGAAATGGATCTAGGTGCAATAGGGGTGCCCTCTCAATTGCTACCAAGTGTGTTTGGAGGCAAGAGGTGGGACACTCTATTGCCACATAACGTGATTGGTTGTTACATGTGATCTCCTCTATTGCTTCCAAAAAATGTTTTGGTAGAGTAAAGTTCATGCCTCTATTACCCCCATGATAAACTGGTTGCAGCATGTGTATCTCCCTTTATTGCCATGACTCATTGTGACATCGAAAAAAGTAGGTTGCAACTTGTGTACCTCCCTTTGTTGCCACGATCTGTTGTGACATCGAAACAAGTAGGTCGTGATAGAATAAATTATCTTTTGCAACGAATGGTGTCACTTTTATTATTTTTGTACATACTGCCACGTGTCACCAACAATTAAAAATAATATTATATTATAAATCATAACAATTAAACAATCAAACATGCATCAAAACCCAATTTAACCATAAAAGTAGTAATCAAATTATAGCACACCACATACTTAAATGTTTCGCGCTCCATCCACACCACACATGTAGCACTTTCCTACAAAAGTTTGCGACCACCACACACACTCCTCCATGGTTCAAAGAAATCTAAATGGCGACTTGATACGATCGAAATGAATATCATCCTAGGCTAATTGATACGAAATGAAGCACTTCATCAGCACTCCCATCACGTGATCAGCAAGATGATGACTCCAAGACGATCCCATCACTTGTCACTCCATCGCAAAGCCTTTACCTTCCTGGATAGAATGAATCACATATGTTTTAGCATCAAGTAAACTAAAATTAACATTAAGGGTACATAGCAGCAGACAGTAAACCAAAGTTTTCATTATTGATCATAAACTTTTATGATTTGCTCATCAAAAAATTATATGAATTGACCATCAAAAAATTATCAGAATGACAGCATGTAATGAACTCAACTATAAACACTTTAACAGCTGAAACAGAAACAATCACCTGCTGGCTTCTTACTGGTGTTGTCATTTCGTTTCTTACTAGGTTGCTGCTTCAACTGCTGTAGAGTAACGAATCTGCTCGCGGCTGCCTTAGATGGTTCATTTTTTGCAGCTCTAGCACTTCTTGTTTGCCGAGCGACAATTGTCCTTTCTTGAGAATCCTCCAGGTTGCCTTCAGGCTCCTTGTCCTGGGAACAAATTAGATGCAAGGATAAAATTAATTAGGCACCATTTTGTGCAGTATTATATGATAGCATTAAAAAGTTGTCAATTCAAAGTCAACCTGATTTGAGTCCACTAACATCTCTGAGGTAGGGTCATCAACTTGAGTACTTGTGTTGTCTCCAACAGCCATCTCCTCTGCAATTGCAGTGACATTTTTGTTTGGCTGGACAAATAGAGATGGTTAGTTATAGACCCAAAGGAAATAAAGTCATTCAATGACTAGGTTTTACAAATTAACATTTTGCATTACTAGTACCTGCTGCAACACTGACTGAGCTTGTCCTGCTAGCAATGCTTGGATCTCTTGCCTAAAGGCTTCTTTATCAGCCTCCCTTGCACTCATAATTTCTTAAATTTGTCCTGCATAAAATGCCCTTTGAGCTTCCCTTTCAGTTGCCAATTCAGCTGCCCTGTCAGCTTCCCATGCTTGCATTTGTTGTTGTAGCCTGTCAAATTCTTCCATGAGCTGGAGGTGTTCTTCATGTTGTTGCTGTTCCCTACGATTTTGTTCCTCGCGTTCCGCATTCAGCAGCTGCCTTCTAGTTGGGTTTTTTGCAAGGTACCCATTGCCATGCAACTTTTTGGATTTACACTTTGTCACTTCCTTGTATGCCTCCTGGAAAAGCTCGTTCCTCTCATTTAGTGAAAGGAAGTTTCCGTCTGCCTTTGATTCCTTATCAGAAATAATCCTCCTTGCTGTATCCTAAAATTTACAAGGCACATATGAAGGAGTTAGTTGATGACGACATTGCAGGCACTCTCTACTTGCATGCACTACAAACTTATGCACAAGTTCATTGGGAACTTGCATAGACTTCTTCAGATGATTGGTCTTTCCTTGCCCCATTCTTAGTGTGAGTAATGTACCAAAGGTCCAAGTCATTGTGCTCCTCACCAGTTAATGGGTCTCTCTGATATGACAAGAACAGAACAAATTAGTAAATCATGCAGTAAGAAAGCTTGTATATGTGCTTCTCTAGTTATTACGTTCTCATAGCTACACTGAGAAAAAGGCTTAGAGCCTGACAAATGTGTGGTCTTTTTCTTGGATCGATTCCCAGCGTTCTTCATGCTCTTTTCCTACAGAATGCAATTTGAACAGACATCTTATTAATGAGTTGGACATCGCCATTCTTCCTAATTTGCTAATGTTAAGAATAGTCAGAATGTGAAACAAACCTGGAACTTTGCACTTTTAAAATACTTCAACAAATAGTGTCATTCTACAATGTCCAATTCTTCATGCATATGGCTCATTCTCTCCTCGTAGCTGCTATATGCCTTGGCTGTAGCACTTAACGTTGCACGC
This sequence comes from Coix lacryma-jobi var. lacryma-jobi, assembly GCA_009763385.1. Taxonomy (NCBI): domain Eukaryota; kingdom Viridiplantae; phylum Streptophyta; class Magnoliopsida; order Poales; family Poaceae; genus Coix; species Coix lacryma-jobi. The sequence continues at coordinate 15,928,834 of CM019824.1, forward strand.
CACCCTTTGTAACGCTCTTTAGCAATTGACCATATCTTCATCTTTGAATCATGTGCATCCTCAAGGTCCCACCTAGCCTATTATATAATTACAAGGACGTGCAAATACTTGGTCAGTTGTTATGCTATTGTATAATTAAAATGTATACACAAGCAAAGAATGTTACCAATATGTCAGATGCTATTGATTGTTTTACATCATCATGGATATCTTTCCATGTTCTCACTCCAATGAGTGGCGCCCTCTTCCTTGTAAACATCACTATTTCATCAGTGAACGTGCGCGCGTTCTCACCTACCGCTCCTCCGAGTCTGGAGAACTCAACATGGAGCTTCTGATTGCCAGCCTTGTGTCTCTTGGAGAGTGCCTTTAAGCATTTTAGGGTACCACGTCCTCTTTTCTTCCCATTTTCTGAGCCTATTCCATGGAAACAAGAGGTTACAATTGATATTAAACGACAGCAGTTGAGGGTACCACTCCTTCTTTTATTCCCATTTTCTGATCCTATTCCATGTAAACAAAATGTTACAAATTGATATTAAACGACATATTGCCTAAGCTCAGAGCTAAGAGATCAAAGAAAATTGGTTTCTCTTTATGGCTCAGAGCTTAGAGATCAAAGAAAATACCTTGAACTGATCTAAAACGCCGAGCATGAGATGGTCTCTTCTCTGTTGTTGATCGGTTGCTGTCTTGACTGGAATGTATCTGATTGCTAGGATCCTTAAAAGCATCTGCATACAATATTGTCACATGATCAGCTAGCATAATTAGAACTTTGCAAAAGAATTATAATTTGTTTGGCAATTAGGATAGGGATATTACTGATGTCATCAAGATCTCCTTGAACCTTCAATCATTCTATGAATGTATTGATTGTGTCCTCCGTATATATATCTTGTAACTCTGAAAAAGTACAATAATATGAGTGCACATTTCAAAATACATATATATACACACAAGGGATTTTTTTTAACTCACCCAAGGCTTCGTCCTTGGAATGCAGATAAGCTAGCCAATCTTTGTAAGCATCTAAATCAAAAGCTTCGTCTTCTTCATCATCAGAGGTACCTTTCTTCTTTTTGATGGGTGTTATGGCAACACATAGTTCTGCTGCTAGATTCTTTGAAAAAACTAATCTAATCTCCCTCTCATCCTGGCAACTATCTACCATGTATGATGCATCAACATCGTATTCAAGTTCATTTAGTGTTGCTGACTCAGGATCATCAACAGTTCTCTTCTTGAAATACATGTAGTCCCTGGACCCATACCCTAGTTTTGATTTTAATGTTGTTAAGTTACCTAGATTGATTTCTCTCTTGTCAATAGAAAATGCCCTATAAAACTGTTCTCCCTCTTCAGTCCCCTTGCAGACAACATGTATTGTCCATCTATCTTCCATGCTGCATATTAAGCGATGACACTTACATTAAATCGGTAGCATAGAATGATAGAACACACCACTTAAAATATTAATAGGAACATTGCATAGGGATCACATTTACTTATTGCTCAAATATAAGTGTCATAGACCTAGCTCATGGTAATTAATAACAACAAGATCCACAAGATTCTCTACTTGCATTCACAAGATCATGTCACAATACTTACTGCAGATGCTTTTAGTCTAATCCTAGCAAACAAATCTAATACATTCCAAAGAAAACTAATACAACAACGACCCTATTAATTACGTACCTATTCTCGATCTCGTCCTGAGACGAAGGTACTTGTGGATCTTGGCTGTCATGGAATGTGTCATCGTTGGACAAACTCTTTTCCCGAAAGAGCGAAGCCATCGCGTTACATCTGGTGGGCGCGACCATGGAAGGTGCAGTCGTTGGTGTCACCATGGTTGTAGGCAGCATCGCCGACGCAGGTGTGCGCAGCATTGTCCACGATGAGGGGGTCCCCCTTGTCGCGTCGCTCGATGTCGGCATCTAGGCCGGGAGATGGGAAGACGATCGAAAACACAGTGTGCTGGCGGCGGCGTTGTCTGTGGAACCCTAAACGAGTGAAAGGTGATTAATTAAGATGGGATTTGAGGAGTGGGCCTATATATCAACGCGGTTGTTCAGCTTAAACGTGGTCATTGGCGCGTTAGTTTGGCACTCTTGCTAAATAATTTCGGAGGGAAAAAATGGCGCCACTTTTGGTTCCCACTCATCAGCGCGCCGGCTACAAAATTTGGAAAGAAAAAAATCAGGCGCGCTTTCGTAGCTTCTTGCTTTTGAACATAGGCAAGCGTTTGTAGTTAGTTACTGGCGCTCATGACGTGATCTTCTGGCCAAGTTTAGTTTCGGAAATTTCCAAAAACAACTAACTAAGAAAATGCGCTAAAATTTATATTTTGGGATGTGCTCCGAAAACACTTATAAAATCAATGTTCGAGGGGAAAAAAGGGTTGCATTATCCAACCTTTTTTAGCTAGGCAAGACAAATCATTTGAAGCTAGGCCCCAGAAAGGCAGATATGCACACCGTAGACAATAACTGCATAAAGTCCAACTACCTAAAGTTCAGCATGGCACTGTCCGAATCCCATCATACAAGAAAACCAAAAGCTAACATCTTGGAAGGGCCATGACATCAGTACACCTAAAGTTCAACTACCTGCATACAGACCGCAGGTATATAACAACCTAAGCTTGCATTAGTTCTAACTAACTACCAGATCAGATAATATAGTTCTTTCATTATTTAATACACTACCAGCAGCACATAAACTGCACAACAGAAGCTTCGCAGACCAGAGTTACTTCTTCTTCTTCATCTTCTCTTCCAGACCTTTCAGCACACTATGCTCCATGTCGTCGTACAGTGTCTGGAAGCACGTTTCAAGGTCACTACACATCTTGTAGGCCTGGCTAATGACCTGCTGCTTTGCTTCAGCCTTTGCTGCATGAACCATCTCTCGCAGCAACTTTACAGAAGAAGACTTCTTGGTCTGCTCAAATGGTTCCAGCACGCTGTACTTGAAGTTGACCAAGAGGTTCTCTAAGGAGTCATCAACTGCATAGGACATCTTCTTTGTGCGTTGCTTCAGCTTTTTATTGACATCATTTTCAGCTGTCTCAAACAGCCAATGCGCCATGAAAGCAGCATGTTCGAGTTCATCCTCTTGCTCCTGCTCGTAGAAGGCAAACGATGAATCTTGCACATCACTGTCATAGGGTACCTGCAGGTCACCATTAACCAAAATAAGCATTTGAGCCCCAATGTCAGTCCACCAGCGACCATTGACCCTAAATAGTTAACGGACAAGCTATATAATTAACCATTGACCACTGTCTCAAATAGTTACCTAACAATAGTATCTATGTATTTTCAAATATCTGTGTTATATTGTGCTTTGAAGGCAAGTTATTGAATCCCTATCCATAACCATAATTAACATGGCATGCAATAAAATCATAACATAGAGCATTTTATGAGACACTTAACAACACAACTTGCAACATTTTTGGAGCATATATACATGAGCTACAGATAACAAGAATATGCATACATTTGCATAACAGAAAACACCCTTTTTCATTGCCGAGGAGGGGAACGGCAGAACTGACCTTCTTCTTCCCATTGTTGCTATGGTTAGGGTTCTTCGACGACTCCCCTTTGGTCTTTTTCTTCACCGGGGTTTGAGTTGAACTCACCCCTTTGATGCGCTTAACCTGGGGCACACGCACCTCCTCATAATCTTCGTCGTCGGAGGAGAGTACGATGAGCTCGCCGTACTTGGCCTTCGCTGGCGAACCCATGCTCGCCTAGAGTTAAATTGGCATTGACAAATTAAATCAGGCAGAGGATTGGGGAAGGGGGGAGGTCGACCTAAACATACTCAGATTAGCCTCAATGTCAGTCCGTCAGCGATCATTGACCCTAAATCCCGGCACTACGGCTTCCCCCCAAATAAAACCGAAAACCCTAAATCAGAAAGGGGGAATTTTGAGCGTACCTTTTTCAATGAGGACGGCTCCCCTTTGCCACCCGTGGACCCTCTGAAGGCACCATTCTTTGTCGCCGTGGACGCAACCTTCATCGCTGTTGGGGCTGCCATATCGCCATCGTCGGAGTCGGAGTGGACATCCAACATCTGGCGCATGGGGGCGAACTGGCCCTTCTCGTTGCGCTCCTGATTGCGGGCTTGCTTGGCGCGCTTTCCACCGGCCATCGTCACCGGCGTCGGGGTGGCCTCACCTCGCGTCGCTCGTCCGGGTCACGGGAGACAGTCACGGGATGGGGAAGGAGAAGGGAGTGGCGAGACTGCGGCAACTTAGTCCACTCACTTGGATGTCTTCAAGTGTTCATGCAAATGGGCCGGCCCATTCAACTTAGCAATGTTCAGGCGTGCATGTGGTTTCGAGTACAACAGACCAAATGCATTAGTACCACCTCGCAAGTTCACACAGAGCAAACGCTGCTTAAAAGCACAAGCCAGCGCGCTGCCTCGAACTCACTATAACAGAAACCTATTGACAGCTTTGTTGGGTCGGGGCTTTGTTGGGCTCCTGTTTGCGGTTGATCGTGTGATCCTTTTTTTGGTTGAGCCTAGCAGAGCCCATGGCCCACATGCTGCAAATTTTTTTCTTGTGTACAATTTTATTTTGATTATCATGTGCCTAAAATAAGTTAATCTTTTCAAATATTTTGTTTTGTGCAAAATTTATTTTTGAATATCATTTGCCTAAAATAAGTTAATCTTACATAGTACAACAACTACTTCAGTACAACTACTACTACTACATACTACTACTACTACTACTACTTACTACTACTACTAGCACTAGTACTACTACTACTACTAGCACTACTACTACTACTACTACCACTACTACTACTACTACTAGCACTACTACTACTACTACTACTACTAGCACTACTACTACTACTAGCACTACTACTACTACTACTACTTACTACTACTACTACTACTACTACTACTACTACTACTACTACTACTCCTCCTACTACTACTACTACACTTCTAGTTACTATAATTATTTGTTGATTTTCTAAAGGAAAAATGAAATAAATACCTAAAGTCCATAGAAAATTCTAAAAATTTGCATGGGCATATAGTTTAGGTGTGTTATGATGAGGAAAAAGTATAACCAATTTTGAGAAAGTGGTCATGGACATGCTTACAAAGGCACCCATCTCTCTCATATGTCCTAGTCACTATGCAAAGAGGTGTAGAGGGATATGGGGATGTGTAGCACAACTCTCCCCAAAACCACTTTTAGCTTTTTTGGGATGTTTATGTAGGTGACTTTTTTTGGGCTGTCGTGATCGTCCCGGGAGCCTCCGCCGCTCGTGCCCGCCACGCCGAACCACGTCCAACGTTCAAACGTTGACGTCATCCAGGGAGTCTCCGCTGCTCGGAAACGCGACGTCGGTTCACGTCAGAAGAACAGCCATCAAAGTCGTTCAAGGAGCCGATCCACACCTGGCGTCGAGTACGTATGTGATTAAGTCTCCTTCTCTTTGTAGCTACATACATAATATAGATGTTTGTTACTAATTTAGTCCAGCCGCCAGACACGCGATGCCCGGCCACGCCCGGCCAGACGCCGCCGGCCACGCGTCGCACGAATCAACGTCGACTGGGCATGTCCGGCCAGTCGCACAAACACTCTTGTCCAAAACATACATTATGTTACAAATATATATTGTTTATTTTTATCTGTATCCCAAAATAAAGCCGTAGCGTTAGCACAGACATTATACTAGTGATGTTGTGTGCACCTGGGCATTTTTTGGACAAAGTTTACCTATTACTATAATTTTTTTGTTGATTTTCTAAAGGAAAAATGAAATAAATACCTAAAGTCAATGCATGGTCAATATTTGTCAAATGATGGCAGGAATCTTTGAGGGTGGGGCCCACACATAATTTGAGCCATGAAAATAGGGGAACGCCACTTCACTTCCCCAACCGCGGGAGATTAGCACCAATCTGTCGCGTCATCTTCCCTCTCTTCTCCCTCGATGAACTCGCCGCGCAACAGCCATTGGCGACATGGCCGGCGTTCGCAAGACCCGCTCCCGCAACTACTCTCCGCGAACCCCTGCTGCGCCCACCAGAGCTTCGCCGGCATCAGTGCACCACTCCATCAACCAGAACCGCGACAGCAGGGGAAGGTTCGCGAGCAAGACGAGCGGGACGCCGCCGGCGATTGGGAGGTGCAATCTCATGGTGGGGTTTGCGGCGGCGGCTCCAAGTTTTCCCGATGTTCCTCCTGGCTTCACGTCGCGCGACCGCGACGCGAATCGGATCCAGGCGGCGGCACAGCCTCCCTCCCTCCAGAAACCCCAGGTTGGTAGGGTTTTCTTGGTCTACTCTTGATCCTATGCAAGTGCAGATTTGATGCTTTATTTTCCAGTTTCGAATCTATTTGATGTCTATCATTTATGTGGAAATGATTTAGTGCCTATAGGATTCTGATCTAGATTGGATCAGGGAGATTGAATCTGTTATGAAGAAAACCCCAATCTATTTGAATTCTTACTATATATGGTATAAGTAAGGATTAATTTATAATTGCTGCAGAATTGCTTTGAATTCTTACTATATATTGGAAAGGAAGGATTAATTTATAAGTGCTGCAGAATTGCTTTGAATTCTTACTATATATGGTATAGTAAGGATTAATTTATAAGTGCTGCAGAACTACTTTGAATTTTTTCTATATATGGTATAGTCAGAATTCTCACTATCATAATTTAGCACTTGTAATCATTCATGTTAAATTGACAGTCCTATATATAGTCTACTTGGAATTGTTTGTTGATTAAATGAGCATTTGCATTCATCCCTGTTTCACATTCTAATTGAGAGTCTAATTTTGTTTATGAAGGTTCCTGTTCCTGAACACCCTAATGTGTTCATTGTCAATTCGAAGATTGCAATCCATTGCACATTTTCTCACGAGAGCGACGAAGAGACCGAACCCTATCCCATCCCAAGGAACAGGGAGGTAATATGGCTCCTCTATAGCTTAAGTATTGGTTAGTTGCTACATGGCAATGTTAATGGATGAAGTATATGCTAACTTGCTCCAATTTGAACTGACAGCTCAAGAAATTGGGTGAGAAGATGCGAGTCTGGCTGAAGCGCAAGTACCAACATAGGGAAGAGGTATTCACCATCCCCGAAGACGTTGGTGGCGGCTCCTTGTCCTCCTCCGGATCCTCCTCCATGTGATGCAAGTGAAGAAGATGGTGGCCTGTGTCTCTAGCTTTTGTTGAAATGAAGTTCATGTAGTGGTCTCTAGCTAGGATTAGACTAAGTAGTTGACAATTAAGTTATATTCAGTTAAGTATTTTGTGAACCTGCATGATCTAGGCGAAGCTGATAAGTATATTCAGTTAAGTATTTTGTCAAAATTTGGGCTACTGCACTGGAGCATGCATGCACTTGCATGGAGGGATATTGCATGCTGCAAGTTTCATGCTTTCCTACAAATGTTGCAGAGTCAGATTTGGGGATATTGCATATCAGTATGATTCATGCTCCAAGTTTATAATCTTGCCGGTTCCAACAAACAATAGTACTTTTTATTTGCCGCATATTTGGACATGGAGTTTTCTATTCAAATAATTTGGGTACAAAAAAACACTTAAAATTCATTTTAACAATATCCTAATAAATGCAGCTGTTGGAAATAACTTTTGGACAACAAGTCTACTAAGAGACCTGATAAACTATCATGAAGTAATTTGTTCATTCCTCTGATAAATAATGTGGCTTAAAAATTACGCTCTTATTAGTGCATTGATATTTGGGCAATATTATTTGTTCATTCCTTAGCATTTTTGTAAGGTCCTCAACATTGATTATGTGATCGGTACGACTTAATTTATGCTTAAGTATATATGAATTTTGGATGTACGTTATACTATTTAAATTTATATTAGCGTTGTATAATGAACTATGTAATTTTATGTTTTTATGTTTAGTTTAGGAAATTTCCAAAAACTTTCAGCTAGCTGCAAAAAAAATAAAAAAATGCACCTAAACCAAGGATCGAACCCAGCAGCTCAAGTACGTCTAGTTTAGGAAATTTCTGTCTATGTTTAGGAGGTGAAACAACATCTAAACATGGCCGCCACTAGTACGCACATCTTGGCGCCGCCAATCGAAGCAACTTCAATTCATCGTCGATCTGGATTGCGAAAGGAAAATTTTGAAGGTAACTCGATCAACAATAATCTACATGTATGCGCGGCCAACTTAGTGTCTCATATGCCCTAGTTCATGCATGCTATAGATCATGATCGATCTCGTCTATATGCAGATTTGAATGTCATCAAACGAAGATAGGAGTTGGATGCGCTTGCCTCAACATTCAGAGGAGTGGAAGGCCAAATTCTGAACTTTTGTTGAATCCTTTGGTACATCAGCAAATCTGACTGGTGGATCTATTATGTGCCCATGTTCTCAATGTCAATGCATGACAAGATTTAGTGATGTGATTCAAATCCATCTTCATTTAGTTTCTAAAGGGTTTGCTGATTGTTACATCAATGAATTTGAACGACAACAAACTTCATCAAATGAGGGACGTGTCAATCCTGGTGCCGATCCTGATCTGAATCCAGATATAACAGAACTTGAAGATGCTGTAGGCAATGATGAAGCAATACCCCCTTATTTTGGAGAGGACGATGAAGAAGACATAAGCGATGACCCTGCTGCCACTAATACTATGATTAGAAACATTATCAGTGCCTCTATACATGGAGAAAGCCATGATGATGACAAACCAAATAAGGATGCAGAGATATTTTTGAAATTATTAGAGGAGGCTAAGAAGGAATTGTATCCAGGATGCAAAGAGGCAACTAAGGTTTCTTTTATCGTGCAACTTTCTCAGATAAAATGCATGTATGGTATTAGTAACGCATGTTTGGAGGCCATACTCAAACTGTTCTCAAGGATTCTCCTAGAAGGCCATTGTATCCCTGACTCCTTGGATAAAGTGCAAAAGGTGGTTCGAGATCTAGGCTTGGACTATGTCAAGATACACGCCTGCAAGAATGATTGTGTGTTATTTTTTTAAGGAAAATGAAAATCTGCAGGAATGCCCCCACATGTGGGGAGTCTAGGTGGAAAGTTGTCGACAACTCCTCCAATGGTGCTACTATCAAGAAGCGGCTTCCAGTGAAGATCCTACGCTACTTTCCTCTTATTCCTCGGCTACAAAGAATGTATATGTCGAAGAGCACATCGGAGGACATGCAATGGCATAAGAAAGAGAGGGTCAATGATCAAAAAATGCGTCACCCTGCTGACTCGAAGGCATGGCAACACGTGGATAACAAATATAGGTGGTTTGAAAAAGAAGGTCGTAATGTTAGGCTAGGTCTTGCTTCGGATGGCTTCAATCCCTTTGGGATGCAAAGTACAACCTACTCCATATGGCATGTTGTCTTAATACCTTACAATTTGCCTCCTTGGTTGTGTCAGAAACAATCAAACTGGATGATGTCAATGTTGATCCCTGGTCCGAAATCTCCTGGAATGGATATTGACGTATATTTGAGGCCTCTTATATTAGAGCTCAAGGTGCTTTGGGAAGAAGGTGTTAGAACATGGGATGCACAAACTAGGAAAAATTTTAGATTATGTGCTACTTTACTTTGGACAATTAATGACTTCCCAGCATATGCTATGATGTCTGGTTGGAGCACGAAAAGAAAGTTTGCATGCCCATATTGCCACAAAGATACTGATTATTTATGGTTGAAGCATGGGAGAAAGCACTGCTACATGGCCAGCCGACGTTTCTTACCCTTGGACCATATTTGGCGCTAGAACATGGTCAGCTTCAACAACATGGTCAAAACCAGGGAGGCACCAGTACCACTGACAGGTGCACAGGTACTTGAGCAGTATGAAAATTTTGAACAAGTGAGTTTTGGAAAGACAATGACCAAAAAAAGGAAGCGCGATGATGATAAAAGATGGCACAACTGGAGGAAGAAGAGTATTTTTTTGAGCTCCCATACTGGTCTTCTTTGCTCATTAGGCATGATTTGGACGTCATGCACATTGAGAAAAATATATGTGAATCCATATTAGGCACTCTGCTAGAATTGGATGGTAAGTGTAAGGATGGGGAGAAGGCCCGGCTTGACATGCAGCAACTAGGGATAAGACCAGATCAGCATCCTGTGATCAAGAAAGATAAGTATACCTTGCCAACAGCCTTGTACAAGTTAGATAAGGATGAGAAGGAAAATTTATGCAAATTTCTATATGGAGTGAAAATGCCTGATGGGGTCTCCTCCAATATAAGAAGATGTGTAGACCTAAAAGCATGTAAGGTGTCTGGCTTGAAATCTCATGATTACCATCTAATTCTACAGAAACTGTTACCCTTAGTGGTGCGGAGGATTTTGCCACAACAAGTTGTCGTTGCATTGATCTAAATTAGTAATTTCTTGTAACACCTCAGGTGTTTACATGAATAAAATATTGTCATGCCATCATAAGCATTCCATTCCATAGCATCATATGCTAGCTCACTTGAGATGCATTCACTAAAATGAGTTTAATTCTTAATGTGTGAGCATTTTGTTATTGCTTGTGAGGTAGCTCAAAATCCTATTTTGGAATGTCATTATGAAGTAACTTGTGTTCATTCCCTTTTGACTAGAGTCATGTAAAGGCATGAATCCAGGTTTAACAATTCAAAAGGTTACAAAGTTTATTTAGCTTAAAAATGGGAAAATCATTAATTTCTATATAAGTTAATTAACCCTTTCCAGTTAACTCAAAATCTGTGCATATTTAGGGGCTGACCCTAAAAGCTTTTTGGTAGATCTTGAGAAGAGGTACAACTTTGGTATTTAAAGTTTTCAAAGTTTCTGTACAAAATTCCAAGTAATTTTGAATCTATTCAAACCCTGGAAATGGTCCCCTTTTGATTCTAAACCTACATTTCAAAAATTATTTGAAATCTGAGTTTGAGGTTTACATAAAAGTTGTAGAGAATTTCAAAAGGAACATTTTATACATTGACCATTTTTCAAGTATTATTGCAAAATCAAAAGTAATTTTGCTTCTAATACAAAACCCTAAATCTGTCCCCTTTTCAAATTCTCAATTTGATTTGGGTTTGAACTGTTTTGGTCAGTTTGACTTATTTCCATTTGAAATTAGCCAAAGGGTGTTAAAGCAAAGTTGTACAACTTTTCAAACTCTACATTTCATATGTTGGCAAAACTTGAAGTGCAGTTTGGGTTTCAAAAGTAATTTTAAGTTTTCAGTAAGGGGGAGAGAGCAAGGAACAGTGCAAAGGGGAGGAACCGTCCAGAGCTCGCCAGCGAGCTGCGCCGCTCGGGCCGTGCTCGCGCTGGGGCGCATGCGTCGCGCCAGCGAGCTGCTTGGCAGCTGCGTGCGCAAGTTCTTCACGCCGCCGCCCTCTCCTTCGTCCTTCTTATATCACGGAAAGCTCCGTGTTTCGCTTTCTCCTCTGTTCGCTCGTCGTCGCCGTCGTTCCTCTGCTTAGCTACACCGGCCACCTGAGCGCCCGTTCGCTCTGTTCAACCGCGTCACCGTGTTCGCCTCATCGTTGCGGAGCCATAGGGCTAGGTCACAGCCTCACTCACCCCCGCAGCCGCCCGTCGTGGTCGTCGTCTTCGTCTCCGGTCCCGAACACCTCCATCGACGCCGCCACCGTGGTCAGCAAGCTCGGAGCCCTACCATCCTCACTTGAGCCCCGTTTTCTCTTCCTTATCTGTTGCTGCTGCTCTAGCACCAGGTCGTTGACCTTGTCTCTCTCTGTCTCAGCCGGAACAGGTCATCGCCGTCGAGCCGCACCGCTGAGATCCGCCGTCGTCGTCGTCATCACCGTTCGGAGCCACGTCAGCCTCGGAGACCTAGCTCACTAGAGTCGTGGTGAGCCTCTGGTGCTGATGCGCTTGTTCGTTGGCTCGTTAGAGCTCCCAGTTGGCCGGCGTGCCGCCGCCGTGCCGCCGCGTCCGCTTGTGTCATCGTCGGGGTAGAGAGAGAGGTCGAGGGAGGGAGTTTGAAGGTTCAACGAGACCGTGAGGTGCTAGGGATAGTGAAGAGTGGAAGTGATGCGCGGGATCCAGACGAGCTTGAGGGAGGCCTCACCGTCGTCGGAGACCTCGCCGGTGATGAGGTTGGAGGCCGGTCAACGCGGCTGTGCGTTCGGTCAAAGCTTTTGGCTGCCAGCCTCGGGCGAGCCGGAGAGGGTCTCGGGCGAGGCGGAGAAGGTCTCGGGCGAGGCGGAGAAGGTCTCGGGCGAAACGGAGAAGGAGTCGAGGCTACCGGGCGCAGGTCTCGGGCGAGCTGAAGAAAGCCTCGGGCGAGGCGGAGAAGGCCTCGGGCGAGGCGGAGGCGGAGATCTGCTAGCCTCGGGCGAGACGGAGAACCAGCTAGCCTCGGGCGAAACGGAGATCCGCTGGCCTCGGCGCGAAGCGGAGAAAGAGGACGCTAACACCTAGGGTCCGGCTGTCTGAGGCCGTAGGCCGGAGATGGGCCGTTTGGGTCAGTTTCGGCCCATTAAGGGTTTTGTGTTTCCAAACGTTTTAATCTTTTTCCTGTTATGTGCATGGTAATGCTAGTGTTGTTATTTTTGTATGAATTAATCTGTTTAGCCAAAAATTATGAAAATTTTTGTGCATGTTCTATGAAATGTGTAGTGTTTATGAAAAATATAATATATACATGTTTCTGTATTATGTTTTACAGTAAAATTATGCCTTTTAATTCTTAAATAAGCCTTCGATGATTTTTATAAAATCAAGTGTAACTCCAAAAGTGCTGAAATTTATTTTGTACACTTTTTGAATCATAACCAATCTATGTACCAAGTTTGAACTAATTTGAACATAGTTAGTTGCACAACTTATTTTCGGCTAATTAAAATTGCTTTCTTTGTGGTTAAATAATGGTATAAAACATAAATCCCAAGTTCTTTTGAGTAGTTTTAAAAGGTTAAGATAAGTGAATTATCTTGATCTGCTGGTTGATGTAGGTAAGAGTCACTCTTTGTAACCATGTATGTTTATAAGTTTGTTTGTTGGTTTGCAACTTTACCGTGGGGGCAAATTGTTACGAGTCAAGTGTAATTTCTATTCTTACCATGATCATGACATGAGCATCTCATTAAGCATATACTCTTTTATCGTGTAGCTTCGGAAGTGTTTGAGTGTCCAGGCGAGTTTGATCCAGAAAGTTCAGAGTGTCTAGTTGACCCAAGTTATCCGGAGTTCCAGATTCTCCCGATCAACGAAGGCAAGCCCCGGTTCATTTAACCCTTTCCTTGGATTTACAATTACACTTACTTTCGATAACTTGATGCATTAAATGTTTATCAAATAAATGCTTTACACCTGTTGATGCATGATCAACCTTGTTATCGATATATCATTCCTTGATACCTGCTTTATGCAAAGGATAGAAATGCTCAGCCTTGCTTTCTCACGCTCCCGATAAATGTTTTGGTACTTATCGTCTTGGAATGATAACGAGAAAGAATGATGGTTAAGACCAGACGGGCACCTGCGTCGATCCTTGGATTAGATGCAGGGTAACCCGGATGTGTCGATTAGGGTTAACCGTTGTTGGCCTGCTAGATTGAGAAACCGTGAAGTACCGATCATATGCTACGGTAAGCCCTGCCTTGGTGGTTCTTAAATGAGAACGGCTAATCGCGCACTGGGAGTGGAGAGATGGCGGGAGTACTAGCTACCCTCGTGGGTCGAAGTCCCGGATTGGAGGTGTACAAGTACTCTCGGGTGGCGCGGACCCGGTCTTGTTTGGAGGATCCGAGGCTGGGGTTGGTATATGTGTGATCTAGGGTCTACATATATCGTATGATCGTGGAAAACTCCCAGATCTGGTTGAATCGATTCGAATCGTCGTGCTCCTCGGTTAAGGAGACTCAATCTTTCGACCCGCACCGTAGAATGAAAATGGTTTTGGTTTAAGAAAGAATAATGATGCTCTCTCTCACTAATGATTTATTTTCAGTTCTTATCAAGTATTCAAATGATTAAGTAAAATTTGGATCTAGAACTACTTTAGTAAGCTTTTATGCAAATGAAAAATACTGTTGAGCCTACCCAAGCCAGCATACCTGTTCTTCTTTTCTCTTGTCGGGTCAGTCTTGTTGAGTACCTTTGTACTCAGGATTTGTTAATCCACTGTTGCAGGTGACGCTCACGAGCAGCCTTGTTTCGAGGCTTGTTGCGTGACCGTCGTTGAGGAGGATGTGTCCGGGGAGGAGTAATGCAACCCTTAGGCGGGGTTGTTTGTGTGAAATATGGTTTTATTAATGCTCCTTCCACTACTTAGGGTAAAGTTTAAAACTTTGGTTTGTAATAATGACGTGAGTTTGAACAACTGGTTTGTAAAACTTATGGTGTAATACTTCCGCTCTTTATTCTCTGATGTATATTATTTGTGAAACGTTGTAATACTGCGATGACTCTTGCAATGATCCTGGGGGTGTAAGGAAACGTGGATGAGTCGGGTTACCCGATGACACGTGGTGGGTCTTTTGGGCTATTGGGCACAGTGTATGGCTATCTGAGGTCTGTAGGACAAGGATAGGTACACGTGGGCCCTAATAATCCAGGAGGTTCCGTCACAGCTGGTATCAGAGCGATCATTGCAGCAGTCTTGTGGTATTGTTGCAAAACTTCAAAATGATTTGAGTCAAAACTATTTGAATCTTGTTTGATCCAAAATTCTTTTGACTTACCTTGTTCATGCTATTCGATGTATGTTCTGTCTTAAATAGTAGACCGTAGATTGATAAGTGGAGCAGCATGTTAAGTTAAGCCTTAACTTGAAATTGTTGTTAAATTTTTACTCCTATATATAAAGGAGTATAATTTAAATTTTATATGCTTTATGCGTAAGTACGCTTCATGCATCATGCTTAATCAACTTGTGGTATATGGTATAGTAGGGTAAGGGTTAGAATCCAATCCTTTCTTGCTATCCAAAAAGTATTTTCCTTTATCAGCCTAATTCAAAATCTTATCTCACTAGGATGCCACGCGGTAAAGAAAAATCTCGCAAGAGTACAGGTCCTCATGGTGTACCCATGCACCAACTCACATCCCGCAAGGAGGAGGAGTCCAGCGGGAGTTATGAGATCAATGAGGACTTGCGGGCAGAGGTTCATGAGTTGAAATCTCAGTTGGCTACCACCTCTCGGGAGAAGAGTTTAGCACTTGCCAAAGCCGGAGGCATGAAACTCAAGCTGGAGGGGGCCAACAGAAGCGTAGTCAATGCAGAAAAGCTCATGACTAAGATGCTTGAAGAACGGAACACTGCCTGGCAGCGAGAGGATGCCGCGATATCCCGTCTGCATGAGTTGGAGGCATATGTGACGGATATAGAAGTATTCAATGACCAGTTACATGAGGAAGTCCATGTGCTGTATGATCAACTCCATCCACCTCCACCTCAAGATGCAGCTGAAGATGAGATGGGTACAATCATTGATGATGGAGAGGTAGAAGGGCAGAGTGAGGAAGATCCTGATGTGGTTGAGTCTGCTGATGACAGCGATAGTGAGAGTGAGGGTGACGAGTGAATCGTCTCCCATTAGAGTGTCAGGCGTGGATCTTTAGCCCTAGGGGGTAAGGGCTGTGTAATAGTCTAGTTTAACATGATCTTAAGCTAGTTGAATCATATATCAGTTCTGTTATGCATGAATAATGTAACATGAGTATGTAAGCAGTTGTTGTTTTTGTATCATAAACCAGAGATCAATAAAGTTTGGTTTGTTTATGAGCAGATGCCTCGTACCCGTGCCGCTGATGGGACTAGTTCGTCTCAGGATGGGGAGGGTGTTCCCAATGCACCCCCAGTTCCACCAACGCTGGCAGACGCTATTGCTGCGCTTATGCGTGCCACAACAGACAATGCACGTCTGTTGCAGGGCCTAGTTCAGAATGCCCCATATGGACAGCGTGGCCGACATCATCATCAGGCCCAGGAAAGTACTTATCAAGACTTCACAGAGACCAGGCCACCAGTATTCATTAAGGCTGAGGAGCCTTTAGAAGCTGCAGATTGGCTCCGCACTATGAATCAGAAGTTTGAGCTAATCCACTGTACCGAAACACAGAAGCCCGCTTTCGCAGCCCAACAGTTGAGGGGAGCTGCGGGAACTTGGTGGGCAAATTTTGAAGCTGCCCAAGCTCCAGGACACCGCGTTACCTGGGATGAGTTCTCGAGAGCCTTCAAAGCTCACTACATTCCAGCGGGTGTTATGCGGATGAAAACTGAAGAGTGCTTAGCCCTCAGGCAGGGGGATCAGCCAGTACAGCAGTATATTGGCAAGTTTAATCATCTATCCCAGTATGCTTTAGATCATGTGAACACCGATGAAAAGAAGCGCAGTAGCTTCATGAGGGGGCTGAATACGAAGATGCAGAAGATGCTGGCAATGTGTGATGATAATATTTCCTTCAATGATGCGGTGAATAAAGCTATATCTGCAGAAGAGAAGCATTTCAAGCATCTCAAAGCTAAAAAGAGGAAGGGTGGGAGTTCAACTGGATCGTTTGGTGGCAATAAGAAGCGCCAGCGTATCCTATACCATCCAGTCCAGCATAACCGCCCACCGTACCGTCCACCCCAGCAACAACAAACTAGCTCACAGCAGTCATCTGCTAAAACTGTTGTGAACTCTAATTATCCACGACAGCCGAATGCCCCTGGCATTCGAACCCAGACTCCCCAGAACCATAATTACCCATGCTACAACTGTGGAAAGCCGGGCCATTTCTCCCGTAATTGCCCGTATCCCAGAAAGAGTATTTCAAATACTCCACAGGGGCAAAGTGGTCAGAATTCTCAGCAGCGGCCACAGCAACCGCCACAGCAGAATCAAGGCCACAATAATAATCAGAAGAATAAGACCGTTCTGAAGACTGGCCGGGTATATTATGCACAAGCGGCAGATATTCCTGAAGGGGAACCCGTCATGATGGGTATGTTTTCAGTTGCTCACCATCCTGCCGTATTATTATTTGATTCGGGTGCATCGCATACCTTTATCAGTAAGAGTTTTGTTGAAAAGTATCATATACCTATTGGGGAAGCAAAGGAAAATTTCCTTATACACACACCGGGAGGTCGTTTATATACAAAGGAAGTGGTGCATCAGGTGCCCGTAGAATTTGCCGGGCATACTTATCCCACTAGTATGATAGTAATCAAGGATCAGGATATAGATGTGATCCTAGGAATGAACTGGATGTACCAGCAAAAGGCAGTATTAGATGCCTTGCATAGAACAGTCAGGTTGATCATACCTAATAGTACTTCTGAGCTTTTCATTCAACTTCCAATTCCCAAGAAAACCGTTGACCAGGTGTGCGGCAGTGTCTGTGCAACCGCTGTTAAAGAAATTCAAGATATTCCAGTAGTCTGTGAGTTTTCGGATGTGTTTCCTGAAGACTTGCCGGGGTTACCACCAGACCGGGATGTTGAGTTCAGTATAGAGCTAAAACTCGGAACAGCACCAATATCTCGACGAGCCTATAGAATGCCACCTAAGGAATTGGCCAAATTAAAAGTTCAGTTGCAAGAACTGCTTGATAAAGGTTATGTCAGACCTAGTTCATCACCATGGGGCTGTCCTGCTTTGTTTGTCAAAAAGAAAGACCAAACCTTGAGGCTATGTGTGGACTATCGTCCACTTAATGAAGTGACAGTAAAGAATAAGTACCCTTTGCCGCGGATTGATCTTCTGTTTGATCAACTCGCGGGCGCTAGGGTATTTTCCAAGATAGATCTGAGATCTGGGTATCACCAGATAAAGATAAGGCCTGAAGATGTTGCTAAAACTGCTTTCACCACCAGATATGACCTGTATGAGTATTTGGTCATGTCCTTTGGGTTGACCAATGCTCCAGCTCACTTCATGTACCTGATGAATTCAGTATTCATGCCTGAGCTAGACAAGTTTGTGGTAGTATTCATTGATGACATTCTGATATATTCCAAGACTCTACCAGAACATGCTGAACACCTCAGGGTAGTGTTGGGTCGTCTGAGAGACCATCAGCTTTATGCAAAGTTCAGTAAATGTGAGTTCTGGTTAGACAAAGTTCCATTTCTGGGTCATGTATTATCGGCTGAAGGTGTAGCTGTGGATCCAGGCAAGGTGCAAGAAATTCTTGAATGGGAATCTCCCAGAACTGTTCATCAAGTTCGCAGTTTTCTGGGTATGGCAGGTTATTACCGCAGGTTTATTCCAGACTTCTCCAAAGTTGCCAAACCTATAACTCAGTTGTTAAAGAATGAGGTCAAGTTTGTTTGGTCGGATAAATGTGAAAAAGCTTTTCAGAAGCTAAAGGAATTCTTAACTACAGCTCCCGTCTTAGCCCAACCCAATATTGAGAAGCCGTTTGATGTGTACTGTGATGCTTCTGGTATCGGGATTGGTTGTGTTTTGATGCAAGAGGGCAGAGTGATAGCTTATGCATCCAGACAGTTGAAACGTCATGAAGAACATTATCCAACTCATGACTTAGAGTTAGCAGCAGTTGTTCACGCCTTAAAGATTTGGCGTCATTACCTTCTGGGCAACACATGTCACATATACACCGACCACAAGAGTTTGAAATATATATTCACTCAGTCAGAGTTAAATATGAGGCAACGGAGGTGGTTAGAGTTAATCAAGGATTATGATCTGGAGGTGCATTACCATCCCGGAAAAGCAAATGTGGTAGCTGATGCTCTTAGTAGGAAGGTTCGTTGCAACTGTATCACTGTCAGACCAGTAGATCTTACTCTTTGTTCCGAGTTAGAAAAACTGGGTATTCAGATGATCACTCAGGGCAGTTTGTCTAATATATCAGTCCAATCATCTATCAAAGACCAGATTGTAGCTGCTCAGAAAGAAAACAAAGGTATTGTTCACCTCAAAGAGAGAGTCAAAGCAGACAAAACTTCGTGTTTCCGAGTCGATGAAGCAGAAGTGGTCTAGTTCAAAGACAGACTGGTCGTTCCGAAGAATCCTGAATTGAGGAAGCAGATTCTGGATGAAGCTCATCTTACCCCATTTGCGATTCATGCAGGAAGTACAAAAATGTACCAGGATCTTAGGCAAAGATTCTGGTGGACTAAGATGAAAATCGAGATTGCAAGGTATGTAGCCAGATGTGATACTTGTCAGAAAGTCAAAGCCATTCATCTTAAGTCAGCTGGTGAACTACAGCCATTGTCAATTCCTACTTGGAAATGGGAGGACATCAGTATGGACTTTATTGTTGGGTTACCAAAAACATCTAAGGGCTACGATTCTATTTGGGTTATAGTAGATCGTCTAACCAAGGTTTCACATTTCATACCAGTCAAGACCATCTACTCAACGTCCACTTATGCCAAGATATACCTTCAGAGGATTATGAGTCTGCATGGAGTTCCTAAGAGTATTGTCTCAGATAGGGGTACTCAGTTTGTTTCAAAATTCTGGGAAAGTCTACATGAGTCTCTGGGCACTAAACTCTTACACAGTACAGCTTACCACCCACAAACAGATGGTCAGACTGAAAGAGTAAATCAGATATTAGAAGATATGCTCAGGGCGTGTGCTCTTAACTTTCCATTTAAATGGGATGAGTGCTTACCATTAGCAGAGTTCTCATACAATAATAGTTATCAAGAGAGTATCCGTATGGCACCATTTGAAGCTTTATATGGCAGAAGATGTCGGACTCCTTTACATTGGTCCGAGCCTGGTGAAAGATGGTTCTTTGGTGTCAATCTAGTTCAAGAGACTGAACAGAAAGTCAAACTCATACAAAGGAATATGAAAATAGCACAATCTCGACAGAAAAGCTATGCAGACAAAAGGCGTAGACCTTTGACGTTTGCCCAAGGAGAGTTTGTGTATCTAAAGGTGTCACCCATCAAGGGTGTTTATCGTTTCGGGGTCAAAGGAAAACTTGCTCCCCGTTACATTGGGCCATTCCAAATCCTGGCTAAATGTGGTAAAGTGGCATACCGTATTCAACTACCAGCTCATCTATCAGAGGTTCATAATGTGTTTCACATCTCTCAGCTGAAGAAGTGTCTACGAGTTCCTGACCAAGTGGTTGATGTTGAAGGGGTACAACTTGAGCCTGATATGACATACTCAGAATGTCCCATCAAAATTCTTGATCAGCGAGATAGAGTAACTCGACGACACACTCACAGGTTCTATAAAGTTCAATGGAGTCAGCATTCTGAGGAGGAAGCAACTTGGGAAACCGAGGAATTTCTGATAGAACAGTTTCCTGAGTTTTATACGACCATACAGTCAGGGCAGTGAAAGAGGTTGACAATAGAACCTGTTCCCAGTTTTGTAAAAAGTTTGTAATCTTTATCCCCGTACCCCACAACTTTAGTAGTTAGTTTAGTTTGAGGTGAAATCTCGGGTCGAGATTTCTTTTAGGGGGAAAGGATGTAACACCTCAGGTGTTTACATGAATAAAATATTGTCATGCCATCATAAGCATTCCATTCCATAGCATCATATGCTAGCTCACTTGAGATGCATTCACTAAAATGAGTTTAATTCTTAATGTGTGAGCATTTTGTTATTGCTTGTGAGGTAGCTCAAAATCCTATTTTGGAATGTCATTATGAAGTAACTTGTGTTCATTCCCTTTTGACTAGAGTCATGTAAAGGCATGAATCCAGGTTTAACAATTCAAAAGGTTACAAAGTTTATTTAGCTTAAAAATGGGAAAATCATTAATTTCTATATAAGTTAATTAACCCTTTCCAGTTAACTCAAAATCTGTGCATATTTAGGGGCTGACCCTAAAAGCTTTTTGGTAGATCTTGAGATGAGGTACAACTTTGGTATTTAAAGTTTTCAAAGTTTCTGTACAAAATTCCAAGTAATTTTGAATCTATTCAAACCCTGGAAATGGTCCCCTTTTGATTCTAAACCTACATTTCAAAAATTATTTGAAATCTGAGTTTGAGGTTTACATAAAAGTTGTAGAGAATTTCAAAAGGAACATTTTATACATTGACCATTTTTCAAGTATTATTGCAAAATCAAAAGTAATTTTGCTTCTAATACAAAACCCTAAATCTGTCCCCTTTTCAAATTCTCAATTTGATTTGGGTTTGAACTGTTTTGGTCAGTTTGACTTATTTCCATTTGAAATTAGCCAAAGGGTGTTAAAGCAAAGTTGTACAACTTTTCAAACTCTACATTTCATATGTTGGCAAAACTTGAAGTGCAGTTTGGGTTTCAAAAGTAATTTTAAGTTTTCAGTAAGGGGGAGAGAGCAAGGAACAGTGCAAAGGGGAGGAACCGTCCAGAGCTCGCCAGCGAGCTGCGCCGCTCGGGCCGTGCTCGCGCTGGGGCGCATGCGTCGCGCCAGCGAGCTGCTTGGCAGCTGCGTGCGCAAGTTCTTCACGCCGCCGCCCTCTCCTTCGTCCTTCTTATATCACGGAAAGCTCCGTGTTTCGCTTTCTCCTCTGTTCGCTCGTCGTCGCCGTCGTTCCTCTGCTTAGCTACGCCGGCCACCTGAGCGCCCGTTCGCTCTGTTCAACCGCGTCACCGTGTTCGCCTCATCGTTGCGGAGCCATAGGGCTAGGTCACAGCCTCACTCACCCCCGCAGCCGCCCGTCGTGGTCGTCGTCTTCGTCTCCGGTCCCGAACACCTCCATCGACGCCGCCACCGTGGTCAGCAAGCTCGGAGCCCTATCATCCTCACCTGAGCCCCGTTTTCTCTTCCTTATCTGTTGCTGCTGCTCTAGCACCAGGTCGTTGACCTTGTCTCTCTCTGTCTCAGCCGGAACAGGTCATCGCCGTCGAGCCGCACCGCTGAGATCCGCCGTCGTCGTCGTCATCACCGTTCGGAGCCACGTCAGCCTCGGAGACCTAGCTCACTAGAGTCGTGGTGAGCCTCTGGTGCTGATGCGCTTGTTCGTTGGCTCGTTAGAGCTCCCAGTTGGCCGGCGTGCCGCCGCCGTGCCGCCGCATCCGCTTGTGTCGTCGTCGGGGTAGAGAGAGAGGTCGAGGGAGGGAGTTTGAAGGTTCAACGAGACCGTGAGGTGCTAGGGATAGTGAAGAGTGGAAGTGATGCGCGGGATCCAGACGAGCTTGAGGGAGGCCTCACCGTCGTCGGAGACCTCGCCGGTGATGAGGTTGGAGGCCGGTCAACGCGGCTGTGCGTTCGGTCAAAGCTTTTGGCTGCCCGCCTCGGGCGAGCCGGAGAGGGTCTCGGGCGAGGCGGAGAAGGTCTCGGGCGAGGCGGAGAAGGTCTCGGGCGAAACGGAGAAGGAGTCGAGGCTACCGGGCGCAGGTCTCGGGCGAGCTGAAGAAAGCCTCGGGCGAGGCGGAGAAGGCCTCGGGCGAGGCGGAGGCGGAGATCTGCTAGCCTCGGGCGAGACGGAGAACCAGCTAGCCTCGGGCGAAACGGAGATCCGCTGGCCTCGGCGCGAAGCGGAGAAAGAGGACGCTAACACCTAGGGTCCGGCTGTCTGAGGCCGTAGGCCAGAGATGGGCCGTTTGGGTCAGTTTCGGCCCATTAAGGGTTTTGTGTTTCCAAACGTTTTAATCTTTTTCCTGTTATGTGCATGGTAATGCTAGTGTTGTTATTTTTGTATGAATTAATCTGTTGAGCCAAAAATTATGAAAATTTTTGTGCATGTTCTATGAAATGTGTAGTGTTTATGAAAAATATAATATATACATGTTTCTGTATTATGTTTTACAGTAAAATTATGCCTTTTAATTCTTAAATAAGCCTTCGATGATTTTTATAAAATCAAGTGTAACTCCAAAAGTGCTGAAATTTATTTTGTACACTTTTTGAATCATAACCAATCTATGTACCAAGTTTGAACTAATTTGAACATAGTTAGTTGCACAACTTATTTTCGGCTAATTAAAATTGCTTTCTTTGTGGTTAAATAATGGTATAAAACATAAATCCCAAGTTCTTTTGAGTAGTTTTAAAAGGTTAAGATAAGTGAATTATCTTGATCTGCTGGTTGATGTAGGTAAGAGTCACTCTTTGTAACCATGTATGTTTATAAGTTTGTTTGTTGGTTTGCAACTTTACCGTGGGGGCAAATTGTTACGAGTCAAGTGTAATTTCTATTCTTACCATGATCATGACATGAGCATCTCATTAAGCATATACTCTTTTATCGTGTAGCTTCGGAAGTGTTTGAGTGTCCAGGCGAGTTTGATCCAGATAGTTCAGAGTGTCTAGTTGACCCAAGTTATCCGGAGTTCCAGATTCTCCCGATCAACGAAGGCAAGCCCCGGTTCATTTAACCCTTTCCTTGGATTTACAATTACACTTACTTTCGATAACTTGATGCATTAAATGTTTATCAAATAAATGCTTTACACCTGTTGATGCATGATCAACCTTGTTATCGATATATCATTCCTTGATACCTGCTTTATGCAAAGGATAGAAATGCTCAGCCTTGCTTTCTCACGCTCCCGATAAATGTTTTGGTACTTATCGTCTTGGAATGATAACGAGAAAGAATGATGGTTAAGACCAGACGGGCACCTGCGTCGATCCTTGGATTAGATGCAGGGTAACCCGGATGTGTCGATTAGGGTTAACCGTTGTTGGCCTGCTAGATTGAGAAACCGTGAAGTACCGATCATATGCTACGGTAAGCCCTGCCTTGGTGGTTCTTAAATGAGAACGGCTAATCGCGCACTGGGAGTGGAGAGATGGCGGGAGTACTAGCTACCCTCGTGGGTCGAAGTCCCGGATTGGAGGTGTACAAGTACTCTCGGGTGGCGCGGACCCGGTCTTGTTTGGAGGATCCGAGGCTGGGGTTGGTATATGTGTGATCTAGGGTCTACATATATCGTATGATCGTGGAAAACTCCCAGATCTGGTTGAATCGATTCGAATCGTCGTGCTCCTCGGTTAAGGAGACTCAATCTTTCGACCCGCACCGTAGAATGAAAATGGTTTTGGTTTAAGAAAGAATAATGATGCTCTCTCTCACTAATGATTTATTTTCAGTTCTTATCAAGTATTCAAATGATTAAGTAAAATTTGGATCTAGAACTACTTTAGTAAGCTTTTATGCAAATGAAAAATACTGTTGAGCCTACCCAAGCCAGCATACCTGTTCTTCTTTTCTCTTGTCGGGTCAGTCTTGTTGAGTACCTTTGTACTCAGGATTTGTTAATCCACTGTTGCAGGTGACGCTCACGAGCAGCCTTGTTTCGAGGCTTGTTGCGTGACCGTCGTTGAGGAGGATGTGTCCGGGGAGGAGTAATGCAACCCTTAGGCGGGGTTGTTTGTGTGAAATATGGTTTTATTAATGCTCCTTCCACTACTTAGGGTAAAGTTTAAAACTTTGGTTTGTAATAATGACGTGAGTTTGAACAACTGGTTTGTAAAACTTATGGTGTAATACTTCCGCTCTTTATTCTCTGATGTATATTATTTGTGAAACGTTGTAATACTGCGATGACTCTTGCAATGATCCTGGGGGTGTAAGGAAACGTGGATGAGTCGGGTTACCCGATGACACGTGGTGGGTCTTTTGGGCTATTGGGCACAGTGTATGGCTATCTGAGGTCTGTAGGACAAGGATAGGTACACGTGGGCCCTAATAATCTAGGAGGTTCCGTCACATTTCTTCGATGCACTATGTTCCAAGGAGCTGGTGGAAGCAGACTTGGACAAACTTAGTACTATAATTGTTGATACTCTATGCCGACTTGAGATGTTATTCTCACCTTCATTTTTTGATATCATGCTGCATTTGCCTATTCATCTAGCTGAAGAGGCTAAACTTGGAGGGCCCGTTTGTTATAGATGGATCTACCCAATGGAGCGGTACCTACGTACTGCGAAAGGATATGTGAGAAACAAGGCGCACCCAGAAGGATCAATAGCCGAGGGATACATACTCGAGGAGTGCCTTACATTTTGCTCTAGATTCTTGGACATGGACACCAAACTAAATCCTGCTGATCGTCATGAAAGTGTTGCCGTGAATGAGCCAGGTCAGAGCGTATTTGCTGCAATGGATTATAAGAGGAGAGGACAGACTGCCCAACTCCTTGAAAGAGATGAGATGCGGAAGATGAAGCACTACATAATTTCTAATTATGATGACGCTAAACCATTCATCGAGTAAGTTTTACATTTATTTATTAAACACAATAATATTTTTAAATATTATAATTTATACTTACATTATTAATATAACTTTTCTATATGCAGTGAGCATAAGGCAGAACTGGAGCTACGTGGTGGTACAAGAAATCTTAAAAAGCGACATGAGGAACAATTTGTAAGTTGGTTCGAGGGCAAGGTCAGAGAGAAATATGCCAAAGGGGAAGTAAGTGCCGAGATGTTTGCACTTGCTGACTGGACTGACAACCGAGCTCGTATATTGCATAGATGCCATATCAATAATTGGCTATTTCGAACAGTTGACATTGAGAAAAGCCTCGTAACACAAAACAATGGTGTGCTTGTCAAGGGCGACCCTAGTACTGGTAACATGTGCTGGTATGGGGTGATTAAAAGAATGATATCACTAGAATTCCCTGGACAAAAGGAAGTTATTTTGTTCGAGTGTGACTGGTATGATGTGTCTGCTGCCAGTACAAGTAGAGGAAGAGGATACAATAAGGATTAGTTTGGGGTTATTGATATCGATACTACTCGGAACAGGTATGAGAATGAACCCTATATTCTAGCGACACAAGCAGAACAGGTGTTTTATGTGGACCTAGTAAACAAACCTGGTTGGAGAAGTGTTATTGCAATGAAACCTAGGGACTTGTATGCCATGCCTGAATTAGAACTGGAGGACTCAATTGATGTGGGTATTCAAGGCACAAATGATTTACTCGGTGGACAAGAGGATTTGACAACAAATTGGACAAGATCAGACAAGGAAGGCACAACTGGGGATGTATCTGTTATTGCTCAGGTGCAGGCTGAAGCAGTTGATGAACCAGACCATGTGGCCTTATTAGATGACGATGAAGATGAGGAAGATGACATGTACATAGAGGATGGAGTTGTTGCACCAATTGTTTCTGAGGAAGAATTCAGAGATGATGACTTTTTTATTTGATTACTTATACGAATTTGTTTGGGTGTGAACAAAAAATTGTTAGTAATAATTTTGGTTTTGGATATCCATGAAAGGAAAAATAGAAACAATTGTATGATATAGCGCAAATAGTCTTTTTATTTAAAATCATAATACATCTTAACAAATTGTTCAGGGTAAAATTGTTCAGGTTTGGGAAGGAAAACGTGGCGTGCGGATTGGGAACTGTCGACCTACCTATATATAAAGGAGAATAGAAATTAAAGTGCAACCAATTAAGACTTCGTTGCAATAAGCATATAACAGTTGCCACGACTATGGACTATTATTACTACCACACACAAATAGTGGTAATACGTATATATATTGCATCTCGCAGCAAGAAAGGATGCAATAGTCATCTAGCTTTTGCCACAAGCAACCAAAGCATGTTGCAACCTAAATCAATCGTCGTGATTGTGCCCTTCATAAGCAACCAAAGATAATATGGTTGCCATATCACCACTCCTTTGCAACACACGTAATGCTAATGCAACCCAACATTGGTGTAGCTATTCATCGCACAAATTGCAACAGAAATCCTTAAAATGGGTGCATTATCATGCACTAGTTGCAACTAAAAAAACAATATCGCAACACAATAAAAGTGTAGCAATATGTACCCATATTACTACCAATTTAGTGTTTGGTTGTCAAAGGACCCCCCAATTGCACCCAAATTAGTGGTGTTGCCAAAAAGTTTCATGGCTAGAGGGGAAAAACCTTGTAGTGAAAAGAACTAAATTCCCCCTAGCTCAAAGCTCTCCCCAAAAATGCATGACTCTCCCCTTTGTGCCAACACTCAAGCTCCCCCTTGCAAACAGCTTCTCCCCCTTGTCAAAAAGGAACATGCTGAGGGGTTTCGACATTTTTCACAAAATTGACACAAACACAAGACAAGTCAACAACCAAAAGCATATGGGGGTCAGTGAAAAGCATTGAAAGTGACCACATAGAGAATCGGAGCTGGGGGTATGAACACTAAGCTAAAATGCATGATATGTGCAATGCAATAGCTTCAAGTGTATAGCAATCAGAATGAAAAGATGCTCAAAAGGGTGCTGCCCTGAAACTTTAGCAACCAATACAAATGCTAGCAAAGGCTCAAACTGATCAAATAAATACGAAATATGAACAATTAAGCATATGAGCAGTTTTAAGCCATTTGAAAAGGAGTTCGCCACTAAAATACCACTTAGCATGAATAGACAGAAAATCAAACAAGTGCTAACTCAAGTATAAAAGGTGAACTACCCCTAGCAAAGTTCAATCATCATGCAATAGAATGAAGCATAGACTTGTGTTATTTTCAAATTTTTATCGGAGATTGCAGCGGTATTAACACAAGTTCAAATTAAAGCATGTGATTGCGAGAGGTTGAAAGCATGGTCTTTGCCTAACTTTTCAACCCGGCTAAGCCTATGCAACAAAAGCAATCAGAAACTTAAAGCACCGGTTTCGGTCTTACACTACACGGCTCAAGTTTAACTCAAATGTGCAATGAGAAACAGTCTCAATATCGTGAGGTGCTGACACATGCAAGCCTATCTCGATCTTTTCATTTCACTTAGTCTTGGATCAAATTTTAAGCACAAGGTAAATATGAACAAACCAAGCAAGTGAATGACTCAGTGCAAGAGACATAGCAACCTAGCATACAAAAGATAGCACAAGTGATCTCAACACATCCTACCCATGCTAGTTGCCAATCTCAATGGTGAACAAATTATAGGTTTCATAGTTAATTAATCAAGTTCACCATTTGCAAAAATAGCTTAGCTCATAACACGTATCAAGTGATCAAAAAGAGCCTAAGCTACAAGCATCATCATGAATAAACAGGGCATACCAAAAAAAAGCATAGTTTCATTTTCATTACTATATACATGAAGCTCTAAAATGCAAGATGTACATGATGAAATGCATGCAAAAACTAGTCTATCAAAGACAAAGCAAAAACTAGCCTAAAAAGGAAAACCCAAAATAAAAGGGTATCGGAGAAGTCCAACTAAGATACAACAAGCAAAATGCTTCCCCAACTAAAAGGGAAACACACACCGAAACCACAAGAAAAGAGCCAAGAAACGCTCAAGCGAACGGGCAGCAAAATCAACATCGGAAAGACCACACAGTAGAAAGAGGTCGAAGAAGAAGAGTACCAAAAACCCGAACTCAGAAGTGTGTCAGAGGTACCTCATGAAGCGCATGACCTCCTGCTGGTGTGATACCCGAGGGGACGCCTGAATCTGCTGAACTTCGGGGCACCTGCCTCGCCGAAGTCATCTCCCCCTTGCCTGATGTTGTCGCAACCATAGGTGCTGCTAGTGCTCGCGGGAGAGCTGCTCGAACGGAACCCCAAGTCGTGGAAGGAGTGGGATCGGGTCCATGAGCCGAAATGCTCTCTCCAGGCTCCTGTTCTCCTGCACACTCAAAAGCAGAAGAAAACACAAGGCATTGTCTCGTCTAGTGTGACCTCACGGTCTCCACGAAAATGGTTAGTCAAATAATCATAAGGTGAACTCTCAACAAAAAGAGATCTACCTATGAATGATACCGTAAGGAGAACTGAACTCAAACTAGTCTAGACTACCATGCAACAGGATAAAGCACTGCAGCAAAATGCAGCCTAAAAACATGATCAACCCAAACACAGCCTAAACCTCAACACATGCTACAATGCAAGATAATGATGGCAACAGATCCAAAAGCATGTAACATGATAAAATTGAGGAAAAAACTAGTGCTCAAACTAATCATATCAACAGGATACATGTAGCTAAACAAAAACTAGCACCTAAAAAGTGATACCTAATGAACATCATACCTCTACAAGTAAAGCTCATGGAGAAATATGGTAAAGCATGGCATAATGTTCATGAGGATCACAGACTAGCATGAAAAGTGGAATAACCACCAAAACTGTACACAAGACTAGCATGACATGTTATACAAGATAGTACATGCTAGACTAAAGCAAAACATGATACAAAAGAAAATGTACATGCAAGAACTATACAAGTGAGCACATGATGATCCATCTCATACCATAAGACATAAATCATGGATGTACAAGGTATGAGTGCATAAGAAAGCTCACCAAGCTATAAAAGCCTCTTTGGAGGCAAAACTAAGCGGGGTGCAGAGAACCATCAAAACATGATCACATCAAAAAGATCAAGCTCCATTCGGCGCATGTTCTCCACCCCGCATCCTCATATCTACACACAAGAGGACAAAATAACCCGAGCCTTGGATCCCGAAGGGTTAGCAAGCATGTACTTGGGAATCCAGGACTTATCATGTGGGTTAGCATGATGCAAATGTTGGTTCACATGCAGTTTTGAAATACCCTTGGAAGCATTCCTCAAAAAGACAACTCGAGGAGAAGAACGAGTCGTACCACGGGAAAAGAGGCAAACATCTTCCAAGGTTTTTGTAGAAGAACCAATAGAAGCACCATGAGAAGCATGATGTGGACTAAGAGAAGAAGCAGTAGAAACATGTCCACGACCATGACCTATCCCACTAGAAAAGGAGTCATAAAACCCATCAACAAAAATGGGCTTCTTACTAGGAACACAAGCGTTCATGCCAAGAGAAGGGCTATGAACCACCAACTTCCTAGAAGAGCGAGCTTGGCGCAAGCATTTGGCACGCCGATAACAAAAACTTTCTTGATGCCCATCTTTCTCACAAAAAGAGCAATGGTACAAAGACCTATCGGAAGGCACACCATTCTCCGACAAGTTAGAAGTCCCTTGGGATTTAGAACAAGAAGCATCAATGTTCAACTTGGTGCCAACACTAGGAGCACACGTGCCATGGGAAAGGCTACGCGGCTTCCTAAATTGAAGGACCAAAAATGCTAAAGCAAGGCGACCAGAGGGGGGGGGGGTGAATGGGAGCCTAAAAATTTCTTCTCGAAATTACGGCCTCTGTCCCAACAAAATCAACCCCCAGAAGCTACAACCAAAACCGTGATGCCCATGACCCTTGGAAGAGGGTGGATGATCCCTAGGATCACAGCGAGGCACCACAAAGCGATAGCAAACCAAAAGCCAAAAGATCCGGCTCAAGTTGACCCCTTGAAAACCGAGTCCCTTACGTAGATTGGAGGCTACGTCGAGAAATCCCCAAATACCAATGCTAACAAGTAGCAAAGATACTTAGAAATGTTTCTTGGTTAACTATAGGGCCAAACGAGAAGTCCGAAAACCAAGCGGAAAAGCCAGGAGGACCAACGCACTAAAACTGCACAAGCTGCAGAATCCTGGACTGTTCGGACTGCTGGTCCCGGACTGTCCGGTCAAAGGCGGACTGTCCGCGCCTGGGAGTCCGGACTATCCGCCGGCAAAAGACCCAAAAACAAACTGTTCTGAAACAGCTCTAGACAGGTCCCGGATAGTCCGCGGTTTGCACGCCGGACTGTCCGCGGTTTACGTGAATAGTGAACACAGAGCATCCGATGCCTACTCGGAGGAGCGTCCGATGAGGACCCCGGACTGTCCGCGGGTCCTGGTGGACTGTCCGCCGGCTACGAAGCCAAAACCGCAAAGCTGCTGCAAAGTCCCTGCGTGACACGCGGACTGTCCGCGCCTATCGCTGGCGGACTGTCCGCCGGTCACCCGAGGGGAAAAGGCCCGAGGCCAGCAGCCACTGCTCGGCTGGAGCCGCGATGCGTGGACTGTCCGCGGCCAATATGGCGGACTGTCCGCGACCTCCCAGAAAGCCCAAAAACACCACGGTTCAAAACCAAAATCGATTGGATCTTCACCAAATCGAACGGGGTTGCAACCAAACTTCTCCCAAGTGTTCTTCTACGTGTTGGGAAGCTAATCCTAGGATATCATCGCTTCAACCCAACTAAACCATGAGAAATCTGAAGAACACTATAAAAGGGGAAGAACGAAGAATGAAAACGATTTCGACTCGATCTACTTGTTCGTGAGGGTAGGGATGAATTCCTTCGGTGGAAACGTTCTCCTCACATCAAAGAACAAGTTGATTCAAACGGGATCGCAAAAGACGCAGCGTAGAGGGAGATCGAGAGAGAGGAGAATCGTGGAGAAAAGAAGAACGCGAAGAACAAATTCAAAACGCGAATTCAACCACGAAATTGATCCTTGGATTCAGAGGAATGGATGATTGATTAAGCACTCGGTGTCGGGCTACAAGTCACTCCAGCAAATCAAAGCTTGGATGGCGAAAAGCTCAAGAACAAGAGCCTGTCTCTCCCTAACCCTAGCCTCCTCTCACAAAACGCAAAATGAGAGTGACACCGTCCTCCAGGAATGCGGCTGCCCTAGCAGCCCCTAATATATATAGGCGCACGTCCGAAGACCAAAATGCCCTTACATTAAGCACTCGACCCAAATACCCCCCAGGGGTACAACCGTCCAGTCCTAACGATCTTCATCCGACGGCCACGCCCGCACATCCGGTAGCTTCGCCTCGACGCGACCTCCCTGATGCCGCCACATGCCGTCACATCGACCGTCGCGCCTCCCTCGTGGACAGCTTCGCCGCCGCGCCAGCCTCTCCACGCCGCCACACATCGACCGTCCTTTCAGACCACCCCCGGTTTTGAGGCCCAAATCGGTAAACCCGCCAGCCCAGGTTTTGAGGCCCAAACCTGGCAAACCGTCCACCCCGAGTTTTGAGGCCCAAACTCGGAAACCCGCAAGCCCAGGTTTTGAGGCCCAAACCTTGAAACCGTCCACCCCGAGTTTTGAGGCCCAAACTCGAAAACCGGCCACCCCAGGTTTTGAGGCCCAAACCTGGAAACCGTCGATGGTAGCTTTTTGAGGCTCAGCTACCGAACCCGCACCATAGACGGGATGTGGTTCACACTCCCCGACCACCGGCACCGATGCCGATGCATGTCCAGCCTCCAAGCCGGGCACAACACCTTCGCCATCCTCCTTGACTCGGCCGACGGCACTTGCGCCGCACGCAAGCCCGTGTCCGACCTCCCGCCAAGTGCCACGATGCCATCGTCTTCCTCCCGACTCGACCGATGCATCGCACATCCCCATGTGCTCTCACTCGCCGATGTCATGTGCCATCTACCACAGCTGGTCCTCTGGCCCTCCGGTCCGTCGGTCCAAGCCTTACGTCCGCCCTTCACCGCTCTGGGTACATCAACATGGCACGTCCGCCGCACGGCACGCCCATCCTTCACCGCTCCCGGTCCGTCGGCACGACATGTCTCTACTTGACCTTCACCTCGCCATAGACCACTGTCTCCGAGCTCCACACCTACACACCAACACAGCCAAGAGACACATGTTGCACACACACCCCAACACATAAACACAACACAACTCAATGCCACCGGTTAGTCATAAACATTAAGCTCATGGCAAATAATGACTCAACCGGAAAAGCCTCAAACCTTCCTCATCAAAGTCAATCATTCATCTTATATATTCTCAATGTGCACCAAGCACATGACTGACCTTCTCACTCTGAGAGAGTGAGAGGTAAGTATGCTGCTTTGGTTGGAGAGGTGGATGAGCTCCGGGCTAGGCCCGTGTTGTTGGGTGCGTGCAAGACCTGTCCAGGCTTGCAATCCGAGTTGGCAGAGAAGAATACCAAGATTGAGTCTCTTGAGAAGGCCAGCTCGGGTAGCACTTCTGTGTCTAGGTGCGCTTTGTGCGAGGGTTTGGAGATGGAGATTGCTAATGTGAAGCATGGCAAGATGCAAACCGAGGAAGAAAACACATACCTTCGGACCATCTTGTCATGGGTATCTTGCAATGAGCCGTAGCTTGGGATGATGATCGTGCAGTTTAAGCGTGCTGTTGGAGGTCCAGGTGTAGGTTTTGCTCCGGGTGTTGAGGTTTCGTCTTTTGGGAAGATTAGAGAGTCGAGTGGTCTGAACCCAAGTGGGAAGCCTAACTCCACCACTACTCCCAAACTTACCAAGCTTCCACCCAAAGAGCCCCTCAAGCCTAACACCAAGGATGGAGTGTTTGAAGAACCTCCACGAGCTCCACCCAAGAACTAGCAATGGGCTCCCAAACCCAACCACCTCAAAAACAAGATGGACACAATGCCACCTATCCAGGAGGAGCTTATGCCACAGAAGGGCAAAGTGATCCAAACCCACAACCGTGAGTACCAACAACCCCCTATGAGAGCCGTGAGGTATCATTGTGAGTACTGTGGGAGAGATGGACACTTGGGTGAGTTTTGCTTTAGGCGCAAGAGAGAGGAGCGCCGTGCTAGGGAGATGAACAATGCAGACATATACCATCCTTTCTGTGATGTACATGTGCCGAGTGTTCAGAGGAGAGCTCCGAGGAGAGTTGCTAGGCCTAGAGGTGCAGCACCTCAAGGTCCTAGGCGTCAGGGAGGTGTTGCCCGACGGGGTCCTATCTTTGCAGGATACAAACCCCGTGGCGGAGTTTTTGTTGAGTGTTTCCCTCCACCGCGTTTTGAGTATCGCGATGGACGTTCTTCCCTTAGCGGACCACGTTTTCCTATGCGTGGTGATCGCTATCCCCGGAGACCTGCTAGGAATGGTTTTTTTACTGACCGTTCTTTTGAGCAGTTGGCCCAACACTGGTACTCTTCCTACTTCACTAACCCCAGTGTTGGACCGTATGCTCACCCTATGTCTTTTTATTGATGTAGGTAAAACGATTGGAGGACATTTGGTTGGTGGATTCCGGTTGCTCGAGGCACATGACCGAAAACGCCAAGTGGTTCTCCAGTCTTAGTCCTGTTGCCAGAAAGGAGTTTATCACCTTCGGCGACAATAGCAAAGGTAAGGTGTTGTCCCATGGGTCGGTGCGAGTTAATGAGCACTTTGTGTTGCGTGATGTTGCTCTTGTTTCTAACTTGCATTTTAACCTTCTTTCTGTTTTGCAACTCTTTGATGATGACTATGAGATTCATTTTAAACCAAATCTCAGTCGTATTTTAGATCCTCAGGGCAATCTTGTATGTTTGATTTCACCCTTTGGGAAAGTATTTCGCGCGAATTTCTCGGAGTCGTTTGGTTTTTCTCGTTGTCTAGTGGCTGGTCCTTCGTCCTCTGATCTTTGGAAGTGGCATAGGAGACCAGGTCACCTAAGCTTCGACTTGCTTGCAAGGCTTAGCTCACTTGGCCTAATCTGAGGATTGCCCAAGTTGTCCATGGAAAAGGACCTTGTTCACCATTCTTGTAGACATGGGAAGATGGTTGCCGCTCCCCACCATCCGGTGACTCAGGTCTTGACACAGCGCCCTGGAGAGCTTTTACACATGGACCTTGTTGGTCCGGCTCGGGTGAGCTCGGTTGGGGGTAAGTGGTACGTGCTCGTTATTGTTGACGATTTTTTGAGATATTCGTGGGTCTTCTTTTTGACTGAGAAGACTGAGACTTTCTTTTTTGCTCGCAATCTGATTTTGCGTCTTCAGAACGAGTTCCCTATGAACTCAATGCGAGCTATTCGTAGTGATAATGGTTCTGAATTCAAGAATTTGGATTTTGAGAAGTTTTGTAACTCTTTGGGTTTGGAGCATCAGTTTTCTTCCCCCTACACTCTGCCTCAGAATGGTGTTGTAGAGAGGAAGAATCGGACCCTTGTTGAGATGGCCAGGACGATGCTCGATGAGCATAGGACTCCTAGGCGTTTTTGGGCCGAAGCTATGAACACTGCATGCTATATTTCCAATCGCATTTTCCTCCGAGCTTTCTTGAAAAAGACTTCTTATGAGTTGCATTTTGGAAGACAACCCAAAGTGAGTTACTTTTGAGTTTTTGGTTGCCACTATTTTATATTGAAGAAAGGCAACCTCGACAAATTTGAGTCTCGTTCTTTTGATGGTGTATTTTTGGGTTATGGCACTCACACTCGAGCTTATCGTGTACTTAACCTTGATACTAACCGAATCATGGAGACATCTGATG
This sequence comes from Coix lacryma-jobi var. lacryma-jobi, assembly GCA_009763385.1. NCBI lineage: Eukaryota > Viridiplantae > Streptophyta > Magnoliopsida > Poales > Poaceae > Coix > Coix lacryma-jobi. The sequence continues at coordinate 15,963,851 of CM019824.1, forward strand.
TCACCTTCGATGAGACCATGGTTTGTCCTTCTTCTCGTTTTGAGCGTGCAGGTGATCACAAGGTTGGTGAGCCACTCTTTGATGATGAGGACGAGGATGCTGAAGGCATGGGTGACCCAGCATCGCCTCCACCTGCTGTGCCACAAAGAGCGGCTTCTACTACGACTCATGGCCCCGACACTTCTTCCTCATGGGGGTCGTGGGATCCGCCACCCCGAGCGGTACCTTGTGTACCCGGGGAGGCACCAGCTGCTGTTGAGGGAGAGATCAATTCTGCTCGGGAGGTGCCACGACACATCCAGCGCCAACACCCCCCTCAGCAGATGATTGGTAGCATTTTGACGAACGTGTCACTCGGTCCAGGTCACAACAAATCTCTCACTTTGCTCATTCTGCATTTGTTGCTGATTTTGAACCCCGAGATGTTGGACACGCTTTGATGGATCCGGATTGGGTCAATGCCATGCATGAGGAGTTAGAAAATTTTGAGCGAAATCGGGTTTGGGTTTTGGTTCCACCTCCTCCAGACTGTAAACCTATTGGGACAAAATGGGTATTTAAAAACAAACAAGGAGAGGATGGCCACATTGTGAGGAACAAAGCTAGACTTGTGGCCAAGGGTTATAGTCAGAAGGAGGGGATAGACTATGAGGAGACTTTTGCTCCTGTATCTCATTTGGAGGCTATTAGGATACTCTTGGCTTTTGCTGCATCCAAAGGTTTCAAACTTTTTCAAATGGATATCAAGAGTGCCTTCTTAAATGGCTACATAGAAGAAGAGGTTTATGTTGAACAACCCCCCGGTTTCGAAAATCCCGAGTTTCCAAACCATGTTTTCAAACTCCACAAAGCTTTATATGGTTTGAAACAAGCCCCTAGAGCTTGGTATGATAGGTTGAAAACCTTTTTGCTTGCTAAGGGTTTTAAAATGGGATGTGTGGATAAAACGCTCTTTTTCCTCAAGCAAGGCAAAGACACTCTCTTGGTCCAGATTTACGTGGATGATATCATTTTTGGTGGTTCTTCTCACGGTTTGGTTGCCAAGTTTGCAGATTTAATGAGCAGGGAGTTCGAGATGAGTATGATGGGCGAGTTGACATTCTTTCTCGGATTGCAAATTAAGCAATCCCGAGAAGGGACGTTTGTGCACCAGGGCAAGTACACCAAGGACTTGCTGAAGAGGTTCGATATGGGTGAGGCCAAGCCTCTTCCAACACCGATGTCGACCACAACGGCCCTAGATGCGGACAAGGATGGAGAAGCTGTGGACCAGAAGGAATACCGAAGCATGATCGGGTCACTGCTCTACCTGACGGCGACACGCCCGGACATCCAGTTCACGGTGTGTCTGTGCGCGCGCTTTCAGGCGTCGCCACGCACTTCTCACCGTCAGGCGGTGAAGCGCATTTTCAGGTACCTTCGTTTCACACCTGAGTTTGGGATTTGGTATTCAGCTTCCTCCACCCTCTCCCTTTGCGGTTACTCCGATGCCGATTTTGCTGGTTGCCGTGTTGAGCGCAAGTCCACTTCTGGGACTTGCCAGTTTATTGGTTCTTCTCTTGTATCATGGTCTTCTCACAAGCAGTCTAGTGTCGCTCAGTCTACCACAGAGGCTGAATATGTTGCTGCGGCTAGCTGCTGTTCCCAGTTGCTTTGGATGATGGCTACTTTGCGTGATTTTGGTCTGAGCTTTTCTCGCGTGCCTTTGCTTTGTGACAACACGAGTGCTATTAGCGTTGCTAAGAACCCCGTGCTTCACTCAAAGACCAAACACATTGATGTGCACTTTCATTTTCTGCGAGACCACCATGAGAAGGGTGATATCGACCTTCGCCATGTCAATACTCATCATCAGTTGGCTGATATTTTCACCAAGCCTCTAGACGAATCAACCTTTAATCGGTTGAGGGGTGAGCTTGGTGTGTGTTTCCCCTTTTAGGTGGGGGAAACATTTTGGTTCTTGTATCATAGCCTGACAATTTTTCGTTTGTCTTGTTTTCTTTTTCTTTAGTCTTTTGCATTTCAGCATACACTTTTCCATTCTGAGCTTCTTGTATATAATCTTTAGAATGTAACTATGCTCTATATAGTATGCTCCGATGCTTTATGATGATGCATGTAGCTTATGCTCTTTCTGATAACTAATACATGTTGTGAGCTGAGCTATTTTTGAATGGTGAACCTGCTTAAGGAATTTAAAATCTGAAAATTGTTCACCATTGAGATATGCAACTAGCATGTGTAGGATGTGTTGAGTTCACTCGTGCTTTTCATATATGCTAGGTTGCTATGTCTCTAGTTTTGAGTCATTCACTTGCTTGGTATGCTCATATTCTGTTTAAAATCTAAACCAAGTCTTAAGTGAACTGAAAAGATTGAGATGGGATTACTTGTCAACACATCACGATATCGAGACTGTTTCTCATTGCACTTTGAGTTAAACTTGAGCCATGTAGTGTATGATCGAAACCGATGCTTTAAGCTTTTGATTGCATATGCATAGGCTTCGCTCGGTTGAAAAGTTAGGCAATGACAAGCTTTCAACCTCTCGCAATCACATGCTAAATTCTAAACTTGTGTAATTTCACCGCTGCAACTCTGATTAAAATTTGAAATCACGAGTGGATGTTTCATTCTATAGCATGATGATTGAACTTTGCTAGGGGTAGTTCACCTTGCATACATGTTTAGCACTCGTTTGAATTCCTGTCTATACATGTGTAGTGCTTGTTAACACCGAGTTTTCGCACTATGACAAGTGGACCAGCACTATGATGATTCGGTGAACGCCGCCGCTTGAAGGACTCGGTAGACGGCGGACGCGGTCGGCTAGTTCAATGTATTCGGCAAGGCTGTGAAAGCGATTAGTCAACAGCGAACGGATTCGGCAACGTGACGCTGCGGTCGGTTACCTCGAGCCAAGTCGGTTTGACGAATACGGCATGTCAGGAGGATTCAGCGACGGGAATCTCGTTCATTTTAGCGCATGCCGATTATTAAAGGAAGCTTGGAGCAAAAGGCATCATGTTTCTGATAGTTTCCTAATTTATCGTTGTAATCGTGTCCTCCTAGGACTCATAGAACACCAGGGTATAAATATAAACCCTGAGACTATTGTAAATCTGTTCACAATCAATACAACCAACCCCGGCCCCGTGCCGTCTTCGAGTCCAAGTCGTGTCGTTGTGTTCTTCGAGAGGGGCCATCGATCCGTCGACCTCCGTAAGTTCCGGCAACCTTGCTATCATGTCTAGTATCGTGCGGCGGATTTAGATATGGTGCAAGTAGTCTCGTACGTTAAGCTTAGTATCGTGCGGCGGATTTAAGCTTATGACGGGAGGTCTTTGTTTATGTCTTGTATCGTGCGGCGGATTGAGACATGAGTAAAGATAGTTATCGGCTCTGTTAGATTTGGCAATCTGATAGATTCATTAAGTTACCTTGTGTTATGTGTTTTGTTACGTTTATCTTATCATAACACTTTTGCCCAATCTAGATACCGTCCGGTTCGGCTTCATCTTTATAGATCTGCTCTGTTTCACGTTTATTATTAAAAAGTCTGTTATGCAGTAGATCTATTATTCGTAATAGCCGAATTGGATCGTATCTGGGTTGCCACGTGGTGAGGGTCCATGCATGTTAAGTGTGTTTGATCTATGACAAGGCTAGGTGTCGTGCGGCAGGCGCAGGCTTTGGATTAGCTTAGTCATGCTTAGCTTGTATGCTCAATCTCCATGGATCCCGACTCGGTTGTACAATCGAGATTGGTTAAGTTTTAACTTATACATCATGCAAGTACGATTCTCATGCAAACGTGTTCGGCAACCTGTTATTCATGTGACTCTGTTCATATTGCCGAATAATCTTTAAACCTGTTGGCAGATAGCTTTCATAGCTATATGTCGTCGTAAGTGGCTTCAGGGCCGTATATTTTGGAACTGTCTGGTCATACCCGGCATGTTCCAGCTTTGTATTTGACGGTTTATCTCCCTTGTTAGTTGCAGGTCAAACTGACTGGCACGCACCGGACTTCTGAACACCCGGGCCACGATTGAAGCCAGCTTCTTCGGCTTGCCGTGTGCTTGGCGTAGCGCGCCACTTTTTGCGCCAACACACTTTTTGGCACGCCCGGTGGGACAAACACTTTTTTCCTGCAGCAATGGTCGAAGTCACTGAAGCCGAGGCCAGCAACAAGGCGGGGCTCGTGTAGGTGCAGCTCACCGAACTACCCGACGAGTACAGAGAGCAGGTGGAGGATGCTTGTGCCGAATTCCAGGCCAAGTGCCTAGAAGCCTTTTCCAAGAACAAGAGCGGAAAGGTTCGCCGTCTGCACGATCTGCCGAAACCCGTCCAGCCCAACCTGAATGATCCCGGGGAGGCGGAGGCAGTGTTGAAAATGTCTCATATGATCAACGAAGCTGTCTCTGGTGCCATCGGTCGCATGCATGGGGCGTTTCTCAACACATTCCGCACCATCATGATCGCCCAATTCGGCCCCAAGGCCGATGAACTCATGGAGGCCGAGTTTGGCCCTATAGCAGGACCACATCTTTTCAATCTGCCGAATCACCTCAAGGGGGCAGGAACTGCTGGTGAGGAGACCCCGCCTAAGGCTCAATCGAGCGGAATGACCATTTAAGAGAAGCACACGCCAGAAGGCCAGTTGCCGACCATGGGTCAGCTCACGTTCGGCGCTAAGGGTCAGCCGCCAGAGTCAGCACGCAAGATCTCCCCGCAAACCTATAGGCTCATAAAGGACTACTATGGGAACGGGTACCATGAGATGCTTGAGCCTCACAACATAGAGGGTGCCCCTCATCCAGGGTACGGGAAACCGACGGCCGAGAAGACCGCCGACTCCAATGTCGATGTCATGCTAGAGAGGATGGCAGATATGATGCAGCGCACTTTCGGCCTGAAGCCTAAGGGTACCTATGCTTACAGATCTCCGTTCCCCGAGTGGTTCCACCGTGTGGCTCTACCTCCCAGAGTCAAGGTGCCGACAGACCTGTCCAAGTTCTCCAGCCTAGATGACACTAGCACGGTGGAGCACATCAGTCGATATCTGCTCCAGCTTGGAGAGGCCAATACCGAGGATGCCTTCAGGGTTCGGTACTTCCCGTCTTCGCTCACTGGGCCGGCGTTCGCTTGGTTCACGTCTCTGCCACCGGGCTCTATTCTCTCTTGGGCAGACTTGGAACAGAAGTTCCATACGCACTTCTACACGGGCACCAAGGAGAAGAAGCTGGTGGACATCATGTATGTGCGTCAGAGGCCGAATGAGACACCGCAGGACTACCTGCGCAGGTTTAGGGAAGTCAAGAGCCAGTGCTTCGGCATGTACCTGCCGGACGACCAGCTTCCACCATTGGCCGTGGCGGGCATGCTCCCAAGCATCAGAGACAAGCTCTTCGGCCAGGAGTTCGAGGACCTGGGTCATCTCTCTCGCCGGCTGAATGAAATGACTATCCAGGCACAAGGCTTCCGGAGGGAAGGGCGCTTCCTGAGGGACAATGTCGCGGCCCAGATGTATCAAGCTTTCCTAGACGAAGCCGATGACTATTCCGATGCCGAAGATGAGGTGGCCGCTGCAGAGTTCAACTGGGACAAAGAACCGACCCAGGCCAACAAGCAGTGGCTGCGCCAGCAGAAAGGGGCATACGACTTCGACGTCACCAAGGCCGACAAACTCTTCGAGTTTCTGATTGCCGAAGGGAGAGTCAAGCTACCTCCGGATCACCCGATGCTGCGTCCTGGAGGGGTTAAGGACAAGAAGTACTGCGGCTTTCATAACACTAACACCCATTCTATTAATGACTGCCGTGTGTTCAGGACAAGGATCCAGAAGGCCATCCAGGATGGGCACATCAAATTCAATGGCAAGATGAAGATCGATGCCAACCCCTTCGCCCAGAACTCCGTGTTCGTCTCAGTGAACATGGTAGCCCCGGAAGATCCCAGAGGCAAGGGCAAGGTCAAAGTCCTCACCTCCGACAAGGCGCGCGAGTCTGGCGCGGTGGATCCCGATCGGCAAATCACTGGCGATGAGCTCCGACAGCACGCCCAAGCCGCAAATAGCCGATACGAGCATGGAGAGTCGTCTTCCAGGCGCAGGCCTACCCACAGGGATCTCCTTAACAAGTGGCACCGGCAAAATGAGAAAGAGCAGAGGCGTCTCCAACACGAAGAACAGGAGCTCACGAGGGAGCATCAGCGCGAAGACGATTACACGGGAGAGCACCGGTATCATCTGGAGGAGAGGGCTTACCACAGAGAACAGGCCCATCGCTGGGAGCAAGAACGCCGCCAAGAGCGGGAGCAAGCTCACTGGGGCTGTCCGTTCTTCCGCCACTGCTGGAACGAAGGCTTGAAACTGCCTGCCGTCAACAACTGCCCCGAATGCAGCGATCAGTACAAGGGGTATAGGCAGGATCGGGTCAACCGCCGTCCCGTCCGTGCAAGGTTGGGAGCACGCATCCCAATGGACGATCGGCGCCTAAAAATGAGAAGCCCGGGTCGGCAAGCCAAAAGATGTGCCGACCAAGAGTGGGTGCATCACCGGGACGACGGCGAGGAGGCACAGCCCCGCCCATATAGGTGGCAAAAGGGGCAATGGTGCCCACCAGGGCTCAGGAAAAGCCAGAAAAGGAGAGTGCAACGCCTCCGGAATAGGGAGTTGGAAGAAGCGGCTGCCAATGGGAAGAAGCAAGAGTGGCGTCCGAAGGAGAAGCCAGACAACAATGGCAAAGGCGCTGGCGTGGCCATGACTTTCTTCCTCCCCCTGGAGTTCATGGCTCCAATCGACCAGGGGGCACAGGACGAAGCGCGTTCGAATTCCGACGAGGACGAGCTCGACGAGCTTGCGGCACAGCTCATGTTGTCTCAGAAGGCAGCATTTGACAAACCAGCCAAGCATCGGCATTTAAAGCCGTTGTATGTCAAAGGGTACGTCAATGGAAAGCCGCTGACCAAGATGTTTGTCGATGGCGGTGCAGCGATCAACATCATGCCTTACGCCACCTTCAGAAAGCTGGGCATGAACGATGAAGACTTGCTCAAAACGGACATGATACTCCGTGACTTTGCCGGCAATCCCTCTGACACTCGGGGTGCCGTGCACGTGGAACTGATGATAGGATCCAAGACGCTCATCACGACCTTCTTCGTCATTGACGGCAAGGGGGCATACAGCCTGCTTTTGGGCAGGGATTGGATCCATGCCAACTGCTGCATACCTTCGACCATGCACCAAATACTCATTCAGTGGGTTGGAGATGACATCGAGATTGTCCAAGCTGATGACTCGGTGAGTGTTGCTACCATTGAGCCCACTTACTGGGAATTTGACGGAGTAGATTGCTTCTCCGATCGTGTGTGGGGAGAAGGTCCTGTCAACGTCTACGGCAAAGATCAACAGCCGATCCAAGCAGTCGGCTCTCAAAGTTTCTTTTAGATGGACAACCCAACTGATAGCAGCGAGGGCAAACTGGGACGTGGCTTCGCATCGGCCGACCAACTGGAAGAAGTGGATGTTGGCGACACAAGTAAAAGACGGCCGATGTTCATAAGTTCTAATTTAGACCCTGCTTTCAGATTGCAGCTAGTAGATCTCCTAAAAGAGTTCAAAGATTGTTTCGCTTGGGACTACACAGAGATGCCCGGATTGGATCGGTCCATTGTTGAACATAAGTTGCCGATCAAGCCTGGATACCGTCCATACAAACAACCTCCGCGCAGGATTTACAAGGAGGAGGTATTGGCCGACGTGAAAAAAGAAGTGGAAAGATTACTAGAAGCTAACTTCATTCGGCCGTGTCGATATGCGGAGTGGATCTCCAATATTGTCCCGGTATACAAGAAAAACGGGAAGATGAGGGTTTGCATCGACTTCAGGAACCTCAACAAAGCCACTCCTATGGACGGTTATCCAATGCCGGTGGCCGATTTGCTAGTAGATGCTTCGGCCGGTTTTGAAATCATAAGCTTTATGGACGGCAACGCAGGTTACAATCAGATCTTCATGGCTGCAGAGGATGTGGCGAAGACCGCCTTCAGGTGCCCCGGCCATATAGGTTTGTTTGAATGGATGGTCATGACTTTTGGTTTGAAAAATGCCGGTGCCACTTACCAGCGAGCCATGAATTACATATTCCATGAGCTGATCGGCAAGATCGTAGAGATCTACATTGATGATGTGGTGGTCAAATCCAGAAGCAAGGAAGGACACTTAGCCGATTTAAGGAAGACCTTGGAGTGCACGAGGAAACACGGTTTAAAGATGAATCCAACCAAGTGTGCATTTGGGGTATCGGCTGGTGAGTTTCTGGGATTCCTGGTCCACAAAAAGGGGATCGAAGTCGGTAGAAAGAGCATGGAAGCAATTGATAAGGTAGTGCCGCCGACCAATCTCAAAGAACTTCAATCACTGCTCGGCAAGATCAACTTTGTCAGAAGGTTCATATCCAATTTGTCTGAGCGCGTGTTACCATTCTCTCCACTATTGAAGCTCAAGAAAGATCAGGAGTTCATGTGGGGTGACGTGCAACAAAAGGCTTTCGATGAGATCAAGGAGTACATGAAGGCACCACCAGTATTGGTTCCTCCACAACTCAACAAGCCTTTCAAGTTGTACGTGGCGGCCGACAACCTGACAATAGGGTCGGCCCTCATGCAAGAATTCGAAGGAAAAGAGAGAGTCGTAGCCTATCTTAGCCGAAAGCTACTGGATCCCGAAACAAGGTATTCGGCTACGGAAAAATTGTGCTTGTGCATTTTCTATTCCTGTACCAAGTTTCGGCACTATCTACTGAATGCCGAATGCGTGGTAGTATCAGAGTTTGATGTAATCAAGCACATGTTATCAATGCCGATTTTAAGTGGAAGGATCGGTAAATGGGTTTTGGCCCTTTCTGATTTGATTTGCGTTTTGAATCGGCAAAGGCTGTTAAAGGCCAAATTATGGCTGATTTTGTCACTCACCACCGTGATCCTAATGCTAACATGATAACCATTGTCCCTTGGGCATTGTTTTTGATGGATCCTCGTGCAGCAAAGGTGGTGGAGTCGGGATAGTGTTGATTTCTCCCAAGGGGGCACCCTTCAAGTACTCTATACCGATCGAGTACCCGGTAACTAATAATCAAGCAGAGTACGAAGCACTGCTCCGAGGACTGCGGCTACTTGTGGATATAAAGGCAGACGCCATGGAGATCTTCGGTGACTCGGAATTGGTGATCAAGCAATTGGCTGGCAAATACGAGTGCAAGAACGACACGCTGCAGGAATATCTCGAAGGTTGCCAAGAGCTCCTCAGACGGTTTCGATCGGCAACCTTGCAACATATTCCTAGGGGGCAAAATGAAGAAGCGAACCAGTTGGCTCAGGCAGCATCCGGGTATAGGGAGAATCAAAACATTTTTGCACTTGAGGGAGAGCAAACAACCCCAGAAGGTGATCAAACAGTCCCAAGTGATAATCAGGCAATTGAAGACTGGAGAGACAACATTGCCGATTACCTCAGGGACCCGTCCAGGAAAGTCTCCCGAAAACTCAAGTACAAGGCTCTTAAGTTCACGCTCTTGGACAATCAATTGTACTACAAATCCATAGATGGGGTTTTGCTTAAGTGCCTGAACCAAGACGGGGCTAGGAAACTGATGTATGAGGTGCACGAAGGCGTATGTGGTGCACACCAGTCGGCTCACCGTATGAGATGGTTAATCAGGAGAACTGGATATTTTTGGCCGACTATGCTCGAAGATTGCTTTAAGTATTACAGAGGTTGTCAGGATTGTCAGCGATTCGGCAATGTGCAAAGGGCTCCAGCATCGGCCATGAATCCGATCGTTAAGCCTTGGCCTTTCAGAGGATGGGGCATTGATTTGATCGGCCAGATTCACCCTCCATCTAGCAAAGGACATAAGTTTGTCCTGTTGGCCACGGATTACTTCACTAAGTGGGTTGAAGCCATCCCATTAAAGAAGGTGACGTCAGAGAACATGGTGTCTTTCGTCAGGGAGCATATCATTTACCGATTCGGCATTCCTCAGTCTATCACTACCGATCAGGGGACTCAGTTCACTTCCTCGGAGTTTTGTGACTTTGCCGAAGAGATGGGGATTAAACTCTATAATTCTTCTCCTTACTATGCACAGGCCAATGGACAGGCAGAGGCTTCTAACAAAATCATGATTAAAATCATTCAAAAGAAGATCGAAGAGAAGCCTAAAAGGTGGCACTTGGTACTCAACGAAGCTTTGTGGGCGTACCGAATGGCTTGTCATGGGTCGACTCAGACGTCGCCATACGAGTTGGTCTACGGGCATCACGCAGTGCTACCATGGGAATTGCAGTCGGGGTCAAGACGAGTTACATTGCAGAACGATCTGGCTAAAGAAAATTATAAGGATTTGATGATGGATGAGCTAGAGGATTTGCATTTGATTCGTCTCAAGGCCCTAGAAAATATTGAGAAAAATAAAATACGCGTTGCCAAGTACTACAATTCGAAAGTGAGAGAAAAAGGATTCGAAGAGGGAGACTTGGTTTGGAAAATTATCTTGCCAATCGGTACCAAGGACAAGGTATTCGGCAAATGGTCCCCTAACTGGGAAGGGCCTTTTTGGATTCTGAGACGTGCTCCGGGTAATGCGTACATTCTGAAAACCCTCCAAGGAGAAGAGTTTGCTAGGGCAATTAATGGACGTTATCTAAAGAGATTTCATCCTAGCGTGGAGGTCGGTGCATAACGGAATCAAGGACTAGCGGGCACCGATGGCCGATACAAAATGGTGTCGCCCTTAGCACAAAAAATGGTCGATAGAGTCTATCGCCCTTAGAGCAAAAAGCAGCCGGCATGGCATGTGTCGCCTCTAGCACAAAAAGCGCAAAAATACGGGGCCAAGTGCACGCGATGCTGTGCAATCGGCTAGATAAATCAAACACTCAACAAGCGCAGGACAGGAGAACAGGTTGTGCGTATAAACATAGCAAAGTAGAATATTGTTCGTAGTGAGGAATGTGCAAAAGGTGCAGATCAGTTATCGAACATCCTGTTGATGACCGTCTGCGGATTGGTGACCGCGGCGAGGGCGCGAGCATGATCCTCGTAGGAGTCCAGAAGATCGTCAATCTGCTCGACATCCTCCGGACCTGCTCCGCCGGGGAAGCCAACCGGCGTCACGGAAAAGTCCTCCTCTGCGCGGACCGTTAGCGCCGACAGCCCCAGCGCCACGCCATGGTGCACACCTTGCAGGGCGACCTGCTCGACGCGGCCGTGCACATTGGCCAGACGCGCCTCGACGGTGTCGCCCTGGGCGTTCACCCGGTCCGCGACGGCGTTCGCCGCCATCTTCAGGCGCTCCAGCTCTTCAGACAGTGCTATGGACGACGAGTTGAAATGGATCGGTTATGAGATCAACAAGAACGACCGAAAACCGATCTAGGATTGGGTGTTCATACCCGTGATTGCGTCGCAGAACTGCCGGCGCTGGTCCTCCCACTCCAGCTGATCTATCCCATACTGCTTCGAGACGGCGGCCAGCTCTTCCCGGGACTCGTCCCGCAGCGCCATGAAGTTCAAGGCGTCGTTATGGTCGTAAAGGCCGCCGTCGGAATCCCGGTCCGGGCTCGCCTCCCAAGGATGGGAGTGGTAGGAGAGGCTGTCGGAGGAGCTTGACGAATCCGACGGTGGAGCCTCCGGCCTCCCCGACGCTGAAGAAGGCCGGGCATGCCCGCCGGCGGAGGAAATAACGGGGATCCTGTCAGCAAACAGCAACCGAGCATGAGCGAAATCTTCAAGAGACTGCCACAAAGGACGTAAGCGAGGAGTCCTACCCGCGCCGACGGAGGCGCCGAGCGCGGCTCCCTTCGGCTTCCTCGGTCGCCGGGCGTTTGCCGCGGTCATCGTGGCTCGCCATTGCACTCGGAAAGTTAGGGTTTTCTCGGGCGGAACGAACAAGGAAGCCGAGGCGGCGAGAATACTACAGGAGCGGATGCAAGATTGGGAGAAGGCAGGCCTCCAGGGACGATTTATGTCGAATATCAACCGACGGATTGGGGGTTTTCCGTTTCCCAAGATGGGCTTCTACAGTAATGGGCTGCATAGGCCGTTTGAGTGCACTCACGTACGTGTTCGGCGGAGAATAGAGCGTCTGTCTTCGGCAAAACTGCCGATTTAGATGTTCGAGACAAACTTTGGCCAGATTGCCGAACAGGTTCACACGGTTAAGCACGATGTCATCAGAACGGTAACCGATTGGATGCAAAATGCAGATATGTTACAAATGGCCAAGTACATGGAACAGAGTACACCTTGGTTCCGAAAGATCAGTCACAGATTGATTTCAAGAAGATGGACAAAAGGACTTCTTATTCACATAACAAGAATTAATTACAAATGAGGGATCAGTTCGTCCATGCCATTCTATTTTTGATCGGAAGATCAGAATCGAAAGAGTCGGCCAAGTCTGTTCCGGCTTCTTTCATGTCCTCAACAGAACGTGCTATCCTAAATTCTAGTCCTCGCTCACAAACGTCAAAATGGCGATAGTCGGCGCCAGAATGAATCCGGACAGCATTGAAAGCAAGTGCTGCGCCGTAGCCCATGCCGGCCCTAGAAATCTCAGGAAGGACCCGCTTGATCTCAGTCACCTGCCTTAGAGCCACCGTGCCTGGCACATTGGCTGAAGTAGCAAGGTCGGCAATAGCGGCTTCGAGGGAGTGGAGCCTAGTCTCCAGAGCTGAAGGAAAAGGGGTCAAGCCGAAGGAAGAGATAAGAAAAGGACAGCTGAGGGATGCTTACCGATGGCTTGTTCCCGAAAGGTATCGCGCTCCTGAGAGATTTGAATAATCTCCCGATCCTTCTTTCCTAGATCAGACTGGAGATCTGTGACCTTCTGAGTTAGGTCCTCGTTGAGGTCGTCGACAGTCCTCCTGAAGGGGAAACAAAATGAGGCATAATTATCCAAAACGAAAAGATCAAAGCAGAAGCAACCTTCTCTTAGAAGTACTGGTGTCGCCGAGCTCGAGACTGTAATGGCTTGCTTGGGAAGACATTTTTTCGGTTCAGGGCAAGAGAAGAGAGGGTTTTTCCTAGGTGAAGAAGCTGAACAGAAGGATTCGGAAGGTTCAGGCCGAAATGGAATAGAGAGGAATTCTTAAAGGGTCTCGAGTGCATCGGAAGGCGAGTCGGCAGCTGTGATGATTAATGACGAAGGAAGTCGGATGCTTCCAGAGACTCTACAGTGGTGCGAAAAGGAGAAAATGAATTTTAAAATAAAACATTTATCCCAAAATTAGGGGGCATGTGTTAACACCGAGTTTTCGCACTATGACAAGTGGACCGGCACTATGATGATTCGGTGAACGCCGCCGCTTGAAGGACTCGGCAGACGGCGGACGCGGTCGGCTAGTTCAATGTATTCGGCAAGGCTGTGAAAGCGATTAGTCAACAGCGAACGGATTCAGCAACGTGACGCTGCGGTCGGTTACCTCGAGCCAAGTCGGTTTGACGAATATGGCATGTCAGGAGGATTCAACGACGGGAATCTCGTTCATTTTAGCGCATGCCGATTATTAAAGGAAGCTTGGAGCAAAAGGCATCATGTTTCTGATAGTTTCCTAATTTATCGTTGTAATCGTGTCCTCCTAGGACTCATAGAACACCAGGGTATAAATATAAACCCTGAGACTATTGTAAATCTGTTCACAATCAATACAACCAACCCCGGCCCCGTGCCGTCTTCGAGTCCAAGTCGTGTCGTCGTGTTCTTCGAGAGGGGCCATCGATCCGTCGACCTCCGTAAGTTCCGACAACCTTGCTATCATGTCTAGTATCGTGCGGCGGATTTAGATATGGTGCAAGTAGTCTCGTACGTTAAGCTTAGTATCGTGCGGCGGATTTAAGCTTATGACGGGAGGTCTTTGTTTATGTCTTGTATCGTGCGGCGGATTGAGACATGAGTAAAGATAGTTATCGGCTCTGTTAGATTTGGCAATCTGATAGATTCATTAAGTTACCTTGTGTTATGTGTTTTGTTACGTTTATCTTATCATAACACTTTTGCCCAATCTAGATACCGTCCGGTTCGGCTTCATCTTTATAGATCTGCTCTGTTTCACGTTTATTATTAAAAAGTCTGTTATGCAGTAGATCTATTATTCGTAATAGCCGAATTGGATCGTATCTGGGTTGCCACGTGGTGAGGGTCCATGCATGTTAAGTGTGTTTGATCTATGACAAGGCTAGGTGTCGTGCGGCAGGCGCAGGCTTTGGATTAGCTTAGTCATGCTTAGCTTGTATGCTCAATCTCCATGGATCCCGACTCGGTTGTACAATCGAGATTGGTTAAGTTTTAACTTATACATCATGCAAGTACGATTCTCATGCAAACGTGTTCGGCAACCTGTTATTCATGTGACTCTGTTCATATTGCCGAATAATCTTTAAACCTGTTGGCAGATAGCTTTCATAGCTATATGTCATCGTAAGTGGCTTCAGGGCCGTATATTTTGGAACTGTCTGGTCATACCCGGCATGTTCCAGCTTTGTATTTAACGGTTTATCTCCCTTGTTAGTTGCAGGTCAAACTGACTGGCACGCACCGGACTTCTGAACACCTGGGCCACGATTGAAGCCAGCTTCTTCGGCTTGCCGTGTGCTTGGCGCAGCGCGCCACTTTTTGCGCCAACAGTGCTATTTTGATGGTGAATACTCTTTGTGGCTAAAAACTGCTCACTTTACTCTGATGTTCATATTTCGTATTTAGTGATCAGTTTGAGCCTTTGCTAGCATTTTATGAATGTTGTGGAGTCATCGGATCAGAACTGTGTAGAGCATCTCTGCATTCTTTTGACTATATTTCTGAAGCTGCTAACTTGCATTTTGACTCATATGCATTGTGGAAGGGGGAGAAATTCTCTTATTGGCATAGTTTGATGGTGCATTTTCTACGGGGGGGAATTCTTACTTGATAAGTGCTTTTTCAACTAAGGGGGAGAAATTTTGACAAATCATTTGTGCCTTTTTTTGCGTTCAACTAAGGGGGTCTTTGGGAGAAAATTTTACACATCTTGTACCTTCCAAGTTGAATTAAAGGGGATCTCCTGGTTGTGTGCACTATTCGAGGGGGAGTTTGACCGTAAGGTTTTGGTATCAAGCTTTCTCTGCTAGTTGTGTTGAGCCTCTATGCCTCTGTCTTGAGGGACTAGCATTTGCTTCGATTTCTCAATTGGTATCTGCTAGCGGTGTTGAGCCTGTTCTACCTCTTCTTGAGGGCTAGTTTTGCTTTGCTTGGTTGCGTCGAGCCGTTGCCCATGTCTCTGGGGACCAAGTTGTCTTGCTCTTTCCACTTGACCTTCTTTGGCTTTGCTATGCTTTTGGGTCATTTGGTCGAGTTCTCTCTACTCTTTCTTCCTTCCTTCTTCTTTCCATTATGATTTGTGTGAGTAGTTGACAATGCACTCATCAAGGGGGAGATTGCGGATACATGGGTGTATGCCGAGTCTCGAGTGATGAGTGATTGTCAATGGGTTTGATCGCATGTTCTTTGGCTTGTGTTGTGCAGGTGTCAAGCACGGAGACAGTGATTGAAGGCAAGGTGAAGGTCAAGTAGAGACGTGCCGTGCCGACGGACCGGGAGTGGTGAAGGGCGGACGTGAGGCTTGGACTGAGGGACCGATGGCCTGAGGTTCAGCTGTGGTGGCTGGCTGCCTGAGACAGCGATGAGCGAAGACTTGTGGGACATGGTGTTGCTCGGGTCGAGGACCTGGGAACACGTGTTGGTGGACAGGGTGCACGGGCGGTGCATCCCCTCTATAGCTCCAGTTTGGTTGTTGAGCCACAGAAAAACCACCGGTGGACGGTTTCTAGGATTGGGCCACAAAACCTGGGTGCTGCGGGTTTGCCGAGTTTGGGCCACAAAACTTGGGCTGAGGATGGTTTCTAGGTTTGGGCCACAAAACCTGGGTGCTGCGGGTTTGCTGAGTTTGGGCCACAAAACTCGGGCTGAGGACGGTTTACAGGTTTGGGCCTCAAAACCTGGGCGCTGGCGGGTCTGTGTTTGCGCCACAAAACTCAGGCGATGGGCGGCTGGTTTCCCGGTTTGGGCCACAAAACTGGTGGATGGACTTGAAGGCCTGGTTTCCCGGTTTCGGCCACAAAACCGAGGGGCGGAGTCCGGGAAAAGGACGAGCAGAGCGGAGGCGGCACGTGGCGGCAATCGGTGAGGTTGCGTCAAGGCAATGCTACCAGTTGTGCGGGCGTGGCCGTCGGATCAGCATCATCTTCGGGTTGTTCTAGGATAGCCTTAGGGTTTGGCTGGGTCGCTCTGTAAATAACTAGGGGTAGAGTGGGAATTAGAATTAGGATAAGTAGGGGGAGACACCCACCTCCCAAACTATCTCAGTCATTTGCTATTTTCTTCTATGGTTTCCTGCTTTCCCTATCCTCTGCTGTAGCAAACCTGAGATACACAGAGAAGAGAACAATACCTCTGTGCCCTTGAGATTTTTGAGGAAGTGAGGCCGTAACCTCACCATTGTAGCGTGTGGTAGCCACACAATTGCAATTTCGTGGTTATGATTCGCGTTTTGTTCGTGTTCTTCGCGGAATCCTTTTCTCCACGTTTTTCCCGTCGATCGATCTCTTTGTTCGGTGCATCTTTTGCAAATCCGTTTGAACCAAGTTGTTCTAGATTGTGTGACACTTCTTTCCACCAAAGGATTTGGCCTCTAACCTCACGAACTAGTAGATCGGTTGATTTTTGCTCCGGATCGGTTTTGCTCCTTTAGTCCCGAAATTCTTCCAATTCATCGATTTGGAGTTAGGTTCTATTGATGGTCCTTAAACACCTGTTTTACCATCAACATTTTACCCTAAAATTCACCAAAAAGGCATTAAATGTAGTCAAATAGGTTTCAAACTAACCAAATTCCACATGTCCATAGATTTTTATTTGAATGCAGGATTTGGACCAAATTTGGAGAATGGACCCACCAGGAGACGAGCCCACTCACCAGGACCCATTTGGGCCCGAGTGGGGTGGCGCCCGCCAGCCAGAGGTGGCGCCTGCCACCCAAATGTGGCGCCCGCCACATGGAGAGGCCCAACTCTCCCCCTTTGCCACGTCACTGATCCGTGTGACCCTCCCAAGGCCAAATCTTGGCCCTTGGTCACTAGGTCAGTGGCATCGAATGGCTCAGGATGGAGTGGCGTGGATCAAGGCAGAATGACGGTTACCTGGACATGCAATCGACCTTGGAACTGCCTCTCTGGAGCCTCTGGATGCCGTTGAAGCAAAGACGGTGCATCCAACGGTGATGGGGGTGGCGGCCGCCACCTAGGGCTGGCGCCCGCCACTAGGGTTAGCCTTAGGTCGGTTGGCTGCCCCCTATAAGTACCCCCTCACTCCTCAAGACTATAAATACACTACAAGGTTTTGACCCTATTGCATCAAGTTCGCTTGCATCAAACAAGAATCTGATACAATAGGTGGGTGCTATTGCATCAGTGTTTAGAATCTGATTCAATATGTAGTCGTTATTGCATCAAAAAAGAGTTGGATACGATAGTAATTCTTGTGGATGCAATAAGTTTGATCTATTGCATCCTTTAGGAACAGGGATGCAATTGGTAGGAATTATTGCATGAAACACATTTGGGTAAATTAGTCTTCAATTGTCGATGCATTATGTAAGTGGTATTGCACCGGTTTAGAATGTAGATGCAATTAAGAAGTGCTATTGCATCATTTAGGAATAGGGATGCAATAGGCAGAAATTATTGCATCAAACACCTTTAGTTGTATTAGTCTTGAATTTTTGATGCATTATATAAGTGGTATTGCACCGGTTTAGAATGTAGATGCAATTAAAAAGTGCTATTATAACAGATTTGTGTTTGATGCCACCAATTTTAATTAGAATTGAGAAATGTAAAAAAACATTGTGGCTACATAATATAAGTGAATTGTTAATCTTAATTTAAATGAGATGTTTAGTAAGTAAATTGTTAAATATTTTTTTTAAAAAAACTTGCACCTAACAATTAGGTTGTAAATTTTAAAAACATGGTTGCTAATTTAAATGATGTGTGTCATAAGTGAAATGGTAAATATCTGAACAAAAAATATCTTGCACTTAATAATAATCGCTTAAAAAAATCATGCCTGCTAAAGGGCAGGCTTTAGACTCAAACTTGTGAGCTCTTGCATGTCTAGGTTGAGGACAAACCATTGGGACAGATATTTGTTGTTGCATGGATGAGTATATGATCTCTTTTATATTTAAATAAACATGTTTTGACTGATTACACAAGCTAATTAACGGATGAGGCCCATCAGCCCATCACGTACCGTCGATCTCTCTCTCCCGTACGTCGCGATTGTACGTAGGCGGCGGCTCTCGCCCTCGCCGGCGAGCGTGGTACGTCGGCGGCGCCTCTCGCCCTCGCCGAGCGTGGTACGTCCACTCGTGCCCTCGCCTGGACGTCATCTGAAGACGACGGAGGAAGCTTCGCCTGCTGTCCGCCTCACCGCCGTGGCACCACGACGACGCAACCGACAACGTACGTCGACGACTTGGCGTCTGTAAGTACCACACCAATACCCATGATCGATTATTTGTTTTCTGTAGACGGTAATTCTACAGTGTGGTAGGGTTATGAATTTGTAGTTCCATGTTTTTATTTGAATTGTTACAAATATTAAACGGCGTAGGTACGTAGGGCAGGGCATTTCCTAGGATTTTATTTGGATATCATTAATATCCATACTGATTTTGCTTTTAAAGAAATAGAAGACATATTTTTCTTTGTGCTGTTTTTGTCAGGAGTTGAAATCAATGTTGTCATAGCAAGGTAGAAGTTGGATGCGTCTGGATAAGACATCTGCAGAGTGGCAACAAGGATTAACTGAATAACTTAACAGCGCCTTTGGAGGCAGCTCGAAAGGAGGAACGGCACCATGTCCATGTTCACAATGTCGTTCCATGTCATTTAGAAAATTTTCTGATGTTCAGAATCATTTGCTTCGGAAAGGTTTTGATGAAGGCTTCATCCGTGAGGAGGAAAGTATATGTGAAGGCTCAGCTGTACGTGATCATGATGATGATGATGTCGATTATAGGGCTCATACCACAGATTTGATACATTCTCTGATCAAGGGTACCATACGTGGAGAAATTGATGAGGAACAACCAAATGAGATGGCACAAAAGTTCTTTAAATTGCTAGAAGAGGCCAGGAAGGAGTTGTATCCAGGCTGCACGGAAGCTACCCAGGTGTCTTTCATTGTCAAAATATTTCAGATGAAGTGCATGTTTGGTTGTAGTAATGCTTGCTTGGAGTACGTACTTGCCCTGTTCTTGCTTGTCCTTCCTAAAGGACACTGCCTCCCAGATAGTATTGATAAGATAAAAAAGACTGTTAGAGATCTTGGTCTACATTATGAAAAGATAGATGCATGCTATAATGATTGTGTGTTATTCAGAGGGAAAGAATATGAGGCCCTGGATAACTGCCCAAAATGTGGTGAGACAAGGTGGAAGCAGTCTAAAGAGGAACAGGATGATGCCAGTAGTTGTGGATTAAAAAAGCGTGTTCCACGTAAGATGTTGCGGTACTTCCCACTGATTCCATGGCTCCAAAGGATATATATGTCAGCAACTAGAGCATCATATATGCGTTGGCATAAGGAAGAATTGGTGGATGATGGAAAATTGCGACATCCTGCGGACTTGAAAGCATGGAAATATGTGGATACAACCTATAAATGGTTTTCAAAAGATCCTCGTAATGTCAGGCTAGGTCTGGCATCTGATGGATTCAATCCGTTTGGTATGATGAATGTGTCATACAGTTGCTGGCCTGTGATTTTAATTCCATACAATCTTCCGCCATGGTTGTGTTTGAAACAGTCGTATTGGATATTGTCGATGATGATACCAGGACCGAAATCGCCTGGTGTTAGCATTGATGTGTACTTGCAGCCTCTTATTGATGAGCTCAAAGTTCTTTGGAAAGAGGGTGTCAAATCCTGGGATGCAAAGGAGAAGAAGGAATTTGATTTGCATGCAATTCTACTAAGGACAATCAATGACTTTCCAGCATATGCGATGCTGTCTGGATGGAGTAAGAAAGGCACGTTTGCATGTCCATACTGCCATACAGAAATAGACTACTTATGGTTGAAGCATGGAAAGAAGAACTGCTACATGGGGCATCGTCGCTTTTTGCCTACGAACCACAAGTGGCGCAGAAACAAGATCAGTTTCAACAACAAGATAGAATATAGATGGGCTCCACAACCACTCACTGGGGAAGAGGTGCTGCAACACTATGGTTCTTTTGACCAAGTCACATTCGGCCCTGAATCAAGAAAAAGGAAGCAGCGTGACGAAGAAAAAAGATGGCACAACTGGAGGAAGAAGAGTATTTTCTTCGAGCTTCCGTACTGGAAAGACTTGCTTATTAGGCACAACATGGATGTGATGCATATCAAGAAAAATATATGTGAGAGCATATTGAGCACTTTGCTAGAAATAGAAGGTAAAAGTAAGGATAATGAAGAAGCTCGGCTTAACATGCAGCATCTCGGTACAAGGAAGGATCAGCATCCAGTGCAGCATGAGAATGGTAAGTTCACCTTACCACCTGCTTTGTACAAATTAGGGAAAGAGGACAAGAAACTTTTATGCAAATTTCTTCATGAAGTTAAGTTGCCTGATGGATACGCATCCAATATTCGAAGATGTGTGCATGAGGATCGGCTATTGCTCTCTGGTCTGAAAACTCACGATTTTCACATTATATTCCAGAAACTTTTACCATTAGTACTACGCAACATTCTGCCTCAAGAAGTTGTTGTCCCATTGATTAATTTGAGTAGGTTCTTCAGTTTGCTTTGTTCAAAGGAGCTGGATGTAAACGAGCTTGTGAACATGAGTGCCTCCATCAGGGAGACTCTATGTCAGCTTGAGATGATATTTCCACCTACTTTTTTTGACATCATGGTGCATTTGCCAGTCCATCTTGCTGAAGAGGTTGCACTTGGTGGACCTATATGCTATAGATGGATGTATCCCGTGGAGAGATATTTGCGTACGGTAAAAGGTTACGTGAGGAACAAAGCACATCCTGAAGGCTCAATAGCGGAGGGATATATCACAGAAGAGTGTATGACATTTTGTTCTTTGTTCTTCAAAGACAAGCCAAGTTGCCCAGAGCGTCATGAAAGCGCGGTTGTGTGTGAACCACCATCGGGTTTGAGTGTTTTTGCTGACCTTGAGTACAGTAGGAAAGGCTACAGTTTTGAGGTCTTGGATGAATCGGAAATGCAGAGAATAAGGTACTACATAATCACAAATATTGACGAATGTGGTGCTTTGCCTGAGTGAGTTTTATTTAATATTGCAGCATGCTATTTTTTGTTGACATCATATATTACTTATTCTTTGTATCTTGTTTGGTCTGCCCACTGCAGTGTACATAAGGCTTCACTAAAGAAATACAATCCACATAATGTTGAGAGAAGACACAAGCAACAATTTGTTGGTTGGTTTGAGGAAAGAGTGAGTCGCCACAATTTTGTTATTGTTCACATTATATTGCACGCAATGAAAACATCTTATTTTTTCAATGGAATTACAGACCAAACAAGAATATGACCAAGGAAAAGCTACTGAGGACATGTTCAACCTTTCTCGAGGACCAGATGATCATGCTCGTGTATTCAATAGATGTTTCATCAATGGCACCCTATTTCGGACGGTGTCGGCAGAGACGAGCTTGATCACACAAAACAGTGGTGTCCTTGTCAAGGGCGATGAAAGTACGGGTAATATGGCCTGGTATGGAGTTATTAAGAAAATTATGTCCGTACAATTCACTGGTCGTGTTTCAGTGCGATTGGTTTGATGTCCCCGCTCGAACAAAGAACAAAGGTAAAGGGTTCAACAAAGATCAATATGGAATTATTGATATTGATACTACCCGTCTCAGATATTCAGATGATCCCTACATTTTGGCGACACAAGCAGAGCAGGTGTTTTATGTGAAACACGCAAAGAAATCAAATTGGTGTAGTGTTGTTCGAATCAAAGCAAGAAACATTTTCTTGATGCCGGAATCCACAGTTGCTGAAGAGGAAGCAGAAAATAATCCGCTAGATGTCGACTCATTGGTTGTTGGGGTGGAGGACATGACTGTTATCGATCAGGGGGACTTGATGAATTGGCGACGAACGAACATGGAAGGCGAATCAATTGATTCGTCTGTTATTGAGAAAGCAATTGCTCAATCTATGCCAAAACTAGATGATGAAGATTTTACTGATGAAGGTGAAGATGACGTGGACGCATACATTGACGATGGAGTTGTCGCACCTGCCGTTGCCACATCCGATGAAGCTGATGATGATTTTTTTCGTTTAAGTATTTACATCTATGCTATTGTCAATGTCATTTGGATGTTCTTAGGCTACTATCAACAGCATGCACGTGTAATAAAGTTTATTTCATCTATGTGTGTGTAATCGGGTATGTCACTCCTATTTAGCAACCAATCAGTTTAGTTTACCTCTATACAGTAATTGATCAGTCGGTGAATGCAACCAACAGTTGACTTCATCAAAGGCAACTACATATATAACTAACATTATATAACATTAACTTCATTAGTGGTCCAACACAGAGGTACTTAAGCACTATCACATACTAAGTGGGTCCACAATCAAGCACATAAAGTTACTTGTGGACATCAGCAAAATAGCAAAGTACCACTGTTATAGCAGT
Organism: Coix lacryma-jobi var. lacryma-jobi; assembly: GCA_009763385.1. Lineage (NCBI taxonomy): Eukaryota > Viridiplantae > Streptophyta > Magnoliopsida > Poales > Poaceae > Coix > Coix lacryma-jobi. Next base: position 15,986,639 of record CM019824.1, read on the forward strand.
CCACAGCCTACCAAAGTACCACTGGTTCTACCAGTCCACAATCTACCACTGGTCGTTACTTATTATATACAAATAGCAGCACATGAAGTGCAGGCACACACAGGTTACTAAAGCTTCTTCACTTTCACCTCCAGAGGCTTGAGCACGCTATTCACCATGTTGGTGAAGAGGACTTCATAGCAGTCATCAAGGTCCTTCAACATCTTGTTGGCCTCTTCAAGGAGAATTTTCTTTCCTTCCTCCTTGGAGTCATCAAAGAACTTCCTCATCACTTGTACAGAACTTTTCTTGGTCCACCCCACTTCCTCCAGCACTTGATACTTGGCATGAACCAACAGATTGTCCATTTCCTTATTGACTGCATAGACCAGCTTGTTTGTTTGCCGATTCAGCCTTTTGTTCACTTTGTTTTCTACTATCCCAAACAGGCAATGGGACATGGACGCAGCATTTTCCAGATCATCCCAAAACAGCTTGCTCTTCCTCTTCGCCGAGATTGGTGCCTCTACCTACAATGAGAAAAAGACATAGTACTATTAACAAAGTAAACATAGACCCCAGGCACCTTCAAATAACAAATAAAAGCAAGTAAGACATGTGCAGATAGAGGAGAGATATTTGAAATCATTTGCCTCAGATTTAATTGCCTTGTGAAGAGACCTTGAACTTGGAGCTTAAGGAACACATATCGACATGCTATAGAACCAACATATGTACATAGAAGAACAAACTGAAATCATGACAGGCATGGAACCATGTGAGACATCCAGCCCAGCCATCGGTTTAGGAGAGTGAGAACAGTTGCTTGGGCATGGATGTTTCACATGGTTTGATGACAGCCATGACAAACATAACAACAAGGCAGAATCAACATAGCTCCAGTGCCTCACAAGGTCAAGGTCATCACATAATTCCATTCAGTCATATAACAAGCTATGTAATCATCATAGGCAGGTAACAAAATATGAAGTGGGCCTCAGAAACATACATAGATGTCATTGGTGGCTGCTAAACAGTGGATGATTCCAGCAGATCAGATGAATGACATGAAAAATGCAGCCACCTCTATATAGCATGTTTCATCATAGACAAGAAAGAATTCACCAAACACAGGCCTCAGTATAAGTTAATTATGAAAGTTTATAATAAATTATTACAAATATGAAAGTTTTCACATCATTGCTCAGTGCCATAGGTCTCATAAATGAATGCAATAGTCATCATAGATACTTAATAGTTAACACAACACAAGTATAATAGAAACTTAAACTCTAGAAGAGCCCCTGTTCTGCCACATAGCAGCAGCCCATGCATCCCTTTGTTGTGCCCAAGTCCCATTATCAGTGAAATGAACCTCTCATTGTGGCCAACAACATGCAAGAACATTGCTACTTTGTTGAACAGGATAAAGAACATTGCCCATGCATCACAAAGCTGAAAAAAAGGTGCCCTTCTCATCCTAAGCAAGTTAACACAACGCACATCATTTGAATTGTAAATGTAGCTAAGATTGTGTATCCTTTGTTGGTCCCTCTCTGCTACGTAATTGTGTATCCATGGGGCCATATGTAATTCAAGAACCAACACTGCTACTCTTGTCCTAAACCACATGAAGAACCAACAAGCCACTGCTACTACCATAGCAGCTGATGTTTGGCGTCTAGATTGGAAGTCCATGTCTAACAATAGCAGCATATGTACATATTAGAAAAGAGATGCAGCACTAGTGCTGTTAACTAATAAGTATCATGGAGCAGAGACAAAGCTAGACGCGGTTCCCACACCAAAAGGTGGTCCTCCTGCGCCTAATCTCACAAATGCTTAGTAATCATCGACCTAGGCACTGAGCTCAGTATTAAACACCGATATATGCATCATCATACATAGCAAATTCAGTAGATGATATAAACCCACATGTATACATAAAGAAGACATAGATCTGAGTGTGAAACAGGTAGATGAAACAGCGCGGATGGGAAAGGCAGAGATGACCTTGTTCTTCCCCTTGTTGCTAGGGTTTGGGCTCTTCGTCGTCGGGCTTGGGGTGGGGTCGACGCCTCCTTTTTGGTTGTCCTCTTCGCCGGGATTGGAGTCAAAGCCTCCCCTTTGGTGCGCTTAACCCGGGGCTTGCTCGCCTCATCGTCGGAGCTGATGTAGATTACATCAGCTGTGGCAAACTGGTCGCGCTCGTTGCGAAACTGGCCCTTCGCGTTCCAGCCGTGGCCCTTGCCGTGAGCCATGGCGCCTCTGATTGACTCACCGCCGTCTCCGATTGACTCTGCCACCGTCGTCTCCGTCGCTCGTGAGGGAGACGGAGGGGAATCAGAAGATAGGAGAAGGGAAGGGAGTGAGCGAGAGGGTCACGGGATGGGGAGGGGCACGGGGTACTTCTCGATTTGGCTTCGTTGCCAAATGGGCTGGCCCATTACCACCTCGAAGTGCAAAGGCGTGCGCGCTGCATAAAAGGACTGGTTCTTTTGCACCACCTCGCCAATTCTACTCACACAAAACCAGCATAAAGTCTCAGCCATGCGTCTTGCCCTGAACTCCGACTAACACACACCATTGAGAGGGCTTGCTTGGGCTGGGCCAAACTGGGCTCCCGTTTGTGGTTGATCTGTTTCTGATCCATCATGCGGTCGAGCTTGGTTGGGCCCTTGGCCCTTGCAGGCCTCTCATGGTGTTATTTTTTTTGTAATCTTGTGAAAAAATTGTTTTGTGTAACATTAACTTTTGAAATACCGTTTTACATATTTCAATATTATTACTACCAATCCTACGACCAATATTATATTCCTCTAACATGTATGCTTTACAACTTAGCTTCTACCAATGTAAGATTAATTTTCCAATTTTTTGTTTCTACATTTGGCTTGCCTACAATCAACTACTACTACTACTACTACTACTACTACTACTACTACTACTACTACTACTACTACTACTACTACTACTACTACTACTACTACTACGACTACTACGACTACCACTACGACTACCACTACGACTACCACTACGACTACCACTACTACGACTATGACTACCACTACCACTACGACTACGACTACTACTACTACTACTACTACTACTACTACTACTACGACTACGACTACTACTACTACTACTACTACTACTACTACTACTACTACTACTACTACGACTACGACTACGACTACTACTACTACTACGACTACGACTACTACTACTACTACTACTACTACTACTACTACTACTACTACTACTACTACTACTACTACTACTACTACTACGACTACGACTACTACTACTAATACGACTACGACTACCACTACGACTACGACGACTACTACTACTACTACTACTACTACTACTACTACACTACTACCTACTACTACTACTACTACTACTACTACTACTACTACTACTACTACTACTTCTACTACTACTACTCCTCTACTCCTACTACTACTACTACTCCTACTACTCCTACTACTACCTACTACTACTACTACTACTACTACTCTACTCTACTACTCCTACTACTACTACTACTACTACTACTACTACTACTACTACTACTACTCTACTACTACTACTACTACTACTACTCCTACTACTACTACTACTACTACTACTACTACTACTACTACTACTACTACTCCTACTACTACTACTACTACTACTACTACTACTACTCCTACTACTACTACTACTACGACTACTACTACTACTACTACCTACTAACTACTACTACTACTACTACTACTACTACTCCTACTACTACTACTACTCCTACTACATCCTACTACTACTACTACTCCTACTACTACTACTACTACTACTACTACGACTTACTACTACTAACTACTACTACTACACTACTACTACTACTACTACTACTACTACTCTACTACTACTACTACTACTAACTACTACTACTACTACTACTCCTACTACTACTACTACTACTACTACTACTACTACTACTACTACTCTACTACTACTACTACTACTACTACTACTCCTACTACTCCTACTCCTCTACTACTACTCCTACTACTACTACTACTACTACTACTCCTTTGCTAACGTCGTCACTGGGAGTAGACTATGAATCTATCCCCGGCAACGGCGTCAGGAAGGTTTGTTGATACTTCTTAATGTGTAAGAAGTATAACTAACTATTCGTATGACTATTGGAAGGTTCCACAAGCGTACAGAATAAGTCTATGTAGCACTTCACCCGGGAGTAACGAGTATCGTATTTATTTCCACAGGGAAGCTACTATGGCAGAACTAACACTAGGACTGCTATGAAAACTAGCGATTCTAGCAGGGTTGATCGAGTTGTATGAAAGGGGGGTTGGTTCCTACTACTACTAAAAAGAAAAGAAAGAGAAAAGAAAGACTAACTATTCTAACCTAAATCGGCGGGGTCTGGCCGATGAACAGATTAATGTTTTCCTACACACTAACGATCACAACTAACTTAGCAATAAAGGTTTTATCTAGTTCTTCGAACAATACACACCCTCTGGACTATTTACCTCAGACGTGCACAACGAGGTTTATGATTTAAAAACTAACCCAACTACGTGGTGGAATTCAAGGCTCCCAGGGCTGTCACCACCTGTTTGCTACCACAGCTATCCGGGGGGCTAGCCACAAACTAAGGTATAACTTGTCTAAGCACCGCGCTTACACCAATATATACTGCTCTAATCTTGCGTCCAAAACTAGAGCATGATTACTCAGCGAAGAACCCAAACTAGATATAGACTAAACACTAAGCTATCTATGATCGAAAGCACTCAACAAAGAACAATAAGTAAAGAACTTAAAGTAAATGCTGAAAGTAGAAGAACACTAAGATAAATGAAGGAAGAATTGGAACTATACCAGAGACTTGGAAGATCCTCTATTACAGCTCCAGCTCTTCTCTTCTACACTCTCGCTCTCACTCTAAGTCTCTGTAACACCTCTGGTGTTTAATATGTAATTAACCTGACATGTCATCATCATTAGTCATTAATCATTCTTGTCATGCATTTAAGTTTGCTTAATACCTGTGTAATGATTTCTTTTTCGAAAACCCTAAAAGCCCAGATCTTCCTTTAAGGGCAAAATGGTAATCTCACCTCTGTGACTTGCTTGTGTAATTTCTTGTTCAGTTTTGTGTCTTGAAGCTTTGTGTGTTGTTCAAAACCCAAAATCTAAAACAGATTTCAAATCCCTTTGAAAAACCCTAATTTCCAAACCCTAGTTTTTACCAATTTTTTGTAATTTAAAAATTATTCAAAATTGGACTTGGTCCAAAAAAACGAAGTTGTAGATCTCTTTTTTCTGAAAAACTTGGTGTTTTGAGTTTTTGCTGCTCAGTTCAAGTTTTGGGAGTAATTGCAAAATACAGAAACCAGCCAAAAGTCAAACCCTAAACCCTAGCCCTGTTCATCTTCCTCGCGTAGGGGGAGGGCCCCGGCCGTGGCCGAGCCTCCGGCGCTGCGCGCGCCACGCGTTTGGCAGCCGCTCGTCTGTCCCCGACCAGCCGCCTGCGTCCGCGCCATCATTCCGCCCCCGCACGCGCACGCGCTGACCTCCACACCCGTCCCCTACAGTGCCCAGGGCGTCGCCGCCGCATGGCCATCGCCGGCGAGCCTTCGCCCAGGCCCTGCACGCACGCCTGTCCTTCCCGCTAGAGCGCAATCGAGTGCGCACGCTCTCGCCGAGCTTATCCACCCCACCCGTGCTCTCTACCGCCTCTGGCCGCGGCTATATAAGCCCGCCGGAGCCCCGAGCTTCTAACTCAGCTCCGCCTCCGTCGCCAGCACAGTCCACAGCCTCCATCGCTCATCCACCAAGTCCAGCAGCTCCGCCTTGAGCTCGTGAAGCTTCCCCACCCCTTAATTTGGTCGCTACCGCCTCCTTTCGCCCGGCGTAGCTCGCCGTTGTCATCTCCGGCGAGAATCCCGTCGAGGTCGGGATCGTGAAATACTCTCTCCGGCCTTGATCATCCTCCACTGACCCCGCATCACCTTCCTTACTCCTTTGCGCCTCTGACTGACCCCTTGCGGTCACTTGTGTCGCGCAGGATCATCGGGACGACGATCGCCGCCGTGAGCTTTCGCCGGCCACCGTCCATCCCCTTCCCTCGCCGAGCCGCTTAATCGACGCCGGTGAGCCCCTGTTGCCTCCCGTGCCCTTGGTTTCGCGCGCGGAGTGGCTGAAGCGCCCGGCGTAGCAGCGCCGCCGTCGTCGGTGATCGCCGGCGAGCGGAGGAGAAGAACAGTGCAAGCTTGTCTTCCTCAGCGCCGAGTCGCCGGATCGCCGAAGTCCGCCGCGGTCGTCTCCTTCCTCGAACCGCACCCTCGACCGTATCGAGCCTCACCCTCGAGCACGTTCCCGAGCCACACCCTCAAGCACACCCTCGGAACCCCGCCCTCGAAGCAGTCGAGGCTAGTCTCAGCCTCGGGCGAATCGCACTACCCTCGAGCAGCAAGCCTCGAGTAACTCAGAGTAAGGTCGAGGCCTCCTCGAGAAGTCTGGCCGAAGAGCAAAAACCCCGCCGAGGCCTCGCCCGTCGAGCCCTCTGTTCCATCCGCCTCGCCGAGCCTCGCCTCTGACTCTCGGTGAGCCCAGCCTCTGTTTCTCAGCCGAGCCTCGAGCCTCGACGTCGAGCCCGCTCCGACTCGAGCTCAGTGCTCTTTTCCTTTCAAAAATATGTACAGTCTTGCTTTTTCATCTTTTTGTATATTTTCTGTGTGATCCAAAATCTGAAATTTTTGTGGTAGACTCTTTATGCTCTGTAGTATTTTTAGAGAATATGAAACTTGAGTTTTGTGCAAAAATTTGAAAATGAAAATCTCCCTTTTAATTAATAAATGAAGGTTGGTATTTTGGAGAGTGATCCATAGCTCCAAAAATCTTGAGATAAAATTTGCAAGCTAGCTATGTCATGCCGAACCTCTGGTAAAATTTTGAAGTCATTTGAAACAAGTTGATTTTTGGGCATTTATTTTAATTCCTAAATAGTGCCTTTTGTTAATTAATGACTAGATTTAATTGGGCACCTTAATGACCTCCAAAATTAAAAATTTGTTTTGCCATCTATTTATACCATAACAAAACTTATGTGATTAATTTGGTAATTTTTGGAGCACCTTCATAAAATGACCTTTTTAATAATTAAGAAAAATAGAAAAAGGTGATTAGGGTTAGCATTGATGCCCTGTGAGTGACTTTTGGATTGCTTGATGTTCATAGACCCCTACCCTTTGGTCTATCATGTTTGTGATGCTATGTTCAGATGATGCTTTGGATAATTATAATAAGGTCTAGTTTAATTAATATTGCTTAAGGAGAAATGTTACCTCTTATGCTCAACCTAGATTTCGATTATGCCTTGCCTAAGAGTAATCTAGAATCAGTGGTATTGTCTTGCACCCTAAGTCCATATCATCATCCTCATGAGCATTCATCATTGCATCCGTATAGTTGACGAAGAAGGTACCAGAGTCGAGGCCGCTGTTGACGAACCAACTCCCGAGGCAACCCCGAGCTCCGACACCTATACCTACCCCGAGTCTGCTCTTTTTGCCATCCAAGGCAAGCCCCGGTGCATTTAAACCCTTCCTTGCTTTTATAAAGTTTTTCTTAAATGTTTTACGTTAATCTATTGCATTAGGTTGATAGGAGTTGAGTGAAATCCTATCTGAGATGCATTATCTACCTTGACCAATGATACACCCGATGCCTGCTTTCAAAAACTATTTGCAAAATGCTTAGCAATGCTATATGATAGTTTTGCAATAAAAATGCCAATTTCAAAAGTGTGATCACTTTAAGAATATTTATGGAATTTCTGGTTTACTCCCACTATTGGCTAAGTATCTGATCCGTACTTAGTCAATGGGAAGGAGAGGTTGTCCTTGCGTACGGTGCCGTCATGTTGTAGTCCGGGACTCAACAGTGACACTGACCGGGACAGGGTTGAAAAACTGACAGGACCTGTACTCTTGGGTTAGAGTCCCGAGGTGCTCGTCGCTGGCTAAAAAATTTAGGGACCACCTGTATGGGGGCCTGCTGACTAAGACTTGCAACTATTCACATACTACGGAAAGCTTCGGCTCCGAGGAATCCTTGATTGGACCGACAACCGCGCACTGGGAGTGGAGAGATGGCGGAAGTAGCATGTACCCACGTGGGTAAAGTCCCGGATTGGAGGTTAAAGTCCCGAATTGGAGTGGTGTACTGTACTTCCGGGTGGCGTAGGACCGGGCCCAATCTTGGAGGAATCGTGGTAGACGAGTTGGCATATGCAAGCTTGGGTGCTACATATGCAGTGTGGATAGGGACCCTCAGCTGAGTATTATTTATCCGGATTAACGCTGCTCCTCGGTTATGGAGACTTAGTCACTGACTGTCAACAGGAGTGGTTCTCAACTAGGTCTGTTTTTGGAAAGTAAAATGAATCAAGGATTATAATGATACAAGAATATTTGAGTCTTTTCAAAAATAAGGAACAAGGTTTGAAAAATGCTTTTCTGCAAAATACTTGAACTTGCTTAAGCCTTACCTTGACTACCTAAGCCTGCATTCCTGAGTCTTCTCCCTTTTCTTTAGTCGGGTAAGTCTTGTTGAGTACCTTTGTACTCAGGGTTCTATTACCCATGTTGCAGGTTCGGCAGATTCCTCAGTATGCCTTGGACCCTGCTGTGTGACTGTTGTTCAGGAAGAGGCCGATGAGGCCGATGAGTGATTAGTCACCCTCGGGCTGGGTGAAGTATCTTTATCTTTTAGTTGTTGTCATATGCTACCCTGCCAGCTCTATCTATTTGAACTATGGTCTGTAATAACTTCACTTTAATGTTATGTTGAACCCTGGTTTGTAAAACTATTGTTATCTAAGTCTTCCGCTATTTACTCCGATGTTATTTGTCAAAATGTTCAAGAGATTGTAACTGAATTGTGAGATGATCCTGCGGACATCGGGCACTGATGTAGCCCAGTGGCGGAACCCGGTCGTAATCTCTTGGCTGTACGGATCGACTGTCAGTGGTTGACAGTGATCAGTGGGCTATGGGATTAGGGCCGTTACGTCACAGAGTGGTATCGGAGCATCTCACTACGACGTTGCAATCTTTTTGCGAAAAACTTCAAAAGGTTTTTAAGTCCAAAAACTAAACTTGACTATTTTGAGTCCAAATTGCTTCTCTCATCTCATCTTGTCTTTGGCAACTAGTAGCAAGACAACTTGTATAAGCCCTATGTACCTTATCTTAGTAGTTGCATTGCCTTGTTCCGTAGGAACGAATCATGCATCATGTCATAATCACTTAAGATAATAATAACTTCCTCTCTAAGTCTGTTGGGTTAGTATGCCTTTACCTTTTTCTTGCTAGCCTTTTCTCACCTATAACCTCTTGTCCAGATATGGTCATTATCAAGCGGACTGCTCGCAAGTCGACTGGGACCGAACGGTGTGCCGCGTCACCAGCTGGCGCCACGCACCGGAGAAGAGACTGGAGAATCCTCCAATGGACGTCGCTTTCCCCGCCGCACCCGCAAGCAGCTGAAGGAGGAGATCAAGAATCTAAAGGCTGAGATGGAGAACATGGAGCATGACTTCTATCTTTCCCGCCTGGAGTTTTATGAGGCACGAGCTTCCCTGGAGCAGGCCAATCGGAACACGGTTCGCGCTATTGAGCAGCGCAATGATGCTTGGACCCGCGAAGATGTCACCAGAGCCCAGTTCCATGGACTGCAGCAGTACACTGCCCAGATTGAGTAGTACAATGATATACTTCATGAGGAGGTACATCAGCTGTACAACCAACTTCACCCCGTGATTCCACCTGTTGCTGAGGATCCAGAAGATGGAATCGTAGAGGAACCTGAAGTAGAACCTGAACCAGACCAGAATGAAGAAGTGGAACCTGCAGAAGATGTCCATGCCGAGGACGAGGATGAGGAGGAAGAGCCCGAACTCATCATCGAGGATGAAGATGACGATGAAGAGATGATCATCATCGATGACGACTAGATTCCTTGTGTCTGTACCATCTGCTCACCTAAAGCCTTAGTCTAGGTTTGGGACGTTAGTTGGTCTTCTGTCTAGTCGAGTCTGTATCTTGTCTTGTACCTTTCCTTTGTCAGTCAGTGGTTATCCATCGAACCTCTGTATCAGTTAACTACCCTTGCATCAATGAATCTTATCAGTCAGTTTCGTTCAAACGCAGTCTTTGGATGCTAAGCTCCCAAATTCTTAACAGATGCCTGTGAACACCCGCACTGGAGCCGGAAGTTCCGGAGGTGCCAACCTTCCAAACCCTCCACCAGTTCCTGCTACCCTGGCAGATGCCATTGCAGCTTGGCCGCCGCTGCCAACCTAATGGCTCAGAACCAAGGACAGCAGAATGTTGGTCATCGTGGTCGTCACAACCAAGAGACCACCTATGTGGATTTCACTGAAACCCGTCCACCGGTTTTCACCAGAGCCGATGAACCCCTCGAAGCTGATGATTGGCTCCGCACCATGGAGCAGAAGTTTGGTCTCATCCGATGCACTGAAATCCAGAAGCCCCGGTTTGCTTCTCAGCAGCTTCGTGGTCCAGCAAGTGCTTGGTATGCCAACCTCTTGGCTGCCCAACCTGAAGGTCATGAGTTGACCTGGGAGGAGTTCCGCACCGCTTTCCGTGCACACCACATCCCATCAGGTCTGATGAAGATGAAGCTTGATCAGTTCCTAGCCCTGCAGCAGAAGGAATCCACAGTGATGCAGTATGTGGGTCAGTTCAACCACCTGAGCCAGTATGCCACCGACTATGTCAACACAGAGGAAAAGAAGAGAGATTGTTTTCTCAGGGGTCTGCACCCTAAGATTCGCAGAGGTCTATCCAACAACCTCAACGGATCTTATCATGATGTCGTTGACCGTGCTGTCGCTTTCGAGGAAAGTAACCGCCAGTATCAGGAGGAGAAGAAGAAGAAGAAGGCTGGGTCTAGCAGCTTCTCCAGCAACCATAAGCGCCCAAGAATCATCTATCACCCCAGCCACCACCAAAACCGTGCCCCATACCCCCATCAGCAAGTGGTCGTTCGTACCGCGGCCACCACCCATAATGCCAACCAGCAAAGTGCCACTCAGCCGAACGCCCCAGGTGTTCGTGTCACCACCCCTCAAACAGCTTACAACCATCCATGCTACAACTGTGGCCAAGTTGGTCACTGGTCTCGCGAGTGCCCAAAACCCAAGAAGAATGCCCAACATGCAGAAAGGCCCTGGAGGATCACAGCAATAGCACCGTGCACCGCAGCAGCACGTCCAGAAGGGCAAGTTTGTCAAGAAGCACGGGCAAGTCTACTTCACCACCGTCAGTAACATCCCAGAAGGAGAGCCCGTCATGCTCGGTAGGTTCCCTGTTGCCAATCATCCTGCAGTCGTCTTGTTCGATTCTGGTGCATCGTATTCCTTCATCAGTCGTACTTTTGTCATCAAGCATGAGTTACCCATGGGGGAGTTAAAAGAAGTTTTTGCATACTTTCGCCTGGAGGGCGGATAAATACTAAGGAAGTGGTCCGCAGTATACCAGTAATATTGGGGGAACATGTCTTCCCTACCACCATGATAGTACTGCGCAATCAAGAGATAGATGTCATCTTAGGCATGAATTGGATGTGTCAGTATAAAGCCATGATAGACATCTTGAATAGAGTTGTGAGAGTGGATATTCCTAACAGTACCTCCAAACTCCTTCTCCAACTCCCTATGCCTCAAAAACCAGCAACCACCCAGTTGAATGCCCTGTGATGTGACTTTGGATTGCTTGATGTTCATAGACCCCTACCCTTTGGTCTATCATGTTTGTGATGCTATGTTCAGATGATGCTTTGGATAATTATAATAAGGTCTAGTTTAATTAATATTGCTTAAGGAAGAAATGGTTACCTCTTATGCTCAACCTAGATTTCGATTATGCCTTGCCTAAGAGTAATCTAGAATCAGTGGTATTGTCTTGCACCATAAGTCCATATCATCATCCTCATGAGCAGTCATCATTGCATCCGTATAGTTGACGAAGAAGGTACCAGAGTCGAGGCCGCTGTTGACGAACCAACTCCCGAGGCAACCCCGAGCTCCGACACCTATACCTACCCCGAGTCTGCTTTTTTGCCATCCAAGGCAAGCCCCGGTGCATTTAAACCCTTCATTGCTTTATAAAGTTTTTCTTAAATGTTTTACGTTAATCTATTGCATTAGGTTGATAGGAGTTGAGTGAAATCCTATCTGATGCATTATCTACCTTGACCAATGATACACCCGATGCCTGCTTTTCAAAAACTATTTGCAAAATGCTTAGCAATGCTATATGATAGTTTTGCAATAAAAATGCCAATTTCAAAAGTGTGATCACTTTAAGAATATTTATGGAATTTCTGGTTTACTCCCACTATTGGCTAAGTATCTGATCCGTACTTAGTCAATGGGAAGGAGAGGTTGTCCTTGCGTACGGTGCCGTCATGTTGTAGTCCGGGACTCAACAGTTGACACCGACCGGGACAGGGTTGAAAAACTGACAGGACCTGTACTCTTGGGTTAGAGTCCCGAGGTGCTCGTCGCTGGCTGAAAAATTTAGGGACCACCTGTATGGGGGCCTGCTGACTAAGACTTGCAACTATTCACATACTACGGAAAGCTTCGGCTCCGAGGAATCCTTGATTGGACCGACAACCGCGCACTGGGAGTGGAGAGATGGCGGAAGTAGCATGTACCCCGTGGTTAAAGTCCCGATTGGAGGGTTAAAGTCCCGAATTGGAGTGGTGTACTGTACTTCCGGGTGGCGTAGGACCGGGCCAATCTTGGAGGAATCGTGGTAGACGAGTTGGCATATGCAAGCTTGGGTGCTACATATGCAGTGTGGATAGGGACCCTCAGCTGAGTATTATTTATCCGGATTAACGCTGCTCCTCGGTTATGGAGACTTAGTCACTGACTGTCAACAGGGAGTGGTTCTCAACTAGGTCTGTTTTTGGAAAGTAAAATGAATCAAGGATTATAATGATACAAGGAATATTTGAGTCTTTTCAAAATAAGGAACAAGGTTTGAAAAATGCTTTTCTGCAAAATACTTGAACTTGCTTAAGCCTTACCTTGACTACCCTAAGCCTGCATTCCTGAGTCTTCTCCCTTTTCTTTAGTCGGGTAAGTCTTGTTGAGTACCTTTGTACTCAGGGTTCTATTACCCATGTTGCAGGTACGGCAGATTCCTCAGTATGCCTTGGACCCTGCTGTGTGACTGTTGTTCAGGAAGAGGCCGATGAGGCCGATGAGTGATTACTCACCCTCGGGCTGGGTGAAGTATCTTTATCTTTAGTTGTTGTCATATGCTACCCTGCCAACTCTATCTATTCGAACTATGGTCTGTAATAACTTCACTTTAATTTTATGTTGAACCTGGTTTGTAAAACTATTGTCATCTAAGTCTTCCGCTATTTACTCCGATGTTATTTGTCAAAATGTTCAAGAGATTGTAACTGAATTGTGAGATGATCCTGCGAACATCGGGCACTGATGTAGCCCAGTGGCGGAACCCGGTCGTAATCTCTTGGCTGTACGGATCGACTGTCAGTGGTTGACAGTGATCAGTGGGCCATGGGATTAGGGCCGTTACGTCACAGTCTCTCAACTAGAGTGTTCCTTCACCAGAGCTTCGCTTACAGAGAGTGGGATATGAGGTGAGGTCTAAGTACAAATGAGCTCGGGGGGTCCTATTTATAGCCTAAGGGACCTAAGGGACTAGGGGGGGTATTATGGGCCTAGGGTTAGGTCAGGGGAGTAAGTGGGCTGGCGGCCGCCAGCCCTAGGTGGCGGGCGCCACCTCCCTGGCCCTTGGATCCACCGCCTCTTCATCAACGGCATCCAGGAGGTCCTCCCAAGTCGGTTAGGGTTCAGTTGGGGTTGTCCAATAACCGTCACATGGGCAATTAGGCCTTGATCCATGTGACATTGCCTCTTAGCCCTTGGATGAACCGACTTGGGTGAGCAACGGCTGAAAATGAGCGTGGAGAGCTTCCCTGGATCATGACGTGGCAGGGGGGAGTTTGGGCTTCTCCCCCCTGGTGGCCGCCACCCCTCCTCGGCCCAAAGTGAGCCCAGGCACGTGTGCTTGCTCCTGGTGGGTCCATTTGGTCATTTTGCTCTAAACCCTACAATTTCCTATATTCAAATAATACTCAAGGACAAGTGGATAGTTTATAAAGGGTTTTTGGTTGATTTTAGGCTCTTTTGTTGTGTTATATGACCTTGTTGATGCTAGAAATATGACACTTAGTGAGCGTCAACAAGCTCCCCCCCCAAGCTTACCTCTTGCTCGTCCTCGAGCAAGCATGGACTTCAATAAATTTTGGAAACTCGGTTTTTTTGTTGTGTATGCCCATATTATTTTCATCACCATGGAATTGGTAGCCTTCCCTGCACTCAAGATTAGAACAAAAGACCAGCAAGAAAGAAGGTTTGTCTTTCCCTTGCCTATTTTGTAAATCAAGATATGTGGAGTTTTTGCAAGTTTTGCTCAAGAGAAAGCATGCTTAGTAACTTCTGTGGCTCACTCGATCACTCATGTTTGTATGTGGAAATGGAAGAATCATCCTCTCACTAAGGCTATATGTGGGGTTTAATGGGTAGGATAAAGTGAGTATGCAATGCTAGCATAATTTTGCCAAGTTAGACAATTGGAGCAAAGGAGCAACAAGTCATAGGTTCAGACCAGGAATGTGCAAGTGTGTGGTATTTATTGTGGCTAATATTTTCATGGCATTTCTCCTTTCTATCTCATTTGCAGGATCATGGCTATGAATGAGAGCATTTGCTCTTTTGGATATTCCCTTCTTTCTAGAGCACTTGCTTTTTTTTCTTTTCTTTCTAGAGCACTTGCTCTTTTGAATTTTCTTTTCTTTCTAGAGCACTTGCACTTTTTTTTGAATGAAGGATAGCCATGTCGCTGAGATTTCATTATGGAGCATGATATTTTGCCATGAAGTATTCCTAACAATGAATGGAAATAAAGGCATGTTGTGTGCGTATTCTCAGTGTAAGAATAGCACTATATAGGTGGGTGCAAGTGAATCCCTTGGTCTTAAGATATGACAAGTTTCTCTACCATGTCTATCAACAAAAGTCTAACAAGGCTCAATACTAGCATGCAGCAAGTGGAAGCTCCTATTCTAAGAGTAAAAATTATTTGGCTTTGGTAGGACTTTCTTTGCCACAGAAGTACTTAGAGCAAGTTTTTTTTAGAATTTTTCCAAATAATTTTCCACAAACTTAACTTGCTCAAGACAAAGTAGAAACTTACTTCCCCTTTACTTAATCTAGTGCTCATGTCTTCAAGTTTAGGTCTAGCATACGTTTTCCCATGATAATTCTAATGCATGGCATACATTTTTTTTATTCATTAAAAGGACTTATGGTGAGAGCGTTTCATTTATTACTACTTATTTATTACTAATATATTGTTAAGCTGGAAATTAACTAAGATAGAACTTAAATTTAAATTACTGAAATAGATAAAAAAAACTGATAGAAATTTAAGTCGGGTTGTAGTACTTACCTCGATGACGGGGGTCCTCCCCCAAGCTGGATTTTGGATGGTTGGGTCACATCCATCCTTGCGACGGTACATGTCCTCCCAGTTCTGCTGGTTCTGCTGCAGGAGAGAGGAAATATTACCCAGTTCTTCGCCAGTTTCCAGGCGGAATTCCTGGAAATTTTGGTTCAAGTTGTTCAAGTCCTGACGGATTTCAGCAGTATCCAAGGTAAGTCCGCTCATTTGGTGCTGGAGAGTACCCCATGTCGCGCATCCACTCATCCTGTGAAAGGACGAATGGCGAGCGTCTTGTGGCGAGATTCCCCTATGGACGAAATCATCACCACGGCCAGTGTACCGAGTGGATCCTCCCAATGAATGAGTTGAACTCCCCAACTGGGATGAGTGGAAGGATGCCTCCGGGCCGTAATCCCATCGCGGATGTTGCGGTTGCTGCCAATTTGACCCTCCTGCTTGCTGCGAGCCGGGAGGTGTCAAATGGCCATAGTGCGCTCTTCATACTACTGCCCTGCATGGAAAGGATTAAACTCCTGCGCCGCTGCTGTGGCTCTTGCGGCCTCTTCTGCGGCACGGGTCTGCGCTCGCGCGTCCCTCCTCCTGGGAACCTGCACGATATTCTTCTCGGGCCAACCTGCGGTTTTGCTCCGCCTCGATTTCCAAGGCCAAAAGCAATGTGGGTGCATTAACCAACCAAAGTGTCAAGTTAGGAAGAGCGATTTTATTCACATAATCTTGGTAGATCATGTGAATCTCACCAGTTTCCTGGTCTTCTCGCAAGAGGTGTCCTTGCGAGAAATGCTCCATAGTCAGAAGGTCTCGGTCACTAGGAATGTAAGAGTATATGGCAGTGTTCAACAGACCCATGTTAAAGGCTAGTCTAGTTATCCAGGATGTCATTTCAATGTTTCCAGAGCATTGATTAAATTTGGACCAGTAATCTGCCATGGCCTTGGCAGGTGACACTTTTATGTGGTTAACTAGAGCATAGAGCAGCAGCATCTCTGGCTTTTTGATTGGTCTCAGGTCGGGTCTTGGGAAGAGTGTGATACTAATATATTTGTGGAAGAACCTGAGTGTGGGGTTGTGGATATTACTTGTACGGGGCAAGCCTGGGTCTCTGTTCCCAGCGATGCTTTTCCAAAATTCATTCCTATTAAAACCCGTACAGGCAGACTCCAGGTTTAGCAAGCATGAATCATCAAAATTTAAGTGCTTGCTAAACTGCCCCCATGAAAGTGTGCTCTTCATTAAAAACCGAAAAGTTATGTGGGCAGCAGACACTTGCATGGTAGCTAAAAATTCCATTGTGAGGGGCAGGATTCCCTCCTCATTTACCGTCCATGCATCTTCCCATCCCAAGGTTCGGAAGATGTAGAGAAACTCACTGTCCATACCGGTGCGACGTAGCAAGTCGTCGTCGATGCGGCGGGTGTGGATGAACTCCCTCTCACTGAGGATGTTCCGAGCCTGCCGCTCCCGATCACTCTGCCAGATGATGTCATTGACAGAGTTCAGGATGCGGATGGTCGGTCCGGCCTGGTGTGTAACGGGGAGTTCCGATCCACCGACATTTCGTTGGTGGATGGAGTTCCCCGCCCAGAGCTCTCCTCATCACCCCCAGCAAAGCGAATGTGGGAGTTCGCTCTCGACGAACTTCCCTCACCCTTGCTCTTCTTCTTCTTGCCGAAGAGTTCTTGAAAGGGCCCATGACTTCTTTGCTAGTGCTAGGATGGCTGATGTTTTTGTGTTTTGAGTGAGTTGTGGGAACTTGCATGGGGTGTGGGTAGTATTTATAGGCTGAGGATGGAAGGGGGGAGGCTGTGAGCCTCACCCTGCTGGTGGGCGCCAGAAAATGGTGGCGGGCTCCACCTCACTTGGCTGAAAATCACTCCCACTCACCCCTCCTTTCACCTAATGCTCTCCTTGTCATCTTCCATCACATGTGCACCAGAATATTTGGGTGGAGATGTGTCCAAAAGATGGAGTGAAGAGGGGGAGACATGGAGAGACATGGGAGTGAGTGATTGCATTGAAATGACCAAAGCCTATGGGTCTCCCTTGGTGTTATTAGGGTCTAGGGGGTTGGTGTAATAGTTTAGAGATGGGCTAGTGCTCCCTAGTGCACACTAGGGTGGCGGGCGCCAGCATGGGCTGGCGGGCGCCACCCCTATGGCCGCCTTAAGCCCCCTAGGTGCTACCTAATCACTCTAGTAAACATCTACTTTGCAGGAAATTAAATTGCTTAAGTAAAAACGAAAATTTAAATGAGGGGATAAAAACTTACCTTGGCCTAACTTACCTTGGTTAGCCACCTTGGATTCCCGATTAGTGTCGCATTCACGGTGGTTGCGGAGGATTGTCGGCACCGACGAACTTTGATGACGGGTGTTTTTTGGTCGCGGTGTGAACTCGAATTTCTCCTCCTTTCCACTGATGTGGAGCTGAATTTCTCCAGCTCCTACATCAATGGTGGCTTTTGCAGTGCTCAGAAATGTCCCGTCCCAAGATCAATGGCGTCCGGTGGTCGGGATTAATATCCAGAACCACGAAATCCACCGGGACAAAGAGATTCCGGATTTTCACCAGAATATCCTCTGCTATTCCCGCGGGATCGGAGCGATTGATCGGCTAGCTGCAAACACATAGAAGTGGGGGACAAGGTATGATTTAATTTATCATAAATTACCTTGGGCATGACGCTGACGCTTGCTCCCCAGATCACAGAGTGCATGCTTGAAGTGTTGCTTTCCAATTGAGCATGAGATCGTTGGATTTCCTGGGTCCTTCTTTTCTGGGAGTTGGTTTAAAATGACCGCACTGCAATCTTCGGTCAATTTAACCACATCCCTACTTGGAATTGGTTTTCTTCTTATTGAGCATGTCTCTCAAATATTTTGCATAAGTTGGAACCTGCATAGCGTCAATAAATGGCACATGTATATATAGTTTTTGAATTACCTCGACGAATTTCTTGAATTGGTCGTCTTCCTCCGTCGGATTCCTGCTTCGATCTGGAAAAGGTAATACATGTGTATCATAGAATTCATGAGGAGCAGTGCGTACCTTGGATGAAGGCTCAGCTGGGGTCTCCTCTTCTTCGTCTTCTTCAACATTAACAATATTTTTCTTTGAAGCAATATTACTACTAGGAACTAAATTAGGTGAGGTGGATTACGAGTGGTTTTACCACCTCTCGTGGTTACAGCTTTTAATTCCTCATGGTATTTAATTTGAGATTTAATGTTATCTACTTTTTGCTCTAATCTCTTATTAAATTAATTTGTTCCTTAAATGCTTCAGAAAAATCTTTCAGTTTAGCATAAATTCCTTCTAACATTTTATCATGTTCAATAATAATTTGCTATTTATGCTATCATTAATTCTACCTTGTTTAGAAACTAATTTTCCAATAGGAGAATTAAATACGGAGGTTTGAGGCATACCTTTGTTATTCCATTGTTGGATCATTGGAATTGGAGGTTCTCCGTAGCCACCATTATTAAGAAGGGATTTGGCATCCTCTTTCTTAATTTCTGCTTGACCTTCACTTGACGAAGCAGCTCTTTGCTTGGCGTAGTACTCCTTTCCAGCACGATCTCTCTTCTCATTTATTCTTTGCTCTAGCAACTTTATCAAAGTTTCCAGGGTAACAGAATCAACTTGCTTGATTTCAGAATTACCTCTAGAACGATTTTCTGTCCATCCTTGATTCGCCACCATTGTCTCGATCAGATCGGTTGCCTTCTCTACGGTGAGAGAGGTATGCACCTCCGGCGGCAGCATCAATGTGTTGTCGAGATTCTTGCTGGAGTCCATTGTAGAAGCTCTGGATCAAGTACCAGTCTTGCATACCATGGTGAGGACAGTATTTAACATACTCTTGTAGTCTCTCCCAAGCATCAGTGATTGTTTCTTCGTCTCCCTGTCCAAAGTTGGAAATCTTGCTACGGACAAGAATAGTTCGACTTATCGGGCAGAACTTGTTGAGGAATTGATCCGCGCATCTCACCCACGTCAGCAGGTGTCCAGAGTTGAAGAGGAACCACTGCTTTGCTTTTTCCACTAATGAAAATGGAAAAAGACGAAGTCTGATGGCATCCTGTGAAACTCCCTGCACAGAAATTGTACTACATATCTCCAGAAAATTTCGGAGGTGAGCATTGGCATCCTCGGAAGGTTTGCCATTAAATGCAATAGCTTGAGCCATACGTATCAAGTGAGGTTTAAGCTCAAAATCTACACATGCTAGTAGAAGGTAACACTGGAATGTGAGCAAGAGTAGGCATGGAATACTCACAGAGTGTTTTGGTCGGCGTTGATGTTGATTGATCATTAGAGCAGCTTGGTTCGTCAGTCACTCTTGACTGGGATTCTTGTCTCGACGAACTCCTCTCGCGAAGTTCTAGGTTCTTCCTCGGAGGAGTGAGATTAGCTCTCGCTCTCCTAAGAATGGCCTCAGGATCTTCTTGATAGTCGCTCGGAAGATTGAATCCGGCCATGACTACTTGAACGATCACAAACAACGAACAATATATATATCCCCGCTAGAACTACGGGGGTTAATTCAATAGAAATCACAAAGAATTAATTCTAGCCAATTGCTTCCCCGGCAACGGCGCCAGAAATGCTTGTTGACTCTTGCTAACGTCGTCACTGGGAGTAGACTATGAATCTATCCCCGGCAACGGCGTCAGGAAGGTTTGTTGATACTTCTTAATGTAAGAAGTATAACTAACTATTCGTATGACTATTGGAAGGTTCCACAAGCGTACAAAATAAGTCTATTGTAGCACTTCACCCGGGAGTAACCGAGTATCGTATTTATTTCCACAGGGAAGCTACTATGGCAGAACTAACACTAGGACTGCTATGAACAACTAGCGATTCTAGCAGGGTTGATCGAGTTGTATGAAAGGGGGGTGGTTCCTACTACTACTAAAAGAAAGAAAGAAAGAAAGAAAAGATAACTATTCCTAACCTAAATCGGCGGGGTCTGGCCGATGAACAGATTAATGTTTTTACCTACACACTACGATCACAACTAACTTAGCAATAAAGGTTTTATCTAGTTCTTCGAACCATACACACCCTCTGGACTATTTACCTCAGACGTGCACAACGAGGTTTATGATTTAAAAACTAACCCAACTACGTGGTGGAATTCAAGGCTCCCAGGGCTGTCACCACCTGTTTGCTACCACAGCTATCCGGGGGCTAGCCACAAACTAAGGTATAACTAGTCTAAGCACCGCGCTTACACCAATATATACTACTCTAATCTTGCGTCCAAAACTAGAGCACTGATTACTCAGCGAAGAACCCAAACTAGATATAGACTAAACACTAAGCTATCTATGATCGAAAGCACTCAACAAGAACAATAAGTAAAGAACTTAAAGTAAATGCTGATTAGAAGAACACTAAGATAAATGAAGGAAGAATTGGAACTATACCAGAGACTTGGAAGATCCTCTATTACAGCTCCAGCTCTTCTCTTCTACACTCTCGCTCTCACTCTAAAGTCTCTCAACTAGAGTGTTCCTTCACCAGAGCTTCGCTTACAAGAGAGTGGGATATGAGGTGAGGTCTGAGTACAAATGAGCTCGGAGGGTCCTATTTATAGCCTAAGGGACCTAGGGGGGTACTTATGGGCCTAGGGTTAGGTCAGGGGAGTAAGTGGGCTGGCGGGCGCCGCCAAGTGGTGCGGCGCCACCTCCCTGGCCCTTGGATCCACCGCCTCTTCATCAACGGCATCCAGGAGGTCCTCCAAGTGGTTAGGGTTCAGTTGGGGTTGTCCAATAACCGTCACATGGGCAATTAGGCCATGATCCATGTGACATTGCTCTTAGCCCTTGGATGAACCGACTTGGGTGAGCAACGGCTGAAAATGAGCGTGGAGAGCTTCCCCTGGATCAGTGACGTGGCAGGGGGAGTTTGGGCTTCTCCCCCCTGGCGGCCGCCACCCCTCCTCGGCCCAGAGTGAGCCCAGGCACGTGTGCTTGCTCCTGGTGGGTCCATTTGGTCATTTTGCTCAAAAACCCTGCAATTTCCTGTATTCAAATAAAACTCAAGGACAAGTGGAAATCGTTAGTTTATAAGGGTTTTTGGTTGATTTTAGGCTCTTGTTGTGTTATATGACCTTGTTGATGCTAGAAATATGACACTTAGTGAGCGTCAACACTCATCCAAGGCCCGAGGCAGCCTGGCAATGATATCGATGTCTACCTGAGGCCATTAGTTGAGGAACTCCTACTTTTATGGAGTACATCAGGTGTACGTGTGTGGGATGATTACAAACAGGAACTCTTTGACCTGCGAGCATTGTTGTTCATAACAATCAATGATTGGCCTGCTCTAAGTAATCTTTCAGGACAGTCAAACAAGGGATATAATGCATGCACACATTGTTTTGATGACATGGATAGTGTATATTTGAAAAAATGTAGAAAGGTAGTGTACCTTGGGCATCGTCGATTTCTTCTATGAATCACACCAGGTTAGAAAGAAAGGCAAGCATTTTAAAGGTGAGACAGGCCACCGGAGCAAGCCTCGCAACAGAACTGGGGAAGATGTACTTGAGATGATCAATGATGTCAAAGTAGTCTTTGGAAAGAGGACTGGCAGTGAACTTGTTCCGAAAGATGCTACGGGACACGCACCCATGTGGAAGAAGAAGTCAATATTTTGGGAGCTACCCTATTGGCATGTACTAGAGGTCCGCCACGCGATCGACGTGATGCACCTGACAAAGAATCTTTGTGTCAACCTTCTAGGATTCATGGGTGTGTATGGGAAGTCTAAGGATACACTTGAAGCACGACAAGAGTTGCAGCGCATGAAAGAATGAGACAACCTACATCCAGAGAGGACAGATGATGGACGCCATTACTTAAGACCTGCTAGCTACACTCTTAGCAATGAAGAGAAGGAAATCATGTTTGAATGCCTAAACAGCATCAAGGTCCCATCTAGATTCTCCTCCAATATAAAGGGAATAATAAATATGCAAGAGAAGAAATTTCTAAACTTAAAGTTGCATGATTGCCACGTGCTTATGACGCAATTGCTTCCGGTTGCTTTAAGAGAAATTCTACCTCCACATGTACGTCTGGCCACTGTGAACCTATGTGCATTCCTCAATGCAATTTCTCAGAAGGCAATAAATCCACTAGAACTTGCTACTCTACAGAATTATGTGGTTCAATGTCTTGTGAGCTTTGAGTTGGTGTTTCCTCCATCCTTCTTTAATATCATGACACACCTCCTAGTTCACCTGGTCAAGGAGATTCATATTCTCGGTCATGTGTTCCTACACAACATGTTCCCCTTTGAGAGGTTCATGGGAGTACTGAAAAATATGTTCACCAACGTGCTCGGCCAGAAGGAAGCATCGCCAAGGGCTACGGGACAGAGGAGGTCATTGAGTTTTGTGTTGACTTCATTCCTGACCTTGACCCGATTGGTGTTCCTGAATCGTGGCACAAGGGGAGGCTGTGTGGAAAGGGGACACTAGGGAAGAAAACATATATCGGTACGGGGAACGATTATTTCAATAAAGCGCACTACACAGTTCTTCAAAACTCATCCGTGGGTGGATCCATATATCGATGTACACAAGGAGTTCCTACGATCCCAATTTCCTGGGAAGAATGAAGTTTGGATTACACGTGAGCACATGAATACTTTTAGCACTTGGTTGCGAAAAGAATGTCTGGGTGATAGCAATATTGATGAGCAACTATATTTGTTGGCTAGGCAACCATCATGGCACATCCTCACATACAAAGAGTATGAGATAAATGGAAATACATTTTACACCATTGCCCAAGATCAAAGGAGCACGAACCAAAACAGTGGTGTTCGCGTAGATGCCACAGACCCAATCTGGGAAGAGGCAAACATATTATGGCCGCATAGAGGAGATTTGGGAACTAGACTATACGCACCTAATTTTAAAGTCCCTTGTTTCGATGCCAATGGGTCAAGGCGACCGGAGCCGGAGTAACAGTTGACAAGGAGTATGGAATGACAATAGTGGATCTCAACAATATTGGATACAAAGATGAACCATTCGTTCTTGCTGCTGATGTGACTCAGGTGTTCTACGTGGAAGACATGTCTACAAAACGCAAGAGAGGGAAAAATGATGATAAATCAACCAAAGAGCCAAAACGCCACATAGTTCTTTCAGGAAGAAGAAACATCGTGGGAATTGAGGACCACAAGTCAGACATGTCAGAAGATTATGAAAGGGATGACCGAATACCGCCCTTCAGTGTGACCAAAGAGCCAAGCATCAGCTAAATGCTGAGGAGACTCCATGGTTACGGACATGATCATAACAAGGAACATACGTCAAGAAAAAGATCACCAGTTACCCGCTTGATATATAGTGATGTTTTAACTAATATTATATATTACAGTTTTTGTGTAACTAATAATGATTATGAGCATAGTCATGGTTCGTTGATGTCGGTGTCGAATGACTTGATTTATTTTGGCAAGCATATGAGCCCAAATTGATGCCCCACAAGTGGTGTTAGATTTTCTGATTATTATTTAATTATTACATTTTTTCTATGCCGAATGAGATAAAAGTTGGTAAAAGTTTGGCTCCATTCTGGATTATTTTGTTGGTAGGCCAATTGACCCTATAATTATTGGGTGAGAGTGTGCGGTAATTCAATTAAACCGGAAAAAGTAGCAAACATCTCCGAAAAAACACACAAACTTGTTGGTTGCCTCACCCGTGCCACGTGACAACCTAAGAAAAAGTTTGAGACCAATAAGACACAGAAACGTATATGAACTACACAAATTTATCTTTTAAAATTAAATTGTTTTAACAGTGAATTTCTCTATCGTGTATTTGGACAATAAAAGATAAACAACCCAAAATTTAACGTTCATATAATGCAAAAAATATTTTCCTGTCGAGCACCAGTTGTTTCAGATATTTAAATTTAACATTATATTTTTGCATTAACAAAATATAAATTTTCTTTACATTAATTTGTTATTATAAGAAAAGAAAAGAATTTATGTTACAAAATTTTCTACTATACAATAAGGTAAAAGGAAACACAACTGTTATTTTTAAGTAATTTTCTACCTAATATTGAATTTACGATGCAACTAACAAGTATTACAACATATTAATATAGCCAAAACTTAATTCAAAACCCAAAACACAGAAAACACAAATAAAGGCGGGAGAAGACTCTTTAGTCCCGGGCCGTAGCACCACCCTTTAGTCCCGGGCCGTAGCACCACCTGGGACTAAAGGTCCCCCTCTTTAGTCCCGTGTGGCTTACGCCCCGGGACTAAGGTGTTTTAGTCCGGGTGGTGCCACGGCCCGGGACTAAAGCCTCCCCGCCTATATAGGGCACAATGCCCTCCTCCTTCTCAGATCGACAGTAGTTTGCACCGCCGCCTCACCGTCTTCCCTGTGTGCCTCGCCGCCGCCTCGTCCTCTCTCCCTCGTCATCATCCTCGCTTCCGTCGCCGTCGTCCTCGGTGGACTCCCCGCCGGCCGCGCCGCCATTTGCCACGGCGCCCTCGGCCTCCCTTCCCCGCCGGTCAGGCCGTCGTCCTTGGTCGGGCCGGACTCCCGCCGGACGCGCCGCCGTTCGCTGCGGCGCCCTCGCCTCCCTCGCCCCACCGGTCAGACTCGACCGGCCGCGCTCCGGCCACACTCGGCCGTGTGCGTGTGTGAAGCGTGTTCGTGTGTGCATTGTGCATTTGCTATGTATGTGCAGGTGTATAGAAAAAGAAAAAAAAGAAAAAAGAATTAATGATATTATATAGAAAATGATATATATAAAAAAGAATGATTATAGAAAATGATAATACATATATATTTATATATGTTTATAGAAAAATGAGTATATATTTATATAAAATATAGTTATATAAATCATTTGTAGAAAATCATGTTTATAGAAAATGTTTCTTTGTAGTGTACACATATATATTTATAGAAAAACAATATATAAATCATGTGTTCCTTTGCCGCATGGACATTTTTAGAAAATATTTATAGAAATGTTTTTTACCCTAACAAAATAGTATGTTTACACATGTAGATAAAAAGAGATTGGTCGCGTTGACCACGCCGCCGTCCGCCGACATCCTCACCGCGACGTCATCCTCGCCGCCGTCCGTCATCGTCCTCTCGTCAACGGTGTGTCCTATTGATAGATGGAGGAGGAATAATGACTTAGATATATTTTGGTTCACTTAGATATATTTACATATATATGTTTATGGAAAAATCAATTAGATATATGATTTAAACATTTACGTCCATAGTGTTATTTCTACGAATATAGTCTTTATGAATATGATATGTCCATAGTGTTATTTCTACGAATATGGTCTTTATGAATATACGTTATTTTTATGTTGTCAAAACCTAGACCCAAAACCCTAACCCTAAACCTGAAACCCTAACCCAACCCCAAACCCGAAACTCTAAACCCTAAACCCTAAACCTAAATCTGAAACCGAAACCCTAAAACCCAAACCCGAAACCCTAAACCCTAAACCCCAAACCCTAAACCCTAAACCCTAAACCCTAAACCCTAAACCCAAACCCGAAACCCCAACCCTAAACCCTAAACCTAACCCGAAACCTCAAACCCTAAACCCTAACCCTAAACCCTAAACCCTAAACCTCAAACCTGAAACCCTAACCCTAAACCCTAAACCCTAAACCCGAAACTTGAAAACCGAAACCCGAAACCCTAACCCTAAATCCTAAACCCTAAACTCAAACCCGAACCCTAACCCTAAACCCTAAACCTAAACCGAAACCAAAAACCCAAAACCCTAAACCCTAAACCCTAAACCCTAAACCCTAAACCTCAAACCCTAAACCCTAACTAAACCCTAAACCCTAAACCCTAAACCCTAACCCTAAACCCTAAACCCTAAACCCTAAACCCTAATCCCCAAACTCGAAACCCAAACCGAAACCCTGAACCCTAAACCCCAAACCAAACCCCAAACCCGAAAGTGTTGAATAAAAATATATGGTCTTTATGAATATATATATATGTTATTTGCAGAAATATGGTGTTTATATCCTCCATGTCATTCGCAGAAATGGCCGACCCAGTTGACAACATGGAGGAGGAAATGTACGAATTAATCAACAACGACGCTAATCAAGATTTAGCAGGTGACGATAACAATAATGAAGAAGTAGATGACGGCAGTCAATACTTTGCCGATTATGAAGAAATAATGCAAGAAAATACTAGCGAGGTATACCTACAATAATCTCTATGTGCACATGAAATTCTAAACAATTTATAAATGTATTTATAATCTACTGTTCCTACATACGTAGCCCTCCGGATCGACAACGACTACCGGGAAGAGTAGGACCGTACGAGGTCCGAAGAAGCCGTTGGATGGCCGGTACATTATCTCAGAATTCAACGAGGAAACAGGCCAAGTACTTGGAGAACATGCACAAAGATTTGTTGCCCACTGTGGGTACCTTGTAAGGGATAAGATCCCGATCAGTGCTCGTGAATGGAAGAAAAAGACAAGTGCTCCTGATATAAGTTTTGTTTCTGATCTTGATAAGGAACTGGTTTGGAAAGAAGTCCTTGCACATTTCACACTTGAAACAGAAGATATAAATTTGAAGGCAAGAGTTCGGGACTGGGCTATGAAGAAAATGGCAACACTATTCCAGGGCTGGAAGAAGAACTTATACAATAAATTTATCAAGAAGGACCAAACTCTGGATTTCAACACTAAGGCCTACGTCAAGTTGACGCCATTTTGGGATGAGTTTGTAGAATTCAAGAAATCAGAAGAGTGAGGCACGGATCAGAAGGAACCAACAGAATGCCCGACAAAAAACAATACCACCATCACTTGGGATCAGGTGGCTACAAGAGTACCATTCCTAAATGGGAAGAATGGAACGAGAGTTGCTAGCCAGAGCATTGAACCAGAATCGATAAACTGGCCTGAGCGTGCCAAGTATTGGTTTTTTGGTCATGGAGGAAGCCTGGACCTACAAACAGGAAGGATACAGTATGGCGAAAAACTCCATAGAGCAGCAGAAAGATTTGCTTATGCTAGAGAAATGGCTGCCAGTGGCAGGTGGCAGCCGAACAGAGACAAGGACGAGCTGACATACGCCCTGGAGAATCTTGAACATGGTGGGAGAACCAGAGGCTATGGGAAGGTGTCATGGAACATGCCTTCCCTCAGGACAAAGAGACCTATAGAAGCCGCGCGAGAAAGAAGGAGGAGGAGGCAGAGCGGATGCAAAGGTTAGAGGAAATGGTTCTTCAGTCACAGGCCACGGCTCTTGAAGCAGTTGAGCGAGAAAAAGCACTTGAAGGCAGAATGAACGAGGAAATAAAAAGGCAAGTGTAGTTAGCAGTAAGCTCGATGCAAAGGCAATCTGCATCAGAGCCGGGAGTCAACATCAGCCCCCTGAGCAAATGAAAAGCAGTTGCGCTTCCACAGAGGTCCCAGACGCAGCACTGCGCTTTCCTGGACGACATCACCGAGCCTCTCACGACATGTGAACTGCACATTCCACAGGGGAATACCACAGTCATGGTGGCTATAGGTGTTGTATCTCCTATCGATCGATCCTACGAAGACACCAAGAAGTCATGGGGCAATAATACCTCCTGGATATGCTAGCATCTCGGTGGATAGGGTGGTAAAAGGTTACGACAATGTCGAACTTGACATTAAAGGAGGTGATGGCGAGAATACATTAGGAGAAGCGGAGAAGACATTCATATGTGGCGCAAACGCTATATCATAATTCCTGGCGCATCACCTCCTCCTCCTCAACAACCTAACCCTACGTGTGTATGAAATTAGTGAATGAAAGTTAATAGTATTGGTGAGCTAATAGTATAAATGGATACTCATACCATGTGTTTTCGCAGCAGGACATCCCCCAACCTAAGTCCAATTATGCATTCACCACATGATCACAGTGTTGCGGACGATGATGATCAAGATCAAACACGACGGGATCCATCACCGCCACTGGCCCCATCTCCTCCACGACGGGATCCAACACCACCACCGGCCCCATCTCCCCACGGCGTGATCCAACGCCGCCACCGACCGCATCTCCTCCACGACAAGATCCAACACCGCCACCGGCCCAACCATCTCCTCTAAAGCGGGCTCCGACACCGCCACCTGCCCATCTCCACAGCGGGTTCCAACACCTCCACCGCCAACAAAGAAGAGGCCTGTCACACAAAGGCGTTAGCCCCACCACCTCCGAAGAAGACAGCCTCTGTGAGAAAACCAGCCCAAGATGACAAAACTTGCATATGACATGACCGAGGAGGAGACTGAAGCTGCAGTGCAAAAAGACTTGAACAAGTTCTTCGACGCTGCCATTGCTAGTAGTCGAGCAAAGCGAAACCCGGAGAAGCCGTACCTTTTGTTCGTCCTGAAAAACTAAGCCAAACTATGGACGCTCACCAAAAAAAGTACGTGCTGCCCGTAAGGCTTCGCCAAAATCAGACTATGATCGCACGCTTAGCAAATCAATTGAGGAGGCGAAGAAGACAAAGAAGAGAGCAGGAAAGGGTGTCCCACAGCTCAGGGAACAAAAGAAGCAATCAGTGCCGGATCTAGTTGTTGGGAATGAATACACTACAAACATGGAAATCATACAACGAGCATATGGAGATGTTAATCCTGAGCAACTGCTCGCTTTTTTCGAGGAAACTGGTTTGAATGTGGAAAACATACTCGAAGAAGCAGGCATCAAAAGTGCTCCAGAAGTTGATAAATGGCAGAGGGCATATGTATATGGCCAAAGTCTATACAACCAGCGGCCCTAGTAATAGTAGTAGTAGGCATCAAAACTGCTCCAGAAGTTGATAAATGGCAGAGGGCATATGTATATGGCGCAGAGGGCATATGTATATGGCCAAAGTCTATACAACCCAGCGGCCCTAGTAATAGTAGTAGTAGGCATCAAAACTGCTCCAGAAGTTGATAAATGGCAGAGGGCATATGTATATGGCCAAAGTCTATACAACCCAGCGGCCCTAGTAGTAGTAGCAGCAGCAGCAGCAGCAGCGCCAGCAGTGGTAGCAGGAGGAGGAGGAGCAGCAGCAGCAGTAGTAGCAGTAGTAGCAGTAGTAGTAGCAGCAGCAGCAACAACAGTAGGAGTAGGAGTAGGGAGCAGCAGCAGTAGCAGCAGCAGCAGCAGTAGCAGTAGCAGCATCAGTAGCAGCAGCAGTAGCAGTAGCAGAAGCAGCAGCAGTAGCTGTAGCAGCAGCAGCAGCAGCAGTAGCAGTAGCAGTAGCAGTAGCAGTAGCATGATTAGTAGTTGTACTGAAGTAGTAGTTGTACTGTGTAGGATTAACTTATTTTAGGTAAATGATATTCAAAAATAAATTTTGCACAAAACAAAATATTTGAAAGATTAACTATTTTAGGCACATGATAATCAAAATAAAATTGTACACAAAACAAAATATTTCAAAAGATGAACTTATTTTAGTGACATGATATTCAAAATTAAATTTTACATAAGAACAAAATATTTGAAAAATAAAAAAAATTTGCAGCATGTGGGCCATGGGCTCTGCTGGGCTCAACCGAAAGAAGGATCACAAGATCAACCGCAAACAACAGCCCAACAAAGCCCGGCCCAACAAAGCTGTCAATAGGTGTCTGTTATAGTGAGTTCGAGGCAGCGCGCTGGCTTGTGCTTTTAAGCAGCGTTTGCTCTGTGTGAACTTGCGAGGTGGTACTAATGCGTTTGGTCTATTGTACTCGAAACCACATGCACGCCTGAACATTGCTTAGTTGAATGGCCGGCCCATTTGCATGAACACTTGAAGACGTCCAAGTGAGTGGAATAAGTTGCCACAGTCTCCACTCCCTTCTCCTTCCCCATCCCGTGACTGTCTCCCGTGACCCGGACGAGCGACGCGAGGCGAGGCCACCCCGACGCCGGCGACGATGGCCGGCGGAAAGCGCTCCAAGCAAGCCGCAATCAGGAGCGCAACGAGAAGGGCCAGTTCGCCCCATGCGCCAGATGTTGGATGTCCACTCTGACTCCGACGATGGCGATATGGCAGCCCGACAATGATGAAGGTTGCTGAAGGACTGGAAAAGCGACCAGAGGGGGTGAATGGGAGCTTTAAAATTTCTTCTCAGAAACTATTAGCCACTGTCCCAAAGTTACCCCGTAAGCAAGTGTAGAGCTCGAATAATGTCCACGACCCTATATGTAGGGTGGATGCTTCCAAGAAGCACAGCGGGACACTACACGACTCTAGGAACCCAACGCAAAAACCGAAATCAAAACCGACAACGAACGAATGAACCACGGACGAAGACGTGCAGAACCAGTCGCATCGGATGCTGACCTGCGTCCGATGCCTGACCACCGGACGCGTCCGATGCGAACAGTGCGTCTCGGGAACCTTACTGTTCCACCATCGGACGCTGTGAACAGTAATCACCCAGCGTCCGATGCAAAGGCTCCGGCGCGTCCGATGGACAACGGATGCGTCCGATGCCTAGCGTCCGATGCCACTACAAACGCTGTGAAAGTGACACGCGTCACCGGAGCGTCCGACGCTAGGAACCCTAGCGTTCGATGCTCCCGTGTCAGCGTCCGATGCCCCCGATTTCAGCACAGTTCTTCGGTGATTCAATCCGATCTCCTCCGAATCAAATGCACTAGGCCTAGGATTCGATCTGAGGAGTCATAAGGATGTTAGTGAGCTACTCCTAAGAGATCATGGCTCGAACCTAACTCCAAATCGGTGAATCACAAGATTTCAGGGCAAGGGAGCTAAAACGTGATCCACAACGAAAATCGTTCGATCTCCTAGACCGTGAGGTTTGAGATGAATTCCTTCGGTGGCAAGAATAGCCTCACGATCTAGTACAACTTGGTTCAAATGGATTTGCAAAAGATGCACCAAGCAAAGAGATCAAGCAACGGGAAAACTAGGAGAAAAAGCAATCCGCGAAGAACATGAACGAAACGTGAATCACAAACTGGAAATTGCAACCGTGTGGCGAACACACGCTACAAACGTGAGATTACGGTCTCACTTCCTAAACTTCCCAAAACACAGAGGCATGATTTAGTCTTCTCTGTGGATCCTCTACAGCCAGGTATGATTAGAACCTAAGCAGGGGGCTAAAGAGAGAGAGAGTGCTTAGAGCTAATGTCTGCCAGGATTAGAGGAGAGGAGGGGTGCCTCTCTTGTTTATAGCCTAAACAATAATCCCCTTCTAACCCTAGGTAGGTGAGCGAAACGGCCAACCCTAGGGGTATCCCGATCCAACTCTGCTTGATGTCGATCCGACGGCCACGCGCCTTCCTCACCCTTAGCGTCGCCTCGATGCAAGCCTCAGGATGCCGCCACGTGCCGCCCTGCCGACCACCGCGCCTCCCTTGCGGATAGCTGCGCCGCCGCGCCAGCCTCTCCACACCGCCACGTGTCGACCGTCCTTTTTGCGGACCTCCCCCCGGTTTTGAGGCCAAAACGGGAAACCTGGGCCTTCCCCCGGTTTTGAGGCTGAAACCGGGAAAACCTGTCCTCTGACTGAGTTTTGTGGCCCAAACTCAGAAAACCGCGCGCCCAGGTTTTGAGGCCCAAACCTAAACCGTCCTCGCCGAGTTTTGAGGCCCAAACTCGGAAACCGTCGATGGTAGCTTTTTGAGGCTCAGCTACCGAACCCGCGCTGTAGACGGGATGTGGTTCGCACACCCCGAGTTCCAGCACCGATGCCAGAGCATGTCCAGCCTCCACACGGGCACAGTGCATTCGCCATCCTTCTCGGCTTCCCGCCAAGTGTCATGACGCCATCACCTTCCTCCTGACTCAGCCGAAGCACCGCACATCCCCATGTCTTCTTGCTTGTCGACGCCACGTGCCAGCTACCACAGCTGGTCCTCAGGTCTCCCGGTCCGTCAGTCCAAGCTCCACGTTCGCCCTTCACTGCTCCCGGTCCGTCGGCCCGACACGTCCCGCTTGACCTTCACCTCACCTTTGACCACTGTCTCCGAGCTCCGCACCTGCACATCAACACAGCCAAGAGACATGTTGCCAGTTGATCGATCACTCATCACTCAGGAAGGGAACCACAAGGGCACATATCAACCTTGTGTTCTCAATCTCCCCCTTGATGAGTGCATCGTCAACTCATAGTAACCATAATAAAGATAAAAGAAAGCAGAAAAGATAGAAGGAGAAAAACTCATTCGAGATGTCCAAAAGCCAATGAAAAGGCCGAGAAGAACAACTCAGGATAAGCAAAGCTTGGTCCCCAAAGACATGGGCAAAGGTTTGACACAACCAAGCAAGAGATCGGAACAACAACTCATCAAGGAGCAAAACTCGATCAAAAACAGAGCACAAGACTTGGTTCCCAAAGACATGGGCAACGACTCGACGCAACCAAGTCAAAAATAAGCTAGTCCTCAAGAAGAGGCAGAAGGGCTCAACACCACTAGCTGAAAGCTCGAATATCAACTGAAGACAGTAAGAGAAAGCAACTACTGCTAGTCCCTCAAGATAGAGGCACAGAGGCTCAACACAACCAGCAATAGACACGATACCAATCAAGAATCTTCACAAAGGATGAAGATAGCTAGTCCCTCAAGACAGAGGCACAAGGGCTCAACGCAACTAGCTGAAAAAGATCACCGAAGAGGCAGAACTCCCCCTTACTCAAAGACTCCCCCTCAACAAGCGAAGCATAAATTGCAAATTGGCACCACAAAATTTCTCCCCCTTGGGGGCAATTTGCAGTCAAAAGAAAAAGGAAAAGAGCTCAAGTAAGACAAGCGGAGCTAGATCATGCCTATCGGAGTCAGACACATACATATGAGTCAAAAATGCATGTTAGAAGCTTCAGGTATATACTCGAAAGAGTGAATAAATGCTCTAAAAGTGTTGATCCGACTACATAGCAACATACACAATTGCTAGCAAAGGCTCAAACTGATCACAAACTACAAGATATGAATGCATAAGCCAAGTGAGCAATTTTTAAGCTGTTCTGAAAAAGAGTTTCACCATAAATAGCCCCTGAACACGTATAGACAGGAGGTCGAGCAAGTGCTAAAACATGTATACAAGGTGAACTACCCCTAGCAAAGTTCAATCATCATGCTATAGAAAGAACATAGACTTGTGTTTTCAGATTTTATCGGAGAATTTGCAGCGGTTATTAACACAAGTTTAAAATCAGCATGTGATTGCGAGAGGTTGAAAGCTTGTCAAGCCTAACTTTTCAACCGAGCTAAGCCTATGCATATGCAATCAGAAGCTTAAAGCATCGGTTTCGGTCTTACACTACATGGCTCAAGTTTAACTCAATGTGCAATGAGAAACAGTCTCGATACCATGATGTGCTGACAAAGCAATCCCATCTCGATCTTTTCAGAACACTACAGCAACCTAGCATATATGAAATAGCTCAAGTGACCTCAACACATCCTACACATGCTAGTTGCCAATCTCAATGGTGAACATGGATTCAAGTTATAAGTTTACTAAGCATGTTCATCATTCTGAAAATAGCTTAGCTCACAACATGTATAGTGATCAAAAAGAGCCTAAGCTACAGGCATCATATATCATCGTAGCATACACTAATCAGAGCATAGATTCATTCTCAAGAATATAGACATGAAGCTTTACAATGCAAGATGCATACATGATGAAGTCAGAAACGGTGATAAAACTAAACTGAAAAGACAAGACCCAAAAAATAAAAGGATCAGAAAGTTAGTCTATGGTACATAAACAAAGTGCTTCCCCATCTAAAAGGGGAAACACACACCAAGTTCACCTCTCAACCTAGCAAAAGTTGAGAGATCCAAAGGCTTGGTGAAAATATCTGCAACTTGGTTATGGGTGTCTACATGCCTAAGATCAATGTCGCCTTTCTCATAGTGATCACGAAGAAAGTGAAAGCGAACATCGATGTGTTTGGTCTTGGAGTGGAGAACAGGGTTCTTTGCTACACTAATGGCAGAAGTGCTATCACAAAGCAAAGGGACCCGACTGAAATCTAGACCAAAATCACGCAAAGTAGCAACCATCCATAAAAGCTGCGAAGCACAAGAGGCAGCGGCAACATATTCGGCTTCTGTAGTAGACTGGGCTACGTTCGACTGCTTGCGAGAAGACCACGAAACCAAGGAAGAACCAAGAAACTGACAAGTCCCAGAAGTAGACTTGCGCTCAAGCCGACAGCCGGCAAAATCCGCATCGGAATAACCAAAAGAGAGAAGAGGAAGAATACCAAAGTCTGAACTCAGGAGTGTATCGAAGATACCTCATGATGCGCTTAATCGCCTGCTTGTGGGAAGTCCGAGGGGACGCCTGAAAACGAGCGCATAGACACACAACGAACTGTATATCTGGCCTCGTCGCCGTCAGGTACAGAAGCGAGCCAATCATGCTCCTGTACTCCTTCTGGTCAACCGGCTCTCCGTCTTGGTCCGCGTCCATCGCCGCAATCGTTGGCATGGGCGTTGTGAGAGGCTTGGCCTCGCCCATGTCGAATTTCTTCAGGATGTCTTTGTGTATTTGCCTTGATGTACAAACGTCCCGTCCCGGGTTTGCTTAATTTGCAACCCGAGGAAGAAAGTCAACTCGCCCATCATACTCATCTCGAACTCCCTGCTCATAGTATCTGAAAACTTTGCAACAAGCGCATGAGAAGAGCCACCAAAGATGATGTCATCCACGTAAATCTGGACTAACAGGATATCGTTGCCTTGCTTGAGGAGAAACAAAGTTCTATCGACCCGTCCCATTTTAAAACCCTTAGAGAGTAAAAAGTTTTCAAACGATCGTACCACGCTCTCGGGGCTTGTTTCAAACCATACAAAGCTTTTGAAAGTTTATAAACATGGTTTGGAAACTTGGGATCCTCGAAACCTGGGGGTTGCCTAACATAAACCTCTTCCTCTATATACCCATTCAGAAAGCACTCTTAACATCCATCTGATACAGCTTAAAACCCTTCGAAGCAGCAAAGGCTAGAAGGATTCTAATGGCTTCTAAACGGGCTACAGGGGCAAAGGTTTCCTCATAATCTATCCCCTCTTTTTGGCAAAAACCCTGAGCTACTAGCCTAGCCTTGTTTCTCACTACCATCCCATCCTCACCCTCTTTGTTCTTGAAAACCCATTTGGTACCTATAGGGTGGCATTCTGGTGGAGGTGGAACTAGGGTCCAAACTTGGTTTCGCTCAAAGTTTTCTAACTCCTCATGCATGGCATTGACCCAATTAGCATCAGAAAGTGCGTGTCCAACATCTTTGGGCTCGAAAGAAGCAACGAATGCAGAATGAGCAAAGTGAGAGATTTCATACGCTCGCGACCGCGTGACTCGCTGGTCGATGCCGCCGATCATCTGCTGCGGGGATGAACATGCTGAACGCTTCGGGGCGCTTGCCTCGCCGAAGTAGCCTCCCCCTCGCCAGATGTTGTCGCTCTCTCAGGTGTAGCCGGTGCTTGCTGGAGAGGTGGCTCCAGAGGACCCCAAGAAGAAGAAGTCGTGGGATCGGGTCCTCGAGCTGAAGTAGTCGTCGCAGGGTTAACGGGGGCAGCCAGTGGAGTTGGCTCGGGATCACCCCAATCGGCATTCTCCTGCTCCTCCTCCACAAAGATAGTCTCTCCCAGCTCCTGTTCTCCTGCAACATCAAAAGCAGAAGAAACACAAGGCATAGTCTCATCGAATGTGACCTCGCAGGTCTCCACTATCCGGTTAGTCTCAAGATTAAGAACTCGATAAGCGCGCGAATGCGAAGCATAACCAAGAAACACGCCATCAGCAGAGCGAGATTCAAACTTATCCAAATTGCCTTGCTTCAGGATAAAGCACTTACAACCAAACACCCGAAAATGAGACACCTTGGGTACTCGTCCAAAACGCAACTCATAAGAAGTTTTCTTCATGAAAGCCCGAAGAAAGATGCGATTTGAAACATGGCAAGCGGTGTTGATCGCCTCGGCCCAAAACCGCCTAGGAGTCCTATGCTCATCGAGCATCGTCCTAGCCATCTCAACAAGGGTCGGTTCTTGCGCTCAACAACACCGTTTTGCTGGGGGACATAAGGAGAAGAAAACTGATGCTCGATTCCATTAGAAGAACAGAAGGAGACAAACTGAGAGTTATCAAATTCAGTACCATTATCGCTACGAATAGCTCTAATGGTATCAGGGGGAAACTCAGTTTTCAACTTCAAAATCAAATCACGAGCAAAAAAAAGCTTCATCCTTACCCTCCATGAAAAATACCCAAGAGTACCTCGAAAAATCGTCAACGATCACTAGAACATACCACTTCCCACCCGCTGAGCAAACCCGAGCTGGACCAACTGTGTCCATATGTAAAAGCTCGCCGGGTCGCTTTGTCATCACCTGATTAACAGGTGGGTGAGAAGCAGCAACCATCTTCCCGTGACGACAGGGATGGCAAACAAGGTCCTTCTGAAACTTAAGCTTGGGCAATCCTTGGATTAGGCCAAGTGAGCTAAGTCTTGCAAGCAAGTCAAAACTCAAGTGACCGAGCCTCCTATGCCACTTCCACAAATCAGAAGAAGGACCAGCCATCAAACATCTAGCAGAGCCGAAAGAACGAGAAAAATCGGCTCTGAAAACACGGCCAAAGGGAACAATCCAACAAACAAGATCTCCCCGAGGGTCTAAGACACGACTCAAACCCTTCTTAAAGCGCACTTCAAAATCATCCTCAAGAAGTTGCGAAACAGAAAGCAAATTATAGTGGAAGTTAGAAACCAAAGCAACATCCTTAAGAACAAAGCTCTCATTGAGCCGGATAGCTCCAAGAGAAACAACCTTACCTCTACTATTATCCCCAAAAGTGACGTACTCCTTGTGCATCACGGGGCTAAGGCTGGAGAACCATTCCTTCTTTCCGGTCATGTGGCGCGAACACCCGGAATCCATAAGCCACATGTTCTCCAACCGAAGTTCCTGCATCAATAGAAAGGCAGGAAATGAGCATATGGCACAACACTGGGGTTAGTATACTGAGAAGGATACCAGTGCTGTGTCATAGGCCCAGAAAAAGTGTTAGTAGCAACACCAAGCTGTCCTCGTCCCATGGGTGGATAGCGATCACCACCAACCTGAAAGGGTGGTCCGCTATGGAACGGAAAACCTCCAAACTGACCTACCTGTCCCACTGAGCAAAGCGATCACCACCATACTGAAAAGGTGGTCCGCTGTGGGACTGAGCAGCAAAGCCTCTTACACTCGGCTCCAGATCGTATTGAGGACGACCGGAACCGCGACGGGCACGACCACACCCCTGGTCTAGCTGCCTGGGCCTAGCTACCTGAGGGGGTGCACCTCCAGGCCTAGCGCCCTGCCTCTGAACTCCCCGACCTTGCACACCATGGAGAGGGTGGTGCCTGGCCTGGTTGTTCAGCTCCAACTCCTTCCTAGCGTCTCTCTTCCTCCGAAAGCAAAACTCAGCTAGGTGACCCTCACGGTGACAGTACTCGCACTCAAACCTCACCACTCTCTTGGGTTGTTGTTTCTATGGTTGCGAGGGTTGTTCACTCTAGCCGGCTGCTTGCCCTTCGGAAGGGGATCACTAGAGACGTCAGGAAGGGTGTCAAGTGTGTTCCTAAGATGGTTAGGTTTGGGAACCCACACTTGCTTGCGAGGTGGAGCCTTGGGAGGTTCATCAAGGATCCCATCCTTGGTGATAGGCTTGGGAGGTTCAGGTGGGGTGATCTTGATGAGCTTAGGGATAGTGGATGGCTTCTCACTAGAGTTCACTCCACTAAACTCACCAATCTTGCCAAAAGTGCTAGCTCGCTTCCCACCTGACTCAAAGCCTACTCCCGAGCAATCAGTTCCCCTCTTGAACTGACTGATCATCATGCCCAACTGCGGCTCATTGCATGACACCCAACTCAGAATGGACCGAAGGTATGTGTTTTCTCCTCGGTTTGCATCCTGGCATGCCGGCAGTTGGCAATCTCAAGCTCCATCCCCACGCATCGCTCACATGGAGCGGCCGGGGTGCTAACTGAGCTGGCCTTCATGGCTTCAGCAAGTTTGGCACTAACTTCTGCCAACTCAGTTCGCAAGTAGGACAAAGCTTGCAAGCACCCAACAAAGAAGGCCTCGCCTTCACCTCCTCCAGCTCCTTCTTCAGGGAGGGACACTCCTTGCAATCACCCACCAAGTCTAGCCTACTCTTCAGCTCATCATACACCTCAATCAAAGAGGCATACTTGGTTTGCAGGGTGGCAAAGTTTGTCATATGCATCGTGCACTCCTCACACTCCTCCTCATCGGTCACCTTCACCTCGGACCTAGCGAACTCAAGCTCCTTAAGCGCATCATTCATCTTAGCCTTAAACTCATTGCGCTCACGGATAGCTCGCTTGAGGTTCTTGTCCTGACCTAGGACTATCTCGACGAGGGAATCACGCTCACCGGTAAGACGATCGACAAGAGAAGAGGATGATACCTCAGAAGCATCGTCGTCGTCGTCGGTGCCATCATCTCCGTCCTGGCGCTTGGAGTCTTCATCATCCAAGGCCATGGTGCAAAGGCCCTTGGAGGATTTGCCGAAGAAGCAGAGTCCGTTGAAGCGTTCCTCAGTCCTGTGCTCAGATCCGTCGTCGCTGGAGTCGCCGTCGGAGGTCTTCTCGCCATCGCTGAAGGTGGCGAGGAAAGCACGCTTGCCGGCGTCGAAAGCCTTCTCCATGTCCTCACGACGGTAGCTGCCTTCTTCTTGTTCTTCCCGGCCTTGTTCTCAGGCTTGCCCTTGCGCCTGGGTTGCGGTTCTTGCCGGGGAAGGACTTGTCGCGCTTGGGGCAGTTCGCGACGAAGTGATCCGATCTCCACATCCGTAGCAGCCCTCACGTGCGCCACCACGCCGGCGATTCAAGCGGTTGTTGTGAAACCGCGAGAACCGGGTGATGATGAGGGCGAGCTCGTCATCGTCCAACGCCTCCACCTGCTCCTCAGTCACTGAAAGCAAAGAAGACAAAGCAAAGAGAGGTGGTGAAGCGTCAGCGGAAAGAGTCGATCCACCCTTGCCTGAGACCAAAGCCATGGAATGTGAAGATGGGTTCTTCAGCTTGGCCTGAGTCAAGTGATCAATCTCGGACTTGAGCTTGCTGAAAAGCTCGTCCACGGTGAGGGTGTCATAAGAAGCAGACTCAATGATAGTCGACACCTTCACCTCCCATACCCTCCGATCCAGGGCGTATAGCAGCTTGAGTGCCCTCTCATGATCGTCATAGGGTAGGTTGGCCCGATTGGCACGCATCTTGTTCACAATCGTTTGGAAACGAGCGAACATAGCGTCAATCGTCTCTCCCTCCAACTGAACAAAGTTCTCGTATTCGCGCTTGTACGTCTCGAAGAGTCTGGTCTTGACCTGAGCGGTCCCCTCGTGATAGCTTTGAAGCTTCACCCAGATCTCTCGTGCCGTCTCAAGCTCAGAGACACGCTCGAACTCAGGAAGAGAGAGGTTGGCCAAAAGCGCATTACGGGCCTTAGAGTTGGCCTCATGTTGGTCAATCTGGTGCTGACCAACTCGAGCCGCAAGAACCACGTAATCGGCATCCTCGCATATTTCCCAGATGGAAGAACTGATGCTGCAAAGATAAGCACGCATCCGAATCTTCCAATAGGGATAGTTCGTCCCATCGAAGTAGGGAGCCTTGCCATTCCCTCGATCCATGTCGCCCTTAGGATCCGAAACCGATTAAGGTAGAAGAGATCCTTAACCGGCTCTGATACCAATTGAAGGACCGGAAAGCGACCAGAGGGGGGTGAATGGGAGCTTTAAAATTTCTTCTCAGAAACTTTAGCCACTGTCCCAAAGTTACCCCGTAAGCAAGTGTAGAGCTCGAATAATGTCCACGACCCTATATGTAGGGTGGATGCTTCCAAGAAGCACAGCGAGACACTATACGACTCTAGGAACCCAACGCAAAAACCGAAAATCAAAACCGACAATGAATGAACGAACCGCGGACAAAGACGTGCAGAACCAGTCGCATCGTGAAGGACCGGAAAGCGACCAGAGGGGGGTGAATGGGAGCTAAAATTTCTCGCAGAAACTTTAAGCCACTGTCCCCAGGTCACCCCGTAAGCAAGCGTAGAGCTCGAATAATGTCCACGACCCTAAATGTAGGGTGGATGCTTCCAAGAAGCACAGTGGACACTAACGACTCTAGGAACCCACGCAAAAGCCGGAAATCAAAACCGACAACGAACGAATGAACCGGACGAAAACGTGCGAAACCAGTCGCATCGATGCCTGGCCTGCGTCCGATGCCAGACACCGGACGCGTCCGATGCGAACAGTGAGTCTCTGGAACCTTACTGTTCGCCATCGGACGCTGTGAACAGTGATCAACCCAGCGTCCGATGCAAGGCTCCGGCGCGTCCGATGGACAACTGACGGTCCGATGCCTAGCGTCCGATGCCACTACAAACGCTGTGAAAGTGACACGCGTCACCGGAGCGTCCGATGCTAGGAACCCTAGCGTCCGATGCTCCCGTGTCAGGTCCATGGCCCTGCCCCCGATTTTTGCACATTTCTTCGGTGATTCAACCCGATCTCCTCCGAATCAAATGCACTAGGCCTAGGATTCGATCTGAGGAGTCACAAGGATGTTAGTGAGCTACTCCTAAGAGATCATGGCTCGAACCTAACTCCAAATCGGTGAATCACAGATTTCGGACAAGGGAGCAAAACGTGATCCACAACGAAAATCGTTCGATCTCCTAGACCGTGAGGTTTGAGATGAATTCCTTCGGTGGAAAGAATAGCCTCACGATCTAGAACAACTTGGTTCAAGTGGATTTGCAAAAGATGCACCAAGCAAGAGATCAAGCAACGGGAAAACTAGGAGAAAAGCAATCCGCGAAGAACATGAACAAAACGCGAATCACAAGCCGGAAATTGCAACCGTGTGGCGAACACACGCTACAAACGTGAGATTACGGTCTCACTTCCTAAACTTCCCAAAACACAGAGGCATGATTTAGTCTTCTCTGTGGATCCTCTACAGCCAGGTATGATTAGAACCTAAGCAGGGGGCTAAAGAGAGAGAGAGTGCTTAGAGCAAATGACTGCCAGGATAAGAGGAGAGGAGGGGTGCCTCTCTTATTTATAGCCTAAACAATAATCCCCTTCTAACCCTAGGTAGGTGAGCGAAACGGCCAACCCTAGGGGTATCCCGATCCAACTCTGCTTGATGTCGATCCGACGGCCACGCGCCTTCCTCACCCTTAGCTTCGCCTCGACGCAAGCCTCAGGATGCCGCCACGTGCCGCCCTGCGACCACCGCGCCTTCTTGCGGATAGCTCGCCCGCCGCCACCTCTCCACTCTCACACCGCCACGTGTCGACCGTCCTTTTTGCGGACCTCCCCCGGTTTTGAGGCCGAAACCGGGAAACCTGGGCCTTCCCCCGTTTTTGAGGCTGAAACCGGGAAACCTGTCCTCCGGCTGAGTTTTGTGGCCCAAACTCAGAAACCCGCGTGCCCAGGTTTTGAGGCCCAAACCTGGAAACCGTCCTCGCCGAGTTTTGAGGCCCAAACTCGGAAACCGGCCACCCCGAGTTTTGAGGCCCAAACTCGGAAACCGTCGATGGTAGCTTTTTGAGGCTCAGCTACCGAACCCGCGCCGTAGACGGGATGTGGTTCGCACACCCCGAGTTCCAGCACCGATGCCGGAGCATGTCCAGCCTCCACGCCGGGCACAGTGCATTCGCCATCCTTCTCGGCCTCCCGCCAAGTGTCACGACGCCATCAC
Source organism: Coix lacryma-jobi var. lacryma-jobi (assembly GCA_009763385.1). Taxonomy (NCBI): domain Eukaryota; kingdom Viridiplantae; phylum Streptophyta; class Magnoliopsida; order Poales; family Poaceae; genus Coix; species Coix lacryma-jobi. The sequence continues at coordinate 16,029,040 of CM019824.1, forward strand.
CTTCCTCCCGACTCGGCCGATGCACCGCACATCCCCATGTCTTCTTGCTTGTCGACGCCACGTGCCAGCTACCACAGCTGGTCCTCAGGTCTCCCGGTCCGTCAGTCCAAGCTCCACGTTCGCCCTTCACCGCTCCCGGTCCGTCGGCACGACACGTCCCGCTTGACCTTCACCTCACCTTCGACCACTGTCTCCGAGCTCCGCACCTGCACATCAACACAGCAAGAGACATGTTGCCAGTTGATCGATCACTCATCACTCAGGAAGGGAACCACAAGGGCACATATCAACCTTGTGTTCTCAATCTCCCCCTTGATGAGTGCATCGTCAACTCATAGTAACCGTAATGAAAATAAAAGAAAGCAGAAATAGATAGAAGGAGAAAACTCACCCGAGATGTCCAAAAGCCAATGAAAAGGCCGAAGAAGAACAACTCAAGATAAGCAAAGCTTGGTCCCCAAAGACATGGGCAAAGGTTCGACACAACCAAGCAAGAGATCGGAACAACAACTCATCAAGGAGCAAAACTCGATCAAAAACAGAGCACAAGACTTGGTTCCCAAAGACATGGGCAACGGCTCGACGCAACCAAGTCAAAAATAAGCTAGTCCTCAAGAAGAGGCAGAAAGGGCTCAACACCACTAGCTGAAAGCTCGAATAACAACTGAAGACTGCAAGAGAAAGCAACTACTGCTAGTCCCTCAAGATAGAGGCACAGAGGCTCAACACAACCAGCAGTAGACACGATACCAATCAAGAATCTTCACAAAGGATGAAGATAGCTAGTCCCTCAAGACAGAGGCACAGGGCTCGACGCAACTAGCTGAAAAATCACCGAAGAGGCAGAACTCCCCTTACTCAAAGACTCCCCCTCAACAAGCGAAGCATAAATTGCAAATTGACACCACAAAATTTTCTCCCCCTTGGGGGCAATTTGCAATCAAAAGAAAGGGAAAGAGCTCAAGAAGTCAAACGAAGCTAGATCATGCCTATCGGAGTCAGACACATGCATATGAGTCAAAAATGCATGTTAGCAGCTTCAGGTATATACTCGAAAGAGTGAATAAATGCTCTAATGAGTGTTGATCCGACTACATAGCAACATACACAAGTGCTAGCAAAGGCTCAAACTGATCACTAATACAAGATATGAATGCATAAGCCAAGTGAGCAGTTTTAAGCCATTCTGAAAGGAGGTTTCACCATTAAGATAGCACTAACATGTATAGACAGGAAGTCAAACAAGTGCTAAAACATGTATACAAGGTGAACTACCCCTAGCAAAGTTCAATCATCATGCTATAGAATGAAACATAGACTTGTGTTTTCAGATTTTATCGGAGAATTTGCAGCGGTTATTAACACAAGTTTAAAATCAGCATGTGATTGCGAGAGGTTGAAAGCTTGTCATTGCCTAACTTTTCAACCGTGCTAAGCCTATGCATATGCAATCAGAATAGCTTAAAGCATCGGTTTCGGTCTTACACTACACGGCTCAAGTTTAACTCAATGTGCAATGAGAACAGTCTCGATACCGTGATGTGTTGACAAAGCAATCCATCTCGATCTTTTCAATTCACTACAACTTGGTTCATTTTAAGTAGAATATGAACAATCCAAGCAAGTGAATGACTCAGAACTAGAGACATAGCAACCTAGCATATATGAAATAGCTCAAGTGACCTCAACACATCCTACACATGCTAGTTGCCAATCTCAATGGTGAACATGTATTCAAGTTTTAAGTTTATTAAGCATGTTCATCATTCTGATAAATAGCTTAGCTCACAACATGTATTAGTGATCAAAAGAGCCTAAGCTACAAGCATCATATATCATCGTAGCATACACTAATCAGAGCATAGATTCATTCTCAAGAATATAGACATGAAGCTTTAAATGCAAGATGTATACATGATGAAGTCAGAATCGGAGCCAAAACTAACTAAAAAGACTCAAGACCCAAAATAAAAAGGATCAGAAAGTTAGTCTATGGTACATGAACAAAATGCTTCCCCCATCTAGAAGGGGAAACACACACCAAGCTCACCTCTCAACCTAGCAAAAGTTGAGAGATCCAAAGGCTTGGTGAAAATATCCGCAACCTGGTTATGGGTGTCTACATGCCTAAGATCAATGTCGCCTTTCTCATAGTGATCACGAAGAAAGTGAAAGCGAACATCGATGTGTTTGGTCTTGGAGTGAGAACAGGGTTCTTTGCTACACTAATGGCAGAAGTGCTATCGCAAAGCAAAGGACCCGACTGAAATCTAGACCAAAATCACGCAATGTAGCAACCATCCATAAAAGCTGCGAAGCACAAGAGGCAGCGGCAACATATTCGGCTTCTGTAGTAGACTGGGCTACGTTCGACTGCTTGCGAGAAGACCACGAAACCAAGGAAGAGCCAAGAAACTGACAAGTCCCAGAAGTAGACTTGCGCTCAAGCCGACAGCCGGCAAAATCCGCATCGGAATAACCACAAAGCGAGAGGTTCGAAGAGGAAGAATCCACAGTCCAGAACTCAGGAGTGTATCGAAGATACCTCATGATGCGCTTAACCGCCTGCTTGTGGGAAGTCCGAGGGGACGCCTAAAAATGAGCGCACAGACACACAGCGAACTGTATATCTGGCCTCGTCGCCGTCAGGTACAGGAGCGAGCCAATCATGCTCCTGTACTCCTTCTGGTCAACCGGCTCTCCGTCTTGGTCCGCATCCATCGCCGCAGTCGTCGGCATGGGCGTTGTGAGAGGCTTGGCCTCGCCCATGTCGAACTTCTTCAGGATGTCTTTTGTGTATTTGCCTTGATGTACAAACGTCCCGTCCCGGGTTTGCTTAATTTGCAACCCGAGGAAGAAAGTCAACTCGCCCATCATACTCATCTCGAACTCCCTACTCATAGTATCTGAAAACTTTGCAACAAGCGCATGAGAAGAGCCACCAAAGATAATGTCATCCACGTAAATCTGGACTAACAGGGTATCGTTGCCTTGCTTGAGGAGAAACAAAGTTCTATCGACCCGTCCCATTTTAAAACCCTTGGAGAGTAAAAAGGTTTTCAAACGATCGTACCACGCTCTCGGGGCTTGTTTCAAACCATACAAAGCTTTTGAAAGTTTATAAACATGGTTTGGAAACTTGGGATCCTCGAAACCTGGGGTTGCCTAACATAAACCTCTTCCTCTATATACCCATTCAGAAAGGCACTCTTAACATCCATCTGATATAGCTTAAAACCCTTCGAAGAGCAAAGGCTAGAAGGATTCTGATGGCTTCTAAATGGGCTACAGGGGCAAAGGTTTCCTCATAATCTATCCCCTCTTTTTGGCAAAAACCCTGAGCTACTAGCCTAGCCTTGTTTCTCACTACCATCCCATCCTCACCCTCTTTGTTCTTGAAAACCCATTGGTACCTATAGGGTGGCATTCTGGTGGTGGTGGAACTAAGGTCCAAACTCGGTTTCGCTCAAAGTTTTCTAACTCCTCATGCATGGCATTGACCCATTAGCATCAGAAAGTGCGTGTCCAATATCTTTGGGCTCGAAAGAAGCAACGAATGCAGAATGAGCAAAGTGAGAGATTTCATACGCTCGCGACCGCGTGACTCGCTGGTCGATGCCGCCGATCATCTGCTATGGGGGGTGAGCATGCTGAATGCTTCGGGGCGCTTGCCTCGCCGAAGTAGCCTCCCCGTCGCTAGATGCTATGCTGTCGCTCTCTCAGGTGCAGCCGGTGCTTGCTGGAGAGGTGGCTCAGAGGACCCCAGAAGAAGAAGTCGTGGGATCGGGTCCTCGAGCTGAAGTAGTCGTCGCAGGGTCAACGGGGGCAGCCAGTGGAGTTGGCTCGGGATCACCCTAATCGGCATTCTCCTCCTCCTCCTCCACAAAGATAGTCTCTCCCCAGCTCCTGTTCTCCTGCAACATCAAAAGCAGAAGAGATACAAGGCATAGTTTCGTCGAATGTGACCTCGCAGGTCTCCTCTATCCGGTTAGTTTCAAGATTAAGAACTCGATAAGCGCGCGAATGCGAACCATAACCAAGAAACACGCCATCAGCAGAGCGAGATCAAACTTATCCAAATTGCCTTGCTTCAGGATAAAGCACTTACAACCAAACACCCGAAAATGAGACACCTTGGGTACTCGTCCAAAACGCAACTCATAAGAAGTTTTCTTCATGAAAGCCCGAAGAAAGATGCGATTTGAAACATGGCAAGCGGTGTTGATCGCCTCGGCCCAAACCGCCTAGGAGTCCTATGCTCATCGAGCATCGTCCTAGCCATCTCAACAAGGGTCCGGTTCTTGCGCTCAACAACACCGTTTTGCTGGGGGACATAAGGAGAAGAAAACTGATGCTCGATTCCATTAGAAGAACAGAAGGAGACAACTGAGAGTTATCAAATTCAGTACCATTATCACTACGAATAGCTCTAATGGTATCAGGGGGAAACTCAGTTTTCAACTTCAAAATCAAATCACGAGCAAAATGAAAAGCTTCATCCTTACCCTCCATGAAAAATACCCAATAGTACCTCGAAAAATCGTCAACGATCACTAGAACATACCACTTCCCACCCGCTGAGCAAACTCGAGCTGGACCAACTATGTCCATATGTAAAAGCTCACCGGGTCGCTTGGTCATCACCTGATTAACAGGTGGGTGAGAAGCAGCAACCATCTTCCCGTGACGACAGGGATGGCAAACAAGGTCCTTCTGAAACTTAAGCTTGGCAATCCTTGGATTAGGCCAAGTGAGCTAAGTCTTGCAAGCAAGTCAAAACTCAAGTGACCGAGCCTCCTATGCCACTTCCATAAATCAGAGAAGGACCAGCCATCAAACATCTAGCAGAGCCGAAAGAACGAGAAAAATCAGCTCTGAAAACACGGCCAAAGGGAACAATCCAACAAACAAGATCTCCCCGAGGGTCTAAGACACGACTCAAACCCTTCTTAAACGCACTTCAAAATCATCCTCAAGAAGTTGCGAAACAGAAAGCAAATTATAGTGCAAGTTAGAAACCAAAGCAACATCCTTAAGAACAAAGCTCTCATTGAGCCGATAGCTCCATGAGAAACAACCTTACCTCTACTATTATCCCCAAAAGTGACGTACTCCTTGTGCATCACGGGGCTAAGGCTGGAGAACCATTCCTTCTTTCCGGTCATGTGACGCGAACACCCAGAATCCATAAGCCACATGTTCTCCAACCGAAGTTCCTGCATCAATAGAAAGTAGGAAATGAGCATATGGCACAACACTGGGGTTAGTATACTGAGAAGGATACCAGTGCTGTGTCATAGGCCCAGAAAAAGTGTTAGTAGCAACACCAAGCTGTCCTCGTCCCATGGGTGGATAGCGATCACCACCAACCTGAAAGGGTGGTCCGCTATGGAACGGAAAACCTCCAAACTGACCTACCTGTCCCAACTGAGCAAAGCGATCACCACCATACTGAAAGGTGGTCCGCTGTGGGACTGAGCAGCAAAGCCTCTTTCACTCGGCTTAGATCGTATTGAAGACGACCGGAACCGCGACGGGCATGACCATCACCCCATGGTCTAGCTGCCTTGGGCCTAGCTACCTGAGGAGGTGCACCTCCAGGCCTAGCGCCCTGCCTCTGAACTCCCCGACCTTGCACACCATGGAGAGGGTGGTGCCTGGCCTGGTTGTTCATCTCCAACTCCTTCCTAGCGTCTCTCTTCCTCCGAAAGCAAAACTCAGCTAGGTGACCCTCACGGTGACAGTACTCGCACTCAAACCTCACCACTCTCTTGGGTTGTTGGTTTCTATGGTTGCGAGGGTTGTTCACTCTAGCCGGCTACTTGCCCTTCGGAAGGGGATCACTAGAGACGTCAGGAAGGGTGTCAAGTGTGTTCCTAAGATGGTTAGGTTTGGGAACCCACACTTGCTTGCGAGGTGGAGCCTTGGGAGGTTCATCAAGGATTCCATCCTTGGTGATAGGCTTGGGAGGTTCAGGTGGGGTGATCTTGATGAGCTTAGGGATAGTGGATGGCTTCTCACTAGAGTTCACTCCACTAAACTCACCAATCTTGCCAAAGGTGCTAACTCTCTTCCCACCTGACTCAAAACCTACTCCCGAGCAATCAGTTCCCCTCTTGAACTGACTGATCATCATGCCCAACTGCGGCTCATTACATGACACCCAACTCAGAATGGACCGAAGGTATGTGTTTTCTCTCCTCGTTTGCATCCTGGCATGCCGGCAGTTGGCAATCTCAAGCTCCATCCCCACGCATCGCTCACATGGAGCGGCCGGGTGCTAACTGAGCTGGCCTTCATGGCTTAGCAAGTTTGGCACTAACTTCTGCCAACTCAGTTTGCAAGCCAGGACAAAGCCTGCAAGCACCCAACAAGGAAGGCCTCGCCTTCACCTCCTCCAGCTCCTTCTTCAGGGGGGACACTCCTTGCAATCACCCACCAAGTCTAGCCTACTCTTCAGCTAATCATACACCTCAATCAAAGAGGCATACTTGGTTTGCAGGGTGGCAAAGTTTGTCATATGCATCGTGCACTCCTCACACTCCTCCTCATCGGTCACCTTCACCTCAGACCTAGCGAACTCAAGCTCCTTAAGCGCATCATTCATCTTAGCCTTAAACTCATTACGCTCACGGATAGCTCGCTTGATGTTCTTATCCTGACCTAGGACTATCTCGACAAGGGAATCACGCTCACCAGTAAGACGATCGATAAGAGAAGAGGATGACCTCGGAAGCGTCGTCGTCATCGTCGGTGCCATCATCCCCGTCCTGGCGCTTGGAGTCTTCATCATCCAAAGCCATGGTGCAAAGGCCCTCGGAGGATTTGCCGAAGAAGCAGAGTCCGTTGAAGCGTTCCTCAGTCCTGTGCTTAGATCCGTCGTCGCTGGAGTCGCCGTTGGAGGTCTTCTCGCCATCGCTGAAGGTGGCGAGGAAAGCGCGCTTGCTGGCGTCGAAAGCCTTCTCCATGTCCTCACGACGGTAGCTGCCCTTCTTCTTGTTCTTCCCGGCCTTGTCTCTGGCTGGCCCTTGCGCCTGGGTTGCGGTTCTTGCCGGGGAAGGACTTGTCGCGCTTGGGGCAGTTCGCGACGAAGTGATCCGGATCTCCACATCCGTAGCAGCCCTCACGTGCGCCACCACGCCGGCGATTCAAGCGGTTGTTGTGAAACCGCGAGAACCAGGTGATGATGAGGGCGAGCTTGTCATCGTCCAACGCCTCCACCTGCTCCTCAGTCACTGAAAGTAAAGAAGACAAAGCAAAGAGAGGTGGTGAAGCGTCAGCGGAAAGAGTTGATCCACCCTTGCCTGAGACCAGAGCCATGGAATGTGAAGATGGGTTCTTCAGCTTGACCTGAGTCAAGTGATCAATCTCGGTGGACTTGAGCTTGCTGAAAAGCTCGTCCACGGTGAGGGTGTCATAAGAAGCAGACTCAATGATAGTCGACACCTTCACCTCCCATACCCTCCGATCCAGGGCGTATAGCAGCTTGAGTGCCCTCTCATGATCGTCATAGGGTAGGTTGGCCCGATTGGCACGCATCTTGTTCACAATCGTTTGGAAATGAGAGAACATAGCATCAATCGTCTCTCCCTCCAACTGAACAAAGTTCTCGTATTCCACGCTTGTACGTCTCGAAGAGTCTGGTCTTGACCTGAGCGGTCCCCTCGTGATAGCTTTGAAGCTTCACCCAGATCTCTCGTGCCGTCTCAAGCTCAGAGACACGCTCGAACCTCAGGAAGAGAGAGGTTGGCCAAAAGCGCATTACGGGCCTTAGAGTTGGCCTCGTGTTGATCAATCTGGTGCTGACCAACTCAAGCCGCAAGAACCACGTAATCGGCATCCTCGCATATTCCCAGACAGAAGAACTGATGCTGCAAAGATAAGCACGCATCCGAATCTTCCAATAGGGATAGTTCGTCCCATCGAAGTAGGGAGCCTTGCCATTCCCTCGATCCATGTCGCCCTTAGGATCCGAAACCGATTAAGGTAGAAGAGATCCTTAACCGGCTCCGATACCAATTGAAGGACCGGAAAGCGACCAGAGGGGGGTGAATGGGAGCTTTAAAATTTCTTCTTCGCAGAACTTTAAGCCACTGTCCCGGTCACCCCGTAAGCAAGCGTAGAGCTCGAATAATGTCCACGACCCTAAATGTAGGGTGGATGCTTCCAAGAAGCACAGTGGGACACTACACGACTCTAGGAACCCAACGCAAAAGCCGGAAATCAAAACCGACACGAACGAACGAACCGCGGACGAAAACGTGCGAAACCAGTCGCATCGGATGCTGGCCTGCGTCCGATGCCAGACCATCGGACGCGTCCGATGTGAACAGTGCGTCTCGGGAACCTTACTGTTCGGCCATCGGACGCTATGAACAGTGATCACCCAGCGTCCGATGCAAAGGCTCCGGCGCGTCCGATGGACAACGGACGCGTCCGATGCCACTACAAACGCTGTGAAAGTGACACGCGTCACCGGAGCGTCCGATGCTAGGAACCCTAGCTTCCGATGCTCCCGTGTCAGCGTCCGATGCCCCCGATTTTTGCACAGTTCTTCGGTGAATCAACCCGATCTCCTCCGAATCAAATGCACTAGGCCTAGGATTCGATCTGAGGAGTCACAAGGATGTTAGTGAGCTACTCCTAATAGATCATGGCTTGAACCTAAATCCAAATCGATGAATCACAAGATTTCGGGACAAGGGAGCTAAAACGTGATCCACAATGAAAATCGTTCGATCTCCTAGACCGTGAGGTTTGAGATGAATTCCTTCGGTGGAAAGAATAGCCTCACGATCTAGAACAACTTGGTTCGAATGGATTTGCAAAAGATGCACCAAGTCAAGAGATCAAGCAACAGGAAAACTAGGGGAAAAAGCATCCGCGAAGAACATGAACGAAACGCGAATCACAAGTCGGAAATTGCAACCGTGTGGCGAACACACGCTACAAACGTGAGATTACGGTCTCACTTCCTAAACTTCCCAAAACACAGAGGCATGATTTAGTCTTCTCTGTGGATCCTCTACAGCCAGGTATGATTAGAACCTAAGCAGGGGGCTAAAGAGAGAGAGAGCACTAGAGCTAATGACTGCTAGGATAAGAGGAGAGGAGGGTGCCTCTCTTATTTATAGCCTAAACAATAATCCCCTTCTAACCTTGGTAGGTGAGCGAAATGGCCAACCCTAGGGGTATCCCGATCCAACTCTGCTTGATGTTGATCCGACGGCCATGCGCCTTCCTCACCCTTAGCTTCGCCTCGACGCAAGCCTCATGATGCCGCCACGTGCCGCCCTGCCGACCACCACGCCTTCCTTGCGGATAGCTGCGCCGCCGCGCCAGCCTCTCCACACCGCCACGTGAAGACCGTCCTTTTTGCGGACCTTCCCCCGGTTTTGAGGCCGAAACCGGGAAACCTGGGCCTTCCCTCGGTTTTGAGGCTGAAACTGGGAAACCTGTCCTTCGTCTGAGTTTTGTGGCCCAAACTCAGAAACCCGCGTGCCCAGGTTTTGAGGCCCAAACCTGGAAACCGTCCTCGCCGAGTTTTGAGGCCCAAACTCGGAAACCGGCCACCCCGAGTTTGTGGCCCAAACTCGGAAACCGTCGATGGTAGCTTTTTGAGGCTCAGCTACCGAACCCGTGATGTAGACGGGATGTGGTTCGCACACCCCGAGTTCCAGCACCGATGCCGGAGCATGTCCAGCCTCCACGCCGGGCACAGTGCATTCACCATCCTTCTCGGCCTCCCGCCAAGTGTCACGACGCCATCACCTTCCTCCCAACTCGGCCGATGCACCGCACATCCCCATGTCTTCTTGCTTGTCGAGGCCATGTGCCAGCTACCACAGCTGGTCCTCAGGTCTCCCGGTCCGTCAGTCCAAGCTCCACGTTCGCCCTTCACCGCTCCCGGTCCGTCGGCACGACACGTCCCGCTTGACCTTCACCTCACCTTCGACCACTGTCTCCGAGCTCTGCACCTGCACATCAACACAGCCAAGAGACATGTTGCCAGTTGATCGATCACTCATCACTCAGGAAGGGAACCACAAGGGCACATATCAACCTTGTGTTTCTCACATCGGATGCTGACCTGCGTCCGATGCCTGACCACCGGACGCGTCCGATGCGAACAGTGCGTCTCGGGAACCTTACTGTTCCACCATCGGACGCTGTGAACAGTAATCACCCAGCGTCCGATGCAAAGGCTCCGGCGCGTCCGATGCCTAGCGTCCGATGCCACTACAAATGCTATGAAAGTGACACGCGTCACTGGAGCGTCCGATGCTAGGAACCCTAGCGTCCGATGCTCCCGTGTCAGCATCCGATGCCCCCGATTTCAGCATAGTTCTTCGGTGATTCAATCCGATCTCCTCCAAATCAAATGCACTAGGCCTAGGATTCGATCTGAGGAGTCACAACGATGTTAGTGAGCTACTCCTAAGAGATCATGGCTCGAACCTAACTCCAAATCAGTGAATCACAAGATTTCGGGGCAAGGGAGCTAAAAACGTGATCCACAACGAAAATCGTTCGATCTCCTAGACCGTGAGGTTTGAGATGAATTCCTTCGGTGGAAAGAATAGCCTCACGATCTAGTACAAACTTGGTTCAAATGGATTTGCAAAAGATGCACCAAGCAAAGAGATCAAGCAACGGGAAAACTAGGAGAAAAAGCAATCCGCGAAGAACATGAACCAAACGCGAATCACAAACTGGAAATTGCAACCGTGTGGCGAACACACGCTACAAACGTGAGATTACGGTCTCACTTCCTAAACTTCCCAAAACACAGAGGCATGATTTAGTCTTCTCTGTGGATCCTCTACAGCCAGGTATGATTAGAACCTAAGCAGGGGGCTAAAGAGAGAGAGAGAGTGCTTAGAGCTAATGACTGCCAGGATTAGAGGAGAGGAGGGGTGCCTCCCTTATTTATAGCCTAAACAATAATCACCTTCTAACCCTAGGTAGGTGAGCGAAACGGCCAACCCTAGGGGTATCCCGATCCAACTCTGCTTGATGTCGATCCGACGGCCACGCGCCTTCCTCACCCTTAGCTTCGCCTCGACGCAAGCCTCAGGATGCCGCCACGTGCCGCCCTGCCGACCACCGCGCCTCCCTTGCGGATAGCTGCGCCGCCGCGCCAGCCTCTCCACACCGCCATGGGTCGAACGTCCTTTTTGCGGACCTCCCCCTGGTTTTGAGGCCGAAACCGGGAAACCTGGGCCTTCCCCCGGTTTTGAGGCTGAAACCGGGAAACCTGTCCTCCGGCTAAGTTTTGTGGCCCAAACTCAGAAACCCGCGCGCCCAGGTTTTGAGGCCCAAACCTGGAAACCGTCCTCGCCGAGTTTTGAGGCCCAAACTCGGAAACCGGCCACCCCGAGTTTTGAGGCCCAAACTCAGAAACCGTCGATGGTAGCTTTTTGAGGCTCAGCTACCGAACCCGCGCTGTAGACGGGATGTGGTTCGCACACCCCGAGTTCCAGCACCGATGCCGGAGCATGTCCAGCCTCCACGCCGGGCACAGTGCATTCGCCATCCTTCTCGGCTTCCCGCCAAGTGTCACGACGCCATCACCTTCCTCCCGACTCGGCCGATGCACCGCACATCCCCATGTCTTCTTGCTTGTCGACGCCACGTGCTAGCTACCACAGCTGGTCCTCAGGTCTCCCGGTCCGTCAGTCCAAGCTCCACGTTCGCCCTTCACCGCTCTCGGTCCGTCGGCATGACACGTCCCGCTTGACCTTCACCTCACCTTTGACCACTGTCTCCGAGCTCCGCACCTGCACATCAACACAGCCAAGAGACATGTTGCCAGTTGATCGATCACTCATCACTCAGGAAGGGAACCACAAGGGCACATATCAACCTTGTGTTCTCAGTTGCGTCCACGGTGAGGAAGAATGGTGCCGTCAGAGGGTCCACGGGTGGCAAACGGGCGCCGTCCTCATTGAAAAAGGTACGTGCAAAATTCCCTCTTTCTGATTTAGGGTTTTTGGTTTTATTTGGGGGGGGAAGCCGTATTGCCGGGATTTAGGGTCAATGGTCGCTGATGGACTAACATTGGGGCTAATCTGAGTATGTTTAGGTCGACCTCCCCCCTTTCCCCAATCCTCTGCCTGATTTAATTTGTCAATGCCAATTTAACTCTAGGCGAGCATGGGTTCGCCATCAAAGGCCAAGTACGGCGAGCTCATCGTACTCTACTCCAACGACGAAGAGTATGAGGAGGTGCGTGTGCCCCAGGTTAAGCGCATCAAAGGGGTGAGTTCAACCCAACCCCGGTGAAGAAAAAGACCAAAGGGGAGTCGTCAAAGAACCCTAACCATAGCAACAATGGGAAGAAGAAGGTCAGTTCTGCCGTTCCCCTCCTCGGCAATGAAAAAGGGTGTTTTCTGTTATGCAAATGTATGTATATTCTTGTTATCTCTAGCTCATGTATATATGCTCCAATAATGTTGCAAGTTGTGTTGTTAAGTGTCTCATAAAATGCTCTATGTTATGATTTTGTTGCATGCCATGTTAATTATGGTTATGGATAGGGATTCAATAACTTGCCTTCAAAGCACAATATAACACAGATATTTGAAAATACACTTCTTAGTACATGTTTGCCTGTGTTATAAATTAACTTTTGTGTTATATTGTACTTGAAAAATACAATAAGATGCCATGTACATGTTTGTCTTAGATTTTTTTTCAAACTCCCTTCGTCCCTAAAAAGAGTCATTCTTGCCATGTATATTGTACTTCAAAAGTTATCTCTTGCTGCTATCTATGTCAGAAAAACAGCCAAGTCTCATACTATTGTTAAGTAACTATTTGAGACGGTGGTCAATGGTTAATTATATAGCTTGTTAATTATATAGCTTGTCTGTTAACTATTTAGGGTCAATGGTCGCTGGTGGACTGACATTGGGGCTCAAATGCTTATTTTGGTTAATGGTGACCTACAGGTACCCTATGACAGTGATGTGCAAGATTCATCGTTTGCCTTCTATGAGCAGGAGCAAGAGGACGAACTTGAACATGCTGCTTCCATGGCCCATTGGCTGTTTGAGACAGCTGAAAACGATGTCAATAAAAAGCTGAAGCGACGCACAAAGAAGATGTCCTATGCAGTTGATGACTCCTTAGAGAACCTCTTGGTCGACTTCAAGTATAGCGTGCTGCTTTGCTTGGAACCATTTGAGCAGACCAAGAAAAGTCTTCTTCTGTAAAGTGTTGCGAAGGCGAGAGATGGTTCATGCAGCAAAGGCCGAAGCAAAGCAACAGGTCATTAGCCAGGCCTACAAGATGTGCAGTGACTTGAAACGTGCTTCAAAAACACTGTACGACGACATGGAGATAGTGTGCTGAAAGGTCTAGAAGAGAAGATCAAGAAGAAGAAGTAACTCTGGTCTGCGAAGCTTCTGTTGTGCAGTTTTTGTGCTGCTAGTAGTGTATTAAATAATGAAAGAACTATGTTATCTGATCTGGTAGTTAGTTAGAAACTAATGCAAGCTTAGGTTGTTATATACCTGCGGTCTGTATGCAGGTAGTTGAACTTTAGGTGTACTGATGTCATGGCCCTTCCAAGATGTTAGCTTTGGTTTTCTTCTATGATGGAATTCAGACAGTGCCACGCTGAACTTTGGTAGTGGACTTTATACAGTTATTGTCTATGGTGTGCATATCTGCCTTTCTAGGGCCTAGCTTCAAATGATTTGCCTTGCCTAGCTAAAAAAGGCTGGATAATGCAACCCTTTTTCTCCTCAAACATTGATTTTGAAAGTTGTTTTCGGGGCACATCCCAAAATATAAATTTTAGCGCATTTTCTTAGTCAGCTGTTTTTGGAAATTTCTGAAACTAAACTTGGCCAGAAGATCACGTCATGAGCGCCAGCAACTAACTACAAACGCTTGCCTATGTTCAAAACAAGAAGCTACAAAAGCGCGCCTGATTTTTTTCTTTCCAAATTTGTAGCCGGCGCGCTGATGAGTGGGAACCAAAAGTGGCGCCATTTTTTCCCTCCGAAATTATTTAGCAAGAGTGCCAAACTAACGCGCCAATGACCACGTTTAAGCTGAACAGCCACGTTGATATTTAGGCCCACTCCTCAAATCCCATCTTAATTAATCACCTTTCGCTCGTTTAGGGTTCGATAGACAACGCCGCCGCCACCACACTGTGTTTTCGATCGTCTTCCCATCTCCCGGCCTAGATGCCGACGTCGAGCGACGCGACAAGGAGGACCCCCTCGTCGTCGACAATGCTGCGCACACCTGCGTCGGCGATGCTGCCTAAAACCATGGTGACACAAATGACTGCACCTTCCATGGTCGCGCCCACCAGATGTAAGGCGACGGCTTCGCTCTTTCGGGAAAAGAGTTTGTCCAACGACGACACAATCCATGACAGCCAGATCCACAAGTTTCAGTACCTTCGTCTCAGGACGAGATCGAGAACAGGTACGTAATTAACAGGGTCGTTGCTGTATTAGTTTTCTTTGGAATGGAATGTATTAGATTTGTTTGCTAGGATTAAACTAAAAGCATATGCAGTAAGTATTGTGACATGATCTTGTGAATGCAAGTAGAGAATCTTGTGGATCTTGTTGTTATTAATTACCAAGAGCTAGGTCTATGACACTTATATTTGAGTAATAAGTAAATGTGATCCCTATGCAATGTTCCTATTAATATTTTTAGTAGTGTGTTCTATCATTCTATGCTACCGATTTAATGTAAGTGTCATCGCTTAATATGCATCATGCAAGATAGATGGACAATACATGTTGTCTGCAAGGGGACTGAAGAGGGAGAACAGTTTTAGGTTTTAGGGCATTTTCTATTGACAAGAGAGAAATCAATCTAGGTAACTTAACAACATTGAAATCAAAACTAGGGTATGGGTCCAGGGACTACATGTATTCAAGAACAGAACTGTTGATGATCCTGAGTCAGCAACACTAAATGAACTTGAATACGATGTTGATGCATCAGACATGGGATAGTTGCCAGGATGAGAGGGAGATTAGATTAGTTTTTTCAAAGAATCCAGCAGCAGACCTATGTGTTGCCATAACACCCATCAAAAAGAAGAAAGGTACCTCTGATGATGAAGAAGACGAAGCTTTTGATTTAGATGCTTACAAAGATTGGCTAGCTTATCCGCATTCCAAGGACGAAGCCTAGGGTGAGTTAAAAAAAATCTCTTGTGTGTATATATATGGATTTTGAAATGTGCACTCATATTATTGTTCTTTTTCAGAGTTACATGATATATACAGGGAGGACACAATCAATACATTCATAGAATGGTTGAAGGTTTCAAGGAGATGTTGATGACATCAGTAATATCCCTATCCTAATTGCCAAACAAATTACAATTCTTTTGCAAAGTTCTAATTATGCTAGCTGATCATGTGACAATATTGTATGCAGATGCTTTTAAGGATCCTAGCAATCAGATACATTCCAGTCAAGACAGCAACTGATCAACAACAGAGAAGGGACCATCTCATGCTCGGCATTTTAGATCAATTCAAGGTATTTTTCTTTGATCTCTAAGCTCTGAGCCATAAAGACAAACCAATTTTCTTTGATCTCTTAGCTCTGAGCTTAGGTATTATGTTGTTTAATATGCTTTAGTAAATAAAGTTTTGTAGACATAAAGACACAAACTAATTTTCTTTGATCTCTCTTAGCTCTGAGCTTAGGCAATATGTCGTTTAATATCAATTTGTAACATTTTGTTTACATGGAATAGGATCAGAAAATGGGAAGAAAAGGAGTGGTACCCTCAACTGCTGTCGTTTAATATCAATTGTAACCTCTTGTTTCCATGGAATAGGCTCAGAAAATGGGAAGAAAAGAGAACGTGGTACCCTAAAATGCTTAAAGGCACTCTCCAAGAGACACAAGGCTGGCAATCAGAAGCTCCATGTTGAGTTCTCCAGACTCGGAGGAGCGGTAGGTGGTAGGTGAGAACGCGCGCACGTTCACTGATGAAATAGTGATGTTGACAAGGAAGAGGGCGCCACTCATTGAGTGAGAACATGGAAAGATATCCATGATGATGTAAAACAATCAATAGCATCTGACATATTGGTAACATTCTTTGCTTGTGTATACATTTTAATTATACAATAGCGTAACAACTGACCAAGTATTTGCATGTCCTTGTAATTATATAATAGGCTAGGTGGGACCTTGAGGATGCACATGATTCAAATATGAAGATATGGGCCATTGCTAAAGAGCGTTACAAAGGGTGGCGTGCAACGTTAAGTGCTACAGCCAAGGCATACAACAGCTACGAGGAGAGAATGAGTCATATGCCTGAAGAATTGGACATTGTAGAATGACACTATATTTGTGAAGTATTTTAAAAGTGCAAAGTTCCAGGTTTGTTTCACATTCTGACTATTCTTAACATTAGCAAATTAGGAAGAATGGCGATGTCTAACTCATTAATAAGATGTCTGTTCAAATTGCATTCTGTAGAAGAAAGAGCATGAAGAAGAACGCTGGGAATCGATCCAAGAAAAAGACCACACATTTGTCAGGCTCTAAGCCTTTTCTCAATGTAGCTGTAGATGAGAAGGTAATAACTAGAGAAGCACATCTACAAGCTTTCTTACTGCATGATTTACTAATTTGTTCTGTTCTTATCATATCAGAGAGACCCATTAACTGGTGAGGAGCCCAATGACTTGGACCTTTGGTACATTACTCACACTAAGAATGGTGAATGAAAAGACCAATCATCTGAAGAAGTCTATGTAAGTTCCCAATGAACTTGTGCATAAGTTTGTAGTGCATGCAAGTAGAGAGTGCCTGCAATGTTGTCATCAACTAACTCCTTCATCTGTGCCTTGTAAATTTTACAGTAAGGAGGATTATTTGTGATAAGGAATCAAAGGCAGAGGAAAACTTCCTTTCACTAAATGAGAGGAACGAGCTTTTCCAGGAGGCATACAAGGAAGTGACAAAGTGCAAATCAAAAAAGTTGCATGGCAATGGGTACCTTGCAAAAACCCAACTAGAAGGCAGCTACTAAATGCGGAACGCGAGGAACAAAATCGTAGGGAACAGCAATAGCATGAAGAACACCTCCAGCTCATGGAAAAATTTGGCAGGCTACAACAACAAATGCAAGCATGGGAAGTTGACAGGGCAGCTAAATTGGCAGCTGAAAGGGCATTTTATGCAGGACAGATTCAAGAAATTATGAGTGTAAGGGAGGCTGATAAAGAAGCCTTTAGGCAAGAGATCCAAGCATTGCTAGCAGGACAAGCTCAGCCAGTGTTGCAGCAGGTACTAGTAATGCAAAATGTTAATTTGTAAAACCTAGTCATTGAATGACTTTATTTCCTTTGGGTCTATAACTAACCATCTCTATTTGTCCAGCCAAACAACAATGTCACTGCAATTGCAGAGGAGATGGCTGTTGGAGACAACACAAGTACTCAAGTTGATGACCCTACCTCAGAGATGTTAGTGGACTCAAATTAGGTTGACTTTGAATTGATAACTTTTTAATGCTATCATCTAATACTGCACAAAATGGTGCCTAATTAATTTTATCCTTGCATCTAATTTGTTCCCAGGACAAGGAGCCTGAAGGCAACCTGGAGGATTCTCAAGAAGGACAATTGTTGCTCGGCAAACAAGAAGTGCTAGAGCTGCAAAAAATGAACCATCTAAGGCAGCAGCAGCGAGCAGATTCGTTACTCTACAACAGTTGAAGCAGCAACCTAGTAAGAAACGAAACGACAACACCAGCAAAGAAGCCAGCAGGTGATTGTTTCTGTTTCAACTGTTAAAGTGTTTATAGTTGAGTTCATTATATGCTGTCATTCTGATAATTTTTTGATGGTCAATTCATATAATTTTTTGATGAGCAAATCATAAAAGTTTATGATCAGTAATGAAAACTTTGGTTTAGTGTCTGCTGCTATGTACCCTTAATGTTAATTTTAGTTTACTTGATGCTAAAACATATGTCATTCATTCTATCCAGGAAGGTAAAGGCTTTGCGATGGAGCGACAAGTAATGGGATCGTCTTGGAGTCATCATCTTGCTGATCACATGATGGGAGTGCTGATGAAGTGCTTCATTTCGTATCAATTAGCCTAGGATGATATTCATTTCGATCGTATCAAGTCGCCATTTAGATTTCTTTGAACCAGTGGAGGAGTGTGTGTGTGGTGGTCACAAACTTTGTAGGAAAGTGCTACATGTGTGGTGTGGATGGAGTGCGAAACATTTAAGTATGTGGTGTGCTGTAATTTGATTACTACTTTTATGGTTAAATTGGGTTTTGATGCATGTTTGATTGTTTGTTTAATTGTCGGTGACACGTGGCAGTATGTACAAAAATAATAAAAGCGACACCATTCGTTGCAAAAGATAATTTATTCTATCACAACCTACTTGTTTCGATGTCACAACAGATCATGGCAACAAAGGGAGGTACGCAAGTTGCAACCTACTTTTTTCGATGTCACAACGGGTCGTGGCAACAAAGGGAGATACACATGTTGCAACCAGTTTATCATGGCGGTAATAGAGGGCATGAACTTTACTCAACCAAAACGTTTTGGAAGCAATAGAGGAGATCACATGTAACAACCAATCACGTTATGTGGCAATAGAGTGTCCCACCTCTTGCCTCCAAACACACTTGGTAGCAATAGAAAGGGCACCCCTATTGCACCTAGATCCATTTCGTGGCAACATAGGAACCCACATATAACAACCAATTCCAGTTTATGGCAATAGAGGGGTTGTCCCTGTAGCAACCATAATTGGTGTGTCGTAATACAACATTTTTGCAATGATTCATTTTACACATTGCAACGCTTATAGATGGTGCAATTGAAAACATCTGGCATCACCTAATGTGGTTGCGATAGGATGCATGGCAACCAACTCAAGCGTGGCGCTAGATGCTTGTTCCAACGCCTCAATGTGTTGCAATACGTAACCTCCTGCAACCACCAAAAGACAGTCGTGGCTAAATGGTTAATACCACCGGGCTTTACTCAACACCATTTAACGAAATGGTTTGGTTGCAATTGCTCATATTGCAACCAAAATAGGCTTATTACAACGTATTTTCGTTGATGCTAAATGGGAAAAACCTTGTAGTGGTGCCTTCGTCGGTTCCTAATCGACACAGACGGGAGACTACTAGCACACAGAACCCATGTCCTGCTGCTCCTACATCCCGCCCGGTCTCAGATTAATTATCACATGGTTATCTCCATGATAGCACCAGGCTAAACATGATTAGTATCTACCTATATGCGGGAGACAGGAAATCACCCGACTTTTACCGGTCTAAGCAGGGCTAAGCATATAATTGAGCCTAGACTAACAGGGATATTAAGATAGTAATTGCAGGTGGACAAGGATAATTAATCAATGCAGCAACGGTATCACCCAACTCCTATAACCTAATGCAACAAGCATATCAGGTTAACTTTATAAACAGTAATTGCAAACCGTAGGAGTAAGATGCTCCGGGGCTTGCCTCGCTCAAAGTTAAAAGGTCGGTGATCACGGCACTCGGGCAGATCCTCGACGTCTCCTTCCGGGTTCTTCTCGTCCGGTGTCTCCTCCTGGCACTGCTCCTCGTGTGGCGGATCCTGCCTGAACCTCCGCTACCGATCCTGTATGATGCATAACACGAATAAATAACACGAATGCACATGGGATGCACTGGTGATGCAACATAGAGCAAGACAGATCACGAGATAAGCACATGTCATCTACTGCGATAACTTAGGAGATAAGCACATGTCGTCTACTGCGTTCTCTTCAACAAGGTAGTCAACATCACACTAGTGACTACAAAAGACTTTAATCAACCAACCATCTAACTAACTCTACTAATCACTGATTAGGATCTCTAATCACCACAGCAAGAACTCACTTAGTCAATTTACCCTCCTTACTTTCTTGCTGAAATAAATCTATTAATCAAGCTTATAACAGTAACCTATCCTAGACAACATCAGAAAAATCAAACAAAAATTACTAGAAGTTAACAACTCATAATTTAGTTCCCTGTCCAAATTTCAACCCATTTGGACTTAAACTCCATCCTCCATGAAAAAGACAAATTCTACCATGAAAAGGTGCTTTGAACTACACACCCTAGCACAAAGTGTCAAACAACAGATTTCTTATTTTTCTACTGAACTTCTTAGCACAAGAGCCGTGTACAAAATTTCTCAGGTTCAAATTCCTCACATTTTAATTACTACAAAATAAACAAGGAAACAACATTTAATCATTTTAATTACTACTGCCAAATTATTCCGCAGAACAATACCATATTACATTTTCCCAAAAACTATTC
Organism: Coix lacryma-jobi var. lacryma-jobi; assembly: GCA_009763385.1. Taxonomy (NCBI): domain Eukaryota; kingdom Viridiplantae; phylum Streptophyta; class Magnoliopsida; order Poales; family Poaceae; genus Coix; species Coix lacryma-jobi. The sequence goes on from CM019824.1 coordinate 16,049,391, forward strand.
ATCAAGACAAACCTAGCAAAACAAGAATCACATTTTTCTGAGCAATACACAGTTTACTATGCATTTAACAAAATTTCAGCCTAAACATGAATTAAATGTAATTACACAGAAAATTATCACAAACTGAACATATTACATTTTTCATGCATAGAACTCATCACAACAAAACTAACAAAACTTGTTTCACCTTTTTAGCATTTACAGATTGCAAGATATGAATTAAACAAGCAATTCAAATATTTCTGAAAACTATTTAAACAAAACCCTGAAAAACTCTTTAACCAAAACTGCTACGCATACCCAACTACTTGCACCCAGACACACTGACAACAGGACCCGAGCCTCTGACCTGCGGGCCCTGGGTCAAACCTGACCCCACCTGTCATCCCCTCCAGAGCAGGGGAGAGGTTGACCGCGGCGGAGCTCGCCGGCGGCGACCTCCCCGGCGAAACCAACCCCACGGCGGACTCCCCTCGACCTTCCGCACCCGATGGCACCCCTATTTGGCCCTGCGCACACGCGGATCAAGCTCGCCGTCGACCATGGCGGACACGGCGGCGCGGTCCTAGCTACGCCGGCGGCTCCGGCCACGACGAGCCCAACGATCCCCCGAGATCTACTCCGGCGACCTTCACAACCCTAACCTGACGCTTAGAAGCCAGGGTTCTCACTCCGAGCTCCCGTGACCACGGCCATGCCAACTCCGGCGACCATGGCGAGCGGCGGACGGCGGCGTACTGGCACGACCTAACCCTAATCGGCCTAACTAACTCCACCACTGTCTCCGACGGGTCAAGGCGACTCGCGAACAGGGGCTAGGGCAACACGGAAACCACGGGACGGAGGCCGGCCACGGCGAACCGAGCTCGGCGGTCATGGCGGCCATGGCGGCGGCTCATCCCGGGGCTTGCCTAGGGACTCCAATGGAGCGCTAAGGGTAGCACGAGGTGCGGGAGCTCACAGCGAAGCTTTGTGGGTGGTTGGATGGACGGTGCGGTGGGGCGGGACGGCGGGAACGGCGGCGGCGCTCGCTGTTTTCCCCTTTTTCGCTCGGGCGCCAGTGAAGAGAGCGAGAGGAGAGGGGAGGGGACAGAATGGAGGGAGGAGCGGCGCGGCTCAGCACAGCGGGGCGAGCGGTCTGCTTATGCTCGCCACGCCGCGTGCGGGCATCGTCTTGTGGATACATCGCCTTCAGGGGGAGATCACTTCTGCTCGGGAGGCGCCACGACACATTCAGCGCCACCACCCGCCTCAACAGATGATCGGCAGCATCGACGAACGTGTCACTTGGTCCAGGTCACAAATCTCTCACTTTGCTCATTCTGCATTTGTTGCTGATTTTGTGCCCCGAGATGTTGGACATGCTTTGATGGATCCGGATTGGGTCAATGCCATGCATGAGGAGTTAGAGAATTTGAGCGAAATCGGGTTTGGGTTTTGGTTTCACCTCCTCCAGACTGTAATCCTATTGGGACAAAATGGGTTTCAAAAACAAACAAGGAGAGGATAGCCACATTGTTAGAAAACATGGCCAGACTTGTTGCTAAGGGTTATAGTCAGAAGGAGGGGATAGACTATGAGGAGACTTTTGCTCCTGTAGCTCATTTGGAGGCTATTAGGATACTCTTGGCTTTTGCTGCATCCAAGGTTTTAAACTTTTTCAAATGGATGTCAAGAGTGCCTTCTTAAACAGCTACGTAGAGAAGAAGAGGTGTATGTTCAGCAACCCCCCGGTTTTGAAAATCCCAAGTTTCCAAACCATGTTTTAAACTTCTCAAAGCTTTGTATGGTTTGAAACAAGCCCCTAGAGCCTAGTATGATAGGTTGAAAACCTTTTTGCTTGCTAAGGGTTTTAAAATGGGATGTGTGGATAAAACGCTTTTTCTCCTCAAGCAAGGCAAAGATACTCTCTTGGTCCAGATTTACGTGGATGATATCATTTTCGGTGGTTCTTCTCACGCTTTGGTTGCCAAGTTTGCAGATACTATGAGCAGAGAGTTCGAGATGAGTATGATGGGCGAGCTGACTTTCTTTCTTGGATTGGAAATTAAGCAATTGTTGGGTATTTTAAACGCACACAGAAAAATCCGCAAGCACACGGATACCGATGTAGCTTTCACCCGAGAGTATTCCAGGGTATCGATTTCCACGGGGAACGTGAAGTGTACTAATCAAGGGGCAAGTCATCCAGGAAAAGAATGATAAAATGGGTAGAGAGAGATTTAGAGTTTTCTAAGCAGGTCTATCTAATTAAAGGCTTACTAAACTTTACTTACTTCGGGACATCAGAACACTAGCCACAGAAAGGGATGAGAAAGGGGCTAGGAAGCTCCGACTACGGTCCTACAAACACCAACCCGAACGTGGTGGACTACGTCGGCCGTCAGGGCTGTCACCACCTGGGGCTACCACAACTATCCGTAGGGCTGGGTGCAAACTCAGGTAAACCCTAGTCTAGACACCACGTCTACACTAATGTCTACTACTCTAATTACATATGATAACTAGAGCACTCGATACGAGTGGAGATCCGGTAAATAAAATAAAGCAAGAACTAAAATTAGATATAATACTTGGAAATAGTAAATGAAGAACCTGGAGATTACTTGAAGACGAACCAGATGCTGCACCAATACAATGTCGAGGAAGATCCGACAGATCCGGCTCCTCCTCAGCTCTCTCCTCCTCCTCTCTAGATTACAACTAGATGATGAACTAGAACAAGATCTAGAACTAGAAGATGAACTAGAACTAGAACTAGACGATCAACTAGAGGGACCTCTACTTCTACTTGAAACCCTAGTTTCTGATGTGGAGATGAATAATGAAGATGGAGATGCCTGGAGAGGGGGTCTGGGGTTGCTTATATAGCCCGAGGTGGAGTAGGGGTCAAGGAATCGCCACGTCATCAATCCGCGTCACGTTTATCGCGCACCGTTGGATCAAACCGACTTCGGGGACGGTGTAGATGCATCCTAGGAGGCGGTGGAAGAAGGTTCCAGAAGGCGGAGGCGAAACAGCCTCTGTGGCGCGACCGGTCGGTCTCCCCCATAGACCGGTCGGTCTGGCCCAGTGGGCCCACGTGGTGGCCCGCCTCGTGGTATCTTCTGGTGTCTTCTAGATCCTTCTTTTGCAGTTTTCGTCGCGAAATTAATATCTTTTCATCCGGGACTCCGAATATAGCAAATGATATGTCCGTTTCGATCGTCTCGACGAGCTCTTCGCTATGGCGCACTCCAATTCATCACTTGAGATGCTTTTATATGGTAAAACATGGATGTCCTACAAAACAAGTGAAAGCACCAAAACTCGTGGAACTTGTTAGATTCAAACCCTACAACTATGCTTTGTGATTCATTTAGTGTCATTTCATGCAATAGTTGATGGTTAATTATGAGCATTAGTGAGCGTCAACAAGTTCCCCAAGCTTACCCTTTGCTAGTCCCTTAGCAAAGCTAATCTCAACAATGGATCAGGAGTTGCTGCAATATCTTTACTTCCAACAAGTACACATGCATTCAAACAAAAAGTTCTTCATATGGAATAGAAAAAGTATCATATTATTCATCACGGGCTTAGTACTTTACCTTGAATCTTGAGTGATTGAAAGATAGAATGATCAAATCAAGCACCATATCTCATAGTTCTTTCACTTCACCATTATTCCGGAGTTTTTATGAATTTCAAAAGTTTAAGAACATATATTGCCAATTAAACAAAGGATCCAAAGAGAAAGTCAACCATACTTTGTGTCGAGAAGTGCATGTGTATGGAAAATGGAGGCGGATGCTCTTGAATATATCACTCTTTCTGCTTATTAGAGACACATGGCTATCAGACTAATTCTACTAGCGGGCACATGCCCATTTTTTTCTGATATTCAATTTTTTTTTTTCATTATTATTTTTCGAGGTTCCGGACACTTGTCCCTTTTATTTCCTCGGGATCTTTCTTTTGAGGTTTCGGACACTTGTCCCTTTTATTTCCTCGGATTTTCTCTTCTCTTTTTTTTTTTTTTTTCAATAGCCACATGCTTCCAAACAAACTTTTGAGAGGGTTGGAACAAATAATCATGAGCATTTATGCAGAAAATGGATGGAATGTGTAAGTGATCTCAATTCAATAGTATGATAACTTCTCATAGGGTCAGCAAAGCTTAATTTAACTCAATGCCATTATTAGTCATATTTATATTGAGAAATCTCTGGAACTCTAGTGGTTGTTTAGAACAAGATAATAGCAGCTCAGATCATCATGTCATATTTATCAATTACCTAGACTCTGGATCAAGCATTTCTACCCATTTTTTTTAATTTAATTTTTTTTTAGCATCATTATTAATTAGGAGAAATCATGCTTTCAGGCTAGGTACTTGAAAGAGATTAGATAGAGCAACTATTCATCATTTCCATGTAAAAGACCAGAGAGAGTTTTCTTTATTTTATTTTTAACTTCTTAAAACAATCTAAGCTACAACTTAACATAGTATTTTTTATTTACCTTTTTATACTTTTAAAAAACTAAGATAATGAATTAAGACTATACCTGGACCACGAAGATAACGAGGGTGCGTCTCTTCCCAAGTCGGTTCCTCTTAATAGCGTTGAGCCTTCATGTGCCCATATTTTTTTCTTTTTATATAATGGTGAGCCTTTCATTTGTTTTTTTTTTTTTTTTCCTTCATTTTTTTTGTTGTCCCCTATTTTTTTTTTTTTTGTTTTTATTTTCATTCATGTATAGAAGAAAAACTTAAGAGGATAAGGATACTTACCTAGATACACGGAGTGCTTTCCGCCAAGCTGAATGTTGACGTAGTCGTTCATTCTTGCCATGTTAGCAGACTAGCGGTGGAAATTGTTTTCTTTTGTCAGAGCTATGATTAATGTTGATGTGTTGTGGAAGCAGTGCTCCAACAATGGATAGAACATCCACTCGCTCGTCATCTTTTCTTGGTCTTTTAAATCCTTTCGGCGAGGGTTCAATGTTTTAAGTCCTCTGAATAGGACTTCTCACTATGTTCATTCCTGAGGTGCATATTTGATCTCATATGTAGACCTTCACCTCTTGATATGGTGTCACCCATGTTCTTCGTTCGCCCAGCAATTTGAAGTGAAGCATTAGTTGTGAAAGCTCGCAGCATCTTGCTTAGTGCACATATCTTCTAGATTCGGGACATTCACTCTATAGAATTGGGGACTGACAAACTTCTCCATGTTTTGCTCAAGAGTGTGTCCTGCTCATAAAGACAAGGTAGAGATCAAGTGCATGAGCCCTGTTGGTGGAAAAACACCAACAGAACCAAAAGTTTTGTTTATTCCCTCTAACCTTAGGCACATAGCATAAGACAAACTTGTTGTTTATGTGTCCTATTTAATCTAACATGAGTGATATGATCAAAATATGAGCATGAAAGTAGCATCTTAAATTATTTAACAGATTTATTGCTTAACCCAAGGAAGGATAATCTATGCATAATGTGTTGATCTTTTCATGATGTGATATATCATCTTCCAAAGGTTAGATGCATAACTTTTTAGCTCATTTAGTTAAGATAGTGAGACTCAAGAGAGTAAAGCTAAGAACAAGGAGTAAAAAAAACTGAACATGTTGAGTTGATTAGGTTGGATCAAGTGAGGTGCAACTGAAACATGTTTGGTTCTTATTTATGCACATACCAGAATTTAGGGGAAGCTTTTAAAGTGATGGTCACATACCTTGAGATGTTACCTTTATCATTGAAGAGTGATGTGTTGAACCACCTTGTGGAAGCTTCTCTTGTCTGGCCGTTGTTCTTCGTGAATAGCTTGTCTTCTCTTGCCTATCTCACAGTGGGCCGGCTGAGTCTTGTCTTCAATAGATCCAGATGATGGAGACTTTGTCAAATATTTTCTTGATTTGTAGGCTTAGGTATTGTCTCTACATCTTCTACTTCTTGTGGTGCAGTGGCTTCATCCTTTATGATATCCCCTCAATTCCTTTTGGTCAAAGATCCAAAAGTGGATTTCTCTAGTTCCGACATAGATGACAACATTGAAGGTTTTCAAGAACGATCTTCCAAGAATGAGTGGTGGATCATATTTTTCTTCTTGATTGGGACATCGTCCAGTGGTCTGTACGGATCAAAGTGTTGAAGCTGGATTTCTCCTTCCTCCCCTTTGAGCAGATCTAGACAACGGAATTGTGTCTCCCCCAAGCTGGCTTGTGAGGAAGGTGGATGCCCAAATTTCTTTAACAATATGTTCATGTGTTGAATACTGTAGACCTTGTTGTTGTTGAAGTCGTTCTACCTCATCCCCAAGCTAGCTCTTGATTAGAAGAGAGAATAACTTCCCACTGCTTGTGTTTGTACTGTTTGATCTGAGGGTTCAGAGACGAGTGCCCCCATGATGGTCTTTGTCTTCTAGTAGCCTAGCTTAGACTTGTTCACCTATTTCCATGGAGTGAGTGCTTGATTGTAGGTATTGTTTTGTCGCACTCATCTTTTGTCTTGTTCTACGGGTCTCATTTCTCCATGATCAGTGAGCTATGTCTCCCTTGCGCAAGTTGTTGAAGTTCATGGGTCTCTTCTTCTCCATAGTGAGTTCATCTCAGGACTTTCCCAAATTGATATTGAAAGTTTTCCTGCAGGGGTTAGTCCAACAAAATATCCAACATCCGCTATAGCATAGTATCGGCTCAAAAAACCGACACCAGTCTAATTTGATCTAGGAAGGCATTTTAACCTAAGCACCATACTTAATTTAAAAGCCTTTAGAGGTAAAATCAGGACACCTTTTAGCTCAAGAATCAAACCAGACACCATGTCTTACTTTAATTCATGAACACAGTTTAAACTAAGCACCATGCCTAATTTTACAAGGTCTATGAGAATACTTCAAAACCAAAGCATATACTAAAGCAAATGAAGGTAGCATTAAAACATTAAAGAGATTTACTCAAATGGTGATGAGAGAGCATGATTACTGTATAGCACATGAGCATGTCTTAAAGGTATGGGTAACATAGCAACATGGTAAGAGATGTTCTCAATTTTGCATGATGATTGGTTGGACATACCTTATGTTTGTCATTCCTTTGAACATTTTTGCTCCAGACCTGTAAAGGTTAGTGACAAGAATACCCGAAGGAATATTTTAACAATTATATCTCTATGCTCATTACACAAGTGCAACAGAAAGGTGAACACTGATCTGAAAAGAATGCTTGTTTTAGGACACTGACCTTGTCTTTTGGGAAACCTTCAAGATATGATTTGGTGAAGTGGTTTCCCCTCCAACACCAACTTTAAGAGCACAACGAGATCTACAACATTTGTGATAAACATATGCATCTATAACCACCCTTTTGAAGTTTTTGTAAATAGAAAGTGTGAGGGGGTTGAAAATCTCGATTGTGATAATGTTAGACAGACCAATTGAATCAGGAGATATCTCATATGAGAATGGATTTAAAGAGGTGTTTATGAAGTAGCTTCCATGCTCTTTGATATCATCTTCCTCGATTTTAGAGAAGAACACCAAAGGATGGGGTTTATTATTTTCTAAAGTGTGGGGCATTTTCTCTACAGAAGGTTCTATGGCAACCAAATTATTAGAAGGATATGAAGGAATTTCAAATTTGGTTGTGTGTTCCTCCTCATGTTGGTCAGGGTTAGGCGCTCGACTTCTTCGGGGAATTCATCAAAAATGTCAGTGTAAGGAGTGTTTTCAAGGATTTTGTCTAAGATGGCTTTACCTTCACTAACAGTTTTATGAGTGAATGATCCTCCCGAAGAAGTATCAAGAAAAAGGGCAGGTTCTTTGCTAAGACCATAATGAAAGTGTTGTAAAATAATGTCCTCAGTCAAAGAAAGATCTCGGCCAGTGTTGACAAGGCTCATAAATCTAGCCCAGGCTGCTCCTAGTGTCTCCTTCTCTTTTTGTTTAAAGGTAAGAATTTCTATTCGAAGGGCGGTGATTCGAGAAAAAGGGAAGAAAGCAAGACAAAATTTGTCTCAAAGTTCATCCTAGTTTCCATCTACTCCTCTTACGTTATGAGCATACCACTATTTTGCTCTTCCAAAAGGGAGAACGAAAACAATTTCCATTTAATGGTCTCTTGTGTCATGCCAGCAATAAACAAGCAAGAACACAATTGCTCAAATTCACGAAGGTGGGTGTAAGGATTCTCGTCTTCTAGCCCAGAGAAGGGTTGCTCTCGAACCATGGCTATAAAGCCGGGACGAATTTGGTAGCCATCTGTAAGAATAGGATGTGATGATGGTGGTGGCTCTAACAATTCGCCCTTTGGAGCGGAGTATTTATAGATAGGAGTGGAATTCATGTGGTAAGAAGTGTGGTGGTGAGGTAAAGGTGGTGGTAAAGAGAAAAGGTGGTAAAAGAAAAGAAACACGGACGACTTGGTTCGAAACTAGCACAGCTACCGTTCCCCGGCAACGGCGCCAGAAAGCTTGTTGGGTATTTTAAACGCACACAGAAAAATCCACAAGCGCACGGATACCGATGTAGCTTTCACCAAGAGTATTCCAGGGTATCGATTTCCATGGGGAACGTGAAGTTTACTAATCAAGGGGCAAGTCATCCAGGAAAAGAATGATAAAATGGGTAGAGAGAGATTTAGAGTTTTCTAAGCAGGTCTATCTAATTAAAGGCTTACTAAACTTTACTACTTTGGGGACATCAGAACACTAGCCACAGAAAGGGATGAGAAAGGGCTAGGAAGCTCCGACTACGGTCCTACAAACACCAACCCGAACGTGGTGGACTACGTCGGCCGTCAGGGCTGTCACCACCTGGGGCTACCACAACTATCCGTAGGGCTGGGTGCAAACTCAGGTAAACCTTAGTCTAGACACCACGTCTACACTAACATCTACTACTCTAATTACATATGATAACTAGAGCACTCGATACGAGCGGAGATCCGGTAAATAAAATAAAGAAAGAACTAAAATTAGATATAATACTTGGAAATAGTAAATGAAGAACTGGAGATTACTTGAAGACGAACCAGATGCTGCACCAATACAATGTCGAGGAAGATCCGACAGATCCGGCTCCTCCAGCTCTCTCCTCCTCCTCTCTAGATTACAACTAGATGATGAACTAGAACAAGATCTAGAACTAGAAGATGAACTAGAACTAGACGATCAACTAGAGGGACCTCTACTTCTACTTGAAACCCTAGTTTCTGATGCGGAGATGAATAATGAAGATGGAGATGCCTGGAGAGGGGGGGGTCTGGGGTTGCTTATATAGCCCGAGGTGGAGTAGGGGGCAAGGAATCGCCACGTCATCGATCCGCGTCACGTTTATCGCGCACCGTTGGATCAACCGACTTCGGGGACGGTGTAGATGCATCCTAGGAGGCGGTGGAACAAGGTTCCAGAAGGCGGAGGCGAAACGGCCTCTGTGGCCGACCGGTCGGTCTCCCCATAGACCGTCGGTCTGGCCCAGTGGGCCAACGTGGTGGCCCACCTCGTGGTATCTTCTGGTGTCTTCTAGATCCTTCTTTTGCAGATTTCGTCGCAAAATTAATATCTTTTCATCCGGGACTCCGAATATAGCAAATGATATGTCCGTTTTGATTGTCTCGACGAGCTCTTCGCAATGGCGCACTCCAATTCATCACTTGAGATGCTTTTATATGGTAAAACATGGATGTCCTACAAAACAAGTGAAAGCACCAAAACTCGTGGAACTTGTTAGATTCAAACCCTACAACTATGCTTTGTGATTCATTTAGTGTCATTTCATGCAATAGTTGATGGTTAATTATGAGCATTAGTGAGCATCAATAGCAATCCTGAGAAGGGACGTTTGTGCACCATGGCAAGTACACCAAGGACTTGCTGAAGAGGTTCGATATGGGTGAGGCCAAGCCTCTTCCAACACCCATGTCGACCACGACAGCCCTGGATGCGGATGAGGATGGAGAAGCTATGGACCAGAAGGAGTACCGAAGCATGATTGGGTCACTGCTCTACCTGACGGCAACACGCCCGGACATCCAGTTCGCGGTGTGTCTGTGCGTGCGCTTTCAGGCGTCGCCGCGCACTTCGCACCATCAGGCGGTCAAGCGCATTATGAGGTACCTTCGTTTCACACTTGAGTTGGGATTTGGTATTCAGCTTCCTCCACCCTCTCTCTTTGCAGTTTTTCTGATGCCAATTTTGCTGGTTGTCGAGTTGAGCGCAAGTCCACTTCTGGGACTTGCCAGTTTATTGGTTCTTCTCTTGTATCTTGGTCTTCTCGCAAGCAGTCTAGTGTTGCTCAGTCTACCACAGAGGCTGAATATGTTGCTGCGGCTAGCTGCTGTTCTCAATTGCTTTGGATGATGGCCACTTTGCATGATTTTGGTCTGAGCTTTACTCATGTTCCTTTGCTTTGTGACAGCACGAGTGCTATTAGCGTTGCTAAGAACCCCGTGCTTCACTCAAAGACCAAACACATTGATGTGCGCTTTCATTTTCTGTGAGACCATTATGAGAAGGGTGATATCGACCTTCGCCATGTCGATACTCATCATCAGTTGGCTGATATTTTCACCAAGCCTTTGGAACAATCAACCTTTAATCGGTTGAGAGGTGAGCTTGGTGTGTGTTTCCCCTTTTAGATGGGGAACATTTTGGATCTTGTATCATAGACTGACTATTTTTCGTTTGTCTTGTTTTCTTTTAGTTAGCTTTTGCATTGCAGCATACGCTATTACATTCTGAGCTTCATGTATATAATCTTTAGAATGTAACTATGCCCTGTTTAGTATGCTCTGAAGCTATATGATGATGCTTGTAGCTTATGCTCTTTCTGATCACTAATACATGTTGTGAGCTGAGCTATTTTTGAATGGTGAACCTGTTTAACAAACATAAAACTTGAAAATGTTCACCATTGAGATATGCAACTAGCATGTGTAGGATGTGTTGAATTCACTCGTGCTTTTCATATATGCTAGGTTGCTATGTCTCTAGTTCTGAGTCACTCACTTGCTTGGTATGTTCATAATCTGTTTAAAATTTGAACCAAGTTTTAAGTGAATTGAAAAGATCGAGATGGGATTGCTTCTCAACACATCACGGTATCGAGACTATTTCTCATTGCACTATGAGTTAAACTTGAGCCGTGTAGTGTAAGACCGAAACCGTTGCTTTAAGCTTCTGATTGCATATGCATAGGCTTCGCACGGTTGAAAAGTTAGGCAATGACAAGCTTTCAACCTCTTGCAATCACATGCTGAGTTTTGAACTTGTGTAATTTCACCGCTGCAACTCCGATTAAAATTGAATTCACAAGTTTATGCTTCATTCTATAGCTGATGGTTGAACTTTGCTAGGGGTAGTTCACCTCGTATACATGTTTAGCATTTGCTTGTTTTCCTGTCTATACATGTGCAGTGCTATTTTGATGGTGAATACCTTTTTGGCTAAAAATGCTCACTTTGCTCACTTGTTCATATTTCGTATTTGGTGATCAGTTTGAGCCTTGCGGATACATGGGTGTATGCCAGGTCTCGGTGTGATGAGTGATTGTCAACGGGTTTGATCGTAGGTTCCTTGGCTTGTGTTGTGCAGGTGTCAAGCCCGGAGACAGTGATCAAAGGCGAGGTGAAGGTCAAGTAGAGACGTGCTGTGCCGATGGACCGGGAGCGGTGAAGGGCTGACGTGAGGCTTGGACTGAGGGACCGGAGGGCCTGAGGATCAGCTGTGGTGGCTGGCAGCCTGGGACAGCGATGAGCGGAGACTTACGGGGCACGGTGTTGCTCGGGTCGACGACCTGGGGACACGTGTTGGTGGACGGGGTGCACGGGCGGTGCATCCCCTCTACAGCGCCGGTTTGGTGGTTGAGCCACAGAAAACCACCGGGTGGACGGTTTCCAAGTTTGGGCCTCAAAACTCGGGTGCTCGTTTCTAGGTTTGGGCCACAAAACCTGGGCGTGCGGCGGGTTTCCGAGTTTGGGCCACAAAACTTGGGCTGAGGACGGTTTCCAGGTTTGGGCCTCAAAACCTGGGCGCTGGCGGGTTTCCTGGTTTCGGCCACAAAACCAGGGGACGAACTTGGAGGCTGGTTTCCCGGTTTGGGCTCAAAACCGGGGGATGGCGTGAAAAGCCTGGTTTCCCGGTTTCGGCCACAAAACCGGGGGTGCAGAGCGAGGGTGGCACGTGGCGGCAATCGGGAGGTCGCGTCGAGGCGACGCTACGAGTTGTGCGGGCATGGCCGTCGGATCACCACTATCTTCGAGTTGGTCCAGAATAACCCTAGGGTTTAGCTGGTTCGCTCTATAATTAGAGAGGGGTAGAGTAGGAATTAGGAATAGGTTAAGTACGGGGAGACACCCTCCTCCCCATCAATCTCAGTCATTTGCTCTTGCTTTCTAGGGTTTCCTGCTCTCCCACATCCTGCTGTAGCTACTGAGATCCGCAGAGTACCATACCTCTGTGTACTTGAGATTTTGAGGAAGTGAGGCCGTAACCTCACTGTCGTAGCATGTGTTTGCGCTACGGTTGCAGATCGATGTGTTGATTCGCGTTTTGGTTCGTATTCTTCACGCTCTCTTCGTTCTCCGTGTTTTTCCCGTCGCTCGATCTCCCTCTCCAGTGCGTCTTTGCGAAATCTGTTTGAATCATTTTGTTCATTTCATCGAGGAGGTCATTTCGACCAAAGGAATTCATCTAACTCCTCATGAACGAATAGATCGGGACGATTTCGTTTTCGTGGCATTTTTTTCGGTTCATCCACCTTCCCCTTTGATTTCTCGGAGTTCTAGTCGATTTGAGCGGATGATTTCTTGGGGATAGTCTCCTAACTACTGCGTGATCATCTTCTCCAAGTTTGGGAACGTGGGATTTTGGTTTGAATCAATTTGGAGGTGATTTGAGTGTCGGGCGACCAAAATCGCCCTTTCTGGGTGTTGGCGGATAGTCCGCCACCCTAGCCGCGGACAGTCCGTGGGTCGGGGACGAGCCGAGTTCGTGGCTGCGGTCTTCGGCCGTTTGGCCCTTTTTCGTGACTGGCGGACAGTTCGTAGGTCAAAGTCACGGAAAGTCCGGGATCGTCCAGGGGACTTTCAGCAGCAGTGCGTTTCTGCACTTTTGAGCGGCGGACAGTCCGCCACCAGAGCAGGAACAGTCCGGCCTTGGGCGGACAGTCCGGGACTCTAGGTCCGGACAGTCCGGGACCTTGCTGAAGGGGGCTTTTCAGTGCATTTGCCGTCCTGGCTTTTCGTTTGGTTTTGGGACTTCTCGTTTGGCCCTAGAGTTAACCAAGAAACATTTCTAGGTATCTTTTTGTAACGTCCCGCCTCCACGAGGCCAGGCCCACTTACATCTGGCTGGTTTTCTAGGATATAGACTTCCCTCACAGACCAACACCAGTCTTTTCTGCACACTTTGTCCTCACTCGGCGCACCCGGGAAGAACTTCCCAGTCGGTCACCCATCCCAAAATTTCTCCAGGCCAAGCACGCTTAACTTTAGAGTTCTTTAGAATGGGCTTCCGAAAAAGAAGTTGCAACTTGTTGGTATGAGTATCCTATTATTCCTATTAAGCCTTAGGCGGGATGTTACATCCCACCCCCTTAAGAGATCGACGTCCTCGTCGATCAATCCCAAGCAGGAACGTCCTCTCTGGCCACGTCCGTGTGTCCAGTGCCAGCACATGTGCCATGCTGTGTGACCACTCCGGGTCCACACCAGCCATGACCACCATGTCTGAGCAACTACGACACACGTGCCCGTGAAACCGCGAGAGTCGGCTCCGATACCATTCTGTAACGTCCCGCCTCCACGAGGCCAGGCCCACTTACATCTGGCAGGTTTTCTAGGATATAGTCTTCCCTCACAGACCAACACCAGTCTTTTCTGCACACTTTGTCCTCACTCGTGCGCACACCGGGAAGAACTTCCCAGTCGGTCACCCATCCCAAAATTTCTCCAGGCCAAGCACGCTTAACTTTAGAGTTCTTTAGAATGGGCTTCCGAAAAAGAAGTTGCAACTTGTTGGTATGAGTATCCTATTATTCCTATTAAGCCTTAGGCCGGGATGTTACACTTTTTCTACTTGTTAGCATTGGTATTTGGAGATTTCTCGATGTAGCCTCTAATCTACGTTCGGGACTCGGTTTTCCAAGGGGGAACTTGAGTCGGAGCTTTTGGTCTTTGCTTCGCTTGTGCTTGGTGGTGCTCCGCTGTGATCCTAGGGATCATCCACCCTCTTCCAAGGGTCGTGAGCATCATGATTTCAGTCCATGCTTCTCGGGGTTGAATTTGGGACATTTGGCCACAACTTTGAGAGAAATTTGATTGGCTCCCATTCACCCCCCCTCTGGTCGCCTTGCTTTTGCATTATCGGTCCTTCAATTGGTATCGGAGCAGGTTAAGGATCTTCCACCTTAGCCAGTTCCAGATCCACCGAAGGCGACATGGATCACGGCGTGGGCAAACCGCCATTCTTTGATGGGACAAACTATGCGTATTGGAAGATACGCATGTTGGCCTATCTCCAGAGCATGGGCTCTTCTGTTTGGGAGATTTGCAACAAGGCCGATTACGTTGTTTTGGCTACTCGTGTCACTCAGATTCAGATCGATGAGCACGAGGCCAATAGCCGGGCACGTAACGCCTTGTTCTCCTGTTTGAGCATGTCAGAGTTTGATCGCGTTTCTCACCTCCCCACGGCTCATGAGATTTGGGCTACCCTCATGCGTTTCCATGAGGGCACCACTCAAGTCAAATCCCGTCTCTACGAGTAGCACAAGCGGGAGTATGAGAACTTTCGACATCAGCCTGGCGAGAGCATAGAGAGTTTATTCGCTCGCTTTCAGGTGATTGTCAACAAGATGCGAGCTAACAAGGAGCTGTTGCCTTTCGATGATCATGAGAGGGCTTTGAAGCTTTTACACACTCTCGATCGGTCCGTGTGGGACTCAAAGGTCCAGGCGATCATCGAATCGTCTAACTATGAGACCCTCACTTGCGATGAGCTCTTTAGTAAGCTCAAGTCTAGTGAGATTGACGCCATGTCGAGGGCTTCTTATGAGAATCATTCTGGCCCGACTATGGCTTTGGTTTCTGGCTCTTCAGCTAACCCCTCTGGTGGCCTTGCTCTCTCTTCACTCTTGTTTGTCACAGAGGACCGCTGGAGTCTTTGGGGGACGACGAGTTGGCTTTGCTTGCCAACCGTTTCTCGCGGTTCCACAACAACCGCATGAACCGTCGCCGCGGAGGAGGACGCTCGAGCTGTTTCGAGTGTGGCGACCCCGACCACTTCATCACAACTGCCCAAGAAGAACAAGCATTCGGGGAAGGGCAATCACGGGCACAATTATGACTCCGGCAAGCGCAAGGAGAAGCACGTCCCCCAAGGCGCAAGAAGAGGGGCGGCTTCGACAAGGAGTACATCAAGAAGAAGTACTTGGAGGCTGAGCAGCGTGCTTTCTTCGCCATGCTCAGTGACGTCGACGGCTCGGATGATGACTCCGCTTGCTCAAGCGATGACGAGTCCGAGAAGATGAAGAAGATTGAGGACAAGCTGAACGGACTTTGCTTCTTCACCGACGACGAGGGCCTCTGCACCATGGCCCTTGGTGATGAGCTCGGAGGCAACCTGGAGCACACCCCTCGGGACGACGACGACGACACCTCCCAGGTATCCATGACCTGATGAGCTCTTTGCTGAGAATGAGAAGCTCACTGCCGCCTTGCTTAGTCAAGATAAGCTGCTGGCGTGCCGCTAGAGAGCGCAAGGAGTTTAGGTAGAAATGGGAGGACACGGTGAAGGAGTTGGAGTTTGCTAAATTCACCATGGTCGTGTCGGAGGAGGTTGAGTGTGAGTCGTGCACCAAGCACATGACTGACCTTCTCACTTGAGAGGTAAGTATGCTGCTTTGGTTGGAGAGGTGGATGAGCTCCGGGCTAGGGCCCAGTTGTTGGGTGCGTGCAAGACTTGTCCAGTCTTGCAATCTGAGTTGGCAGAGAAGAATGCCAAGATTGAGTCTCTTGAGAAGGCCAGCTCGGGTAGCACTTGTGTCACGAGGTGTGCTTTGTGTGAGGGTTTGGAGATGGAGATTGCCAATGTGAAGCATGGCAAGATGCAAACCGAGGAGGAAAACACATACCTTCGGACCATCTTGTCATGGGTCTCTTGTAGTGAGCCGTAGCTCGAGATGATGATCTCCCATTTAAGCGAGCTGCTGGAGGTCCTGGTGTAGGTTTTGCTCCGGGTGTTGATCTTTCTGCTTTTGGGAAGATTGGAGAGTCGAGTGGTCTGAACCGAGTGAGAAGCCCAACTCCACCACTACCCCGAACTGACCAAGCTTCCACTCAAAGAGCCTTTCAAGCCTAACACCACGGATGGGGTGTTTGAGGAACCCCCAAGAGCTCCACCCAAGACCAAGTGTGGCATCCCTAACCAAACCACCTCAAAAACAAGCTGGACACAATGCCACCCATCCAGGAGGAGCTTATGCCACAGAAGGGAAAGTGATCCAAACCCACAACCGTGAGTACCAACAACCCCCTTTGCGTGCGGTGAGGTACCATTGTGAGTATTGTGGGAGAGATGGACACTTGGGTGAGTTTTGCTATAGGCGCAAGAGAGAGGCGCGCCGTGCTAGGGAGATGAACAATGTGGACATGTACCATCCTCCCCATGATGTACATGCGCCAATGTTCAGAGGCGTGCTGCTAGGCCCAGAGGTCCAGAACCCATCAAGTCTAGGCCTAGGCAGAGGAGAGCTCCGAGGAGAGATGCTAGGCCTAGAGGTGCAGTGCCTCAAGTTCCTAGGCCTAGGCCTCGTAGAGAGCGTGCCCGGCGGGAGCCTGCAGTTGTAGGCTATGGACCTCGTGGCGGTGGCTTTGTTGTAGAGCGTTTTCCCCCACCGTGTTTTGAGTATCGCGATGGACGCTCCTTCCTTAGCAGACCACGTCTTTCTAAATGTGGTGATCGCTTCCTCCGTAGACAGGCTAGGAATGGTTTTTACACTGACCGTTCTTTTGAGCAGCCGGCCCAACACTGTATTCTTCTTACTTCACTAACCCCAGTGTTGGACCGTATGCTCACCCTATGTCTTTTTATTGATGTAGGTAAAACGATTGGAGGACATTTGGTTGGTCGATTCCGGTTGCTCGAGGCACATGACCGGAAACGCCAAGTGGTTCTCCAGCCATAGCCCTGTTGCCGGAAAGGAGTTTATCACCTTCGGCAACAATAGTAAAGGTAAGGTGTTGTCTCAGCGGGTTGGTGCGGGGTTAATGAGCACTTTGTGTTGCGTGGTTGCCTTGTTTTTCTTCTAACCTTCATTTTAACCTTCTTTCTGTTTCGCAACTTTTTGATGATGACTATGAGATTCGTTTTAAACTGAATCTCAGTCGTATTTTAGATCCCAGGGCAATCTTGTATGTTTAATTTTGCCCTTTGGAAAGTCTTTCGCGCGAATTTCTCGGAGTTGTTTGGTGTTTCCCGCTGTCTTTTGGCTAGTCCTTCCTCCTGTGATCTTTGGAAGTGGCATAGAGGCTCGGTCATTTAAGCTTTGACTTTCTTGCAAGACTTAGCTCACTTGGTCTAATCCGAGGATTGCCCAAGCTGTCGATGGAGAAGGATCTAGTTTGCCATTCTTGTAGACATGGAAAGATGGTTGCCACTCCCCACCATCCAGTGACTAAGGTCATGACAACAGCGCCCTGGAGAGCTTTTAACACATGGACCTTGTTGGTCCGGCTCGGGTGAGCTCAGTTGGGGGAAAGTGGTATGTTTTGGTTGTTGTCGATGACTTTTCGAGGTATTCGTGGGTCTTCTTTCTTTTTGACTGAGAAGACTGAGACTTTCTCATTTGCTCGCAATCTGATTTTGCGTCTTCAGAACGAGTTCCCTTTGAACTCGATGCGAGCTATTAGAAGTGATAATGGTTCTGAATTCAAAAATTCGGATTTGAGAAGTTTTGTGAACCGCTTGGGTTTGGAGCATCAGTTTTCTTCCCCCTACACACCGCCCCAAAATGGTGTTGTAGAGAGGAAGAATCAGACCCTTGTAGAAATGGCCAGGACGATGCTCGATGAGCCTAGGACTCCTAGGCGATATTGGGCCGAAGCTATGAACACTGCATGCTACATTTCAAATCGCATTTTCTGAGAGCTTTTCTGAAAAAGACTTCTTATGACTTGCGTTTGGGTAGACAGCCCAAGGTGAGTTATTTTAGAGTCTTCGGTTGCCATTGTTTTATATTGAAGAAAGGCACCTGGACAAATTTGAGTCTTGTTCTTCTGACGGTGTATTTTTGGGTTTGGCACTCACTCGCGCATATCGTGTACTTAACCTTGATACTAACCGAGTCATGGAGACATCAGATGTCACCTTCGACGAGACCATGTTTTGTCCTTCTTCTCATTTTGAGCGTGCAGGTGATCATGAGTTGGTGAGCCTCTTTTCGATGATGAAGACGAGGATGCTGAAGGCATAGATGACCCAACATCGCCTCCACCTGCTGTGCCGCAAAAAGCGGCTTCTACGACGACTCACGCCCTGATACCTCTTCTTCCTGGGGGCCGTGGGATCCGCCGCCCCCGAGCGGTACCTTTTGTACCCGGGGAGCACCAGCTGCTGTGAGAGGGAGGCTACCTCAGCTCGGGAGGCGCCACGACATATCCAGCGCCAGCACCCCCCTCAACAGATGATCGGCAGCATCGACGAACATGTCACTCGGTCCAGGTCACAACAAATCTCGCACTTTGCTCATTCTGCTTTTGTTGCTAATTTTTAGCCCCGAGATGTTGGAACACGCTTTGACGGATCCGGATTGGGTCAATGCCATGCATGAGGAGTTAGAAATTTGAGCAAAATCAGGTTTGGGTTCTAGTTCCACCTCCTCCAGACTGCAGGCCTATTGGGACAAAATGGGTTTTCAAAAACAAGCAAGGAGAGGATGGCCACGTGGTTAGAAACAAGGCCAGGCTTCTAGCCAAGGGTTATAGTCAGAAGGAGGGGATAGACTATGAGGAGACTTTTGCTCCTGTAGCTCGTTTGGAGGCTATTAGAATACTCTTGGCTTTTGCTGCATCCAAAGGTTTCAAACTTTTTCAAATGGATGTCAAGAGTGCCTTCTTAAACGGCTACATAGAAGAGGAGTGTTGTTATTTGAGCAACCCCCCCGGTTTTGAAAATCCCAAGTTTCCAACCATGTTTTTAAACTTCACAAAGCTTTATATGGTTTGAAACAAGCCCCTAGAGCCTAGTATGATAGGTTGAAGACCTTTTTGCTTGCTAAGGGTTTTAAAATGGGATGTGTAGATAAAACGCTCTTTCTCCTCAAGCAAGGCAAAGACTCTCTCTTGTGCCAGATTTACGTGGATGTGAAGGACCGAGAATGCAAAAGCAAGACGACCAGAGGGGTGAATGGGAGCCACTAAAATTTCTCTCGAAACTTTGGCCAACTGTCCCAAATCATCCCCCGAAAGCTTTGATCGAACCGTGATGCTCACGACCCTTGGAAGAGGGTGGATGATCCCTAGGATCACAGCAGAGCACCACCAAGCACAAGCAAACCACAAACCAAAAGCACCGGCTCTAGTTCCCCCCTTGGAAAACCGAGTCCCGAACGTAGATTGGAGGCTACGTCGAGAAATCCCTAAATACCGATGCTCACAAGTAGCAAAAAAGATACCTAGAAATGTTTCCTGGTTACTCTAGGGTCAAACAAGAAGACCGAAACCCAGCGGAAAAGCCGGGATGGCGATTGCACTAAAAAAGCACCCTTCAGCGGGTCCCGGACTGTCCGGACCCCCAGTCCCGGACTGTCCGCCAATAGTTCCCGGACTATCCGCCGGCAGAAACACAAAACAACAGTGTTGCTGAAGTCTGCTGGACAGCTCCCGGACTGTCCACGGATTTCAACTGCGGACTGTTCGCCAGTCAAAATTCGCTAGGGCAGCTGAGGAACGCAACCACTGATTTGGCTCTCCCCCGATGCCCGACTGTTCGGGGTACAAGGTGCGGACTGTCCGCGACCTTGCGGAGAGGGCGATTTGGTCGCCTTCTCCCTAATCTCTCCAAATCCGATCCAAATCAAAATCCCAGTTCCCAAACTTGGAGAAGATGATCACGAGGTAGGTTGGAGACTATCCCCAAGAAATCATCCTCCGCCCAAATTGACTAATCACCGGGAAATCAAAATGGAAGGTGATGAACCGAAAAGCGCCACGAAAACAAAATCATCCCGATCTATTCGTCCATGAGGAGTTAGATGAATTCCTTTGGTCAAATGACCTCCTCAATGAAACAAAAGTGATCAAATGGAATCTCGCAAAGACGCACTGGAGAGGGAGATCGAGTGACGGGAAATCGCGGAGAAACGGAAGAACACGAAGAACGACAACCAAACGCGAATCGACACAACGATCTGCAAACCGAGCGCAAACACAAGCTACGACAGTGAGGTTACGGCCTCACTTCCTCAATCTCAAGTACACAGAGGTATGGTACTCTGCGGATCTCAGTAGCTACAGCAGGATGTGGGAGAGCAGGAAACCCTAGAAAGCAAGAGCAAATGACTGAGATTGATGGGGAGGAGGGTGTCTCCCCGTACTTAACCTATTCCTAATTCCTACTGTACCCTCTCTAATTACAGAGCGAACCAGCTAAACCCTAGGGTTATTGTGGACCACCTCATGGTAGGTGGTGATCCGACGGCCACGCCCGCACAGCCTGAAGTGTTGCCTCGACGCAACCTCCAGATTTGCCACCACGTGCCACCACCGCTCTGCCCGTCCTTTTCCCGGACGCCACACCCCCCGTTTGTGGCCGAAACCAGGAAACCCGCCAGCGCCCAGGTTTTGAGGCCCAAACCTGGAAACGGTCCTTAGCCCGAGTTTTGTGGCCCAAACTCGGAAACCTGCCGCACGCCTAGGTTTTGTGGCCCAAACCTGGAAACCGAGCACCCGAGTTTTGTGGCCCAAACTCGGAAACCGTCCACCCGATGGTTTTTCTCTGCTGCTGAACCACCAAACCGGAGCTGTAGAGGGGATGCACCGCCCGTGCACCCCGTCCCCGACACGTGTCCCTAGGTCCTCGACTCGAGCAACACCATGCCCGCAAGTGTCTGCTCGTCGCTGTCCCCGGCTGTTAGCCACCACAGCTGATCCTCAGGCCCTCCGGTCCCTAGTCCAAGCCTCACGTCCGCCTTCACCGCTCCCGTCCATCGGCACGACACTCTCTACTTGACCTTCAAACCTCGCCCTCGATCACTGTCTCCGTGCTCGACACCTGCACAACACAAGCCAAAGAACCTGCGATCAACCCGTTGACAATCACTCATCACACCGAGACTCGGCATACACACCCATGTATCTGCAATCTCCCCCTTGATGAGTGCATTGTCACTACACACACAAATCATAATGAAAAGAAGAAGAAGGAAGAAGGAGAAGAGAGAGTTTGACCAAATGACAAAAAGCATAGCAAAGCCGAAGAAGGTCAAGTGAAGAAGCAAAACAACTTGGTCCCCAAAGACATGGGCAACGGCTCGACGCAACCAAGCAAAGCAAAACTAGCCCTCAAGAAGAGGTAGAACAGGCTCAACACCGCTAGCAAAATACCAATTGGAAACTCTAGAAAAAGAGCTCAACCCAATTGAAGCAGAATGAAAATCGAAGCAAATGCTAGTCCCTCAAGATAGAGGCACAGAGGCTCAACACAACTAGCAAGGAAAGCTCGATACCAATGCCTTACGGCCAACAAGCCAAACATGCTCCGAACCAATCAAAAAAATAAATGCCTTGTAAATGTTTGCTAGTCCTCAAACTCCCCTCGAGAAGTGCAAGCAACCAAGAAGCTCCCCTTAGTTAAACATCCAGGGAACACATGATTTGTCAATAATTCTCCCCCTTAGTTGCAAATGCACTTATCAAGCGAAGAAGGCAGCATCAAACGAAATTGTCTCCGTCTCCCCTTGACCAAAAATCTCCCCCTTCCAAAATGCATATGAGTCAAGATGCAAGTTAGCAGCTTTAGGCATGTAGTCAAAAGAATGCAAAGATGCTCTACTCAGTTCTGATCCAATGACTCAATACGAGCACAGCTAGCAAAGGACTCAAACTGATCACAGAATACGAAATATGAACATTTGAGCATAAAGAGCAGTTTTGAGTCAAAAGGTATTCACCATCAAAATAGCACTACATATGTATAGGTAGGAATCCAAACAAGTGCTAACATGTATACAGGTGAACTACCCCAGCAAAGTTTCAATCATCATGCTTAAGAATGAAACATACACTTGTTGATTTCAGTTTTAAAACGGAGTTTGCAGCGGTGAATTAAACACAGGTACAAATATTAGCATGTGATTGCGAGAGGTTGAAAGCTTGTCATTGCCTACTTTTGAACCGAGCGAAGCCTATGCCGAAGCAATCAAAGCTTAAAGCTACGGTTTCGGTCATACACTACAACTACGGCTCAAGTTTAACTCAAGGTGCAATTAGAAACAGTCTCGATACCGTGATGTTTGACAACAATCCCATCTCGATCTTTTTCATTCACTTAAAACTTGGTTCAAATTTTTATACAGAATAAGAACAGACCAAGCAAGTGAATGACTCAGAACTAGAGACATAGCAACCTAGCATATATGATAGCACGAGTGAACTCAACAACATCCTACACACTGGTAGTTGCATACCTCAATGGTGAACATTTCAGATTTTAAGTTGATTAAGCAAATTCACCATTTCCAAAATAGCTCAGCTCACAACATGTACTAGTGATCAGAAAGAGCATAAGATACAAGCATCAACATAAGCATCGGAGCATACTACATAGAGCATAGTTACATTCTACTGATTATATACATGAAGCTCAGAATGTAAACGTGTATGCTGAAAAAGCAAAGGACAAAGAATCAACCGAAAAGAGTCAGTCTATTATACAAATCCAATGTTTCCCCCATCTAAAAGGGGAAATATACCAAGCTCACCCCTCAACCGATTAAAGGTTGATTCGTCTAAGGCTTGGTGAAAATATCAGCCAGTTGATGATGAGTATCGACATGGCGAAGGTCGATATCACCCTTCTCCTGGTGGTCTCGCAAAAAATGAAAGCGCACATCAATGTGTTTGGTCTTCGAGTGAAGCACGGGGTTCTTAGCAACGCTATAGCACTCGTGCTGTCACAAAGCAAAGGCACGCGAGAAAATCTCAGACCAAAATCACGCAAAGTGGCCATCATCCAAAGCAACTAGGAACAGCAGCTAGCCGCAGCAACATATTCAGCCTCTGTGGTAGACTGAGCAACACTAGACTGCTTGCGAGAAGACCACGAAACAAGAGAAGATCCAATAACCTGGCAGTCCCAGAAGTAGACTTGCGCTCAATACGGCAACCAACAAAATCAGCATCGAATAACCGCAAGGGAGAGGGGAGAAGCAGAATACCAAATCCCGAACTCAGGTGTGAAATGAAGGTACCTGAAAATCCGCTTCACCGCCTGACGGTGAGAGGTGCGCGGCGATGCCTGAAACGCGCGCACAAGACACACCGCGAACTGGATGTCCGGGCGTGTCGCCGTCAGGTAGAGCAGCGACCCGATCATGCTTCGGTACTCCTTCTGGTCCATTGCTTCTCCATCCACATCCGCATCCAGGGCAGTCGTCATCGACATGGTGTTGGAAGAGGCTTGGCCTCACCCATATCGAACTGCTTCAGCAAGTCCTTCGTATACTTGCCCTGGTGCACAAACGTCCCCTCTCAGGATTGCTTAATTTGCAACCCGAGAAAGAATTCATCGCTCGCCCATCATGCTCATCTCGAACTCCCTGCTCATAGTATCTGCAAACTTGGCAACCAAAGCATGAGAAGAACCACCGAAAATGATATCATCCACGTAAATCTGGACCAAGAGTGTGTCTTTGCCTTGCCTGAGGAGAAAAGCGTTTTATCTACACATCCCATTTTAAACCCTTAGCAAGCAAAAGGTTTTCAACCTATCATACCAGGCTCTAGGGCTTGTTTCAAACCATATAAGCTTTGTGGAGTTTAAAACATGGTTTGGAAACTTGAGATTTTCAAACCGGGGGGTTGCTCAACATAAACTCCTCTTCTATGTAGCCATTTAAGAAGGCACTCTTGACATCCATTTGAAAAAGTTTGAAACCTTTGGATGCAGCAAAAGCCAAGAGTATCCTAATAGCCTCCAAACGGGCTACACGAGCAAAGTCTCCTCATATCTATACCCCTCCTTCTGACTATAACCTTTCGCTACAAGACTTGGCCTTGTTTCTTTGTTTCTACAACGTGGCCATCCTCTCCTTGCTTTTTTTTGAAAACCCTAGTTTGTCCCAATAGGCTTACAGTCTGGAGGAGGTGGAACTAGACCCAAACCTGATTTCGCTCAAAATTTTCTAACTCCTCATGCATGGCATTGACCCAATCTGGATCCGTCAAGGCGTGTCCAACATCTCGGGGCTCAAAATTGGCAACAAAGCAGAATGAGCAAAGTGAGAGATGTGCTGTGACCTGGACCGAGTGACCCGTTCGTCGATGTGCCGATCATCTGCTGAGGGGGGTGCTGGCACTGGATGTGTCGTGCGCTCCCCGAGCTGAAGTAGCCTCCCCCTCAACAGCAGCTGGTGCCTCCTCGGGTACAAAGGTACCCTCTTGGTGTGGCGGATCCCACGGCCCCCAGGAAGAAGAGGTATCAGGCCGTGAGTCGTCGTAGAGAGCCGCTCTTTGTGGCACAGCAGGTGGAGCGATGCTGGGTCATCTCCTACCTTCAGCATCCTCGTCCTCATCATCGAAAAGAGGCTCACCAACCTCATGATCACCTGCACGCTCAAAACGAGAAGAAGGACAAACGGGTCTCATCGAAGGTGACATCTGATGTCTCCATGACTCGGTTAGTATCAAGGTTAATTAAACGATATGCACGAGTGTGAGTGCCATAACCCAAAATTACACCTCAGAAGAACGAGACTCAAATTTGTCCAGGTTGCCTTTCTTCATATAAAACATGGCAACCAAAGACTCTAAAGTAACTCACCTGGGCTGTCTACCAAACGCAACTCATAAGAAGTCTTTTTCAAGAACGCTCTCAGAAAAATGCGATTTGAAATGTAGCATGCAGTGTTCATAGCTTCGACCCAATATCGCCTAGGAGTCCTATGCCATCGAGCATCGTCCTGGCCATCTCAACAAGGGTCCGATTCTTCCTCTCTACAACACCATTTTGGGCGGTGGTAGGGGAAGAAAACTGATGCTCCAAACCCAGCGTCACAAACTTCTCAAAATCCGAATTCTTGAATTCGGAACATTATCACTTCTAATAGCTCGCATCGAGTTCAAAGGGAACTCGTTCTGAAGACGCAAAATCAGATTGCGAGCGAAGGAAAAGTCTCGGTCTTCTCAGTCAAAAAGAAGACCCACGAATATCTCGAAAATCATCGACAACACAACCAAAACATACCACTTCCCCCAACAGAGCTCACCCGAGCCGGACCGACTAGGTCCATGTGTAAAAGCTCTCCAGGGTGCGAGGTCATGACCTTAGTCACTGGATGGTGGGGAGCGGCAACCATCTTTCCATATCTACAAGAATGGCAAACTAGATCCTTCTCCATCGACAGCTTGGGCAATCCTTGGATTAGGCCAAGTGAGCTAAGTCTTGCAAGCAAGTCGAAGCTCAAGTGTTTGAGCCTCCTATGCCACTTCCAAAGATCGGAGGAAGAAGGACTAGCCAAAAACAGCGGGAAACACCAAACGACTCCGAGAAATTCACGCGAAAGACTTTCCCAAGGGCGAAATCAAACATACAAGATTTCCCTGGGATCTAAAATGAACTGAGATTCAGTTTAAAATGAATCTCATAGTCATCATCAAAAGTTGCGAAACAGAAAGCAAGTTAAATGCAGGTTAGAAACAAGAGCAACATCTGCAACACAAAGTGCTCATTAACCCGCACCGATCCCCGAGACAACACCTTACCTTTACTATTGTCGTCGAAGGTGATAAACTCCTTTCCGGCAACAGGGCTAAGGCTAGAGAACCACTTGGCGTTTACGGTCATATGTGGAGAGCATCCGGAATCCACCACCAAATGTCCTCCAATCGTCTTACCTAAATCAATAAAATACATAGGGTGAACATACGGTCCAACACTGGGGTTAGTGAAGTAAGAGGAATACCAGTGTTGGGCCGGCTGCTCAAAAGAACGGTCAGTGTAGAAACCATTCCTAGCCTGTCTATGGGGGTAGCGATCACCACGCACAGGAAAATGTGGTCCGCTAAGGAAAGAGCGTCATCGTGATACTCAAAACGCGGTGGGGGGAAATGCTCAACAAAGCCTCCACCACGGGGTCCGTATCCTGCAAAAACATGACCCCGTAGGGCACCTCCTCCCTGATGCCTAGGACCTTGAGGTGCTGCACCTCTAGGCCTAGCTGCTCTCCTCAGAGCTCTCCTCTAGATGTTCGGCACATGTACATCATGGAAAGGATGGTACATGTCCGGGTTGCCCATCTCCCTGGCACGTCGCTCCTCTCTCTTGCGCCGATAAGCAAAACTCACCCAAGTGACCGTCTCTCCCACAGTACTCACAATGGTACCTCACCGCACGCAAACGGGGTTGTTGGTACTCACGGTTTTGGGTTTGGATCACTTTGCCCTTCTGTGGCATAAGCTCCTCCTGGATGGGTGGCATTGTGTCCAGCTTGTTTTTGGTGGTTTGGTTTGGGTGCCCACTGCTGGTTCTTGGGTGTAGCTCTCGGGGGTTCCTCAAACACCCCATCCTTGGTGTTAGGCTTAAGAGGCTCTTTGGGTGGAAGCTTGGTCAGTTTGGGAGTAGTGGTGGAGTTGGGCTTCTCACATGGGTTCAAACCACTCGACTCTCCAATCTTCCCAAAAGCAGAAAGATCAACACCCGGAGCAAAACCTACACCAGAACCTCCAGCAGCTCGCTTGAATTGGGAGATCATCATCCCGAGCTGCGGCTCACTACAAGAGACCCATGACAAGATGGTCCGAAGGTATGTGTTTTCCTCCTCGGTTTGCATCTTGCCATGCTGCACATTTGCAATCTCCATCTCCAAACCCTCACACAAAGCACACCTCGTGACACAAGTGCTATCCGAGCTGGCCTTCTCAAGAGACTCAATCTTGGCATTCTTCTCTGCCAACTCGGATTGCATGACAGGACAAATCTTGCACGCACCCAACAGCTGTGGCCTAGCCCGGAGCTCATCCACCTCTCCTACCAAAGCAGCATACTTACCTCTCAAAGTGAGAAGGTCAGTCATGTGCTTAGTGCACGACTCACACTCACCTCCTCCGACACGACCACGGTGGACTTAGCAAACTCCAACTCTCTTCACCGTGTCCTCCCACTTCTGCCTAAACTCCTTGCGCTCTCTAGCATCATGCCTAAGCAGCTTGTCTTGACTAAGCAAGGCGGCAGTAAGCTTCTCATTCTCAGCAAAGAGTTTGTCATGGGTCATCGATACCTGGGATGTGTCATCGTCGTCGTCCCGAGGGTGTGCTCCAGCTTGCCGTCGACCTCATCACCAAGCGCCATGGTGCAGAAGCCCTCGTCGTCGGCGAAGAAGCAAAGTCCGTTCAGCTTGTCCTCGATCTTCTTCATCTTCTCAGACCCATCGTCGCTTGAGCAAGCGGAGTCGTCATCCGAGCCGTCGACGTCGCTGAGCGTGGCGAAGAAAGCACGCTGCTCAGCTTGAGCCTTCT
Organism: Coix lacryma-jobi var. lacryma-jobi; assembly: GCA_009763385.1. Taxonomy (NCBI): domain Eukaryota; kingdom Viridiplantae; phylum Streptophyta; class Magnoliopsida; order Poales; family Poaceae; genus Coix; species Coix lacryma-jobi. The sequence continues at coordinate 16,077,099 of CM019824.1, forward strand.
CCAAGTACTTCTTCTTGATGTACTCCTTGTCGAAGCCGCCCCTCTTCTTGCACCTTGGGGACGTGCTTCTCCTTGCGCTTGCCAGAGTCGTACTTATGCCCATGATCGCCCTTCCCGAGTGCTTGTTCTTCTTGGGGCAGTTGGCGATGAAGTGGTCAGGGTCGCCGCACTCGAAGCATCCTGAGAGTCCTCCTCCGCGGCGACGGTTCTTGCGGTTGTTGTGGAACCGCGAGAACTGGTTGGCAAGCAAAGCCAACTCCTCGTCTCCCAAAGACTCAAGCTGCTCCTCTATAACAAAGAGTGAAGAAAGAGCAAAGCCACCAGATGCAGAAGAAGACACAAGAGCCAGAAAAGCAGAAGACCAAAGCCATAGTCGGCCAGAAGGATTTCATAAGAAGCCCTTGCCATGGCGTCAATCTCATTGGACTTGAGCTTACTGAAGAGCTCGTCGCACGTGAGGGTCTCATAGTTAGGCGATTCGATGATCGCCGGAACCTTGGAATCCCACACCACCGATCAAGAGTATGCAAAAGCTTCAAAGCTCTCTCATGATCGTTGAAAGGCAACAGCTCCTTGTTAGCCCTCATCCTGTTGACAATCACCTGAAAGCGAGCCAATAAACTTTCTATGCTCTCGCCAGCCATGTGTCAAAAGTTCTCATACTCTCGCTTGAACGACTCGTAGAGACGGGTTTTGACTTGAGAGGTTCCCTCATGGAAACGCATGAGGGTAGCCCAAATCTCCCGCCCGCCGCAGCGAGGTGAGAAACGTGATCAAACTCACTCATGCTCAAACATGAGAAAAGAGCATTACGGGCCCGGCTATTGGCATCATGCTCATCGATCTGACGCTGAGTGACACGAGCAGCCAAGACCACGTAATCAGCAGAGTTGCAAATATCCCAAATGGAAGCACCAATACTCTGCAGATAGGCCGACATACGTATCTTCCAATACGCATAGTTCGTCCCATCGAAAAACGGCGGTTTGCCCACGCCGCGATCCATGTCGCCTTCGGTGGATCTGGAACCAGCTAAGTGGAAGATCCTTAACCTGCTCCGATACCAATTGAAGGACCGAGAATGCAAAAGCAAGGTGACCAGAGGGGGGTGAATGGGTGCCATAAAATTCTCTCAAAACTTAGGCCAATTGTCCCAAAATCAACCCCGAAAGCTTTGATCGAAACCGTGATGCTCACGACCCTTGGAGAGGGTGGATGATCCCTAGGATCACAGCAGAGCACCACCAAGCACAAGCGAACCACAAACCAAAAGCACCGGCTCTAGTTCCCCCTTGGAAAATCGAGTCCCGAACGTAGATTGGAGGCTACATCGAAATCCCTAAATACCGATGCTAACAAGTAGCAAAGATACCTAGAAATGTTTCTTGGTTAACTCTAGGGTCAAACAAGAAGTCCGAAAACCAAGCAGAAAAGCCGGGACGGCGATTGCACTGAAAAGCACTCTTCAGCAGGGTCCCGGACTGTCCAGACCCCCAGTCCCGGACTGTCTGCGGTAGGGGCGGACTGTCCGCCAATAGTTCCTGGACTGTCCGCCGGCAGAAACACAAAAATAGCAGTGTTTGCTGAAGTCTGCTGGACAGCTCCCGGACTGTCCGCAGATTTCAACTGCGGACTGTCCGCCAGTCAAAATTCGCTAGGGCAGCCGAGAACGCAACCACTGATCTGGCTGTGTCCCCCGATGCCCGGACTGTCCGGGGTACAAGGCGCGGACTGTCCGCGACCTTGCAGAGAGGGTGATTTTGGTCGCCTTCTCCCCAAATCGCTCCAAATCTGATCCAAATCAAAATCCCAAGTTCCCAAACTTGGAGAAGATGATCATGAGGTAGTTAGGAGACTATCCCCAAGAAATCATCTGCCCAAATCGACTAAATCACCGGGAAATCAAATGGGAAGGTGGATGAACCGAAAAGTGCCACAAAAACGAAATCATCCCGATCTATTCGTTCATGAGGAGTTAGATGAATTCCTTGGTCGAAATGATCTCCTCAATGAAACGAACAAAGTGATTCAAATGGATTTCGCAAAGACGCACTAGAGAGGGAGATCGAGTGATGGGAAATCATGGAGAAACGAAGAACGCGAAGAACACGAACCAAAACGCGAATTGACAACAACGATCTGCAACCGTAGCGCAAGCACACGCTATGACAGTGAGGTTACGACCTCACTTCCTCAAAATCTCAAGTACACAGAGGTATGATTCTCTGCGGATCTCAGCTATCTACAGCAGGGATTGGGAGAGCAGGAAACCTAAGTGCAACGAGCAAATGACTGAGATAGTTGGGGAGGAGGGTGTCTCCCCCTACTTAACCTATTCCTAATTCCAACTCTACTACCCCTCTCTAATTACAGAGCGAACCAGCTAACCCTAGGGTTATTCTGGACCAACTCATGGTAGGTGGTGATCCGACGGCTACGCCCGCACAACCTGAAGCGTTGCCCTCGATGCAACCTCCAGATGCCGCCACGTGCCACCACGCCTCTGCCCGTCCTTTTTTTCCCGACGCCGCACCCCTGGTTTTGTGGCCGAAACCGGGAAACCAGGCCTTCACCCATCCCCCGGTTTTGAGGCCCAAACCGGGAAACCAGCCTCCAAGTCCGTCCCCTGGTTTTGTGGCCGAAACCAGGAAACCCGCCAGCGCCCAGGTTTTGAGGCCCAAACCTGGAAACCGTCCTCAGCCCGAGTTTTGTGGCCCAAACTCGGAAACCCGCCGCACGCCCAGGTTTTGTGGCCCAAACCTGGAAACCGAGCAACCGAGTTTTGTGGCCAAACTTGGAAACCGTCCACCCGATGGTTTTTCTCTAGCTGAACCACCAAACCGGAGCTGTAGAGGGGATGCACCGCCCGTGCACCCCGTCCACCGACACGTGTCCCCAGGTCCTCGACCCGAGCAAACACCGTGCCCGCAAGTCTCCGCTCGTCACTGTCCCAGGCTGTCAGCCACCACAGCTGATCCTCAGTCCCTCCGGTCCCTCAGTCCAAGCCTCACGTCACCCTTCACCGCTCCCAGTCCATCGGCACGGCACATCTCTACTTGACCTTCACCTCGCCCTCGATCACTATCTCCATGCTCGACACCTGCACAACACAAGCCAAAGAACCTGTGATCAAACCCGTTGACAATCACTCATCACATCGAGAGTCGGCATACACCCATGTATCCGCAGGATGATATCATTTTCGGTGGTTCTTCTCATGCTTTGGTTGCCAAGTTTGCAGATACTATGAGCAGGGAGTTCGAGATGAGCATGATGGGTGAGGTGACATTCTTTCTCGGGTTGCAAATTAAGCAATCCCGAGAAGAGACGTTTGTGCACCAGGGCAAGTACACCAAGGACTTGCTGAAGCGGTTCGATATGGGTGAGGCCAAGCCTCTTCCAACACCCCTGTCGACAACGACTGCCCTGGATGCGGACAAGGATGGAGAAGCAGTGGACCAGAAGGAGTACTGAAGCATGATCGGGTCGCTGCTCTACCTGACGGCGACACGCCCGGACATCCAATTCGCGGTGTGTCTGTGCGCGTGCTTTCAGGCGTCACCGCGCACTTCTCACCATCAGGCGGTGAAGCGGATTTTCAGGTACCTTTGTTTCACACCTGTCGGTGTTTCAAACCGGGGTATGACACCAACGAGTAATGTGATCGCGTGCTCTCTCCCTGGATGGTGATGCAAGATGACACAAGGATTTATCCTGGTTCGGGCAAAGAAGGCCCTACGTCCAGCGGGGGGAGGATGTTCTTGTATTACTTGCACCTAAGTGCTTGTACAGGGGCGAATACAAGCTCAGTGAGCGTGGACCGGAGTCCGGACTCGTATGTGTGTGCGTGTGGATCTAGACTTGTCTATCTGAGTTGTGTCCGAACGTCCCTGCCCCCTCCTCCTCCCGTGAAGGGCCCTGGTGTCCCCTTTTAGAGTAAGGGGAGGCCAGGATTACATAAGAACGTTACACAGGGGTAACATGTACAGTACCCATATCAATACACAGCGGGAGGTAGGAATCCTGTCTTGTCGGGGTCACAGGGACTGACGTGGAGATTGCTGTTCAGGCGTCGTGGCTTCCATCCCGGGTGTAGTCGTGGAGACGTGGCGATGTGAGGTCGTGCAGCGCCCCACTCCGGTCCGTACGGGGCGTGGCAGCGTCCTTCCAGGCCTCGGGGTACCTGTCCGCCAATCACATGAAAGCAACAAGAGCTCGAGGTTTGCTAGGCCGGCCTCGAGGTGGCGCCCACGGGGGGCTCGAGCTTCCGCCGGTATGGGCAAATCCCGGAACGCCCGGGCGTACAGCGGAACCCGTGCTTCGGGATGAGGCTCGAGCATGCGCCAGTGCAAGGCATGGCCCAACAGTGCTGTACTGGAGCCTTTTTGCCATGCTTGCGGTGAAAACGAGGTTTGACTCTGGCTCTGGTTCACTGTGGCACATGCTGTGTACCGGAGGATGTGACCGGAGTAGGTGGAGGCATTAAATACGTAGCGTGGGGCTGGTATCCAATGTCTGGGCCGCTCGAGGGAGGCGTGAAGCGTCTCGAGGGATAGGCTGCTGTGCCTGAGGGGCTCGAGGTCCCCGCGTGGGGTCTCGAGACGGAGAACAGCGTTCCTCCCCGAGGCCTGACGCGGAGGGCTCGGGCGAGACGGAGAACGAGCGTTCGCCCGAGGCCTGACACGGAGGCGAGACGGAGAACGAGCGTTCGCCCGAGGCCGAGCGCTCGCACGAGGCCTGGGCTCGGGCGAGACGGAGAATGAGCGTTCGCCCGAGGCCTGACGCGGAGGGCTCGGGCGAGCGCGGAGGGCTCGGGCGCGCCCGAGGCCTGACGCGGAGGGCTCGGGCGAGACGGAGAACGAGCGTTAGCCCGAGGCCTGACGCGGTCGTTTTGCATTGAGGGGGTACCCCTTTGGTGTTCCCCCGACAGTAGCCCCCGAGGCCACGGGGGAGTGATTAGAACTCCTCGTGGGCTTGCCGAAGAATCCTCCGTCGTCTGGGAACTTTCTGCCCGGTGGGCGCGCCTTTTTAGGCGGAAATTGTCAGGGAGCGAAGATCGTGGCGCCGTGTGTACCTGTCAACAGGCTCGAAATGTGGTTTGGCAGTCTCATTAAATGTTTTGCGGTTACCTTTCCTCTGTCGTGGGAGACTCCGTCCGAGGCTTGGCTTGGAGGGCTCGGGCGAGACGGAGAACGAGCGATCGTTCGAGTCTGGTCTTGGCTCAGGCGAGACGGAGGACGAGCGTTTCGCCCGAGGCCTGAAAATCTCATGTTCACACAAAGAAAAGAGATTAGTCGTAACTGTCCGAGTTTTTAGACCCTCTTTCGTCGAGGGGTGCCTGGCTGAACCGACTGGCCGGCTCCCTCGAGCTGTCCGGCATGCCGATTGCCCTGGCTTGTCATCCCGCGAGTCCTTTCGATCGGATGCGAGGGGGGATGCCTCGTACTACCCCGAGTGGGCGAGTATCGAGGTTCCCGGTGAGCTGGTAACGGGGAATCCAAGTGAGAGCTCGTGCCCCATTCGATAGGGGTCGACTGTGGCCCGGAGGCGGTCTCATAAAGCATGGGTGCTCAGTCTGCAGGAGTGCCGGATCCATTCGATAGGACCCGGTGGCTCGATGCCTCCCTCCGAGGGGATCTCACTGCATGTCGAGCTCCCCGCCTTGGATACACGTGAGGGGCCTCATGGGCTTGGCCCTCGAGTGATGCCGCGAATGGCGCCCCTTGGTGTCCTGACTCGGGTGCTCAAAGCCGGCTGTCGAACCTTTTCGAGGGCAGCCTTCGCTGCTTTGAGACTTAGGGCCGGGGCCCGTTCTTACCTTCTGCCCGTTGGGCGCGCCTTTTTAGGCAGAAACCATCAGGGAATGGAGATCGTGGCGCCAGGGGACGGACAGGAAGTCGGAGTGGCGGCCGCGGAGGGCCTCGGTAGCTGTCGTGTGTACCTGTTACCGGCTCGAAACGCGGTTAGATAGGCACATTAAAGGTATGCGGTTACCTTTTCGCCGTCGTGGGAGACGGCGCCGATTTGTCGATGAGGCCGTGCTCCTCCTGATCCGGACGGTGGTGTAGGTGGCCCTCCTTCTCCTGGCTCAGACGTCGAGGCTGAGCTCGCGGCGCAAGACCTCGAGGAGGAGTACCAAACCGAGGCTTTCGACGTGCGTATACAAAGCAACAAAATGAACGAGGCCTCGAGGCCTTTAGGGGTAGGAGTGACGTAGCTGAGATATGTTCCACGCGCTCGCCAGGATCCTTCCTTGACCGTTGCAGGGCTCGCAGACAGTCGAGGGAGGGCGTCCTCTAGTCGAGGTGCGGCGCCGAAGGCCGAGTCTCCGCGTCAGGCTCGAGGGTGGCACCGAAGGTCGAGGCCCGTGTCCGGCTCGAGGGGTGGCGCCGAAGGTCGAGGTGCCGTCGAGTCTCCGTGCCCGGCTCGAGGGGTGGCACCGAAGGTCGAGGCCCGCGTCCGGCTCAAGGGGTGGCGCCGAAGGTCGAGGTGCCGTCGATCTCCGTGCCCGGCTCGAGGGGTGGCATCGAGGTCGAGGCCCGTGTCCGGCTCGAGGGGTGGCACCGAAGGTCGAGGCCCGTGTCCGGCTCGAGGGTGGCGCCGAAGGTCGGGGTGCCGTCGAGTCTCCGTGCCCGGCTCGAGGGGTGGCGTCGAAGGTCGAGGCCCGTGTCCGGCTCGAGGGTGGCGCCGAAGGTCGAGGCCCGTGTCCGGCTCGAGGGGTGGCACCGAAGGTCGAGGCCCGTGTCCGGCTCGAGGGGTGGCGCCGAAGGTCGAGGTGCCGTCGAGTCTCCGTGCCCGGCTCGAGGGGTGGCGTCGAAGGTCCAGCCCCCGGGCCGATTCTGACGGACGGCTCGAAAATGTCCCTCGAGAAGACATCTGGTGGGACGGTGCGTGCGTGGGTGCCAACTTAGCCAGCTCGTCTGCGGCGGGCGCCCATGAGCACTTCTTCATCATCGTCGTCGTCATCGGCATCACGCTTTGCCCTCTGACCTTTGCCTTTGTCCGTGGAGTGGCCAAAGAAGGCCCCCACCGCCTCGTTGCCTGAGGCGAAGCTGGCAACACGATCCATCAGATCCTTGACCGTCCTGGGACGGTGGCGCCCTAGCTCGTGGACTAGCTCTTGGCATGTCGTGCCTGCGAGGAACGCCGAGATGACATCCTCATCAGGTACGTGGAGGAGCTCGAGGCGCTGCTTCGAGAATCGCCGAGCGAAGTCGCGGAGGGGCTCGTCCGCTGCCTGCCTGCAACGTTGTAAATCCCAGGGGTTGCCTGGGCGCACGCAAGTCCCCTTGAAATTCCCATCGAAGGCCCTGACTAAGTCGGCCCAGTCATGGATCGATCCGGCGGGAGTCCCTCGAGCCACCCCGGCGGGGTGTCCGAGAGGTAAAGCGGGAGTTGGCGTATGATCACACGGTCATCGCTCTTTGCTCCGCCCAGTTGGCAGCCTAGGCGGAAGTCGGAGAGCCATAGCTTGGGCTCGACCTCCCCGTCATACTTCACGACGTTGGTTGGTTCGAAAGCGGTCGGGGAGGGTCGAGCTGCGGATGGCCCGGCTGAAGACCCTGGGGCCCGGGGGCTCGAGGGTTTGCCGGCTGTCGGCGACCCGCTCCTGCTGTCTGGCCTGGCTCGAGGGGTGGCCTGCTGGTGGACGGACATCTCGTGTTTGTTGCAGGGCGTGTCCGCTGGCTTCCCCGAGGCTACCCCGCGCCGGCGCGAGGCCGAGCTCTCGGCCATCTGCACAGCGGCTGTCTCGAGGAGGCCCTTCATTTCCCCGAGCATGCGTCTTGCGTCGGGGTTGGAGACGGCCGGTAGATCGCGGAGCAGCATTGCGGCCGCCATCACGTTCTGCCCGGCTCGCGGGAAGCATGCCTTGGGACGCGCCAGAGCCCATCCTCGAGGATCCACCGGCGGACCTCTGGAGCCTGGACTCGAGCTCTGGCGCCTTGAGGCCGGACTGGTTCCTGCATAAGAGTTTTTTTCGAGCTGCAGCAGGCGTTGCCGTTCCTCCTCGGCCTTGGTGATCGCTTCCCTCAGCTGCGCGAGCCGCCACCCGGTCGTCGTCGTGGTGAGGCGGTGCACCCGAGGCGGGGGTTCGTCCATCCCCCGAGCGTGTGATCCTCCTGCCGCAGCCATGTTTCCGAGCTCTTCGGGGTTGAGCGCCGGCCTGGTGTCGTTGTCGCCGTCGTCATCGGCGTCGTCCACGACCCCCTCAAACTGGAAGCACTCCCTGGAGGGGTCCCAGAGGTCAGGGTCGTGGTGGTCGTACTTGTCGGAGTCGGAGTTGTTGATGTCGCACCGCCCTGGCTCGTGCTGGGATCGCAGCTCACGAGGTGGCGACGCGCGGTGGTGCGGACGACGCGCCACGCGCCCTGCGCGGGGTGGCGTGACGCACCCTCCGCTTGGGCCCTCCGTGGAGAGCAGGGTCAGCTCGCTGCCGTTGCCGTGGCCAGGAACTCGAGGCTCCCAAACCAGACAACGGCTCCAGCAGAGAACGAAGGAGTGGAAGAAGTCATCCAGGAAACAACGAGAAATCGACTCGGACAAGCGAAGGCCCCTACCTGGCGCGCCAACTGTCGGTGTTTCGAAACCGGGGGTATGACACCAACGAGTAATGTGATCGCGTGCTCTCTCCCTGGATGGTGATGCAAGATGACACAAGGATTTATCCTGGTTCGGGCAAAGAAGGCCCTACGTCCAGCGGGGGGAGGATGTTCTTGTATTACTTGCACCTAAGTGCTTGTACAGGGGCGAATACAAGCTCAGTGAGCGTGGACCGAGTCCGGACTCGTATGTGTGTGCGTGTGGATCTAGACTTGTCTATCTGAGTTGTGTCCGAACGTCCTTGCCCCCCTCCTCCTCCCGTGAAGGGCCCTGGTGTCCCCTTTTATAGAGCAAGGGGAGGCCAGAATTACATAAGATCGTTACACAGGGGTAACATGTACAGTACCCAATATCAATACAGCGGGAGGTAGGAATCCTGTCTTGTCGGGGTCACAGGGACTGACGTGGAGATTGCTGTTCAGGCGTCGTGGCTTCCATCCCGGGTGTAGTCGTGGAGACGTGGCGATGTGAGGTCGTGCAGCGCCCACTCCGGTCCGTACGGGGCGTGGCAGCGTCCTTCCAGGCCTCGGAGTACCTGTCCGCCAATCACATGAAAGCAACAAGAGCTCGAGGTTTGCTAGGCCGCCTCGAGGTGGCGCCCACGGAGGGCTCGAGCTTCCGCCGGTATGGGCAAATCCCGGAACGCCCGGGCGTACAGCGGGAACCCGTGCTTCGGATGAGGCTCGAGCATGCGCCAGTGCAAGCATGGCCCAACAGTGCTGTACTGGAGCCTTTTTGCCCATGCTTGCGGTGAAAACGAGGTTTGACTCTGGCTCTGGTTCACTGTGGCACATGCTGTGTATCGGAGGATGTGACCGGAGTAGGTGGAGGCATTAAATACGTAGCGTGGGGCTGGTATCCAATGTCTGGGGCGCTCGAGGGAGGCGTGAAGCGTCTCGAGGGATAGGCTGCTGTGCCTGAGGGGCTCGAGGTCCCCGCGTGGGGTCTCGAGACGGAGAACGCGTTCGCCCGAGGCCTGACGGGGAGGGCTCGGCGAGACGGAGAACGAGCGTTCGCCCGAGGCCTGACGCGAGGCGAGACGGAGAACGAGCGTTCGCCCGAGGCCGAGCGCTCGCCCGAGGCCTGGGCTCGGGCGAGACGGAGAACGAGCGTTCGCCCGAGGCCTGACGCGGAGGGCTCGGGCGAGCGCGGAGGGCTCGGCGCGCCCGAGGCCTGACGCGGAGGGCTCGGGCGAGACGGAGAACGAGCGTTAGCCCGAGCCTGACGCGGTCATTTTGAATTGATTGGGGGTACCCCTTTGGTGTTCCCCCGACAACACCTGAGTTCGGGATTTGGTATTGCTTCCTACACCCTCTCCCTTTGCGGTTATTCCGATGCCGATTTTGCTGGTTGCCGTATTGAGCGCAAGTCCACTTCTGGGACTTGCCAGTTTATTGGTTCTTCTCTCTTGTATCGTGGTCTTCTCGCAAGCAGTCTAGTGTCGCTCAGTCCACCACAGAGGCTGAATATGTTGCTGCGGCTAGCTGCTGTTCCAGTTGCTTTGGATGATGGCCACTTTGCGTGATTTTGGTCTGAGCATTACACGTGTTCCTTTGCTTTGTGACAGCACGAGTGCTATTAGCGTCGCTAAGAACCCCGTGCTTCACTCGAAGACCAAACACATTGATGTGCGCTTTCATTTTTTTGCGTGACCACCAGGAGAAGGGTGATATCGACCTTCGCCATGTCGATACTCATCATCAGTTGGCTGATATTTTCACCAAGCCTTTATACGAATCAACTTTAATCGGTTGAGGGGTGAGCTTGGTGCGTGTTTCCCCTTTTAGATGGGGGAAACATTTTGGTTTTTGTATTATAGACTGACTCTTTTTGTTTGTCTTCTTCTCTTTTTGCATTTCAGCATATGCATTTACATTCTAAGCTTCATGTTTATAATCATTAGAATGTAACTAAGCTCTATGTAGTATGCTCCAATGCTTATGTTGATGCTTGTAGCTTATGCTCTTTCTGATCACTAGTACATGTTGTGAGCTGAGCTATTTTGGAATGGTGAATTTGCTTAATGTACATAAAATCTGAAATGTTCACCATTGAGATATGCAACTATCATGTGTAGGATGTGTTGAGTTCACTCGTGCTTTTCATATATGCTAGGTTGCTATGTCTCTACTTCTGAGTCATTCACTTGCTTGGATTGTTCATATCCTGTTTAAAATTTGAACCAAGTTTTTAAGTGAATTGAAAGATCGAGATGGGATTGCTTGTCAACACATCACGGTATCGATACTGTTTCTCATTGCACTTTGAGTTAAACTTGAGCCGTGTAGTGTATGACCGAAACCGTAGCTTTAAGCTTCTGATTGCTTCGGCATAGGCTTCGCTCGGTTGAAAAGTTAGCAAAGACAATTTTCAACCTCTCGCAATCACATGCTAAATTTGAACTTGTGTAATTTCACCGCTGCAACTCCGATCTAAAACTGAAATCACAAGTGTATTTTCATTCTATAGCATGATGATTGAACTTTGCTAGGGGTAGTTCACCTTGTATACATGTTTAGCACTTGTTCGGATTCCTGTCTATACATGTTTAGTGCTATTTTGATGGTGAATACCTTTTGACTCAAAACTGCTCACTTTGCTCATATGTTCATTTTTGTATTCGGTGATCAGTTTGAGCCTTTGCTAGCTGTGCTTGTATTAGGTCATTGGAGCTATACTATTTAGAGCATCTTTGCTTTCTTTTGACTATATGCCTGAAGTTGCTAACTTGCATTTTGACTCATATGCATTTTGGAAGTGGGGGATCTTTGCTCATTTGCCTGATGATGCCTTTTCTTGATAAGTGCATTTTCAACTAAGGGGGAGAAAATATTGCAAATCATATGCCTTCCGTGTGTTCAACTAAGGGGGAGTTTTCCTAGTTGCTTGCACTTTTCGAGGGGGAGTTTGCTAGTCGTGTTGAGCCTTCGCCTCTGTCTTGAGGGACTACCAAACACTTTCAGAGCATTTGATTTCGATTGGTTCGGAACTTTGCTGCTTTCTGTTGGCCGTAAGGCATTGGTATCGAGCTTTTGTGCTAGTTGTGTTGAGCCTCTGTGCCTCTAACTTGAGGAACTAGCATTTGCTTCAATTTCTCAATTGGTGTCGAGCTCTTTTTCTGGAGTTTTTCAATTGGTATTTGCTAGCGGTGTTGAGCCTGTTCTACCTCTTCTCGAGGGCTAGCTTTGCTTTGCTTGGTTGCATCAAGCCGTTGCCATGTCTTTGGGGACCAAGTTGTTTCGCTTCTTCCACTTGACCTTCTTCGGCTTTGCTATGCTTTTTGGTCATTTGGTCGAGTTCTCTCTTCTCCTTCTCCTTCCTTCCTTCTTCTTTCATTATGATTTGTGTTGTAGTTGACAATGCACTCATCAAGGGGGAGATTGCGGATACATGGGTGTATGTCGGGTCTCGTGTGATGAGTGATTGTCAACGGGTTTGATCGTAGGTTCTTTGTCTTGTGTTGTGCAGGTGTCGAGCCCAGAGACAGTGATCGAAGGCGAGGTGAAGGTCAAGTAGAGACGTGCCGTGCCGATGGACCGGGAGCGGTGAAGGGCGGACGTGAGGCTTGGATTGAGGGACCGGAGGGCCTGAGGATCAGCTGTGGTGGCTGGCAGCCTGGGATAGCGACGAGCGGAGACTTGCGGGCACGGTGTTGCTCGGGTCGAGGACTTGGGGACACGTGTCGGTGGATGGGGTGCACGGGCGGTGCATCCCCTCTACAGCGCCGGTTTGGTGGTTGAGCCACAGAAAACCACCGGGTGGACGGTTTCCGAGTTTGGTCCTCAAAACTCGGGTGCTCGGTTTCCAGGTTTGGGCCACAAAACCTGGGCGTGCGGCGGGTTTCCGAGTTTGGGCCACAAAACTCGGGCTGAGGACGGTTTCTAGGTTTGGGCCTCAAAACCTGGGCGCTGGCGGGTTTCCTAGTGTTGGCCACAAAACCACGGGACGGACTTGGAGGCTGGTTTCCCGTTTTGGGCCTCAAAACCAGGGATGGCGTGAAAAGCCTGGTTTCCCAGTTTCGGCCACAAAACCGGGGGTGCAGAGCGAGGGCGGCACGTGGCGGCAATCGGGAGGTCGCGTCGAGGCAGACGCTATGAGTTTTGTCGGGCATGGCCACGGATCACCACTATCTTCGAGTTGGTCCAGAATAACCCTAGGGTTTTAGCTGGTTTGCTCTGTAATTAGAGAGGGTAGAGTAAGAATTAGGAATAGGTTAAGTAGGGGGAGACACCCTCCTCCCCATCAATCTCAGTCATTTGCTCTTGCTTTCTTGGGTTTCCTGCTCTCCCACATCCCTGCTATAGCTACTGAGATCCGTAGAGTACCATACCTCTGTGTACTTGAGATTTTGAGGAAGTGAGGCCGTAACCTCACTGTCGTAGCGTGTGTTTGCGCTACGGTTGCAGATCGATGTGTTGATTCGTGTTTTGGTTCGTGTTCTTCGCGCTCTTCATTTCTCTGTGTTTTTCTCTCTCATCGCTCGATCTCCCTCTCCAGTGCGTCTTTGCGAAATCCGTTTGAATCATTTTGTTCGTTTCATCGAGGAGGTCATTTCGACCAAAGGAATTCATCTAACTCCTCATGAACGAATAGATCAGGATGATTTCATTTTCGTGTGTTTTTTCGGTTCATCACCACCTTCCCCTTTGATTTCCCGGAGTTCTAGTCGATTTGAGCAGATGATTTCTTGGGGATAGTCTCCTAACTACCCCCATGATCATCTTCTCCAAGTTTGGGAACATGGGATTTTGGTTTGAATCGATTTGGAGGTGATTTGAGTGTCGGGCGACCAAAATCGCCCTTTCTGGGTGTTGGCGGACAGTCCGCCACCCTAGCCGCGGACAGTCCGCGCGCGGGTCGCGGACGAGCCGAGTTCATGGCTGCGGTCTTCGGCCGTTTGGCCCCTTTTTGTGACCGGCGGACAGTCCGCAGGTCAAAGTCGCGGACAGTCTGGGATCGTCCAGGAGACTTTCAGCAGCAGTGCTTTTCTGCACTATTGACCGGCGGACAGTCCGCCACCAGAGCGCGGACAGTCCGGCCTTGGGCGGATAGTCCGGGACTCCAGGTCCGGACAGTCCGGGACCTTGCTGAAGGGGGCTTTTCAGTGCATTTGCCGTCCCGGCTTTTTTTGTTTGGTTTTGGGACTTCTCGTTTGGCCCTAGAGTTAACCAAGAAACATTTCAAGGTATCTTTGCAACTTGTTAGCATTGGTATTTGGAGATTTCTCGACGTAGCCTCTAATCTACGTTCGGGACTCAGTTTTCCAAGGGGGAACTTGAGTCGGAGCTTTTGGTCTTTGCTTCGCTTGTGCTTGGTGGTGCTCCGCTGTGATCCTAGGGATCATCCACCCTCTTCCAAGGGTCATGAGCATCACGATTTCGGTCCGTGCTTCTCGGGGTTGAATTTGGGACATTTGGCCACAGTTTCGAGAGAAATTTGATTGGCTCCCATTCACCCCCCCTCTGGTCGCCTTGCTTTTGCATTCTCGATCCATCAAGCCTTTGCTAGCATTTTATTGATGTTGTTGAGTCATCGGATCAGAACTATGTAGAGCATTTTTGCATTCTCTTGACTATATTCCTGAAGCTGCTAACTTGCATTTTGAGTCATATGCATTTTGGAAGGGCGAGAAATTTGCTTGTTGGCACATTTGATGGTGCATTTTTCTAAGGGGGAGCTCTTTTTCCTTGATGATGCATTTTCAACTAAGGGGAGAATTTGACAAATCATATGCCTTCCGAGTTCAACTAAGGGAGGAGTGCATCATTCAAGGGAGAGTTTGCTCGTGATGAGTTTTTGAAATTTCCAATTGGTTCGGAGCGCTTTCCTAGTTGTGGTGAGCCTTTGCCTCTTTCTTGAGGGACTAGCAAACGTTTTTCAGTTCAGTTGGTTCGGAGCGAGTTTGTGCTAGTTGTGTTGAGCCTCTATGCCTCTTTCTTGAGGGACTAGCATTCGCTTTTCAGTCTTCCAATTGGTGTCGAGCTCTCTTGTTCTTAAGCTGGTATCAGTTGGGATCGAGCTTTCTTGCTAGCGGTGTTGAGCCTATTCTACCTCTTCTTGTGGGCTAGCTTTGCTTTGCTTGGTTGCGTCGAGCCGTTGCCCATGTCTTTGGGGACCAAGTTGTCTTGCTCCTTCCACTTGACCTTCTTCGGCTTTGCTATGCTTTTGGGTCATTTGGTCGAGTTCTCTCTTCTCCTTCTTCTTTCTTCTATTTCCATTATGATTTGTGTGTGTAGTTGACAATGCACTCATCAAGGTGGAGATTGCGGATACATGGGCGTATGCCGAGTCTCGTGTGCTGATTGATTGTCAACGGGTTTGATCGCATGTTCTTTGGCTTGTGTTGTGCAGGTGTCGAGCACAGAGACAGTGATCAAGGGCAAGGTGAAGGTCAAGTACAGACGTGCCGTCCCGACGGACCGGGAGCGGTGAAGGGCGGACGTGAGGCTTGGACTGAGGGACCGGTGGCCTGAGGATCAGCTGTGGTGGCTGGCAGCCTGGGACAGCGACGAGCGAAGACTTGCGGGGCACGGTGTTGCTCGGGTCGAGGACCTAGGGACACGTGTCGGTGGACGGGGTGCACGGGCGGTGCATCCCTTCTACAGCTCCGGTTTGATGGTTGAGCCAGAGAAAAACCATCGGGTGGACGGTTTCTAGTTTTGGGCCTCAAAACCTGGGTGCTTCGAGTTTGTCGAGTTTGGGCCACAAAACTCGGGCTGAGGACGGTTTCCAGGTTTGGGCCTCAAAACCTGGGCGCTGGCGGGTTTCTGAGTTTGCGCCACAAAACTCAGGCGATGGGCTGCTGGTTTTCCCGGTTTGGGCCTCAAACCGGGGGATGGAGTTGAAGGCCTGGTTTCCCGGTTTCGGCCACAAAACCGGTGGTGAAGTCCGTGAAAAGGACTAGCGGAGCGGTGGCGGCACGTGGCGGCAATCGGGAGGTTGCGTCGAGGCAACGCTACCAGTTGTGCGGGTGTGGCCGTCGGATCAACAACAACTTCGGGTTGGTCCAGGATAGCCTTAGGGTTTGGCTGGGTCACTCTATAAATACTTAGGGGTAGAGTGGGAATTAGGATTAGGTTAAGTAGAGGGAGACACCCAACTCCCATCCTATCTCAGTCATTTGCTATTTTCACCTAGGGTTTCTTGCTCTCCCCATCCTTTGCTGTAGCGAACCTAAGATCCACAGAGTAGAGAACAATACCTCTGTGCCCGTGAGATTTTTGAGGAAGTGAGGCCGTAACCTCACCATTGTAGCATGTGGTAGCCACAGGGTTGCAATTTTATGGTTGTGATTCGTGTTTTGTTCGTGCCCTTCGCGGTTTACTTTTCCTCACGTTTTTTCCCGTCGATCGATCTCTTTGCTCAGTGCGTCTTTTGCAAATCCATTTGAACCAAGTTATTCTAGATCATAAGGCACTTCTTTCCACCGAAGGATTTGACCTCTAACCTCACGAGCTAGTAGATCGGTTGATTTTTGCTCCGGATCGATTTTGCTCCCTTAGTCCCGAAATTCTTCCAATTCACCGATTTGGAGTTAGGTTTGAGCCATGATTCTTTTGGGATAGCTCACTAACCTCCTTGGAACTCCTCATACCAAGTCTAAGCCTTAGTGCTTTTGATTCAGAGGAGATCAGGTGAATTTTGCGGAAGAACAGTGCTGTCTCGGGACCATCAGACGCTGTGTCTGTGACCTGTAACACCCTAGGTGTTAAGCAACCCTAAATGCATAACTTGACATCTCATAAGCATAAAGCATCATCATTTCATGTTGCATTCCTTTTTGTAAAGTGTCATTTCATGTGTGCACTTGTAATGTTATGCTTGAAGTGATGCTTGTTTGACTTGTTTGTGGAGTGTTTAAGTCTCCTAAGTAGTTGAACCTTGATGAGGAGTTAAAATGAAGCTAGGTTGGTGTTGGTCATTTTTGCTAACTAAGCCTTTAACCCTAGTTGCCTTTATAGAGCTCTAGGAGTCCTTTTATTTGACTAACTAAGACCTTCTTGATAGAAGCTTTGTATGGCTGTGGGCTCTTAACCAAAAGTGTGTAGAATTTAGAGTAGAACAAAAGTTGTTTAAGGCCCAACTCGTGAAAATGGGTTTAACAAGGAGTTTTAGGACCCACAAGGCAGAAATGGGGGAGATTAGACTTAGAAATTTTTCTAAGTCCCCAACTGACCAAGACAGTTTCATCTAGTCAACTTTGGAGCTTTTTCGGGAGCAATCTAGGCCGAACCAAAGCTTGATCTTGTAATCAAGGTAGTAGCTGGCATGTAGCTCTAAGCAATGGGGCAAGTGGTTTAGCTTTTCATCGAATGGATTAGGAGATAATCGTGACCAAAATCCGACCGTCAGTCGGCCATTGTCGCCTGAATCCGGCCGATTCAGTTTGAATCGGGCCGTGCCATGCCGACCGCGCACAGAGCTCAGCCGCCGCGTGGCGCGAGCAGGCCGGGGACGCAGCGTCCGCGCGCGGCGTGGCAAGCACGACCTCGCCCTCGCCCCTGTCCGAAGCCGCGCCCCCTCCATTCTATCTCTCTCGCTCTCTCCTTTCTCTCGCCGGAGCCCGAGCGGGAAAAGGGGAAAAACCGCGAGCGCCGCCGCCGTCCCGCCGCCGCACCGTCCATCCAACCAACCACCAAGCTTCGCCTTGAGCTCCCGCACCTCGTGCTACCCTTAGCGCTCCATAGGAAACCCTAGGCTAGCCCGGGATGAGCCGCCACCATGGCCGCCATGACCGCCGAGCTCGGTTCGCTGTGGCCGGCCTCCTTCCCGTGGATGGCATGTTGCCGTAGCCCCCGTTCGAGAGCCGATGAGGTCCGCGGAAGGAAGAAGGGGGAGTTGGTTTGGCTGATTAGGGTTTGGTAGTGATAGTACGCCACCGTCCGCCGCTCGCCGTGGTGGCCGGAGTCAGCATGGCCGTGGTCGCGGGCACTCGGAGCAGGAACCCTAGCTTTTGAGCCACGGTTAGGGTTGTGGAGGTCACCGGAGTAGGAATTAGGAGTCGGTTGGGCTCGTCGAGGCCGGAGCTGGCCGGTGTAGCTAGGGCCGCGCCGCCGTGTCCGCCATGGTCGACGGCGAGCTCGATCCGCGCATGCGCTTGGCCAAATAGGGGCACCATCGGGTGCGGAAGGAGAAGGGGAGTCCGCCGGTGGGGTTAGTTTCGCCGGAGAGGTCGCCGACGGCGAGCTCCGCCATGGTCAACTCCTCCCCTGTCTCGGTGGGGATGACAGGTGGGGTCCTGTTGACCCGAGGGCCCGCGCGTTAGTGGCTCAGGACCCGCTTGTCAGTGAGTCTGGGTGCAGCAGTTTGGTTGCGTCTAGCAGTTTAGGTTAGGGTGTTTTTCAGGGTTTTGTTTAAATAGTTTTCAGAAATGTTGAATTGCTTGTTTAATTCATATCTTGCAATCTGTAAATGCTAAAAGGTGAAACAAGTTTTGTTAGGTTTGATGTGATGAGTTCTATGCATGAAAATATGATATGTCCAGTTTGTGATAAATTTCTGTGTAGTTATATTTAATTCATGTTTAGGCTGAAATCTTGTTAAATGCTTAGTAAACTGTGTATAGCTCAGAAAAATGTGATTCTTGTTTTGTTAGGTTTGTGTTGAGGAATAGTTTCTGGGAAAAATATAAGATAAAGTTGCTCCGTGGAATAATTTGGCAGTAGTAATTAAAATGGTTAAATGTTGTTTCCTTGTTTATTTTGTAGTAATTAAAATATGGGGAATATGAACCTGAGAATTTAGGGACACTGCTCGTGTGCTAAGAAGTTCAATGGAAAAATGAGAAATCTGATGTTTGACACTTTCTGCTAGGGTGTGTAGTTCAAAGTACCTTTTCTTGATAGAATTTGTCTTTTTCATGGAGGATGGAGTCTAGGTCCAAATGGGGTGAAATTTGGACAGGGGACTAGATTATGTGTTGTTAACTTCCAGTAATTTTTGTAGATTTTTCTGAAGTTGTCTAAGATGGGTTGCTGTTATAGGCTTGTTTAATTAGATTTATTTCAGCAAGTAATTAGAGGGGAGTAAACCCATTATGTAAACTTTGATGTGGTGACAACATAGCTTAACAAGTTGATTATGGTAGGTTAAGCAGTTGAGTAGCAGTAGATGACATGTGCTTATCTCCTGAGTTGTCTTAGTAGATGACATGTGTTTATCTCCTGAAATGCCTTGTTCCATGTTGCATCACCATGCATCCCCCGTGCATTCGTGTTATTTATTCATGTTATGCATCATGCAGGATCGGTAGTGGAGGTTCAGGATCCGCCACCCGAGGAGCAGTGCCAGGAGGAGACACCGGAAGAGAAGGTCCCAGAAGGAGACGTTGAAGACCTGTCGGAGTGCCACGATCACCGACCTTCAGACTTTGAGCGAGGCAAGCCCCAGAGCATCTTACTCCTATGGTTTGCAGTTATTGTTTACAAAATTAACCTGATATGCTTGTCGCATTAGGTTATAGGAGTTGAGTGACACCCTTGCTGCACTGATTAATTATCCTTGTCCACATGCAATTGTTATCTTAATATCCCTGTTAGTGTAGGCTCGGTTATATGCTTAGCCCTGCTTAGACCGGTAAAAGTCAGGTGATTTCCTGTCTCCCACATATAGGTGGATACTAAACATGTTTAGCCTAGTGCTATCATGGAGATAACCATGTGATAATTAATCTGAGACTGGGCGGGATGTAGGAGCAGCAGGACATGGGTTCTGTGTGCTAGTAGTCTCCCGTCTGTGTCGATTAGGAACCGACGAAGGCACACCTCGGTCATTTTGAACGCGTCAATCACTTAACAGAGCAGGTGTGGGTACCTCCCATGAAGCCGAGTAAGGTTTTTTGAGCCGGTGATGGAGATGTTGACGCCTAACACCCAGGGCCTTATATGTACCGTGGGCAACTATTCTGATCAACCTGGCATGGTCCGAGGGCAGGCAGGGCCTGATCGACCTGGCATGACCGTGGGCAGCAATAGCTTGAGCGACCTAGCATTGAGATAACCCCCGGTGTAGAAGGGCCCATGACCGTCCCGCGTGTTGTGTTCTCGAACCTCCTGAATTGGTCGCCAACGGCCACCTGGCAGGGTGTGTTCGGGCGAGTGTGCGACATTTTTATTCCCAGCTGGTAGAAATTGATTATAATCGCCATCGCTCCTGGATAGTGAGTAACTTGATTGAGCATGTGTTACCGTAGTAACTTATGGAATTAATGATGGTTATGATGTTGAATCTGAAAGGCTATTGATGAAATAGTGACTCTTGCTTGATTAAGTAGTCAAGTGATTGCTCTAGACCAGGTGCAAAACTAGTTAATCAGGTTGATTACATAAAATTGACTGCTTATACTCAAATGATGATTATTTAATAATAAAATGCTTTTACGCAAAAAGGTAAGTATGGCCAACCCCAGATACAGCCTTGCATACTCCTTGGTGTCAATTATTTCTGGTTTATGACGGGTAAGTCTAGCTGAGTACCTTCTCGTACTCAGGGTTCTATCCCTTTGTTGTTGCAGATGGGCAATGCTTCTACGGTTTTTGCGAGAACTCTGCCTGTACCCTGTTACGGGTGATGAGTAGACCAAGGGCATGGTCATTTCTTAATCTCTCCTGATGCTTTTGTGGACTGAATAGGCTATGGCACTATATTGTGAACTGAAAACTTATGTTTCAAAACTATGTTGCTTCCGCTCCAGAATTTCGAACTATGGTTTGTAATAACTGTTAAACTCCGATGTATTTGAATGATGTGCGAACTGAATGTAATCTGTGGGCATGTACGCTAATCTATTACGATCTTGGTTAAAGTTGAATGACATGAAATCCTTCGAGATTTCCGGACTACCGGGTTTGTACGAGCTTAAGTACTTGCGATCTCTGTGAAAGCAGGGGTTCGGTGCTTAATCTGGTATAAATTGGTCGGTTCTGTCACAGCTGGCATCGGAGCGTGGTTAGCGTTACTGTTCACAGGTGTATTTGAAAACCCGTATTTTCAAATAAGAATTTTTATTTGTCCAAAATTTATAGCTATATTAGGATCCGAAAAACTTTGTTGATAAAGATTAAGGTGTGCCATTGATCAAGTCCTTATGCCCAGTAGGAACTTAGGTGGCTATTAAAGTACTAACTTGGAAGTGTATGCATCATATTTTATTTCGTTGTACTGTTGTCCATATGTCAGTGTAGAATTGTATGGATGCTATTCCTCGGAATAGTAATGAATGGATCAAGTTTGCCTCTACGCCAAGGTAACCAGGGAGTTGTGAGTGCATGACCAAACAAACATTGGTCTAGGGGAGAGCTAGTTTGGTACTGGAGCCTGTACCCGTATGCACACGAGTACAAGCGAAGGTATTTAATTGCGGGTAGATTTAAGGAATGGGTAGTGTAAAGTAAGTGAGAGCATGATCGGACAACCACCGGTCTAGGGGTGTGCTAGTTTGGTATTGGAACATATACATGTTACACATAGGTATATGTGAAGGTACTTAATTGTGGGAGCAATATTATTCTATTGGGTGCATATACTGCTTACGTGTATACCGGGTGTACACCTAAGTGAGTATTAGATTTAATTTCAGCAATGCATGATATTCATATTGTGGGCAGGGCTGAAATGATTTTCTGCAGGTACACTAACTACGAACGTGTAGTACGCCTAGTTAACGCTATGAGTGAACGTGTATACCACTGTCTAGCCGTTAGATTGTTAGACAGTGAGGACGTATGTAACGTGCATGCATCATGATCATATAATCTTGCAATAATCTTACTTCCTTATGATTATTCGTCCCATTTCCCTTAATAAAAGTTGTTCTCAACTAATGAAAAACATGTGTGTGGATAAACTTCTTACAGATGGCACGCACCAAGCGCACTGCTCGCAAGTCGACGGGAGGCAAAAGGCCTAACTACATGCTGGGGCCATGGACCGATGAGGGGTCAGATGACTTTCTAGAGGAGTTTGGCATGCCCACTATCCTTTGGAGAGTTCTGCACCTGGTGGGATATCAGGAGGGCTAGGAGCCGCAGTACGACTGGCACCGTGTGTAGATTTTGGAGGATCGCCATATGTATACGGTGGAGGTGGATGTACCTAGCCGTGATGAGCAGGATCACGTCTGGTGCCGCCGCGTGTTTGCTTTGCAAGGGAGAACCCCCTGGGATGCAGCTAATAGGGTTGCGTACACCGTTCTTCGGGACATCATGGAGCAGGACCATCCGGAGGTGGTGCCCCAGGCCACTAGCCAGTATATTCCCGACAGCAGATCCATATAGTTAGTGTGGCGTCAGCCAGGAGCCGCTGTTTTGGAGGCTAGTTCGCTCGAGAGGGAGCATTGTGCTGGACCAGCTGGAGTGCTATGGCTGCACTCATGGCTACTTACGGGTGCCTGACCCGCAGCTATATGATCAGTTGGATCATGTTCTTAGTGAGGAGATGGCTGCACAGCACAGGAGGCAGCAGGAGCATACTGCCGAGGTGGATCGTCTCACCGCCAGAGTTGGCACGGATGACAGTAGAGAGAGACCAGGCACGTCAGAGAGAGAGAGCAGGAGACTGCTCATCAGCTTGCCATTCAGTAGGAGTCAGCTACCTTCTTGGCATTGGTTATGAGGGAGACCGAGGAGTCGCTTCGAGGTGTTTTGCCTTGAGGGTTATGCGTGCTACAGAGGAGAACATGCTGCTGAGGATACGAGTGGGAGATCTAGAGCTGCAGCTTCATCACTTGCAGGATTACAACGACCGTTTGCATGAGGAGATTCACCGCAGGAGAATGAGAGGAACCCATCTTCCCTCAGGAGGATCCGGACCCACGTAGTTCTTCTAGTGGTCTTCGGATGTGTCTAGTGATGCTGATGATGGTGAGGGTACCATGAGGGAGTAGACTAGTTAGTGCTAGCGACTAGTGATCTTTTGTGTTATGATAGCCTGATCTTTTGTTTGTTATGGGCTGTATGTAAGCATGAGTAGCAGACTTATGTGATGTGGTGTGAGACCTTGGAAAGTCCCATACGTATGGGCAAGACTATGGTGTTATGTTGACTATTGCATGATATGGACTAAGCGATAATTGCTTTCTTATTGTGTGTTGATGCGATGTGGATTGAAATTTATTGTACCTCTGTGATTGTTTGGTGAATTTGTTTTTCCGAATAATTACAGTGGGTATGATTTATTGTTCTCTACAATATTGCAACTTTGCCTAACGATCACTTGCTATCGTATATGCAGATGACGACAACCCGTAGTGGAGCTGGCGGTGCGGTAGTGGTGGAAATGAGGACCCAGAGAAAACCACAATCCACCACCTCCTCCACCACCGACAGCTGAGCAGCTTTTTGCTCAATTTCTTGGAAGTCAATGCAACATCGAAGCTTTGCTGAGAGAGAATTTGGCGCATGGCCATCAACGCCCTGAGCCGAATCAGTATAGTTCTTTCAAGGATTTCTTGGATACCAAACCACCTATCTTCAAGGAAGCTACGGAACCGTTGGAGGCAGAAGAATGGCTACATACGTTGGAGCAGAAATTTCGTTTGCTCAGGCTTACAGAGGAGCTCAAGGCAGAATATGGCGCGCATCAGTTGCAGGGGCCAGCCAGGATTTGGTGGGGTCATGATCGTACCACCTATCCTGCCAATGTTCCTATCACCTGGAGAGTGTTCGCTGAGGCTGTTCGAGGGCATTACATTCCGCCAGGCTTGACCCAGATGAAGGTGGCAGAGTTCATGAATCTGACACAAGGAACTCGGTCTGTCACGGAATACCACCACTTGTTTAATTCGCTGTCTCGATATATTCCAGATTTCGTAGACACAGATGCCAAGAAGATTGCTAGTTTCAAGAGAGGCTTGAACACTAAAATGGGAAAGTCAGTGGGTACATCTTCCTGTACCGCCTTCAATGACTTCATAAGCGACTGCGTGATTCAAGAGAATCATAATAACAAGCATGCTACAAGTAAGGCCCGGAAGAGGACCTTTGATTCAGGACCGTCTCAACCTAGAGGACCACCAGCTCAGCGTAACCAGTATCGACCACCAGCGCCGGGGGCATGTTTCAGGCCGCCGCAAAAGAAGAATCAGCCACAAGCTCAGCGCAACCAGAAGCCGTATAAGATAGTCGCTGCTCAAGCTCGTGGAGGTCAAGGCAGTTCCATAGGAGGGAAACCTTTGGTTCGGGGACCCTGCTTCAACTGCAATCAAGAGGGGCACTTTGCAAGATATTGCCCCCATCCAAAGAAGCAACAGGCTAATTACCATGCATGTCTGCACAATATGACCGTTGAAGAAGCCCGTGCTGGAGAGCCCGTGACTGCTGGTATGTGTCTTGTTAACCATCATCCCGCAGTTGTTTTGTTTGATACTGGATCATCGCATTCGTTCATGAGCAAAGCATTTGCACAAAAGCATAATCAAGAGGTGTCTGAAATGGATTATGGGTTTCGCTTAAGCTCCATGGGGAGTAGCGTGTTATCTAGGCAGATGGTTTGTAATGCAACCATCGACATCGGAGGGCACAAATTCGGAGCCAATCTAGTAATTTTGCCAAGACTCAGTATGGATGTAGTCTTAGGTATGAGTTGGATGAGTATGTGGAATGCGGTGTTAGACACTGCAAATAGAACTCTTACCTTATCTGATGAAAGGACAAACACAAAGTTACGCATCTCTCTTCCTCGAGGTGCTAATTTCGCCGATCTATCTTGCACCTTATCTATAGAAGACCTGTCAAAAATTCTAGTTGTTCGGGATTTCCTAGATGTCTTTCCAGATGAGTTACCGGGTTTACCACCCAAGCGGGCAGTGGAGTTTGCCATTGAGCTGTTACCTGGAGCTGCACCAATCTCGAGAAGACCTTATCGTATGCCGCCCAACGAGTTAGCTGAACTCAAAACACAGATTAAGGAACTTTTGGATAAAGGATTTATTCAACCTAGTGGGTCAGAATGGGGATGTCCCGCATTATTTGTCAAGAAGAAGGACAAGTCTCTACGGATGTGTGTGGATTATCGACCGCTTAATGTCATGACCGTTAAGAACAAGTATCCATTGCCACAGATAGATATTTTGTTTGATGAGTTATCCAGAGCCAAGGTATTTTCCAAGATTGATTTGAGATCAGGTTATCACCAGATCAGAATTAGGCCACAAGATATTCCAAAGACTGCTTTTTCCACCAGATATGGGTTGTATGAGTATTTGGTCATGTCTTTTGGATTGACAAATGCTCCAGCTTACTTCATGTGTTTGTTGAACTCGGTATTCATGCCAGAATTGGATAAGTTTGTAGTGGTGTTCATTGATGACATTTTGGTGTATTCGGAGAACCCAGATGATCACGCAGAACATTTGAGGATTGTTTTCACGAGGCTTCAAGAGCATAAACTTTATGCTAAGTTTAGCAAATGTGAGTTTTGGTTAAAGAAAGTGCATTTTCTTGGTCATATCTTATCAGAAGAAGGAATTTCTGTAGATCCTAGTAAGGTCCAAGAAGTAATGGATTGGAAAGCCCCAACCTCGGTTGGTGAGATTCAGAGTTTTCTTGGATTAGCGGGATATTATCGCCGATTCATTCCCGACTTCTCTAAGATTGCAAAGCCAATGACAAGCTTGTTACAGAAGGACCAAAGGTTCGAATGGACAGAGGAGTGTGAGATAGCTTTCCATACCTTGCGGGAACTGTTGACCACTGCTCCTGTCTTAGCTCAACCCGATATTGAGAAGCTGTTTGATGTCTTTTGCGACGCATCTAAAGTTGGCTTAGGCTGTGTTCTTATGCAAGAGGGCAGAGTGATCGCTTATGCTTCACGTCAGTTAAGAAAACATGAGATAAATTACCCTACGCATGATTTGGAGTTAGCCGCCGTGGTGCACGCTCTAAAAATTTGGAGGCACTATTTGCTTGGAAATGTCTACAACATGTACACCGATCATAAGAGTCTCAAGTATATCTTCACACAACCGGAGTTGAACATGAGGCAGAGAAGATGGCTTGAGTTAATCAAGGATTACAATCTGCAGATACATTATCATCCAGGAAAGGCAAATGTGGTTGCCGATGCTCTGAGTCGGAAATCGCACTGCAACAACTTGAGGGTACGACCAGAAGACGAGTTTAATCTTGTACACCCTGTAATTCTATGCCACATTGAACTGCAGAGCACTCTAGTCAATCAGATAATTGAAGGGCAGAAAACAGATAAGGGAATTTATGATATCAAGGAAAGGCTGAAAACTGCCACTGAGCCAGTAAAGCATTTTCGAGTTGATGACAAGGGAGTATTATGGTTTGACAATCGCTTAGTGGTGCCCAAAAATAGAGAACTCAAAAACCGGATTATGGATGAGGTTCATCTCTCCAAGTTGTCTATTCATCCCGGAAGCACTAAGATGTATCAGGATTTACATCCAAGATTTTTGTGGACCAAAATGGAGAAAGAGATTGCCGCATATGTAGCCCGATGCGACACATGTTGCCGAGTGAAAGCTATTCACCTGAAGCCAGCCGGAACACTTCAACCGCTACTAGTACCCGAGTGGAAATGGGAAGAAGTGAGTATGGATTTCATCACCGGTTTACCGACCACCCAGAAGGGAAATGATTCGATTTGGGTGATAGTTGATCGTCTTACAAAGACCGCTCATTTCATACCAGTTAAAACCTGTTACCGAGCACCAGACTATGCAGAGATCTATATCAATCAGATTGTCCGATTACATGGTATACCCAAGGTCATAGTTTCGGATCGTGGAACGCAGTTTACTGCACCATTCTAGGAGAAACTGCAAAAAGAATTAGGCACTAAGCTAATCCGTAGCTCAGCCTATCATCCTCAGACATCAGGGCAAACTGAAAGAGTAAATCAGGTATTAGAAGACATGTTAAGAGCGTGTGTAATTTCAGCAAAGGGATCTTGGGAAAAATGGTTGCCATTAGCAGAATTTGCTTACAACAACAGTAATCAAGAAAGCATTCAGATGGCACCTTTCAAAGCTCTGTATGGCAGAAGATGTAGGACACCGGTAAATTGGGTTCAACCGAGAGAGCGTCGTTACTATGGAATGGACTTTGTTAATGAAGCAGAAGAACAAGTTAGGATAATCCAACAACACATAGCAGCTGCACAGTCTTGACAGAAGAGCTATGCCAACAAGAGAAGGAAACCGCTTGAATTCAATGTAGGTGACTATGTGTATTTAAAGGTATCACCCATGAAAGGTGTTAGACGATTTGGCCTGAAAAGGAAGCTAGCACCAAGATTTGTGGGACCATACAAGATTGTGGAAAGGAGGGGAGAAGTAGCTTATCAGCTACAGTTACCTGAACATTTGAAGGCTATATTCCCTGTGTTCCATGTGTCACAATTGAAGAAATGTCTTCGAGTCCCAGAAGAAGAGGTACAACCGGCCACTATCAAGTTACAATCCGATCTTACCTACTCAGTGATGCCTTATCGGGTACTCGATGAAAAAGAAAGAGTAACTCGCGGAAGAATAGTGAAGCAGTATAAGGTATCTTGGAGTGAACAGAACACGATCGAGATGCTACTTGGGAAACAGAAGACTATCTAAAGGAGGTGTATCCACAGTTTTATAAGAAATGGTTAGTAATTTAAATCTCGGGACGAGATTCCTTTAAGGAGGGTGAGAACACAAGGTTGATATGTGCCCTTGTGGTTCATTTCCTGAGTGATGAGTGATCGATCAACCGACAACATGTCTCTTGGCTGTGTTGATGTGCAGGTGCGGAGCTCGGGCAGTGGTCGAAGGTGAGGTGAAGGTCAAGCGGGGACGTGTCGTGTCGACGGATCGGAGCGGTGAAGGGCGAACGTGGAGCTTGAACCGACGGACCAGGAGACCTGAGGACCAGCTGTGGTAGCTGGCACATGGCGTTGACAAGCAAGAGCACATGGGGGATGTGCGGTGCATCGGCCGAGTCGGGAGGAAGGTGATGGCATCGTGACACTTGGCGGGAGGCCGAGAAGGATGGCGAATGCACTGTGCCCGGCGTGGAGGCTGGACATGCTCCGGCATCGGTGCTGGAACTCGGGGTGTGCAAACCACATCCTGTCTACGGCACGGGTTCGGTAGCTGAGCCTCGAAAAGCTACCCTCGTCGGTTTCCGAGTTTGGGCCTCAAAACTCGGGTGGCCGGTTTCCAAGTTTGGGCCTCAAAACTCGGCGTGGACGGTTTCCAGGTTTGGGCCTCAAAACCTGGGCTCGCGGGTTTCTGAGTTTGGGTCACAAAACTCAGCCGGAGAACAGGTTTCCCGGTTTCAGCCTCAAAATCGGGGGAAGGCCCAGGTTTCCCGGTTTCGGCCTCAAAACCAGGGGTGAGGTCCGCAAAAAGGACGGGGCGGCACGTGGCGGCATCCTGAGGCTTGCGTCGAGGCGAAGCTAAGGATGAGGTGGGCGCGTGGCCGTCGGATCATCGAGAAGCAGAGTTGGACCGGGATACCCCTAGGGTTGGCCGCTTCGCTCTTGTATCTAGGAGTAGAAGGGGATTATTGTTTAGGCTATAAATAAGAGAGGCACCCCTCCTCTCTCCCTATCCTAGCAGTCATTTGCTCCTGAGCACTCTCTCTCCTTAGCCCTCGCTTAGGTTCTAATCATACCTCGCTGCTAGCGATCCGCAGAGTGAACTCAATCATGTCTCTGTGTTTTTGAGAAGTTTAGGAAGTGAGACCATAATCTCACGATTGTATCGTGTGGTCGCCACACAGCTGAAATCGATTGATTCGAATTTTGAGTTTGTGTTCTTCGCGTTTTGGTTTTTCACCTCCCGGAGAATTGCTTTGTTCTTCCTCTCCGCGAGATGATTTTTGATTCCACTTGAATCAATTCGTTCTTGGTCGTGAGCTCCTTCTTTCCACTGAAAGATTTCTCCCCTAACCTCACGAATCCATAGATCGAGTCGATTTCGTGTTCGTTCATAGTTCTTCCCCCTTTTTTGGTGATCCACGAATTTCTCTTGATTGACTTGGTTTGGTGCGATGATTTCTTAGG
The DNA here is from genome assembly GCA_009763385.1 of Coix lacryma-jobi var. lacryma-jobi. Lineage (NCBI taxonomy): Eukaryota > Viridiplantae > Streptophyta > Magnoliopsida > Poales > Poaceae > Coix > Coix lacryma-jobi. The sequence continues at coordinate 16,105,704 of CM019824.1, forward strand.
ATTAGCACCCCAATACATAGAGGATCATCTAGGAGGAGTTTGATCAAAGTCCCACTCGATTTGGTTGAGATTGATTTGGATTTGGTTTTGAACCCGAGCAAGTTTGTGTTTTCTGGGTGGTGGCGGACAGTCTGTGGCTCTGACGGCGGACAGTCCGCGGATCGGGTTTTTTCAGGTTCAGTCAGGCGCAGACCCCTGACTGTTCACTATCAAGTGAACGGCGGACAGTCCGCGGTACAAACCCGCGGATAGTCCGAGACCTGTTCAGCAGATTTACAGAACTGTTCTGTTTCTGATCTTTTGCCGGCGGACAGTCCGGCTCCCAGTCGTGGATAGTCCGGGACTTAATGGCGGACAGTCCGGGACTCTGACCCCGGACAGTCCGCGAACCTGTTGCTTGTGCAGTTTTGTTCCGTGGCTTTGGCACTTGGTTTTGGGGTTTCTCCGGGGGTTCCGCTGTACCACTAGGACATCTCCTAGGGTATCCACCTACTTGTAGGTCGTGAACTCTTCAGTCGTTTCGAGTCTTGCTTTTTGGGTGACTTTCTGGGACAAGGGCCTCTCCATTCACGAGTTGAATTTGAGGCTCCCATTCACCCCCCCTCTGGTCGCTAATCCGGTCCTTCAATTGGTATCGGAGCCGGTTAAGGATCCCTTCTACCTTAATCGGTTTCGGATCCTAAGGGCGACATGGAACGAGGGAACGGCAAGGCTCCGTGGTTCGATGGAACGAACTATGCCTATTGGAAGATTCGGATGCGTGCTTATCTCAACAGCATCAGTTCTTCCGTTTGGGAAATTTGCGAGAACGCTGAGTACGAGGTCCTTGCGGCTCGTGTGGGTCAGGTCCAGATTGACTAGCACGAGGCCAACTCAAAGGCCCGTAACGCTCTTTTGGCCAACCTCTCCCTTCCTGAGTTCGAGCGTGTCTCTGAGCTTGAGACGGCTCGAGAGATCTGGGTGAAGCTTCAGAGCTATCACGAGGTGACCGCACAGGTCAAGACCAGACTCTTCGAGACGTACAAGCGTGAGTACGAGAACTTTGTTCAGTTGGAGGGAGAGACGATTGACGCTATGTTGGCTCGTTTCCAGACAATCGTGAACAAGATGCGTGCCAATCGGGCTAACCTACCCTATGACGATCATGAGAGGGCTCTCAAGTTGCTATACGCCCTGGATAGGAGGGTATGGGAGGTGAAGGTGTCGACCATCATTGAGTCCACTGCTTACGACACCCTCACCGTGGACGAGCTGTTCGGCAAGCTCAAGTCCACCGAGATCGATCACTTGACTCAGGCCAAGCTGAAGAACCCATCTTCAAATACCATGGCTTTGGTCTCAGGCTCAGGAGATCGACCCGTTCTGCTGACGCTTCATCTCCTCTTGTTGCTTTGTCTTCTTTGCATACAGTCACGGAGGAGCAGTTGGAGGCGCTTAGAGACGATGAGCTTGCCCTCGCTATCACCCGGTTCTCACGGTTTACACGCATGAATCGCCAGTATAGGAGCGTAATCAGTGTGGTAGCGCACGCGAGGGCTGCTACAAGTGTGGTGATCTGGACCACTTCATAGTGAATTGCCCCAATGTGGCAGAACCTCCCGGCAATGTGGCCCACCCGCACACGTCATCATCTCCCCGAGCTTTAATGACTGTGCGCATGTACCACATTACAGGAAAGAACTATCGGGTGTTCCCGAGAGAACCCCGAATTATCCACGAACCACAGGATCATCATCATGAAGGTTGGAATAATTACAACATTACGACAGTTGATACAAAATACCATCGGAGTGCGGAAGCAAGATAGATAACCTTTACAAAACATGAATAAGTTACTTTTACAAAAACATAACTTGTATTGAGGAAGCAGGAGAGTATTATAGAACCACACTTAGGTGGAGCACCTAAGTTGGAGAAGAAGAACAACCAGATCACGTCAAGCCCATTGACATGATCATGATCAACATCACCTATTAAAGAAACCTGCAACAGGGAATTAACAAACGCTGAGTACTGTCGGTACTCAGCAAGACTTACCCGTCAACAGAAAAGACTTCAGGGTCATGCTGGTTTGGGTAGGCTCAACAGTATTTTTCATTTGCATAAAAGCTTACTAAAGTAATCTTAGATCCAAATTTTACTTAATCATTTAAGTACTTGGTAAGAACTGAAAGTGAACCTTAGTGAAAGATCATTGTCATTCTTTCTTAAACCAGTTCCATTTTTATTCTACGGTGCGGGTCAGTGGATTGAGGCTCCATATCCGAAGAAACACGGCGATTCGAATCGATTAAACCCAGCTGGGGATTCAGTACCACACGACATATGTAGAATTTAATCTTGCATACGTCAACCCTATCTATAGATCCTCCCATACAAGAACGGGTCCAGCGTCACCCGAGAGTACAGTACACCTCGAACCCGACTATCTCATAGCCCCGAGGGTACACGCTACTCCCGCCATCTCTCCACTCCCAGTATGCGGTTAGCCGTTCTCAAGTATCGGAATAGCTATAGACGAGGCTGACCACCGCATGTGGGCTGTACTCAAAGGTCTCAATCACAGCAGGCCAACAACGATAAGGTCCTATTCTGACACATCCGGGTCACCACACATCGATCCAAGGGTCGATTCATGTGCCCGTCTGGTCTTAACCATCATTCTTTCTCATTATCATTCCAAAACGATAAGTATCGAAAACATTTATCAAAAGCTTCATAAAGCAAGGTTAAGCATTTCTATCATTTGCATAAAGCAGGTAGCAAGGAATGATATATCGATAACAAGGTTGATCATGCATCAACAGGATTAAAGCATTTATTTGATAAACATTTAATGCATCAGGTTATCGAAAGTAAGTGTAATTGTAAATCCAAGGAAATGGTTAAATGAACCGGCGCTTGCCTTTGTTGCAGGGAAAACTAGGATCCAAGAAGAATCCACAGAGGTTAGTTCCTTTGCTGACTTGAAGTCAAATCTTCTCGAAGAAGCTTGTCCATCAAGGGTCTCCTTCCGAGGCTTGTTTGACAAGGGTGATCATCAAAGCTTGATCAACACGACTCAAACACTCTCGGATACTACACGTAGATAAATGATGTATGCTTTAGCATGATGCCATGTGATGCATGCTAAGGTGCAGGACAATTCAAACACATAACAGAGGTTAACACAAGATAAGGAAAGTCAAGTACAACTTTCCTTCGCGGTAGAGTTGCAAGCCAACAAAACCAACTTGCACTTACCACTACGGTTTCTACTAAACACACATCTTAGGTGGATTAACTAGGATGACTAAGGTTTATCAACATATCAACCAAGCCATGGAATAACAAAGGGAAATGTACCCCATGATCTTCTCTCATGGATCAAGTCCATGATCTCATATGTAAGCAAAATTAATGCATAATATCACAAGCACGCAAAACAATGCATTAGTTAATCGACTTAAAATCAAGCATGGCAAACTAACATCATGAAAAGGAATCCATCAATCAAAGGGTCACTAGGGTATCCAAGGTGAACCCTAATCACCCACCAACCACTTTAATTAACTAATTACTTAATCAAAGCTTTATTAACCACTCTTTATTAATTAATTATAGAAAATAGGGTTCAATTAAAGTTTGCCAAAATAATATCAAACTTTAGTGGTGGTTGTTTATAGAAAATCATGGTTTGCAAAACAAATTTCATAATTTTTGGATCATTATTTTAACCTATAGAAATTATTTAAGTTTCATGCATTATTTAATTAATAAACAAAGCATAAAACTAGCATGAAAATTATTTTGTCCAAATGACATCAAAATTTTTATTTAGATACATTTTCAGCTAAAAACAGCTATAAAAATAGTTTCATTATTTGTAGACATTTAAATAAGCCTATAAAAATCATCAAAGTCTCATTTATTAAATAAAAGCCATATTTAAATCATTACCAAAATTTCTTCAAACATCAAGTTTCATATTTTTATCTGATATAACACATCACTAGGATTATAACAAAACTTATCTCATAATTTTTGGAGCACATAAAAATTAGTTATGCATTAATCAAACAATCAGCACAAAATTAACATTTCAGAATAGAAAAGAAAAGCAGCGAAAACACATTTCTTACCCATCCCTCTCTCACCCACTCTCACTGACAGGCGGGATCCCGGTCATCATTTCCGACCAAAGCCAAGACTCAGCCTTGACTATGGCTATGGCCGGCTCTGACCGGCCGGCGTCGCCGGCGGTGACCCTCCCCGGCGACGGGACTTGCACCGACGGACTCCCCGAGATCCCGCGCATCGCCCTAGAGGGTTGGGCGGACTGGTTAAAGCTCGGAGAGAGTTCCGCGCCGGCCATGGCGGAGCAGCGGTGCGGACACGGCGGCGCGTGGCTGTTCCGGCGATGGGAGCTCGGTAGAGACCAGGGAAAGGAGACCTACGTACTCCGGGGACTCACGTAGACCCATTGCTTACGCTTGAGTGGGTGGAGGTGGCGCGGAGCAAGCTAGCCGCGGTGATGGCGGGGCGGCGGCGCTATACCGTCGGCATGGGTGACGTTCCAACCCATCTGAGGCGGTAGCGTTCAAGCTTTCGAGCCAATCGGGTTCAAGGAAGATGGTGAAGCTCGGAAGAGAGTTGGTTTGGCTCTAGATTTCCCTACCTCGGCCCAGCCACGACGAACCGACCACGGCGACCATGACGGACGGCCATGGCGGAAAGACGGCGCTTGTCCGACTTCGGCTGCAAGAGCTTGGGTGGTTTGGCTCAAACAAGGCGCAACGATGAGGCGGACTTTGTTGCAAGAGGAATTAGAGAGAGAGGAAACGCCAGCGGCGCATGGTGCCGGCGGACAGCTCTGTCGGCCATGGCGGGAACAGAGCAGAGGGAGAGTAGAGCAAAGGAAGAAGGTAGAAGAGAAGAGAAGACTTCAGCGCGGCGCAAGGAGCTTCCCGAGCATGCCACGATGGCCTTGGCGTGGCAGGCGCACGCGCGGCCGGCAGCTCAATCACGGGCGGCGCCGGCGCTAGGTGCTCTGCACCTTAGTTTCCCTCCCCCTGCCAAGCTCAGTTAGTACACGCTGAAACGTTTTCTATTTTTTCTCTTCTATATCTCCCAAAAACACTATGCAACAAACAAAACTCCCAAAAGGAAAGTTGCTCCAAAAATTAGGATCTACAACTTTCATTTAAGAAGCACACCCAAAATCTGCCTAGATTTTGAAATCACATTTGAATTTAAAAAGCATTCCAACTTAGATTCAAAATTACTTTTGAATTTTTAAAACAACTTCAAATTTACCAATATAAAAGTTGTTCCTTATGAAAAGATCTACAACTTCACTTTTGGTCCCATAACAGAATTATGCTTAATTTTTGAACTACAAAAAAAAGGGTAAAACTAGGTTTAGAAATTGATTTTCAATTTGAAACTAAATCAAACTTGTTTTTTCAAATTACTTCAGATTTTCTTTACTAACTTGAAAATCTATCTTAATAAAAGTTGTTTATTTTAAACTTCTCTACAACTTTGATTAAAGGACCAAAGTCTAATTCTTTTTAATTTTTGAAATCTAGTTTAGGGGTCAAATTCAGGGTTTGAAAGATTTCAAATTTATACAAACTTTTGTACTAAAACTTTGAAAACCTTAAATATCAAAGTTGTGCCTCTCAACAAGAGCTACAACTTTGCTTTTGAAATCATTTTGAAATTTGACTTACTTTTTGACTTATTAAAAAGGAGACAAAAAGAGATTTAAAAACCAAGGTTCTTCTCACTTGCCCTTTCTTGTAACACCAAACATCACAATCAAGCCACATATATTTCAAACATGAAAATCAACACTCAAAAACATACAACACTCTTGTCAAACATATAAAGCATCACATTTATGCCTTAAACATGAAAACATGAAATGCTCTTATGCCATGATGCCAGATGATTATGCATACTAAACATATTATTTAGAACTTTACTTACTGCTTAACACCAGGGGTGTTACAGCTCCTTCCCCCTTAAAGAAATCTCGTCCCGAGATTTAAGAAGCACTTAAAGACTGGGGTTGAGTAATGGAAAAGGAAATGTGTCACACTTGTTTACTCGCAAGGAGTTCACAAGGCAACTGGGTTGGGTTCAGGATTACAACCGGGATCAGAACACGGTTGCAAGTAGCAAGGTAGTGAACATTTAAGTGGAGCAAGAAAGGTTATCAAGAACTAAGAGAGAGCGTACATTGGTTGCGGGCTATAATGGATCATGACTGTAGACCTCGATACCTGCGCGCACCCAGTGAAAACTAATGTGATCCGGACACACGAGATTCCTGGGTTCCGTCGCGGCACCGTGGTCACCAATCATGGCACCACAATAGAGCACAACTTCTATCTCTCATCTCACATTGAGGAAATTATAACCAAAACAAGGGTTGGTTATAATTACAAGGAAAGTGGCTTTGAACTCCCTTTCGGGCGTTCAGAAACGAAAGCACTTTAACGATGGACTAGAAAGAATCATGACTATAGGCCTGGATATTAGCGAGCACCCGGCAGTAACGCCCTATGGTGGCCGTCCATAGGTGACCCCAGGTTCCCACACTTTTATCCGGTCCACGGATCATGGTCCTTTCAAAGTACACAATTACAGTATCTTTCGACCACCATACGTCGTTTTTACGACAGCAAACAACTAGCACGTGCCAATTCAAGGCATGACATGCGTATTCCAGAAGAACCAAGGATTTTACCCTGATTCTAGATTTTATGCTAGTGCGGTAGAGTGTATGAAAGATATCCAAAAGTTCCTAAGGATCAGAACTTATGGAACAAAAGTATCAAGGGTAACAGAATCTAGGGACGATCAGCTATCGGGGATCATAGCTGCTTTTAGAATTTAGCAAAGAGGCACATTTTATCATTATGCATGATATGATATATGCTCGTCCTATACGACCTCTCATGGACAGGAGCTTTCTATCTCCAACATGTTAGTTAGATATAGGACTGTACTTTACACTTTAGTATCACATACTTGGTACAGGTGTTGAATAGCTCTTCCGTCACGGTTGGACGGGGAAGTTGATTCTCCATTAACTTTTTATAGACGAGTTGAAACCATCTCAATGTCTTTAGCTTGAGTTGCCAGTAGAATCTTCACAAAGTCTTTCAGCAAGAAAGAAATTGGAGGGAAGATCATTTTTAACTTGTTACTTCCAAAAACTTTTAGATTACGAAACCATTTTGAAGTTTTTCAAATGTAGTGTTGCAACCAGTCTTCCCTTGATGACAATCCTGCTCTGATACCAATCCCGGCAATGTGGCCCACCCGCACACGTCATCATCTCCCCGAGCTTTAATGACTGTGCGCATGTACCACATTACAGGAAAGAACTATCGGGTGTTCCCGAGAGAACCCCGAATTATCCACGAACCAAAGGATCATCATCATGAAGGTTGGAATAATTACAACATTACGACAGTTGATACAAAATACCATCGGAGTGCGGAAGCAAGATAGATAACCTTTACCAAACATGAATAAGTTACTTTACAAAAACATAACTTGTATTGAGGAAGCAGGAGAGTATTATAGAACCACACTTAGGTGGAGCACCTAAGTTGGAGAAGAAGAACAACCAGATCACGTCAAGCCCACTGACATGATCTTGATCAACATCACCTATTAAAGAAACCTGCAACAGGGAATTAACAAACCCTGAGTACTGTCGGTACTCAGCAAGACTTACCCGTCAACAAAAAAGACTTCAGGGTCATGCTGGTTTGGGTAGGCTCAACAATATTTTTCATTTGCATAAAAGCTTACTAAAGTAATCTTAGATCCAAATTTTACTTAATCATTTAAGTACTTGGTAAGAACTGAAAGTGAACCTTAGTGAAAGATCATTGTCATTCTTTCTTAAACCAGTTCCATTTTTATTCTACGGTGCGGGTCAGTGGATTGAGGCTCCATATCCGAGGAAACACGGCAATTCGCAATTCGAATCGATTAAACCCAGCTGGGGATTCAGTACCACACGACATATGTAGAACTTAATCTTGCATACGTCAACCCTATATATAGATCCTCCCATACAAGAACGGGTCCAGCGTCACCCGAGAGTACAGTACACCTCGAACCCGACTATCTCATAGCCCCGAGGGTACACGCTACTCCCGCCATCTCTCCACTCCCAGTACGCGGTTAGCCGTTCTCAAGTATCGGAATAGCTATAGACGAGGCTTACCACCGCATGTGGGCTGTACTCAAAGGTCTCAATCACAGCAGGCCAACAACGATAAGGTCCTATTCCGACACATCCGGGTCACCACACATCGATCCAGGGTCGATGCATGTGCCCGTCTGGTCTTAACCATCATCTTCTTTCTCATTATCATTCCAAAACGATAAGTATCGAAAACATTTATCAAAAGCTTCATAAAGCAAGGTTAAGCATTTCTATCATTTGCATAAAGCAGGTAGCAAGGAATGATATATCGATAACAAGGTTGATCATGCATCAACAGGATTAAAGCATTTATTTGGTAAACATTTAATGCATCAGGTTATCGAAAGTAAGTGTAATTGTAAATCCAAGGAAATGGTTAAATGAACCGGCGCTTGCCTTGTTGCAGGGGAAACTAGGATCCAAGAAGAATCCACAGAGGTTAGTTCCTTTGCTGACTTGAAGTCAAATCTTCTCGAAGAAGCTTGTCCATCAAAGGGTCTCCTTCGAGGCTTGTTTGACAAGGGTGTCTCAAGCTTGATCAACACGACTCAAACACTCTCGGATACACACGTAGATAAATGATGTATGCTTTAGCATGATCCATGTGATGCATGCTAAGGTGCAGGACAATTCAAACACATCAGAGGTTAACACAAATAAGGAATCGAGTACAACTTTCCTTCGCGGTAGAGTTTGCAAGCCAACAAAACCAACTTGCACTTACCACTACGGTTTCTACTAAACCACACATCTTAGGTGGATTACTAAGATGACTAAGGTTTATCAACATATCAACCAAGCCATGGAATAACAAAGGGAAATGTACCCCATGATCTTCTCTCATGGATCAAGTCCATGATCTCATATGTAAGCAAATTAATGCATAATATCACAGCATGCAAAACAATGCATTAGTTAATCGACTTAAAATCAAGCATGGCAAACTAACATCATGAAATGGAATCCACAATCAAGGGTCACTAGGGTATCCAAGGTGAACCCTAATCACCCACCAACCACTTTAATGAACTAATTACTTAATCAAAGCTTTATTAACCACTCTTTATTAATTAATTATAGAAATAGGGTTCAATTAAAGTTTGCCAAATATATCAAACTTTTAGTGGTGGTTGTTTATAGCAAATCATGGTTGCAAAACAATTTCATAATTTTTGGATTCATTATTTTAACCTATAGAATTATTTAAGTTTCATGCATTATTTAATTAATAAACAAAGCATAAAACTAGCATGAAAATTATTTTGTCCCAAAATGACTTCAAAATTTTTGTGAAGATACATTTTTCAGCTAAAAACAGCTATAAAAATAGTTTCATTGATTTTTAGACATTTAAATAAGCCATAAAAATCATCAAACTCTCATTGTATTAAATAAAAGCCATATTAAATCATTACCAAAATTTTTCTTCAAACATCAAGTTTCATATTTTTATCTGATAGAACACATCACCAGATTATAACAAAACTATCTCATAATTTTTGGAGCACATAAGAATTAGTTGCATTAATCCAACAATCAGCACAAAATTACATTTCAGAATAAAAAAAAAAGCAAGCGAAACACATTTCCTACCCATCCCTCTCTCTCTCACCCACTCTCACTGACAGGCGGGAGCCCGGTCAACATTTCCGACCAAAGCCAAGACTCAGCCTTGACTATGGCTATGGCCGCTCTGACCGGCCGGCGTCGCCGCGGTGACCCCCCCCCGCGCGAGGGACTTGCACCGACGGACTCCCCGAGATCCCGCGCATCGCCCTATAGGGTTGGGCGGACATGTTAAAGCTCGGAGAGAGTTCCGCGCCGGCCATGGCGGAGCAGGGGTGCGGACACGGCGGCGCGTGGCTGTTCCGGCTATGGGAGCTCGGTAGAGACCAGGGAAAGGATACCTACTCTCGGGGACTCACGTAGACCCATTGCTTACGCTTGAGTGGGTGGAGGTGGGTGGAGCAAGCTAGCCGCGGTGATGGCGGAGCGGCGGCGCTATACCTTCGGCATGGGTGACGTTCCAAACCCATCTGAGGCGGTAGCGTTCAAGCTTTCGAGCCAATCGGGTTCAAGGAAGATGGTGAAGCTCGGAAGAGATTGGTTGGCTCTAGATTTCCCTACCTCGGCCCAGCCACGACGAACCGACCACGGCGACCATGACGGACGGCCATGGCGGAAAGACGGCGCTTGTCCGACTTTCGGCTGCAAGAGCTTGGGTGGTTTGGCTCAAACAAGGCGCAACGATGAGGCGGACTTTGTTGCAAGAGGAATTAGAGAGAGAGGAACGCCAGCGGCGCATGGTGCCGGCGGACAGCTCTGTCGGCCGTGGCGGGAACAGAGCAGAGGGAGAGTAGAGCAAAAGAAGAAGGTAGAAGAGAAGAGAAGACTTCAGCGCGGCGCAAGGAGCTTCCCGAGCATGCCACGATGGCCTTGGCGTGGCAGGCGCACGCGCGGCGCCGCACTCAAGCACGGCGGCGCGCCGGCGCTTGGTGCTCTGCACCTTAGTTTCCCCTCCCCCTGCCAAGCTCAGTTAGTACAGACTGAAACGTTTTCTATTTTTTTCTCTTCTATATCTCCCAAAAACACTATTCAACAACACAAACTCCAAAAGGAAAGTTGCTCCAAAAATTAGGATCTACAACTTTCATTTAAGGAGCACACCCAAAATCTGCCTAGATTTTGAAATCACATTTTGAATTTAAAAGCATTCCAACTTAGATTCAAAATTACTTTTGAATTTTTAAACAACTTCAATTTTACCAATATAAAAGTTGTTCCTTATGAAAAGATCTACAACTTCACTTTGGTCCCATAACAGAATTATGCTTAATTTTTGAACTACAAAAAAGGGTAAAACTAGGTTTAGAAATTGATTTTCAATTTGAAACTAAATCAAACTTGTTTTTCAAATACTTCAGATTTTTCTTTAGTAACATGAAAATCTATCTTAATAAAAGTTGTTTATTTTAAAACTTCTCTACAACTTTGATTAAAGGACCAAAGTCTAATTCTTTTTAATTTTTGAAATCTAGTTTAGGGGTCAAATTCAGGGTTTGAAAGATTTCAAATTATACAAACTTTTTGTACTGAAACTTTGAAAACCTTAAATATCAAAGTTGTGCCTCTCAACAAGAGCTACAACTTTGCTTTTGAAATCATTTTGAAATTTGACTTACTTTTTGACTTATTAAAAAGGGGACAAAAAGAGAGATTTAAAAACCAAGGTTCTTCTCACTTGCCCTTTCATGTAACACCAAACATCACAATCAAGCCACATATATTTCAAACATGAAAATCAACACTCAAATACACACTCTTGTCAAACATATAAAGCATCACATTTATATATGCCTTAAACATGAAAACATGAAATGCTTTTATGCCATGATGCCAGATGATTATGCATACTAAACATATTATTTAGAACTTTACTTACTGCTTAACACCAGGGGTGTTACACCCCAGAACATCCCGGGCAAGAACCGCAACTCCAGGCGCAAGGGCAAGCCGGAGAACAAGGACAGGAAGAAGAAGAAGAAGAATGTCATCTACCGCAAGGAGGACATGGAAAGGCTTTCGACGCCGGCAAGCGGCCCTTCTTCGCCACTGTTGGCGATGGCGAGAAGACCTCCGACGGCGACTCCAGCGACGACGAGTCCGAACACAAGACGGAGGATCGGTTCAACGGACTCTGCTTCTTCGGCAAATCCTCCAAGGGCTTTTTGCACCATGGCCTTGGATGAAGAAGACTGCAAGCACCAAGCAGAGGACGCCGATGACGCCCACAGCGACGACGACAATGACAACGCCTCCGAGGTATCAAACTCTTCTGAAGTCGATCATCTCACTGAGGAGCGAGATAGGTTTGTGGGACTAGTCAGTGTTTTGGAGAAGAGGCTCACCGAAGTTTTCAAAGAGCGCGGTGAGTTTAAGGCCAAAATGAAAGAGGCGCTTAAGGAGCTTGAGTTCGCTAGGTCTGAGGTGAAGGTGACCGATGAGGAGGAGTGTGAGGAGTGCACGATGCATATGACAAACTTTGCCACCCTGCAAACCAAGTATGCCTCTTTGATTGAGGTGTATGATGAGCTGAAGAGTAGGCTAGACTTGGTGGGTGATTGCAAAGAGTGTCCCTCCCTGAAGAAGGAACTGGAGGAAGTGAAGGCGATGCCTTCTTTGCTGGGTGCGTGCAAGCTTTGTCCTAGCTTACGAACTGAGTTGGCAGAAGTTAGTGCCAAGCTTGCTGAAGCCATGAAGGCTAGCTCAGTTAGCACCTTGTCCGCTCCATGTGAGCGATGCATGGGGATGGAGCTGGAGATTGTCAACTGTCGGCATGCCAGGATGCAAACCGAGGAGGAAAACACATACCTTCGGTCCATCCTGAGTTGGTGTCATGTAGTGAGCCGCAGTTGGGCATGATGATCAGTTAGTTCAAGAGGGGAACTGATTGCTCGGGAGTAGGCTTTGCTTCAGGTGGGAAGGGCACTAGTACCTTTGGCAAGATCGGTGAGTTTAGTGGAGTGAGCCCTAGTGAGAAGCCATCCGCTACCCCTAAGCTTATCAAGGTCACTCCACCTGAGCCTCCCAAGCCTATCACCAAGGATGGCATCCTTGATGAACCTCCCAAGGCTCCGCCTCGCAAGCAAGTGTGGGTTCCCAAACCTAATCATCTTAGGAACACACTTGACACCCTTCTTGACGTCTCTAGTGATCCCCTTTCGAAGGGCAAGCAGCCAGCCAAAGTGAACAACCCTCGCAACCGTAGGAACCAACAACCCAAGAGAGTGGTGAGGTTCGAGTGTGAGTACTGTCACCGTGAGGGTCACCTAGCTGAGTTTTGCTTTCGGAGGAAGAGAGACGCTAGGAAGGAGTTGGAGCTGAACAACCAGGCCAGGCACCACCCTCTCCATGGTGTGCAAGGTCAGGGAGTTTAGAGGCAGGGCGCTAGACCTAAAGGTGCACCCCCTCAGGTTGCTAGTCCCCAGGCAGCTAGACCACAGGGTGGTGGTCGTGCCCGTCGTGGTTCCGGTCGTCCTCAATACGATCGGGAGCCGAGTGTAAGAGGCTTTGCTGCTCAGTCCCATAGCGGACCACCTTTTCAGTATGGTGGTGATCGCTTTGCTCAGATGGGACAAGTAGGTCAGTTTGGAGGTTTTTCGTTCCATAGCGGACCACCCTTTCAGGTTGCTGGTGATCGCTATCCACCCATGGGACGAGGACAGCTTGGTGTTGCGACTAACACTTTTTCTGGGCCTATGACACAGCACTGGTATCCTTCTCAGTATACTAACCCCAGTGTTGTGCCATATGCTCACTTCCTCCCTCCTTTGCTCTATTGATGCAGGAACTTCGGCTGGAGAACATGTGGCTCATGGATTCTGGTGTTTTCGCGCCACATGACCGGAAGAAGGAATGGTTCTCCAGCCTGACCCCTGTGATGCACAAGGAGTACATCACTTTCGGGGATAATAGTAGAGGTAAGGTTGTCTCTCAGGAGCTATCCGGCTCAATGAGAACTTTGTTCTTAAGGATGTTGCTTTGGTTTCTAACTTGCATTTCAATTTGCTTTCTGTCTTGCAACTTTCTTGAGGATGATTGTGAAGTGCGCTTTAAGAAGGGTCTGAGTCGTGTTTTAGACCCTCGAAGAGATCTTATTTGTTGGATTGTCCCTTTTGGCCGTGTTTTCAGAGCCGATTTTTCTCGTTCTTTCGGCTCTGCTAGATGTTTGATGGCTGGTCCTTCTTCTGATTTGTGGAAGTGGCATAGGAGGCTCGGACACTTGAGTTTTGACTTGCTTGCAAGACTTAGCTCATTTGGCCTAATCCAAGGATTGCCCAAGCTAAAGTTTCAGAAGGACCTCGTTTGCCATCCTTGTCGTCACGGGAAGATGGTTGCTGCTTCTCACCCACCTGTTAATCAGGTGATGACAAAGCGACCTGGCGAGCTCTTACACATAGACACAGTTGGTCCAGCTCGGGTCTGCTCAGCGGGTGGGAAGTGGTATGCTCTAGTGATCGTTGACGATTTTTCGAGGTATTCTTGGGTATTTTTCATGGAGGGTAAGGATGAAGCTTTTCGTTTTGCTCGTGACTTGATTTTGAAGTTGAAAACTGAGTTTCCCCCTGATACCATTAGAGCTATTCGTAGCGATAATGGTACCGAGTTTGATAACTCTCAGTTTGCTTCTTTCTTCTTTCTGTTCTTCTAATGAATCGAGCATCAGTTTTCTTCTCCTTATGTCCCTCAGCAGAACGTTGTTGAGTGCAAGAACCGAACCCTTGTTGAGATGGCCAGGACGATGCTCGATGAGCATATGACTCCTAGGCGTTTTTGGGCCGAGGCGATCAACACCGCTTGCCATGTTTCCAATCGCATCTTTCTTCGGGCTTTCATGAAGAAAACATCTTATGAGTTGCGTTTTGGAGGGGTACCCAAGGTGTCTCATTTTCGGGTGTTTGGGTGTAGGTGCTTTATCCTGAAGCAAGGCAATTTGGACGAATTTGAATCTCGCTCTGCTGATGGCGTGTTTCTTGGTTATGCTTCGCATTCGCGCGCTTATCGAGTTCTTAACCTTGAGACTAAACGGATAGTGGAGACCTGCGAGGTCACATTCGACGAAACTATGCTTTGTTTTCTTCTGCTTTTGATGTTGCAGGAGAACAGGAGCTGGGAGAGACCATCTTTGTGGAGGAGGAGCAGGAGAATGCCGATTGGGGTGATCCCGAGCCAACTCCACTGGCTGCCCCCGTCGACCCTGCGATGACTACTTCAGCTCGAGGACCCGATCCCACGACCTCTTCTTCCTGGGGTCCTCTTGAGCCACCTCTCCAACCAGCACCCGCTACACCGGAGGGAGCGACTGCATCTGGCGAGGGGGAGGCGACTTCGGCGAGGCAAGCGCCCCGAAGCATTCAGCAAGTTCACCCTCCGCGCCAGATGATCGGCGGCACCGACCAGCGAGTCACGCGGTCGCGAGCGTATGAAATCTCACATTTTGCTCATTCTGCATTTGTTGCTTCTTTTGAGCCCAAAGATGTTGGACACGCACTTTCTGATCCTAACTGGGTAAATGCCATGCATGAGGAGCTAGGAAACTTTGAGCGAAACCAAGTTTGGACCCTAGTTCCACCTCCACCAGAATGCCACCCAATAGGTACCAAATGGGTTTTCAAAAACAAAGAGGGTGAGGATGGGATGGTAGTGAGAAACAAGGCTAGGCTAGTAGCCCAGGGTTTTTGCCAAAAGAGGGGATAGACTATGAGGAAACCTTTGCCCCTGTAGCCCGTTTAGAAGCCATTAGAATCCTTCTAGCCTTTGCTGCTTCGAAGGGTTTAAAGCTTTATCAGATGGATGTCAAGAGTGCTATCTTGAATGGGTATATAGAGGAAGAGGTTTATGTTAAGCAACCCCCTGGTTTCGAGGATCCCAAGTTTCCAAACCATGTTTATAAACTTTAAAAAGCTTTATATGGTTTGAAACAAGCCCCGAGAGCGTGGTATGATCGTTTGAAAACCTTTTTACTCTCTAAGGGTTTTAAAATGGGATGGGTCGATAGAACTTTGTTTCTCCTCAAGCAAGGCAATGATACCCTGATAGTCCAGATTTACGTGGATGACATCATCTTTGGTGGCTCTTCTCATGCGCTTGTTGCCAAGTTTGCAGATACTATGAGCAAAGAGTTTGAGATGAGTATGATGGGTGAGTTGACCTTCTTCCTCGGGTTGCAAATCAAGCAAACCCGAGACGGGACGTTCGTGCATCAAGGCAAATACACGAAGGACATCCTGAAGAAGCTCGACATGGGCGAGGCCAAGCCTCTTACAACACCCATGCCGACGACTGCGGTGATGGACGCGGACCAGGACGGAGAGCCGGTTGACCAAAAGGAGTACAGGAGCATGATCGGCTCGCTCCTGTACCTAACAGCGACGAGGCCGGATATACAGTTCGTTGTGTGTCTGTGCGCTCGTTTTCAGGCGTCCCCTCGGACTTCCCACAAGCAAGCAGTCAAGCGCATCATGAGGTACCTCCGATACACTCCTGAGTTCGGACTTTGGTATTCCTCTTCTTCGAATCTCTTGCTTTGTGGTTATTCCGATGCGGATTTTGCCGGCTGTCGGCTTGAGCGCAAGTCTACTTCTGGGACTTGTCAGTTTCTTGGCTCTTCTTTGGTTTCGTGGTCATCTCGCAAACAGTCGAACGTAGCCCAGTCTACTACAGAAGCCGAGTATGTTGCCGCTGCTTCTTGTGCTTCGCAGCTTTTATGGATGGTTGCTATATTGCATGATTTTGGTCTAGACTTCAGTCGGGTCCCTTTGCTTTGCGATAACACTTCTGCCATTAGTGTAGCAAAGAACCCTGTTCTTCACTCCAAGACCAAACACATCGATGTTCGCTTTCACTTTCTTCGTGATCACTATGAAAAAGGCGACATTGATCTTAGGCATGTAGACACCCATAACCAGGTTGCGGATATTTTCACCAAGCCTTTGGACCTCTCAACTTTTGCTAGGTTGAGAGGTGAGCTTGGTGTGTGTTTCCCCTTTTAGATGGGGGAAGCATTTTGTTTATGTACCATAGACTAACTTTCTCATCCTTTTTGTTTTTGGGTCTTGAGTCTTTTTGGTTTACTTTGGCTCCGATTCTGACTTCATCATGTATGCATCTTGCATTTTCAAGCTTCATGTCTATATTCTTGAGAATGAATTTATGCTATGATTAGTGTATGCTTCGATGATATATGATGATGCTTATAGCTTAGGCTCTTTTTGATCACTGATACTTGTTGTAAGCTAAGCTATTTTTCACAATGATGAACATGCTTAATGAACTTAAAATTCGATACATGTTCACCATTGAGATTGGCAACTAGCATGTGTAGGATGTGTTGAGGTCACTTGAGCTATTTCATATATGCTAGGTTGCATGTCTCTAGTTCTGAGTTATTCACTTGCTTGGATTTCATATTCTGCTTAAAATTAACCAAGTTGTAGTGAATTGAAAAGATCGAGATGGGATTGCTTTGTCAGCACATCACGATATCGAGACTGTTTCTCATTGCACCTTGAGTTAAACTTGAGCCGTGTAGTGTAAGACCGAAACCGATGCTTTAAGCTTCTGATTGCATATGCATAGGCTTAGCACGGTTGAAAATTTAGGCAATGACAAGCTTTCAACCTCTCGCAATCACATGCTGAATTTAAACTTGTGTTAATAACCGCTGCAAATTCTTCGATAAAATCTGAAGACACAAGTCTATGTTTCATTCTATAGCATGATGGTTGAACTTTGCTATGAAGGACCGAAAATGCTAAAGCAAGGTGACCAGAGGGGGTGGTGAATGGGAGCCTAAAATTTATTCTCAGAAATTATGGCCTCTGTCCCAACAAAATCAACCCCAAGAGCAAAGCCGACACACGTGATGTCCTCGACTCAAGAGTATGGGTGGATGTTCCCTAGGAACACAGCGGGACACCACAAAAGCTCCCTCTTCCAAATCCACGCAAGTCAACTAGTGATAGGATGGAGTTTGGGTAACCTCAACCTCCCCCGAGCAACGCGAGGGGTATTCAGGCAATCTCGCAAAGCGGGAAGCCCGGTTTCTGTAGAGCACAGAGTCGGGAATCCAACGCAAAAAGCGGATCTCAAATCGGAGCTCGAACGCAAAAGATACGGACGAAAACGTGCGCTGTCTGCACTGACCGGACTCACTGGTGCGTCCGGTCAACAGGCACCGGACGCGTCCGGTCAGCTGATCAGCGTCCTGGGAGCTCTCTGTTCACGACCGGACCAGCACCAGGGAGAGTCCGGTCACATCACATGCACAGTGTGTCCGGTCAGTGTCGAGAACACGGTGAACAGTACCACCAGCGAGTCCGGTCACTCAACCCTAGGTGAGTCCGGTCAAAATCGCGCACAGTATTTCGCTCGGCCTTCAACGATCGGACGCACTGGATAGCGTCCGGTCGATACGAGGCGTGCGTCCGGTCAAGTCACGAAGAGACGCAGAGAACGTGTTCAACGACCGGACTCACGACCAAGCGTGCGGTCGGTCCGACTCGTGCGTCCGGTCACCGCGATGCACCTCTGTTCGTCCACCGAATCAACCCGATCTCCCTCAAATCAAAAGCACTAGGGCTTCAACTTCGTGTGAGGGGTCACAAGGATGTTAGTGATCTACTCCTAAGAGATCATGGCTCGAACCAACTCCAAATCGGTGAATCGAAGAAAACGGTGAAGAACGGGCAAGAACTCGATCCCAAAACTAAATCTGCCCGATCTGTGAGTTCGTGAGGTATTAGAGAAATTCCTTCGGTAGAAAGAAGACTCTCACGAAGCTACACAAGATGGTTCAAACGGGTTTGCGAATCTTCCCTCGAAACAAGAATTCTCGTGAAGAACGAAAGAGGGGAAAACGTGCAAACGCGAAGAACAAAATCGCAAGACAAATCAAAGCACAAATTTGATCCTTGGACTCAGAGGAATGGATGATTCATTAAGCACTTGGTGTCGGGCTACAAGCCAATCCTAGCAACACAAAGCTTGGATGGTGAAAAGCTCAAGAACAAGAGCCTGTCTCTCCCTAACCCTAGCCTCCTCTCACAAACAGCAAAATGAGAGTGACACCGCTCCAAGGATGGCGGCTGCCCTAGCAGCCCCCTTCATATATATAGGCGCACGTCCGAAGACCAAAATGCCCTTACATTAAGAACTCGTCCCAAATACCCCCAGGGGTAAAACCGTCCAGACTTGACAGTTTCGATCCGACGGCCACGCCCGCACATCCGGTAGCTTTGCCTCGACGCGACCTCCTTGATGCCGCCACGTGCCACCACCGTCGACCGCCGCGCCTTCTCACCAATAGCTTCGTCACAACGCAAGCCTCTTGGTGCCGCCACGCGTCGACCGTCCTTTCGGACCAACCCCCGGTTTTGAGGCCCAAACCGGGAAACCGTCCACCCCGAGTTTTGAGGCCCAAACTCGGAAACCCGCAAGCCCAGGTTTTGAGGCCAAAACCTGGAAACCGTCCATCCCGAGTTTTGAGGCCCAAACTCGGAAACCCGCGCGCCCAGGTTTTGAGGCCCAAACCTGGAAACCGTCGATGGTAGCTTTTTGAGGCTCAGCTACCGAACCCGCACCGAAGACGGAGTGTGGTTCTCACACCCCGACCACCGGCACCCGATGCCGATGCATGTCCAGCCTCCACGCCGGGCACAACGCCTTCGCCTTCCTTCTTGACTTGGCCGACGGCACTTGCGCCGCACGCAAGCCCGTGTCCGACCTCCCGCCAAGTGACACGACTCCAGCGCCTTCCTCCCGACTCGGCCGATGCACCGCACATCCCCATGTGCTCTTGCTCGCCGATGCCACGTGCCAGCTACCACAGCTGGTCCTCTGGCCCTCTGGTCCGTCAGTCCAAGCCTCACGTCCGCCCTTCACCGCTCTGGGTACCTCGGCATGGCACGTCCGCCGCACGGCACGCCAATCCTTCACCGCTCCCGGTCCGTCGGCACGGCACGTCTCTACTTGACCTTCACCTCGCCATAGACCACTGTATCCGAGCTCCACACCTGCACATCAACACAGCCAAGAGACACATGTCGCACACGCACACCAACACAGAAACACCACACAACTCACGCCACCTGTTAGTCTTAAACATTAGGCGCATAGCAAGATAATGACTCAACCGGGTAAAAGCCTCAAACCTTCCTTATCAATGTCAATCATTCATCATATATGTTCTCAATCTCCCTTGATGAATGCATTGACTAAAAATAAACCACAAAGGAAGGGTTTGAAGGAAAGCCTCATTCAAGTGCCCAAAAGCCAAGCAAAGGCAAACACAAAGGCTACTTGAGATGAGGAAGGATCATGAAAACTCCAAATAAAAGCTCTCGGTCCCGAAGGAAACGGGAAAAGCGGGCAAAGCCTCCACACAACCGAAAAGTCAAGATAAACAAGAGTTTCATGAATCCCAAAAAGGCACTCGAAAACCAATCTCAAATAAAATTGTCAATCAATCATCACAAAAGAGACCAAGGTACTTATCCACTTGGTTTTGGGTCATCTCCCCCTTTTCTTTCCCTCTTTCTTCTTTCTCTTTCTCCTTCTCCCCCTTGATGATTGAATTGACAAAAACTAGGCACAAGAGATGGTTTGAGATACCACAACCGAAAATCTCATTCAAGTGATCAAAAGCCATCAGAGGGTAAAAACAAAGTCACTTGTCATGAGAAGATTATCCATTCAAATGCCATACCAATTGAAGGACCATTGAAGGACCGAAAAATCTAAAGAAGGGGCAATTTTGAAATGGACATAACTTGGTCCCAAAGACATGGGCAACGGCTCAACGCAACCAAGCAAGGGATCGGGGCAACAACTCAACAAAGAGCAAAACTCGATCACACAGAGCAAAAGACTTGGTTCCCAAAGACATGGGCAACGGCTCGACGCAACCAAGTCAAAATGAGCTAGCCCTCAAGAAGAGGCAGAAAATGGCTCAACACCACTAGCTCAAGGCTCAATACCAATTGAGGCTGAATCAACGCATAAGAATGCAAAACTGATCACAAACAGCCAAGAATTGGTGAAAACAGCTAGTTCCTCAAGACAGAGGCACATAGGCTCGACGCAACTAGCTGAAGGGTCCATACCAATCGAAAATACCAAGCAAAAACTGCTAGTCCCTCTAGACAGAGGCAAAAACGGCTCAACACGACTAGCAGGCTCGATACCGACTGAGAAAACCACAGAGAAGCTCAACACTAAATGGAGCACAAACACTTGGAGCACGCGGAAAGCAGCAAGACAAAAGCGACTCCCCCTGAAAGCAAGCCTATACACAAAAGCTATGCACAAAGCTCATGACACCAATTGCATTCCATACCAGAGATGGATACCAATTGAGACACATAAAGAGCTAAACCGAGTGAAGAAGAACATAAAAAAAACAAAACCCCCCTTGCTCAAAGCTCTCCCCAAAATGCATGACTCTCCCCTTTGTGCCAACACTAAAACTCCCCTTTTTCAAACAGCTTCTCCCCCTTGACAAAAGGGAACATGCTGAGGGGTTTTGACATTTTTCACAAAATTGACACAAAACAAGACAAGTCATCAACCAAAAGCATATGGGGGCTGAGAAAAGCAACGAAAGTGACCAAGAAGTGTATCGGAGCTGGGGGTATGTACACTAAGCTAAAAATGCATGATATGCACAATGCAACAGCTTCAAGTGTATAGCAATCAGAATGAAAAGATGCTCAAAAGGGTGCTGCCTTGAAAGTGTACCAATCAATACAAATGCTAGCAAAGGCTCAAACTGATCAAATAAATCCGAAATATGAACAGTAGAGCATATGAGCAGTTTTAAGCCATTGAAAAGGAGTTCACCACTAAAATAGCACTTAGCATGGATAGACAGGAAATCAACCAAGTGCTAACTCAAGTATAAAAGGTGAACTACCCCTAGCAAAGTTCAATCGTCATGCAATAGAATGAAGCATAAACTTGTGTTATTTTCAAATTTTCATCGGAGATTGCAGTGGTATTAACACAAGTTCATATTTAAAAGCATGTGATTGCGAGAGGTTAAAAGCATGGTCATTGCCTAACTTTTCAACCGGGCTAAGCCTATGCAAGAAAAGCAATTGGAAGCTTAAAGCACCGGTTTCGGTCTTACACTACACGGCTCAAGTTTAACTCAAATGTGCAATGAGAAACAGTCTCGATACCGTGAGGTGCTGACACATGCAATCCCATCTCGATCTTTTCAATTCACTTAGACTTGGATCAAATTTTAGCACAAGGTAAATATGAACAATCCAAGCAGGTGAATGACTCAATGCAAGAGACATAGCAACCTAGCATACAAAAGATAGCACAAGTGATCTCAACACATCCTACCCCCATGCTAGTTGCCAATCTCAATGGTGAACAAATTAAAGTTCCATAATTAATTAGTCAAGTTCACCACTTGCAAAAATAGCTTAGCTCATAACATGTATCAAGTGATCAAAAAGAGCCTAAGCTACAAGCATCATCATGAATAGACAGGGCATACCAAAAAGAACATAATCTCATTCTCATTTATCTATATACATGAAGCTCTAAAATGCAAGATATACATGACGAAATGCATGCAAAGCTAGCCTATAAGGAAAACCCCAAACAAAAGGGTATCGGAGAAGACCAACTAAGATACAAGAAGCAAAATGCTTCCCCAACTAAAAGGGAAACACGCACTAAGAGCACAAATAAAGAGCCAAGAAATGCTCAAGCGAACAGCCAGCAAAAACCACATCGGAAAGACCACACAGCAGAAAAGGGGTCGAAGAAGAAGAGTACCAAAACCCGAACTCAGGAGAGGGTCGGATGTACCTCATGAAGCGCATGACCTCCTGCTTGTGTGATACCTGAGGGGACGCCTGAAACTGCTGAAATCTTCGGGGCACCTGCCTCGCCGAAGTCGTCTCCCCCTCGCCTACTGCTTTCGCTCCCACAGGTGCTGCTCGTGCTCGCTGGAGAGCTGCTCGAACGGAACTCCAAGTCGTGGAAGAAGTGGGATCGGGTCCGTGAGCCGAAATGCTCTCTCTAGGCTCCTGTTCTCCTGCACACTCAAAAGCAGAAGAAACACAAGGCGTTGTCTCGTCCAGTGTGACCTCAAGGTCTCCACGAAAACGGTTAGTCATAAAAGCATAAGGTAGGCTCTCAACAAAAAGAGGTCTACCTATGAATGATACCGCAAAGGAGATCTGAACTCAAACTAGTCAAGACTACCATGCAAACAGGATAAAACACTGTATAGCAAAAAGCAACCTAAAGACGTGATCAACCCAAGCATAGCCTAAGCCTCAACACATGCTACAATGCAAGATTATGATAGCAATAGATCCAAAAGCATGTAACATGATAAAATCGAGGAAAGACTAGTGCTCAAACTAAACATGTCAACAGGGTACATGTAGCTAACCACAACTAGCACCTAACAAGTGACGCCTAATGAACATCATATCACTACAAATAAAGCTCATGGAGAAGTATGATAAAACATGGCACAATGTTCATGAGGATCACCAACTAGCATGAAAAGTGGCTCCTCCACAAAAGCTATACACAAGGCTAGCATGACATGATATACAAGATAGCACATGCTAGACTCAAGCAAAAACATGATACAAAAGAAAATGTACATGTAACAACTATACAAGTGAGCACATGAAGAACCATCTCATACCACAAGACATAGATCATGGATGTACAAGGTATGAGTGCATATGAAAGCTCATCGAGTAGCAAAAGCCTCTTTGGAGGCAAATTTAAACGGGGTGTAGAGAACCATCAACTCTTGATCACATCTAAAAGATCAAGCTCCATCTGCACACACATGTTCTCCACCCCGCGTCCTCATATCTACACACAAGAGGACAAAGTAACCCGAGTCTTGGATCCCGAGGGGTTAGCAAGCATGTACTTGGGAACCCAAGACTTGGTCACAAATCTCAACTTATCTTGTGGGTTTGCATGATGCAAAAGTTGGTTCAAATGCAATTGTGAAAACCCTTGGAAGCATTCCTCACAAGGACAACTCGAGGAGAAGAACGAGTCGTACCACTGGAAAAGAGGCAAACATCTTCCAAGGTTTTTGTAGAAGAACCAATAGAAGCACCATGAAAAGCATGACGTGGACCACGAGAAGAAACAGTAGAAGCATGTCCATGACCATGACCTATCCCACAAGAAAAGGAGTCATAAAACCCATCAACAAAAATGGGCTTCTTACTAGGAGCACAAGCGTTCATGCCATGAGTCGGGCTATGAATCACCATCTTCCTAGAAGAGCGAGCTTGGCGCAAGCGTTTGGCACGCCCATAGCAGAAGCTTTCTTGATGCCCATCCTTCTCACAAAAAGAGCAATGGTACAAAGGCCTATCGGGAGGCACACCATTCTCCGACAGGTGAGAAGTCCCTTGGGGCTTAGAACAAGAAGCATCAACCACCAACTTGGTGCCAATGCTAGGAGCACACATGCCATGGGAAAGGCTACGCGGCTTCCTAAAAGCCTTAGCTCGAATTCGCCGCTCGTGCTTGACACGGCGAAAACAAAAATCGAGTGAATGTCCCTCCTTCTTGCAAAAGGTGCAATGAAAAACCGGATTGGGAGGACGAGTCCCAAAAATATGAGAAGCACCCTTGTCAAGAGAAGTCCCTTGGACATCACTCGAAGAAACATCAAGGTTAGGAGTAGCTATGAAAGAGCTATCCGAAACCTTGGCACAAGTGCTATCGTCAAAAGACTCACGCGCAACACAAGAACTCAACTCCGGTTGCAAAGATGTAGACTCGGAAATATCAACATCGGAGTTGGAAGAAATGCGTGACTCAAAAGACTTAGCACAAAGGCTCTTGCACCTTTTGGCTAAAACCTCATTCTCAAACATGAGGCAATCACAAGTACCACATGGAGAATTTTTAAGATTCTCCATCTCCTTTCTAATGCACTCGACATATGTGGTACGCAAGAGCTCAACTTCCCTCTCAAGGTTGGCACTCATATCATTGTGCTCAACCAACTTAGCGCTCATATCATCGCGCAAAACCTTCAAAGCCAAAACTTCTTTTTCTAAATCAATGCATGATGTGCAAATGAAATCGGTGGAAGAAACATCACCATTCACATCAAGCAAAGAATCATGGTTAGCACAAGAAGTATGGCAAGCATCTTTATTCAAAGAGCATGAGCTACAAGGCCTAGCATTTATCTCAATAATTTCAGCCCTAGCATGCTCAAGTTCATCTACACATGTGGTGTGAGTCAATTTTAGTTCATTAATTTCAGCATGCAAAGACTCACAAGAACCACATGGCAAAGAAGCTTTTGACCTAAGCAAGGCTATTTCAGATTTAGCATAAACAAGTTCCTTGCGCAAGTCAAAGCAAACAAGACATGGTATGGAAGCATTTGATTTCAACATTTCATTTTCAGATTTTAAGCTAGCAAGAGAAAAGCATAGCTCATCATTCTTCCTAACCATGTCACTACAAGAGGTGCAAGGTAAAGAAGCACTAGACTTCCAATGAAAAAGGCCACATTTCAACCTAGCAATGGAGCATTTCAACTTCTTGATCTTTCTATGCAAGGTATCGCAAAGCTCATCATATCTCAGGTTATCATCACAACAAGCTTCAAATCGTTGGGATAAAATCCCAAGACTAGCGAGAAGTGTACCTTTCTTGGCCTTGCCAAGTTCACGTATATGATCCTCCGTTGAATGCTCATCATCTCCTAGGAAGTCCAGCAAAGCTTCCACCTCACGTTCTGCCTCAAGAGCCGTACTCCTCCTTCTTGCCAAAATGTCGTCCTCGATCACATGTCCAAGATTCAAACCTAAGGACAAAGACACATTGGAAGAAGAACTTGGTGCCATCTCGAAAAGCACCATTAGTGTTAGCCAAACAAAAGCTCAACACCTCGACAAGCAAAGTCGGAAACAAAAAAAACCACTCTCAAAAGGTCGCCTTCGCGGATCCGGAACCGGTTAAGGTAGAGAGATCATTGACTGGCTCCGATACCAATTGAAGGACCGAAAATGCTAAAGCAAGGCGACCAGAGGGGGGGTGAATGGGAGCCTAAAATTTCTTCTTAGAAATTATGGCCTCTGTCCCAACAAAATCAACCCCAAGAGCAAAGCCGACACACGTGATGTCCTCGACCCAAGAGTATGGGTGGATGTTCCCTAGGAACACAGCGGGACACCACAAAAGCTCCCTCTTCCAAATCCACGCAAGTCAACTAGTGACAGGATGGAGTTTGGGTAACCTCAACCTCCCCCGAGCAACGCGAGGGGTATTCAGGCAATCTCGGTTTCTTTAGAGCACAGAGTCGGGAATCCAACGCAAAAAGCGGATCTCAAATCGGAGCTCGAACGCAAAAGATACGGACAAAAACGTGCGCTGTCTGCACTGACCGGACTCACTGGTGCGTCCGGTCAACAGCACAGGCCGGACGCGTCCGGTCAGCTGATCAGCGTCCTGGGAGCTCTCTGTTCACGACCGGACGCAGCACCAGGGAGAGTCCGGTCACGTGCACAGTGCATCCGGTCAGTGTCGAGAACACGGTGAACAGTACCACCAGCGAGTCCGGTCAAAATCGCGCACAGTATTTCGCTCGGCCTTCAACGATCGGACGCACAGGATAGCGTCCGGTCGATACGAGGCGTGCGTCCGGTCAAGTCACGAAGGAGACGCAGAGAACGTGTTCAACGACCGGACTCACGACCAAGTGTCCGGTCGGTCCGACTCGTGCGTCCGGTCACCGCGATGCACCTCTGTTCGTCCACCGAATCAACCCGATCTCCCTCAAATCAAAAGCACTAGGGCTCCAACCTCGTGTGAGGGGTCACAAGGATGTTAGTGATCTACTCCTAAGAGATCATGGCTCGAACCCAACTCCAAATCGGTGAATCGAAGAAAACAGTGAAGAACGAGCAAGAACTCGATCCCAAAACTAAATCCGCCCGATCTGTGAGTTCGTGAGGTATTAGAGAAATTCCTTCGGTAGAAAGAAGACTCTAACGAAGCTACACAAGATGGTTCAAACGGATTTGCGAATCTTCCCTCGATACAAGAATTCTCGTGAAGAATGAAAGAGGGGAAAACGTGCAAACGCGAAGAACAAAATCGCAAGACAAATCAAAGCACGAATTTGATCCTTGGACTCGGAGGAATGGATGATTCATTAAGCACTTGGTGTCGGGCTACAAGCCAATCCTAGCAACACAAAGCTTGGATGGCGAAAAGCTCAAGAACAAGAGCCTGTCTCTCCCTAACCCTAGCCTCCTCTCACAAACAGCAAAATGAGAGTGACACCGCTCCAAGGATGGCGGCTGCCCTAGCAGCCCCCTTCATATATATAGGCGCACGTCCGAAGACCAAAACGCCCTTACATTAAGCACTCGTCCCAAATACCCCCCAGGGGTAAAACCGTCCAGACTTGACAGTTTCGATCCGACGGCCACGCCCGCACATCCGGTAGCTTTGCCTCGACGCGACCTCCTTGATGCCGCCACGTGCCACCACCGTCGACCACCGCGCCTTCTCACCAATAGCTTCGCCGCAACGCAAGCCTCTCGGTGCCGCCACGCGTCGACTGTCCTTTTGGACGAACCCCCGGTTTTGAGGCCCAAACCGGGAAACCGTCCACCCCGAGTTTTGAGGCCCAAACTCGGAAACCCGCAAGCCCAGGTTTTGAGGCCCAAACCTGGAAACCGTCCATCCCGAGTTTTGAGGCCCAAACTCGGAAACCCGCACGCCCAGGTTTTGAGGCCCAAACCTGGAAACCGTCGATGGTAGCTTTTTGAGGCTCAGCTACCGAACCCGCACCGAAGACGAAGTGTGGTTCTCACACCCCGACCACCGGCACCGATGCCGATGCATGTCCAGCCTCCACGCCGGGCACAACGCCTTCGCCTTCCTTCTTGACTTGGCCGACGGCACTTGCGCCGCACGCAAGCCCGTGTCCGACCTCCCGCCAAGTGACACGACTCCAGCGCCTTCCTCCCGACTCGGCCGATGCAGCACACATCCCCATGTGCTCTTGCTCGCCGATGCCACGTGCCAGCACCACCACAGCTGGTCCTCTGGCCCTCTGGTCCGTCAGTCCAAGCCTCACGTCCGCCCTTCACCGCTCTGGTACCTCGGCATGGCACGTCCGCCGCACGGCACACCCATCCTTCACCGCTCCCGGTCCGTCGGCACGACACGTCTCTACTTGACCTTCACCTTGCCATAGACCACTGTATCCGAGCTCCACACCTGCACATCAACACAGCCAAGAGACACATGTCGCACACGCACACCAACACAGAAACACCACACAACTCACTCCACCGGTTAGTCTTAAACATTAAGCGCATAGCAAGATAATGACTCAACCGTGTAAAAGCCTCAAACCTTCCTTATCAATGTCAATCATTCATCATATATGTTCTCATGCTAGGAGTAGTTCACCTTGTATACATGTTTAGCACTTGCTTGACTTCCTGTCTATACATGTTTAGTGCTATTCTGATGGTGAAGCTCCTTCAGAATGGCTTAAAACTGCTCACTTGGCTTAAGCATTCATATCTTGTATTCGGTGATCAGTTTGAGCCTTTGCTAGCACTTGTATGTTGCTATGTAGTCGGATCAGCACTCATTAGAGCATTTGTTCACTCTTTCGAGTATATACCTGAAGCTGCTAACATGCATTTTTGACTCATGTGCATGTGCTTGACTCCGATAGGCATGACCTAGCTCCGTTTGACTTACTTGAGCTCTTTTCCTTCTCTTTTGATTGCAAATTGCCCCCAAGGGGGAGAATTGGGAGAGAATGTTTTTGTGTGTTTTATTGTGGTGACAATTTGCAATTTTTGCTTCACTTGTTGAGGGGGAGATCCTTGAGTGAGGGGGAGTGTTTCTGCCTGTTCCGAGTTGGTTTGGTTGATATCGATCTTTTCAGCTAGTTGCGTCGAGGCTCTGTGCCTCTATCTTGAGGGACTAGCAGTAGCTGCTTCTTATGCAGTCTTCAGTTGGTATTCGAGCTTTCAGCTAGTGGTGTTGAGCCCCTTCTGCCTCTTCTTGAGGACTAGCTTATTTCTGACTTGGTTGCGTCGAGCCGTTGCCCATGTCTTTGGGAACCAAGTCTTGTGCTCTAATTTTGATCGAGTTTTGCTCCTTGATGAGTTGTTGCTCCGATTTCTACGCTTGGTTGTGTCGAACCGTTGCCCATGTCTTTGGGGACCAAGCTTCACTCATCTCGATTTGTTCTTTTTCGGCCTTTTCTCTAGCTTTTGGACATTTCGAGTGAGTTTTCTCCTTCTACCTCCATTTCTGCTTCTTTTATCTTTGGTTACGGTTACTATGAGTTGACGATGCACTCATCAAGGGGGAGATTGAGAACACAAGGTTGATATGTGCCCTTGTGGTTCATTTCCCGAGTGATGAGTGATTGATCAACCGGCAACATGTCTCTTGGCTGTGTTGATGTGCAGGTGCGGAGCTCAGGCAGTGGTCGAAGGTGAGGTGAAGGTCAAGCGGGACGTGTCATGCCGACGGACCAGAGCGGTGAAGGGCGAACGTGGAGCTTGCAGATACATGGGTGTATGCCGAGTCTCTGAGTGATGAGTGATTGTCAACGGGTTTGATCGCAGGTTCTTTGGCTTGTGTTGTGCAGGTGTCGAGCACGGAGATAGTGATCGAGGGCAAGGTGAAGGTCAAGTTGAGACGTGCTGTGCTGACGGACCGGGTGCGGTGAAGGATGGGCGTGCCGTGCGGCGGACGTGCCATGCCGATGGACCGAGCGGTGAAGGGCGGACGTGAGGCTTGGACTGAGGGACCGGAGTGCCTGAGGATCAGCTGTGGTGGCTGGCAGCCTGGGACAGCGACGAGCGAAGACTTGCGGGGCACGGTGTTGCTCGGGTCGAGGACCTGGGGACACGTGTCGGTGGACGGGTTGCACGGGCGGTGCATCCCCTCTACGGCTCCGGTTTGGTGGTTGAGCCAGGGAAAAACCACCGGTGGACGGTTTCCTCCAGGTTGGGGCCTCAAAACCTGGGTGCCGAGGGTTTCCGAGTTTGACCACAAAACGGGCTGTGGACGGTTTCCAGGTTTGGGCCTCAAAACCTGGGCGCTGCGGGTTTTGAGTTTGGGCCCAAAACTCAGGCGATGGACTTGGAGGCTGGTTTCCCGGTTTGGGCCTCAAAACCGGGGGATGGCTAGAAAAGGCTGGTTTCCCGGCTTGGGCCACAAAACCGGGGGTGCAGAGCGAGGGCGGCACGTGGCGGCAATCGGAAGGTTGCGTCGAGGCAACGCTGACGAGTTGTGCGGGCGTGGCCGTCGGATACACCTACCACTTGAGTTGGTCCAGAATAACCCTAGGGATTAGCTGGTTCGCTCTGTAATTAAAATAGAGAGGGGTAGAGTAGGAATTGTACTTAGACTAGAATTAGGATAAGTAGTCGGGGAGACACCCTCCTCCCCCTATCGCAGTTAGTCATTTGCTCTTGCTTCCTAGGGTTTCCTGCTCTCCCATCCCCTGCTGTAGCTAGCTGTGATCCGCAGAGAGACTCACCTCTGTGTACTGTTGATTTTGAGGAAGAGAGGCCGTAACCTCTCTGTCGTAGCGTGTGTTTGCGCTTCGGCTGCAAGATCGATGTGTCGGTTCGCGTTTTGATTCGAGTTCTTCGTGTTCTTCGCGTTCTTCGTTTCTCCGCGATTTTCCCGTCACTCGATCTCCCTCTCCGGTGCTTCTTTTCGAAATCCGTTTGAACCAATTTGTTCGTATCATTGAGGAGGTCATTTCGACCAAAGGAATTCATCTAACTCCTCATGATCGAATAGATCGGGACGATTTCGTTTTCATGGCGCTTTTCCGGTTCATACACCTTCCCCTTTGATTTCCCGTTGATTGAGTTGATTTGAGCGGATGTTTTCTTGGGGATAGTCTCCTAACTACCCCGTGATCATCTTCTCCAAGTTTGGGATCAAGGGATTTTGATTTGGATCGGATTTGGAGAGATTTGGAGAGAGGCGATCAAAATCGCCCTCTCTGCAGGGCCGCGGACAGTCCGCGGTTATACCAGCGGATAGTCCGGGCGTCGGGCACGAGACAGGTCAGTGCCTGCCGTCCTGGTTCGGACAAGCCCGAATTTGACCCGTGGACAGTCCGCCGTTCAAGTTGGCGGACAGTCCGGGAGTGTCCAGGGAAGACTCAGCAAGTTTGCTGTTTTTCGGAGTTTGCCGGCGGACAGTCCGCCAACCCCTCGCGGACAGTCCGCAGTAGGGGCGGACAGTCCGGGATAGGGGGTCCGAACAGTCCGGGACCCTGCTGAAGCTTGCTTTTCAGTGCAATCTTTGCCCCGGCTTTTCCGCTTGGTTTTCGGAATTCTCGTTTGTTCCTAGAGTTAACCAAGAAACATTTCTAGGTATCTTTGCAACTTGTTTGCATAGGTATTTGGAGATTTCTCGACGTAGCCTCCAATCTACGTTCGGGAGTCGGTTTTCTCAAGGGAGACTTGACCCGAAGCTTTTGGTGTTTGCCTCGCTTGTGTTTGGTGGTGCTCCGCTGTGATCCTAGGGATCATCCACCCTCTTCCAAGGGTCGTGAGCATCACGTCTTGGGTCCATGCTTTTCGGGGTTGAATTTGGGACACTTGGCCAAAGTTTCGAAAGAAATTTGATTGGCTCCCATTCACCCCCCTCTGGTCGCCTTACTTGTGCATTCTCGGTCCTTCAGAGCTTGAACCGACGGACCAGGAGACCTGAGGACCAGCTATGGTAGCTGGCACATGGCGTTGACAAGCAAGAGCACATGGGGGATGTGCGGTGCATCAGCCGAGTCGGGAGGAAGGTGATGGCGTCGTGACACTTGGCGGGAGGCCGAGAAGGATGGCGAATGCACTGTACCCGGCGTGGATGCGGATACATGGGTGTATGCCGAGTCTCTGAGTGATGAGTGATTGTCAACGGGTTTGATGCGCATGTTCTTTGGCTCGTGTTGTGCAGGTGTCGAGCACGGAGACAGTGATCGAGGGCAAGGTGAAGGTCAAGTTGAGACGTGCCGTGCCGACGGACTGGGTGCGATGAAGGATGGGCGTGCCGTGCGGCGGACGTGCCATGCCGATGTATCGAGCAGTGAAGGGCGGACGTGAGGCTTGGACTGAGGGACCGGAGTGCCTGAGGATCAGCTGTGGCGGCTGGCAGCCTGGACAGCGACGAGCGGAGACTTGCGGGCACGGTGTTGCTCGGGTCGAGGACCTGGGGACACGTGTCGGTGGACGGGGTGCACGGGCGGTGCATCCCCTCTACAGCTCCGTTTGTTGGTTGAGCCAGAGAAAAACCAACGGGTGGACGGTTTCCGAGTTTGGGCCTCAAAACTCGGGCGCTGCGGGTTTCTGAGTTTGGGCCACAAAACTCAGGCTGGTGGGCTGGTTTCCCGGTTTGGGCCAAAACCGGGGGTTGCTGGAAAAGGCTGGTTTCCCGGTTTGGGCCACAAAACCGGGGGTGCAGAGCGAGGGCGGCACGTGGCGGCGATCCAGAGGTTGCGTCGAGGCAACGCTTCGGTTCGAGCGGGCGTGGCCGTCGGATCTACCTACCACCGCGGGTTGGACCAGAATAGCCTTAGGGTTTAGCTGGTCGCTCTGTAATTAGTTTAGAGAGGGGTAGAGTAGGAAATAGGCTTAGTCTAGGTTAGTATAAGTAGTCCAGGGGAGACACCCTCCTCCCTATCTCAGTTTTAGCTATCTCAGTTAGTGCTTTCATTTGCTAGGGTTTCCTGCTCTCCCATCCCCTGCTTTAGCTAGTTCAGATCCGCAGAGAGACTCCACTCTGTGTACTGTTGATTTGAGGATGTGAGGCCGTATCCTCACCTTGGAGCACAGATCGATGGCTTGATTTGCGTCTTTGCATCGAATTCGTGGCTGTGATTTCCGTTGTGTTCGTGTTCTTCGCGGAATCCTTTTTCCCACGATTTTCCCGTCGCTTGATCTCTTTGCTCGGTTCATCTTTTGTGAATCCGTTTGAACCAAGTTGTTCTAGATCGTGAGGCACTTCTTTCCACCGAAGGAATCATCCTCTAACCTCACGGTCTAGGAGATCGATCGATTTTTCGTTTCGGGTCAAGTTTTCTCTCTTCCCCCCCGAAATTCTTCGATTCACCGATTTGGAGATAGGTTCGAGCCATGATCTCTTAGAGATAGCTCACTATACTCCTTGTGACTTATCTCACCAAGTTTGATCCCTAGAGGAATTGTTTTTAGGTGAGATGAGACAAATCGGTTGACAAACAGGACTGCTCGTGCTCTGACCGGACGCTGGCATCGGCCGACCGGACGCTGACCTAGTGCTTCCGGTCGTTGAATGCTCAGCGAGTCTCCCTGCAGCTCGACCGGACGCTCTGATTGTTGAGTGACCGGACTCACTCAGGTACTACTGTTCCCGTGTTTTGTCTCTGTTGATCGGACGCAGGAGAACGACCGGACGCTCCCCAGGCCGAGTCCGGTCAGTTCCAGAGAGCTCCCAGATCAGGTTTTGAGCGACCGGACGCGTCCAGTCCCTGCTGCTGACCGGACGCAGGCCAGAGTCCGGTCGATCCAGTTTCGCGCATTTTTTCGTTCGCGGTTCGTTCGTTCTTGATCGGATTCGAGTTCCGTCTTTTGCGTTGGCTTTCTAGGGTTGTCTAGTGTCCCGCTGTGCTTCTAGGAAGCATCCACCCTACATCTAGGGTCGTGGACATTAGCAAGCTCCAGGGTTCGCTCTTGGGGTTGATTTTGGGACAGTGGCATCTAGTTTCCGAAAGGAAATTTTGAAGCTCCCATTCACCCCCCCCCTCTGGTCGCTTTCGGTTAGCTTCTCGGTCCTTCAATTGGTATCGGAGCAGGTTAAGGATCTTCCACCTTAGCCGGTTCTAGATCCACCGAAGGCGACATGGATCGCGGCGTGGGCAAACCGCCGTTTTTCGATGGAACGAACTACGCGTATTGGAAGATACGCATGTCGGCCTATCTGCAGAGTTTGGGTGCTTCTATTTGGGATATTTGCAACTCTGCTGATTACGTGGTCTTGGCTGCTCGGCTCTACAGCAACAGATCGATGAGCACGATGCCAATAGCCGAGCCCGTAATGCTCTTTTTTCTTGTCTGAGCATGGGTGAGTTTGATCGTGTTTCTCACCTCGCTACGGCTCGGGAGATCTGGGACACCCTCATGCGTTTCCATGAGGGCACCTCTCAAGTCAAACCCGACTCTACGAGTCGTTCAAGCGAGAGTATGAGAACTTTAGACATCAACCTGGCGAGAGCATAGAGAGTTTATTCGCTCGCTTTCAGGTGATTGTCAACAGGATGAGGGCTAACAGAGAGCAGTTGCCATTTGACGATTGAGCGTGCTTTGAAGCTTTTGCACACCCTTGACCGTTCGGTGTGGGACTCCAAGGTTCAGGCAATCATTGAATCGCCGAACTATGAGACCCTCACCTGCGACGAGCTCTTCAGTAAGCTCAAGTCCAGTGAGATTGATGCTATGGCGAGGGCTTCTTTTGAAAATCCTTCTCGCCCGTCCATGGCTTTGATTTCCGGCTCTTCCTCTAACCCCTCAGCTGGCTTTGCGCTCTCTTCTCTCTTTTCTGTGACAGAGGACCAGCTGGAGTCTTTGGGAGACGACGAGTTGGCTTTGCTTGCCAACCGGTTCTCTCGCGTTCCACAACAACCGCATGAACCGTCGTCGAGGAGGAGGACGCACGGGATGCTACGAGTGCGGCGACCCCGACCACTTCATCGCCGACTGCCCAAGAAAAGAACAAGCACTCGGGCAAGGGCGAACATGGGCACAAGTACGACTCCAGCAAGCGCAAGGAGAAGTACGTCCCCCCCAAGGCACAAGCGGAGGGGCGGCTTCGACAAGGAGTACATCAAGAAGAAGTACTTGGAGAGGCCCAGGCTGAGCAGCGTGCGTTCTTCGCCATGCTCAGCGACGTCGACGGCTCGGATGACGACTCCGCTTCATCAAGCGATGACGAGTCCGTGAAGAAGAAGCTGGAAGACAAGTTCGACGGCTTGTGCTTCTTCGCCGGCGACGGAGGCCTGTGCACCATGGCGCTCGGAGATGAGGTCGATGGCGAGCCGGAGCGTACCCCTCGGAACGACGACGATGACGACACCTCCCAGGTATCTCCCACCTACGACGAGCTTTCCTCCGAGGTTGAGAAGTTGACTGCTGCCCTCCTTAGCCAAGATAAGTTGCTTAGGCGTGCCGCTAGAGAGCGCAAGGAGTTTAGGCAGAAGTGGGAGGACACGGCGAAGGAGCTTGAGTTCGCTCGGTCCACCGTGGTAGTGTCGGAGGCGGCGGAGTGCGAGTCGTGCACCGCGCACGACTGACCTTCTCACTCTGAGAGGTAAGTGCTGCGTTGGTTTGAGAGGTGGATGAGCTCCGTGCTAGGCCGCAGCTGTGTTGGGTGCATGCAAGACTTGTCCTGTCTTGCAATCTGAGTTGGCAGAGAAAATGCCAAGCTTGAGTCTTTAGAGAAGGCCAGCTCAGATAGCACTTGTGTCTCGAGGTGCTTTGTGTGTGGAGGGCCTGGAGATGGAGATTGCCAATGTGAAGCATGGCAAGATGCAAACCGAGGAAGAAAACACATACCTTCGGTCCATCTTGTCATGGGTCTCCAGTAGTGAGCCGCAGCTCGGGATGATGATCTCCCAATTCAAGCGAGCTGTTGGTGCCCCTGGTGTAGGTTTTGCTCAGAGTGTTGATCTCTCAGCTTTTGGGAAGATTGGATTGTCTAGTGGTCTGAACCCATGTGAGAAGCCCAATTCCACCACTACTCCCAAACTTGCCAAGCTTCCACTCAAAGAGCCAGCCAAGCCTATCACCAAAGATGGTGTGGTTGAGGAACCCCCGAGAGCTCCTCCCAAGAACCCAGTTTGGGCACCCAAGCCAAACCACCTCAGAAACAAGCTTGACGCTATGCCACCCATTCGTGAGGAGTTGCCACAGAAGGGCAAAGGCAAAGTGAGCCACACCCACAGCCCTGGTCACCAACAACCCCCTTTGCGTGCGGTGAGGTACCAGTGTGATTTTTGTGGAGAGATGGTCACTTGAGCGAGTTCTGCTTTCGGCGCAAGCGAGAGGCGCGCAGGGCTCGGGAGATGGAGAACCCGGACATGTACCATCCAGCTCATGGTGGACATGCTCCGAAGGGCAAGAGGAAGCAGCTAGGTCTGGAGGTCAGGCTCCAGGCCTAGGCAGGAAGAGAGAGCTCCTATGAGGGAGACTAGGCCTATAGGTCCAGGACCTCAGTTTGTTAGGCCTAGGCAGGAGAGAGCTCCGAGGAGAGACGCTAGAGCAGTTGAGCCCCAGGCTCCTAGGCGTAGATCTCGTAGAGAGCGTGCCCGACGGGGTCCTGCTTTTGCAGGTAACGGACCCCGTGGCGGAGGCTTAGTTGAGCGCTTTCCCCCACCGCAGTTTGAGTACGCGGTGAGCGCTTCTTCCCTAGCGGACCACGTTTTCCTCAGCGTGGTGATCGCTACCCCGTAGACTGGCTAGGAATAGTTTTTACACTGACCGTTCTTTTGAGCAGCCGGCCCAACACTGGTATTCTCCTTACTCACTAACCCCAGTGTTGGACCGTATGCTCACTCTATGTCTTTTTTTGATGTAGGTGAGACGGTTGGAGACATTTGGTTGGTGGATCTGGTTGCTCGAGGCACATGACCGGAAACGCCAAGTGGTTCTCCAGCCTTAGCCCGGTCGCCGGAAAGGAGTACATAACCTTCGGCGACAATAGTAAAGGTAAGTATTGTCTCGTGGGACGTGCGGGTTAATGAGCACTTTGTGTTGCGCGATGTTGCTTTGTTTCTAACCTGCATTTTAACCTTCTTTCTGTTTCGCAACTTTTGATGATGACTATGAGATTCGTTTTAAACCGAACCTTAGTCGCATCTTAGATCCTCAGGCGATCTTGTATGTCTGATTTCGCCCTTTGGGAAAGTCTTTTCCGCGCGAATTTCTCGGAGTCATTTGGTTCTTCTCGCTGTCTTTTGGCTAGTCCTTCTTCCTCCGATCTTTGGAAGTGGCATAGGAGGCTCGGTCATTTAAGCTTCGACTTTGCTTGCAAGACTTAGCTCACTTGGCCTAATCCGAGGATTGCCCAAGCTTTCGATGGAGAAGGATCTAGTTTGCCATTCTTGCAGACATGGGAAGATGGTTGCCGCTCCCCACCATCCAGTGACTAAGGTCATGACCTCGCACCCCGGAGAGCTTTTACACATGGACCTTGTTGGTCCGGCTCGGGTAAGCTCGGTTGGTGGCAAGTGGTATGTTTTGGTTGTTGTTGACGACTTTTTCGAGATATTCGTGGGTCTTCTTTTGAGTGAGAAGACTGAGACTTTCTCCTTCGCTCGCAATCTGATTTGCGTCTTCAGAACGAGTTCCCTTGAACTCGATGCGAGCTATTAGAAGTGATAATGGTTCCGAATTCAAAATTCGGATTTTGAGAAGTTTTGTAACCACCTTGGCTTGGAGCATCAGTTTTCTTCCCCCTACACACCGCCCCCAAAATGGTGTTGTAGAGAGGAAGAATCGGACCCTTGTTGAGATGGCCAGGACGATGCTTGATGAGCATAGGACTCCTAGGCGCTTTGGGCCGAAGCTATGAACACTGCATGCTATATTTCCAATCGCATTTTCTCTGAGAGGAGCTTTCTTTCTTGAAAAAGAACTTCTTATGATTGCGTTTTGGCAAACTGCCTCAAGGTGAGTTATTTTTTTCCGAGTTTTGGTTCCCATTGTTTTATACCTCAAAAAGGGCAATTGGACAAATTTGAATCTCGTTCTTCTGACGGTGTGTTTTTGGGTTATGGCACTCACACTCGAGCTTATCGTGTACTTAACCTTGACACTAACCGAGTCATGGAGACATCCGATGTCACCTTCGACGAGACCATGGTTTGTCCTTCTTCTCGTTTTGAGCGTGCAGGTGATCATGAGGTTGGTGAGCCTCTTTTTGATGACGAGGACGAGGGTGCTGAAGGTATGGATGATCCAGCACCCCCTCCACCTGCCGCGCCGCAAAGAGCGGCCTCGACGACGACTCACGGCCCCGACACCTCTTCTTCCTGGGGGCCGTGGGATCCGCCACCCCGAGCGGTACCCTTTGTACCCGGGGTGGAACCAGCTGCTGTTGAGGGGGAGGTCACTTCTTTTCGGGAGGCGCCACGACATATCCAGCGCCAGCACCCCCTGAACAGATGATCGGCGACATCGGCGAGCGAGTCACTCGCTCCAGGTCACAGCACATCTCTCATTTCGCTCACTCTGCTTTTGTTGCTAATTTTGAGCCCCGAGATGTTGGACACGCTTTGACGGATCCGGATTGGGTTAATGCCATGCATGAGGAGTTAGAAAATTTTGAGCGAAATCGGGTTTGGGTTCTAGTTCCACCTCCACCTGACTGTAAGCCTATAGGGACAAAATGGGTATTTAAAAACAAGCAAGGAGAGGATGGTCATGTTGTGAGAAACAAGGCCCGGCTTGTAGCGAAAGGCTATAGTCAGAAGGAAGGAATAGATTATGAGGAGACCTTCGCTCCTGTAGCTCGTTTGGAGGCTATTAGGATACTTTTGGCTTTTGCTGCATCCAGGGGTTTCAAACTTTTTCAAATGGATGTCAAGAGTGCTTTTTTAAACGGCTACATAGAGGAGGAGGTTTATGTTGAGCAACCCCCCGGTTTTGAAAATCCCAAGGTTCCAAACCATGTCTTTAAACTTCATAAGGCTTTATATGGTTTGAAACAAGCCCCTAGAGCCTGGTATGATAGGTTGAAAACCTTTTTGCTTGCTAAGGGTTTTAAAATGGGATGTGTAGATAAGACGCTCTTTCTCCTCCGGCAAGGCAAAGACACACTCTTGGTCCAGATTTACGTGGATGATATCATTTTCGGTGGTTCTTCTCACGCTTTGGTTGCCAAGTTTGCAGATACTATGAGCAGGGAGTTCGAGATGAGCATGATGGGCGAGCTGACATTCTTTCTCGGGTTGCAAATCAAGCAATCCCGAGAGGGGACATTTGTGCACCAGGGCAAGTACACCAAGGACTTGCTAAAGCGATTCGATATGGGTGAGGCCAAGCCTCTTCCAACACCCATGTCGACGACGACTGCCCTGGATGCGGATGTGGATGGAGAAGCAGTGGACCAGAAGGAGTACCGCAGCATGATCGGGTCGCTCCTCTACCTGACGGCGACACGCCCGGACATCCAGTTCGCGGTGTGTCTGTGCGCGCGCTTTCAGGCGTCGCCGCGCACTTCTCACCGTCCGGCGGTGAAGCGCATCTTCAGGTACCTTCGTTTCACTCCTGAGTTTGGGATTTGGTATTATGCTTCCTCCACCCTCTCGCTTTGCGGTTATTCCGATGCCGATTTTGCTGGTTGTCGCATTGAGCGCAAGTCCACTTCTGGGACTTGCCAATTTATTGGATCTTCTCTTGTATCGTGGTCTTCTCGCAAGCAGTCTAGTGTCGCTCAGTCCACTACAGAGGCTGAATATGTTGCTGCGGCTAGCTGCTGTTCCCAGTTGCTTTGGATGATGGCTACTTTGCGTGATTTTGGTCTGAGCTTTTCTCGCGTGCCTTTGCTTTGTGACAGCACGAGTGCCATTAGCGTTGCTAAGAACCCCGTGCTTCACTCGAAGACCAAACACATTGATGTGCGCTTTCATTTTCTGCGAGACCACCAGGAGAAGGGTGATATCGACCTTCGTCATGTCGATACTCATCATCAACTGGCTGATATTTTCACCAAGCCTTTAGACGAATCAACCTTTAATCGGTTGAGGGGTGAGCTTGGTGTGTGTTTCCCCTTTTAGATGGGGGAAACATTTTGGATCTTGTATATTTGACTGACTCTTTTGTCTTTCTTTTCTTTTGCATTTTTAGCATACGCATTTACATTCTGAGCTTCATGTTTACAATCACTAGAATGTAACTATGCTCTATTTAGTATGCTCCGATGCTTATATGGATGCTTGTAGCTTATGCTCTTCCTGATCACTAGTACATGTTATGAGCTGAGCTATTTTGGAAGGGTGAATTTACTTAATAA
This sequence comes from Coix lacryma-jobi var. lacryma-jobi, assembly GCA_009763385.1. Classification (NCBI taxonomy): domain Eukaryota; kingdom Viridiplantae; phylum Streptophyta; class Magnoliopsida; order Poales; family Poaceae; genus Coix; species Coix lacryma-jobi. The sequence goes on from CM019824.1 coordinate 16,145,554, forward strand.
CTTACAATCTGAAAATGTTCACCATTGAGATATGCAACTAGCATGTGTAGGATATGTTGAGTTCACTCGTGCTTTTCATATATGCTAGGTTGCTATGTCTCTAGTTATGAGTCATTCACTTGCTTGGTCTGTTCATATCATGCATAAAATTTGAACCAAGTTTTAGTGAATTGAAAAGATCGAGATGGGATTGCTTGTCAACACCTCACGGTATCGAGACTGTTTCTCATTGCACCTTGAGTTAAACTTGAGCCGTGTAGTGTATGACCGAAACCGTAGCTTTAAGCTCCTGATTGCTTCGGCATAGGCTTCGCTCGGTTGAAAAGTTAGGCAAAGACAAGCTTTCAACCTCTCGCAATCACATGCTAAATAATTGAACTTGTGAATTCTTTACCGCTGCAACTCCGATATGAAACTGAAATCACAAGTATATGCTTCATTCCTACGCATGATGATTGAACTTTGCTAGGGGTAGTTCACCTTGTATACATGTTTAGCACTTGTCTGGATTCCTATCTATACATGTGTAATGCTATTCTGATGGTGACTATCTTTTTGGCTAAAAACTGCTCACTTGCTCATATGCTTCATATTTCGTATGTGTGATCAGTTTGAGCCTTCGCTATTTGAGTGCTTAGTTGTGCCATTGGAGCTATACCGATTAGAGCATTTTTGCACTCTTTTGATTATATGCCTGAAGCTGCTAACTTGCATTTCTGACTTCATATGCATTTTAGAAGGGGGAGTTTTGTTGGCTCAAGGGAAGAGTTTGTGCTTGATAAGTGCATTTTCAACTAAGGGGGAGAGTTTTTGCAAATCATATGTCTCCTGGCGTTCAATTAAGGGGGAGTTTTTGCTAAGGGGGAGATTTTCAGAACTTTATGCTCTTCTCTTGTTGGACCTAAGGGGGAGTCCCGGGTTGCTTGCACTTGTCGAGGGGAGCTTGCTAGTTGTGTTGAGCCGTTGCCTCTGTCTTGAGGGACTAGCAAACATTTTCCTCATTTGTCGTCGAAGTGGACTTTGATTGGTTCGGAGACCTTTCGTTTGTTTTTCAATTGGTTCGGAGTGGTTCTCGTGCTAGTTGTGTTGAGCCTCTGTGCCTCTATCTTGAGGGACTAGCATTTTGCCAGTTTTAGCTCTGATTTTCAAATTGGTATTTTGCTAGCGGTGTTGAGCCTGTTCTACCTCTTCTTGAGGGCTAGCTTTGCTTTGCTTGGTCGCGTCGAGCCGTTGCCCATGTCTTTGGGGACCAAGTTCTCGCTCCTTCCACTTGACCTTCTTCGGCTTTGCTATGCTTTTGGGTCATTTGGTTGAGTTCTCTTCCTCTCCTTCCTCCTACCTTCTTCTTTCATTTTATGATTTGTGTGTGTAGTTGACAATGCACTCATCAAGGGGGAGATTGCGGATACATGGGTGTATGCCGAGTCTCTGAGTGATGAGTGATTGTCAACGGGTTTGATGCGCATGTTCTTTGGCTCGTGTTGTGCAGGTGTCGAGCACGGAGACAGTGATCGAGGGCAAGGTGAAGGTCAAGTTGAGACGTGCCGTGCCGACGGACTGGGTGCGATGAAGGATGGGCGTGCCGTGCGGCGGACGTGCCATGCCGATGTATCGAGCAGTGAAGGGCGGACGTGAGGCTTGGACTGAGGGACCGGAGTGCCTGAGGATCAGCTGTGGTGGCTGGCAGCCTGGGACAGCGACGAGCGGAGACTTGCGGGGCACGGTGTTGCTCGGGTCGAGGACCTGGGGACACGTGTCGGTGGACGGGGTGCACGGGCGGTGCATCCCCTCTACAGCTCCGGTTTGTTGGTTGAGCCAGAGAAAAACCAACGGGTGGACGGTTTCCGAGTTTGGGCCTCAAAACTCGGGCGCTGCGGGTTTCTGAGTTTGGGCCACAAAACTCAGGCTGGTGGGCTGGTTTCCCGGTTTGGGCCTCAAAACCGGGGGTTGCTGGAAAAGGCTGGTTTCCCGGTTTGGGCCACAAAACCGGGGGTGCAGAGCGAGGGCGGTACGTGGCGGCGATCCAGAGGTTGCGTCGAGGCAACGCTTCGATTCGAGCGGGCGTGGCCGTCGGATCTACCTACCACCGCGGGTTGGACCAGAATAGCCTTAGGGTTTAGCTAGTTCGCTCTGTAATTAGTTTAGAGAGGGGTAGAGTAGGAAATAGGCTTAGTCTAGGTTAGTATAAGTAGTCCAGGGGAGACACCCTCCTCCCTATCTCAGTTTTAGCTATCTCAGTTAGTGCTTTCATTTGCTAGGGTTTCCTGCTCTCCCATCCCCTGCTTTAGCTAGTTGAGATCCGCAGAGAGACTCCACTCTGTGTACTGTTGATTTGATGATGTGAGGCCGTATCCTCACCTTGGAGCACAGATCGATGGCTTGATTTGCGTCTTTGCATCGAATTCGTGGCTGTGATTTCCGTTGTGTTCGTGTTCTTCGCGGAATCCTTTTTCCCACGATTTTCCCGTCGCTTGATCACTTTGCTCGGTTCATCTTTTGCGAATCCGTTTGAACCAAGTTGTTCTAGATCGTGAGGCACTTCTTTCCACCGAAGGAATCATCCTCTAACCTCACGGTCTAGGAGATCGATCGATTTTTCGTTTCGGGTCAAGTTTTCTCTCTTCCCCCGAAATTCTTCGATTCACCGATTTGGAGATAGGTTCGAGCCATGATCTCTTAGAGATAGCTCACTATACTCCTTGTGACTTATATCACCAAGTTTGATCCCTAGAGGAATTGTTTTAGGTGAGATTGAGACAAATCGGTTGACAAACAGGACTGCTGTGCTCTGACCGGACGCTGGCATCGGGCCGACCGGACGCTGACCAAGTGCGTCCGGTCGTTGAATGCTCAGCGAGTCTCCCTGCAGCTCGACCGGACGCTCTGATTGTTGAGTGACCGGACTCACCGGTACTACTGTTCCCGTGTTTTGTCTCTGTGTGATCGGACGCAGGAGAACCGACCGGACGCTCCCCTGGCCAGAGTCCGGTCAGTTCCAGAGAGCTCCCAGATCAGGTTTTGAGCGACCGGACGCGTCCGGTCCCTGCTGACCGGACGCAGGCCAGAGTCCGGTCGATCCAGTTTCGCGCATTTTCGTTCGCGGTTCGTTCGTTCTTGATCGGATTCGAGTTCCGTCTTTTGCGTTGGCTTTCTAGGGTTGTCTAGTGTCCCGCTGTGCTTCTAGGAAGCATCCACCCTACATCTCGGGTCGTGGACATTAGCAAGCTCCAGGGTTCGCTCTTGGGGTTGATTTTGGGACAGTGGCATCTAGTTTCTGAAAGGAAATTTTGAAGCTCCCATTCACCCCCCCTCTGGTCGCTTTCGGTTAGCTTCTCGGTCCTTCAATGGAGGCTGGACATGCTCCGGCATCGGTGCTGGAACTCGGGGTGTGCAAACCACATCCTGTCTACGGCACGGGTTCGGTAGCTGAGCCTCGAAAAGCTACCCTCGTCGGTTTCCGAGTTTGGGCCTCAAAACTCGGGGTGGCCGGTTTCCGAGTTTGGGCCTCAAAACTCGGCGTGGACGGTTTCCAGGTTTGGGCCTCAAAACCTGGGCTTGCGGGTTTCTGAGTTTGGGCCACAAAACTCAGCCGGAGGGCAGGTTTCCCGGTTTCAGCCTCAAAACCGGGGGAAGGCCCAGGTTTCCCGGTTTCGGCCTCAAAACCGGGGGTGAGGTCCGCAAAAAGGACGGGGCGGCACGTGGCGGCATCCTGAGGCTTGCGTCGAGGTGAAGCTAAGGATGAGGTGGGCGCGTGGCCGTCAGATCATCGAGAAGCAGAGTTGGACCGGGATACCCCTAGGGTTGCCCGCTTCGCTCTTGTATCTAGGAGTAGAAGGGGATTATTGTTTAGGCTATAAATAAGAGAGGCACCCCTCCTCTCTCCCTATCCTAGCAGTCATTTGCTCCTGAGCGCTCTCTCTCCTTAGCCCTCGCTTAGGTTCTAATCATACCTCACTGCTAGCGATCCGCAGAGTGAACTCAATCATGTCTCTGTGTTTTTGGGAAGTTTAGGAAGTGAGTCCGTAATCTCACGATTGTCTCGTGTGGTCGCCACACAGCTAAAATCGATCGATTCGCGTTTTGAGTTTGTGTTCTTCGCGTTTTGGTTTTTCACCTCCCGGAGAATTGCTTCGTTCTTCTTCTCTGCGAGATGATTTTTGATTCCACTTGAATCAATTCGTTCTTGGTTGTGAGCTCCTTCTTTCCACCGAAGGATTTGTCCCCTAACCTCATGAATCCATAGATCGGGTCGATTTTGTGTTCGTTCATAGTTCTTCCCCCTTTTTCGGTGATCCACGAATTTCTCTTGATTGACTTGGTTTGGTGCGATGATTTCTTAGGATTAGCACCCCAATACATAGAGGATCATCTGGGAGGAGTTTGATCAAAGTCCCACTCAATTTGGTTGAGATCGATTTGGATTTGGTTTTGAATCCGAGCAAGTTTGTGTTTTCTGGGTGGTGGCGGACAGTCCGCGGCTCTGACGGCGGACAGTCCGCGGATCAGGTTTCTTCAGGTTCAGTCAGGCGCAGACCCCTGACTGTTCACTATCAAGTGAATGGCGGACAGTCTGTGGTACAAACCCGCGGACAGTCCGAGTCCTGTCCAGCAGATTTCAGAACTGTTCTGTTTCTGATCTTTTGCCGGCGGACAGTCCGGCTCCCAGTCGCGGACAGTCCGGGACTTAACGGCGGACAGTCCGAGACTCTGACCCCGGACAGTTCGCGAACCTGCTGCTTGTGCAGTTTTGTTCCGTGGCTTTGGCACTTGGTTTTGGGGTTTCTCCGGGGGTTCCGCTGTACCACTAGGACATCTCCTAGGGTATCCACCTACTTGTTGGTCGTGAACTCTTCTGTCATTTCGAGTCTTGCTTTTTGGGTGACTTTCTGGGACAAGGGCCTCTCCATTCACGAGTTGAATTTGAGGCTCCCATTCACCCCCCCCCTCTGGTCGCTAATCCGGTCCTTCAGAGGGGAGGGCTGTAACACCCTAGGTGTTAAGCAACCCTAAATGCATAACTTGACATCTCATAAGCATAAAGCATCATCATTTCATGTTGCATTCCTTTTTGTAAAGTGTCATTTCATTTGTGCACTTGTAATGTTATGCTTGAAGTGATACTTGTTTGACTTGTTTGTGGAGTGTTTAAGTCTCCTAAGTAGTTGAACCTTGATGAGGAGTTAAAATGAAGCTAGGTTGGTGTTGGTCATTTTTTTCTAACTGAGCCTTTAACCCTAGTTGCCTTAATAGAGCTCTAGGCGTCCTTTTGTTTGACTAACTAAGACCTTCTTGATAGAAGCTTTGTATGGTTGTGGGCCCTTAACCAAAAGTGTGTAGAATTTAGAGTAGAACAAAAGTTGTTTAAGGCCCAACTCATGAAAATGGGTTTAACAAGGAGTTTTAGGACCCACAAGGCAGAAATGGGGGAGATTAGACTTAGAAATTTTTCTAAGTCCCCAACTGACCAAGACAGTTTCATCTAGTCAACTTTGGAGCTTTTTCGGGAGCAATCTAGGCCGAACCAAAGCTTGATCTTGTAATCAAGGTTGTAGCTGGCATGTCGCTCTAAGCAATGGAGCAAGTGGTTTAGCTTTTCATCGGATGGATTAGGAGATAAAAGCGACCCAAATCCGGCCGTCAGTCGACCATTGTCGCCTGAATCCGGCCGATTCAGTTTGAATCGGGCCGTGCCGTGCCGACCGCGCGCAGAGCTCGGCCGCCGCGTGGTGCGAGCTGGCCAGGGACGTAGCGTCCGCGCGCGGCGTGGCAAGCACAACCTCGCCCTCGCCCCTGTCTGAGGCCGTGCCCCCTCCATTCTGTCTCTCTCGCTCTCGCTTTCTCTCGCCGGAGCCCGAGCGGGAAAAGGGGAAAACCGCGAGCGTCGCCACCGTTCGCCGCCGTCCCGCCGCCGCACCGTCCATCCAACCAACCACCAGGCTTCGCCGTGAGCTCCCACACCTCGTGCTACCCTTAGCGCTCCATAGGAAACCCTAGGCTAGCCCCGGGATGAGCCGCCTTCATGGCCGCCATGACCGCCGAGCTCGGTTCGCCGTGGCCGGCCTCCTTCCCGTGGATGGCATGTTGCCCTAGCCCCTGTTCGAGAGTCGGTGAGGTCCGCGGTGGAAGAAGGGGGAGTTGGTTTGGCCGATTAGGGTTTGGTCGTGCTAGTACGCCGCTGTCCGCCGCTCGCCGTGGTTGCCGGAGTCGGCATGGCCGTGGTCGCGGGCACTCGGAGCAGGAACCCTGGCTTTTGAGCCTCGAATTAGGGTTGTGGAGGTCGCCGGAGTAGGAATCAGGAGTCGGTTGGGCTCGTCGAGGCCAGAGCTGGCCGGCGTAGCTAGGGCCGCGCCGCCGTTTCCACCATGGTCGATGGCGAGCTCGATCCGCGCATGCGCTTGGCCAAATAGGGGCACCATCGGGTGCGGAAGGAGAAGGAGAGTCCGTCGGTGGGGTTAGTTTCGCCGGAGAGGTCACCGACGGCAAGCTCCGCCATGGTCAACTCCTCCCCTGTCTCGGTGGGGATGACAGGTGGGGTCCTGTTGACCCAAGGGCCCGCGCGTCAGTGGCTCGGGACCCGCTTGTCAGTGAGTCTGGGTGCAGCAGTTTGGGTGCGTCTAGCAGTTTAGGTTAGGGTGTTTTTCAGGGTTTTGTTTAAATAGTTTTCAGAAATGTTGAATTGCTTGTTTAATTCATATCTTGCAATCTGTAAATGCTAAAAAGGTGAAACAAGTTTTGTTAGGTTTGATGTGATAAGTTCTATGCATGAAAAATATGATATGTCCAGTTTGTGATAAATTTCTGTGTAGTTATATTTAATTCATGTTTAGGCTGAAATCTTGTTAAATGCTTAGTAAACTGTGTATAGCTCAGAAAAATGTGATTCTTGTTTTGTTAGGTTTGTGTTGAGGAATAGTTTTTGGGAAAAATATAAGATAAAGTTTCTCTGTGGAATAATTTGACAGTAGTAATTAAAATGGTTAAATGTTGTTTCCTTGTTTATTTTGTAGTAATTAAAATATGAGGAATATGAACCTGAGAATTTAGGAACACTGCTCTTGTGCTAAGAAGTTTAATGGAAAAATGAGAAATCTGATGTTTGACACTTTCTGCTAGGGTGTGTAGTTCAAAGTACCTTTTCATGATAGAATTTGTCTTTTTCATGGAGGATGGAGTCTAGGTCCAAATGGGGTGAAATTTGGACAGAGGACTAGATTATGTGTTGTTAACTTCCAGTAATTTTTGTAGATTTTTTCTGAAGTTGTCTAGGATGGGTTGCTGTTATAGGCTTGTTTAATTAGATTTATTTCAGCAAGTAATTAGAGGGGAATAAACCCATTATGTAAACTTTGATGTGGTGACAACATAGCTTAACAAGTTGATTATGGTAGGTTAAGCAGTTGAGTAGCAGTAGATGACATGTGCTTATCTCCTGAGTTGTCTTAGTAGATGACATGTGTTTATCTCCTGAAATGCCTTGTTCCATGTTGCATCACCATGCATCCCCCGTGCATTCGTGTTATTTATTCATGTTATGCATCATGCAGGATCGGTAGTGGAGGTTCAGGATCCGCCACCCGACGAGCAGTGCCAGGAGGAGACACCGAAAGAGAAGGTCCCAGAAGGAGACGTTGAAGACCTGCCGGAGTGCCGCGATCACCGATCTTCAGACTTTGAGCGAGACAAGCCTCGGAGCATCTTACTCCTACGGTTTGCAGTTATTGTTTACAAAATTAACCTGATATGCTTGTCGCATTAGGTTATAGGAGTTGAGTGACACCGTTGCTGCACTGATTAATTATCCTTGTCCACATGCAATTGTTATCTTAATATCCCTGTTAGTGTAGGCTCGGTTATATGCTTAGCCCTGCTTAGACCGGTAAAAGTCGGGTGATTTCCTATCTCCCGCATATAGGTGGATACTAAACATGTTTAGCCTGGTGCTATCATGGAGATAACCATGTGATAATTAATCTGAGACCGGGCGGGATGTAGGAGCAGCAGGACATGGGTTCTGTGTGCTAGTAGTCTCTCGTCTGTGTCGATTAGGAACCGACGAAGGCACACCTCGGTCAATCACCTAACGGAGCAGGTGTGGGTACCTCCCGTGAAGCCGAGTAAGGTTTTTCGAGCCGGTGATGGAGATGTTGACGCCTAACACCCAGGGCCTTATATGTACCGTGGGCAACTATTCTGATCAACCTGGCATGGTCCGAGGGCAGGCAGGGCCTGATCGACCTGGCATGACCGTGGGCAGCAATAGCTTGAGCGACCTGGCATTAAGATAACCCCCGGTGTAGAAGGGCCCATGACCGTCCCGCGTGTTGTGTTCTCGAACCTCCTGAATTGGTCGCCAACGGCCACCTGGCAGGGTGTGTTCCGGCGAGTGTGCGACATTTTTATTCCCAGCTGGTAGAAATCGATTATAATCGCCATCGCTCCTGGATAGTGAGTAACTTGACTGAGCATGTGTTACCGTAGTAACTTATGGAATTAATGATGGTTATGATGTTGAATCTGAAAGGCTATTGATGAAATAGTCACTCTTGCTTGATTAAGTAGTCAAGTGCTTGCTCTAGACCAGGTGCAAATCTAGTAAATCAGGTTGATTACATAAAATTGACTGCTTATACTCAAATGATGATTATTTAATAATAAAATTCTTTTATGCAAAAAGGTAAGTATGGCCAACCCCAGATACAGCCTTGCATACTCCTTGGTGTCAATTATTTCTGGTTTATGACGGGTAAGTCTAGCTGAGTACCTTCTCGTACTCAGGGTTCTATCCCTTTGTTGTTGCAGATGGGCAATGCTTCTACGGTTATTGCGAGAACTGCCTGTACCCCATTACGGGTGATGAGTAGACCAAGGGCATGGTCATTTCTTAATCTCTCTTGATGCTTTTGTGGACTGATCAGGCTATGGCACTATATTGTGAACTGAAAACTTATGTTTCAAAACTATGTTGCTTCCACTCTAGAATTTCGAGCTATGGTTTGTAATAACTGTTAAACTCCGATGTATTTGAATTATGTGCAAACTGAATGTAATCTATGGGCATGTACGCTAATCTATTACGATCTTGGTTAAAGTTGAATGACTTGAAATCCTTTGAGATTTCTGGACTACCGGGTTTGTACGAGCTTAAGTACTTGCGATCTCTGTGAAAGCAGGGGTTCGGTGCTTAATCTGGTATAAATTGGTCGGTTCTATCACATGACCATTGGACGCTGTGTTCATAACATCGGAGCGTCCGATGCCACGTGTCATCTGACAGTGTTTTTAATGGAGCATCGGACGCTGACCATCGGAGCGTCTGTTGCCATCGGACACGCTAGGGGTCAGGCATCGGACGCTAGGGTTGCACTGTAGCAGCGTCCGATGCTGGTCCAGTAAGGTTCCAGAACTACCCTGTTTGCATCGGACGCGTCCGGTGCTATGCCATCGGACGCTGGCCAGCGTCCGATGCACCTGGTTGTGCATTGTTTCGTCCGTCGTTCGTTCGTCCGTTGTCGGTTTTGGTTTCCGTCTTTTGCGTTGGGTTTCTAGAGTTGTAAAGTGTCTCGCTGTGCTTCTTGGAAGCATCCACCCTGTCTTTAGGGTCATGGACACTTGCAAGTTCTAGGGTTTGCTCTTTGGGGTTGATTTTGGGACAGTAGCAACAAGTTTCCGAAAGGAATTCTTGAAGCTCCCATTCACCCCCCCCCCTCTTGTCGCTTTCTGGTAGTACTCTCGGTCCTTCATGTGGATCTCAGTAGCTACAGCAGGGGATTGGGAGAGCAGGAAAACCTAGAAGGCAAAGAGCAAATGACTGAGATAGAATGGGAGGTGGGTGTCTCCTTCTACTTAACCTAATTCTAATTCCCACTCTACCCCTAACTAATTACAGAGCGAACCAGCTAAATCCTAAGGTTATTCTGGACTAACTCGAAGATAGTGTTGATCTGACGACCACGCCCGCACAACTGGTAGCGTTGCCTCGACGCAACCTCCCAATTGCCGCCACGTGCCGCCCTCACTCCGCTTGTCCTCTGCACGGACTCCGCCCTCGGTTTTGTGGCCGAAACCGGGAAACCAGGCCTTCAAGTCTGTAACACCCTAGGTGTTAAGCAATCCCTAAAATGCATAATTTGTCATGACATGAGCATAGCATTTCATCATTTCATGTGCATTTGCTTGTATGAGTGCTTAAGTCCTTACATAGTCCCTAGTGTAACCCTATTTTGCTTTTTGTTTTTGACTTAGTGCCTTAAAACAAAGTTGTAGATCTTGATGAAAGAAACAACTTTGCTTAAAAGCACTTCCTCAGAAAAAGCTTTTAAAATATGATTTCTTGCATTAGAAAAATGGATTAGAAGTAAATTTCTTTTTCTATGCAGAATTTGGACTTGAGCCTCAAAGATGAATTGTTCCTTGCAAAATTCTAAGCAACTTTGCTTTTAGGACCTTTTCCTAATTCGGCTTATTTTGGGAGTTATGGAGCATCAAAGTTTGGATCAAAACCTCATTAGTTTAAACCTGCCAGTGGGACCCGCCTGTCAGCCACTCCTTCTTCTCCCCCGCGCGCCGCCCACCTCCGCCGGCAGAAACCACCTCGCCGGCTGGCCAAACCGCCGACTTTGCCGCCCGTGGTTTGCGCCAAACTCGCCACGTCGCCCTGCTGCCCTCTGCTCGTCCGCCGCGTGGCCGGCGATGCCTGACGCCGCCGCACCCGGTCGGGAGCCGCCCGACGGGAACTGGCCTGGTGCAATGCACCTGCGCCCTCCGTCCCAATTGCCTCCTCTCTGCGTCGCGCTCACAAGCCAGAAGACCACTCCATCGCTCGCTCTCTCGCTCGCTCCACCCCACTCCATCTTCTCCAGTTCATAGTGCCGCCGCCACCCGCCGAACTCCGGCGAGCGATTACTCGCTCCCCATCGCACCGCCGCCCGATTCCTTCCGCCAACCTCTCCGCCTTAACCTCCTCTTTCATCAGCAAGGGTTGGTTTCCCCTCTTCTCCTCTCTAGCCGGCAGAACGTCGAGTGCCATCCTCGGGTTCTCGCCACGGCCGCCACCATGACCAAAGCGTGGTCCGGCCATCTCCGGCCAAACCATCTCAATCCAAGCCCAGTTCTTACCTCCTCGACCTACGTAGATGCTTAGGGTTAGATGGAGACCCTTCTCTTGCCATGTTTCAACCAGAACGGGGCAATGTCGCCGCCGTGACTGCCGCGGACCGCCGCCGTGCGTGGAGCCGGGCAATGCCGAGGCCGGCAGAGGTCGATAGAGGCCTTAGAAGGTAGCTTAGGGAGTGCCGGAACCGGTGCTTGCGTCGCCGAGCCTTGGAAAAGCTTGGCAAGGCTGTGCCGTAGGGTTGCCGTGCCGCCGCTCCGCCATTGCCGCCGTCGAGCTCGCTCTGGTGATGCTCTAGCCGTGCGACCTAGCCGACCGTGTCCGCCTCGTGATGGTTAGTCTAGTGGTAGGGTTGGTGTCGCCGGAAACCTCACCACCGGCGAGCTAGGGCCGGTCAACGTCGGCGGGAGTGCACTGCCTCCGACGCGTGGGTCCGTTGACCGCTGACGCGTGGGGTCGCCTGACCAGCGGGCCCCACCTGGCAGAGAAAGAGAGAGAGAGAAGGAGAGAAGTCTGGGTGCAATAGTGCTCGGGATAGCCGGGTACGCGTAGTGTTTTCACTTGTGTCTGCGGGTGCCTTTTTCCGGGTGTCCGTAGCATTTAGGATAAGTTTTCCTTTAAATGTGTTTTTGCAAAATTTATGTAAAGGCTTCAAAAATTCATACAAAGCTCATTTTAAATCCAAATCCTGTGAAACAAATTTTGTTGTGTTAAGCATGTTTAGATCTATCTGCGAAAAATGTTAAATGCATTTTTGGTGATACTTTTATGTGCAGATTAATTTAAATTGGGAAATTGCTGTTAACTTGGAAAATGCATAACTAATTCTGTATAAGTCAGAAAAATGTGATTCTAGTTTTGTTAGGTTTGTAAGGGTTGTAGTTTCTGAGAAAAATATAATGTGAAGATGCTCTGTGGAATAATTTTGCAGTAGCTTTTAAAATGGTTAAATGTTGTTTTCTTGTTGTGGTGACAATGTAGCTTGACAAGTTGATTATGCTAGGTTATGTGGTTGGCTAGATGTTAAGGTCTTTAATAAGCATTAGGATGATTGGACTACCTTGTTGAAGAGAATGCAATAGATGACATGTGTTTATCTCCTGATTGTTATTAATCATGTGCATCACATATGCATTCTATGTGCATTCATCCTATTCATACACATTATGCATCATACAGGATCAGCGGAAGAGATCCAGACCCAGCCGGCACCGGAAGAGCCCAGCCCGGAGGAGAACCTGACCAAAGAAGCCGGAGGGACCGACGCCGACGAGCTACAAGAGTGCCGCGACCACCGCCCATCGGACTTTGAGAAAGGCAAGCCCCGGAGCATTCTAACTCCTACGGTTTGCGAAATGCTTTACAATTAACCTGATGATGAATGTTGCATTAGGTATAGGAATTGATTGCTACCGTTGATGCATTATTACTTATCCTTGTCCACCTACAATATATCATAATATCCCTGTTTAGGTCTAGGCTCGCTATATGCTTAGCCCTGCTTAGATCGGTAAAAGTCGGGTGATTTTCTGTCTCCTGCATTAGGTGGATACTGATCATGTTTAGCCTGTTCTATCATGAATATAACCATGTGATAATTAATCTGAGATGGAGGCGGGATGTAAGAGCAGCAGGACATGGGTTCTGTGTGCTAGTAGGCTCCCGTCTGTGTCGCATAGGACCCATTCGGGAATGTCCCTTCAGTCAAATTGAACGCGTCGATCACTTAATGGAGTAGGTCTAAGTACCTCCCGCGAAGCCGAGTAAGGTTATTCGAGCCGGTGATGGAGATGTTGACGCCTAACACCCAGGGCCTCAGCTGTAGCGTGGGCAACTATTCTGATCAACCTGGCATGGTCCGAGGGCAGGCAGGGCCTGATCGACCTGGCATGACCGTGGGCAGTTATAGCTTGAGCGACCTGGCACTGAGATAACCCCCCGTGTAGAAGGGACCATGGCCGTCCCGCGCGTTGTGTTCTCGAATCTCCTGACTAGTAGCTTACGACTGTCGTAGCTGGAATGTGCCGGGCGAGTGTGAGACATTGTATCCCCAGCTGGTAGGAATCGATTATAATCGCCATCTAAAGGCTTTAAGCTTCTGATTGCTTTGGCATAGGCTTCGCTCGGTTGAAAAGTTAGGCAATGACAAGCTTTCAACCTCTCACAATCACATGCTAATAATTGAACTTGTGTATTTTCACCGCTGCAACTCCTATATAAAAATGAAATCACAAGTGTATGTTTCATTCTTAAGCATGATGATTGAACTTTGCTAGGGGTAGTTCACCTTGTATACATGTTTAGCACTTGTTCGGATTCCTACCTATACATGTGTAGTGCTATTTTCATGGTGACTATCTTTTGACTCAAAACTGCTCACTTTTGCTTATATGTTCATATTTCGTATTTGGTGATCAGTTTGAGCCTTTGCTAGCTGTGCTTGTATTGTGTCATTGGAGTTATACTGTTTAGAGCATCTTTGCACTCGTTTGATTATATGTCTGAAGCTGCTAACTTGCATTTCTGACTTCATATGCATTTTGTAAGGGAAATTGGTTGTTTAGTTGGCACTTCTGGTTGGTGCATTTTCTAAGGGGGAGAACTTTGCCCGGTTCCTGTTGCTGCTGGTTACTTGATAAGTGCATTTTCAACTAAGGGGGAGAAATTGCAAATCATATGCTCCTGGGTGATCAACTAAGGGGGAGTTTTCGTGGAGAAAATTTTCAAATCTTTATGCTTTCCTAGTTGAACCTAGTGGGAGTTTTTCCTGGTTGCGTGCACTTTTCGAGGGGGAGTTTGCTAGTTATGTTGAGCCTTAGCCTCTGTCTTGAGGGACTAGCAAACATTTTCAGGGCATTTCGCTTTTGATGGGTTTTCAATTGGTTCGGAGCGTGCTTGGCCGAAAGGCATTGGTATCGAGTTTTCTTTGCTAGTTGTGTTGAGCCTCTGTGCCTCTATCTCGAGGGACTAGCATTTTTATCTCGATTGTCAATTGGTGTTTGCTAGCGGTGTTGAGCCTGTTCTACCTCTTCTTGAGGGCTAGCTTTGCTTTGCTTGGTTGCATCGAGCCGTTGCCCATGTCTTTGGGGACCAAGTTGTTTTGCTTCTTCCACTTGACCTTCTTTGGCTTTGCTATGCTTTTGGGTCATTTGGTCAAGTTCTCTATTCTCCTTCTTCCTTCCTTCTTTCATTATGATTTGTGTGAGTAGTTGACAATGCACTCATCAAGGGGGAGATTGCGGTTACATGGGTGTATGCCGAGTCTCGGTGTGATGAGTGATTGTCAACGGGTATGATCGCATGTTCTTTGGCTTGTGTTGTGCAGGTGTTGAGCCCGGAGACAGTGATCTAAGGCGAGGTGAAGGTCAAGTAGAGACGTGCTGTGCCGATGGACCGGGAGAGGTGAAGGGCGGATGTGAGGATTGGACTGACGGACCGGAGGGCCTGAGGATCAGCTGTGGTGGCTGACAGTCTGGGACAGCGACGAGCGAAGACTTGCAAGCATGGTGTTGCTCGGGTCGAGGACCTAAGGACACGTGTCGGTGGACGGGGTGCACGGGCGGTGCATCCCCTCTACAGCTCCGGTTTGGTGGTTGAGCCATAGAAAAACCACCGGGTGGACGGTTTCCAGGTTTGGGCCTCAAAACCTGGGTGCTGAGGGTTTCCGAGTTTGGCCACAAAACTCGGGCTGAGGACGGTTTCCGAGTTTGGGCCTCAAAACTCGGGCGTTGCGGGTTTCTGAGTTTGGGCCACAAAACTCAGGCGATGGAATTGGAGGCTGGTTTCCCGGTTTGGGCCTCAAAACCGGGGGATAGCTGGAAAAGGCTAGTTTCCCGGTTTGGGCCACAAAACCTGGGGTGCAGAGCGAGGGCGGCACGTGGCGGCAATCAGAAGGTTGCGTCGAGGCAACGCTACGAGTTGTGCGGGCGTGGCCGTCGGATACACCTACCACTTGAGTTGGTCCAGAATAACCCTAGGGTTTAGCTGGTTCGCTCTATAATTAGAATAGAGAGGGGTAGAGTAGGAATTACAGTTAGGCTAGAATTAGGATAAGTAGTCGGGGAGACACCCTCCTCCCTCCATCTCAGTCATTTGCTCTTTCGTCTTAGGGTTTTCCTGCTCTACCATCCCCTGCTGTAGCGAGCTGAGATCCGCAGAGAGACTCATCTCTGTGCACTGTTGATTTTGAGGAAGTGAGGCCGTAACCTCACTGTCGTAGCGTGTGTTTGCGCTTCGGCTGCAAGATCGTTGTGTCGATTCGCGTTTTGATTCGTGTTCTTCGTGTTCTTCGCGTTCTTCGTTTCTCCGTGATTTTCTCATCACTCGATCTCCTTCTCCGGTGCGTCTTTGCAAAATCCGTTTGAACCAATTTGTTCATATCTTTGAGGAGGTCATTTCGACCAAAGGAATTCATCTAACTCCTCATGATCGAATAGATCGGGACAATTTCGTTTTCGTGGCGTTTTTCCGGTTCATCCACCTTCCCCTTCGATTTCCTGTTGATTGGATCGATTTGAGCGAATGATTTCTTGGGGATAGTCTCCTAACTACCCCGTGATCATCCTCTCCAAGTTTGGGAACTTGGGATTTTGATTTGGATCAGATTTGGAGAGATTTGGGAGAGAGGCGATCAAAATCGCCCTCTCTGCGCACTCGCGGACAGTCCGCGGCCTGACCGGCGGACAGTCCGTGCATCGGGATTCAGCCGAGCAGTGGCTGCGTGTCTCGGTGAACGGTGCTGAAGTTTGACCGGCGCATAGTCCACCGTTGTACCTCGCGAACAGTCCGGGAACTGTCCAGGGGACTTCAGCAAGTTTGCGTTTTTGGGGTTTTTGCCGGCGGACAGTCCGCCACCCCTTCGCGGTCAGTCCGCGGTTGGGGCGGACAGTCCGGGACCGTACCCGCGGACTGTCCGGGACCCTGCTGAAGCTTGTTTTTCAGTGCAATCTTCGCCCCGGCTTTTCGGCTTGGTTTTCGGACTTCTCGTTTGTTCCTAGAGTTAACCAAGAAACATTTTTAGGTATCTTTGCAACTTGTTTGCATAGGTATTTGGAGATTTCTCGACGTAGCCTCCAATCTAAGTTCGGGACTCGGTTTTCCAAGGGAGAACTTGAGCCGAAGCTTTTGGCTTTTGGTTTGCTTGTGCTTTGTGGTGCTCCGCTGTGATCCTAGGGATCATCCACCCTCTTCCAAGGGTCGTGAGCATCACGTTTTGGGTCCGTGCTTCTTGGGGTGGAATTTGGGACACTTGGCCAAAGTTTCAAGAGAAATTTGATTGGCTCCCATTCACCCCCCCACTGGTCGTCTTGCTAGTGCATTCTCGGTCCTTCAATTGGTATCGAAGCGGGTTAAGGATCTTCCACCTTAGCCGGTTCCAGATCCACCGAAGGCGACATGGATCGCGGCGTGGGCAAACCGCCGTTTTTCGATGGGACGAATTATGCGTATTGGAAGATACGCATGTCGGCCTATCTGCAGAGTATAGGTGCTTCCATTTGGGATATTTGCAACTCTCCCAATTACGTGGTCTTAGCTGCTCGTGTCACTCAGCGTCAGATCGATGAGCACGATGCCAATAGCCGAGCCCGTAATGCTCTTTTCTCATGTTTGAGCATGGGTGAGTTTGATCGCGTTTCTCACCTCGCTACGGCTCGGGAGATTTGGGCCACCCTCATGCGTTTCCATGAGGGAACCTCTCAAGTCAAAACCCGACTCTACGAGTCGTTCAAGCGAGAGTATGAGAACTTTCGACATCAGCCTGGCGAGAGCATAGAAAGTTTATTCGCTCGCTTTCAGGTGATTGTCAACAGGATGAGGGCTAACAAGGAGCAGTTGCCTTTCAACGATCATGAGAGAGCTTTAAAGCTTTTGCACACTCTCGATCGGTCGGTGTGGGACTCAAAGGTCCAGGCGATCATCGAATCGCCTAACTATGAGACCCTCACGTGCGACGAGCTCTTCAGTAAGCTCAAGTCCAGTGAGATTGACACCATGGTGAGGGCTTCTTATGAGAATACTTCTGGCCCGACTATGGCTTTGGTTTCTGGCTCTTCCGCTAATCCCTCTGCTGGCTTTGCACTGTCATCTCTCTTTTCTGTCACAGAGGATCAGCTGGAGTCTTTGGGAGACGATGAGTTGGCTTTGCTTGCCAACCGGTTCACGCGGTTTCACAACAACCACATGAACCGTCGCCGCGGAGGAGGACGCTCGGGCTGTTTCGAGTGCGGCGACCCGACCACTTCATCGCCAACTGCCCCAAGAAGAACAAGCATTCGGGGAAGGGCGATCATGGGCACAAGTACGACTCCAAGTGCAAGGAGAAGCACGTCCCCCAAGGCGCAAGAAGAGGGGCGGCTTCGACAAAGAGTACATCAAGAAGATGTACATGGAGAAGGCCCAAGCTGAGCAGCGTGCTTTCTTTGCCACGCTCAGCGACGTCGACGGCTCGGATGACGACTCTGCTTGCTCAAGCGACGACGAGTCTGAGAAGGTGAAAAAGATCGAGGACAAGCTGAACGGACTTTGCTTCTTCGCCGACGACGAGGGCCTCTGCACCATGGCGCTTGGTGACGAGGTCGGAGGCGAGCTGGAGCACACCCCTCGGAACGACGACGATGACGACACCTCCCAGGTATCTCTCACCCACGATGAGCTTTCTGCTGAGGTTGAGAAACTTACCGCAAGGAGTTCAGGCAGAAGTGGGAGGACACAATGAGGGAGATGGAGTTTGCTAAGTCCACCGTGGTCGTGTCAGAGGAGGTTGAGTGCGAGTCGTGCACCAAGCACATGATTGACCTTCTCACTTTGAGAAGTAAGTATGCTGCTTTGGTTGGAGAGGTGGATGAGCTCCGTGCTAGGCCGTAGCTGTTGGGTGCGTGCAAGACTTGTCCTGTCTTTCAATCCAAGTTGGCAGAGAAGAATGCCAAGATTGAGTCTTTAGAGAAGGTCAGCTTGGATAGCACTTGTGTCATGAGGTGTGCTTTGTGTGAGGGTTTGGAGATGGAGATTGCCAATCTGAAGCATGGCAAGATGCAAACCGAGGAGGAAAACACATACCTTCGGACCATCTTGTCATGGGTCTCTTGTAGTGAGCCGCAGCTCGGGATGATGATCTCCTAATTCAAGCGAGCTGCTGGAGGTCCTGGTGTAGGTTTTGCTCCGGGTGTTGATCTTTCCACTTTTGGGAAGATTGGAGAGTCGAGTGGTCTGAACCCTAATGAGAAGCCCAACTCCACCACTACTCCCAAACTTACCAAGCTTCCACCCAAAGAGCCTGCTAAGCCTACCACCAAGGATGGGGTGTTTGAGGAACCCCCGAGAGCTCCACCCAAGAACCAAGTGTGGGCACCCAAGCCAAACCACCTCAAAAACAAGCTGGACACAATGCCACCCATCCAGGAGGAGTGCTTGCTACAGAAGGGCAAAGTGAACCATACCCACAGCCATGCGTACCAACAACCCCCTTTGCGTGCGGTGAGGTACCATTGTGACTTCTGTGGGAGAGATGGTCACTTGAGTGAGTTCTGCTTTCGGCGCAAGAGAGAGGCGCGCCGTGCTCGGGAGATGGACAACCCGGACATGTACCATCCTTTTCATGGTGGGCATGTGCCGAATGTCCAGAGGAGAGCTGCTAGGCATAGAGGTCCAGAACCTCAAGTTCCCAGGACTAGGCAGAGGAGAGCTCCGAGGAGAGAGGCTAGGTCTAGAGGTCCAGAACCTCAAGTTCCTAGGCGTAGGCCTCGTAGAGAGTGTGCCCGGCGGGAGCCTGTAGTTGTAGGCTATGGACCCCGTGGCGGTGGCTTTGTAGTTGAGCGCTACCCCCCACCGCGTTTTGAGTATCGCGGTGAGCGCTCCTTCCCCAGCGGACCATGTTTTCCTGTGCGTGGTGATCGCTACCCCCGTAGACAGGCTAGGAATGGTTTTTACACTGACCGTTTTTCTGAGCAGCCGGCCCAACATTGGTATTCGTCTTACTTCACTAACCCCAGTGTTGGACCGTATGCTCACCCTATGTCTTTTTATTGATGTAGGTAAGACTGTTGGAGGACATTTGGTTGGTGGATTCCAGTTGTTCGAGGCACATGACCGGAAACACCAAGTGGTTCTCCAGCCTTAGCCCTATTGCCAGAAACGAGTTTATCACATTCGGCGACAATAGTAAAGGTAAGGTGTTGTCTCGCGGGTTGGTGCGGGTTAATGAGCACTTTGTGTTGCGTGATTGAAGGACCGAAAAGCGACCAGAGGGGGGGGTGAATGGGAGCTTAAAATTTCTTTTCAGAAACTTATAGCCACTGTCCCAGAAGTCACAGGAAAGGCAAGCCTAGAGCTCGAATAATATCCACGACCCTAAATGTAAAGTGGATGCTTCCAAGAAGCACAGCGAGACACTACACGACTCTATGTACCCAACGCAAAAGCCGGAGATCAAAACCGACAACGAACGAATGAACCGCGGACGAAAGAGTGCGAAACCAGTCGCATCGGACGCTGGACTGCGTCCGATGCAAACAGTGAGTTACTGGAACCTTACTGTTCCACCATCGGACGCTGTGCACAGTGAACAGCCAGCGTCCGATGCAATGGCTCCGGCGCGTCCGATGGACAATGGACGCGTCCGATGCCTAGCGTCCGATGCACACTCAAAAACACCCAGACTGACACGTGTCACCAGAGCGTCCGATGCTTTGAACCCTAGCGTCCGATGGTCCCGTGTCAGCGTCCGATGCCCCCGTAAACAGCGCTGTTCTTCGGTGACTCAACCCGATCTCCTCTGAATCAAATGCACTAGGGCTAGGATTCGATATGAGGAGTCACAAGGATGTTAGTGAGCTACCCCTAAGAGATCATGGCTCGAACCTAAGTCCAAAACGGTGAATCAAGAAGTTTCGGGGCAAGGGAGCAAGAACGAGATCCAAAACAAAAATCGCTCGATCTCCTAGACCGTGAGGTTTGAGATGAATTCCTTTGGTGGAAAGAATTGCCTCATGATCTAGAACAACTTGGTTCAAATGGATTTGCAAAAGACGCACCAAGGAAAGAGATCAAGTGACGGGAAAAACGTGACCAAAAGTAATCTGCGAAGAACACAACCAAAACGCGAATCACAAGCACAAAATTGCAACCGTGTGGCGAACACACGCTACAACCGTGAGATTACGGTCTCACTTCCTAAACTTCCCAAAACACAGAGACATGATTGAGATTGTTCTGTGGATCCTCTACAGCCAGGAATGATTAGAACCTAAGCAGGGGCTAAGGAGAGAGTAGTGTGCTTAGGGCAAATGACTGCCAGGATAAGGGGAGAGGAGGGGTGCCTCTCTTATTTATAGCCTAAACAGTAATCCCCTTCTAACCCTAGGATAACTGAGCGAAACGGCCAACCCTAGGGGTATACCGGTCCAGCTCTGCTTGATGTTGATGCGACGGCCACGCGCCTTCCTCACCCTTAGCTTCGCCTTGACGCAAGCCTCAGGATGCCGCCACGTGCCGCCCTGCCGACCACCGCGCCTTCCTCATGGATAGCTGCGCCGCCGCGCCAGCCTCTCCACGTTGCCACGTGTCGACCGTCCTTTTTGCGGACCTCTCCCCGGTTTTGAGGCCAAAACCGGGAAACCTGGGCCTTCCCCCGGTTTTGAGGCTGAAACCGGGAAACCTGTCCTCCGGCTGAGTTTTGTGGCCCAAACTCAGAAACCCACGCGCCCAGGTTTTGAGGCCCAAACCTGGAAACCCTCCACGCCGAGTTTTGAGGCCCAAACTCAGAAACCGGCCACCCCAAGTTTTGAGGCACAAACTCGGAAACCGTCGATGGTAGCTTTTTGAGGCTCAGCTACCGAACCCGCGCCGTAGACGGGATGTGGTTCGCACACCCCGAGTTCCAGCATCGATGCCGGAGCATGTCCAGCCTCCACGCTGGGCACAGTGCATTCGCCTTCCTTCTCGGCCTCCCGCCAAGTGTCACGACGCCATCACCTTCCTCCCGACTCGGCCGATGCACCGCACATCCCCATGTCTTCTTCCTTGCCGATGCCACGTGCCAGCTACCACAGCTGGTCCTCAGGTCTCCCAGTCCGTCAGTCCAAGCTCCACGTTCGCACTTCACCGCTCCCGGTCCGTCGGCACGACACATCCCACTTGACCTTCACCTCACCTTAGACCACTGTCTCCGAGCTCCGCACCTGCACATCAACACAGCCAAGAGACATGTTGCCAGTTGATCGATCACTCATCACTCAGGAAGGGAACCACAAGGGCACATACCAACCTTGTGTTCTCAATCTCCCCCTTGATGAGTGCATCGTCAACCCATAGTAACCGTAACAAAAATAAAAGAAAGCAGAATTAGGTAGAAGAAGAAAAATTACTCGAGATGTCCAAAAGCCAAAGAAAAGGCCGAAGAAGAACAACTCAAGATAAGCAAAGCATGGTCCCCAAAGACATGGGCAAAGGTTCGACACAACCAAGCAAGAAATTGGAGCATCAACTCATCAAGGAGCAAGACCCGATCAAAATCAGAGCACAAGACTTGGTTCCCAAAGACATGGGCAACGGCTCGACGCAACCAAGTCAGAAACAGGCTAGTCCTCAAGAAGAGGCAGAAAGGGCTCAACACCACTAGCAGTAGGCACGAAACCAATCAAGAATCATCAAAACAAGATGAAAATAGCTAGTCCCTCAAGACAGAGGCACAGAGGCTCGACGCAACTAGCTGGAAAGATCGATACCAAATGAAGAACAGTCTCAAAAGCCAACCTCGAAAAGGCAGAAGAACTCCTCCTTACTCAAAGACTCCCCCTCAACAAGTGAAGCATAGATTGCAAATTGTCACCACAAAAGAACATTTTCACAAAAACTCCCCCTTGGACAAACTTCTCCCCCAACTTCTCCCCCTTGGGGGCAATTTGCAATCAAAAGAAAAGGGAAAAGAGCTCAAGTAAGTCAAACGGAGCTACGGTCATGCCTATCGGAGTCAGACACATGCACATGAGATAAAAATGCATGTTAGCGGCTTCAAGTATATACTCGAAAGAGTGAATAAATGCTCTAATGAGTGCTGATCCGACTACATAGCAACATACACAAGTGCTAGCAAAGGCTCAAACTGATCACCAAATACAAGGTATGAGTGCATAAGCCAAGTGAGCAGTTTTAAGCCATTCTGAAAGGAGTTTCACCATTAAAATAGCACTAGACATGTATAGACAGGAAGTCAATAAGTGCTAAAACATGTATACAAGGTGAACTACCCCTAGCAAAGTTCAACCATCATGCTATAGAATGGAGCATAGACTTGTGTTTTCAGATTTTATCGGAGAATTTGCAGCGGTTTATAACACAAGTTTAAAAAACATGTGATTGCGAGAGGTTGAAAGCTTGTCATTGCCTAACTTTTCAACCGTGCTAAGCCTATGCATATGTAGTCAGAAGCTTAAAGCATCGGTTTCGGTCTTACACTACACGGCTCAAGTTTAACTCAATGTGCAATGAGAAATAGTCTCGATACCGTGATGTGCTGACAAAGCAATCTCATCTCGATCTTTTCAATTCACTACAACTTGGTTCATTTTAAACAGAATATGAACAATCCAAGCAAGTGAATGACTCAGAACTAGAGACATAGCAACCTAGCATATATGAAATAGCTCGAGTGACCTCAACACTTCCTACACATGCTAGTTGCCAATCTCAATGGTGAACATGTATTCAAATTTTAGGTTTATTAAGCAT
Source organism: Coix lacryma-jobi var. lacryma-jobi (assembly GCA_009763385.1). Lineage (NCBI taxonomy): Eukaryota > Viridiplantae > Streptophyta > Magnoliopsida > Poales > Poaceae > Coix > Coix lacryma-jobi. The sequence continues at coordinate 16,168,388 of CM019824.1, forward strand.
GTTCATCATTCTGAAAAATAAATCTTAGCTCACAACATGTATTAGTGATCAAAAAGAGCCTAAGCTACAAGCACCATCATATATCATCGAAGCATACACTAATCAGAGCATAGATCCATTCTCAAGAATATAAACATGAAGCTTGAAAATGCAAGATGTATACAAGATGAAGGCAGAATCAGAGCTAAAACAAAACTCAAACGACTCAAGACTCAAAACAAAAAGATCAGAAAGTTAGTCTAAGGTACATGAACAAAATGCTTCCCCCATCTAAAAGGGGAAACACACACCAAGCTCACCTCTCAACCTAGCAAAAGTTGAGAGCTCTAAAGGCTTGGTGAAAATATCCGCAACCTGGTTATGGGTGTCTACATGCCTAAGGTCAATGTCGCCTTTCTCGTAGTGATCACGAAGAAAATGAAAGTGAACATCAATGTGTTTGGTCTTGGAGTGAAGAACAGGGTTCTTTGCTACACTAATGGCAGAAGTGCTATCACAAAGCAAAGGTACCCGACTGAAATCTAGACCAAAATCATGCCATGTAGCAACCATCCATAAAAGCTGCGAAGCACAAGAAGCAGCGACAACATACTCGGCTTCTGTAGTAGACTGGGCTACGTTTGACTGCTTGTGAGAGGACCACGAAACCAAGGAAGAGCCAAGAAACTGACAAGTCCCAGAAGTAGACTTGCGCTCAAGCCGACAGCTGGCAAAATCCGCATCGGAATAACCACAAAGCGAGAGATTCGAAGAAGAGGAATACCAAAGTCCGAGCTCAGGAGTGTATCGGAGGTACCTCATGATGCGCTTGACCGCTTGCTTGTGGGAAGTCCGAGGGGACGCCTGAAAACGAGCGCACAGACACACAGCGAACTGTATATCCGGCCTCGTCGCCGTCAGGTACAGGAGCGAGCCAATCATGCTCCTGTACTCCTTCTGGTCGACCGGCTCTCCATCCTGGTCCGCGTCCATCACAGCAGTCGTCGCCATGGGCGTCGTAATAGGCTTGGCCTCGCCCATGTCGAACTTCTTCAGGATGTCCTTCGTGTACTTGCCTTGATGCACGAACGTCCCATCTCGGGTTTGCTTGATTTGCAATCCGAGGAAGAAGGTCAACTCACCCATCATACTCATCTCAAACTCCTTGCTCATTGTATCTGCAAACTTGGCAACAAGCGCATGAGAAAAGCCACCAAAGATGATATCATCCACGTAAATCTGGACTATCAGGGTATCATTGCCTTGCTTGAGGAGAAACAAAGTCCTATCAACCCGTCCCATTTTAAAATCCTGAGAGAGTGAAAAGGTTTTCAAACGATCATACCACGCTCTCGGGGCTTGTTTCAAACCATACAAAGCTTTTGAGAGTTTATAAACATGGTTTGGAAACTTGGGATCCTCGAAACCTGGGGGTTGCCTAACATAAACCTCTTCCTCTATATACCCATTCAGAAAAGCACTCTTAACATCCATCTGATAAAGCTTAAAACCCTTCGAAGCAGCAAAGGCTAGAAGGACTCTAATGGCTTCTAAACGGGCTACAGGGGCAAAAGTTTCCTCATAATCTATCCCCTCTTTTTGGCAAAAACCCTGGGCTACTAGCCTAGCCTTGTTCCTCACTACCATCCCATCCTCACCCTCTTTGTTTTTGAAAACCCATTTGGTACCTATAGGATGGCATTCTGGTGGAGGTGGAACTAGGGTCCAAACTCGGTTTCACTCAAAGTTTTCTAGCTCCTCATGCATGGCATTGACCCAGTTAGCATCAGAAAGTGCGTGTCCAACATCTTTGGGCTCAAAAGAAGCAACAAATGCAGAATGAGCAAAGTGTGAGATTTCATACGCCGCGACCGCGTGACTCGCTGGTCGATGCCGTCGATCATCTGTTGTGGAGGGTGAATCTGCTGAACGCTTCGGGGCGCTTGCCTTGCCGAAGTCGTCTCCCCCTCGCCAGATGCTATCGCTCTCCCGGGTGCTGCCGGTGCTTGCTGGAGAGGTGGCTCCAGAGGACCCCAAGAAGAAGAAGTCGTGGGATCGGGTCCTCAAGCTGAAGTGATCGTCGCAGGGTCGATGGGGGCAGCCAGTGGAGTTGGCTCGGGATCACCCCAATCGCCATCCTCCTGCTCCTCCTCCACAAAGATAGTCTCTCCCAGCTCCTGTTCTCCTGCAACGTCAAAAGCAGAAGAAACACAGGGCATAGTCTCGTCGAATGTGACCTCGCAGGTCTCCACTATCCGGTTAGTCTCAAGGTTAAGAACTCGATAAGCGCGCGAATGCGAAGCATAACCAAGAAACACGCCATCAGCAGAGCGAGATTCAAATTTATCCAAATTTCCTTGCTTCAGGATAAAACACTTACACCCAAACTCCCGAAAATGAGACACCTTGGGTACACGTCCAAACCGCAACTCATAAGATGTTTTCTTCATAAAAGCCCGAAGAAAGATGCGATTTGCAACATGGCAAGCGGTGTTGATCGCCTCGGCCCAAAAACACCTAGGAGTCCTATGCTCATCGAGCATCGTCCTGGCCATCTCAACAAGGGTCCGGTTCTTGCGCTCAACAACACCGTTTTGCTGAGGGACATAAGGAGAAGAAAATTGATGCTCGATTCCATTAGAAGAACAGAAAGAGGCAAACTGAGAGTTATCAAACTCAGTACCATTATCACTACGAATAGCTCTAATGGTATCAGGGGGAAACTCAGTTTTCAACCTCAAAATCAAGTCACGAGCAAAAGGAAAAGCTTCATCCTTACCCTCCATGAAAAATACCCAAGAGTACCTCGAAAAAATCGTCAACGATCACTAGAACGTACCACTTCCCACCCGCTGAGCAAACCCGAGCTGGACCAACTGTGTCCATGTGTAAAAGCTCGCCGGGTCGCTTGGTCATCACCTGATTAACAGGTGGGTGAGAAGCAGCAACCATCTTCCCGTGACGACAGGGATGGCAAACAAGGTCCTTTTGAAACTTCAATTTGGGCAATCCTTGGCTTAGGCCAAGTGAGCTAAGTCTTGCAAGCAAGTCACAACTCAAGTGACCAAGTCTCCTATGCCACTTCCACAAATCAGAAGGACCAGCCATCAGACATCTAGCAGAGCCGAAGGAACGAGAAAAGTCGGCTCTGAAAACACGACCAAAAGGGACAATCCAACAAATAAGATCTCCCCTAGGGTCTAAAACACGACTCAGACCCTTCTTAAAACGCACTTCACAATCATCCTCAAGAAGTTGCGAAACGGAAAGCAAATTGAAATGCAAGTTAGAAACCAGCGCAACATCCTTAAGAACAAAGTTCTCATTGAGCCGGATAGCTCCCTGAGAAACAACCTTACCTCTACTATTATCTCCGAAAGTGATGTACTCCTTGTGCACCACAGGAGTCAGGCTGGAGAACCACTCCTTCCTTCCGGTCATGTGGCGCGAACACCCGGAATCCATGAGCCACATGTCCTCCAGCCGAAGATCCTGCATCAATAGAAAGGCAGGAAATGAGCATATGGCACAACACTGGGGTTAGTATACTGAGAAGGATACCAGTGCTGTGTCATAGGCCCAGAAAAAGTGTTAGTAGGAACACCAAACTGTCCTCGTCCCATGGGCGGATAGCGATCACCAACCTGAAAGGGTGGTCCGCTATGGAACGGAAAACCTCCAAGCTGACCTACCTGTCTCATCTGAGCAAAGCGATCACCACCATACTGAAAAGGTGGTCCGCTATGGGACTGAGCAACAAAGCCTCTTACACTCGGCTCCAGATCGTATTGAGGACGACCGGGACCGTGACGGGCACGACCACCACCCCGTGGTCTAGCTGCCTGGGGCCTAGCTGCCTGAGGGGGTGCTCCTCCAGGCCTAGCGCCCTGCCTCTGAACTCCCTGACCGTGCACACCATGGAGAGGGTGGTGCCTGGCCTGGTTGTTCAGCTCCAACTCCTTCCTAGCGTCTCTCTTCCTCCGAAAGCAAAACTTAGCTAGGTGACCCTCATGGTGATAGTACTCGCACTCAAACCTTACCACTCTCTTGGGTTGTTGGTTTCTATGGTTGCGAGGGTTGTTTACTCTAGCCGGCTGCTTGCCCTTCGGAAGGGGATCACTAGAGACGTCAAGAAGGGTGTCAAGTGTGTTCCTAAGATGGTTAGGTTTGGGAACCCACACTTGCTTGCGGGGTGGAGCCTTGGGAGGTTCATCAAGGATGCCATCCTTGGTGATAGGCTTGGAAGGCTCAGGTGGGGTGATCTTGATGAGCTTAGGGATAGTGGATGGCTTCTCACTAGGATTTACTCCACTAAACTCACCAATCTTGCCAAAGGTGCTAGCTCTCTTCCCACCTGACTCAAAGCCTACTCCCGAGCAATCAGTTCCCCTCTTGAACTGACTGATCATCATTCCCAACTGCGGCTCATTGCATGACACCCAACTCAGAATGGACCGAAGGTATGTGTTTTCCTCCTCGGTTTGCATCCTGTCATGTCGACAGTTGGCAATCTCAAGCTCCATCCCCACGCATCGCTCACATTGAGCGGCCAAGGTGCTAACTGAGCTGGCCTTCATGGCTTCAGCAAGCTTGGCACTAACTTCTGCCAACTCAGTTCGCAAGCTAGGACAAAGCTTGCACGCACCCAACAAAGAAGGCCTCGCCTTCGCCTCCTCCAGCTCCTTCTTCAGGGAGGGACACTCCTTGCAATCACCCACTAAGTCTAGCCTACTCTTCAGCTCATCATACACCTCGATCAAAGAGGCATACTTGGTTTGTAGGGTGGCAAAGTTTGTCATATGCATCGTGCACTCCTCACACTCCTCATCGGTCACCTTTACCTCGGACCTAGCGAACTCAAGCTCCTTAAGCGCCTCATTCATCTTAGCCTTAAACTCATTGCGCTCTCGGATAGCTCGCTTGAGGTTCTTATCCTGACCTAGGGCTATATCGGCAAGGGAATCACGCTCACCGGTAAGACGCTCGATAAGAGAAGAGGATGATACCTCGGAAGCATCGTCGTCGTCGTCGGTGCCGTCGTCCTTGTCCTGGCGTTTGCAGTCCTCTCCGTCCAAGGCCATGGTGCACAGATTCTTGGAGGATTTGCCGAAGAAGCAGAGTCTGTTGAAGCGTTCCTTAGTCTTGTGCTCGGACCCATCGTCACTGGAGTCGTCGTCGGAAGACTTCTCGCCGTCGCTGAAGGTGGCGAGGAAGGCACGCTTGCCGGCGTTGAAAGCCTTCTCCATGTCCTCTCGGCGGTAGTGCGGATACATGGGTGTATGCCCGGTCTCTGAGTGATGAGTGATTGACAACTGGGATGATGCGCATGTTCTTTGGCTTGTGTTGTGCAGGTGTCGAGCACGGATGCAGTGATCGAAGGTAGGTGAAGGTCAAGTTGAGACATGTTGTGCCGACGGACCGGATGCGGTGAAGGATGGGCATGCCGTGCGGCGGACGTGCCATGTCGAGGTACCGAGCGGTGAAGGGCAGACGTGAGGCTTGGACTGAGGGACCAGAGGCCCGAGGATCAGCTGTGGTGGCTGGCAGCCTGTGACGACGACAAGTGAAGAAGTGCGGTCATGTGTTGCCTGAGTCGTGGACTCGGGGACACGTGTCGGTGGACGGGGTGCACGGGAGGTGCATCCCATCTACGACCTCGGTTTGGTGGTAGAGCTAGAGAAAAACCATCGGATGGACAGTTTCCAGGTTTGGGCCTCAAAACCTGGGCGTGGACGGTTTCCGAGTTTGGCCACAAAACTCGGGCTGACGGTTTCCGAGTTTGGCCACAAAACTCGGGCTGAGGGTTTCCGAGTTTGGCCACAAAACTCGGGCTGAGGACGGTTTCCAGGTTTGGGCCTCAAAACCTGGGCGCTGAGGGTTTGCTGAGTTTGGCCTCAAAACTCAAATGCTGGTGGGCTGGTTTCCCAGTTTGGGCCTCAAAACCGGGGGTTGGCTGAAAAGGCTGGTTTCCCGGTTTGGGCCACAAAACCGGGGGTGCAGAGCGAGGGCGGCACGTGGCGGCGATCCGGAGGGTGCGTCGAGGCAACGCTTCGAATTGAGCGGGTGTGGCCGTCGGATACACCTACCACCGAGTTGGTCCAGAATAACCCTAGGGTTTAGCTGGTTCGCTCTGTAATTAGAATAGTGAGGGGTAGAGTAGGAAATAGACTTAGGCTAGTAGTAGGATAAGTAGTTGGGAGACACCCTCCTCCCATGTATCTCAGTCATTTGCTCTTTGATTCTAGGGTTTCCTACTCTCCCATTCCCTGCTGTAGCTAGCTGAGATCCGCAGAGAGACTTGCCTCTGTGTACTGTTGATTCTGAGGAAGTGAGGTCGTAACCTCACTGTTGTAGCGTGAGATTGCGCTACGGTTGCAATTCGTGGTTGTGATTCGTGTTTTGTTCGTGTTCTTCGCGGAATCCTTTTCTCCATGTTTTTCCCGTCGCTTGATCTCTTTGCTCGGTTCATCTTTTGCAAATCCATTTGAACCAAGTTGTTCTAGGTCGTGAGGCACTTCTTTCCACCGAAGGAATTTACCTCTAACCTCACGGTCTAGGAGATCGATCGATTTCGGTTTCGGGTCAAGTTTTTCTCCTTTCCCCCGAATTTCTTCGATTCATCGATTTGGAAGATAGGTTTGAGCCATGATCTCTTAGAGATAGCTCACTATCCTCCTTGTGACTCCTCTCACCAAGTTTTATCCCTAGAGGACTCGTTTTGGGTGAGATCGAGTTGAATCGGTGGACGAACAGCAGGATTTTGGGGTGACCGGACGCTGGGTCGTGCTGACCGGACGCACCAGACCAGAGTCCGGTCGTTGAGCTCCCAGCGCGTTTTCTCTGTGACTTGACCGGACGCTAGGACTCGAGAGTGACCGGACGCACCCCTGGTACTGTTCACTGTTTTTGTCTCTCTCTGACCGGACGCTCTGCTTGTGACCGGACGCACTGCTTCACAGAGTCCGGTCCAATACAGTAAGGGTCCAAAATCATTTTGGTTGACCGGACGCGTCCGGTGGTGCCTGACCGGACGCAGGCAGAGTCCGGTCAAAGTTGTTCTGCGCGTTTTCGTCCGCGGTTTGTTCGATCGACTTCCGATTTGAGATCCGCTTGTTGCGTTGGATTCCTAACTTCGTGCTCTTCAAAAATCGGACTTCTCGCTTTACAAAATAGCCTGAATCCTCCTCGCGTTGCTCGGGGGAGGTTAAGGTTACCCAAAACCCATCCTGTCACTTGTTGACTTGCGTGAACTTGGATGAGGAAGTTTTTGTGGTGCCTCGCTATGATCCTAGGGATCATCCACCCTCTTCCAAGGGTCGTGGGCATCACGTTTTCGGCAGTAGCTCTTGGGGGTTTATTTTGGTACATTTGGCCAAAGTTTCGAGAGAAATTTTATTGGCTCCCATTCACCCCCCCCCCCTCTGGTCGCCTTGCTTTTGCATTCTCGGTCCTTCAATTGGTATCGGAGCGGGTTAAGGATCTTCCACCTTAGCCGGTTCCAGATCCACGGAAGGCGACATGGATCGCGGCGTGGGCAAACCGCCGTTCTTTGATGGGACAAACTATGCGTATTGGAAGATACGCATGTCGGCCTATCTCCAGAGCATGGGCTCTTCTATTTGGGAGATTTGCAACAGGGCCGATTACGTTGTCCTGGCTGCTCGTGTCTCTCAGCTTCAGATAGATGAGCACGAGGCCAATAGCCGGGCGCGTAACGCCTTGTTCTCCTGTTTGAGCATGTCGGAGTTTGATCGCGTTTCTCATCTCCCCACGGCTCATGAGATTTGGGACACCCTCATGCGCTTTCATGAGGGCACCTCTCAAGTCAAATCCCATCTCTACGAGTCGCACAAGCGGAAGTATGAGAACTTTCGACATATGCCTGGCGAGAGCATAGAAAGCTTATTCGCTCGCTTTCAGGTGATTGTCAACAAGATGCGAGCTAACAAGGAGCTGTTGCCTTTCGACGATCATGAGAGAGCTTTAAAGCTTTTGCATACTCTCGATCGATCGGTGTGGGACTCAAAGGTCCAGGCGATCATCGAATCGTCTAACTATGAGACTCTCACTTGCGACGAGCTCTTTAGTAAGCTCAAGTCTAGTGAGATTGATGCCATGTCGAGGGCTTCTTATGCGAATCCTTCTAGCCCGACTATGGCTTTGGTTTCTGGCTCTTCTGCTAACCCCTCTGCTGGCTTTGCACTTTCTTCACTCTTTTCTGTCACAGAGGACAAGCTTGAGTCCTTGGGGGATGACGAGTTGGCAATGCTCGCCAACCGGTTCACGCGGTTCCACAACAACCGCATGAACCGTCGCCGCGGTGGAGGACGCTCAGGATGCTATGAGTGCGGCGACCCCGACCACTTCATCGCCAACTGCCCCAAGAAGAAGCATTCATCTGGGAAGGGCGATCATGGGCACAAGTACGACTCCGGCAAGCGCAAGGAGAAGTACGTCCCCGCGAGGCACAAGCGGAGGGGGGGCTTTGACAAGGAGTACATCAAGAAGAAGTACTTGGAGAAGGCCCAGGCTGAGTAGCGTGCGTTCTTCGCCACGCTCAGCGACGTCGACGGCTCGGATGACGACTCCGCTTGCTCAAGCGATGACGAGTCCGAGAAGAAGAAGAGGATCGAGGACAAGCTAAACGGTCTCTGCTTCTTCGCCGACGACGACGGCTTCTGCACCATGGCGCTTGGTGATGAGGTCGACGGCAAGCTGGAGCACACCCCTCGGAACGACGACGACGACACCTCCCAGGTATCTCTCACCCACGACGAGCTTTCTGCTAAGGTCGAGAATCTTACTGCCGCGCTCCTTAGTCAGGACAAGTTGCTTAGGCGTGCCGCTAGAGAGCACAAGGAGTTTAGGCAGAAGTGGGAGGACACGGTGAGGGAGCTTGAGTTTGTCAAGTCCACCATGGTCGTGTCGGAGGAGGTTGAGTGTGAGATGTGCACCACGCACATGACTGACCTTCTCACTTTGAGAGGTAAGTATGCTGCGTTGGTAGGAGAGGTGGATGTGCTGAAGGCTAGACCTTCTCTGTTGGGTGCGTGCAAGACTTGTCCTGTCTTGCAATCTGAGTTGGCAGAGAAGAATGCCAAGATTGTGTCTCTTGAGGAGGCCAACTCAGGTAGCACTTGTGTGTCCAAATGCGCTTTGTGTGAGGGTTTTGAGATGGAGATTGCGAATGTCAAGCATGGCAAGATGCAAACCGAGGAGGAAAACACATACCTTCGGACCATCTTGTCATGGGTCTCTTGTAGTGAGCCGCAGCTCGGGATGATGATCTCCCAATTTAAGCGAGCTGTTGGAGGTTCTGGTGTAGGTCTTGCTCAGGGTGTTGATCTTTCTGCTTTTGGGAAGATTGGAGAGTCGAGTGGTCTGAATCCTAGTGAGAAGCCCAACTCCACCACTACTCCCAAACTGACCAAGCTTCCATCCAAAGAGCCGGTCAAGCCTATCACCAAGGATGGGGTGATTGAGGAATCTCCGAGAGCTCCACCCAAGAACCAAGTGTGGCATCCCAAACCCAACCACCTAAAGAACAAGCTGGATACAATGCCACCTATCTAGGAGGAGTTGCCACAGAAGGGCAAAGTGATCCACACCCACAGCCATAAGTACCAACAACCCCCTTTGCGTGCGGTGAGGTATCATTGTGATTTCTGTGGGAGAGATGGACACTTGAGCGAGTTCTGCTTTAGGCGCAAGAGAGAGGCGCGCCGTGCTAGGGAGATGAACAACACGGACATGTACCATCCTTTCCATGATGTACATGTGTCGAATGTTTAGAGGAGTGCTCCGAGGAGAACAGCTAGGCCCAGAGGTCCAGAACCTCAAGTTCCCAGGCCTAGGCAGCAGAGAGCTCCGAGGAGAGATACTAGGCCTAGAGGCGCAGTGCCTCAAGTTGATAGGCCTAGGCCTCATAGAGAGCGTGCCCGACGGGAGCCTGCAGTTGTAGGCTATGGACCCCGTGGCGGAGGCTTTGTAGTTGAGCGTTTTCCCCCACCGCGTTTTGAGTATCGCGATGGACGCTCCTTCCTTAGCGGACCACGTTTTTCTCTACGTGGTGATCGCTCCTCTCGTAGACGTGCTAGGAATGGTTTTTCCGCTAACCGTTCTTTTGAGCAGCCGGCCCAACACTGGTATTCTTCCTACTTCACTAACCCCAGTGTTGGACCGTATGCTCACCCTATGTCTTTTTATTGATGTAGGTAAAACGGTTGGAGGACATTTGGTTGGTGGATTTCGGTTGCTCGAGGCACATGACCGGAAACGCCAGGTGGTTCTCCAGCCTTAGCCCTGTTGCCGGAAAGGAGTACATAACCTTCGGCGACAATAGCAAAGGTAAGGTATTGTCTCGCGGGTCGGTGCGAGTTAATGAGCACTTTGTGTTGCGCGATGTTGCTCTTGTTTCTAACTTGCATTTTAACCTTCTTTCTGTTTCGCAACTTTTTGATGACGACTATGAGATTTGTTTTAAACCGAATCTCAGTCGTATTTTGGATCCTCAGGGCAATCTTGTGTGTTTGATTTCGCCCTTTGGGAAAGTCTTTCGTGCGAATTTCTCGGAGTCTTTTGGCACTTCTCGTTGACTTGTGGCTGGACCTTCCTCCTCTGATCTTTGGAAGTGGCATAGGAGACTTGGACATTTGAGCTTTGACTTGCTTGCAAGGCTTAGTTCACTTGGCCTAATCCGAGGATTGCCCAAGATGCATATGGAGAAGGATCTTGTTTGCCACTCTTGTAGACATGGGAAGATGGTTGCCGCTCCCCACCATCCAGTGACTCACGTCATGACCAAGCACCCTGGAGAGCTTTTGCACATGGACCTTGTTGGTCCGGCTCGGGTGAGCTTGGTTGGGGGGAAGTGGTATGTGCTTGTTGTTGTTGATGACTTTTCGAGATATTCGTGGGTCTTCTCTTTAACTGAGAAGACCGAGACTTTCTCCTTTGCTCGTAATCTGATTTTGCGTCTTCAGAACGAGTTCCCTTTGAACTCGATACGAGCAATTTGGAGTGATAATGGTTCCGAATTTAAGAATTCGGATTTTGAGAAATTTTGTAACTCTTTGGGTTTAGAGCATCAGTTTTCTTCCCCCTACACACCTCCTCAGAATGGTGTTGTAGAGAGGAAGAATCGGACCCTTGTTGAGATGGCCAGGACGATGCTCGATGAGCATAGGACTCCTAGGCGATATTGGGCCGAAGCTATGAGCACTGCATGCTACATTTCCAATCGCATTTTTCTCCGAGCTTTCTTGAAAAAGACTTCTTATGAGTTGCGTTTTGGAAAACTGCCCAAAGTGAGTTATTTTAGAGTTTTTGGTTGCCATTGTTTTATACTCAAAAAGGGCAACTTGGACAAATTTGAGTCTCGCTCTTCTGACTGAGTATTTTTGGGTTATGGCACTCACACTCGTGCATATCGTGTACTTAACCTTGATACTAACCGAGTCATGGAGACATCAAATGTCACCTTCGACGAGACCATGGTTTGTCCTTCTTCTCGTTTTGAGCGTGCAGGTGATCATGAGGTTGGTGAGCCTCTTTTTGATGATGAGGACGAGGGTGCTGAAGGTATAGATGATCCAGCACCCCCTCCACCTGCTGTACCGCAAAGAGCGGCCTCTACGACGACTCATGGCCCCGACACCTCTTCTTCCTAGGGGCCGTGGGATCCGCCACCCCGAGCGGTACCATTTGTACTCGGGGAGGCACCAGCTGCTGTTGAGGGGGAGGCCACTTCGGCAAGGGAGGCGCCACGACACATTCAGCGCCAGCACCCGCCTCAGCAGATGATCGGCAGCATCGACGAACGAGTTACTCGGTCCAGGTCACAGCAAATCTCGCACTTCGCTCATTCTGCTTTTGTTGCTAATTTTGAGCCCCGAGATGTTGGACACGCTTTGACGGATCCGGATTGGGTCAATGCCATGCATGAGGAGTTAGAAAATTTTGAGCGAAATCGGGTTTGGGTTCTAGTTCCACCTCCTCCTAAGTGTAAGCCTATTGGGACAAAATGGGTTTTCAAAAACAAGCAAGGAGAGGATGGCCACGTTGTTAGAAACAAGGCCAGGCTTGTAGCGAAGGGTTATAGTCAGAAGGAGGGGATAGACTATGAGGAGACGTTTGCTCCTGTAGCTCGTTTGGAGGCTATTAGGATACTCTTGGCCTTTGCTACATCCAAAGGTTTCAAACTTTTTCAAATGGATGTCAAAAGTGCCTTCTTAAACGGCTACATAGAAGAAGAAGTTTATGTTGAGCAACCCCCCGGTTTTGAAAATCCCAAGTTTCCAAACCATGTTTTTAAACTCCACAAAGCTTTATATGGTTTGAAGCAAGCCCCTAGAGCCTGGTATGATAAGTTGAAAACCTTTTTGCTTGCTAAGGGTTTTCTAATGGGATGTGTAGATAAAACACTTTTTCTCCTTAAGCAAGGCAAAGACACTCTCTTGGTCCAGATTTACGTGGATGATATCATTTTCGGTGGTTCTTCTCACGCTTTGGTTGCCAAGTTTGCAGATACTATGAGCAGGGTGTTCGAGATGAGCATGATGGGTGAGCTGACATTCTTTCTCGGGTTGCAAATTAAGCAATCTCAAGAGGGGACGTTTGTACACCAGGGCAAGTACACCAAGGACTTGCTGAAGCGGTTCGATATGGGTGAGGCCAAGCCTCTTCCAACACCCATGTCGACGACGACTGCCCTGGATGCGGATGTGGATGGAGAAGCAGTGGACCAGAAGGAGTACCGCAGCATGATCGGGTCGCTCCTCTACCTGACGGCGACATGCCCGGACATCCAGTTCGCGGTGTGTCTGTGTGCGCGCTTTCAGGCGTCGCCGCGCACCTCTCACCGTCAGGCGGTGAAGCGGATTCTCAGGTACCTTCGTTTCACGCCTGAGTTCGGGTTTTGGTATTCTGCTTCCTCCACCCTCTCCCTTTGCGGCTATTCCGATGCCGATTTTGCTGGTTGCCGTATTGAGCGCAAGTCCACTTCTGGGACTTGCCAGTTTATTGGTTCTTCTCTTGTTTCGTGGTCCTCTAGTGTCGCTCAGTCCACTACAGCGGCTGAATATGTTGTTGCGGCTAGCTGCTGTTCCCAGTTGCTTTGGATGATGGCCACTTTGCGTGATTTTGGTCTGAGATTTTCTCGCGTGCCTTTGCTTTGTGACAGCACGAGTGCCATTAGCATTGCTAAGAACCCCGTGCTTCACTCGAAGACCAAACACATTGATGTGCGCTTTCATTTTCTGCGAGACCACCAGGAGAAGGGTGATATCGACCTTCGCCATGTCGATACTCATCATCAACTGGCTGATATTTTCACCAAGCCTTTAGACGAATCAACCTTTAATCGGTTGAGGGGTGAGCTTGGTGTGTTTTTCCCCTTTTAGATGGGGGAAACATTTTGGATCTTGCATATTTGACTGACTCTTTTGTCTTTCTTTTCTTTTGCATTTCAGCATACGCATTCACTTTCTAAGCTTCATGTTTATAATCACTAGAATGTAACTATGCTCTATGTAGTATGCTCTGATGTTTATATTGATGCTTGTAGCTTATGCTCCTTCAGATCACTAGTACATGTTGTGAGCTGAGCTATTTTTGAAATGGTGAATTTGCTTAATAATTACATATCTGAAAATGTTCACCATTGAGATATGCAACTAGCATGTGTAGGATGTGTTGAGTTTACTCGTGCTTTTCATATATGCTAGGTTGCTATGTCTCTAGTTCTGAGTCATTCACTTGCTTGGTCTGTTCATATCATGTATAAAATCTGAACCAAGTTTTAGTGAATAGAAAAGATTGAGATGGGATTGCTTGTCAACACATCACGGTATCGAGACGGTTTCTCATTGCACTTTGAGTTAAACTTGAGCCGTGTAGTGTATGATCGAAACCGTAGCTTTAAGCTTCTGATTGCTTCGGCATAGGCTTCGCTCGGTTGAAAAGTTAGGCAATGACGAGCTTTCAACCTCTCGCAATCACATGCTAATAATTGAACTTGTGTAATTTCACCGTTGCAACTCCGATCAAAATTGGAATTCACAAGTGTATGTTTCATTCTTAAGCATGATGATTGAACTTTGCTAGGGGTAGTTCACCTTGTATACATGTTTAGCACTTGTTCAGATTCCTGTCTATACATTGCTAGTGCTATTTTGATGGTGAATACATTTTGACTCAAAACTGCTCATTTTTTTGCTCATATGTTCATATTTCACATCTGGTGATCAGTTTGAGCCTTTGCTGAGCTTGTATGCTGTTGTTGAGTCTTTGGAGTCATACTGTTTAGAGCATCTTTGCATTCTCTTGAATATATGCCTGAAGCTGCTAACTTGCATTTTTGACTCATATGCATGTTGGAAGGGGGAGAACCTCCCTGGTTCGCACTTTTGTTGGTGCCTTTTCTGATGGGGAGAGCCTTTTACTTGATTAGTGCATTTTCAACTAAGGGGGAGAATTTGCACATCATATGTCTCCTAGATGTTCAACTAAGGGAGAGTTTTCCTAGTTGCTTACACTTTTCGAGGGGGAGTTTGCTAGTTGTGTTGGGCCTTCGCCTCTGTCTTGAGGGACTAGCAAACATTTTTTTGAGGGCATTTGAGTTCAATTGGTTCGAAGCGTGTTTTGGTATCGAGCTATATTGTTGGTCGTAAGGCTTTAGTATCAAGCCTTCTTTGCTAGTTGTGTTGAGCCTCTGTGCCTCTATCTTGAGGGACTCGCATTTTGCTTCGATTTTCCAATTGGTGCTTGCTAGCGGTGTTGAGCCTGTTCTATCTCTTCTTGAGGGCTAGCTTTGTTTTGCTTGGTTGCGTCGAGCTGTTGCCCATGTCTTTGGGGACCAAGTTCTTTCGCTCTTTCCACTTGACCTTCTTCGGCTTTGCTATGCTTTTGGGTCATTTGGTCGAGTTCTCTCTCCTTCCTCCTTCTTCCTTCTTCCTTCTTCTTTTCATTATGATTTGTGTGAGTAGTTGACAATGCACTCATCAAGGGGGACATTGCGGATACATGGGTGTATGCCGGGTCTCTGAGTGATGAGTGATTATCAACTGGGATGATGCGCATGTTCTTTGGCTTGTGTTGTGCATGTGTCGAGCACGGATGCAGTGATCGAAGGTAGGTGAAGGTCAAGTTGAGACGTGTTGTGCCGACGGACCGGGTGCGGTGAAGGATGGGCGTGCCGTGCGGCGGACGTGCCATGTCGAGGTACCGAGCGGTGAAGGGCAGATGTGAGGCTTGGACTGAGGGACCAGAGGCCCGAGGATCAGCTGTGGTGGCTGGCAGCCTGTGACGACGACAAGTGAAGAAGTGCGGTCATGTGTTGCCTGAGTCGTGGACTCGGGGACACATGTCGGTGGACGGGGTGCACGGGAGGTGCATCCCATCTACGACCTCGATTTGGTGGTAGAGCCAGAGAAAAACCATCGGATGGACGGTTTCCAGGTTTGGGCCTCAAAACCTGGGCGTGGACGATTTCCGAGTTTGGCCACAAAACTCGGGCTGACGGTTTCCGAGTTTGGCCACAAAACTCGGGCTGAGGGTTTCCGAGTTTGGCCACAAAACTCGGGCTGAGGACGGTTTCCAGGTTTGGGCCTCAAAACCTGGGCGCTGAGGGTTTGCTAAGTTTGGCCTCAAAACTCAGATGCTGGTGGGCTGGTTTCCCGGTTTGGGCCTCAAAACCGGGGGTTGGCTGAAAAGGCTGGTTTCCCGGTTTGGGCCACAAAACCGGGGGTGCAGAGCGAGGGCGGCACGTGGCGGCGATCCGGAGGTTGCGTCGAGGCAACGCTTCGAATTGAGCGGGTGTAGCCGTCGAATACACCTACCACCGAGTTGGTCCAGAATAACCCTAGGGTTTAGCTCGTTCGCTCTGTAATTAGAATAGTGAGGGGTAGAGTAGGAAATAGACTTAGGCTAGTAGTAGGATAAGTAGTCGGGAGACACCCTCCTCCCATGTATCTCAGTCATTTGCTCTTTGCTTCTAGGGTTTCCTACTCTCCCATTCCCTGCTGTAGCTAGCTGAAATCCGCAGAGAGACTTGCCTCTGTGTACTGTTGATTCTGAGGAAGTGAGGCCGTAACGTCACTGTTGTAGCGTGAGATTGCGCTACGGTTGCAATTCGTGGTTGTGATTCGTGTTTTGTTCATGTTATTCGCGGAATCCTTTTCTCCACGTTTTTCCCGTCGCTTGATCTCTTTGCTCGGTTCATCTTTTGCAAATCCATTTGAACCAAGTTGTTGATGAAGGACGGCCCGATCTTCCGTGAGGTAGCGATAGGTTCGATTGGTGGAGAACTCGACGTTGGCGATCCGGCTTCAAATCAGACACGATTCGAACCCTGCAACCGTTACACCACTGCTCCGTTGGTTATCAACCAAGCACAACTTGATTGACCTCGCCAAGAAGGCTAATCCTGCAAGCGAATCGAAGAACACAAGCAAGAAGGTAAAGCACGCAATCTGAAATTGCAGATATGAATATCACGAATATATTAGAGGGGTTCAAGAACTCGGTTCCAAAGGACTAATCGACACAGTGGAGGAGATCAAGAACGGGGGCCCTGGATCACTGTAAAAGGATTTGTCACCACAGTTACAATGAACGATTCAGTTTCTCGGTGGAAAACTAAACTCAAAACAAAACCCAAGACCTAACGACGGCGGCGGCGGCTAAATATAGGGTTTAGGTCGTCGCCCCTGCTGGACGCGCCCCCTAATGGGCTCTAAGACGATACACGGCCCAACGGACCAAAATACGGTGACGCAGCACCCTGGCAGATTCTGGACGCTGACTTGTTTCGACGATTCCCGTTGACTCCGGACGTATTTTGACGTGATTCCAAAGCCATTGGTTAGCTTATCAAATTATCTTTCCAAGCATATCTGGTTCGTCGAAAACGGAGTCCGTATGCATCCGGGGCGTTGATTTTACTCGGGACTGCTCCTGAATTCCGAGGGTGACGTGAAAACTGAGTTGGAGTCGGATTGCAACTTGGGGAAGACCATGGCGTCGGTGAGTCCAACTTGGCGATGTCCTCATCATCCTCCCCTTCTTGAATTGGAGTTGTCCGCGACTCCATGTCATCTCCAAGCTCCTGCAAAAGGTTAGTGACCGCACAATGCGAAACACAATGTATAGAATCATGTGCAGCAACACTAACATGTCGACAAAGCATAGTATAACAAGGAGCATCATTAGTATCACATAACGCAGCAGTAGTAGAAGTTGTAGCAAGAAAAACACCTCCTTTTAACTTAATCTCATTATTGTTAGCAATATTTGTTGGAGGGTTATTTTTATTTTTAATCTCTTTAGCATGTTTAATAATATCCGTAGGAGACAAAGGCAGCAAAGTAATTTTCTTGTCCTTATGTATGATAGTGTATGTATTAGTTCTACCATGGTGTAAAGCATCATTATCAAATTCCCATGGGCGACCTAACAAAATAGAACAAGCTTGCATAGGGACAACGTCAAAATCAGCAGTATCATGATAAGAGCCTGTGAAAAAGCTAATGCGTGCTGATTTAGTTACCTTAGTCATACCATTATTATTGAACCATTGAAGATTATATGGATACGAATGTTGTCGTGTGGTTAAGCCAAGCTTCTCAACCAAATCCGAACTCACCAAGTTGTTGCAACTCCCGCTATCAATGATGGTGAGAACACGACAACCCTGCACAATGAGATACATGTGGAACAAATTGTGGCGTTGGATCTTCATCTCTTCTTCTTCATGTCCCACACGTGTACTCAACACTCGCTGCACAAGAAGACTAGGATAATCCGCAGCAGCAGCCACAGAGTCAATGGTGATGGTCTCCTTGTCGTGATCGTCCTCGATGGAATCTGCAGCAATGTTAGCAGCAAGAGCTAAATCATCTTCAACATCACTAGTACTTACATATCCATCCTCGGTAGCAATGAAAGCACGACGACTGGGGCAATCCTTCATGACATGTCCCATGCCTTTGCATCGGTGGCAAATGATTGTAGAGCTAGACGAGGAAGATCTAGTAGAAGCACCCGAAGTGGCACCTTTCTTGAATTGTGGAATCTGCACACTAGACAATTTACTTACCTCGGAAGGTGTAGACGGCTGTGGTGCAGCAGGAAGCTTGGGCGTCTCCGGCTCGGAACGTTGCTGAAAAGTCCTCCCAGTGTTATACCTAAAAGGTTGGTGTTGTTTGCGTCCCTGTACTTCTCGTTCAGCTTTAAGAGCAAGATGATATAATTGGCTGAACCTAGTCCAATCTTTGTAATCAAGAATATCCTGGATATCACGATTTAAACCACCAAAGAATCTAGCACTAGCATCATCATCATCTTCATGTATACCACAACGTGCTAAACCAATAAGCAATTCTTGATAATATGCCTCTACTCCTTTATCACCTTGTTTTAAAGTTTGCAGTTTCAAACGTAGATCACGTTGGTAATAAGGAGGAACAAAACGAGATTTCATGCGTTGCTTTAAAGTATTCCAAGTTTGAGGCACAGCAGCAGCATTATTAGCATTGCAAAGATCACTCCACCAGAATAAAGCAAAATTAGTAAACTCACTAGTAGCAAGTCTAACTCTATGCTCAGCAGGAACATTATAAGAATCAAATTTTTGTTGAACAGTAAGTTCCCAATCTAAATATGTCTCTGGATCCATATTACCAGCAAAGGAAGGTAGGCTAAATTTAATTTTAGCAAAAGGATCATTATTATTATTATTACCTCCCATACCGCGACGATTGAAGTTGAGGCGGCGACGAGGACCAGCATCAGCATCCGCATCGTCATCACCAAAAGCATCCGCATCTTCGTCATCACGATTTGGTTGAGGGCGTTGCTCAAGCTGCGTAATGCGGTTGACCAAATTGTTCACGTTGCGTGTCAGCTCGGTCATAAGATTGCGTTGTTCATTCATGAATGTCGTAAGCTCGCCTTTGGACACGCACTCATTGAAGTCCGTCGGAATTCCTGCCATTGTTAGAAGATAGAAAAAAACTACAGCAGCAAAGGATTATCCCTATCAACTAAAGGAACCAAGTGGTGGTGGTAGAAGTGGAACTGGAATGCAAAATCACAGGCGGCTTACCACCGTCTTGCCTGTATTCTTACCAACGCCAAACAAGATCAAACCAAAGTGACGAAGCAATCTGTTGTTGAGCGTGGGTAACAGTTGCAAGATAAACCTGTGCTGACAGAAGTATATGTGGAGCTATAGGTAGGCACAATATGACAGCAAGGATTAGCAATTAACGAAAGCAGATTAGCAAAGTTCAATAAGTATCCAAAGCACAAGTCACAATTGCTGGCTAAGACGTGTGTAGACGTAGCGCAACAAGATGAAACAAAGAACGATGGAAAGAACTCACAGAACAAGCAAAGAATCTGAATTTTTCTTTGTCCTGAATTTTCCCTTGATTTTCCAAAAAGGTACTAGTAGGAATCAAACTTTTTTTATTTTTTCACTATTTTTTTTTATTTTTCCTTGAACAAGGATCACAAAAGATGTAACCACAAAAATTGGCGCCTGCAACTGAGGTCGGATGTGGTCTACACAAAATCAGCAAGTTCTCTGAAAAGCGTGCTGAAACCTTGTCAATTTTTTTTATTTATTTTCCCGATTTTTTTTTGGCAATTTGGAGGGACCAAACAGGGCGAAGCCTAGTTTGGGTGAGGTCCAAACGGTGTCAAGAATCGCCACAAAAAATTTCAGATTTTTCGGACAAACGAGCGAAAAGTTATGTCTGTTTTACCGAATGTACCTCAAGTTATGTTTTCTGGAAGGCACACACAAAAATCGGCAGTAAGAGCAACTCGGCAGCGGCAGTTAAGGCAAAGCGACCCGAAACTCCAACACCGATCACAAGATCATGCGTCCTTGTGACTAACAACAGAAGGTAGATGCCAGATGATGTAAGGAGGGCTGCGATGCAGGCAAAAATTAGAGCGGTTGGCAACCTGTCTAGGGTTTGCGCGGCGGCGAGAAATTACACAAGGCGGCTAGCGGGCAAGTCGAGTAATGTGGTGGCTTCGACTTGTTGTTTAGGAACGGTGGATGGGATAGCGGCGAAAACAAAGAAACAGCAACGGGCACGATGAACTACGACGACGAACACAACCTAAACCAGCAACAAGACTCGACCACGGACACAAACTCAACAAAGCGAATCTGAAACGAAATTGCAAAGGCACAAAAGGCGATAGGACAGCGGAAATTGAAATATTTTTTGGCTTTTTGTGGACTGTAGGTAATAACAAATATGAGTCTAAGGGCAAACGAGATTATACCTCGCGGGAAACCTGAAAAATCCGATACCAATTGATGAAGGACGGCCCGATCTTCCGTGAGGTAGCGATAGGTTCGATTGGTGGAGAACTCGACGTTGGCGATCCGGCTTCAAATCAGACACGATTCGAACCCTGCAACCGTTACACCACTGCTCCGTTGGTTATCAACCAAGCACAACTTGATTGACCTCGCCAAGAAGGCTAATCCTGCAAGCGAATCGAAGAACACAAGCAAGAAGGTAAAGCACGCAATCTGAAATTGCAGATATGAATATCACGAATATATTAGAGGGGTTCAAGAACTCGGTTCCAAAGGACTAATCGACACAGTGGAGGAGATCAAGAACGGGGGCCCTGGATCACTGTAAAAGGATTTGTCACCACAGTTACAATGAACGATTCAGTTTCTCGGTGGAAAACTAAACTCAAAACAAAACCCAAGACCTAACGACGGCGGCGGCGGCTAAATATAGGGTTTAGGTCGTCGCCCCTGCTGGACGCGCCCCCTAATGGGCTCTAAGACGATACACGGCCCAACGGACCAAAATACGGTGACGCAGCACCCTGGCAGATTCTGGACGCTGACTTGTTTCGACGATTCCCGTTGACTCCGGACGTATTTTGACGTGATTCCAAAGCCATTGGTTAGCTTATCAAATTATCTTTCCAAGCATATCTGGTTCGTCGAAAACGGAGTCCGTATGCATCCGGGGCGTTGATTTTACTCGGGACTGCTCCTGAATTCCGAGGGTGACGTGAAAACTGAGTTGGAGTCGGATTGCAACTTGGGGAAGACCATGGCGTCGGTGAGTCCAACTTGGCGATGTCCTCATCAGTTGTTCTAGGTCGTGAGGCACTTCTTTCCACCGAAGGAATTTACCTCTAACCTCACGGTCTAGGAGATCGATCGATTTCGGTTTCGGGTCAAGTTTTTCTCCTTTCCCCCGAATTTCTTCGATTCATCGATTTGGAAGATAGGTTCGAGCCATGATCTCTTAGAGATAGCTCACTATCCTCCTTGTGACTCCTCTCACCAAGTTTTATCCCTAGAGGATTCGTTTTGGGTGAGATCGAGTTGAATCGGTGGACGAACAGCAGGATTTCGGGGTGACCGGACGCTGGGTCGTGCTGACCGGACGCACCAGACCAGAGTCCGGTCGTTGAGCTCCCAGCGCGTTTTCTCTGTGACTTGACCGGACGCTGGGACTCGAGAGTGACCGGACGCACCCCTGGTACTGTTCACTGTTTTTGTCTCTCTCTGACTGGACGCTCTGCTTGTGACTGGACGCACTGCTTCACAGAGTCCGGTCCAATATAGTAAGGGTCCAAAATCATTTTGGCTTGACCAGACGCGTCCGGTGGTGCCTGACCGGACGCAGGTAGAGTCCGGTCAAAGCTGTTCTGCGCGTTTTCGTCCGCGGTTTGTTCGATCGACTTCTGATTTGAGATCCGCTTGTTGCGTTGGATTCCTAACTTTGTGCTCTTCAGAAATCGGACTTCTCGCTTTACAAAATATCATGAATCGTCCTCACGTTGCTCGGGGGAGGTTAAGGTTACCCAAAACCCATCCTGTCACTAGTTGACTTGCGTGAACTTGGATGAGGAAGTTTTTGTGGTGCCTCGCTGTGATCCTAGGAATCATCCACCCTCTTCCAAGGGTCGTGGGCATCACGTTTTCGGCAGTAGCTCTTGGGGGTTTATTTTGGGACATTTGGCCAAAGTTTCAAGAGAAATTTTATTGGCTCCCATTCACCCCCCCTCTGGTCGCCTTGCTTTTGCATTCTCGGTCCTTCAGGTAGCCGCCCTTTTTCTTCTTCCCGGCCTTGATCTCCGGCTTGCCCTTGCGCCTGGAGTTGCGGTTCTTGCCGGGGAAGGTCTTGTCGCGCTTGGGGCAGTTAGTGACAAAGTGATCCGGATCTCCACATCCGTAGCAGCCCTCACGTGCGCCACCACGCCGGCGATTCAGGCGGTTGTTGTGAAATCGCGAGAACAGGGTGATGATGAGGGCGAGCTCGTCATCGTCCAATGCCTCCACCTGCTCCTCAGTCACTGAAAGCAAAGAAGACAAAGCAAAGAGAGGTGGTGAAGCGTCAGCGGAAAGAGTCGATCCACCCTTGCCTGAGACCAAAGCCATGGAATGTGAAGATGGGTTCTTCAGCTTGGCCTGAGTCAAGTGATCGATCTCGGTGGACTTGAGCTTGCTGAATAGCTCGTCCACGGTGAGGGTGTCGTAAGCAGCAGACTCAATAATGGTCAACACCTTCACCTCCCATACCCTCCGATCCAGGGCGTATAGCAACTTGAGTGCCCTCTCATGATCGTCATAGGGTAGGTTGGCCCGATTGGCACGCATCTTGTTCACAATCGTTTGGAAATGAGCGAACATAGCATCAATCGTCTCTCCCTCCAACTGAACAAAGTTCTCGTATTCCCGCTTGTAAGTCTCAAAGAGTCTGGTCTTGACCTGAGCGGTCCCCTCGTGATAGCTTTGAAGCTTCACCCAGATCTCTCGAGCAGTCTGAAGCTCGGAAACACGCTCGAACTCAGGAAGAGAGATGTTGGCCAAAAGCGCGTTACGGGCCTTGGAGTTGGCCTCATGTTGGTCAATCTGGTGCTGACCAACTCGAGCCGCAAGAACCACATAATCAGCGTCCTCGCATATCTCCCAAACAGAAGATCCGATGCTGTTGAGATAAGCACGCATCTGAATCTTCCAATAGGGATAGTTTGTCCCATCGAAATAGGGAGCCTTGCCATTCCCTCGATCCATGTCGCCCTTAGGATCCGAAACCGATTAAGGTAGAGTAGATCCTTAACCCGCTCCGATACCAATTGAAGGACCGAAAAGCGACCAGAGGGGGGGGGGGGGTCAATGGGAGCTTAAAATTTCTTTTCAGAAACTTATAGCCACTGTCCCAGAAGTCACCGGAAAGGCAAGCCTAGAGCTCGAATAATATCCACGACCCTAAATGTAGGGTGGATGCTTCCAAGAAGCGCAGCGAGACACTACACGACTCTAGGTACCCAACGCAAAAGCCGGAGATCAAAACCGACAACGAACGAATGAACCGCGGACGAAACAGTGCGAAACCAGTCGCATTGGACGCTGGACTGCGTCCGATGCCGCACCACCGGACGCATCCGATGCAAATAGTGAGTTACTGGAACCTTACTGTTCCACCATCGGACGCTGTGCACAATGAACAGCCAGCGTCCGATGCAATGGCTCCGGCGCGTCCGATGGACATCGGACGCGTCCAATGCCTAGCGTCCGATGCACACTCAAAAACACCCAGACTGACACGTGTCACCGGAGTGTCCGATGCTTTGAACCCTAGCGTCCGATGGTCCCGTGTCAGCGTCCGATGCCCCCGAAAACAGCGCTGTTCTTCGGTGACTCAACCCGATCTCCTCCGAATCAAATGCACTAGGGCTAGGATTCGATATGAGGAGTCACAAGGATGTTAGTGAGCTACCCCTAAGAGATCATGGCTCGAACCTAACTCCAAAACGGTGAATCAAGAAGTTTCGGGGCAAGGGAGCAAGAACGAGATCCAAAACAAAAATCGCTCGATCTCCTAGACCGTGAGGTTTGAGATGAATTCCTTTGGTGGAAAGAATTGCCTCACGATCTAGAACAACTTGGTTCAAATGGATTTGCAAAAGACGCACCAAGGAAAGAGATCAAGTGACGGGAAAAACGTGACCAAAAGTAATCCGCGAAGAACACAACCAAAACGCGAATCACAAGCACAAAATTGCAACCGTGTGGCGAACACACGCTACAACCGTGAGATTATGGTCTCACTTCCTAAACTTCCCAAAACACAGAGACATGATTGAGATTGTTCTGTGGATCCTCTACAGCCAGGAATGATTAGAACCTAAGCAGGGGCTAAGGAGAGAGTAGTGTGCTTAGGGCAAATGACTGCCAGGATAAGGGGAGAGGAGGGGTGCCTCTCTTATTTATAGCCTAAACAGTAATCCCCTCTTAACCCTAGGATAACTGAGCGAAATGGCCAACCCTAGGGGTATCTCGGTCCAGCTCTGCTTGATGTTGATCCGACGGCCACGCGCCTTCCTCACCCTTAGCTTCGCCTCGACGCAAGCCTCAGGATGCCGCCACGTGCCGCCCTGCTGACCACCGCGCCTTCCTCGCGGATAGCTGCGCCGCCGCGCCAGCCTCTGCACGCCACCATGTGTCGACCGTCCTTTTTGCGGACCTCTCCCCCGGTTTTGAGGCCGAAACCGGGAAACCTGGGCCTTCCCCCGGTTTTGAGGCTGAAACCGGGAAACCTGTCCTCCGGCTGAGTTTTGTGGCCCAAACTCAGAAACCCACGCGCCCAGGTTTTGAGGCCCAAACCTGGAAACCGTCCACGCCGAGTTTTGAGGCCCAAACTCGGAAACCGGCCACCCCGAGTTTTGAGGCACAAACTCGGAAACCGTCGATGGTAGCTTTTTGAGGCTTAGCTACTGAACCCGCGCCGTAGACGGGATGTGGTTCGCACACCCCGAGTTCCAGCACCGATGCCGGAGCATGTCCAGCCTCCACGCGGGGCACAGTGCATTCGCCTTCCTTCTCGGCCTCCCGCCAAGTGTCACGACGCCATCACCTTTCTCCCGACTCGGCCGATGCACCGCACATCCCCATGTCTTCTTCCTTGCCGATGCCACGTGCCAGCTACCACAGCTGGTCCTCAGGTCTCCCAGTCCGTCAGTCCAAGCTCCACGTTCGCCCTTCACCGCTCCCGGTCCGTTGGCACGACACGTCCCACTTGACCTTCACCTCACCTTAGACCACTGTCTCCGAGCTCCGCACCTGCACATCAACACAACCAAGAGACATGTTGCCAGTTGATCGATCACTGGGAACCACAAGAGCACATATCAACCTTGTGTTCTCAGCGATGTTGCTCTTGTTTCTAATCTGCATTTTAACCTTCTTTCTGTTTCGCAACTTTTTGATGATGACTATGAGATTCATTTTAAACCGAATCTCAGTCGCATTTTAGATCCACAGGGCAATTTGGTTTGTTTGATTTCGCCCTTTGGGAAAGTCTTTTGCACGAATTTCTCGGAGTCGTTTGGTGTTTCCCGTTGTCTTTTGGCTAGTCCTTCTTCCTCCGATCTTTGTAAGTGGCATAGGAGGCTCGGTCACTTAAGCTTCGACTTGCTTGCAAGACTCAGCTCACTTGGCCTAATCCGAGGATTGCCCAAGCTTTCGATGGAGAAGGATCTAGTTTGCCATTCTTGTAGACATGGAAAGATGGTTGCTGCTCCCCACCATCCAGTGACTAAGGTCATGACCTCGCACCCTGGAGAGCTTTTACACATGGACCTTGTTGGTCTGGCTCGGGTGAGCTCGGTTGGTGGCAAGTGGTATGTTTTGGTTGTTGTCGACGATTTTTCGAGGTATTCGTGGGCCTTCTTTTTGACTGAGAAGACTGAGACTTTCTCATTTGCTCGCAATCTGATTTTGCGTCTTCAGAACGAGTTCTCTTTGAACTCGATGCGAGCTATTAGAAGTGATAATGGTTCCGAATTCAAAAATTCGGATTTTGAGAAGTTTTGTGACCGCCTTGGTTTGGAGCATCAGTTTTCTTCCCCCTACACACCGCCCCAAAATGGTGTTGTAGAAAGGAAGAATCGGACCCTTGTTGAGATGGCTAGGACGATGCTTGATGAGCATAGGACACCTAGGCGATATTGGGTCGAAGCTATGAACACTGCATGCTACATTTCAAATCGCATTTTTCTGAGAGCTTTCTTGAAGAAGACCTCTTATGAGTTGCTTTTTGGTAGACAGCCCAAGGTGAGTTACTTTAGAGTCTTCGGTTGCCACTGTTTTATATTGAAGAAAGGCAACCTGGACAAATTTGAGTCTCGTTCTTCTAACGGTGTATTTTTGGGTTATGGCACTCACACTAGAGCATATCGTGTACTTAACCTTGATACTAACCGAGTCATGGAGACATCAGATGTCATCTTCGACGAGACTCTTGTATGTCCTTCTTTTCGTTTTGAGCGTGCAGGTGATCATGAGGTCGGTGAGCCTCTTTTCGATGACGAGGACGAGGGTGCTGAAGGTATGGATGATCCAGCAACCCCTCCACCTGTTGTGTTGCCAAGAGCGGCTTCTACGACGACTCACGGCCCCGATACCTCCTCTTCCTGGGGGTCGTGGGATCCGCCACCCCGAGCGGTACCCTTTGTACCCGGGGAGGCACCAGCTGCTGTTGAGGGGGAGGTCACTTCTTCCCGGGAGGCGCCACGACACATCCAGCGCCAGCACCCCCCTCAGCAGATGATCGGCAACAATGACGAACGGGTCACTCGGTCCAGGTCACAGCACATCTCTCACTTCGCTCATTCTGCTTTTGTTGCTAATTTTGAGCCCCGAGATGTTGGACACGCTTTGACGGATCTGGATTGGGTCAATGCCAAGCATGAGGAGTTAGCAAACTTTGAGAGAAATCGGGTTTGGGTTCTAGTTCCACCTCCTCCAGAATGTAAGCCTATTGGGACAAAATGGGTTTTCAAAAACAAGCAAGGAGAGGATGGCCACATTGTTAGAAACAAGGCCAGGCTTGTAGCGAAGGGTTATAGTCAGAAGGAGGGGATAGACTATGAGGAGACTTTTTCTCCTGTAGCTCGTTTGGAGGCTATTAGGATACTCTTGGCTTTTGCTGCATCCAAAGGTTTTAAATTCTTTCAAATGGATGTCAAAAGTGCTTTCTTAAACGGCTACATAGAAGAGGAAGTATATGTTGAGCAACCCCCCGGTTTTGAAAATCCCAAGTTTCCAAACCATGTTTTTAACCTCCACAAAGCTTTATATGGTTTGAAACAAGCCCCAAGAGCCTGGTATGATAGACTAAAAACTTTTCTGCTAGCTAAGGGTTTTAAAATGGGAT
Source organism: Coix lacryma-jobi var. lacryma-jobi (assembly GCA_009763385.1). Classification (NCBI taxonomy): domain Eukaryota; kingdom Viridiplantae; phylum Streptophyta; class Magnoliopsida; order Poales; family Poaceae; genus Coix; species Coix lacryma-jobi. Next base: position 16,195,582 of record CM019824.1, read on the forward strand.
GTGTAGATAAGACGCTCTTTCTCCTCAAGCACGACAAAGACACACTCTTGGTCCAAATTTATGTGGATGATATCATTCTCGGTGGTTCTTCTCACACTTTAGTTGCCAAGTTTGCAGATACTATGAGCAGGGAGTTCGAGATGAGCATGATGGGCGAGCTGACATTCTTTCTCGGGTTGCAAATTAAGCAATCCCGAGAGGGGGACGTTTGTGCACCAGGGCAAGTACACCAAAGACTTGCTGAAGCGGTTCGATATGGGTGAGGCCAAGCCTCTTCCAACACCCATGTCGACGACGACGGCCCTGGATGCGGACAAGGATGGAGAAGCAGTGGACCAGAGGAGTACCGAAGCATGATCGGGTCGCTACTCTACCTGACGGCGACACGCCCGGACATTCAGTTCGCGGTGTGTCTGTGCACGCGCTTTCAGGTGTCGCCGCGCACTTCTCACCGTCAGGCGGTGAAGCGGATTTTCAGGTACCTTCGTTTCACACCTGAGTTTGGGATTTGGTATTCTGCTTCCTCCACCCTCTCCCTTTGCGGTTATTCCGATGCCGATTTTGCTGGTTGTCGCATTGAGCGCAAGTCCGCTTCTGGGACTTGCCAATTTATTGGTTCTTCTCTTGTATCGTGGTCTTCTCGCAAGCAGTCTAGTGTCGCTCAGTCTACCACAGAGGCTGAATATGTTGTTGCGGCTGGCTGCTGTTCCCAGTTGCTTTGGATGATGGCCACTTTACGTGATTTTGGTCTGAGCTTTTCTCGCGTGCCTTTGCTTTGTGACAGCACGAGTGCTATTAGCGTTGCTAAGAACCCCGTGCTTCACTCGAAGACCAAACACATTGATGTGCGCTTTCATTTTTTGCGAGACCACCAGGAGAAGGGTGATATCGACCTTCGCCATGTCGATACTCATCATCAACTGGCTGATATTTTCACCAAGCCTTTAGATGAATCAACCTTTAATAGGTTGAGGGGTGAGCTTGGTGTGTGTTTCCCCTTTTAGATGGGGGAACCTTTTGGATCTTGTATAATAGACTGACTCTTTTGTTTATTCTTCTTTTCTTTTACATTTTCGCATACGCATTTACATTCTGAGCTTCATGTTTATAATCTTTAGAATGTAACTATGCTCTATATAGTATGCTCTGATGCTTATGATGATGCTTGTAGCTTATGCTCTTTCTGATCACTAGTACATGTTGTGAGCTGAGCTATTTTGGAATGGTGAATTTACTTAATGTATATAAAATCTGAAAATGTTCACCATTGAGATATGCAACTAGCATGTGTAGGATGTGTTGAGTTCACTCGTGCTTTTCATATATGCTAGGTTGCTATGTCTCTAGTTCTGAGTCATTCACTTGCTTGGTATGTTCATATCATGTTTAAAATCTGAACCAAGTTTTAGTAAATTGAAAAGATCGAGATGGGATTGCTTGTCAACATATCACGGTATCGAGACTGTTTCTCATTGCACTTAGAGTTAAACTTGAGCCGTGTAGTGTATGACCGAAACCATAGCTTTAAGCTTCTGATTGCTTCGGCATAGGCTTCGCTCGGTTGAAAAGTTAGGCAATGACAAGCTTTCAACCTCTCGCAATCACATGCTAATAATTGAACTTGTGTATTTTCACCGCTGCAACTCCTATATAAAAATGAAATCACAAGTGTATGTTTCATTCTTAAGCATGATGATTGAACTTTGCTAGGGGTAGTTCACCTTGTATACATGTTTAGCACTTGTTCGGATTCCTACCTATACATGTGTAGTGCTATTTTAATGGTGACTATCTTTTGACTCAAAACTGCTCACTTTTGCTTATATGTTCATATTTCGTATTTGGTGATCAGTTTGAGCCTTTGCTAGCTATGCTTGTATTGTGTCATTGGAGTTATACTATTTAGAGCATCTTTGCACTCGTTTGATTATATGTCTGAAGCTGCTAACTTGCATTTCTGACTTCATATGCATTTTGTAAGGGAAATTGGTTGTTTATTTGGCACTTCTAGTTGGTGCATTTTCTAAGGGGGAGAACTTTGCCCGGTTCCTGTTGCTGCTGGTTACTTGATAAGTGCATTTTCAACTAAGGGGGAGAAATTGCAAATCATATGCTCCTGGGTGATCAACTAAGGGGGAGTTTTCGTGGAGAAAATTTTCAAATCTTTATGCTTTCCGAGTTGAACCTAGTGGGAGTTTTTCCTGGTTGCGTGCACTTTTCGCGGGGGAGTTTGCTAGTTGTGTTGAGCCTTAGCCTGTGTCTTGAAGGACTAGCAAACATTTTTAGGGCATTTTGCTTTTGATGGGTTTTCAATTGGTTCGGAGTGTGCTTGGCCGAAAGGCATTGGTATCGAGTTTTCTTTGCTAGTTGTGTTGAGCCTCTGTGCCTCTATCTTGAGGGACTAGCATTTTTGTCTCGATTTTCAATTGGTGTTTGCTAGCGGTGTTGAGCCTGTTCTACCTCTTCTTGAGGGCTAGCTTTGCTTTGCTTGGTTGCGTCGAGCCGTTGCCCATGTCTTTGGGGACCAAGTTGTTTTGCTTCTTCCACTTGACCTTCTTTGGCTTTTCTATGCTTTTGGGTCATTTGGTCGAGTTCTCTCTTCTCCTTCTTCCTTCCTTCTTTCATTATGATTTGTGTGAGTAGTTGACAATGCACTCATCAAGGGGGAGATTGCGGTTACATGGGTGTATGCCGAGTCTCGGTGTGATGAGTGATTGTCAACGGGTATGATCGCATGTTCTTTGGCTTGTGTTGTGCAGGTGTTGAGCCCGGAGACAGTGATCTAAGGCGAGGTGAAGGTCAAGTAGAGACGTGCCGTGCCGATGGACCGGGAGAGGTGAAGGGCGGACGTGAGGCTTGGACTGATGGACCGGAGGGCCTGAGGATCAGCTGTGGTGGCTGACAGTCTGGGACAGCGACGAGCGAAGACTTGCGGGCATGGTGTTGCTCGGGTCGAGGACCTAAGGACACGTGTCGGTGGACGGGGTGCACGGGCGGTGCATCCCCTCTACAGCTCTAGTTTGGTGGTTGAGCCACAGAAAAACCACCGGGTGGACAGTTTCCAGGTCTGGGCCTCAAAACCTGGGTGCTAAGGGTTTCCGAGTTTGGCCACAAAACTCGGGCTGAGGACAGTTTCCGAGTTTGGGCCTCAAAACTCGGGCATTGCGGGTTTCAGAGTTTCGGCCACAAAACTCAGGCGATGGACTTGGAGGCTGGTTTCCCGGTTTGGGCCTCAAAACCGGGGGATAGCTAGAAAAGGCTAGTTTCCCGGTTTGGGCCACAAAACCAGGGGTGCAGAGCGAGGGCGGCACGTGGCGGCAATCGGAAGGTTGCGTCGAGGCAACGCTACGAGTTGTGCGGGCGTGGCCGTCGGATACACCTACCACTTGAGTTGGTCCAGAATAACCCTAGGGTTTAGCTGGTTCGCTTTGTAATTAGAATAGAGAGGGGTAGAGTAGGAATTACAGTTAGGCTAGAATTAGGATAAGTAGTCAGGGAGACACCCTCCTCCCTCTATCTCAGTCATTTGCTCTTTTGTCTTAGGGTTTTCCTGCTCTCCCATCCCCTGCTGTAGCGAGCTGAGATCCGCAGAGAGACTCACCTTTGTGCACTGTTGATTTTGAGGAAGTGAGGTCGTAACCTCACTGTCGTAGCGTGTGTTTGCGCTTCGGCTGCAAGATCGTTGTGTCGATTCGCGTTTTGATTCGTGTTCTTCGTTTTCTTCGCGTTCTTCGTTTCTCCGCGATTTTCTCGTCACTCGATCTCCTTCTCCGGTGCATCTTTGCGAAATCCATTTGAACCAATTTGTTCGTATCTTTGAGGAGGTCATTTCGACCAAAGGAATTCATCTAACTCCTCATGATCGAATAGATCGGGACGATTTTGTTTTCGTGGCATTTTTCCGGTTCATCCACCTTCCCCTTCGATTTCCCGTTGATTGGATCGATTTGAGCGGATGATTTTTTGGGGATAGTCTCCTAACTACCCCGTGATCATCTTCTCCAAGTTTGGGAACTTGGGATTTTGATTTGGATCGGATTTGGAGAGATTTGGGAGAGAGGCGATCAAAATCGCCCTCTCTGCGCACTCGTGGACAGTCCGCGGCCTGACCGGCGGACAGTCCGCGCATCGGGATTCAGCCGAGCAGTGGCTGCGTGTCTCGGTGAACGGTTGTGAAGTTTGACCGGCGGACAGTCCGCCGTTGTACCTCGCGGACAGTCCGGGAACTGTCCAGGGGACTTCAGCAAGTTTGCGTTTTTGGGGTTTTTGCCGGCGGACAGTCTGCCACCCCTTCGCGGACAGTCCGCGGTTGGGGCGGACTGTCTGGGACCCTGCTGAAGCTTGTTTTTCAGTGCAATCTTCGCCCTGGCTTTTCGGCTTGGTTTTCGGACTTCTCGTTTGCTCCTAGAGTTAACCAAGAAACATTTCTAGGTATCTTTGCAACTTGTTTGCATAGGTATTTGGAGATTTCTCGACGTAGCATCCAATCTACATTCGGGACTCGGTTTTCCAAGGGAGAACTTGAGCCGAAGCTTTTGGCTTTTGGTTCGCTTGTGCTTTGTGGTGCTCCGCTGTGATCCTAGGGATCATCCACCCTCTTCCAAGGGTCGTGAGCATCACGTTTTGGGTCCGTGCTTCTTGGGGTGGAATTTGGGACACTTGGCCAAAGTTTCGAGAGAAATTTGATTGGCTCCCATTCACCCCCCTCTGGTCGCCTTGCTAGTGCATTCTCGGTCCTTCAGAACTTTAATCAGTCCCTTAAACTTCAGAATCCCGAACCATTTAAACTAGTAAAAACTTGGTTTGGCCCAACAATGGCCCACAAGCTGTGCAAACCCTACTCCGACGCTTGGCCTTCCAACGTGCAGATCATAGTTCTATAAATATGGCCTCAGCCAAATCACTATTTCCAACTTCAAGCCTGATTCGCAAAAATCCCACTCCTGTGCCCTTGGCTTGAACCAAAGAGAGAAACCTCTTCTGCTCAAAAACTTCACCAATATCCAGCGACAGTGATCTCAGTAAAAACTCCTTCAGAGGCGAAACAGGGGATAGCAGAGCATCGACTCACCGATGTTATGGGTAAAAATTATTTTCTGCCTCCTTGTAGTAGCTCTTCTTATTTATCTTACCCTTGACTCACTGTTTCCCTCCCTTTCAGGGTAAGGCCTATGTCCAACCATGCTTAGGCTTTCTCCTCAGAAGGCTTGCCCAGGAGATATGACACCGAGGAAGTTGAACAGTCATACCAGTGGAAATAGATCTACAACGTTATCATAGGTTAATGAAATTCTTACAAGACCTTTTCCTCTGATTAAGCTTGCATTTGCCTGATACATCTTCTTCTTCTGCCAGTTATTTCTGCAAAGATTGATCGTCTGAAAGCAAACAGAACCGCTGGCAAAATGAATGCTCATAAGAACACGGCTGAGGCTAGCCTTGATGTTGCTGACGGTCGCATAGATCAGGCCGCCATGGAAGGTGTATGCTTTGATGCTCTAGACGTCCGGACAGATCAGGCCATCATCCAAGGTGTGCACGCCGTAGATGGCTGCAAAGATTAGGCCTTCATCCAAGGTGTGCATGCCGAGGTTTTTTCCTCAAGTTGGCGGTGACGAGTTCTTGATTCAAAGAAGATTACCCCTTTTTATGAGTTGGCCCTACAGATGCATTTCCGGACGACTTTGAAGTTTCTAAAGCTCTTGATGGTTACACCATCGCCCTTCGCTGAAACCACTGATTCTTAGTTTGATCAAACCATCTAAAGAGTAGTTTGTACTTTAGGACAGATCTTGTAACTGAATAAAGCTCGTTCTTCCTCTGAGTAATGTTTATTTGTATTTCTTAATTCCTTAGCGATTCTTCTCTGATTGCAAAAATTTCTTCAGAAGAACATTTGTCGAATGTATGACGTCATCTTTAGCCGACTAGATCTCATCTCCGATATGTCATGTCACTCGGCATTGCACTTACTGCGCTTCAGCTTTCTCTTTCCCCGATAAACCTGCTAACTGAAAAATGCTAGGGTCACCAAGGTCACGAATATCCTTGTACTAAAGGCGATATGTAAAAATATCGGCTATAACTTAATTCTTTGAAATATTTTTTCTGCTAAAGGCGATGCTTTTACATCGGTTGTATAAAATATTCCTCGAGTTACATAGCTCCATGCGTTCGGCTTTAACAAGTAGTGCCGAAGCTCCAACTGACAAGTAGCACACACGAATCAAATATTTGTTACAGCCGAATACCCTTTCCTGGGTTTAACATTTTCGACAAAGGCAAACTGCCACCCACTTTTTCCTATCAAACTTAAAATAAGGGCCGATCCTATTATAAGGTTTATCGGCCGTCACGTACAACTCAAAATAATCACCAAGTTGTGGAAGTGCCTTCATATATTTTCAATCTCATCAAAAGCTCCCATTGTACGTCACCTTGTACAAATCTTTCCTGATTTTCTTGAACTCTGGTAATGGAGAAATAAACAGAATCCTTCAAAAGTTCATCAACATTAAAATACTCTTGAGACCCAAACTTGCACACATTGATCCTACTTCGGCTTCATTATCAACGCTTTATTCCTTGTCAGCCAATATGAAACTCGGTCTCAATTTTTTCCATTACCACCAGTTTTGGGTTCAAAAATTGCTCTGAGAGTCGATCATTTGAATCGGCTGTTGGTCCTTGTCAAAAAGGTTCACAGGACCTGCTTCCCAAGCTCTTTAGAGAAACACTCAACACCATCATATTCCGAGTAGATAGACTTTGCATTGGCAATACTTACCGAATCATCAGCATGGACGATTTCGATATCATCTCCAATCCACTGGATAAGGAATCGGTGCATAGTTGATGGTACACAATAGTTTGCATGTATCCAATCTCTTCCTAGTAGCAAACTGTATGCCCCTTTGACATCAATGACGAACAAAGTAGTGATCAAGGTTTTAGATCCGATCATCAGCTCAACATGGACTGCTCCTCGAGTATCAGAAGAATTGCCAGCAAAATCCCTCAAGACCATGTCGGTTTTTAATAGATCTTCAATGGTCAATCCGAGCTTTCTGAAGGTGGTATACGACATTATATTTATAGCAGCTCCTCCATCGATGAACATCTTGGTTAATGGCTTGCCATTGACATACCCTCTCATATATAATGGCTTCAAGTGTCGGTGGTTAATTGGCTTGTCGAACATTGCCTTCTGAGCTAAGATGAGATGAGTCAACAAGTCCTGAAATTCACTTTCATTGAAATCTGAATATGTTTCTTCTTGGACATCTTGATTTTCGGGAGCCACAAACTCAAATGGAAGAAAGAACGCCATGCATGTATCAACCGAATGATTGCTCTCATTCAGCTTTTCTTTAGGATGCCAAACTCGTTTCGTTTTGGTGCCCGTTCGTGCCAACTCTCTGTTCCTTAGGCGCTGCACTCTCCTTTTCTGACTTCTTCTTAATCCTGGCGGACACCATTGCCCCTTTTGCCAAACATACTTACGGTATTCTTCCTCCTCATTATGAGCCCAATCTCGGTCAGCAAATATTTCCTGCCGACTCTTAGAATTATTTATTTTTAAGCGCCGATCGTCCTCAGGGATTCGTGCCTGTTGACACTTATTAACTCTTATTATTAAAGGTCAATTAAGCATGAAAATGGATGAATATATAAACTCCACCTTAGTATAGGGATTTAAACTAATGAATTCCACGAGTTTGGCGAATTGTGAATTCGCAGGGACTAAACCAGGAAATCGGCACCGATAGCTTCCCATAGAAGGAAACCGACGGGAGATAAAGCATTCGCCAAGTCAGGAACCTTCTAGAAGACTCCAGAGGACACCATAACACACCACGCAAAAGGGCACCACAGGAGGCTTACCTGTGGGACCGACCGGTACCATAGGGCCCACCGGTCGGTCGGCCACGGAGCCCCCGCGGTTTCGTCTTCTGCAAGCTACTTCCACCGCCTTTGAGGATCAACCTCAACCCTACTTGAAGTCGGTTTGATCTAACGGTCATGGTTGATCCCTCAGGGCTATATAAACAGGCCCTTGAGCCCCAGGTCAGACAGAAGGTCCCTCTTCAGAAGACTACACTTCAACTAGAAACCCTAGAAGAGACTTCAGGAGTTAGCTTTCAAGTAGAAGACTAGATACCCCTCTAGTAGGATTAGAACCTAGTCTTATTTAGAACTAGAAGAGAGAGAGAGAGGAAGAGATCAAGAGGAAGCTCCGGCCTGTCGGATCAACTTCTTCATCTTGTACCTGTGGATTCAAGTTCTTCATCGACTTGCTTCAATGATTGTTTCGGTAATCAACATCTATATTTAAGTTTGAGCTATTGTTCTTATTATTCTTAAGGTTTATGACTCTCTTTTGAGTACTTTGATTCTAGTCGCTCTAGAGTTATAGTAGTTGGATAGTGTAAGCATGGTGCTTAGACTAGATAACTCATGTTTGCCTCCTATAACACCGGTAATAGTGGTTGTTCGCAAGGGTGACTCTTATAGCCTTGTTGATTCTTCTATAGTCCACTTACCCGTGTGTAGGCTCGGTAGGATTATACATTTGCATAAAAGAATCATACTCTGTTGTGACCTTTTATGGCAACTTCCCCATTAAGAATAATAGACATATCACTCTTAAGTTAGGTTTAGATAGCCTTAGCGATCCCCTCTATACTTTTAGCTTCTCCGTCCTTGTTAGTTACTCAGAGGTTATACACTTGAGACTCATCGCTATCCGTTCCTTTGGGTTCGATATTAAAACTAGGTTACATCCGGGGAAGTGCTACATCGGTAGATTTTATCTGTGCGCTTGCGGATAAAGTAGAGTGTGCATTAATTTATACCAACAAGCATTTCTGGCGCCGTTGCCGGGGAACGATAGATCATTTTAGGTCTTGAGTATAACATTGTATTATACTTTATCTTTTATCTTTTACCTTTACTTTACTTTACCTCTGTTTTTTTATTTTTTGTCTTTTTATTATTCTTTTTATAATGGATTTCTCAGAGCCAATCACTAGCTCCACAGATTCCATTCCACTGAACCAGTATACCTATCACACTGTCGTAGACTTAGAGTTACCCAAATCTGCTAAGCCTATCCTTTCCGACAACTACGAGCTACGCCCATGTTTGATAGAGATGGTTAAGAATCAAATTTTTTCTGGCTTAGAAGACGAAAACCCACATATTCATTTAAATGAGTTTGAACAAACCTGTGCGTGCCTACATATCGCAGGCATGTCTGATGAAACCCTTAGGTGGAAACTTTTTCCATTCTCTTTAGAGGGAAAAGCCAAAACATGGTACCTTCAAACTGCACCAAGTAAAAATGGGGATTGGAAAGAACTCTGCTCTAGCTTTTGCTTAGAATACTTCCCTGTCTCCAAAATTATTTGTCTTCGCTTAGAGATTTTGTCCTTCATCCAAGAGGATAATGAGTCTCTAATTGCAGCCTGGGAAAGATTCGATAATCTTGTCCGCTCTGGTCCAGCCTTATCTATTCCAGACCCTGTCTTGCTTCAACACTTTTATAATGGTCTGAATAGAAAAACTTCTAATTACCTTAACTTAGCTTCAAACGGAACATTCCTACATACCCCAGCCTCTAAGGTAAGGGAAATGTTGCAAAACTTATCTCAAATCACTCCTACTCCTGAAGCTAAACCACAAGAACCACTAGAAGTAAATCTAGAAGCTGATCCTATATCTATTCTTAATCATGAACAAACCTCAGCTTTAATTCCTAGTGAGAGGGAAACCTCAATCTTAGGAGACACCTTTGATTTCGAGGAAGAGTACTTTACCGAGTTTGGTAATACCTCAAAATATCACACAATTAGGAAACCACAAAATCAAAAATCATCTTTAGAAGAACTTACTGATAAGGTTTTCCTAAAAGAGACTATGAAGAAACTAATCTCTATAATAAGTCATGAATGGTTAGAAGAATCAGAGCTTTCTACTGATACAATCCGCTTAAATTCACCTTCTACACACATTCAATGTCAAATCCATCAACAACCCTTCGAAGCTCTCTATAATCCTGTTGTGGGAATCAACATTATGTCTGAAACTTTCTCTCAAGATTTATTAAAACAAATGCCACTTACCCCAACAGATAAACTTTTAAAAACCTCTTTAGGACATGTTATTCCAAGCCTAGGAATCATGTATGTCCTGCCTGTCATAGTAGATAACACTCCGTTGCACTTAAGCTTTTATATCTTTGATATTAAAGAGTTTAATCTGCTGATAGGCCAACCACTTAAGCAACTCATTCATGAAGGTCAAACAGGGATCTTAAACTTCCATCTTGGGAAAATCTTAAAGGAACCATACCTATCACTCACTCTCTAAATGCTGAAAATGAAACATGTCCCGAGCCAGATCCTATGGAAGAAATTAAGGAAGCATCTTTTGAAATAATAAATGAATCTGAATATGAAGAAGATGCTCAGTCTTTCACTGAGGAAGAAGATAACACACCTGATCCAGATCCTCTAGATTCCTTAGAAGAACCACCTAAACCTCCCATAGAGTTAAAACCCTTACCTACTGAGCTTCGATATGCTTTCTTGAATAATGATCATGAATCTCCTGTAATTATAAATAATAATCTTACTCAAGAACAAACTTCTAGGTTGATCACTGTCTTAGAAAAGTATAAATCAGCCTTTGGCTATTCACTCCATGATTTAAAGGGAATCAACCCCGCTTTCTGCACCCATCGCATTCCTACTGATCCTAACATATCACCATCTAGAGAGCTACAACGCAGGCTTAACAATGCGATGAGAGAAGTAGTAAAGAAAGAGGTTTTGAAACTCTTGCACGCCGGGATCATTTATCTTGTGCCACACAGTGAGTGGGTAAGCCCTGTCCAAGTTGTCCCTAAAAAGGGAGGCATGACTGTCGTAAAGAATGAGAAGAACGAATTAATTCCACAAAGAACTATTACTGGTTGGAGAATGTGTATTGATTATAGAAAATTAAACAAGGCAACTAAGAAAGATCACTTTCCGCTACCTTTCATAGATGCAATGCTAGAACGGTTAGCCAATCACTCTTTCTTTTATTTTCTTGATGGGTATTCTGGGTATCACCAAATCCCAATCCATCCAGATGATCAAAGGAAAACCACTTTCACATGTCCATACGGAACTTATGCTTATCGCCGAATGTCTTTTGGATTATGTAATGCACCTGCTTCTTTTCAAAGATGTATGATGTGTATCTTTTCTGATATGATTGAAGAAATCATGGAAGTTTTCATGGATGACTTTTCTGTTTATGGAAAAACTTTTGATGATTGTCTTGAAAATTTAGACAAGGTTTTGCAAAGATGTGAAGAAAAGCACTTAGTCCTTAATTGGGAAAAATATCACTTCATGGTTAGAGAAGGCATAGTGCTAGGACATTTAGTATCAGAACGTGGAATTGAGGTAGGCAAAGCTAAAATTGAAGTAATTGAATGTTTGCCTCCACCGATTAGTGTTAAAGGAATCCAAAGTTTTCTTGGCCATGCTGGTTTTTACCGTAGATTTATAAAAGATTTTTCTTACATTGCAAGACCACTTACAAATCTTTTGGCCAAAGATGTTCCTTTTGAATTTGATGATGCATGTTTAGAATCTTTTAACACTCTTAAGAAAGCACTCACTTCTGCACCTATCATTCAACCTCCTGATTGGTCTCTACCTTTTGAGATCATGTGTGATGCAAGTGATTTTGCTGTAGGAGCCATGTTAGGACAATATAAGGATAAAAAACATCATGCAGTCGCTTAGGCCAACAAAACTTTAACTAGACGTCAACTTAATTATGCTACTACTGAAAAAGAACTTTTGGCTGTTGTTTTTACTATAGACAAGTTTAGATCTTATTTAGTGGCATCAAATGTGATTGATTTTACTGATCATGCTGCACTTAAATACCTGCTCACTAAAAAAGATGCTAAGCCACGCTTGATAAGATGGGTTTTGTTACTCCAAGAGTTTGACTTAGAAATAAAAGATAAGAAAGGAGTAGAAAACTCTCACTACACCACAACACCGCATTAGGGTCAGACGTCTGTCCCTAAAAATAATATTTACGGATGGATAATCTGACGGTAAAGATTAATGACAGATCATCTGATGGTAAAGCTACATTTACCAATTTACGCTCTGTTGCTATAGGTATCCATATTTAACACCAGACGATCTGACGCTGAAACCCTGTACAGCGTCACTGGGTCTGTCGCAGAAAATAAGTGGGCCCGACCTGACTCGAGCACGTTCATCAACTTTGATCCAGTCACGCGTAAATTTTGGAAGAGGCCCGCCAAAAGTTTTTAGTCTCGCGCGTAAATGGGAGAGGCCCATCATTGTTTTGACTTGGCCCGCTTGATTGGAAACCCTAGAAGCACCATTCGACCATAGGCAGCCGCCACTCCTGCCCCAAATCGCTCCCTGCCCCCAAAATTCGTCATCCCCCAGCACCCTCCCATCCTCGCGCCGCGCGCCGCCCGTCCCCGCGCCGCCCGCCGCACATCCCCGCGCCGCCTGCCGCACATCGCTGACAGTTGACGGAGGAAGCCAGTTAAGGAGGAAGCCACTTGAGGAGGAAAGTCGTGGACGGAGGAAGCCAGCCCGCCATCCCTGGACGGAGAAGTGCCGCCGGCCATCTCTGGACCAAGAAGCCTGGCCGGCTATCCCCTGGACGGAGGACGCCCCACTGGCCATCCCTGGACGGAGGACGCTCTGCCTGCCCCTGGTTCCTTCCTTCGCCCAGAGCGCCCCATGTCCCTTCGCCGCTCGCTGCTTCAGCATCGCCCTGTCTGCTGAAAGTCGAGACGAAGCCACAGCTGAGGTGAGGTCATTTTGTACGAAGCCACAGTCTTGTACGTGCACACACAGATTAGTATCTTGTCGGCTTCAGATTAGTATCTTGTCCGCTTCAAATTAGTATCTTGTCCGCTACTGATGTCTTGTACGTGCACACACAGATTAGCCCTGTCCGCTACTATGAGTTAACCCATCACATATCAAGTCTCTTACGAAGCACATAATCAAGATGTTGGTTAGGCTAACACGTTCGAGACTGGGTCCATGGTATGGTCTGGTTTCATTTAGCAAGCAGTTTGGTTGGGATTGGATAAAAGAACAGAAATAGTGGGGTGGGTGCAAAGAATCAAATAATCGAGTCTTCCCAATGGTTTAGTATCGTTTGTTACTGTCGATGGAAATGGTATTTGAATTCCTATTATTCATTTAGCGTGCACACACAGTTTGGTTGGCGTTTGTTAATGCATCGGTGTGGTGGAGTTTTAGGCCGGTTTCCAGCCCATTACCAGGTTTAATGGTAGCATTTAACGCTGCATCACACATGCAGCTATGTGCATAAATTTTTTCACTAGCAACTAAAGAAATATTTTTCTAACCTGCATCACAAACTGTTGTTTTCTACTGTTATACAAGCAGACATAACTGAGTTATTGTTTCTTATTTATTTCAGGCCCCTTGGTGAAAGTATTGTGGAGCTGGGCCACTAAACTCAACGGTTTCCAGATCTGCTACATCGACGTCTCGTCCTCTTCTGATTGCTTGCGGCCAACAGATTCAAGTACTGTAGTTACACGCTCAGTCCCCACAAAGACTCATGGATAAATCATGGATCCATAGTGATGCTAGGCACACAAAGGAATACTTACAAGGGGTCAACAGTTTCCTAGCTTTTGCGTTTAGAAATTCAGGGGTAGCGGACAAGATACTATGCCCTTGCAGAAAGTGTGTTAACTCATTTTGGAGAGACTCAAGTGATATACGAGAGCATTTGATATGTGATGGGTTTCTACAAGGGTACACAACTTGGAACTTACATGGAGAAGCTAGTTCCTCTTATGTGAATGCCAACAATGGTGATGGTGCTGATCCTGTAGAAGAGTCCAGTGAAGGGGATGACATATCTGCATTTCTTAGAGACCTAGCATGTGGTTTAGATGATAGAGGGGATTTTGAAGACAATAGTTCTGTTGAGCTTCCTAAAGAACTAGTTGACCTCCAGAAGTTGGTAGAAGCCAATAGTCAACAATTATTCCCTAATTGCAAGAAGTACACTAAACTGCGTTTCCTGATTAGGCTTCTTCACATCAAGCTCCATGGAGGATGTGCTGATAGAGGGTTTGACCTTATGCTAGATCTTTTGAATGATGTCTTACCTGAGGGCTCAAAACTACCTAGAAACTACTATGAAACTAAGAAATTGATTAAGTTCATAGGACTTGGGTACACAAGTATTGATGCATGTGATAATAATTGCATTCTATATTGGAAGGAACACGAAAAATCTAAAGTATGTCCAAAGTGTAATGTTTCACGTTGGAAATCAGTTAGGAAGAGTCTAGATGGGAAACATGTGTACAAGGTCCCTATGAAGGTTCTTCGATACTTTCCGATAAAGAAAAGTCTCCAAAGATTATTTCTATGTTCTAAAACAGCCGCTCTAACTAGATGGCATGATGAAGAGAGAACAAGAGATGATGTACTTAGACATCCTGCAGATTCTCCTCTATGGAAAGACTTTGATATTAAACACCCTGAGTTTGCTAAGGATAGCAGAAATATACGTTTTGCATTTGCCTCTGATTGTTTTAATCCTTATAGAACCCAAAGTACAACCTATAGCATTTGGCTTGGTATATGTATTCCCTACAATTTTCCACCATCAATGTACATGAAGCAATCAAATTTCATACTCTCTTTGCTAATTCCTGGAAAACATGCTCCTGGTAGTGATATGGATGTTTTTCTCCAGCCCTTTGTGAATGATATGGTAGATATGTTTATCACGGGGGTTAGAACCTATGATGCATCAAAGCGCGAGTGGTTCCAATTAAAGGCAGCAATGTTGTGGACTATTACTGACTTCCCGGGTCTAGGCTATGTATCTGGTTGTGTCACTGCTGGTGAAGCAGCATGTCCTGATTGCCACTCATATACTTGTTCACATAGACTTGGTAAGGGAAACAAGACTTGCTATATGGACCACCGTAGGTTTTTGGATGAAAACCACCCATTTAGGTTTGATGTTGGTAAGTTTGGTTCAACTGAATTTAGGCAGGCACCTACTCCACTCTCTTGGGAGGAAGTGTTGGAGTGTACTAAAGATATTGTTACAGTTTTTGGCAAGGATCCATCTGGAAAGAAACCAACAAGGAAGAAACGCAAGGAAGGGGAGCCATTAGTCATTTTTAAAAGGAGGTCTATTTGGTTTAAGCTTCCCTATTGGAAAGATTTGATGCTGCGATATAATTTTGATGTCATGCACATAGGGAAAAATGTGTATGAGAACTTGGTTAATACATTCTTGGGTACCGAAGGAAAATCTAAGGATAATCTGAATTCTCGCTTAGACCTTCAAGAATTAGGAATTAGAAGTGATCTTCACCCTGTTGATGTGGAAGACCATTTTTATTTACCACCAGCACCATATAATTTAGCCTTGATGATAAGAAATTATTTTGTGAAATACTGAAAGGGGTAAAGTTTCCTGCTGGTTATGCATCTAATATACGTCACAATATTCATGTCAATGAGAGAAAGGTGTTTGGTCTTAAGAGTCATGAATGCCACATCATTCTACAAGACTTATTACCGCTTGCTGTGAGGAAAGTATTGCCAGAAGTAGTTAGTGCTGCAGTGATACGTGTTAGTCATTTCTTCAAGAAAATTTGTGCTCCTGTTTTCCACAAAAGTGATATGGATAGTCTAGAGGTTGAAATAGCTGAAACCTTAAGCCTTCTGGAGACTATATTCCTTCCCTCCTTTTTTGACATGATGGTACATTTGATGGTCCATCTTCGTGCCCATGCAAGAGTGGCTGGTCCAGTACATTTTCGTAGCATGTGGCCTGTTGAGAGGTAATTTCTATGAGCGTATTGCTGCATACGTATTAAAAAAATACATACTATTTTTACAACATAATGGGGTTATTATATATGTGTATAGGTTTTTGATGAGATTGAAAGGTGATGTTCGAACAAAAAGCCATCCGGAGGGATCAATTATGGAGGGTTATATGTATTATGAGAGCCTTACTCTATGTGGACACTATTTACATAGCCAAGTGCCTAGAAATGTTGAAGGGCTGCAATCTGAAAATTCCACAACCCCTTTCTTTAATAGCATTGGTCGGGGTTTGGTTGGGAAGTGCACGGTGAGTTTGGACCACAAGACTTGGTTGCAAGTACATAGATATGTTTTGTTCAACTATGAAAATATCGGGCCTTACTTGGAGTAAGTAGTTTGTTTCACTGTGCACCACACTATGTTTACACCCTCTTGCAAATATAGGGCCTTACCATGATAAATTCACCTTTGCAGAAAGTATGGTCACTATCTATCCACAATTGGTGTTCGAAACCAACGAGCTATCACCCGTATGCAGCACGAATGCTTCCATGAGTGGTTTAGGTCTCATGTAAGTAGGAACAAAACTTAACACATGGTATTTAAGTTGAACTTCTCATTTATCTTAATAATAATATTTCTTATTAATCATAGGTGGAACAAACATGTGAGGATGTACCAGATGAGATACAAATCTTAGCCAAGGCACCAATCATGAGTGCACAGAAATATTGTAGCTACAGAATAAATGGATTTGACTTTCATACTTTTTCCTATGATGTGGGTAGGTCTATTCAAAATAGTGGGGTTGCTTTGGTTTCAGAATCTGCATGCTTTGAGAGGGGCGATAATGATAATGTCACAATAGGAAGCAAGACTTATTATGGCATTATAAAGGAGATAGTCGAATTGAACTATAACCAAAAGGGAAATGTTGTTCTTCTCAAGTGTGATTGGGTTGACAACCGTGTGCCAGGAAAATGGGTTAAAACCGATCAGTTTGGGGTAACCACTGTCAACTTTAAACACTTATTCAATACCGGTGAAAAAATATCAGATGAGCCTTTCATACTAGCATCACAAGCAGTGCAAGTCTTCTATGTTCTTGAACATCCTAGTTCTGAGTGGGTTTCTGTCCATCAGTCCCAACCAAGAGGCTTCTATGATATGGATAATTTGGAGAGTGAGCACCTAGATAATGGCAATGGACTAGTTGTACCATTGCCCGATCTAAATGCCAAGGTGACTGTGGATGTTATTAATGGGTTTGTCCCCACTACTAGGACAGACATAGACGGTATAATTGTTGAGCCTAAAAAGTATGTGTTATTTATGCATGCAATATGTGATTGAGTCATTGATTACTTGAAAATTTTGTTCCCTTCAGTTTCTATTGTTTTTATGCAAGGAAAAAATCGCTAATTCCTTTCTACCTTTTAGGAGACAAAATGTCAAGCGCAAGAGAAAGAGGAACCAGAGATGATGGCATCACTGAGTATGAGAGGCAAAAATTGGAAAATGTCGCAAGAAATCAGGAGGTGATGAAATCCCTTCGTCTTCGCCACTTGAGCGCCGAACTGCAGGCTTCACGACGACAACAACTGCAGCCCACCCAAACAAATAAGAGAACAAAGGTGATTCTTCTACACTGCAGCTGTTGTTGGGGTGAAGTAGGTCATACTGCCATCCGTATATAATTAATCCTTTGGTGCTGATTGCAGCATAGAACATATGCTGATAATTCTAGCATAGAACATGTGCATTGGTGCTGATTGCAGCATAGAACATGTGCATTGGTGCTGATTGCTTTGGTGCTTATTCCATATAAGATGTGTGTGTCTGATTGTCATGTGCATTTTCTTGCAGGTAACTCATAAACCATGTGATGCAGCCATGGAACCTCATAATTTGCGACCAAGAGCACCAAGACAAAATACTGAGATGGCAAATGAAATTATTGATGAGACTGTAAATGAGATTACTGATGATCCTGACTATGAAGTAGTTGGAGAGTTCTTATGTGACAATGAAGGTATTGTATTTCTAAAAATTTCTAAGAACATTGGTTGCAATTTCTTGCTACAACTTGTGCAAACATATGCTGATATTTTGTGTTTTCATATGTACAGACTTGCACAATAGTAAGAGGAATAGAAGAAAAATAACCACAATGAATGACATATTTTCAAGGACAACAGACATGCCTAAGATCAAAATAATAACCAATAGACTTGGACAGCCTGTAGGAGAGACTTATCGCAAGTTTGCTAGTGCCCTTGGTTGTCAAGTGAGAAAGAAATTACCAGTTCAATTTACTGATTGGAGGGATGTTCCATATGCAATAAAAGATGAAGTTTGGAAGGACATGAAGGTATACCATTATCTGCCCTTTTGCAAGTATCCAATCTGTAACAGCTAGTTTGATGGAGTAGTAGAAATGACAATTGTGTGATTCTAGAAGTTTTGATGTCTTATCTAAATATGATCTTTTACATGATCTGATGGCTCCTTTTCAATTTGTACATGATCTGATGGCTATTTTTCACTGGCAAATTAGGTGTTTTATGATCTAGATGAGGCTGTCAAGAAATGGTTTATGGATTCAGCTGCAAAGAAGTGGAAGGACTACAAGTCAGTCTTAAAAAACAAGTATTTTGATGAAGCGTTAACAGATGAGCAAATAAAGGAAAGACTCAAAAATATATTAAATGTTGTTGATATCGATGGTCTTATTAAGTTTTGGAGGTCTCCTGAATGTCAAGTAAGAACCAGTTCATATGTATCTCTCTTATCCTTGCTTATGAATGTGAAAATCTCATTGATTTCTACCATAGGCTCGTACTGAAAGAGGCAAAACAAATCATGCGAACTTGAAGGTTCATCATACATCTGGAACCATTAGCTACGCTAATAGTGGTTATAATATGGTACAAAATCCTATCATTTGAACCATCAGCTGTAATTTATCTATGACTTCTACTTTAATTTGGGTCACTTGTAGGGTAAAGCACTTGGACGCCCCCCTCGAAGAGATGAATTGTTCCTCAGTACACATACAAGAAAAAATGGAGTACCTATAAAGGAGGCAGCAAGAACGATTGTAAGTTTCCTAGAAAAAGAAACATGGTTCTGTTGTATACAATTTACTTACTTATATTTTGTAGGATGCACTTAAAGCCATTGTTGAAGCTCAACCAGAGTTGAAGGATAAAACAATTCAAGATGGCGATGCTTTTGCGGCTGTTTGTGGGGCAAAGGAGCCAAGAGGACGTGTTCGTGTTTTGGGTCTAGGACCAACACCTCAGGAGGTTGGTACCCCCGGGCTCAAAGCACTCATGTCAACAAGGATGCAAATGGAAATTTGGGATCAGAAAGAAGCTGAAAGAAAGAACATAGCTTATGAGCAACACATTGCAGAATTGGAAGAGGAATTGATGGCACGAGAGAGGGCAAATGTCGAAGTCTTGTCCCAGCATGGCTCTAATTCACGACAGTATGCGGTAAAAAACTTGAACTAAATTATCTCTTCTCTTATCTTCTCCTGTCACATTTCTATGGTAGCAGCCAATGAATATTACTGTTCTGATTTTTGTGTAGACTCCAACACCTGAAAGGCCTACCGATGAGGCACATAATGCTGCTCAGCTTGAACAACTAGATAATTATGCAGAGAATGAGGACTATGATCATTATGAGGAGGATGAGAACTTCCTCCCCAATAGGCATGCTGCAGTCTGTACAACAGCAACAAATGTTCGCCCTTCCTTTCCAAATGATACACATGTAATCTTCCTATGCCTTTTCAAAGTATTTGTTGCTTGCAATACAATTTTCATGAGTGCATCGTTTATTTCAGGCTGAAATGCAGGAGAGCTTGCCCCCCCTCTAGGCCTGTTGTAGCCCAATCAGCTAGGAACAGGACTACTGCACCACCAAGTGATATCCACCCTTACTTTGCCAATGATACAAATGTAATCTTGCCATGCTGCTCCAATGTTTCTCTTTGTGATTTCAAATATGTTCCATGCCTTATACTTCTCATGAATGCATCATTTCTTTTAGGTTGCAACAAAAGAGAGCTTGCTACCCCGTAGGCCTGTTGTAGCCCGATTAACAGAAGAGTGCTTGCTGCCCCGTAGGCCTATTGTAGCTCGATCAACAGAAGAGAGCTTGCTACCCCCAAGGACTGTTGCAACCCAATCAGCTAGGAACATGACTACTGGATCAACAAATGATATCCTCCCTCACTTTGCAAATGATACACATGTAATCTTGCAAGGCTGTAGCAATGTTTCTTTACGATACTAAATATGTTCCATGTTTTCTAGCTCTCATGAGTGTATCTTTACTTCAGGCTGGAAATGAGAAGGCCTTGCTCCCCCGTAGACATGATGCAGCCCAATCACTTATAAACAAGACAACTACAACAACAAATGATGTCCCTCACCTTCATGATGACCTTGTAATATTTCTGTCTTACTGCCTTCTTTTGTGGTTTCATATACACGCCTTGCCCATAACATTCTTGTGGGTGCATCATTTATTTCAGGTTGGAAAGGATGTGATATTATATGCTATATTGAGATCTGAGTCGCCTGTGGCTAAGGGAACCGTCATTTCAACTAATCCAAACACCATTGTAGGCGGCCAACCTCTTGGTAATGAATATTGTGAAGTGGTAGTTGATGTTGTGATGAAAGCTATGCTGCCTCGGACTTATGGTGAGATACAGACTATGGCTAGTGCTCGCAATATGAACATTGCATGGCCTTTCAATAAAGTAATAGACTAGACTTGACTTGACATAATTCTCATTTTGGTTTGATCTAGAGGCATGACCAATACTGTTCCTAATTATACCTATCTGTGATAGGTAAAACAATTCAAGAAGAGAGAATGCAAGAAGGCTTCTAGTACACCTCTCAAGGGCACTGCAGGTATGCCCCTAAATTTACATTCATATACTATGTACAAATGTAGTGACCACTTGTTGGAAGAGAATTACAATTCTGTAGCTGACCACTTGTGACCTAATGACCACTTGTAAGAAAACCACTATGGCTGTAGCTAGCTGAAATAAGAAACCTGTTGTAGGAGGAATGAAAATAACCACCAAGTGTTTTCTCCTAATTAGGTACAACCATAGTCATTTAGTCATTTAGTAATTCTTATAAGTGGAGGTGTTACAACTCTGAACTGTAAGCTATCTTGGCAACTCCTCAGCATGTAGTCATTTTGCAAGCTTCCATTACTTAATTAGGTACAAACAAGAAACAGCAAAAGCACTACCTTTGAGTAGACATATGTGCAGCTTCCATTATATATAACTATAATTGTTACTTTCACATGTATCCAACCACAATGAACTGTGATTTCTAGAAAATCGATGTCTACAGTTGATAATAAACTTATATTGCACAATAGCTTTAGGATTTGTATCCACTTGACTAGTTACTGATTCTTATATCTGTTTCAGGAAGTTCTGTGAAGTCCTTGACTTGAGTTACTAGAAAATGGTTCTCCGCACAACCTAGTGGCTGGATGTTCTTTTGGTGGATGTGCTTTTGGTTTTTCAGTTCCTATAAATGATTGTGTGCACAAACCTTAGTATATCAGACAAACTATTATATTGCTTGTTGGGTGTGCATTCATGTAAGCTTTTAGTGCCCGATGACTTTATTGGATGATGTATGCAAGAATATTGTATGGCTGACTTTGTTGGATTATGTAATGGGCAAGATAAGATTTGGATTATGTATTTGACCTCCATGTGATGTATGTGCTTCTATATCTGTGTTGTGGATATTAAGCTTGAATATGGGTTTTGTAATTGCATTTATTTATTTATTTTTGATATCTAAACTATACTGTTGAACAATCTGACGCTATAAGTGCATGGAAGGTTGGATGATCTGTCGGTATATGATTTCTAATAGAGTATCTGTCGCTGAAACTTTGGAACAGATTGTCTGTCTCTATAGAGTTTTAGAGCAACAGATTGTCTGTCGCTGAAAGTACTGTCTGACGCTGAAAAGTTTTACCGGCAGGACTTACACCGACAGCTGAAGTCTGTCGCTGTAAGTATTTAGCGTCAGATCGTCTGTCGCTGTATCCACCTTTACCGTCAGATTGTCCATCTCTAATAGTGGTGTTGTGGTGTAGTGTCTATAGCTGATCACTTGTCTAGAATGTATTTTGAAAATCTGCAGGAATTGCCTATAAATGACTCACTCAGGGATGACATGCTTTTTCAAGTTACTAGATCTGACCCCTGGTATGCAGATATTGTCAATTTTATAGTTGCAGGGTATGTACCACTAGGAGCAAATAAGAAGAAGCTGATCTATGAGAGTAGAATCCACATGTGGGATGATCCATATCTATTCAGAGTTTGCTCTGATGGATTACTCAGAAGATGTGTGCCAGCTAAAGAAGAAATCAAGATCATTGAACGCTGTCACTCTTCACCATATGGAGGACATGTAACACCCCTGGTGTTAAGCGATAATTAAAACCCTAATTAAGTTCATTAGTATGCATAATCAACAAGCATCATGGCATAAAAGCATTTCATGTTTTAAACATA
This sequence comes from Coix lacryma-jobi var. lacryma-jobi, assembly GCA_009763385.1. Lineage (NCBI taxonomy): Eukaryota > Viridiplantae > Streptophyta > Magnoliopsida > Poales > Poaceae > Coix > Coix lacryma-jobi. Next base: position 16,218,070 of record CM019824.1, read on the forward strand.
GTTGTGATTCTTTACATGCTTTAATATAAGTGTTGCATGATCTTGTGTGATGCTTTCATAAAGAAGATGGGGTTAAGTGTTGCATGAAATGACAAGTGTGAGTAAGACTCTTGTTTTAATAGTCCTTTTTATTCCCTTTTCTATAAGTCAAAAAGTATGTCAAATTTCAAAGTGATTTCAAAAGCAAAGTTGTAGCTCTTGTTGAGAGGGACAACTTTGGTATTCAGAGTTTTTAAAGTTTCTGTACGAAATTTTGAATCAATTTGGAATCTTTCAAACCCTAAATTTGACCCCAAAACTGGATTTCAAAAAGTAAAAAGAATTAGACTTTGGTCCTTTAGTCAACGTTGTAGAGATGATCAAAAGAAACAACTTTTATTAAGATAGATTTTTAAGTTACTAAAGAAAATCTGAAGTAATTTGGAAAACAAGTTTGATTTAGTTTCAAATTGAAAATCAATTTCTAAACCTAGTTTTATCCCCTTTTGTGTAGTTTCAAAACTAAGCACAATTTGGATATATGACCAAAAACAAAGTTGTATATAATTTAATAAGGAACAACTTTTATATTGGTGAAATTTAAAGTTGTTTAGAAAATTTAAAAGTAATTTGGAAATTCAGTTTGGTCCAAATTTAGGTTTGAACTTCATCTCAAAATCCAGGACGAATTTGACTTTGGTTCTTAAAGCAATTTTGTAGAACACAAAATTTGGAGCAACTTTGGTTTTGGGAGTTTTTGCTGTGCAGTTCAAAAATCTGGAAATTTCTGAAAGGGGGTGAATCTGGTACTGTAGCTACAGGAGGGGGGGAGAACCTGCCGGCGCAGGGCCAGCCGCCGCGTGCGCCGCCGCCGTGGCTCGGCCGCCTTCGCGCCGCTCCGCGTGTCCGGCCACGCAGCTGAGAGCCTGCTTGCTTCACTCCGCGCAGTGGCAAGCTCTGAGGGCAACTCCATCTCCCAGTGTCCTCGTCCGCTACTTCCCCTTTCTTCTCCCCTGTTTCCAGATAAGCTCCGGCGAGCTCTCTCGTCGCCGTTGCTGTGTCTCTGCAGCCTCCATCTCCCAAATGTGTCCGCCTCACTCCGGTGTTTCCCCTGAACCAGTTAATCCAAGCTTTAGTGCTCCCAATCGGCCTCGCCATAGTCTTCTTCCTCTCTGTTGGTCAAGCTCCGCCGAGCTCCTGATCGCGGTCGATGGGCGGACCTAGCGCCGCTCCGGCCAAATTAACCACACCGCTAGCCTCGCCTTGACGTCCTACGTATGATCGGCTCATTGGTTCGGTCTCTACCGTCTCCGGTCAGCCGGTCCGCGCGCTTCGCCATGGGCGCAAGCTCTGCTTCCACCGCCGTCATGGCCAACTTCGCTCCGGTGCTTCTCCTGCGAGCCTAGCGCGAGCATCATGGTCGAGATGAGTCCCTAAGTGTGATGCGGCCCTTAGCTGGGTCTCTACCGCGCTGGCTTAGGCAGTCCGCGTGGGTTGCCATCGGCATGAGTCGCCGCCATGGCCGCTACCATAGCCCGCGTTTGTCGGGGTTGTTTCCAAGTGCACTAGGGCGCGCACCAGGGTTTCGGAGTGTCCCTGGGTATGTTTCTACCATAGTTTAGGTCTCTACCCAACCCTGGTGGCCGGAATGTCTCGACGCCGCCGTGCTCGACATGGTCAAGCCACCATGGTCACGGTGGGCTTGCTTCTGTGTGCGTGCTAGGCAAGGAGAGAGGAGGAATCAGTGCGCCAGGTCGAGGAGTAGGGCTTGGAGCCCTCGCCGCCGCCGCAGACCTCGCCGGTGCTGAGGCCGGAGGCCGGTCAACGGGGGCGGGCGGCCGGTCAAGGCCGGCCGAGCGCTGGCCTGGGCGGGAGAGGGAAGAGAAGAGGCTGACACCTGGGGCCTGGTTGTCAGCGACCGTGAGCCAAAACTGGGCCGAGCCCAGTAGGGTCTTGAAAGGTTTTTCTTTTTCTGAATTAGGTGAATAGTGTTAGATTTTGTCTTTTTGATATGTTTTTGTAGGGAGCTCCAAAAATTGTGAAAATTTTTGTGTAGCATTCTCAAGATGTCTAATATTTATGAAAAATATGAAAGTGATTTAAATTGGTCCTTTTATTAATAAATAGATTTTGATGATTTTTGTAGGCTTATTTATAGGTCCAAAAATTATGAAACTATTTTTGTCACTGTTTTTAGCTGAAAATATATCTTCACAAAAATTTTGAGCTCTGGTGGGGAAAATAAATTTTATTCTTATTTCTATGCTTCATTTAATCATTTAAATGTTTATAGTTTGATTTAATTCTGCAGGTTTATATGTTTGTTCAAAAATTATGATAATTATTGTACCACTGTTGTTTGATATAATTTTTCATCTCAAAAAGTTGGGGCTCAATTTGATAAGTTTCAATTTAACTCTTTTTCTTATGCCTTGTTAATAAAAGAAATGGTTAAAGGAGTTTTATTTGAATAATTAGGTAATTAAGTGTTTATAAGAAGTTATGATTAATCTTGTATCTTCAGTAATCTGTTGTTTGATGGTCATGTTTCATGCATTTAGTAAATCCTGTTTAGTCATGTTGTAGATCAAGTAATGCATTTGATTTTATATCCATGTTAATATGGTTGCATAACCAATATTTGTTAAGTTACTGTTTCCACTTATAAGACTATGTTTTCTGTGAATGAGTTATATACAAAAGTTGTAGTGAACTTCTGTCTCTAGCTTGTCCTAAAATTTCATGATTTTAGGCCTGCTAGGTTAGGAGATATAGTTTTTATAAGTCAGCAGGTCAGATCTGCCCTACCTTTTGGACAGATCTGAGGTTTTGTGCTGTTTGAGCCTTTTAAGTTATGAATCACCTGATGGCCATAATAGAAAAGTTGTAGTAAACTTTATAAGCTTTCTAGATTGTTAAGGATCACCATTTTTGGTGACCCCTAGCTCCAGTTATGGGTGTTGGAAGTTGGGTCAGCAAATCTGTCCTAACTCTGGACAGAAATGTTTACCCAAGTTGGTTAACCTGGTTTCCTATAGAACCAACCCTAGGTGATAATAACAAGTTTGTAGACAATTTGATAAGCTTTTCAAATTGTCTAGGATCACCTCTTTTGGATGTTAGGAGCTCTGATTATGGCTTGATTAGTGTAGAAGATGTGATCTGTCCAAAGTATGGGCAACGAGTTTTACATCTTGTGTGACTTTTGGTTATTGTTTGAAGACCATGGGACACCTCTCATCTTGTGCTCCTGTGGCTTAAATGATGTTTTAATAAACCTTAATCATCTTTAGTTAACCCACCTAAGGTTGTTTGGTGATAGTTGTATGTATAGCTAGGAACCCTAGTTGGTAAGTTGCAAGTTGGTTTTGTTGGTTTGCAACTTTACCACGAAGGAAAGTTGTACTCGACTTTCCTTATCTCGTGTTATCTTCTGTTTTACTTTTGAAATGTCCTACACCTTAGCATGCATCCCATAGCATCATGCTAAGCATACATCATTTATCTACGTGTAGTATCCGAGAGTGTTGGAGTCATGTTGATCAAGCTTTGATAATTACCCTTGTCGAACAAGCCTCGGAGGGAAATTCTTGTTGGACAAGCTTCATCGAGAAGACTTAACTTCTAGATGAAAGAACTAACCTTTGTGGATCATTCTTGGATCCTATCTTCCCTGCAACAAAGGCAAGCCCCAGTTCATTTAACCCTTTCCTTGGATTTACAATTACACTTACTTTCGATAACCTGATGCATTAAATGTTTATCAAATAAATGTTTTAAACCTGTTTATGCATGATCAACCTTGTTATTGATATATCATACCTTGCTAGCTGCTTTGTGAAAATGATAGAAATGCTTAGCCTTGCTTTCTCACGCTTCCGATAAATGTTTTCGATACTTATCGTTTTGGAATGATAATGAGAAAGAATGATGGTTAAGACCAGACGGGCACATGCATCGACCCTTGGATCGATGTATGATGACCCGAATGTGTCAGTTTAGGATTAACCGTTGTTGGCCTGCTAGATTGAGAAACTGTGAAGTACCGATCATATGCTACGGTAAGCCCTACCTTGGTGGTTCTTAAATAAGAACGGCTAATCGCGCACTGGGAGTGGAGAGATGGCGGGAGTACTAGCTACCCTCGTGGGTTAATGTCCCAGATTGGAGGTGTACAAGTACTCTCGGGTGGCGCGGACCTGATCTTGTTTGAAGGATCCTAGTGTTGGGGTTGATATATGTGTGATCAAGGGTCTACATATATCGTATGATCGTGGAAAACTCCCAGATCTGGTTGAATCGATTCGAATCGTCGTGCTCCTCGGTTAAGGAGACTCAATCTACTGACCCGCACCATAGAATGAATTGAAACTGGTTTAAGAAAGAATGATAATGATCTTTCACTAGTGATCACCTTTAGTTCTTACCAAGTACTTAAATGATTAAGTAAAATTTGGATCTAGGATTACTTTAGTAAGCTTTTATGCAAATGAAAAATACTGTTGAGCCTACCCAAACCAGCATGACCCTGAAGTCTTTTCTGTTGACGGGTAAGTCTTGCTGAGTACCGACAGTACTCAGGGTTTGTTAATTCCCTGTTGCAGGTTTCTAATAGGTGATGTTGATCATGATCATGTCAGTGGGCTTGACGTGGTCTGGTTGTTCTTCTTCTCCAACTTAGGTACTCCGCCTTAGTGTGGTTCTATAATATTATCCTGCTTCCGCAATACAAGTTATGTTTATGTAAAAGTAACTTATTCATGTTTTATAAAGGTTATCTATCTTGCTTCCGCACTCCGATGGTATTTTGTATCAACTGTTGTAATGTTGTAATTATTCCAACCTTCATGATGATGATCCTGTGGTTCGTGGATAATTCGGGGTTCTCTCGGGGACACCCGACAGTGCTTTCCAGTGATGTGTTTCATTTGCACTATCATTGGGCTCCTTATGACGATGACGTGTGCAGGTGGGCCACATTAATGGGAGGTTCTGCCACAGGACATTATGGGGCATTCCGAACACATGCGAAGATCTAGCAAAGTGGATTTTTCTGGCCAACCATGTACCAAGATACAAAAGATTTCATACGAAGATGTGGGTCATGTCAGAGGCACGGCAGCATCAACACCAGAGATGCCATGCCACTCACTAACAACCTTCAGATCGAGCTCTTCGATGTCTGGAGAATTGATTACATGGGACCATTCCCTAAATCAAGGAATCATGAGTATATCCTAGTTGCTGTCGACTACGTCTCAAAATGGGTCGAAGTAGTGCCATGCAAGTCTGCTAACGCGAGAAACTCACAAAGGATGTTCGAAGAGATAATATTTCTAAGATTTGGAGTACCAAGGATGGTAATTAGTGATGGAGGAACCCACTTCATTGATAAAGGCTTTCATAAATATCTAACAATTCATGGGATCTGTCACAATGTTGCCACTCCCTATCACCCTCAGACAAGTGGCCAAGCAGAAACATCAAACAAGCAAATCAAGAATATTCTGCAGAAAACAGTTAACGAGATGGGAACACAATGGAAAGATAGACTACCTGAAGCACTGTGGGCTTACCGTACTGCCTACAAAACACCATTGGGGATGTCTCCATATCATCTCGTCTACGTGAGAACACAAGGTTGATATGTGCCCTTGTGGTTCCCTTCCTGAGTGATGAGTGATTGATCAACCGGCAACATGTCTCTTGGCTGTGTTGATGTGCAGGTGCGGAGCTCGGACAGTGGTCGAAGGTGAGGTGAAGGTCAAGTGGGGACGTGCCGTGCCGATGGACCGGGAGCGGTGAAGGGTGGACGTGGAGCTTGGACCGACGGACCGGGAGACCTGAGGACCAGCTGTGGTAGCTGGCACATGGCGTCGACAAGCAAGAGCACATGGGGATGTGCGGTGCATCGGCCGAGTCGGGAGGAAGGTGATGGCGTCGTGACACTTGGCGGGAGGCCGAGAAGGATGGCGAATGCACTGTGCCCGGCGTGGAGGCTGGACATGCTCCGGCATCGGTGCTGGAACTCGGGGTGTGCGAACCACATCCCATCTTCGGCACAGGTTCGGTAGCTGAGCCTCAAAAAGCTACCATCGATGGTTTCCGAGTTTGGGCCTCCAAACTCGGGGTGGACGGTTTCCAGGTTTGGGCCTCAAAACCTAGGCGCGTGGGTTTCTGAGTTTGGGCCACAAAACTTAGCCGGAGGACAGGTTTCCTGGTTTCAGCCTCAAAACCGGGGGAAGGCCCAGGTTTCCCGGTTTCAGCCTCAAAACCGGGGGGAGGTCCGCAAAAAGGACGGTCGACGCGTGGCGGCGTGGAGAGGCTGGCGCGGTGGCACAGCTATCCGTGAGGAAGGCGCGGCGGTCGGCAGGGCGGCACGTGGCGGCATCCCGAGGCTTGCGTCGAGGCGAAGCTAAGGATGAGGAAGGCGCGTGGCCGTCGGATCGTCATCAAGAAGAGTTGGACCGGAATACCCCTAGGGTTGGCCGTTTCGCTCATCTATTTAGGGTTAGAAGGGGATTATTGTTTAGGCTATAAATAAGAGAGGCACCCCTCCTTTCTCCCCATCCTTGCAGTCATTTGCTCCTAAGCTCTCTATCTCTCCTTAGCCCCTGCTTAGGTTCTAATCATACCTGGCTATGAGTGATCCACAGAGTAGACTCAATCTTGTCCCTGTGCTTTGGGAAATTCAGGAAGTGAGGCCGTAACCTCACGATTGTAGCGTGTGTTCGCCACACGGTTGCAATTTCGTGCTTGTGGTTTGCGTTTGTTGACACTCCTTAATGGATTCACTCTAAGAATGTGTCACATAAAATAATAAACTAGTGAAAGCACGAAAGAGTGTACGGGACACTACTAACTTCACTTAACGTCAAGTTGTCATCCCCAACATGAAGCTAGCAATGCAATTATATCAGGGCACTGGATTAAGAGATATATATATATTTACCCGCAAGCGCACAGATAAACATACCCGTTGTAGAGCATTTCACCCAAGCTAGTCTCAGGTATCGTTATTTATATTTAGCCTAGAGACTAATCAATTCAAGGTATGATAGTATTGAAAGAACTTAACAGCATTAATCATGGCACACACTTTAATAAGATTGATAACACACTGACTACTACGGACAAGAATTAAATACAGAGTAAATGGTATAATAGATAATTGATAAAGGATAATAGAGATCAGATCAATCAAGGATAAACTAAGAACAGTACTGCCTAGCAAGATGATGATTAGAACAGGTATAAACAAGGAACATTCCTAAGTTACTCTAGTTACAAGTCATAGCATACATTGATTAGTGCAATTATATTTAGCAATCATTGGCTAGGTCACATCATATTTATAATCAAGAGGCAACTCCATAGTTAAGGTGTCAAGCAAAGTAACCCTTAAACCATGAGTTAACTGAGCCATACCGAACACTATATTCGGGAGGTGGAATATAGAGGACTCAACAGGTCTGTCACACCCGCGATCTACCACTCTATCCAGAACATAGGACGTATTCGCAGATAAATAGTGTATAGGCACCACGCCTACACAGCATTCATCACCCACCCGTTGTACTTTAAGATGAGCGCTATACGAACATGAGTATAAACATAAAGATGAACTATCTATGCCAAATATATAATCAAAGCAAACTATAAGCATTATAACTAAGAATATAATCATTGATGTCTTAATCATATCAATTGCATTGCTATCTAGAACACAATAATGAACAATAAGGTGAATTAGATCATCGATAAGAACTAAAGTACAAACTAGATCATGAACTAGAATAAGATTATGAACCAGATGATGAACATGAACTAGACGATGAACTAGAACATAAACAATGAAGAACAATGATGAACTAGAAGATCAATTATGAAATAGATCCATAATGTTAATACAAGAGAGAAGATCTTGGGTTTACCGAGCCTTCTCGTGACTAGATCAGGAATCCAAGCGAAGCTTGCCTCCTCTAATCCTATTCTATCTACTAATCTAGGTGGATGTAGTTCTAAGCCTCCGATTGATCTCCTTCTGGTTGGTCTAACTCTGATGAATGAATTGCCTGATTTCTGGATTGCCTTGTTGCTCTAGAGAGGGGGGTCAGGGGTCTGTTTATATAGCCCTGGGCGATGAATCGTGGCCCTTCGATCAAACCGACTTCACGTAGGGCTGAGATCGATCCTCAAAGGCGGTGGAAGTAGCTTGCAGAAGACGGAACCGCGTGGCCCCCGTGGGAGACCGGTCGGTCACCTGGTGGGACTGGTCGGTCCCACCAGTCGGTCCCTGGTGGTGATCTTCGTCGCGGTGTCCTCTTATGTCCCCTGGAGTCTTCTAGAAGTATCCCGAGGTGGCGAATGCGTTATCTCTCGTCGGTTTCCTTCTATGGGAAGCTATCGATGCTGATTTCCTGGTTTAGTCCGTGCAGAATCATAACTCACCAAAACTCATGGAATATTGTCAGTTGAAACCCTAAATCTTTGTTGGTGATCATATTATTGCCCTTTTCATATTTATTTATCTCCTAATTATGATAGTTAACCAGTGTCAACAACTCCCCCAAGCTTACCTTTTGCTAGTCCCTTAGCAAATATTTATTTGATACTGTCACTATGCCTCCATATAAAAATCTTCCTTGGTTTAGAGTTAATTATTCTGACTTTCTCATCTTACCTTTAACCATGGAGCTTTTGCCTTTACCTGGGTCTTTAAACAATTGGAAGATAGAACAATCAAGTTAAGCACTGTATCTCTAACTCTTTGATCAACCTTCATTCTGGAGTTTTGTATATATTTTCAAAATAAAACTCAGAGATTCCTTTGTATGACACTCTCAAATCGCTCTTTTTATATTTTATGATTCCTCACTGATGCAATTTTCCTTCCTTCTATGGATATATATCTGGAGCTTTAAGAAGTGAAAAGCATATCTTACTAAGTCAAAGTTCAAAGTTTAGGAAGAAAGATGTCATACTCATAGATCAAGACTTTAGAACATTTGAAATTTGTCATCTCTTGCTGGCATATTGCAATTAGAGGAACCATGGGCTATCATTTTTTTCTCATACTTTTATCATAATTCTTTCCCTTTTTTTCTTTGAGGTAGTCGGACACTTGTCCCTTTTTATTTCCTCCTTTTATATTTTTGCATAGCCCATGCCTCTAACACAATACTACTTCGGAAGAGTGAATCATTTTAATAAAACATTCTTGATCTCTATAGCATGATAAATTTCTTAACCATAACTAAAAACTTAGAACAAAGCAAGTAGCCTTATCTTAAAATCATATTAATGGCTCTGGGTAGAAATTCATATTATATCATACAGGATCTCATCATGTGTTTTTAATCTTTTCAAAATGTAAATCTCTAGAACTCTAGTATCTCTAGGAATTATATAAACAGCAGCTCAAACCGTTTTATATCATATCTCACAATTATCTAGACTTTTAGATCAAGCATTTGCCATCCACAGGTTTTAGATTCAGAGTTTATTCAAGTTTAAACATTTAAGTATTAAAAAGGCAGAGCAAATGTTCATCATTTAATACGAGCAAAATTAGGCTCCTATCCACCTAGACATTTATTTAATATCTTTATTTGGTTTTATAATAGTTATTTATCTTTTTTAGGATTTCTTATATTTATTTATTAACCTGATCTAACTAGATAGAGCTTAATAGATAAAAAGCAACGATACTTATCATAATAATTGAGGGTGCTCTCCTCCAAGCTGGATCTTGACTTATTCTTTTTCTCCAGAAGTCGAGCAGACCGATACTGATTTCTTGAGTCCTTCTCTTCTTCTCTTCCTGCTGAATTTAAAGATAGACAACACAACTAGTGGAACTTGATTAAGCGTTAGTGGTAAATGCTCCTCCATTTGTCCGGTTGTCTTAAAGCTCTTAAGATTATCTATGTCCTTTCTTCTCCACTAAGCAGAGTTCAGCAGAATTTTTATAGTGTCTCTTTTTAGGTTTAAAGTTGAGCCTTCATGTGCCCATATATTTTTGTCTTTTTCTTTTAAGGTGAGCTTTCATGTGCTCACATATTTTTGGTATTTTGAATTCAGTTATGAGAAACTTAAAAGGATAGAGATACTTACGTGGATACATGGGGGATGCCTTCCCCCAAGCCGAATGTTGATGTAGTCACTTTGTAATGTAGCAGACTAGCAGTGAACGTGTCCTTCCTCTATTAAGGCTTGATGTAGATGTTTGTTGGGACAGTGCTCCATCAGTAGATGGAGCATTCACTTGTTCGTCAGCTTTTCTTGGTCTTTTAAATCCTGTGAAACTCAAATAGACAGCAAAACTTGTGGAAAAGATTAAGTATTAGCGGTTGGCCACTCAAGCCTTAGATGTCTAGAGTTTCAGTAAGATCTCTTTCAAAATATATTTTTTTATATATATTTTTATAATGCAAGAGAAAATGCTACAGAATGTAATGCAGAAGTAAATATGCAAATGTATATCTTTTTTTATGCCTCCACTGAAAGTGTACTCTCTCATGGGGCTTAGAGTTTCCATATTTTTATTTTGTTTTCTGATGCAAATATAGTTGTTTAAAAAGTAAATATGATGCTAAAAGTAAATGATCATGCTTTTCTAATTATGTAGTGATGATTGTAATGCTAATGATTTATGGATAAATACCGAGTTACCTTCCAGCGAGGATTCGACATTTATAGTCTATCGAACAAGACTCCTTGTACGCTCTTTTATTCTTCCTTAGATGCATCAGCAGATCCTGAGGAGGACCTTGATGATTGCGTGTCAGTAGAACTCTCTTTCTTTTTTCATACTTGCTTGACTGGTGGACTTGTCTCCTTTATTTCTTCATCCTTCGTTTCCTCTAATGGAATATCTTCACTTTTGGTGACTTCTCCTTCATAGTCAGCCCATCCATCCTTGATTTGTTGTCTCTTATTGTGTTGGGATGTGCGGCGTCTTCTCCTTGAATGATTTTTCTTTCCCTGTACATTAGTGGCATAACTATCACTAGTAGAGGATGGGCCTTTAGTCCCGGGTCCTAGGGACCTTTAGTCCCGGTTCTGGACCCGGGACTACGGTTCCGGGACTAAAGGTTTGCTACAGTATTCAACCCGGGACTAAAGGTTTGGAATAAAAACGAAAAAATGTTGTGGCTGTGGAGATTCGAACTCAAGACCGCACAGTTAGCCTTCACGTGCGCGCGTTACCAACTGAGCTACACTACACATCTAACAGAATAGGATACTCCTTCTTTTTAAATTGTGTCTGGAAGGACCTTTAGTCTCGGTTGGTGTTACCAACCGGGACTAAAAGGTCCTTTAGTCCCGGTTGGTAATACCAACCGGGACTAAAGGTAGGACCTTTAGTCCCGGTTGGTATTACCAACCGGGACTAAAGAACACTGACCCTTTAGCCCCGGTTGCCTCTCGGTTGCCTCGAGGAAAAGGAACCTTTAGTCCCGGTTGGTGTTACCAACCGGGACTAAAGAACTTTTAGCCCCGGACACAAAAATATTCGAGGCTAATGTCCGAATCTGTCTATCGCCCAAAGGCCATTTCTCTAGTAGTGTATTGAAGTAACAGCGTACCTTTTCTCTGAAGAACTGGAAGTGGATCTCTCCGGATCTCATGTAGATGATGGCGCCAGTGGTGTTGAGGAAGGGTCTTCCTAGGATGATGTGAACGTCATCTTCTTTTCCCATGTTTAGCACTAAGAAGTCAGTGGGAACATAGTGATCTTTAATTTGGATCATTACGTCCTTCACTACTCCCTCCGGGAATCGATAGGTTTGGTCCGCCATCTGCAGCTGCACATATGTCGAATACATAGGTCTATTTTTATATAAGTGTTCATAAGTTACCTTAGACATTATATTGACACTTGAGCCAATGTCGCAGAACGTCTTGTGGAATGTACTTCCTTCGATCTTGCAATCGATGGTGGGTACACCTGGGTCATCTCTCTTGGCGAGGAATGGTGATGCAAGAAGGTGGTCGTATTCTGTTTGAAAAGAGTTGACCATCCATACTGTTTCTTGATGTGGTTGTGTAGTCTTGTTCTTCCTTCTTCTGTTTCTATTCTTCTTCTTTGATGATGTGATGGTTTCATATTCGTAGGGCATCTGAGGGTGGACATTGGTAGTAAGTGTACGGTTCTTGAAGCTGAATCTCTCTTTGTTGCCTGTGATTGTGAAACAGATCTTGGCGCTTTCCGTGTAGATGATGGCTTTGGTTGGTAGTAAGTGTACGGTTCTTGAAGCTGAATCTCTCTTTGTTGCCTGTGATTGTGAAACAGATCTTGGCGCTTTCCGTGTAGATGATGGCTTTGGTTGAGCTTAGGAACGGGCGTCCAAGAATGATGGGTGCTCTTTTGTCTCCACCTGTTTCAACGATCATAAAGTCTGCACACACATACGAGCGTCCTACTCGTATACAGATGTCTTCTAGAATTTCCAATGGGTAGCACAGTGTCTGATCTGCAAGCTGCAAACACATGGTTGTATACAATAGAGGTGCACCATGTATTTGTTCATATATTACCTTCGGCATAATGTTGACGCTTGCTCCAAGGTCACAGATTGCTTCTTCAAAACTGTGAGGTCCAATATGAATTGGAATCACAGGTCTTCCTGGATCTCCTTTCTTTGGGGCAATGGAGTCATCCATCCATTCCCTCGAAGGTCTAGGTATGAGGTGTCCTGCATCAAAGATGTCTACAAGATTTGTAGTTTCTAACTCTTTTGGATTTCCTGGAATCTTACCATTTTCAGTCACAGGGACTGAAGCTGCTAGCTGAGATAACTGAGATTCTATCATTTTATTAAAGCTATGCTGATTCTTTATGGCAAAAGTAAAGCTATCCATTCTAGTATTAATATTTTTGAGTAGTTTATCATTGGAAGCTATCTTCTTAGACATATTATCAATAATTTTATTTTGATTAGATATCATCTCTCTCAAAGGTGGTTGGTTAAAAGTATTACCTTGGTAGTTACCTGAGTAGTTACCTGAGTAATTAGGCCTTGATTGCTGGTTCCATCCTTGAGCTTGTTGAGGACGATAGTTGGTGTTATTGTTGATGTACTTTGCATCCTCTTGAATCTCAGGGCAGTCGCTCCCTGAATGACCAATGCCTCCACACTCTTCACATGTCATGCGAGATTCGTAGATTTGCTTGACATCCTCTCTCTTGGGAGTGTGTTCATCGATCTTCTTCATGAGTAGGTCAAGTTTAGCAGACAACATGTCTACTTCCTTTAGTTGATGTATTCCTCCCCTCTTGCGTGGCTGAGAGCGTTCCTCATTCCATCCTTGGTTCGAGGCCATCTTCTCTATGAGTGTAGTTGAATTGGTGATTGTGAGTGATAAGAATGATCCTCCAGCAGCGGCATCTACATTTTCACGGGTACTTGAAGTGAGCCCGTGGTAGAAGGTCTGCATGAGTAGCCAATTCTCCATCCCATGGTGAGGGCATTCTGATATATAATCTTGAAAGCGTTCCCAAGCTTCTGGGATTGATTCTTCATGTTGTTGTTGGAAAGTTGAAATCTTGGCACGGAGGGCATTCGTCTTGCCCACTGGAAAGAACTTTGCTAGGAAGGCGGTTGAACAGATCGCCCATGAGGTGTTTTTGTCTTTGTTGGCATAGAACCATTGTTTGGCTTTTCCCAAGAGTGAGAATGGGAACAGGCGAAGTAGAATGGCGTCCCTTTCGACTCCTCTGATGGTGAAAGTGCTGCAAATCTCCAGAAAGTGTTGGAGATGAGCGCTTGCGTCTTCATGTGCCTTTCCGCAAAACTGATTAGCTTGCACCATGTTGATCAAGGCTGGCTTGAGTTCAAATCCGTTGTCCCCTACATTGACTGTTGGTCCAGTCCTGATGTTGGCAGTGGTTGGTGCAGAGAACTCGTGGAGTGTCTTGTCGGCCATAGTGTCTAACACTGGTGTCAGGCTTCTTCTTATCTGGCTAACTTCTGGTAGTGGTGCTGAGGGCCTTTTGAGTTTGTGTCTAGTTTTCCTTAGTAAAGCTTCAGGATCCTCAGTGTAGTTGTTCGGAAGTTGGAAACTAGTCATACATTACCCTGCATAAAATAATAAAGATAAACAAGGCCAGAGTAAGTCTGTAAAAGTAAGTAATTAATGCATTATCACATGTGTATAAATGATATGATATGTGCTAGCTACTGTTCTAAATGCTGTTAATGCAATGTCCTATCAGTGTTTATAAAAATTTAAAATGAGAAACCCTAGGTATCATCCCTAGTAGAATTGATGTGATCCACGGCAACGGCGCCAGAAATGCTTGTTGACACTCCTTAATGGATTCACTCTAAGAATGAGTCACATAAAATAATAAACTAGTGAAAGCACGAAAGAGTGTACGTGACACTACTAACTTCACTTAACGTCAAGTTGTCATCCCCAACATGAAGCTAGCAATGCAATTATATCAGGGCACTGGATTAAGAGATATATATATTTACCCGCAAGCGCACAGATAAACATACCCGTTGTAGAGCATTTCACCCAAGCTAGTCTCAGGTATCGTTATTTATATTTAGCCTAGAGACTAATCAATTCAAGGTATGATAGTATTGAAAGAACTTAACAGCATTAATCATGGCACACACTTTAATAAGACTGATAACACACTGACTACTACGGACAAGAATTAAATACAGAGTAAATGGTATAATAGATAATTGATAAAGGATAACAGAGATCAGATCAATCAAGGATAAACTAAGAACAGTACTGCCTAGCAAGATGATGATTAGAACAGGTATAAACAAGGAACATTCCTAAGTTACTCTAGTTACAAGTCATAGCATACATTGATTAGTGCAATTATATTTAGCAATCATTGGCTAGGTCACATCATATTTATAATCAAGAGGCAACTCCATAGTTAAGGTGTCAAGCAAAGTAACCCTTAAACCATGAGTTAACTGAGCCATACCGAACACTATATTCGGGAGGTGGAATATAGAGGACTCAACAGGTCTGTCACACCCGCGATCTACCACTCTATCCAGAACATAGGACGTATTCGCAGATAAATAGTGTATAGGCACCACGCCTACACAGCATTCATCACCCACCCGTTGTACTTTAAGATGAGCGCTATACGAACATGAGTATAAACATAAAGATGAACTATCTATGCCAAATATATAATCAAAGCAAACTATAAGCATTATAACTAAGAATATAATCATTGATGTCTTAATCATATCAATTGCATTGCTATCTAGAACACAATAATGAACAATAAGGTGAATTAGATCATCGATAAGAACTAAAGTACAAACTAGATCATGAACTAGAATAAGATTATGAACTAGATGATGAACATGAACTAGACGATGAACTAGAACATAAACAATGAAGAACAATGATGAACTAGAAGAGCAATTATGAAATAGATCCATAATGTTAATACAAGAGAGAAGATCTTGGGTTTACCAAGCCTTCTCTTGACTAGATCAGGAATCCAAGCGAAGCTTGCCTCCTCTAATCCTATTCTATCTACTAATCTAGGTGGATGTAGTTCTAAGCCTCCGATTGATCTCCTTCTGGTTGGTCTAACTCTGATGAATGAATTGCCTGATTTCTGGATTACCTTGTTGCTCTGGAGAGGGGGGTTAGGGGTCTGTTTATATAGCCCTGGGCGATGAATCGTGGCCCTTGGATCAAACCGACTTCACGTAGGGCTGAGATCGATCCTCAAAGGCGGTGGAAGTAGCTTGCAGAAGACGGAACCGCGTGGCCCCCGTGGGAGACCGGTCGGTCACCTGGTGGGACCGGTCGGTCCCACCAGTAGGTCCCTGGTGGTGATCTTCGTCGTGGTGTCCTCTTACGTCCCCTAGAGTCTTCTAGAAGTATCCCGACGTGGCGAATGCGTTATCTCTCGTCGGTTTCCTTCTATGGGAAGCTATCGATGCTGAATTCCTGGTTTAGTCCCTGCAGAATCATAACTCACCAAAACTCATGGAATATTGTCAGTTGAAACCCTAAATCTTTGTTGGTGATCATATTCTTGCCCTTTTCATATTTATTTATCTCCTAATTATGATAGTTAACCAGTGTCAACATCGTTTTGGTTGTGTTCTTCGCGGATTACTTTTTGTCACATTTTTCCCGTCGCTTGATCTCTTTGCTCAGTTCATTTTTCGCAAATCCATTTGAACCAAGTTGTTCTAGGTCGTGAGGCAATTCTTTCCCTCGAAGGAATTAATCTTTAACCTCATGGTCTGGGAGATCGGTTGATTTTGATTTTGGGTCAAGCTTTTCCTCCTTCCCCCGAAATTCTTTGATTCATCGAGTTGGAGATAGGTTCGAGCCATGATCTCTTAGAGATAGCTCACTATACTCCTTGTGACTCCTCTCTCCAAGTTTGATCCCTAGAGGATTGGTTTTGGGAGAGATGGGATCAAATCGGTGAAGGATCAGTTCTTTGTCGGGGTGACCGGACGCTTGACTCGCTCTGACCGGATGCACGGTTAGAGTCCGGTCGTTGAAGGCGTTGACTACGCGCGTGTTTCATTTTGATCGGACGCTGGAGTTTAGGGACTGACCGGACGCGCAGGTTCTCCTGTTCATCTGTTTTGTCACGTGTGACCGGACGCTGAGTGCCTGACCGGACGCACCTTCTCAGTGAGTCCGGTCCAACACAGAGAGCTCCCAGATTGTTCCTGTGCTGACCGAACGCGTCCGGTGCCTGGTGACCGGACGCACCAGTGAGTCCGGTCAGTACTGTCTCGTGTTGTTTTGTCCGCGGTTCGTTCGTTCGTTGTCTGTTTTGGTTTCCGGTTTTTGCGTTGGGTTTCTAGAGTCGTCTAGTGTCTCGCTGTGCTTCTAGGAAGCATCCACCCTACATCTAGGGTCGTGGACATTATTCGAGCTCTAGGCTTGCCTTTGGGGTGACTCCTGGCACAGTGGCTAAAAGTTTCTGAGAAGAAATTTTTAAGCTCCCATTCACCCCCCCCCCCCTCTGGTTGCTTATCCGGTCCTTCAATTGGTATCGGAGCCGGTTAAGGATCTCTTTTACCTTAATCGGTTTCAGATCCTTAGGGCGACATGAATCAAGGGAATGACAAGGCTCCGTGGTTCGATGGAACAAAATATCCCTATTGGAAGATTCGGATGCGTGCTTATCTCAACAACATCAGTTCTTCCATTTGGGAAATATGTGAGAACGCTGAGTATGTTGTACTTCCAGCTCGTGTGGGTCAGGTCTAGATTGACCCGCACGAGGCCAACTCGAAGGCACGTAAAGCTCTTTTGGCCAGCATCTCCCTTCCTGAGTTCGAGCGTGTCTCTGAGCTTAAGACAGCACGAGAGATCTGGGTGAAGCTTCAGAGCTATCACGAGGGGACCGCTCAGGTCAAGACCAGACTCTTCGAGACGTACAAGCGTGAGTACGAGAACTTTGTTCAGTTGGAGGGAGAGACGATTGACGTTATGTTCGCTCGTTTCCAGACGATCGTGAACAAGATACGTGCCAATCGGGCCAACCTACCCTATGACGATCATGAGAGGGCTCTCAAGTTGCTATATGCCCTGGATTGGAGGGTATGGGAGGTGAAGGTGTCGACCATCATTGAGTCTCCTGCTTACGACACCCTCACCGAGGACGAGCTATTCAGTAAGCTCAAGTCCACTGAGATCGATCACTTGACTCAGGCCAAACTGAAGAACCCATCTTCACATTCCATGGCTTTGGTCTCAGGCAAGGGTGGATCGACTCTTTCCGCTGACGCTTCACCACCTCTCTTTGCTTTGTCTTCTTTGCTTTTAGTGACTGAGGAGCAGGTGGAGGCGTTGGACGATGACGAGCTCACCCTCATCATCACCCGGTTCTCGTGGTTTCACAACAACCGCTTGAATCGCCGGCGTGGTGGCGCACGTGAGGGCTGCTACGGATGTTGAGATCCGGATCACTTCATCGCAAACTGCCCCAAGCGCGACAAGACCTTCCCTGGCAAGAACCACAACTCTAGGCGCAAGGGCAAGCCGGAGAACAAGGTCGGGAAGAAGAAGAAGGGCGGCTATCGCCGAGAGGACATGGAGAAGGCCTTCGACGCCGGCAAGCGTGCTTTCCTCGCCACCTTCAGCAATGGCGAGAAGTCCTCTGACGGCGACTCCAGCGACGATGGGTCCGAGCACAAGACTGAGGAACGCTTCAACGGACTCTGCTTCTTCGGCAAATCCTCCAAGAGCCTTTGCACCATGGCCTTGGATGAAGAGGACTGCAAATGCCAGGACAAGGACGATGGCACCGACGACGACGACGCTTCTGAGGTATCATGCTCTTCACTTGTCGATCGTCTTACCGGTGAGCATGATTCCCTTGTCGACATAGTTCTTGGTCAGGACAAGCAACTCAAGCGAGCTATCCGAGAGCGCAATGAGTTTAAGGCTAAGATGAATGATGCGCTTAAGGAGCTTGAGTTTGCTAGGTCCGAGGTGAAGGTGACCGATGAGGAGGAGTGTGAGGAGTGCACGATGCATATGACAAACTTTGCCACCCTGCAAACCAAGTATGCCTCTTTGATTGAGGTGTATGATGAGCTGAAGAGTAGGCTAGACTTGGTGGGTGATTGCAAGGAGTGTCCCTCCCTGAAGAAGGAGCTGGAGGAAGTGAAGGCGAGGCTTTCTTTGCTGGGTGCGTGCAAGCTCTGTCCTAGCTTGCGAACTGAGTTGGCAGAAGTTAGTGCCAAGCTTGCTGAAGCCATGAAGGCCAGCTCAGTTAGCACCTTGTCCGCTCCATGTGAGCGATGCATGGGGATGGAGCTTGAGATTGCCAACTGTCGGCATGCCAGGATGCAAACCGAGGAGGAAAACACATACCTTCGGTCCATTCTGAGTTGGGTGTCATGTAGTGAGCCGCAGTTGGGCATGATGATCAGTCAGTTCAAGAGGGGAACTGATTGCTCGGGAGTTGGCTTTGATTCAGGTGGGAAGAGCGCTAGTACCTTTGGCAAGATTTGTGAGTTTAGTGGAGTGAACCCTAGTGAGAAACCATCCACTATCCCTAAGCTTATCAAGATCACCCCACCTGAGGCTCCCAAGCCTATCACCAAGGATGGCATTCTTGATGAACCTCCCAAGGCTCCACCTCGCAAGCAAGTGTGGGTTCCCAAACCTAACCATCTTAGGAACACACTTGACACCCTTCCTGACGTCTCTAGTGATCCCCCTCCGAAGGGCAAGCAGCTAGCCAAAGTGAACAACCCTCGCAACCATAGAAACCAACAACCCAAGAGAGTGGTGAGGTTTGAGTGCGAGTACTGTCACCGTGAGGGTCACTTAGCTGATTTTTGCTTTCGGAGGAAGAGAGACGCTAGGAAGGAGTTGGAGATGAACAACCAGGCCAGGCACCACCCTCTCTATGGTGGGCAAGGTCGGGGAGTTCAGAGGCAGGGCTCTAGACCTAGAGGTGCACCCCCTCAGGCAGCTAGGCCCTAGGCAGCTAGACCACGGGGTGGTGGTCGTGCCCGTCGTGGTTCCGGTCGTCCTCAATACGATCGGGAGCCGAGTGTAAGAGGCTTTGCTGCTCAGTCCCATAGCGGACCACCTTTTCAGTATGGTGGTGATCGCTTTGCTCAGATGGGACAGGTAGGTCAGTTTGGAGGTTTTCCGTTCCACAGCAGACCACCCTTTCAGGTTGGTGGTGATCGCTATCCACCCATGGGACGAGGACAGTTTGGTGTTGCTACTAACACTTTTTCAGGGCCTATGACACAGCACTGGTATCCTTCTCAGTATACTAACCCCAGTGTTGTGCCATATGCTCACTTCCTGCATTTCTATTGATGCAGGAACTTCGGTTGAAGAACATGTGGCTCATGGATTCCGGGTGTTCGCGCCACATGACCGGAAAGAAGGAATGGTTCTCCAGCCTTAGCCCCGTGATGCACAAGGAGTACGTCACTTTTGGGGATAATAGTAGAGGTAAGGTTGTTTCTCGTGGAGCTATCTGGCTCAATGAGAGCTTTGTTCTCAAGGATGTTGCATTGGTTTCGAATTTGCATTACAACTTGCTTTCTGTTTCGCAACTTCTTGAGGATGATTTTGAAGTGCGCTTTAAGAAGGGTTTGAGTCGTGTCTTAGACCCTCGGGAAGATCTTGTTTGTTGGATTGTCCCTTTTGGCCGTGTTTTCAGAGCCGACTTTTCTCATTCTTTCGGCTCTGCTAGATGTTTGATGGCTGGTCCTTCTTCTGATTTGTGGAAGTGGCATAGAAGGCTCGGTCACTTGAGTTTTGACTTGCTTGCAAGACTTAGCTCACTTGGCCTAATCCAAGGATTGCCCAAGCTTAAGTTTCAGAAGGACCTTGTTTGCCATCCCTGTCGTCACGGGAAGATGGTTGCTGCTTCTCACCCACCTGTTAATCAGGTGATGACCAAGCGACCCGGCGAGCTTTTACACATGGACACTGTTGGTCCAGCTCAGGTCTGCTCAGCGGGTGGGAAGTGGTACGTTCTAGTGATCGTTGACGATTTTTCGAGGTACTCTTGGGTATTTTTTATGGAGGGTAAGGATGAAGCTTTTTCTTTTGCTCGTGACTTAATCTTGAGGTTGAAAACTAAGTTTCCCCCTGATACCATTAGAGCTATTCGTAGTGATAATGGTACTGAGTTTGATAACTCTCAGTTTGCCTCTTTCTGTTCTTCTAATGGAATCGAGCATCAGTTTTCTTCTCCTTATGTCCCCCAGCAAAACGATGTTGTTGAGCGCAAGAACCGGACCCTTGTTGAGATGGCCAGGACGATGCTCGATGAGCATAGGACTCCTAGGCGTTTTTGGGCCGAGGCGATCAACACCGCTTGCCATGTTGCAAATCGCATCTTTCTTTGGGCTTTTATGAAGAAAACATCTTATGAGTTGCGGTTTGGACGGGTACCCAAGGTGTCTCATTTTCGGGTGTTTGGGTGTAAGTGTTTTATCCTGAAGCAAGGCAATTTGGATAAATTTGAACCTCGCTCTGCTGTTGGCGTGTTTCTTGGTTATGCTTCGCATTTGTGCGCTTATCGAGTTCTTAACCTTGAAACTAATTGGATAGTGGAGACCTGCGAGGTCACATTCGATGAGACTATGCCTTGTGTTTCTTCTGCTTTTGATGTTGCAGGAGAACAGGAGCTGGGAGAGACTATTTTTGTGGAGGAGGAGCAGGAGAATGCCGATTGGGGTGATCCCGAGCCGACTCCACTGGCTGCCCCTGTCGACCCTGCGATGACTACTTCAGCTCGAGGACCCGATCCCATGACTTCTTCTTCTTGGGGTCCTCTTGAGCCACCTCTCCAGCAAGCACCGGCTGTGCCCGGGAGAGCGACAGCATCTGGCGAGGGGGAGGCGACTTCGGCGAGGCAAGCACCCCGGAGCGTTCAGCAAGTTCACCCCCTGCAGCAGATGATCGGCAGCATCGACCAGCGAGTCACGCGGTCACGAGCGTATGAAATCTCACACTTTGCTCATTCTGCGTTCGTTGCTTCTTTTGAGCCCAAAGATGTTGGACACGCACTTTCTGATGCTAACTGGGTAAATGCCATGCATGAGGAGCTAGAAAACTTTGAGCGAAACCGAGTTTGGACCCTAGTTCCACCTCCACCAGAATGCCACCCTATAGGTACCAAATGGATTTTCAAAAACAAAGAGGGTGAGGATGGGATGGTAGTGAGGAACAAGGCTAGGCAAGTGGCCCAGGGTTTTTGCCAAAAAGAGGGGATAGATTATGAGGAAACCTTTGCCCCTGTAGCCCGTTTAGAAGCCATCAGAATCCTTCTAGCCTTTGCTGCTTCGAAGGGTTTTAAGCTTTACCAGATGGATGTCAAGAGTGCCTTCTTGAATGGGTATATAGAGGAAGAGGTTTATGTTAGGCAGCCCCCAGGTTTCGAGGATCCCAAGTTTCCAAACCATGTTTATAAACTTTCAAAAGCTTTGTATGGTTTGAAACAAGCCCCAAGAGCGTGGTATGATCGTTTGAAAACCTTTTTACTCTCAAAGGGTTTTAAAATGGGACGGGTTGATAGGACTTTGTTTCTCCTCAAGCAAGGCAATGATACCCTGATAGTCCAGATTTATGTGGATGACATCATCTTTGGTGGCTCTTCTCATGCACTTGTTGCCAAGTTTGCAGATACTATGAGCAAGGAGTTTGAGATGAGTATGATGGGTGAGTTGACTTTCTTCCTCAGGTTGCAAATCAAGCAAACCCGAGACGGGATGTTCGTACATCAAGGTAAATACACGAAGGACATCCTGAAGAAGTTCGACATGGGCGAGGCTAAGCCTCTTACGACGCCCATGCCGACGACTGCGGCGATGGATGCGGACCAAGACGGAGAACCGGTTGACCAGAAGGAGTACAGGAGCATGATTGGCTCGCTCCTGTACCTGACTGCAACGAGGCCGGATATACAGTTCGCTGTGTGTCTGTGCGCTCGTTTTCAGGCGTCCCCTCGGACTTCCCACAAGCAAGCGGTTAAGCGCATCATGAGGTACCTCCGATACACTCCTGAGTTCGGACTTTGGTATTCCTCCTCTTCGAACCTCTCGCTTTGTGGTTATTCCGATGCGTTTTTTGCCAGCTGTCGGCTTGAGCGCAAGTCTACTTCTGGGACTTGTCAATTTCTTGGCTCTTCTTTTGTTTCGTGGTCTTCTCGCAAGCAGTCGAACGTAGCCCAGTCTACTATAGAAGCCGAGTATGTTGCCGCAGCTTCTTGTGCTTCGCAGCTTTTATGGATGGTTGCTACATTGCGTGATTTTGGTCTAGATTTCAGTCAAGTCCCTTTGCTTTGCGATAGCACGTCTGCCATTAGTGTAGCAAAGAACCCTGTTCTTCACTCCAAGACCAAACACATCGATGTCCGCTTTCACTTTCTTCGTGATCACTATGAGAAAGGCGACATTGATCTTAGGCATGTAGACACCCATAACCAGGTTGCAGATATTTTCACCAAGCCTTTGGACCTCTCAACTTTTGCTAGGTTGAGAGGTGAGCTTGGTGTGTGTTTCCCCTTTTAGATGGGGGAAGCATTTTGTTCATGTACCATAGACTGACTCTCTGATTCTTTTTTTTGTTTTTGGGTCTTGAGTCTTTTTAGTTTTTATTTTGGCTCCGATTCTGACTTCATCATGTTTACATCTTGCATTTACAAGCTTCATGTCTATGCTCTTGAGAATGGATCTATGCTCTGATTAGTGTATGCACTGATGATATATGATGATGCTTGTAGCTTATGCTCATTTTGATCACTGATGCATGTTGTGAGCTAAGCTATTTTTCAGAATGATGAACATGCTTAATAAACTTAAAATTTGATACATGTTCACCATTGAGATTGGCAACTAGCATGTGTAGGATGTGTTGAGGTCACTTGAGCTATTTCATATATGCTTGGTTGCTATGTCTCTAGTTCTGAGTCATTCACTTGCTTGGATTGTTCATATGCTGATTAAAATGATCCAAGTATTAGTGAATTGAAAAGATCGAGATGGGATTGCTTTGTCAGCATCTCACGGTATCGAGACTGTTTCTCATTGCACTTTGAGTTAAACTTGAGCCGTGTAGTGTAAGACCGAAACCGATGCTTTAAGCTTCTGATTGCAAATGCATAGGCTTAGCATGGTTGAAAAGTTAGGCAATGACAAGCTCTCAACCTCTCGCAATCACATGCTGATGTTAAACATGTGTTAATAACCGCTGCAAATTCTCCGATAAAAACTGAAAACACAAGTCTATGCTTCTTTCTATAGCATGATGATTGAACTTTGCTAGGGGTAGTTCACCTTGTCTACATGTTTTAGCACTTGTTTGACTTCCTGTCTATACATGTTTAGTGCTATTTTAATGGTGAAACTCCTCTCAGAATTGCTTAAAACTGCTCACTTAGCTTATGCTTTCATATCTTGTATTCGGTGATCAGTTTGAGCCCTTGCTAGCACTTGTGTATATAGCTATGTAGTCGGATCAGCACTCATTAGAGCATTTATTCACTCTTTCGAGTATATACCTGAAGCTGCTAACATGCATTTTTGACTCATATGCATGTGTTTGTCTCCGATAGGCATAACCTAGCTCTGTTTGACTTACTTAAGCTCTTTTCCCTCTCTTTTGATTGCAAATTGCCCCCAAGGGGGAGAAATTTTTCCAAGGGGGAGATTTGGGGAGATTGTCTTTTTATGGTGACAATTTGCAATTGTTGCTTCTCTCGTTGAGGGGGAGTTCTTCTGCCTATTCTGGATTTGCTTTTTCGATTGGTATCAATCTTTTCAGCTAGTTGTGTCGAGCCTCTGTGCCTCTGTCTTGAGGGACTAGCTGTCTTCATCTTGGTTTTGATGGTTCTTGATTGGTATCGTGCCTACTGCTGGTTGTGTTGAGCCTCTGTGCCTCTATCTTGAGGGACTAGCAGTAGCTGCTTCTTATGCAGTCTTTGTTTGGTATTCGAGTCCTTCTGCCTCTTCTTGAGGACTAGCTTATTTCTGACTTGGTTGCGTCGAGCCGTTGCCCATGTCTTTGGGAACCAAGTTTTGTGCTCTGATTTCGATTGGGTTTTGCTCCTTGATGAGTTGTTGCTCCGATTTTTCTTTTCTTTTCGCTTGGTTGTGTCGAACCGTTGCCCATGTCTTTGGGGACCAAGCTTCGCTTATCTCGATTTGTTCATTTTCGACCTTTTCTCTGGCTTTTGGACAATTCGAGTGAGTTTTTCTCCTTCTACCTATTTCTGCTTCTTTTATTTTGGTTACGGTTACTATGAGTTGACGATGCACTCATCAAGGGGGAGATAGAGAACACAAGGTTGATATGTGCCCTTGTGGTTCCCTTCTTGAGTGATGAGTGATCGATCAACCGACAACATGTCTCTTGGCTGTGTTGATGTGCAGGTGCGGAGCTCGAACAGTGGTTGGAGGTGAGGTGAAGGTCAAGTGGGGACGTGCCGTGCCGACGGACCGGGAGCGATGAAGGGCGGACATGGAGCTTGGACCGACGGACCGGGAGACCTGAGGACCAGCTGTGGTAGCTGGCACATGGCGTCGACAAGCAAGAGCACATGGGGATGTGCGGTGCATCGGCCAAGTCAGGAGGAAGGTGATGGCGTCGTGACACTTGGCGGGAGGCTGAGAAGGATGGCGAATGCACTGTGCCCGGCGTGGAGGCTGGACATGCTCCGGCATCGGTGCTGGAACTCGGGGTGTGCGAACCACATCCTGTCTTTGGCACGGGTTCGGTAGCTGAGCCTCAAAAAGCTACCATCGACAGTTTCCGAGTTTGGGCCTTAAAACTCGGGGTGGACGGTTTCCAGGTTTGGGCCTCAAAACCTGGGTGCGCGGGTTTCTGAGTTTGGGCCACAAAACTCAGCCGGAGGACAGGTTTCCCGGTTTCAGCCTCAAAACCGGGGGAAGGCCCAGGTTTCCCGGTTTCGGCCTCAAAACCAGGGGAGGTCCGCAAAAAGGACGGTCGACGCGTGGCGGCATGGAGAGGCTGGCGCGGCGGCGCAGCTATCCGCGAGGAAGGCGCGGCGGTCGGCAGGGCGGCACGTGGCGGCATCCTGAGGCTTGCGTCGAGGCGAAGCTAAGGACGAGGAAGGCGCGCGGCCATCGGATCGTCATCAAGCAGAGTTGGACCGGGATACCCCTAGGGTTGGCCGTTTCGCTCATCTGTCTAGGGTTAGAAGGGGATTATTGTTTAGGTTATAAATAAGAGAGGCACCCCTCCTCTTTCCCCATCCTTGCAGTCATTTGCTCCTAAGCTCTCCATCTCTCCTTAGCCCCCGCTTAGGTTCTAATCATACCTGGCTGTGAGTGATCCACAGAGTAGACTCAATCTTGTCCCTGTGCTTTGGGAAATTCAGGAAGTGAGGCCGTAACCTCACGATTGTAGCGTGTGTTCGCCACACGGTTGCAATTTCGTGCTTGTGGTTCGCGTTTTAGTTGTGTTCTTCGCGGATTACTTTTTGTCACATTTTTCCCGTCGCTTGATCTCTTTGCTCAGTTCATTTTTCGCAAATCCATTTGAACCAAGTTGTTCTAGGTCGTGAGGCAATTCTTTCCCTCGAAGGAATTAATCTTTAACCTCACGGTCTGGGAGATCGGTTGATTTTGATTTCGGGTCAAGCTTTTCCTCCTTCCCCCGAAATTCTTCGATTCATCGAGTTGGATATAGGTTCGAGCCATGATCTCTTAGAGATAGCTAACTATACTCCTTGTGACTCCTCTCTCCAAGTTTGATCCCTAGAGGATTGGTTTTGGGAGAGATGGGATCAAATCGGTGAAGGATCAGTTCTTTGTCGGAGTGACCGGACTCTTGACTCGCTCTGACCGGACGCACGGTCAGAGTCCGGTTGTTGAAGGCGTTGACTGCGTGCGTGTTTCATTTTGATCGGACGCTGGAGTTTAGGGACTGACCGGACGCGCAGGTTCTCCTGTTCATCTGTTTTGTCACGTGTGACCGGACGCTGAGTGCCTGACCGGATGCACCTTCTCAGTGAGTCCGGTCCAACACAGAGAGCTCCCAGATTGTTCCTGTGCTGACCGGACGCGTCCGGTGCCTGGTGACCGGACGCACCAGTGAGTCCGGTTAGTGCTGTCTCATGCTGTTTTGTCCGCGGTTCATTCGTTCGTTGTCTGTTTTGGTTTCCGGTTTTGCGTTGGGTTTCTAGAGTCGTCTAGTGTCTCGCTGTGCTTCTAGGAAGCATCCACCCTACATCTAGGGTCGTGGACATTATTCGAGCTCTAGGCTTGCCTTTGGTGTGACTCCTGGGACAGTGGCTAAAAGTTTCTAAGAAGAAATTTTTAAGCTCCCATTCAGCCCCCCCCCTCTGGTCGCTTATCCGGTCCTTCACTACGGAAAGACTTGTCAGTTACCAGTAGAGTTAGAATTCAAAGCTCACTGGGCAATCAAAAGATGGAACATGGACTTAGAAGCTGCTGGAGTCAAAAGAAAAATGCAACTCTCTGAACTAGATGAATGGCACGAAAAAGCATATCACAATGCAAAGATTTATAAAGAGAGAACAAAAAGGTGGCATGACAAGAGAATTAAGAAGAAGAGCTTCACTCCTGGAGATAAAGTATTACTTTTTAATTCCAGGGTAAAATTGTTCGGGCATGGAAAACTACGAAGCAAATGGGAAGGACCATTCACGGTGGTAGCCACTTCATCACATGGAGCCATTACACTTCAAAATGACGAAGGTACGTTATTCAAGGTAAATGGACAACGTCTTAAGATTTTTCTAGAACCTGAAAAGAGTCCTGAAGAGTTGGATGTCATCTAATTCTTCATTATCCCATAGATTCACACCATCATCATCTTTCCGATAAGTTTGCACATCGGGGTTATATTTTCTGGGATTAGGATCAAGTTTAAAGACACCACAAGCTACGGACCTGTGAGACCCCACAGGGGGGGACCGACCGGTCTCCTAGGGAGACCGACCGGTCTGCCCTGGAGGCCGTTCGACCGCTGCCTTCTTTCGTTACGTGTCCCAACTCTTTCTCGTACCCATTCCGGTAACCTGATCCGTAGAATCGATAACCCTCATAACGAACCTATCATGCCTATCATTCGAGCCCCCTCAGCTATAAAACCAGCCCCAGGCCTGCCTCTAGATTCATTCAAACCTCTCCCAGAAAACCAGCAGCAACAGAGCTCTCCTCCCACCAGCACTAATGGCCTCATATCCAAGGATCAACCTCAATGGACCCGCTGACGACTCGATGGCTCTTGTCGTCACCATGCCGAAGGACCTCGCCATAACACCATCCAAGGAGGTCGCTCTTGTTGATTCGCCTAAACCCGTTGACACTATCCCGCCTAAAGAAACCTCGTTGCATCGACAACAAGCTTTCTATGCTCAAGCGGTGCCGACGAGAAGACTTCCGACTTTCACCGTCACCAAAGAGATCCCACTCCTTCCTCCTCGGCCCAACGAGACACTTGTCGGGCTAAAGACGAACAAGCTTGGAGAACCCACTGTCGTAAGATACACAACTGAAAATCCACGCTCGCGCTTTGAGGGAGCTTGTGGTCACCCTGAGCAAATCAAGGTCACTCCATCAGTGACCAGGGCACCCACCACTCCTAATATCGCGGCCAAGCGCAAGAGGACCACCTAGCTAGATCGCCTCGGGGACAGAATTGTTGACACTGGTTAACTATCATAATTAAGAGGTAAATAAACATGAAAAGGGCAAGAATATGATCACCAACAAAGATTTAGGGATTCAACTGACAATATTCCATGAGTTTTGGTGAGTTATGATTCTGCAGGGACTAAACCAGGAAATCGACATCAATAGCTTCCCATAGAAGGAAACCGACGGGAGATAACGTAACCGCCACGTCGGGATACTTCTAGAAGACTCCAGGGGACGTAAGGAGACACCACAACGAAGGACACCACCAGAGGCCGACTGGTGGGACCGACCGGTCCCACCAGGAGACCGACCGGTCGGCCCCTGGGCCCGCTGGGTTCCGTCCTCTGCAAGCTACCTCCACCGACCTCCAGGATGCATCTCGACCGTACCCCAAGTCGGTTTGATCCAACTATCACGATTCCACGCCCAGGGCTATAAAACCAGACCCAGACCCCCCTCTCCAAGCATCTCCATCTTCATTAGCTACATCAACTCTAGAAATTAGGGTTTCAACTCCCTCAAAGTAGAAGTAGAGATCCCTCTAGTTGATCGTCTAATTCTTGTTCTAAATCTAGTTCTAGTTCATCATCTAGTTGTAATCTAGAGAGGAGAAGGAGAGAGCTGAGGAGGAGCCGGATCTGTCGGATCTTCCTCGACATTGTATTGGTACAGCATCTAGTTCGTCTTCAAGTAATCTTCAGGTTCTTCATTTATTATTTCTAAGTATTATATTTAATTTCAGTTCTTGCTTTATTTTATTTACTGGATCTCTGCTCGTATTGAGTGCTCTAATTATCTGAAGTGATTAGAGTAGTAAGCGTTAGTGTAGACTTGGTCTAGACTAGGGTTTACCTGAGTTTGCACCCAAAATCTCCGAAAAGTTGTGGTAGCCCCAGAGGTGACAGCTCTGTCAGGTCTTGGTAATCCACCACGTAGGGTTGGTGTTCTCGTAGAGCTTTCGGCAGCCTTCTCCCAACCCCTTCTTCCCAGTCTTTCTCGAGAGTTGGAAAGGACCTGCTGCTCCGAAGTAAGTAAAGTATAGTAAGCCTTTGATTAGATAAACCCGCTTAGAAAACCCTAAGATCTCTCTCTATCCACATTACCATTCTTTTCTTGGACGTTCTTAATTCTTCTAGTACACTTTCACGTTCCCCGTGGAAATCGATCCCTGAAATACTCTCGGGGTGAAAGCTACATCGGTATCCGTGCGCTTGCGGATTCTTCTGTGTGCGTTTAAAATACCCAACAAGCTTTCTGGCGCCGTTGCCGGGGAACGGTAGCTGTTCTAGAATCGAACCAGGATCGTCTGTGTTTCTTTTCTTTTACCACCTTTTCCTTTTATCACCACTTTTACCTCACCACCACACTTATCACCACATGGATTTCACTCTTATCTATAAGTTCTTTACTCCGAAGGGCGACATGTTGGAGCCTTCATTCACCATCATCACACCCCAT
The DNA here is from genome assembly GCA_009763385.1 of Coix lacryma-jobi var. lacryma-jobi. Classification (NCBI taxonomy): domain Eukaryota; kingdom Viridiplantae; phylum Streptophyta; class Magnoliopsida; order Poales; family Poaceae; genus Coix; species Coix lacryma-jobi. Next base: position 16,247,652 of record CM019824.1, read on the forward strand.
TCATATAGATGGCTATGAGCTTCGCCTGCTCTTATAGCCATGGTTCGGGAAAAATCCTTCTCTGGATCTGAAGACGAAGATCCATACACTTACCTTAGGGAATTTGAGGAGTTGTGTTCTTGTCAGACTATAGCTCGCTTGACACAAGAGACCATTAAATGGAAACTATTCCGTTCTCCCTTTTGGGAAGAGCGAGAAAATGGTATGATCATTCCGTAAGGGGCCTAAATGGAAATTGGGATGAACTTTGGGACAACTTTTGTCTTGTTTTCTTCCCTCTTTAATTTCGAATCGAAATTCTTACATTCAAACAGAAAGAGAAGGAGACGCTAGGAGCAGCTTGGGCTAGGTTCAACACCTTACCAATTCTAGCCCAAACCTTTCATTGCCAGACCATGTGCTACACTTTCACTTTTATTGTGGCCTTAACAAGGAAGGTGCTCTACATCTCGATTTAGCTTTTGGTGGATCATTCTCACATAAACTTGTTAGTGAAGGAGGAGACATCCTAAATAAAATCCTTGAAGACACTCCTTACACTAGCATTTTTGACGAATTCCCAGAAGAAGAAGTCGAGCCTAACCCGGACCAACAAGAGGAGGAACACCCAACCAAATTTGAAATTCCTTCAAATCCTTCTAATAATTTGGTTGTCACAGAACCTTCTCTAGAGAAAACACCCTACACTTTAGGAAATGATGAATCCCATCCTTCGGTGTTCTTCTCTGAAATCGAGGATGATGATATCAAAGAGCATGGAAGCTACTTCATAAACACCTTTTTAAATCCATGCTCATATGAGACATCTCCCGATTCAATTGGTGTGTCTAACATTGCCACACTCGAGATTTTCAACCCCCTCACACTTTCTGTTTACAAAAACTTCAAAAGGGTGGTTGTAGATGCATATGTTTATCACAAATTTTTGTAGATCTCATTGTGCTCTTAAGTTGGTGTTGGAGGGGAAACCACTTCACCAAATCAGATCTTGAAGGTTTCCCAAAGACAAGCTTAGTGTCCTAAAACAAGCACTTTTCAGATCAGTGTTCACCTACCTTTTATGCTGCCCTTGTGTAATGAGCATAGGGATATAATGTTAAAATATTCCTTCCTATTCTTGTCACTAACCTTTGCAGGTCTGTAGCAAAAAGTAGAAGGAATGACAAACACAGGGTATGTCCAACTAATCATCATGCAACATTGAATTACATTCATCCAATCTTGATTTTTGAAAATCTAAGCTTGGGGGATACACTTTGTAAGAACATCTCTTAACATGTTGCTATATTGGTTGTTCCTACCTTTAAGACATGCTCATGTGCTATACACTAATCATGCTCTCTCATCACCATTTGATTAAATCTCTTTAATGCTTTAATGCTACCTTCATTTGCTATAATATATGCTTTGGTTTTGAAATATTCTCATACACCTTTTAAATTAGGCATGGTTCTTAGTTTAACTATTTTTCATGAATTAAAGTAAGACATGGTGTTTGGTTTGATTCTTGAGCTAAAAGGTGTCCTGATTTTACCTCTAAAGGCTTTTAAATTAAGTATGGTGCTTAGGTTAAAATGCCTTCCTAGATCAATTTAGACGTTGTGTCTAGGTTGATTTTTGAGCCAATAGTATACTATAGTGGATGTTGGATATTTTGTTGGACTAACCCCTGTAGGAAAACTTTCAATATAATTTATGGGAAAGTCCTGAGATGAGCTCACACTAGAGATGAAGAGACACATGAACTTCAACAACTTGCACAAGGAGACACAACTCACTGATCATGGAGAAATGAGGTCCATGGAACAAGACAAAAGATGAGTGCCACAAAACAATATCTACAATCAAAGCACTCACTCCATGGAAGTAGGTGAAAAGTCTGAGCTGGGTCACTAGAAGATAAAGACCATCGTGGGAGGAACAACACACCTTCACTGAAAGGTTCACTATGAGATAAGCAAGAGAAGACAAGCTATTCATGAAGAACAACCAGCCAAACAAGAGAAGCTTCCACAAGTGTTCGACACATCACTCTTCAGTGATAAAGGTAACATCTCAAGGTATGTGACCAACACTTTAAAAACTTCTCCTTAATTCTAGCATGTGCATAAATAAGAACCAAACATGTTTCAGTTGTACCTTATTTGATCCAACCTAATCAACTCAACATGTTCAGTTCTTTAATCTTTATTCTTAGCTTTACTCTCTTGAATATCACTATCTTAACCAATGAGCTAAAATGTTATGCATCTAACCTTTGGAAGATGATATATCACAATCATGAAAATATCGACACATTATGCATAGATTATCCTTCCTTGGGTTAAATAATCTGATCTGTAAATATGTTAAGATGCTACTTTAATGCTCATCATCTTTTGATCCTATCACTCATGTTAAAATTGAATTGAACACATAAACAACAAGTTCATCTTGTTCAATGTGCCTAAGGTTAGAGAAGAATGAACAAAACTTTTGGTTCTGTTGGTGTTTTTCCACCAACAGAGCCCATGCACTTGATCTCTACCTTGTCTTTATGAGCAGACACACTCTTGAAGCAAAACAAGGAAGAGTTTGTAAACTCTCATATTCTACAGAGTGAAGGTCCTTGATTTATAAGAACATGCACACTAATCAAGATGCTACCAGCGTCCACAATGAACGCTTCACTTCAAACTACTGGACGAACAAATAACATGAGTGACACCATATCAAGAGGCATAAACAAGAAGGAATGATGGAAGACGTCATAGTCAGAATTAGAGGTCATGAAGTCCCCATAGACTTCTTGATCCTCGACATGAGAAGACGATGATGTCCACCTCATCCTAGGAAGACCCATTCCTCTACGCTACAAGTACAATCATCTACAAGATGATATCTATTTTCACTTTCCTAAGGAAAAGCATGATGCAACTTCATCAACTACATGCCCAATGAAGCACCCAAGAAGAATAGAAGTGAAAGACGCCGCTCTCAAAGCCAAAGAAGACAAACTATCAAGAATAGAGAGGCCAATCACGAAGAAGAAGCTATCGACACTGTCCCAGAAAAGAAAGAAGAGAAACCTCAAGACAGTGAACCACAAGAAGTGAAGACTCAGACCAAGAAAGTATGGAAGAAAAAGTCCGCACCTAAGAGGTACAATCAATAACAACTTTACAAATGTCTGACAACCTTGGGAGGTCTGAACCAAGGGAAGGTCCGGTTCGTCGGACCTAAATATCCGAACCTTCGCCAAAAGTTTTGTTGTCTATTTGAGTTTCACAGGGTTTGAAAGGCCAAGAAAAGCTGACGAGCAAGTGAATGCTCCATCCACTGTTGGAGCACTGTCTCAACAAACATCAACATCAATCAAAGCTCTAATAGAGGAGGGACATATCCACTGCCAGTTTGCTACACTACGAAGTGACTATGTCAACATTCAGTTTAGGGGAAGGCATCCCCATGTATCCATTTGTGTTGTCTATCTTTGAATTCAGCAGGAAGAGAAGAAGAGAAGGACTCAAGAATTCACTATCGGTCTACTCGACTTCTGAGGAAAAGTATAAGACAAGATCCAGCTTGGGGGAGAGCACCCTCAGTTATCACGATAAGTATCACTGCTTTTTATTCCATCTAGTTAGATCAGGTCAATAAATATAGAAACTATTATAAAACCAAATGAAGATATTATATAATAAATAAATATCTAGGTGGATAAGAACCTAATTTTGCTCATATTAAAGATGAACTTTTTGCTCTGCCTTTTTAAGTACTTAGTTTAAACCTAATTTTCTTGAGTTTTAGACAAGTTGTTCTGAATAAACTCTGAACCTAAAACCTGTGGATGGCAAGTGCTTGATCTAAAGTCTAGATAATTGTGAGATATGATATAAAAGGTTTGAGCTGCTGTTTATCTAATTCCTAGAGATTTGCTAGAGTTCGGAGATTTACTTTTTGAAAAGATTAAAAACACATGATGAGATCCTGTATGACATAACATGAATTCCTACCTAGAGCCATTAATATGATTTTAAGATAAGGCTACTTACTTTGTTCTAAGTTTTTAGTTATGGTTGAGAAATTTATCATGCTCTAGAGATCAAGAATATTTTATTAAAAGATTCACTCTTCCGAAGTAGTATTGTGTTAGAGGCATGGGCTATGCAAAAGTATAAAAGGAGAAATAAAAAGGGACAAGTGTCCAACTACCTCAAAAAAAAAGAAAAAGAGTTATGATAAAAGTATGAGAAAAAGAATGATAGCCCATGGTTCCTCTAATTACAATATGCCAGCAAGAGATGACAAATTTCAAATGTTCTAAAGTCTTGATCTATGAGTATGACATCTTCTTCTTCTAAACTTTGAACTTTGACTTAGTAAGATATGCTTTTCGCTTCTTAAAGCTCCAGATATATATCCATGAAAGGAAGGAAAAGTACATCAGTGAGGATTTATAAATCATAAAGAGCGATTTGAGAGTATCATACAAAGGAATCTCTGATTTTTTTGAAAATATACAAAAACTCCAGAATAAAGGTTGATCAAAGAGTTAGAGATACAGTGCTTAACTTGATTGTTCTGTCTCTCAATTGTTTAAAGATCCAGGTAAAGGCAAAAAGCTCCATGGTTAAAGGTAATATGAGAAAGTGAGAATAATTAACTCTAAACCATGGAAGATTTTTTTTATATGAGGAGGCATAGTTCCTATATTATCATAAATATTTGCTAAGGGACTAGCAAAAGGTAAGCTTGGGGGAGTTGTTGACACTGGTTAACTATCATAATTAAGAGGTAAATAAACATGAAAAGGGCAAGAATATGATCACCAACAAAGATTTAGGGATTCAACTGACAATATTCCATGAGTTTTGGTGAGTTATGATTCTGCAGGGACTAAACCAGGAAATCAACATCAATAGCTTCCCATAGAAGGAAACCGATGGGAGATAACGTAACCGCCACGTCGGGATACTTCTAGAAGACTCCAGGGGACGTAAGGAGACACCACAACGAAGGACACCACCAAAGGCCAACTGGTGGGACCGACCGGTCCCACCAGGAGACCGACCGGTCGGCCCCTGGGCCTGCTGGGTTCCGTCCTCTGCAAGCTACCTCCACCGACCTCCAGGATGCATCTCGACCGTACCCCAAGTCAGTTTGATCCAAAGATCACGATTCCACGCCCAAGGCTATAAAACCAGACCCAGACCCCCCTCTCCAGGCATCTCCATCTTCATTAGCTACATCAACTCCAGAAATTAGGGTTTCAACTCCCTCAAAGTAGAAGTAGAGATCCCTCTAGTTGATCGTCTAATTCTAGTTGTAGATCTAGTTCTAGTTCATCATCTAGTTGTAATCTAGAGAGGAGAAGGAGAGAGCTGAGGAGGAGCCGGATCTGTCGGATCTTCCTCGACATTGTATTGGTACAACATCTAGTTCATCTTCAAGTAATCTCTAGGTTCTTCATTTATTATTTCTAAGTATTATATTTAATTTCAGTTCTTGCTTTATTTTATTTACTGGATCTCCGCTCGTATTGAGTGCTCTAATTATCTGCAGTGATTAGAGTAGTAAGCGTTAGTGTAGACTTGGTGTCTAGACTAGGTTTACCTGAGTTTGCGCCCAATCCTCCGGAATAGTTGTGGTAGCCCCAGAGGTGACAGCTCTGTCAGGTCTTTGTAATCCACCACGTTAGGGTTGGTGTTCTCATAGAGCTTTCGGCAGCCTTCTCCCAACTACCTTCTTCCCAGTCTTTCTCGAGAGTTGGAAAGGACCTGCTGCTCCGAAGTAAGTAAAGTATAGTAAGCCTTTGATTAGATAAACCCGCTTAGAAAACCCTAAGATCTCTCTCTATCCACATTACCATTCTTTTCTTGGACGTTCTTAATTCTTCTAGCACACTTCACATTCCCCCGTGGAAATCGATACCCTAGAATACTCTCGGGTGAAAGCTACATCGGTATCCGTGCGCTTGCGGATTCTTCTGTGTGCGTTTAAAATACCCAACAGAGCTCAAGCAGAGATATGCCTCGCTAGCCAAGACTACGAAAAAGATGGCCAGTATGATGCACGAATATGTAACTAAACACATTAGCTTGAAGGATAAGGTCGTCAACATGGCCTCTACAATAACAGATCTGCTCGAAGAAGAGAAGAAAGAATAGCCCGTCGATAGTTTGATAAGGCACTAGTGTTTGCATAATCTCGTGGTTGAGTCATGTTTTGTTAAGAGTTTTTGTTTAGTTAAATTCAGTGTGTAATAAAAGTGCCTTAAATATCAATAAATTTTTAGTTATCTTTTATATTGTTATTTTGGATATATGTCTTGTCTCCACATGTTGTGATTAGTAGAAAACAGAAAATAAGTGTGGGGGAGAAGATGTCGAACGAATTACCGAGAAACGATCGCGAAAACTGCATAGAACAGAAGACAACGTTACCAGGATCACGCACCATGAAGTGGGCCGCGGTTGGGCTCAGAGCCCAACCGACCGGTTGGTGGGCCCCACCGGTCAGTCAGGGGTGGACCCCCCCTTGCCTTCTCCTTCGCCCACGGTTCGGTACGTAATTGTTACACTCTATTTTTCGATGTTTAAACTTCTGTTCAAATTTAAAACATATTCTCATCAATAATCTGCTGCAATTCATGAACTTTAAGAAAGATTAATTGGACATATAAAAATCCCATAAACATTCTTTCTGAAAAGACCTGTTCTGATATTTGAAGAAACCCATACTATCTAAGAGTTGTTGTGGAGTATGATAGAAGAATAATGAGAACTCAATTCATGAAGTATGAGCATTGGAGAATTTACTTGCAAAAGTTAAAAAGAGTTTAGCAATACTTCTCCTTTGTAGTAAATAAGTTACCTGCCAAGATATCAATCAATTATTGTTTACCTTAATACTGAGTTCTTTGTTGAGAAATTTATTATGCTCTAAAGATCGAGATCCTTACAAATAAAAGAAAGATTCACTCTTCTGAAGTAGTATTGTATTAGAGGCATGGGCTATGCAAAAAAATGAAATATGAGGAAAGAAAAATGGACAAGTGTCCGACATACCTCAGAAAAAATATAGAAAAAGAAAAAGTGCTATGATAAAAATATGATAAAGAGAAAAAGAAGATAGCCCATGGTCCCTCTAATTACAATATGCCAGTAAGAGTGACAAAGTTTAAAAATATTGAATGTCTTGATCTAAGGGTATAGTATTTTTCTCCATTGACTTAGTAACATAAAACTGCTTCACATAAATAAAAATGCTTTGGTAAGGAGTTGAAGTACTACAAAAGGAGAAGGAAAGCTATGACTTGTTTCAAAATTCCAAAAAACTCCAATCTCTTATGCTAAAAGAAAAGAGGTAATCTGTTTCAACTATCTTATTTCCCAACTTCTCAAAGATTTATGGTAAACACAGAAAAGCTTAATGTTTGATATCTTATGATCCAATCTTTTATCGAGGACGAGTAAAGTCTAAGTGTGGGGGAGCTTGTTGACACTTATTAACTCTTATTATTAAAGGTCAATTAAGCATGAAAATGGATGAATATATAAACTCCACCTTAGTATAGGGATTTAAACTAATGAATTCCACGAGTTTTGGTGAATTGTGAATTCGCAGGGACTAAACCAGGAAATCGGCACCGATAGTTTCCCATAGAAGGAAACCGACGGGAGATAACGCATTCGCCAAGTCAGGAACCTTCCAGAAGACTCCAGAGGACACCATAAGACACCACGCAAAAGGGCACCACAGGATGCTTACCTGTGGGACCGACCGGTCCCACAGGGCCCACCGGTCGGTCGGCCACGGAGCCCCCACGGTTTCGTCTTCTACAAGCTACTTCCACCGCCTTTGAGGATCAATCTCAACCCTACGTGAAGTCGGTTTGATCTAATGGTCGTGGTTGATCCCTCAGGGCTATATAAACAGGCCCCTGAGCCCCAGGTCAGACAGAAGGTCCCTCTTCAGAAGACTACGCTTCAACTAGAAACCCTAGAAGAGACTTCAGGAGTTAGCTTTCAAGTAGAAGACTAGATACCCCTCTAGTAGGATTAGAACCTAGTCTTATTTAGATCTAGAAGAGAGAGAGAGGAAGAGATCAAGAGGAAGCTCCGGCCTATCGGATCAACTTCTTCATCTTGTACCTGTGGATTCAAGTTCTTCATCGACTTGCTTCAACGATTGTTTCGGTAATCAACATCTATATTTAAGTTTGAGCTATTGTTCTTATTATTCTTAAGGTTTATGACTCTCTTTTGAGTACTTTGATTCTAGTCGCTCTAGAGTTAGAGTAGTTGGATAGTGTAAGCGTGGTGCTTAGACTGGATAACTCATGTTTGCCTCCTATAACGCCAGTAGTAGTGGTTGTTCGCAAGGGTGACTCTTATAGCCTTGTTGATTCTTCTATAGTCCACTTACCCGTGTGTAGGCTCGGTAGGATTATACATTTGCATAAAAGAATCATACTCTATTGTGACCTTTTATGGCAACTTCCCAATTAAGAATAATAGACATATCACTCTTAAGTTAGGTTTAGATAGCCTTAGCGATCCCCTCTATACTTTTAGCTTCTCCGTCCTTGTTAGTTACTCAGGGGTTATACACTTGAGACTCATCGCTATCCGTTCCTTTGGGTTTGATATTAAAACTGGGTTACATCCGGTGAAGTGCTACATCGGTAGATTTTATCTGTGCGCTTGCGGATAAAGTAGAGTGTGCATTAGTGCCACAAGCCTCTCATGGACAGAACGACGGTTGACTCGAGATTGCCTGTACTTAGAGTACTGATTACTGCACTCAGGGCAGTTGTTCTGAACAGGCAGCTTCAAGTCTTCGTTCCAACAATACTGAAAGAACGAGCATTCCGAATGAGACTGTTTTTGCTCCCTCATATCTTCTCGTTCTTCTCGGTACATCTCCTCTTCATACCTTCTCTATTTTTCCAGGAACTTCTGCTCTTCATAAAATCTATGCTTCTGATACCGTTCCTGTTCGCGACACCATTTGTTCAATAGAATACGCGTCATAACCCTGGGTCTGGAAGTTTCACCCATCTCAGTTCGGCTATTTTGGAATTGAGCCCTTTGCTGAAGTTCCTTACATGTAATTTACCGATCAGGGTCGACAGCACGAGTTTCCTTCGCTCTGTCAGAAGTTAAAACTTTCATTTTACTCTTACCCCCGAAATCAGCTGCATTGATCATATTGATGGAGAAGGACACGGTATTCTGTCCAAAAGGACTACCATCTACTTTCATCTTTCCATCAAACCTCAGGTGTCCGTCTTGGATGGCCTTCTGAATCCGCACTCTGAACACTCGACAATCATTTATGGAATGGGATTTGGTATTGTGGAAACCACAATACTTCTTGTCTTTGACACCCTCTGGGAGTAGCATAGGATGACCCTCCGGCAACTTGATGCGTCCTTCCTTCAGCAAATATTCAAATAATTTATCTGACTTGGAAACATCAAAGTCATAGGTACCTTTTTGCTGCCTCAGCCATCGCTGGTTGACTTGAGTCGAGTCCTTAGCCCAAATTATCTCGGTTGCAGCTATTTCATCTTCATCATCATATTCACCTGCTTCCTCTAGGAAAGCCTGATACATTCCGGCAGCCACATCACCCTTCTGGAATTGATTATTCCTCTTGAATCCCTGGGCCTGATTACTCACTGTCGCCAACCTCTGTGATAACTGCCCGAGGCCATCAAACTCCATGCCGAATAGTTTCTCCTTGATACTCGGCAACATGCCAGCTATAGCTATTCCCGGCAATTGGTCATCCGGCAAATTCAGAGAATAACAAAGATTTTTGGTCTCCCTGAATCGGCGCAGATACTCTTGCGGCGTCTCGCTAGGTTTCATCCTTAAGCTCATGAGATCGACCAACTTCTTTTCACTGGTTCCTGTAAAGAAGTATGAGTGGAACTTCTGCTCCTGCTCTGCCCATGTATTGATAGAATTTGCTGGCAGAGAAGCAAACCACGAGAAGGCTGGTCCTGTCAACGACAACGGGAAGTATCGAATCCTCCAAGCTTCATCCGCCGATGCTTCACCAAGATGCATCAGGTAAAGATTTATATTTACAAGTTCCCCTTTAAAGGGGAACTTGTAAATATAAATCTTTTCAGATAACATATTCATAGGCTAATCCAGCTAGTCTGCCGCACGTCTAGCCTTCATAAACCTGTCAGGTATAAACTCAAGCAAAGCTAAACCACTGCATGATACCACTTGCTATAAATCTACACCACTCCTTATAATTAGATTAATCCATCGCATGATAGGATCTAATTATAAGAAGCTAAAAGCACACATACATCTGAATAGATCTATATGTACTCATTACTCATGTAAGCTTAACCAGAATCGGCAAACTAGCCGAACTGGGGTCCATGAAGAAGGAACATGCAAGCAAAGCATAATTAAACTAATCTAAAACCTGCACCTGCCGCACGGCACCCAGCTCTATCAAAGCCTAAACATGATCAGCATGCATAAACCCACAACATGTAACAATCTAGATTGAAAGTCAATTCGGCCATTATGATCTTATGATTAGCAAAAGCACAAGCAAACTCATGCAACAAGGCCGAACAAAGATCAATCTAGATTGGGCAAAAGGTGTTGTACGAATTAAATAAATAAAACATACGACACATGATAACTTAATGAATCTATTAGATCTGCCAAATCTAATAGAGCCGATAACTATTTTTACTCATTACTTAATCCACCGCACGATACAAGGCATAAGCAAAACTTCCGTCATAAGCTTAAATCCGCCGCACGATACTAAGCTTAACGTACGAGACTACTTGCATCATATCTAAATCCACCGCATGATACTAGACATGATAGCAAGGTTGTCGGTACTTACGGAGGTCGACGGATCGATGATTCCTCTCGAAGAACTCGACGACACGACTAAGGACTCGAAGGTGGCACGGGGCCGATTTGTATTGATATGGTTGTGAACAATTTTACAAAGGTCGAGGGCTTATATTTATACCCTGGATGAAAACACGAGTCCTAAACGATTACGACTTACACAATAAAACACGGAAAGATACAAATCCTATTCCTAACCCTTTCGGCGCTTTCCATCGCCATGTATCTCTTCGTGTAAGCCAGCTTTATTCATAACACATATTTCCCGAATGGAGCCGCTGCTTTGCGAAATAGCCAACCGCACAGATAACCATCAAAACCCTAAAGGCCAAACAGCCGCCCGATTGCTTGCCGAATCCTTTTCTCCATGTGGGTCGGGCCCATCCATCATATCCCTACGTGTGCGAAAATCTGGTGTTAACAGTGTTGTTGTGGGATTTTTGGGATGTGTGTGAAGTGATGCCACAGGGGGGGTATTTATAGTCTTGAGGAGTGAGGGGTGTACTTATAGGGGGCAGCCAACCGACCTAGGACTAAACCTAGTGGCGGGCGCCAGCCCTAGGTGGCGGCCGCCACCTCCATCACTGTTGGATGCACCGCCTTTGCTTCAACGGCATCCAGGAGCTCCAGAGAGGCGGTTGGTAGGTCGGTTGCATGTCCAAGTAACCGCCATTCAGTCTTGATCCACGCCACTCCCCCCACCTGAGCCGTCCGATGCCACTGACCTAGTGACCAAGGGCCAAGATTTGGCCTTGGGATGGTCACACGGATCAGTGACATGGCAAGGGGGAGAGTTGGGCCTCTCCATGTGGCGGGTGCCACTTTGGGGTGGGGGGCGACACCTCTGGTTGGCGGGCGACACCCCACTCGTGCCCAAATGGGTCCTGGTGGGTGGGCTCGTTTCCTGGTGGGTCCATTCTCCAAATTTGGTCCAAATCCTGCATCCAAATAAAATTCTATGGACATGTGGAATTTGGTTAGTTTGAAACCTATTTGACTACATTTCATGCCTTTTTGGTGAATTTTAGGGTAAAATGTTGATGGTAAAACAGGTGTTTAAGGACCATCAACAAGCTCCCCCAAGCTAACCTGTTGCTCGTCCTCGAGCAACAATGCGGTTCAAGCATTAAGCATGAAATAGATAGCAACTTAAGATGTATGCAAGTGCATATTGTATAGTGAGAAATAACTTAGTATATATCATTAATCATAGCAATGTGGGACTTATAGCTTTTCACTTCAAACATGCAAGAGTGAAATAAACTAGTAGATAGGAAACTTTTATCTTGCTTAGGTTTGACTAGGATTTTGTCTGGAGTTTTTTCAAGGTTTTCAAAAGATAACAACTTGCTTAAGTCCTCCAAGATTCACTCAATCACTCAATGGTGTTTAAATCCTCACTTAGGCCAAAATGTAGCCTCTCCTATTTCTAAAGAATGATATGTGGAGTTATAGGTAGGCTAGGAATCATGAGAAATTGCCTGATGTTTATTGCTAAGCTAGACACTCAGATCATAAGGAGTAGCAAATCATAAAATTGATCAAGATGTGCATGTGTGGTTATGTGGAAGTGTATGGAGAGATATTTCATAATCCTTCCTAGTTAATTTATGGGGGTCTAGAGCTAATGATAACTCTTTCTCTTTCTCTCTCTCTTTTTTTGGATACATAGTGAGTAGACAAAAGGATGTGTCCTCACATTTTCTTCGGACATAGTCCTTTCTTGAGCTATTTTGCTCCTCACTTTCTCAGGACATAGTCCTTTCTTGAGCTACTTTGCTCTTTTTTTTAGCTCTAGATTTCCCCAGATATCTATAGGAAAGGATTTTAGAAATGAAAAAGGGGCAGAGGGAGAAATGCTTATTCCCAGTGTAGGAATAAGCATAGGGCTAGCAATGGGATGTTTGGCAGGGTATTGCATATCTCTAGTGTAGAGAATGAGCAATTTATTTGGTGGTTGCAAACTTCCAAAGTGGACAGTAGGCAATTTATGGTGGGTGTGTGAATCTTGATTCAAAAGATATGATAAGCTTCTCTACTAAGATCTATGAGGTCTAACAAAGCTCAACACAAACAAAGCTCTTTGTGGTTTTGACTAATGACTAACAATATTTGGCTGGTGGTGGGATGGGATAAAATCCAGGAGGAACTTTTTGCAAGGTTTTCATAGTTTTTAAAAGAAATCTCCAGATTAGGTCCTAATTTCACCTTAGCAAGTTTAAAGAATTACTCCATTTCTTACCAACTTTATTCACTAAGCATGATTTCAGTTAAAGCATGTGCAACCCACAAAAGCTACAACTTAGATAAGACTAGTCATTCAAACTATAACAATAGCATTTGCATGACATATTTCAAATCTTATTCAGGTTTCAACTTGTTTAAGCAGATTTTATCAATTTTATTCATGGATTGGTTATTTAGGCAAGCATGTGACATTCAAAAGATATATTTAAGAACCGAATGTAAAGAGTAAGGTTGAAAACATACCTTATTGGCGCGAGGATCTCCCCCAGCTAGCTGCTTGCTTGGTGAAGGGTCTTCATCTTTCTCGGTCGGAGCTCTTGTTCTCATTTTATTAAAAGGAAACTATCTAATGTTGTGGAAAAGGGAAACTATCCTATTATGATATTTTATTATTCTAGCTAAGTTAACATATACTTATGCATATAACTAATGATAACTGATTTTTTTTAGTTACATGCATGACATATGTTATTTATTTGAAAAGGGAAATTTGAAGGGAAATAAAAATTAAAAGTAAATCCATACCTTATATCCATGGAATTTCATCCTTATTGGGTAGATCTTCTTCCTTGGGTGCTTCATCTTTAAGTACTCCATCGGGTTCTTCTTCTTTTGGCACCTCTCCCTTGTCATGTGAATCACACAACTCGGGAGGAGGTGGTTCTTTCTTCCTGTTCCACCTTGTTCTTCCGGCGCTCTTCTTGGTACGAACGGGTTTTGCTTCCTGCATGTTAGCGGCATATGCAGGACCACGGGAAAAGGAGAATATTTCCTTCCTCCCTCCTAATGTCATTTGAATTTTACCACTTCCCACATATATGCAGGCATTCACAGTATTCAAGAAAGGTCTACCTAAGATTAGAGGCACATCTTTCCTATTTCCCATATCTAGTATTATGAAATCAGCAGGAACATAGGAACCTCTAATATGAACAAGTAAATCATTGACTATTCCTTCTACATAGCAAGTGAATTGATCAGCTAGCACAAATAGGCAGATGGGATGACATGGGTGGAAAGAACGAGTTTTCATAAAAATCTTTAGATAGAATGTTCACACTCGATCCTAAATCACACATGGCATTTTTAAATACTTCACCAAAGATTAAGCATCTAATTATGGGACTACCAGGATTACTCTTTTAACAGTCATGGTTTGATCTTCATAATAGTTAAAATATTTTATTTCAACCATATTTGCAGTTTCCATGTCAGGTTTAGCAGGAATTTTGCCAGATTCAAAAGATGGTATGATAGCAGCAAGTTGAGCTAATTGGGTTTCTAACATCTTATTAAAACTAAGTTGATTTTTCAGAGCAGATGAGAAATCTTCCAATTTAGTATTTATATTCTCAAGGGTTTTATCATTCGACATTAATTTCTTATTCAAGAATTCAGTAGTTCTACCTTGTGAGTAAACTAAATTCTTCAAGAATGAGAATTATCAGAATTATGAAAATTAGAGCGGGGGAATGAATTATTACCTTGAGAATTGGAGTGGTGATTCCATCCTTGATTTTGTTGGCGGAAACCGTTGTTGATGAAGTTCAAATCTTCATGTAGCTTGGGGCGGTGGTTCCCAGAATGTCCGGTTTCTCCACAGACTTCACAAGTCATGTGGGATTCTAGAGATTGGACATTCTCTTGTTGGTTCATCTTCTCATAGCTGTCCAGCTTCTTTGCCAGCAGGTCCATCTTGGCCACGATCATGTCGGCTTCCTTAAGGGAATGCATACCTCGCTTACGGGGCTGCAGTCTCTCGTCATTCCATCCTTGGTTCGACACCATCATCTCTATGAGAGCCTTAGTATCTGCAACATTCAGAGAAAAGAATGCACCGCCGGCGGTGGCATCCAAATGGCTTCTAGAGAGTGGGGTTAGGCCATGGTAGAAGTTCTGGATCAACAGCCAGTCCTCCATACCATGGTGTGGGCAAGCAGCGACAAACTCTTGCAACCTCTCCCAAGACTCGGGAATAGATTCCTCGGCTTGTTGCGTAAAGCTGGAGATTTTGTTGCGCAAGCATTCGTCTTGCCCATCGGAAAGAATTTGGCGAGAAAAGCATTGGAACACTTGTCCCATGTGTCTACAGCGTTGCGATTGGTAAAGAACCATTGCTTCACTTTTCCTAGCAAAGAGAAAGGAAAGAGACGAAGACGGATGGCTTCTTGGGTTATCCCTTAATGGTGAAGGTGCCGCAAATCTCCAAAAATTGTTGGTGGTGAGCATTGGCATCCTCATGAGCTTTGCCACAGAACGGGCCGGCTTGGACCATCGTGATCAGAGCCGGTTTCAACTCAAAGTTGAGGTTGGCATCGATCACGTCTGGTCCTGTCGCTACATTAGCGACAGAAGGAGCAGAAAACTCATGAATGGTCTTGTTGGCCATCATGAAGGTAGAACAGGATAAGAAAGAAAGAAGTTGAAGAAGATGAAGGAAAAAGATAAGAAGGACTAAGGAAAGAAAGAATGGGGAAAGATGGGATTCGCTAAGCGGGAGCTTAAGCGAAGATAAATTCAACACGGACTCAACCGATACACCGAATGCCTTCCCCGCAACGGCGCCAGAAATGCTTGTTGGTAGTTCTTAGCTTCACTAAAGATAGAGCTAGGCAACTATCCCTGGTAACGGCCCAGAGATGCTTGTTGGCACTTGCTAATGTCGTTACTAGGAGTAGACTATGGAATCTATTCCCGGCAACGGCGTCAGAAGTGCTGGTAGCAAGTCCGGTCACTATACCTAAAGGAGTGAAGCTAAAGCAGCTATCTACTAATGTCGAATGGGGTTGTCATCCCGACACTAGTAGGAGCTAGCTAGTGATGTTGCAATCTACCAAGAAGAGATTCCGACACTGTCAGAAGTACAAGGTGCCGATTTATTTGATCCCAAGGGAAGGCTAGGGTGGTGTATGAGTCGAGTCAAGGAGGGGATGAGAGTCAAAGAAGGAAAAAAGGAGAGAAGGGAAGAGAGGGGATGAAAGGCTAGAAAGAATATATGGGTGGATAGGTAAGGATGAAATGGATGGCTAAGGTAAGGTGGATAACTAGATAGATAGAGGGGTAACTAAGGGTAACTAATATAACTAACTAACTACTCCTAGATAACTACAAGCAAGATAACTATGAAGCAAGACAGCTACGAAGCAAGGCAGGCAAAAGTCAATAAAGCAACTAAGTTAATTATAGTTTTATTCCTATCTTGTCAAGTACCGAGGCGTACTAGTCTTTACCACCTACATAGGTTGAACGCTAGCACAACGAGCCTTACTATTAAACTGGGCCAACTACGTGGTGGAATTCAAGGCGCATAGGGCTATCACCACCTGCTTGCTACCACAGCTATCCGGGGGTCCCGCCGTATCTGAAGGTAAGTCTATAACTAAGCACCACGCTTAATTATATTCTAACTATCTCTACCCTAGCTTTGAATATAGAGACACCCTTGCGGACGTCAGAGCAAATACTTGACTTAATAAGATAAACACTAAACTAACTAAGCAACCTATTGGCAAAGATCAATCACTAAGCACAATAGAGATTAACTACTATGGCTAAGTGAATTGAACTGTAGGTTAGCTAGGTCACACTCAAGGTACTTGATAAAGTAATACTGAAAGTAATACTGAAAGTAATGCTTAAAGTAATACTGAGATAAAAATAAATGTACCTGAGATACAAGAGAGCAAACCAGACCAGAGGCACCGGGAAATCAACCGACCTCCGATGCCAGTCGCTCGCACCCGCTTCTCTCTTAGCAAGCTCTACGCTACTTTGCCACTCGTTAGGGCTGAGCTGTGCTAAACTAAGAGTCGCGCTGTAGCAAGGGCACTACAGCTATACTCTCTCTACTAGCTAACCTACTTGCCTAAGCTCTCTGAGCTCTCACTTGCTTGCTTCTACTTGCTTTGCTTCTCTTGCTTGGTGTTGTTGTGGGATTTTTGGGATGTGTGTGAAGTGATGCCTCAGGGGGGTATTTATAGTCTTGAGGAGTGAGGGGGGGTACTTATAGGGGGCAGCCAACCGACCTAGGGCTAACCCTAGTGGTGGGCGCCAGCCCTAGGCGGCGGCCGCCACCTCCATCACCGTTGGATGCACCGCCTTTGCTTCAACGACATCTAGGAGCTCCAGAGAGGCGTTGGGTAGGTCGGTTGCATATCCAAGTAACCACCATTCAGTCTTGATCCATGCCACTCCCTCCTGAGCCGTCCGTCCGATGCCACTGACCTAGTGACCAAGGGCCAAGATTTGGCCTTGGGATGGTCACACACAGATCAGTGACATGGCAAGGGGGAGAGTTGGGCCTCTCCATGTGGCGGGCGCCACATTAGGGTGGCGGGCGCCACCTCTGGTTGGCGGCGCCACCCACTCGGTCCAAATGGGTCCTGGTGAGTGGGCTCATTTCCTGGGGGGTCCATTCTCCAAATTTAGTCCAAATCCTGCATTCAAATAAAATTCTATGGACATGTGGAATTTGGTTAGTTTGAAACCTATTTGACTACATTTCATGCCTTTTTTGGTGAGTTTTAGGGTAAAATGTTGATGGTAAAACAAATGTTTAAGGACCATCAACAATGCTCCAAACCCAAAGAGTTACAAAACTTCTCAAAATCCGAATTCTTGAATTTGGAACCATTATCACTACGAATAGCTCGCATCGAGTTCATTGGGAACTCGTTCTGAAGATGCAAAATCAGATTGCGAGCAAAAGAGAGAGTCTCAGTCTTCTCAGTCAAAAAGAAGACCCACGAATATCTCAAAAAATCGTCAACAACGACAAGAACATACCACTTCCCCCCAACCGAGCTCACCCAAGCCGGACCAATAAGGTCCATGTGTAAAAGCTCTCCAGGGCGCTGTGTCATAACCAAAGTCACTGGATGGTGGGGAGCGGCAACCATCTTCCCATGTCTACAAGAATGGCAAACAAGGTCCTTCTCCATGGACAACATGGGGAATCCTCGGATTAGGCCAAGTGAGCTATGCCTTGCTAGCAAGTCAAAGCTCAGGTGACCGAGTCTCCTATGCCACTTCCAAAGATAAGAGGAGGAAGGACCAGCCACAAGACAGCGAGAAAATCCAAACGACTCCGAGAAATTCATCGCATGAAACTTTCCCAAAGGGCGAAATCAGACATACAAGATTGCCCTAAGGATCTAAATACGGCGAGAAAGAGATTCGTTTTAAAGATTCTCATAGTCATCATCAAAAAGTTGCGAAACAGAAAGAAGGTTAAAATGCAAGTTAGAAACAAGGGCAACATCACACAACACAAAGTGCTCATTAACTCGCACCAACCCACGGGACAACACCTTACCTTTGCTATTGTCGCCGAAGGTGATAAACTCCTTTCCAGCAACAGGACTAAGACTGGAGAACCACTTGACGTTCCTCCGGTCATGTTCCTCGAGCAACCGAATCCACCAACCAAACGTTCTCCAATCGTTTTACCTACATCAATAAAAAGACATACGTGAGCATACGGTCCAACACTGGCGTTAGTGAAGTAGGAAGAGTACCAGTGTTGGGCTAGCTGCTCAAAAGAACGGTCAGTATAAAAACAATTCCTAGCATGCCTACGGGGAAAGCAATCACCACGCACAGGAAAACGTGGTCCGCTAAGGGAAGAGCGTCCATCGCAATTCATCAAAACGCGGTTGAGGGAAACGCTCAACAAGCCTCTCTTGCCACGGGGTCCGTATCCTGCAAAGTCAGGACCCCGTCGGGCAACAACTCCCTGACGCCTAGGACCTTGAGGCACTGCACCTCTAGGCCTAGCAGCTCTCCTCGGAGCTTTCCTGTGACATTCGGCACATGTATATCATGGAAAGGATGGTACATGTAAGAGACCCGGATTGTTCATCTCCCTAGAACGGCCTCCTCTCTGTCTTGCGCCTAAAGCAGAACTCCCTCAAGTGTCCATCTCTCCCACAGTGCTCACAATGGTACCTCACCGCTCTAATAGGGGGGTTTTGGTACTCACGGTTGTGGGTGTGGATCACTTTGCCCTTCTGTGGCATAAGCTCCTCCTGGATAGGTGGCATTGTGTCGAGTTTATTCTTCAGGTGGTTGGGTTTGGGATGCCACATTTGCTTCTTTGGTGGAGCTCTTGGAGGTTCCTCATACACTCCATCCTGGTGTTAGGTTTAAGGGGTTCCTTGGGTGGAATTTTGGTAAGCTGGGAGTAGTGATGGAGTTGGGCTTCTCACTCGGGTTAAGACCACTCGACTCTCCAATCTTCCCAAAAGAAGAAATATCACCACCTTTCACAAAACCTACACCAGGACCTCCAGCAGTAGGCTTGAATTGGGAGATCATCATCCCAAGCTGCGGCTCACCACAAGACACCCATGACAAGATGGTCCGAAGGTATGTGTTTTCCTCTTCGGTTTGCATCTTGTCATGCTTCACATTCGTGATCTCCATCTCCAAACCCTCGCACAAAATACACCTAGTCACACAAGTGCTACCCGAGCTGGCCTTCTCAAGAGACACAATCTTGGCATTCTTCTCTGCCAACTCGGATTGCAAGCCTGCACAAGACTTGCACGCACCCAACAACATGGGTCTAGCCTGGAGCTCATCCACTTCTCCAACCAAAGCAGCATACTTACCTCTCACAGTGAGAAGGTCAGTCATGTGCTTGGTGCACATCTCACACTCAGCCTCCTCAGAAATGACCAAGGTGGACTTAGCAAACTCAAGCTCCCTCACCGTGTCCTCCCACTTTTGCCTAAACTCCTTGCGCTCTCTAGTAGCACGCCTAAGCAGCTTATCTTGACTAAGAAGCGCGGCAGTAAGTTTCTCGACCTCAGCAGAAAGCTCATCGTGGGTTAGAGATACCTGGGAGGTGTCGTCGTCGTCGTCGTCACGAGGAGTGTCCTCCAGCTTTCCATCGACCTCATCACCAAGGGCCATGGTGCAGAAGTGCGGATACATGGGTGTATGTCGAGTCTCTAAGTGATGAGTGATTGTCAACGGGTTTGATCGCAGGTTCTTTGGCTTGTGTTGTGAAGGTGTCGAGCACGGAGACAGTGATCGAGGGCAAGGTGAAGGTCAAGTAGAGACGTGCCGTGCCGATGGACCGGGAGCGGTGAAGCGCGGACGTGAGGCTTGGACTGAGGGACCGGTGGCCTGAGGATCAGCTGTGGTGGCTGACAGCCTGGGACAGCGACGAGCGGAGACTTGCGGAGCACGGTGTTGCTCGGGTCGAGGACCTAGAGACACGCCTCGGTGGACGGGGTGCACGGGCGGTGCATCCCCTCTACAGCTCCGATTTGGTGGCTGAGCCAGAGAAAAACCACCGGGTGGACGGTTTCCGAGTTTGGGCCACAAAACTCGGGTGGATGGTGTTGACGCAAAACGTGTCGTCTCGCGTCAGGCACACAGCAAGCCGAACGAGGCTGGCTTCAATCGGGTGCCCGGAGCGTTCTGGTTCTGGAAACGTGCCAGTCGGTTTGACCTGAAAAACCAACAAGGATGAAAAGTGTGAGAATACCTTGGAACATGCCGGGTGAGACCAGACAGTTCCCATATGTACGGCTTTGAAAGCCAATCACGATGGCACACAGCTATGAAAGCTGTTTGTCAAAACAGGTCTATAAATTTCATTCGGCAAGTATAAAATAAAGCTCATAAACATGTTGAATGCCGAACGCATATGTACAATAAGATATAAAAGGGCAACTCATAATATAAATCTATCCAGATAACACATGTATAGGCCAATCCAGCTGATCTGCCGCACGTCCAGCCTTCATGAACCCGTCAGGTATAAACTCAAGCAAAGCTAATCCACTGCATGATACCACTTGCTATAAATCTACACACTCCTTATAATTAGATTATCCACCGCATGATATGATCTAATTATAAGAAGCTAAAAGCATACGTATATCTGAACAGATCTATATGTACTCATTACTCATGTAAGCTTAACCAAAATCGGCAAAAACAGCCGAATTGGGGTCCATGAAGAAGAAACATACAAGCAAAGCATGATTAAACTAATCTAAAACCTGCACCGGGCGCACGGCACCCAGTTCTATCAAAGCCTAAACATGATCGGCATGCATGAACCCGCAACATGTAACAATCTAGATTGAAAGTCAATTCGGCCATCGTGATCTTATGATTAGCCAAAGCATAAGCGAACTCATGCAACAAAGCCGAATGAGAATCAATCTAGATTGGGCAAAAGTGTTGTACGAATTAAATAAATAAACGTACGACACATGATAACTTAATGATCTATGGAATGCGACATCTAATAACTAACATAGCAGATGAATAACTATTTTTACTCATGACTCAATCCGCCGCACGATACAAGGCATAAGCAAAAAACTTCCCGTCATAAGCCTAAATCTGCCGCACGATACTAAGCTTAAGTACGAGACTACTTGCACCATATCTAAATCCGCCGCACGATACTAGACATGATAGCAAGGTTGCCGGTACTTACGGAGGTCGACGGATCGATGATTCCTCTCGAGAACTCGACGACACGACTAAGGACTCGAATAGGTGGCGCAGAGGCTGGTTTGTATTGATGTGGTTGTGAACAGTTTTACAATGGTCGAGGGCTTATATTTATACCCTGGACGAGACACAAATCCTAGACGATCACGATTTTACAAAGGAATACAGAAAGATATAAACTCTATATTATTTGGTCCCTTCCATCACCACGTGTCTTCCCGTCAAGCCAGCTTTAGTTGCCATATGCATCTCCCGAATGGAATCGTGGCCTCGTGAAATAGCCGACCGCACAGATAACTCTGAAAATCCGAGAGCCAAGCAGCCGCTGGTCGTCTGCCGAATCCTTCTCCCTCTGCAGGCTAGGCCCATCTGTCATATCTTTACTGTGTGAAAATCTGGTGTCAACACATGCCCCCTAATTTTGGGATTAATGTTTTATTCAAAATTCCTTTTCTTTTTCACACTATTGTAAAGCCTCTGGAAGCGTCTGCCTTCACACGCCATAATCATCGCACCTGCCGATTCGTCTCCCGATGTACTTGGGATCTTTTAAAAGTTCCCCTTTCACTTCATTTCAGCTTGCGCCTCCCGAACTCCCTTGCTCCGGCCTCACAACAGAAAACCCTCTTCTTTCTTCCGATTCAAGCAGAAGATGTCTTCTCAAGCGAGCAGCCATAGCTTCGAGCTCGGCGCTTCCAGCACCTCCAAGAGAAGGTTGCTTCTCCTTCTTCTTTCTTTTTTCTTCAAAAAAAATAGCTGGCCTTATCTTGTTACTTCTGTTCAGGAGGACAGACGACGATCTCCCCGAGGCCCTAACTCAGAAGGTTGCAGATCTCCAATTTGATTTAGAGAGGAAGAATCGGGAGATCAGCTGAATCTTGCGAGAGCGTGATACCGCCCAGGAGCAATCCGCCGGTAAGCGTCTTCTCCTCGATGATCTTCCTTCATTCTTTTCCCCTGCTTTACTGATCTTCCCTCTCCTCAGCTTTGGAGGCCAAGCTTCACTCTCTCGAGGCCGCCATTGCTAATCTGGCTTTCACGGCCAATGTTCCGGGTACGACAGCTCTAGGGCAGGTGGATGAGGTCAACCGAGCTCTCCCTGACATCTCCAGGGCCAGCATGGGCTACGGTGCAGCACTCACCTTCAACACTGTTCGGATCCACTCTGGCGCTAACTACCGCAATTTCGACGCCTGTGAGCGAGGGCCAGATTTTGAGGTGGCACGCTCTGTTGATGATATGAAAGAGGTTGGCATGGATCTGGCGGATTCTTTTGACTACGATTTCCCACTTAGGAATAGGATAGAATGGATAAACTGATCTCCCATTGTAACTTGTTCCTTTTCTGTAAACAAGAAGTTCTTCTGTTCACTCTCTGAAATCAATCTATGATTGATCCTTCGAGATCAATGTATGTTCCATTCTGTGTACTAGTCATTGACTCTCTTCTTATCCAAGCGGCGATGCATATCACATCAGCTATCGTAGATAATTGCGCTTCGTAAACAACTGCTGTAACTGATTATCTTAGGCTCAGAACCTCTCTACTCCCTTTTAGTTCTCGGTTTATGATGGCATCAGGATAATATTTTCTTCAGTTTTCCTATTCTCAATGCCAATCGGTAACTGACTCTTCCAAATAATTAGCTGAAAACTGAATACTTCACACAATAATCATCCTTTAGCCGAACTTCAATCAGTCTTTCAGACATCAGAATCTCAAACTTCTTAAATTAGTAGAAACTTGGTTTGGCCTAACAACGGCCCACAGGCTGCGCAAACCCTACCTCGACGCTCTGCCTACCAATGTGTAGATCATAGCTCTATAAATATGGCCTCAACAAAGCCACTATTTTCAACTCCAAGCCTGGCTTGCAAAAATCTTACCTCCGTGCTTTTGGCTTAAACCAAAGAGATAAACCTCTTCTGCTCAAACACCACCAATGTCCAGCGACAGTGATCCCAGTAAATGCTCCTTCAGAGGTGAAACAGGGATAGTAGAGCATCGACTCACTGATGTTATAGGTAAATATTATTCCTCTGTCCCCTTGTAGTGGCTTTTCTTCTCATCTTATCCCTGATTTGTTTTCCTCCTTTCAGGCAGGCCCACGTCCAACCATGCTCAGGTCCTCTTCTCAGAAGGCTCGCCCAAGATATAGCACCAAGGAAGTCGAACAGTCATGTCAGCGAAACAGATCTACAACACAATCATCATAGGTTAATGAAATCCTCATAAGACCTTTTCCTCCTGATTAAGCTTGTATTTGCTTGACACATTTTCTTCTTCTGCCAGCTATTTCTGCAAGGATTAATCGCCTGAGAACAAACAGAACTGCTGGCAAATTGATTGTTCATAAAACACAGCTGAGGCTGGCCTTGTTCCATCACAGATCAGCCTCATCGAAGGCATATGCCTTGACGCTCCAGACGGCCGCAGAGATCAGTGTGGATACATGGGTGTATGCCGAGTCTCTGTGTGATGAGTGATTGTCAACGGAGATGATGCGCATGTTCTTTGGCTTGTGTTGTGCAGGTGTCGAGCACGGAGACAGTGTCGATGGCGGGTGAAGGTCAAGTTGCGACGTGTCGTGCCGACGGACCGGGCGCGATGAAGGATGGGCGTGCCGTGCGGCGGACGTGCCATGCCGATGTATCGGACGGTGAAGGGCGGACGTGGACTTGGACTGATGGACTGGAGGCCGGAGGATCAGCTGTGGTGGCTGGCAGCCTGCGACAGCGACAAGCGGAGAAGTGCGATCATGTCGGTGGAAGGGGTGCACAGGTGGTGCATCCCTTCTACGACGCCGGTTTGTTGGTAGAGCCCGGGAAAAACCAACGGTGGACGGTTTCCAGGTTTGGGCCTCAAAACCTGGGTGCTGGGTTTCCAGGTTGAGCCACAAAACCTGGGCGCGACGGTTTCCAGGTTGAGCCTCAAAACCTGGGCGTGGGCCGGTTTCCGAGTTTGGGCCTCAAAACTCGGGCGCGGACGGTTTTCCGAGTTTGGCCACAAACTCGGGCTGGAGGCTGGTTTCCCGGTTTGGGCCTCAAAACCGGGGGCTGATGGAAAAGGCTGGTTTCCCGGTTTGGGCCACAAAACCGGGGGTGCAGAGTGGTGGTGGCACGTGGCGGCGATCTGAAGTTGCGTGGAGGCGACGCGGAAGACCGTGCGGGCGTGGCCGTCGGATCTACCTACCACCAGCGGGTGGACTAGAATAGCCTTAGGGTTAGGCTGGTCCGCTCTGTAAATACAGTAGTGAGGGGTAGAGTAGGAAATAGGCTTAGGCTAGGTTAGTATAAGTAGTCTAGGGGAGACACCCTCCTCCCCATCTCAGTTAGCGCAGTCATTTGCTTCCTAGCATTAGGGTTTCCACTCTCCCACACCCCTGCTTTAGCTAGTTGAGATCCGCAGAGAGACTCCACTCTGTGTACTGTTGATTTGAGGAAGTGAGGCCGTATCCTCACCTTGGAGCACTGATCGATGGCATGATTTGCGTCCTGATTCGAGTTCGTGGCTGTGTTTCCGCGTTTTCGTTGTGTTCTTCGCGGAATCCTTTTGCTCCACGTTTTCCCGTCGCTTGATCTCTTTGCTCGGTTCATCTTTTGCAATTCCGTTTGAACCAAGTTGTTCTAGATCGTGAGGCACTTCTTTCCACCGAAGGAATCATCCTCCAACCTCACGGTCTAGGAGATCGATCGATTTTTCGTTTCGGGTCATTTTTCTTCCCTTCCCCCGAATTCCTTCGATTCACCGATTTGGAGTTAGGTTCGAGCCATGATCTCTTAGAGATAGCTCACTAATCATCTCGTGACTTCACTCACCAAGTTTGATCCCTAGAGGATTTGTTTGGGTGAGTTTGAGTTGAATCGGTGGAAGAAAGAGGGGCTTCGGGGTGACCGGACGCTCGGTTGGGGTGACCGGACGCTGAAGTGAGTCCGGTCGTTGAACTTTTCTCTGTTCAGTTTCGAGCTTCGATCGGACGCTTCATCCTGTGCATGACCGGACTCGCGGACACACTGTTCCGTTGTTGTCTTTGAGTGACCGGACGCCAAGTGAAGACCGGACGCACTGTGTACAAGTCCGGTCCAACACAGTAAGGTCCCAAATCGGTTTTCGCTCGACCGGACGCGTCCGGTGCCTGCTGACCGGACGCAGCAGAGTCCGGTCAGGTGCAGTCAGCACGTTTTCGTCCGCAGTTTGTTCGTCTGACCTTCGATTTGCGATCCGCTTGTTGCGTTGGATTCCCGACTCCGTGCTCTACAGAAATCGGGCTCCTCGCTTTACAAAATAGCCTGAATCCCCCTCGCGTTGCTCGGGGGGTTTGAGGTTACCCAAAACCCATCCTGTCACTAGTTGACTTGCGTGAACTTGGGTGTGGAAGTTTTGTGGTGCCTCGCTGTGATCCTAGAGATCATCCACCCTCTTCCAAGGGTCGTGGGCATCACGTTTCGGTAGTATCTCTTGGGGGTTGATTTTGGGACACTTGGCCAAAGTTTCGTAAGAATTTTTATTGGCTCCCATTCACCCCCCCTCTGGTCGCCTTGCTTTTGTATTCTCGGTCCTTCAATTGGTATCGGAGCGGGTTAAGGATCTTCCACCTTAGCCGTTCCAGATCCACCGAAGGCGACATGGATCGCGGCGTGGGCAAACCGCCGTTTTTCGATGGGACGAACTATGCGTATTGGAAGATACGCATGTCGGCCTATCTGCAGAGTTTGGGTGCTTCCATTGGGATATTTGCAACTCTGCCGATTACGTGGTCTTGGCTGCTCGTGTCACTCAGCATCAGATCGATGAGCACGAAGCCAATAGCCGAGCCCGTAATGCTCTCTTTTCGTGTTTGAGCCTGGAGAGTTTGACCGCGTTTCTCACCTCTCTACGGCTCGGGAGATTTGGGCCACCCTCATGCGCTTTCATGAGGGCACCTCTCAAGTCAAAACCCGACTCTACGAGTCGTACAAGAGAGAGTATGAGAACTTTCGACATCAGCCTGGCGAGAGCATAGAAAGTTTATTCGCTCGCTTTCAGGTGATTGTCAACAGGATGAGGGCTAACAGAGAGCAGTTGCCATTTGACGATCATGAGCGTGCTTTGAAGCTTTTGCACACTCTTGACCGTTCGGTGTGGGACTCCAAGGTTCAGGCAATCATCGAATCGCCGAACTATGAGACCCTCACCTGCGACGAGCTCTTCAGTAAGCTCAAGTCCAGTGAGATTGATGCTATGGCGAGGGCTTCTTTTGAAAATCCTTCTCGCCCGTCCATGGCTTTGGTTTCCGGCTCTTCCTCTAACCCCTCAGCTGGTTTTGCGCTTTCTTCTCTCTTTTCTCTGACAGAGGACCAGCTGGAGTCTTTGGGAGACGACGAGTTGGCTTTGCTTGCCAACCGGTTCTCGCGGTTCCACAACAACCGCATGAACCGTCGTCGAGGAGGAGGACGCACGGATGCTACGAGTGCGGCGACCCCGACCACTTCATCGCCGACTCCCCAAGAAGAAGAACAAGCACTCGGGCAAGGGCGAACATGGGCGCAAGCGCGACTCCAAGTACAAGGAGAAGCACGTCCCCCAAGGCACAAGAAACGGGGCGGCTTCGACAAAGAGTACATCAAGAAGAAGTACTTGGAGAAGCAGCAAGCCGAGCAGCGCGCGTTCTTCGCCACGCTCAGCGACGTCGACGGCTCGGATGACGACTCCGCCAGCTCGAGCGATGACGAGTCCGAGAAGAAGAAGAGGATCGAGGACAAGCTGAACGGCCTCTGCTTCTTCGCCGACGACGACGGCTTCTGCACCATGGCGCTGGGCGATGAGGTCGACGGCAAGCCGGAGCGTACCCCTCGGACGACGACGACGACACCTCCCAGGTATCTCTCACCTACGACGAGCTTTCCTCCGAGGTTGAGAAGTTGACTGATGCCCTCCTTAGCCAAGATAAACTGCTTAGGCGTGCCGCCAGAGAGCGCAAGGAGTTTAGGCAGAAGTGGGAGGACACGGTGAAGGAGCTTGAGTTCGCTCGGTCCACCGTGGTTGTGTCGGAGGAGTTGGAGTGCGAGAGTTGCGCCCGCGCACATGACGGATCTTCTCACTCTGAGGAGTAAGCATGCTGCCTGGTAGATGAGGTGGATGAGCTCCGAGCTAGGCCGCAGCTGTTGGGTGCGTGCAAGACTTGTCCTGTCTTGCAATCTGAGTTGGCAGAGAAGAATGCCAAGCTTGAGTCTTTAGAGAAGGCCAGCTCAGATAGCACTTGTGTCTTGAGGTGTGCTTTGTGTGAGGGCCTGGAGATGGAGATTGCCAATGTGAAGCATGGCAAGATGCAAACCGAGGAAGAAAACACATACCTTCGGTCCATCTTGTCATGGGTCTCCAGTAGTGAGCCACAGCTCGGGATGATGATCTCACAATTCAAGCGAGCTGTTGTGCCCCTGGTGTAGGTTTTGCTCAGAGTGTTGATCTCTCAGCTTTTGGGAAGATTGGAGAGTCTAGTGGTCTGAACCCATGTGAGAAGCCCAACTCCACCACTACTCCCAAACTTGCCAAGCTTCCACTCAAAGAGCCAGCAAGCCTATCACCAAAGATGGTGTGGTTGAGGAACCCCCGAGAGCTCCTCCCAAGAACCCAGTTTGGGCACCCAAGCCAAACCACCTCAGAAACAAGCTTGATGCTATGCCACCCATCCGTGAGGAGTGCCCACGAAGGGCAAAGGCAAGGTGAGCCACACCCACAGCCCTGGTCACCAACAACCCCCTGTGCGTGCGGTGAGGTACCAGTGTGATTTTGTGGGAGAGATGGCCACTTGAGCGAGTTCTGCTTTAGGCGCAAGAGAGAGGCGCGCAGGGCTCGGGAGATGGAGAACCCGGACATGTACCATCCAGCTCATGGTGGACATGTACCGAAGGCCCAGAGGAGAGCTGCTAGGTCCGGACGACAGGATCCAGGCCTAGGCAGGAGATGAGAGCCCCGAGGAGGGAGACTAGGCCTAGAGGTCCAGCACCTCAGTTTTTAGGCCTAGGCAGGAGAGAGCTCCGAGGAGAGACGCTAGAGCAGTTGAGCCCCAGGCTCCTAGGCGTAAACCTCGTAGAGAGCGTGCCCGACGGGGTCCTGCTTTTGCAGGTAACGGACCCCGTGGCGGAGGCTTTGTTGAGCGCTTTCCCCCACCGCAGTTTGAGTATCGCGGTGAGCGCTTCTTCCCCAGCGGACCACGTTTTCCTCAGCGTGGTGATCGCTTCCCTCGTAGACGTACTAGGAATGGTTTTTCTGCTAACCGTTCTTTTGAGCAGCCGGCCCAACACTGGTATTACCCTTATTTCACTAACCCCAGTGTTGGACCGTATGCTCACCCTATGTCTTTCTATTGATGTAGGTAAGACGGTTGGAGGACGTTTGGTTGGTGGATTCCGGTTGTTCGAGGCACATGACCGGAAACACCAAGTGGTTCTCCAGCCTTAGCCCGGTCGCCGGAAAGGAGTACATAACCTTCGGCGACAATAGTAAAGGTAAGGTGTTGTCTCGCGGATCGTGCGGGTTAATGAGCACTTTGTGTTGCGCGATGTTGCTCTTGTTTCTAACCTGCATTTTAACCTTCTTTCTGTTTCGCAACTTTTTGATGATGACTATGAGATTCGTTTTAAACCGAACCTTAGTCGCATCTTAGATCCTCAGGGCGATCTTGTATGTCTGATTTCGCCCTTTGGGAAAGTCTTTTGTGCGAATTTCTCGGAATCGTTTGGTTCTTCTCGCTGTCTTTTGGCTAGTCCTTCTTCTTCCGATCTTTGGAAGTGGCATAGGAGGCTCGGTCATTTAAGCTTCGACTTGCTTGCAAGACTTAGCTCACTTGGCCTAATCCGAGGATTGCCCAAGCTTTCGATGGAGAAGGATCTAGTTTGCCATTCTTGCAGACATGGGAAGATGGTTGCTGCTCCCCACCATCCGACTAAGGTCATGACCTCGCACCCCGGAGAGCTTTTACACATGGACCTTGTTGGTCCGGCTCGGGTGAGCTCGGTTGGTGGCAAGTGGTATGTTTTGGTTGTTGTTGACGACTTTTCGAGATATTCGTGGGTCTTCTTTTTAGCTGAGAAGACCGAGACTTTCTCATTTGCTCGCAATCTGATTTTGCGTCTTCAGAACGAGTTCCCTTTGAACTCGATGCGAGCTATTCGAGTGATAATGGTTCCGAGTTTAAAAATTCGGATTTTGAGAAGTTTTGTAACCGCCTTGGTTTGGAGCATCAGTTTTCTTCCCCCTATACACCCCCTCAAAATGGTGTTGTAGAGAGGAAGAATCGGACCCTTGTTGAGATGGCCAGGACGATGCTTGATGAGCATAGGACTCCTAGGCGTTTTGGGCCGAAGCTATGAACACTGCATGCTACATTTCGAATCGCATTTTTCTGAGAGCGTTTTTGAAGAAGACCTCTTATGAGTTGCGTTTTGGTCGCCAGCCCAAGGTGAGTTATTTTAGAGTCTTTGGTTGCCACTGTTTTATATTGAAGAAAGGCAACCTGGACAAGTTTGAGTCTCGTTCTTCTGACGGTGTGTTTTTGGGTTATGGCACTCACACTCGAGCTTATCGTGTACTTAACCTTGACACTAACCGAGTCATGGAGACATCAGATGTCACCTTCGACGAGACTCTTGTTTGTCCCTCTTCTCGTTTTGAGCGTGCAGGTGATCATGAGGTTGGAGAGCCTCTTTTGATGATGAGGACGAGGGTGCTGAAGGTATAGATATCCAGCACCCCCTCCACCTGCCGTGCCGCAAAGGCGGCCTCGACGACGACTCACGGCCCCGACACTTCTTCTTCCTGGGGGCCGTGGGATCCTCCACCTCGCGCGGTACCTTTTGTACCCGGGGTGGAACCAGCTGCTGTTGAGGGGGAGGTCACTTCTTCCCGGAGGCGCCACGACAAATCCAGCGCCAGCACCCCCCTGAACAGATGATCGGCGACATCGACGAGCGAGTTACTCGCTCCAGGTCACAGCACATCTCGCACTTTGCTCATTCTGCTTTTGTTGCGTCTTTTGAACCCCGAGATGTTGGACACGCATTGACGGATCCGGATTGGGTCAATGCCATGCATGAGGAGCTAGAGAACTTTGAGCGAAATCGGGTTGGGTTCTAGTGCCACCACCTCCTGACTGTAAACCTATTGGGACAAAATGGGTATTTAAAAAACAAGCAAGGAGGGAGGGCCACATTGTGAGAAACAAGGCCCGGCTTGTAGCGAAGGGTTATAGTCAGAAGGAGGGGATAGATTATGAGGAGACCTTCGCTCCTGTAGCTCGTTTGGAGGCTATTAGGATACTCTTGGCTTATGCTGCATCCATGGGTTTCAAACTTTTTCAAATGGATGTCAAGAGTGCCTTCTTAAACGGCTACATTGAGGAGGAGGTCTATGTCCAGCAACCCCCCGTTTTTGAAAATCCCAAGTTTCCAAACCATGTCTTTAAACTCCACAAAGCTTTGTATGGTTTGAAACAACCCCTAGAGCCTGGTATGAGAGATTAAAACCTTTTGCTAGCTAAGGGTTTTAAAATGGGATGTGTTGATAAAACGCTCTTTCTCCTCAAGCAAGGCAAAGATACTCTCTTGGTCCAAATTTACGTGGATGATATCATTTTCGGTGGTTCTTCTCACGCTTTGGTTGCCAAGTTTGCAGATACTATGAGCAGGGAGTTCGAGATGAGCATGATGGGCGAGCTGACCTTCTTTCTCGGGTTGCAAATTAAGCAATCCCGAGAGGGGACGTTTGTGCACCAGGGCAAGTACACGAGGGACTTGCTGAAGCGGTTCGACATGGGTGAGGCCAAGCCTCTTCCGACGCCCATGTCGATGACGACTGCCCTGGATGCCGACACGGATGGAGAAGCAGTGGACCAGAAGGAGTACCGCAGCATGATTGGATCGCTGCTCTACCTGACGGCGACACGGCCGGACATTCAGTTCGCCGTGTGCTTGTGCGCGCGCTTTCAGGCTTCGCCACGCACTTCTCACCGTCAGGCGTGAAGCGCATCTTCAGGTACCTTCGTTTCACGCCTGAGTTCGGGATTTGGTATTCTGCTTCTTCCACCCTCTCGCTTTGTGGCTTTTCTGATGCTGATTTTGCTGGTTGTCGCATTGAGCGCAAGTCCACTTCTGGGACTTGCCAGTTTATTGGGTCTTCTCTTGTATCGTGGTCTTCTCGCAAGCAGTCTAGTGTCGCTCAGTCTACCACGGAGGCTGAATATGTTGCTGCGGCTAGCTGCTGTTCCCAGTTACTCTGGATGATGGCCACTTTGCGTGATTTTGGTTTGAGCTTTACTCGAGTTCCTTTGCTTTGTGACAGCACGAGTGCCATTAGCGTTGCTAAGAACCCCGTGCTTCACTCGAAAACCAAACACATTGATGTGCGCTTTCATTTCTTGCGAGACCACCAGGAGAAGGGTGATATCGACCTTCGCCATGTCGATACTCATCACCAATTGGCTGATATTTTCACACCCAGAGCACCTTAGGAGGAGAGGTGGTCGAATGGGGGAGGGGTCATTTTAGTTTTGGTTAGGGGTGAGCTGGTGTGTGTTTCCCCTTTTAGATGGGGAAGCATTTTGAGATGTACAGACTGACTCTTTATTTTGAGGCTCTTTTCTTTTGAGTTTCTTGAGTCCTTCCAATTGGTATCTTCTTTCTTTCAGTTTGTGTCGGGCATACGCATTTACATTCTGAGCTTCATGTCTATATTCACTAGAATGTAATTATGCTCTTGTTAGTATTGCTCCGATACTTATGATGATGCTTGTAGCTTATGCTCCTTCTGATCACTGTTACATGTTATGAGCGAGCTATTTTGGAATGGTGAATTATGCCTAATGTATATAAATCTGAAAATGTTCACCATTGAGATATGCAACTACTAGCATGTGTAGGGTGTGTTGAGTCCATTCCTGCTTTTCATATATGCTAGGTTGCTATGTCTCTAGTTCTGAGTCATTCACTTGCTTGGTTGTTCATAACTTGCTTAAAATCTGAACCAAGTATTGTTGAATTGAAAAGATCGAGATGGGATTGCTTGTCAACACCTCATGGTATTGAGACTGTTTCTCATTGCACTTTGAGTTAAACTTGAGCCATGTAGTGTATGACCGAAACCGTTGCTTTAAGCTTCTGATTGCTTCGGCATAGGCTTCGCACGGTTGAAAAGTTAGGCGATGACAAGCTTTCAACCTCTCGCAATCACATGCTAAAAATGAACTTGTGAACTCTTTTACCGCTGCAACTCCGATATGAATTTGAAATCACAAGTATATGCTTCATTCCTATGCATGATGATTGAACTTTGCTAGGGGTAGTTCACTTTGTATATATGTTTAGCACTTGTTTGGATTCCTTCTATACATGTCTAGTGCTATTTTGATGGTGACTATCCTTTTGGCTTAAAACTGCTCACATGCTCCTATGCTTCATATTTCGTATAAGTGATCAGTTTGAGCCTTTGCTATTTGAGTGCTTAATTGAGATGTCGGAGCTATACTGATTAGAGCATCTTTGCACTCTTTTGACTATAATATACTTGAAGCTCCTATACTTGCATTTTGACTTCATATGCATTTTGGAAGGAGATCTTGTGTTCAGAGGGAGTTTGTGTGAAGGGAGTTGCTTCTCCGATACCTTTTGGCCTTGATAAGTGCATTTTCAACTAGGGGGAAAATTTATGCAAATCATATGCCCCTGTGTTGATCACTAAGGGGAGAATTATTTGTCCCAGTTGCTTGCAATTGTCGAGGGGGAGTTTGCTATTGTGTTGAGCCGTTGCCTCTGTCTTGAGGGACTAGCAAACGTCCTATTTTTCATGAGCTTTTCATAAGCTTTTTCATTTGGCTTTCAATTGGTATCGTCTGGTGTGCTTTCCCTTTTGGTTTGGGTTGATTTCCAATTGGTTCGGAGTGATTTTCTTGCTAGTTGTGTTGAGCCGTTGCCTCTGTCTTGAGGACTAGCATTTTGTTTCTGTTGTCCTCCGATCTTCAATTGTATCTGCTAGCGGTGTTGAGCCTGTTCTACCTCTTCTTGAGGGCTAGCTTTGCTTTGCTTGGTTGCGTCGAGCCGTTGCCCATGTCTTTGGGGACCAAGTTTTCGCTTCATCCACTTGACCTTCCTTGGCTTTTGTTAGGCTTTTGGGTCATTTTGGTTGGGTTTTCTCTTTCTCACTCCTTCCTACCTCCTTCTTATTCATTGATTTGTTGTGGAGTTGACAATGCACTCATCAAGGGGGAGATTGTGGATACATGGGTGTATGCCGAGTCTCTGTGTGATGAGTGATTGTCAACGGAGATGATGCGCATGTTCTTTGGCTTGTGTTGTGCAGGTGTCGAGCACGGAGACAGTGGTCGATGGCGGGTGAAGGTCAAGTTGCGACGTGTCGTGCCGACGGACCGGGCGCGATGAAGGATGGGCGTGCCGTGCGGCGGACGTGCCATGCCGATGTATCGGAGGTGAAGGGCGGACGTGGACTTGGACTGATGGACTGGAGGCCGGAGGATCAGCTGTGTGGCTGGCATGCCTGCGAGCACAGCGACAGCGACAATCGGAGAAGTGCGATCATGTCGGTGGAAGGGGTGCACAGGGGTGCATCCCTTCTACGACGCCGGTTTGTTGGTAGAGCCCGGGAAAAACCAACGGTGACGGTTTCCAGGTTTGGGCCTCAAAACCTGGGTGCTGGGTTTCCAGGTTGAGCCACAAAAACCTGGGCGCGACGGTTTCCAGGTTGAGCCTCAAACCCGGGCGTGGGCCGGTTTCCGAGTTTGGGCCTCAAAACTCGGGCGCGGACGGTTTCCGAGTTGGCCACAAAACTCGGGCTGGAGGCTGGTTTCCCGGTTTGGGCCTCAAAACCGGGGGCTGATGGAAAGGCTGGTTTCCCGGTTTGGGCCACAAAACCGGGGGTGCAGAGTGGTGGCGGCACGTGGCGGCGATCTGAAGGTTGCGTGGAGGCGACGCGGAAGACCGTGCGGGCGTGGCCGTCGGATCTACCTACCACCAGCGGGTGGACTAGAATAGCCTTAGGGTTAGGCTGGTCCGCTCTGTAAATACAGTAGTGAGGGTAGAGTAGGAAATAGGCTTAGGCTAGGTTAGTATAAGTAGTCTAGGGGAGAACACCCTCCTCCCCATCTCAGTTAGCGCAGTCATTTGCTTCCTAGCATTAGGGTTTCCACTCTCCCACACCCCTGCTTTAGCTAGTTGAGATCCGCAGAGAGACTCCACTCTGTGTACTGTTGATTTGAGGAAGTGAGGCCGTATCCTCACCTTGGAGCACTGATCGATGGCATGATTTTGCGTCCTTGATTCGAGTTCGTGGCTGTGATTCGCGTTTTCGTTGTGTTCTTCGTGGAATCCTTTTGCTCCACGTTTTTCCCGTCGCTTGATCTCTTTGCTCGGTTCATCTTTTGCAATTCCGTTTGAACCAGTTGTTCTAGATCGTGAGGCACTTCTTTCCACCGAAGGAATCATCCTCCACCTCACGGTCTAGGAGATCGATCGATTTTTCGTTTCGGGTCATTTTTCTTCCCTTCCCCCGAAATCCTTCGATTCACCGATTTGGAGTTAGGTTCGAGCCATGATCTCTTAGAGATAGCTCACTAATCATCTCGTGACTTCACTCACCAAGTTTGATCCCTAGAGGATTTGTTTTGGGTGAGTTTGAGTTGAATCGGTGGAAGAACAGAGGGGCTTCGGGGTGACCGGACGCTCGGTTTGGGGTGACCGGACGCTGAGAGTGAGTCGGTCGTTGAACTTTTCTCTGTTCAGTTTCGAGCTTCGATCGGACGCTTCATCCTGTGCATGACCGGACTCGCCGGACACACTGTTCATCGTTGTTGTCTTTGAGTGACCGGACGCACAAGTGAAGACCGGACGCACTGTGTACCAGAGTCCGGTCCACACAGTAAGGTCCCAAATCGGTTTTCGCTCGACCGGACGCGTCCGGTGCCTGCTGACCGGACGCAGGCAGAGTCCGGTCAGGTGCAGTCAGCACGTTTTCGTCCGCAGTTTGTTCGTCTGACCTTCGATTTGCGATCCGCTTGTTGCGTTGGATTCCCGACTCCGTGCTCTACAGAAATCGGGCTCCTCGCTTACAAAATAGCCTGAATCCCCCTCGCGTTGCTCGGGGGAGGTTGAGGTTACCCAAAACCCATCCTGTCACTAGTTGACTTGCGTGAACTTGGGTGTGGAAGTTTTTGTGGTGCCTCGCTGTGATCCTAGAGATCATCCACCCTCTTCCAAGGGTCGTGGGCATCACGTTTTCGGTAGTATCTCTTGGGGGTTGATTTTGGGACACTTGGCCAAAGTTTCGTAAGAAATTTTTATTGGCTCCCATTCACCCCCCCTCTGGTCGCCTTGCTTTTGTATTCTCGGTCCTTCAATCAGGCCATCATCCAAGGTGCGCATACTGCAGATGGCCGTATAGATCAGGCCGTCATCTAAGGTGTGCACGCCGCAGACAGTTGCAAAGATCAGGCCTTCATCCAAGGTGTGCATGTCGGGGTTGCTTTTGGGTTAGCAGCAATGAGTTCCTGGACCAAAGAAGACTACTCCTCCTTACTGGTTGGATTCGCATGCGACAAAGATGATGTTGAAGATCTTGAAGTCTATGATGGCCACGCTGATGCTATCGCTGCAGTCACCAACCCACAATCTATTGTAAACACACTATTTTTGGAGTAGTTCCGTATTAGGATAAATCTGTAAATGAAGCTTGCTATCCATAGAACTTGTCCTTCCTTGAATAATGTCTCTTCACATGATCTTGGTTCTTCAATGATTCTTCTAGTTGCAATATTTCTCAGAAAATCATTTGCCGAATGTATGACATCACCTTAGTCGATTAAATCTCATCTCCGATACGTCATGTCATCCGGCATCGCACTTACTGCACTTCGCCTTCTTCTTTCCCCGATAAACCTACCATCCTAAAAATGCTAGGATCACCAAGGTCATGAATACTTGAATTAAAGGTGATAACAATATCGACTATAACTCAAATCTTTGGAATATTTCTCTGCTAAAGGCGATGTTTTCACATCGGCTGTATAAAACATCTTCGAGTTACATAGCTCTATGCGTTCGGCTTTAACAAGTATTGCCGAAGCTTCAACTGACAAATAGCTCAAACGAACCAAAAATTTCGTTACAGCCGAATCCCCTTTCTTGTTTTAACATTTTTTCGGCTAAAGCAAACTGCTAATGATCTTTCCTACAAGGCTTAAAAATAAGGGCCGATCCAATTATAAGGCTTATCGGCCGTCACGTACAACTCAAAATAATCACCAAGTTGTAGAAGTGCCTTCATATATCTTCAAAAAGCTTTCATTGTACGTCACCTTGTATGAATCTTTCTTGATTGCGGATACATGGGTGTATGCCGAGTCTCTGAGTGATGAGTGATTGTCAACGGGTTTGATCGCAGGTTCTTTGGCTTGTGTTGTGCAGGTGTCGAGCCCGGAGATAGTGATCGAAGGCGAGGTGAAGGTCAAGTAGAGACGTGCCGTGCCGATGGACCGGGAGTGGTGAAGGGCGGACGTGAGGCTTGGACTGAGGGACCGGAGGGCCTGAGGATCAGCTGTGGTGGCTGACAGCCTGGGACAGCGACGAGCGGAGACTTGTGGACATGGTGTTGCTCAAGTCGAGGACCTGGGGACACGTGTCGGTGGACGGGGTGCACGGGCGGTGCATCCCCTCTACAGCTCTGGTTTAGTGGTTGAGCCACAGAAAAACCACCGGGTGGACGGTTTCCATGTTTGGGCCACAAAACCTGGGCGTGCGGCGGGTTTCCGAGTTTGGGCCACAAAACTCGGGCTGAGGACGATTTCCAGGTTTTGGCCTCAAAACCTTGGCGCTGCGGGTTTCTGAGTTTGGGCCACAAAACTCAGGCAATGGACTTGGATCATTTTGTTTTCGTTTGAATCATTCCGGTCACAAACCTCCCGTCACTCGATCTCCCTCTCCGGTGCGTCTTTGCGAAATCCGTTTGAATCATTTTGTTCGTATCATTGAGGAGGTCATTACGACCAAAGGAATTCATCTAACTCCTCATGATCGAATAGATCGGGGCGATTTTGTTTTCGTGGCGCTTTTTCGGTTCATCCACCTTCCCTTTTGATTTCCCGGAGTTCTAGTCGATTTGAGCGGATGATTTCTTGGGGATAGTCTCCTAACTACCCCGTGATCATCCTCTCCAAGTTTGGGAACTTGGGATTTTGGTTTGGATCGAATTTGGGGAGATTTGAGTTGAGGGCGACCAAAATCGCCCTTTCTGGGTACCCGCGGACAGTCCGCGCATCGGGATTCAGCCGAGCAGTGGCTGCGTGTCTCGATCGGGGCACTGTTCATTTGACCGGCGGACAGTCCGCCGTTGGTTCTTGCGGACAGTCCGGGACTCGGGCAGGGGACTTCAGCAACCTTGCTGTTTTGGTCTTTTGACCGGCGGACAGTCCGCCCCTTGCTCGCGGACAGTCTGGCGTTACCCCGGACATTCCGGGACCGTACCAGCGGACTGTCCGGGAACCTGCTGAAGGCTGATTTTCAGTGCATTCTTCGCCCCGGCTTTTCCGCTTGGTTTCCGAACTTCTCGTTTGGCCCTAGAGTTGACCAAGGAAGTTCTCTACGTATCTTTGCTACTCGATAGCATCGGTGTTTGGAGATTTCTCGACGTAGCCGTCTATCTACGTTCGGGACTTGGTTTTTAAGGGGCAAACTTGTGTTGGAGTTTTTGGTCCTTGCTTCGCTTGTGCTTGGTGGTGCTCCGCTGTGATCCTAGGGATCATCCACCCTCTTCCAAGGGTCGTGAGCATCACGATTTGGGTCCGTTCTTCTCGGGGTTGATTTTGGGACAATTGGCCAAAGTTTCGAGAGAAATTTGATTGGCTCCTATTCACCCCCCCCCTCTGGTTGCCTTGCTTTAGCATTCTCGATCCTTCAATTGGTATCGGAGCGGGTTAAGGATCTTCCACCTTAGCCAGTTCCAGATCCACCGAAGGAGACATGGATCACGGCGTGGGCAAACCGCTGTTTTTCGATGGGACGAACTATGCGTATTGGAAGATACGCACGTCAGCCTATCTGCAGAGTATTGGAGCTTCCATTTGGGATATTTGCAACTCTGCTGATTACGTGGTCTTGGCTGCTCGTGTCACTCAGCGTCAGATCGATGAGAACGATGCCAATAGCCGAGCCTGTAATGCTCTTTTCTCATGTTTGAGCATGAGTGAGTTTGATCACGTTTCTCACCTCGCTACGGCTCGGGATATTTGAGCCACCCTCATGCGTTTTCATGAAGGAACCTCTCAAGTCAAAACCCGGCTCTACGAGTCGTTCAAGCGAGAGTATGAGAACTTTCGACATCAGCCTGGCGAGAGCATAGAAAGTTTATTCGCTCGCTTTCAGGTGATTGTCAATAGGATGAGGGCTAACAAGGAGCAGTTGCCTTTCAATGATCATGAGAGAGCTTTGAAGCTTTTGCACACTCTTGATTGATCGGTGTGGGATTCCAAGGTTCAGACGATCATCGAATCGCCTAACTATGAGACCCTCACGTGCGACGAGCTCTTTAGTAAGCTCAAGTCCAGTGAGATTGACGCCCTGGCAAGGGCTTCTTATGAGAATCCTTCTGGCCCGACTATGGCTTTGGTTTCTGGCTCTTCTGCTAACCCCTCTAGTGGCTTTGCGCTTTCATCTCTCTTTTCTGTCACAGAGGATCAGCTGGAGTCTTTGGGAGATGAGGAGTTGGCTTTGCTTGCCAACCGGTTCACGCGGTTTCACAACAACCGCATGAACCGTCGCCGCGGAGGAGGACGCTCGGGTTGCTACGAGTGCGGCGCTCCTGATCACTTCATCGCCAACTGCCCCAAGAAGAACAAGCATTCGGGGAAGGGCGATCATGGGCACAAGTACGACTCCAAGCGCAAGGACAAGCACGTTCCTCCGAGGCACAAGCGGAGGGGCGGCTTCGACAAGGAGTACAACAAGAAGAAGTACTTGGAGAAGGCCCAGGCTGAGTAGCGTGCTTTCTTCGCCACGCTCAGCGACGTCGACAGCTCGGATGACGACTCCGCTTGCTCAAGCGATGACGAGTCCGAGAAGATGAAGAAGATCGAGGACAAGTTGAACGGTCTTTGCTTCTTCGCCGATGACAGGGGCCTCTGCACCATGGCGCTTGGTGATGAGGTCGACGGCAAGCTACAGGACACCCCTCGGGACGACGACGACGACACCTTCCAGGTAAAGCGGTTGGAGGATATTTGGTTGGTGGATTCCGGTTGCTCGAGACACATGACCGGAAACGCCAAGTGGTTCTCCAGCCTTAGCCCTGTTGCTGGAAAGGAGTTTATCACCTTCGGCGACAATAGTAAAGGTAAGGTGTTGTCTCGCGGGTCGGTGTGGGTTAATGAGCACTTTGTGTTGCGCGATGTTGCTCTTGTTTCTAACCTGCATTTTAACTTGCTTTCTGTTTCGCAACTTTTTGATGATGACTATGAGATTCGTTTTAAACCGAATCTCAGTCAGATTTTAGATCCTCAGGGCAATTTGGTTTGCTTGATTTCGCCCTTTGGGAAAGTCTTTCGCGCGAATTTCTCGGAGTCGTTTGGATTTTCCCGCTATCTTTTAGCTAGTCCTTCATCCTCTGATCTTTGGAAGTGACATAGGAGGCTCGGTCACTTAAGCTTCAACTTGCTTGCAAGACTTAGCTCACTTGGCCTAATCCGAGGATTGCCCAAGCTGTCGATGGAGAAGGATCTAGTTTGCCATTCTTGTAGACATAGAAAGATGGTTGCCGCTCCCCACCATCCTGTGACTAAGGTCATGACTTCGCACCCTGGAGAGCTTTTACACATGGACCTTGTTGGTACGGCTCGGGTGAGCTCGGTTGGTGGCAAGTGGTATGTTTTAGTTGTTGTTGACGACTTTTCGAGGTATTCGTGGGTCTTCTTTTTGACTGAGAAGATTGAGACTTTCTCTTTCGCTCGCAATCTGATTTTGCGTCTTCAAAACGAGTTCCCTTTCAACTCGATGCGAGCTATTAGAAGTGATAATGGTTCCGAATTCAAGAATTCGGATTTTGAGAAGTTTTGTGACCGCCTTGGTTTGGAGCATCAGTTTTCTTCCCCCTACACACCGCCCCAAAATGGTGTTGAGTAGAGAGGAAGCAATCGGACCCTGCTGTGAGATGGCCAGGACGATGCTCGATGAGCATAGAACTCCTAGGCAATATTGGGCCGAAGCTATGAACACTGCATGCTACATTTCAAATCGCATTTTTCTGAGGAGCTTTCTTGAAGAAGACACTCTTAAGAGTTGCATTTTGGTAGACAGCCCAAGGTGAGTTACTTTAGAGTCTTCGGTTGCCACTGTTATTTTGAAGAAAGGCAACCTGGACAAATTTGAGTCTCGCTCTTCTGACGGGGTATTTTTGGGTTTTGGCACTCACACTAGAGCTTATCGTATACTTAACCTTGATACTAACCGAGTCGTGGAGACATCAGATGTCACCTTCAATGAGACTCTTGTTTGTCCTTTCTCGTTTGAGCGTGCAGGTGTGGCATGAGGTCGGTGAGCCTCTTGTTGATGACGAGGAAGAGGGTGCTGAAGGTTTGGATGATCCAGCACCCCCTCCACCTACTGTGCCGCAAGGAGCGGCTTCTACGACGACTCACGGCCCCGACACTTCTTCTTCCTGGGGGCCGTGGGATCCGCCACCCCGAGCGGTACCTTTTGTACCCGGGGAGGCACCAGCTACTGTTGAGGGGAGATCACTTTTCTCAGGAGGCGCCACGACACATCCAGCGCCAACACCCCCCTCAGCAGATGATCGGCGGAAATGACGAGCGGGTCACGGTCCAGGGTCACAGCACATCCCTCACTTTGCTCATTCTGCTTTTGTTGCTAATTTTGAGCCCCGAGATGTTGAACACGCTTTGACGGATCCGGATTGGGTCAATGCCATGCATGAGGAGTTAGAGAACTTTGAGCAAAATCGGGTTTTGGGTTCTAGTCCACCTCCACCAGACTGAAAGCCTATTGGGACAAAATGGGTTTTTTCAAAACAAGCAAGGAGAGGATGGCCATGTTGTTAGAAACAAGGCCAGGCTTGTAGCGAAAGGCTATAGTCAGAAGGAGGGGATAGACATGAGGAGACGTTTGCTCCTGTAGCTCGTTTGGAGGCTATTAGGATACTCTTGGCTTTTGCTGCATCCAAAGGTTTCAAACTTTTTCAAATGGATGTCAAGAGTGCCTTCTTAAACGGCTACATAGAAGAGGAAGTTTATGTTGAGCAACCCCCCGGTTTTGAAAATCCCAAGTTTCCAAACCATGTTTTTAAACTCTCTAAGCTTTATATGGTTTGTGAAACAAGCCCCTAGACTGGTATGATAGGTTGAAGACCTTTTTGATTTGATAGCTAAGGGTTTTAAAATGGGATATGTAGATAAGATGCTCTTTCTCCTCAAGCAGGCCAAAGACACACTCTGGTCTAGATTTACGTGGATGATATCATTTTCGGTGGTTCTTCTCACGCTTTGGTTGCCAAGTTTGCAGATCTATGAGCAGGGAGTTCGAGATGAGGCATGATGGGCGAGCTGACATTCTTTCTCGGTTGAAATTTAAGCAATTCCCGAGAGGGGACGTTTGTGCCCAGGGCAAGTACACCAAGGACTGCTGAAAGCGGTTCGATATGGGTGAGGCCAAAGCCTCGTCCAACACCAAATGTCGACGAACGACTGCCCTGGACGCAGGACAAGGATGGAGAGCCGTGGACCAGAAGGAGTACCCACAGCTGGATCGGGGTCGCTGCCTCTACCTGACTGGCGACACGGCCAGGACATCCAGTCGCGGTGTGTTGTTCGCAGCATTTTCAGGGCGTCGCCGCGCACTTCTCACCGAATGGTTGATTCAAGCGGATTTCCCCCCTACCCGGTACCTTCGTTCACACCTGAGTTTGGGATCTGGATTTGCTTCTGTAACAGAACCGACCAATTTGCACCAGATTAAGCACCGAATCGCTGCTTTCACAGAGATTACAAGTACTTAAGCTCGTACAAACCCGGTAGTCCGGAAATCTCGAAGGATTTCAAGTCATTCAACTTTAACCAAGATCGTAATAGATTAGCGTACATGCCCACAAGGTACATTCAGTTCGCACATAGTTCAAATACATCGGAGTTCAACAGTTATTACAAACCATAGTTTGAATTCAAAAGCGGAAGCAAGCAACATAGTTTTGAAACACAAGTCCTTAGTTCACAATACAGTGCCATATGCTTGATCGGTCCACAAAAGCATCAGGGAAGATAAGAGTTGACCATGCCCATGGTCTAGTCACTGCCCCGACGGGGGTACAGACAGTTCTCGCAATAGCCGAAGAAGCATTGCCCATCTGCAACAACAAGGGATAGAACCCTGAGTACGAGAAGGTACTCAGCTAGACTTACCCGTCATAAACCAGAAATAACCGACACCAAGGATTATGCAAGGCTGTATCTGGGTTGGCCACACTTACCTTTTTGCATAAAAGCACTTTATTATTAACTAATCATCATTAGAGCATTAGCAGTCACTTTTATGTAATCAGCCTGATTATCTAGATTTGCACCTGATCTAGAGCAAACACTTGACTACTTATTCAAGCAAGAGTGACTATTTCATCAATAGCCTTTCAGATTCATCAACCATAACCATCATTAATTCCATATATTACTACGGTAACACATGCTCAGTCAAGTTACTCACTAACCAGGAGCGATGGCGATTATAATCGATTCCTACCAGCTGGGGATAAAAATGCCGCACACTCGCCCGACACACCCTGCCAGGTGGCCGTTGGCGACCACTTCAGGAGGTTCGAGAACACAACACGCGGGACGGTCATGGGCCCTTCTACACCGGGGGTTATCTCAATGCCAGGTCGCTCAAGCTATTAACTGCCCACGGTCATGCCAGGTCGATCAGGCCTGCCTGCCCTCGGACCATGCCAGGTCGATCAGAATAGTTGCCCACGGTACATCTGAGGCCCTGGGTGTTAGGCGTCAACATCTCCGTCACCGGCTCGAAAAACTTACTCGGCTTCACGGGAGGTACCCGCACCTGCTCCGTTAAGTGATTGACGCGTTCAAAATGACTGAGGTGTGCCTTCGTCGGTTCCTGATCGACACAGACGGGAGACTACTAGCACACAGAACCCATGTCCTGCTGCTCCTACATCCCGCCCGGTCTCAAATTAATTATCACATGGTTATCTCCATGATAGCACAAGGCTAAACATGATCAGTATCCACCTATA
Source organism: Coix lacryma-jobi var. lacryma-jobi (assembly GCA_009763385.1). NCBI lineage: Eukaryota > Viridiplantae > Streptophyta > Magnoliopsida > Poales > Poaceae > Coix > Coix lacryma-jobi. Next base: position 16,291,551 of record CM019824.1, read on the forward strand.
TGCGGGAGACAGGAAATCACCCGACTTTTACCGGTCTAAGCAGGCTAAGCATAAACGAGCCTAGACTTATCAGGGATAACAAGGTAATATTTGCAGGTGGACAAGGATAAGTAATAATGCATCAACGGTAGCAATCAATTCCTATAACCTAATGCAACATCCATCATCAGGTTAATTAGAAACATTTGCAAACCGTAGGAGTTAGAATGCTCCGGGGCTTGCCTCGCTCGAAGTCGGCGGGCGGTGATCACGGCACTCCGGCAGGTCTTCAGCGTCTCCTTCCGGGATCCCCTCCTCGGGTGTCTCCTCCTGACGCTGCTCCTCCGGCGTCTCCTGGGCTTCCACTACCGATCCTGCATGATGCGGTACATGAATGAACAACATGAATGCACATGGGATGCATGGTGATGCAACATGGAGTAACCATTCAGGAGATAAGCACATGTCATCTACTGCTACTCACTTATTTAATTCGACATACTACTTACCAAGTCTTGTTGTCACCGCATCAAAGTTGCTTAACGGGTTTATTACCCTCTAATTATTTGTAGAATTAAATCTAGTTAAATAGGCCCATAACAGTAACCTATCCTAGACAGCTTCACAAAAACCTATAAAAATTACTGGAGATCAATAACACTTAATCTAACCCTCTGTCCAAATTTCATCCCATTTGGACCTAGACTTCATCCTCTATGAAAAAGACAAATTCTATTATGGAAAGGTGCTTTGAACTACACACCCTAGCAAAAAAGTGTCAAACAACAGATTTCTTATTTTTCTACTGAACTTCCTAGCATAAGAGCAATGTGCTTAAATTCTCAGGTTCATATTCCTCATATTTTAATTACTACAAAATAAACAAGGAAACGACATTTAAGCATTTTAAAAGCTACTGTCAAATTAATTCACAGAACAACCTCATATTATATTTTTCTCTGAAACTACACATTCATACAAACCTAACAAAACTGGAATCACATTTTTCTGACTTATATATAATTAGTTATGCATTTACCAAGTTATCAGCACTTTTCTAAATTAAATAAATCTACACATAAAAGTATCACCAAAAATGCATTTAACAGTTTTCACTGATAGATCTAAACATGCTTGACCTAACAAAATTTGTTTCACAGGATTTGGACTTAAAATGAGCCTTGTAGGAATTTTTGAAGCCATTACATAATTCTGCAAAAAAACAAACTAAAAGGAAACTCAAACCTAAACGTACGGACTCCAACTTGGTTCGGCCGAGGCATAAGACAAACGCTCAGCACACCCGGCGCGATTCGGCTGAGGCTCGAGGCAAGGCTTCGGCACATTCGGCGCGACTCGGCCGAGGCTCAAACACACTCAACCGATTCGGCCGAGGCTACTGACTCAACCGAGGCTCGGTGACTTAGCCGAGGCTCGAGGCAAACGCTCGGCACGCCCGGCTTACCGAGGCCTACGGCACCCAAACGCTTCCCTTTCTTCTTTCTTGCTGCCAGTCGGGGCCCGCTGGTCAGGGCGACCAAGCTACCGAGGCCAGGCTCGGCACGTTACCGTGCGAGGCCAGGCTCGGCGGTCAACGGCGGAGTTTTGCGCCGTGGTCGTTGACCGGCCCTAGCTCGTCGACGGCGACACTTCTGGCGACACGGAGACCATTACTGGGTGCGGGTTTGCGAGGCGAACACAACTAACCGACTCGCTGAGACAGAGGGATACCGGAGCAAGCTCGACGGCGGCCATGGCGGAGCGGCGGCTCTGGCGACTCGGCGGCGGAACTCTTCCGGCGGCTTGCGACTCGGCGAGACTAACACTAGCCTAAGCAAGTCACAAGTGACCTATTGGAGCAACTCCCGGGCTTCGGCATCCCCGGCATTGTCCGGCGCGATGCACGGCGGCGGTCCATGGCGGACACAGCGCGACTGGCCCGCGGTCCGGCGAACTCAGGACACGAGAGAGGTCTCCATCTGACTCTAAGCTACTACGACGGTAGAGAAGACTAGAACATGGCTCAGCTCAGGGTAGCATGGCCGGAGATGACCGGTCCACGTGAAGGTCACGGTGGCGGCCATGGCGGAAGCTTGCGGATGGCGTCCGCTGTTCCGGCAGCTAGAGAGGGAGAGAGGGGAAAACAACCCTTACCGGAGAAAGAGGAGACCAGGGCGGAGGAACTGGCGAGAGGAATTGGACGGCGGCGCACGGTGGAGCGAGTAATCGCTCGCCGAGGTCGGCGGGCGGCGGCGGTGCGGCGGCGCTTTGCTTTCTCCCCTTCCGCTCGAACGCCGCGAGAGCGAGAGAGAGCGAGAGAGAGCGAGAGAGAGAGGCGGCGAGCGCGGGGAACAGAATGGAGGGAGGAGGAGGAGCGGGTTCGGACAGGGCGAGGGCGAAGGCATGCTTGCCACGCCGCGCGCGGACGCTGGCTTGGCCGGCCGTCGAGCGCCACGCGGCGGCAACGTCCTGGCGCTGTCGGCCACGACGCCGCGCGCGCGCGGCCGGCACGGCACGGCCCGGCCCGATTCAGTGCCATCAGGCCGACTGACGGCCAGACTTTGAGCGCGATTAACTCCTAATCCATTTGATGAAAAGCTAAACCACTTGCTCCATTGCTTAGAGCTACATACCGACTACCACTTTGGTTACAAGATTGATCTTTGGTTCGGCCTAGATTGCTCCCGAGAAAGCTCCAAAGATGGCTAGATGAAACTGTTTTGGGCAGTTAGGACTTAGAGAATTTTCTAAGTCTAAACTCCCTCAAATCTGCCTTGTGGGTCCCAAAACACCTTGTTAAACTCATTTTCATGAGTTGGGCCTTAAACAACTTTTGTTCTACTCTAAATTCTACACACTTTTGGTTAAGGGCCCACAGCCATGCAAAGCTTCTATCAAGAAGGTCTTAGTTAGTCAAACAAAAGGACTCCTAGGGCTCTATTAAGGCAACTAGGGTTAGAGACTTGGTTAGCCAACATGACCAACATAAACCTAGCTTCATTTTGACTCCTCAACAAGGTTCAACTACTAAGGAGACTTAAACACTCCACAAACAAGACACACAAGCATTCAATCAAGCATAGCATCACAAAAGGTCACATGAAATGACACTTAACAAAAGAAAGAATGCAACATGAAATGATGATGCTTTATGCTCATGAGATGTCAAATTATGCACTTAGGGTTGCTTAACACCTAGGGTGTTACAGCCCTCCCCTCCTTAAAGGAATCTCGTCCCGAGATTTGAGTTACTAACCAGTCCTTATAAAACTGTGGATATACTTCCTTTAGATAGTCTTCCGTTTCCCAAGTGGCATCTCGGTCGTCTTGTTCACTCCAAGATACTTTATATTGCTTCGAGATTCTTCCGCGAGTTACCCTTTCTTTCTCGTCGAGTACTCGATATGGCTTCACCGGGTAAGTAAGGTCGGATTGTAACTTGATATTGGCCGGTTGTACTTCCTCTTCTGGAACTCGAAGACATTTCTTTAGTTGTGACACATGGAAAACAGGGAATATAGCTTCAAATGTTCAGGTAACTGTAGTTGATAAGCCACTTTCCCTCCTTTCCATTATCCTGTAGGGTCCCACAAACCTTGGCGCTAACTTTCTTTTCACGCCAAAACGTCTAACTCCTTTCATGGGTGATACTTTCAAATACACATAGTCACCTACTTTGAATTCAAGCGGCCTTCTTCGCTTATCAGCATACTCTTCTGTCGAGACTGTGCAGCTGCTATGTGTTGTTGGATTATTCTAACTTGTTCTTCTGCTTCCCTAACGAAGTCAGTTCCATAGTAACGACGTTCTCCTGGTTCAACCCAACTTACTGGTGTTCTGCATCTTCTGCCATACAGAGCTTCGAAAGGTGCCATATGAATGCTTTCTTGATAACTGTTATTATAAGCAAATTCTGCTAATGGCAACCACTTCTCCCAAGATCCCTTCGCTGATATCACACACGCTCTCAACATATCCTCTAAAACCTGATTTACCCTTTCAGTTTGCCCTGACGTCTGGGGATGGTAAGCTGAACTATGGATTAACTTAGTACCTAATTCCTTTTGCATTTTCTCCCAGAATGGTGCAGTGAACTGTGTTCCGCGATCCGAAACTATGACTTTGGGTATACCATGCAATCGGATAATCTGATTGATATAGATCTCCGCATAATCCGGTACTCGATAACAGGTTTTAACTGGTATAAAATGAGCGGTCTTGGTGAGACGGTCTACTATTACCCATATCGAATCATTCCCCTCTGAGTAGTAGGCAAACCGGTGATAAAATCCATACTCACCTCTTCCCACTTCCATTCAGGTATTGATAAGGGTTGAAGTGTTCCGGCTGGCTTCAGGTGAATGGCCTTCACTCGACAACACGTGTCGCATCTGGCTACATACGCGGCAATTTCCTTCTTCATTTTGGTCCACCAAAATCTTGGACGCAAATCTTGATACATCTTAGTGCTCCCGGGATGAATAGACAACTTGGAAAGATGAAAGATGAGCTCATCCATGATCTGATTTTTGAGTTCCCTATTCTTGGGTACCACTAAGCGATTATCAAACCATAACACTCCCTTATCATCAACTCGGAAATGTTTTACGGGTTCAGTGGCAGCTCTTAGCTTTTCCTTGATATAATAGATTCCCTTGTCTGTTTTCTGCCCTTCTAGAATTTGATCAACTAAGGTGCTCTGCAGCTCGATGTGACGCAAGATCACAGGGTGTTCGAGACTAAACTCGTCCTCTGGTTGTAACCTCAAGTTATTACAATGCGACTTCCGACTCAGAGCATCAGCAACTACATTTGCTTTTCCTGGGTGATAATGTATCTGCAAATTGTAATCCTTAATCAACTCAAGCCATCTTCTCTGCCTCATATTCAGTTCAGGTTGAGTAAAGATATACTTGAGACTTTTGTGGTCCGTGTACATGTTACAGACGTTACCAAGCAGATAATGTCTCCATAGTTTTAGAGCGTGTACCACAGCAGCTAATTCCAAGTCATGCGTAGGATAATTAACTTCATGTTTTCTCAACTGACGTGAAGCATAAGCAATCACTCTGCCTTCTTGCATAAGAACACAGCCTAAACCAACTTTCGATGCGTCGCAGAAGACATCAAACGGCTTCTCGATATCTGGTTGAGCTAAGACAGGGGCAGTGGTTAATAGTTTCCGCAAGGTACGGAAAGCTGTTTCACACTTCTCTGTCCACTCAAACTTCTGATCCTTCTGCAGCAAACTTGTCATGGGCTTGGCAATCTTGGAGAAATCGGGAATGAAACGACGGTAATACCCTGCTAAACCGAGAAAACTCCGAATCTCCCCAACTGAAGTTGGAGCTTCCCAATCCATTACTTCTTGTACTTTGCTAGGGTCCACAGAGATTCCTTCTTCTGACAGGATGTGACCAAGGAATTGTACTTGCTTCAACCAAAACTCGCATTTACTAAACTTAGCATAGAGTTTATGTTCCCGGAGTCTTGTCAAGACGATCCTCAAATGTTCTGCATGGTCGTCTGGGTTCTCCGAATAAACCAAAATATCATCAATGAAACACACTACAAACTTATCTAGTTCTGGCATGAATACCGAGTTCATCAAACTCATAAAGTATGCTGGAGCATTGTCAATCCAAAGGACATGACTAAATACTCGTACAGGCCATATCTGGTTGAAAAAGCAGTCTTTGGAATATCTTGTGGTCGGATTCTAATTTGATGATATCCTGATCTCAAATCGATCTTGGAGAATACTTTGGCTCTGGATAACTGATCAAACAAAATATCTATCCGTGGCAACGGATATTTGTTCTTAACGGTCACGGCATTAAGCGGTCGATAATCCACACACATCCGTAGAGACTTGTCCTTTTTCTTGACAAACAAAGCTGGGCATCCCCACTCTGACACACTAGGTTGAATGAAACCCTTGTCCAAAAGTTCCTTAATCTGCGTCTTGAGTTCGGCTAATTCATTGGGCGGCATACGATAAGGTCTTCTCGAGATCGGTGCAGTCCCTGGTAACAGCTCAATAGTAAACTCTACAGCCCGCTTGGGCGGTAAACCCGGCAACTCATCTGGAAAGACGTCTGGGAAATCCCGAACAACTGGAATTTTTGACAGGTCCTCTATAGATAAGGTACAAGACAGATCAACAAAATCTGCTCCTCGAGGAAGAGAGATACGTATCTTGGTGTTAATCCTTGCATCAGATAAGGTAAGAGTTCTATCTGCAGTGTCTAACACCGCTTTCCACATACTCATCCAACTCATTCCTAGGACTACATCCATACTGAGTCCTGGCAAAACTACTAAATTGGCTCCAAACTTATGCCCTCCGATGTCGATGGTTGCATCACGTACCATCTGCCTAGACAACACACTACTCCCCACAGAGCTTACGCGAAACCCATAATCCATTTCAGACACCTCTTGATTATGCTTTTGTGCAAATGCTTTACTCATGAACGAATGCGATGATCCAGTATCAAACAAAACAACTGCAGGATGATGGTTAACAAGACACATACCAGCAGTCACGGGCTCTCCAGCACGAGCTTCTTCAGCGGTCATGTTGTGCAGGCGTGCGGGGTAGTTGGCCTGTTGCTTCTTTGGGTAGGGGCGGGCAGTACCTTGCGAAGTGCCCCTCTTGGTTGCAGTTGTAGCATGGTCCCCGAACCAACGGTTTGTTCCCTGAAGAACTGCCTTGACCTCCACGAGCCTGAGCAAGCTATCTTGTATGGCTTCTGATTGCGCTGAGCTTGTGGCTGATTCTTCTTCTGCGGCGGCCTAAAACGTGCCCCCGGCGCTGGTGGTCGATACAGATTTCGCTGAGCTGGTGGTCCTCTGGGTTGTGATGATCCTGATTCAAAGGTCCTCTTCCGGGCCTTGCTAGCAGCATGCTTGTTGTTATGGTTCTCTTGAATCAGACAGTCGCTTATGAAGTCATTGAAATTGGTACGGGAAGATGTACCCACTGACTTTCCCATTTTAGTGTTCAAGCCTCTCTTGAAACTAGCAATCTTCTTAGCGTCTGTGTCAACGAAGTCTGGGATATAGCGAGCCAACGAGTTGAACAGATGATGATACTCTGTGATAGACCGAGTTCCTTGAGTCAGATTCATGAACTCTGCCACTTTCATCTGGGTCAAGCCCGGCGGAATGTAATGACCTCGAACAGCAGCAGTAAACACTCTCCAAGTGATAGGAACATTGGCAGGATAGGTGGTACGATGATGTCCCCACCAAATCCCGGCTGGTCCCTGCAACTGGTGTGCGGCATATTCTGCTTTAAGCTCTTCTGTGAGCCTAAGCAAACGAAACTTCTGCTCCAAAGTATGCAGCCATTCTTCTGCCTCCAATGGTTCTGTAGCTTCCTTGAAGATTGGTGGTTTGGTATCCAGGAAATCCTTGAAAGAACTGTATTGGTTCGGCTCAGGGCGTTGATGTCCCTGGGCCAAGTTTTCCCTCAGCAAAGCTTCGATGTTGCGCTGGCTTCCAAGAAATTGAGCAAAAAGTTGCTCAGCCGTCGGGGATGGAGGAGGTGGTGGATTGCGGTTTTCTCTGGGGTCCTCATTTCCACCACTACCGCCTGCTCCACTACGAGTTGTCGTCATCTGCATATAGGATAGTAAGCGACCATTAGGCGAAGTTGCAACTTGTAGAGAACAATAATCATACCCACTGAAATTATTCGGAAAACAATTCACCAAACAATGACAGAGGTACAATAAATTTCAATCCACATCGCATCAACACATAACAAGATCACTTAATACATCATGCAAAAGATAACATAACATCCATCGTTTTGCCCATACATATGGGACTTTCCAAGGCCTCACACACATCACATAGGTCTATCCATGCTACATTTAGCCCAAAAACAAAAGATCGGCCGTGCCAACACACAAAAGATCACTAGTCGATAGCGCTACGATCTAGACTCTCTCTAGCGATCTCACCAACTCACGTCCTCGCTAGACACATCTGAAGAACTACTAGAAGAACTACGGCTCCGGATCCTGGGGAAAGATGGGGTTCCTCTCATTCTCCCTGCGGTGGATCTCCTCGTGCAGACGATCGTTGTAGTCCTGCAGGTGATGGAGTTGGAGCTCCAGGTCTCCCACTCGCAACCTCAGCAGCCTGTTCTCCTCTGAAACACGAATGCCCTCGACACAAACTCCTCGAAGCGCCTCCTCAGTCTCCCTCATGACCGAGGCCAAGAAAGTAGTCGACCCCTGCTGAATGGCAAGCTGATGAGCAGTCTCCTGCTCCCTCTGAAGTGCCTGGTCTCTCTCTACTGTCAACTGAGCTAGCTGTGTAGTGAGGAGGTCATCTCTGTAGCGTGCTCCTCCTGACGGCGATGCTGCGCTGCAATCTCCTCGCTAAGAACATGGTCCAACTGCTCATAGCTGCGGGATAAGCAGCCATAAGTAGCCATAAGTGCAGCCATGGCACTCCTGCTGGCCCGGCACAATGCTCCCTCTCAAGCGAACTACCCTCCAAATAGTAGCTCCTGGCTGACGCCACACTGAAAGATAAGGGATCCACGTCGGGAAGATACTGGCAGTAGCCTGAGCAACCACCTCCGGATGGTCCTCCATGATGTCCCGAAGAACGGTATAAGCAACCTGGTTGGCTGCATCCCAGGGGGTCCTCCCCTGCAAAGCAAACACTCGGCTGCACCAGACGTGATCCCGGTCCTCACGGCTAGGCACGTCGACCTCCACCGTGTACACGTGGCGATCCTCTGACAACTGCACCACGGTGCCAGTCGTACTGTGGCTCCTGGCCCTCCTGATATCCCACCAGGTGCAGAACTCTCCAAAGAATAGTGGCATCCAAACTCCTCTAGAAAGTCCTCTGATCCCTCATCGGTCCATGGCCCCAGCATGTAGTTAGGCCTCTTGCCTCCCGTGGACTTGCGAGCAGTGCGCTGGTGCGTGCCATCTGTAAGAAGTTTATCCACACAGTTTTTAATTAGTTGAAACAACTTTTATTAGAAAAACGGGACAGAAACCATAAGGAAGGAAGTAAGATTAATGCAAGATTATATGATCATGATGCATGCACGTTCAACGTCCTCACTGCCTAACAATCTAACGGCTAGCGGTGGCATACACGCTCACTCATACGTTAACTAACGGACTACACGTTCGCAAGTTAGCGTACCTGCAGAAAAACCATTCAGCCCTTCCCACAGTATGAATATCATGCACCGCGGAAATTTAAATCTAATACTCTCTTAGGTGTACACCCGGTATACACGTAAGCAGTATATGCACCCATCATAAATTATTACTCCCACAATCAATACTTTCACATATACTTTGTGGAACAGGTATACGCGTCAGTATCATATAAGCACTTTCCCTAGATTGGCGGTTGTCCAATCATGCTCTCACAACTCTCATTACCTTTAGCGTAGAGGCAATTGATCCATACATTACTATTCCGAGGAACAGCATCCATACAATTTCACTCTTGCCGTATGGACGATAGAATAACAGAAAATAAGTATGATGCACGACCCCCAAAGTTAGTACTTAAATAGCCACCTAAGTTCCTATTGGGCATAAGGACTTGATCAATGGCACACCTTACTCTTGGTCAAGAAGGTTTTCAAATCCTAATATAACTATAAGCTTGTCAAATAGGAATTAATTGAAAATACAGTTTTTCAAATACACTTGTGACAGTAACGCTAACCACGCTCCGATACCAGCTGTAACAGAACCGACCAATTTGCACCAGATTAAGCACTGAATCGCTGCTTTCACAGAGATTACAAGTACTTAAGCTCGTACAAACCCGGTAGTCCGGAAATCTCGAAGGATTTCAAGTCATTCAACTTTAACCAAGATCGTAATAGATTAGCGTACATGCCCACAAGGTACATTCAGTTCGCACATAGTTCAAATACATCGGAGTTCAACAGTTATTACAAACCATAGTTTGAATTCAAAAGCGGAAGCAACATAGTTTTGAAACACAAGTCCTTAGTTCACAATACAGTGCCATATGCTTGATCGGTCCACAAAAGCATCAGGAAGATAAGAGTTGACCATGCCCATGGTCTAGTCACTGCCCTCGACGGGGTACAGACAGTTCTCGCAATAGCCGAAGAAGCATTGCCCATCTGCAACAACAAGGGATAGAACCCTGAGTACGAGAAGGTACTCAGCTAGACTTACCCGTCATAAACCAGAAATAACCGACACCAAGGATTATGCAAGGCTGTATCTGGGGTTGGCCACACTTACCTTTTTGCATAAAGCACTTTATTAAAACTAATCATCATTAGAGCATTAGCAGTCACTTTTATGTAATCAGCCTGATTATCTAGATTTGCACCTGATCTAGAGCAAACACTTGACTACTTATTCAAGCAAGAGTGACTATTTCATCAATAGCCTTTCAGATTCATCAACCATAACCATCATTAATTCCATATATTACTACGGTAACACATGCTCAGTCAAGTTACTCACTAACCAGGAGCGATGGCGATTATAATCGATTCCTACCAGCTGGGGAAAAATGCCGCACACTCGCCCGACACACCCTGCCAGGTGGCCGTTGGCGACCACTTCAGGAGGTTCGAGAACACAACACGCGACGGTCATGGGCCCTTCTACACCGGGGTTATCTCAATGCCAGGTCGCTCAAGCTATTAACTGCCCACGGTCATGCCAGGTCGATCAGGCCCTGCCTGCCCTCGGACCATGCCAGGTCGATCAGAATAGTTGCCCACGGCATATCTGAGGCCCTGGGTGTTAGGCGTCAACATCTCCGTCACCGGCTCGAAAAACCTTACTCGGCTTCACGGGAGGTACCCGCACCTGCTCCGTTAAGTGATTGACGCGTTCAAAATGACTGAGGTGTGCCTTCGTCGGTTCCTGATCGACACAGACGGGAGACTACTAGCACACAGAACCCATGTCCTGCTGCTCCTACATCCCGCCCGGTCTCAAATTAATATCACATGGTTATCTCCATGATAGCACAAGGCTAAACATGATCAGTATCCACCTATATGCGGGAGACAGGAAATCACCCGACTTTTACCGGTCTAAGCAGGCTAAGCATAAACGAGCCTAGACTTATCAGGGATAACAAGGTAATATTTGCAGGTGGACAAGGATAAGTAATAATGCATCAACGGTAGCAATCAATTCCTATAACCTAATGCAACATCCATCATCAGGTTAATTAGAAAACATTTGCAAACCGTAGGAGTTAGAATGCTCCGGGGCTTGCCTCGCTCGAAGTCGGCGGGGCGGTGATCACGGCACTCCGGCAGGTCTTCAGCGTCTCCTTCCGGGATCCCCTCCTCGGGTGTCTCCTCCTGACGCTGCTCCTCCGGCGTCTCCTGGGCTTCCACTACCGATCCTGCATGATGCGGTACATGAATGAACAACATGAATGCACATGGGATGCATGGTGATGCAACATGGAGTAACCATTCAGGAGATAAGCACATGTCATCTACTGCTACTCACTTATTTAATTCGACATACTACTTACCAAGTCTTGTTGTCACCGCATCAAAGTTGCTTAACGGTTTTTACCCTCTAATTATTTGTAGAATTAAATCTAGTTAAATAGGCCCATAACAGTAACCTATCCTAGACAGCTTCACAAAAACCTATAAAAATTACTGGAGATCAATAACACTTAATCTAACCCTCTGTCCAAATTTCATCCCATTTGGACCTAGACTTCATCCTCTATGAAAAAGACAAATTCTATTGGAGAGGTGCTTTGAACTACACACCCTAGCAAAAGTGTCAAACAACAGATTTCTTATTTTTCTACTGAACTTCCTAGCATAAAGCAATGTGCTTAAATTCTCAGGTTCATATTCCTCATATTTTAATTACTACAAAATAAACAAGGAAACGACATTTAAGCATTTTAAAAGCTACTGTCAAATTATTCACAGAACAACCTCATATTATATTTTTCTCTGAAACTACACATTCATACAAACCTAACAAAACTGGAATCACATTTTTCTGACTTATATATAATTAGTTATGCATTTACCAAGTTATCAGCACTTTTCTAAATTAAATAAATCTACACATAAAAGTATCACCAAAATGCATTTAACAGTTTTCACTGATAGATCTAAACATGCTTGACCTAACAAAATTTGTTTCACAGGATTTGGACTTAAAATGAGCCTTGTAGGAATTTTTGAAGCCATTACATAATTCTGCAAAAACAAACTAAAAAGGAAACTCAAACCTAAACGTACGGACTCCAACTTAGTTCGGCCGAGGCATAAGACAAACGCTCAGCACACCCGGCGCGATTCGGCTGAGGCTCGAGGCAAGGCTTCGGCACATTCGGCGCGACTCGGCCGAGGCTCAAACACACTCAACCGATTCGGCCGAGGCTACTGACTCAACCGAGGCTCGAGGCAAACGCTCGGCACGCCCGGCTTACCGAGGCCTACGGCACCCAAACGCTTCCCTTTTTTTCTTTCTTGCTGCCAGTCGGGGCCCGCTGGTCAGGGCGACCAAGCTACCAAGGCCAGGCTCGGCACGTTACCGTGCGAGGCCAGGCTCGGCGGTCAACGGCGGAGTTTTGCGCCGTGGTCGTTGACCGGCCCTAGCTCGTCGACGGCGACACTTCTGGCGACACGGAGACCATTACTGGGTGCGGGTTTGCGAGGCGAACACAACTAACCGACTCGCTGAGACAGAGGGATACCGGAGCAAGCTCGACGGCGGCCATGGCGGAGCGGCGGCTCTGGCGACTCGGCGGCGGAACTCTTCCCGGCGGCTTGCGACTCGGCGAGACTAACACTAGCCTAAGCAAGTCACAAGTGACCTATTGGAGCAACTCCCAGGCTTCGGCATCCCCGGCATTGTCCGGCGTGATGCACGGCGGCGGTCCATGGCGGACACAGCGCGACTGGCCCGCGGTCCGGCAAACTCAGGACACGAGAGAGGTCTCCATCTGACTCTAAGCTACTACGACGGTAGAGAAGACTAAACATGGCCAGCTCAGGGTAGCATGGCCGGAGATGACCAGTCCACGTGAAGGTCACGGTGGCGGCCATGGCGGAAGCTTGCGGATGGCGTCCGCTGTTCCGGCAGCTAGAGAGGGAGAAGGGCAAACCAACCCTTACCGGAGAAAGAGGAGACCAGGGCGAAGGAACTGGCGAGAGGAATTGGACGGCGGCGCACGGTGGAGCGAGTAATCGCTCGCCGAGGTTTGCGGGCGGCGGCGTGAACGGCGGCGGCGCTTTGCTTTCTCCCCCTTTCCCGCTCGAACGCCGGCAAGAGCAGAGAGCGAGAGAGAGGCGCGAGCGCGGGGAACAGAATGGAGGGAGGAGCGGGTTCGGACAGCGAGGGCGAAGGCATGCTTGCCACGCCGCGCGCGGACGCTGGCTTGGCCGGCCGTCGAGCGCCACGCGGCGGCAACGTCCTGGCGCTGTCGGCCACGACGCCGCGCGCGCGCCGGCACGGCACGGCCCGGCCCGATTCAGTGCCATCAGGCCGACTGACGGCCAGACTTTGAGCGCGATTAACTCCTAATCCATTTGATGAAAAGCTAAACCACTTGCTCCATTGCTTAGAGCTACATACCGACTACCACTTTGGTTACAAGATTGATCTTTGGTTCGGCCTAAATTGCTCCTGAGAAAGCTCCAAAGATGGCTAGATGAAACTGTTTTGGGCAGTTAGGACTCAGAGAATTTTCTAAGTCTAAACTCCCTCAAATCTGCCTTGTGGGTCCCAAAACACCTTGTTAAACTCATTTTCATGAGTTGGCCTTAAACAACTTTTGTTCTACTCTAAATTCTACACACTTTTGGTTAAGGGCCCACAGCCATGCAAAGCTTCTATCAAGAAGGTCTTAGTTAGTCAAACAAAAGGACTCCTAGGGCTCTATTAAGGCAACTAGGTTAGAGACTTGGTTAGCCAACATGACCAACATAAACCTAGCTTCATTTTGACTCCTCAACAAGGTTCAACTACTAAGGAGACTTAAACACTCCACAAACAAGACACACAAGCATTCAATCAAGCATAGCATCACAAAAGGTCACATGAAATGACACTTAACAAAAGAAAGAATGCAACATGAAAAGATGATGCTTTATGCTCATGAGATGTCAAATTATGCACTTAGGGTTGCTTAACACCTAGGGTGTTACAGCCTCCTCCACCCTCTCGCTTTGCGGTTATTCGGATGCTGATTTTGCTGGTTGCCGTATTGAGCGCAAGTCCACTTCTGGGACTTGCCAATTTATTGGATCTTCTCTTGTGTCGTGGTCTTATCGCAAGCAGTCTAGTGTCGCTCAGTCTACCACAGAGGCTGAATATATTGCTGCAGCTAGCTGCTGTTCCCAGTTGCTTTGGATGATGGCCACTTTGCGTGATTTTGGTCTGAGCTTTTCTCGCGTGCCTTTGCTTTGTGACAGCACGAGTGCCATTAGCATTGCTAAGAACCCCGTGCTTCACTCGAAGACCAAACACATTGATGCGCTTTCATTTTTCTCGAGACCACCAGGAGAGGGTGATATCGACCTTCACCATGTCGATACTCATCATCAACTGGCTGATATTTTCACCAAGCCTTTAGACGAATCAACCTTAATCGGTTGGGGTGAGCTTGGTGTGTGTTTCCCTTTTAGATGGGGAAACATTTTGGATCTTGTATATTTGACTGACTTTTGTCTTTCTTTTCTTTTGTATTTTAGCATACGCATTTACATTCTGAGCTTCATGTTTATAACCACTAGAATGTAACTATGCTCTGCTTAGTATGCTCCGATTTATATTGATGCTTGTAGCTTATGCTCTTTCTGATCACTAGTACATGTTGTGAGCTGAGCTATTTTGGAATGGTGAATGCTTAATGTACATAAAATCTGAAAATGTTCACCATTAAGATATGCAACTAGCATGTGCAGGATGTGTTGAGTCCACTCGTGCTTTTCGTATATGCTAGGTTGCTATGTCTCTAGTTCTGAGTCATTCACTTGCTTGGTCTGTTCATATCATGTTTAAAATTTGAACCAAGCTTTAGTGAATTGAAAAGATCGAGATGGGATTGCTTGTCAACACATCACAGTATCGAGACTGTTTCTCATTGCACTTTGAGTTAACTTGAGTTGTGTAGTGTATGACCGAAACCGTAGCTTTAAGCCCTTCTGATTGCTTCAGCATAGGCTTCGCTCGGTTGAAAATTAGGCAATGACAAGCTTCAACCTCTCCGTAATCACATGCTATTATTTGAACTTATGTAATTTCACCGCCGCAACTCCGATCTAAAACTGAAATCACAAGTGTGTGTTTTATTCTTAAGCATGAGTGAACTTTGCTAGGGGTAGTTCACCTTGTATACATGTTTAGCACTTGATCGGATTCATGTCTATACATGTTAGTGCTATTTTGATGGTGACTATCTTTTGACTCAAAACTGCTCACTTTGCTCATATGTTCATATTTCGTATTCGCTGATCAGTTTGAGCCTTTGCCATATGAGTGCTTAGTTGTGTCATTGGAGTTATACTGTTTAGAGCATCTTGCACTCTTTTGATTATATGCCTGAAGTTGCTAACTTGCATTTGACTCATATGCATGTTGGAAGGGGAGTTGTTCCTTGATTAGTGCATTTTCAACTAAGGGGAGAAAAAAGAAAAAATGACAAATCATGTGTTCTCCAATCGGTTGACCAAGGGGGAGTTTCCTGGTTGTTTGCACTTTTCGAGGGGGAGTTGCTAGTGTGTTGAGCCTTTGCCTCTATCTTGAGGAACTAGCAAACATCTTGCTTTTCAGGGCTTTTGACTTCGATTTGTTTTCGATTGGTTCGGAGTGGTTTTCTTGCTAGTTGTGTTGAGCCTCTGTGCCTCTACCTTGAGGGACTAGCATTCGCTTCGATTTCTCATTCTGCTCCAATTGGTGTCGAGCTTTTTTCTCTTTTCTGGAGTTTCCGGTTGGTATTTTGCTAGCGGTGTTGAGCCTGTTCTACCTCTTCTTGAGGGCTAGCTTTGCTTTGCTTGGTTGCGTCGAGCCGTTGCCCATGTCTTGGGGACCAAGTTGTTTCGCTTCTTTCCACTTGACCTTCTTCGGCTTTGCTACGCTTTTGGGTCATTTGGTCGAGTTCTCTCTTCTCCTTCCTACCTTCTTCTCTTCATTATGATTTGTGTGAGTAGTTGACAATGCACTCATCAAGGGGGAGATTGCGGATACATGGGTGTATGCCGAGTCTCTGAGTGATGAGTGATTGTCAACGGGTTTGATCGCAGGTTCTTTGGCTTATGTTGTGCAGGTGTCGAGCCCGGAGACAGTGATCGAAGGCGAGGTGAAGGTCAAGTAGAGACGTGTCATGCCGATGGACGGGTCGGTGGTGAAGGGCGGACGTGAGGCTTGGACTGAGGGACCGGAGGGCCCTGAGGATCAGCTGTGGTGGCTGACAGCCTGGGATAGTGACGAGCGGAGACTTGGTGGACATGGTGTTGCTCGGGTCGAGGACCTGGGGACACGTGTCGGTGGACGGGGTGCACGGGCGGTGCATCTCCTCTACAGCTCCGGTTTGGTGGTTGAGCCACAGAAAAACCACCGGGTGGACGGTTTCCAGGTTTGGGCCACAAAACCTGGGCGTGCGGCGGGTTTCCGAGTTTGGGCCACAAAACTCGGGCTGAGGACAGTTTCTAGGTTGGGGCCTCAAAACCTGGGCGCTGCGGGTTTCTGAGTTTGGGCCACAAAACTCAGGCGATGGACTTGGAGGCTGGTTTCCCGGTTTGGGCCTCAAAACCAGGGGATAGCTGGAAAAGGCTGGTTTCCCGGTTTGGGCCACAAAACCGGGGGTGCAGAGTGAGGGCGGCACGTGGCGGCAATCGGGAGGTTGCGTCGAGGCAACGCTGCCTGTTGTGCGGGCGTGGCCGTCGGATACACCTACCACCGAGTTGGTCCAGAATAACCCTAGGGTTTAGCTGGTTCGCTCTGTAATTAGAATAGAGAGGGGTAGAGTTATAATTAGACTTAGGCTAGAATTAGGATAAGTAGTCGGGGAGACACCCTCCTCCCCGCATCTCAGTCATTTGCTCTTTCGCACTTAGGGTTTCCTGCTCTCCCATCCCCTGCTGTAGCTAGCTGAGATCCATAGAGAGACTTGCCTCTGTGTACTATTGATTTTGAGGAAGTGAGGCCGTAACCTCACTGTCGTAGCATGTGTTTGCGCTTTGGTGCAAGATCGTTGTGTCGATTCGCGTTTTGGTTCGTGTTCTTCATTTCTCCGCGATTTTCCCGTCACTCGATCTCCCTCTCCGGTGCGTCTTTGCGAAATCCGTTTGAATCATTTTGTTCGTATCATTGAGGAGGTCATTACGACCAAAGGAATTCATTTAACTCCTCATGATCGAATAGATCGGACGATTTGTTTCGTGGCGCTTTTTCGGTTCATCCACCTTCCCTTTTGATTTCCTGGAGTTCTAGTCGATTTGAGCGGATGATTTCTTGGGGATAGTCTTCTAACTACCCCGTGATCATCCTCTCCAAGTTTGGGAACTTGGGATTTTGTTGTGGATCGAATTTGGGGAGATTTGAGTTGAGGGCGACCAAAATCGCCCTTTCTGGGTACCCGCGGACAGTCCGCCGTTGTACCCGCGGACAGTCCGCGCATCGGGATTCAGCCGAGCAGTGGCTGCGTGTCTCGATCGGGGCACTGTTTATTTGACCGGTGGATAGTCCGCCGTTGGTTCTTGCGGACAGTCCGGGACTCGGGCAGGGGAGCTCAGCAACCTTGCGGTTTTGGTCTTTTGACCTGCGGACAGTCCGCCCCTTGCTCGCGGACAGTCCGGCGTTACCGCGGACAGTCCGGGACCGTACCAGCGGACTATCCGGGAACCTGCTGAAGGCTGATTTTTAGTGCATTCTTCGCCTCGGCTTTTCCGCTTGGTTTCCGAACTTCTCGTTTGGCCCTAGAGTTGACCAAGGAAGTTCTCTAGGTATCTTTGCCACTCGATAGCATCGGTGTTTGGAGATTTCTCGACGTAGCCGTCTATCTACGTTCGGGACTTGGTTTTTAAGGGGCAAACTTGTGCCGGAGTTTTTGGTCCTTGCTTCGCTTGTGCTTGGTGGTGCTCCGCTGTGATCCTACGGATCATCCACCCTCTTCCAAGGGTCGTGAGCATCATGATTTGGGTCTGTGCTTCTCGGGGTTGATTTTGGGACAATTGGCCAAAGTTTCGAGAGAAATTTGATTGGCTCCCATTCACCCCCCCTCTGGTCGCCTTGCTTTAGCATTCTCGGTCCTTCATTGATTTCCTTCAACTCTGGTAACAGGAGAAACAAGAAACAAAATTTTTCAAAAGCTCATTAACTTTAAGCATGATCTTGAGACCCAAACTTGAACATATTGATCCAACTTTGGCTTCATCATCAATACTTCATTCCTTGTCAGCCGATACGAAATTTCGGCCTTAGCATTTCTCCATCACCATCAGCTGGATTTTAAAAATTACTTTGAGAGCCGATTATTTGAATCGGCTGCTGGTCCTCGTTGAAGACATTAATAGGACTTGCTTCCCAAGCTCTTTCAGAGAAACACTCAACACCATCATACTCCCAATAGATAGATTCTGCATTAGCAACACTCACTGAGTCATCGGCATGGACAATCTCAACTTCATCCAGGTTACAAACATTAGCAACACTCACTGTGAGCATGTTCTGCATTCAGCGAACATGCTCACAGGTTACATCACAGTTGCACTTAGTTCAAATTACATCAGAGTACGAAATAATATTACAAACCATAGTTCGATAGTAGTAGCGGAAGCAACATCGTCTTTAAAACATAAGTTTGGGTTGTTCACAATACAGTGCCATCAGTTGACCAGGTCCACAAAAGCAACAGATAAGATAAGTGGCGACCATGCCCTTGGTCTAGTCATCTCCCGTCACCGGTTATAAGCGATTCTCACAATAGCCATAAAAGCACTGGCCATCTGCAACAACAAGGGAATAAAACCCTGAGTACGAGAAGGTACTCAACTAGACTTACCCGTCATAAAGCAAAAATAATGAGACACCAAGGATCATGTAGGAAATATATGTGGGGTTGGCTACACATACTCCTTTGCATGAAAGCTTTAGCAATAAAACTCAGTTTAAGGGATTGGCAATTGATCTACCTTACTAGGTTTGCACCTGTACTAAACAAGCACTTACTACTTAATCAAACAAGAGTGACTATTTCATCAATAGCCTTTCAAATTCCATAACCATCTTAGTTCCATAAGTTCTACGGGAGATGATCTACAGTCAACTGCTCACTGTCTAGGAGCGATGGCGATTATAATCGATTCCTACCAGCTGGGGATAAAATGTCTCACACTCGCCCGGCACATTCCGGCTACGGCAGTCGTAAGCTACCAGTCAGGAGATTCGAGAACACAACGCGCGGGACGGCCATGGGCACTTCTACACCGGGGGTTATCTCAGTGCCAGGTCGCTCAATCTATAACTGCCCATGGACATGCCAGGTCGATCAGGCCCTGCGTGCCCTCGGACCATGCCAGGTTGATCAGAATAGTTGCCCACGGTACAGTTGAGGCCCTGGGTGTTAGGCGTCAACATCTCCATCACCGGCTCGAATAACCTTACTCGGCTTCGCGGGAGGTACTCAGACCTACTCCGTTAAGTGATCGACGCGTTCAATTTGACTAAAGTTACATACCCGAACGGGTCCTATGCGACACAGACGGGAGCCTACTAGCACACAGAACCCATGTCATGCTGCTCTTACATCCCGCCTCCGTCTCAGATTAATTATCACATGGTTATCTCATGATAGCACAGGCTAAACATGATCAGTATCCACCTACTGCGGGAGATAGGAAATCACCCGACTTTTACCGATCTAAGCAGGGCTAAGCATATAATGAGCCTAGACCTAAACAAGGATATCAACATATATTGCAGGTGGACAAGGATAAGTAATAATGCATCAATGGTAGCAATCAATTCCTATAACCTAATGCATCATTCATCATCAGGTTAATTATAAAATATTTGCAAACCGTAGGAGTTAGAATGCTCCGGGGCTTGCCTTTCTCAAAGTCCGACGGGCGGTGGTCGCGGCACTCTGGTAGCTCGTCGGCGTCGGTCCCTCCGACTTCTTCTGTCAGGGTCTCCTCTGGACTGGGCTCCTCCGGTGCGGACTGGGGTTGGGTCTCCTCCGCTGATCCTGTATGATGCACGGGGTGTATGAATATGATGAATGCACATAGAATGCATATGTGATGACAAGATTAACAACATTCAGGAGATAAGCACATGTCATCTACTTCATTCTCTTCAACAAGGTAGTCAACATCATCCTAATGCTTACCAAAGATCCTAACATTAACCCCAATTACTTAACCTATCATAATCAACTTGTTAAGCTATGTTGTCACCACATCAAAGTTTTACTTAATGAGTTATTATCCTCTAATTGTTTGCTAGAATTAATCTATTTTACATGCTTAAAATAGTAACCCATCCGAGACAGCTTCAGAAAAATCTACAGAAATTACTGGAAGTTAATAACACTTAATCTAGCTCTTTGTCCAAGTTTCAACTCATTTGGACTAAAACTCTATTCCCTATGAAAAAGACAAATTCTACCATGAAAAGGTGCTTTGAACTACACATCATATTAAAATGTGTCAAACAACAAATTTCATAATTTTTTCTGAACTTCTTAGCACAAGAGCAGTCATAAAAAATTATCAGGTTCATACTCCTCATATTTTAATTACTACAAAATTCACAAATAAACAACATTTAATCATTTTAAAAGCTACTGCCAAAATAATTCACAGAACAACCTGATATTATATTTTATCTGAAACTACACATCCATACAAACCTAACAAAACTAGAATCACATTTTTTTGACTTATACATAATTAGTTATGCATTTTTCAAGTTAACAGCACTTTCCATAATTAAATAAATCTACACATAAAAATATCATAAAAAATGCATTTAACATTTTTCACAGATAGATCTAAATCATGCTAAACATAACAAAATTTGTTTTTCACCGGATTTGGACTTAAAATGAGCCTTTGTATGAATTTTGAAGCTTTATTAATTCTGCAAAAACATATTGAAAAGAAAACTCAACCTAAAACGCTACGGACACCGAAAGGATGCACCCGCAGACACTGACCAAAACACTACGTGCACCCGGCTACCCGAGCACTAATGTACCCAGACTTCTCCTTTCTCCTTTCTTTCCACTGACAGACGGGACCCACGGTCAGGGTGACCCCACGCGTCAGGTCAACGGACCCACGCGTCATAGGCTCGGCTCACCCGCCGGCGTTGACCGGCCCTAGCTCGCCGGCGGTGAGGTCTCCGGCGACACCGACTCCACCTCTCGACTCACCTACGCGAGGCGGACCTAGTCGGCTAGGTCGCACGACCAGCGCCTCACCGGAGCAAGCTCGACGGCGGCAATGGCGGAGCGGCGGCGCGGCGACTCCACGGCATGGTCTGGCCAGGCTATTCCAGGGCTTGGCGACGCAAGCATCGGCTCAAGCACACCCTAGGCTACCTCCTAAGGCCTCTATCGAGCTCTGCCGGCCTCGGCATTGCCCGGCGCCAAGCACGGTGGCGGTCCGCGGCGGTCACGGCGGTGACTTGCCCCTGTTCCGGCGGAAACAAGGCACGAGAAAGGTCTCCATCTAACCCTAAGCTTCTACGGAGGTTGAGGAGGTGAGAACTGGGGTTGGATTGGGATGGTTTGGCCGGAGATGGCCGGACCAAGCTTTGGTCATGGCGACGGCCATGGCGAGAACTCGAGGATGACACTCGACGTTCTGCCGGCTAGAGAGGGAGATAGGGGAAACCAACCCTTGCTGGTGAAAGAGGAGGTTAAGGCGGAGAGGTTGGCGGAAGGAATCGGACGGGTGTGCACGGTGGAGCGAGTAATCACTCGCTGGAGTTCGGCGGGCGGCGGCGGCGTGGAGCTCTGGTGAAGATGCAGTGGAGGCAGGCAAGCGAGAGAGCGAGCGAGAGAGTGTTCTTCTGGCTTGGAAGCGCGAAGCGGAGAGGAGGCAATTGGGAAGGAGGGCGCAGGTGCGACCTGGCCGTTTGCCGTCGGGGAGGAGCGCCGACCGGCGCGGCGGCGTCAGGCATCGGCCGACACGCGGCGGGCGAGGACGGGGCGTCGTGGCAACGTGGCGCATTTTGCGCAAACCGTGGGCGACGGCGTACGGCGGTTTAGCCCGACCGGTGAGGCGGTCTCGCGGCGGCGGCGGTTTCTGCCGGCATGGAGGTGGGCGGCGCGCGCGGGAGAAGAAGAAGAGAGGCTGACATGTGGGGCGCACTAGGGTTTAAACTAATGAAGTTTTGATCCTAACTTTGATGCTCTATAACTCCTAAACTAAGCCGAATTAGGAGAAGGTCCAAAAAGCAAAGTTGCTTAGCATTTTGTAAAGAACAATTCATCTTTAAGGCTCAAGTCCAAATTCTGCTTAGAAAAAGAAATTTAGTGCTAAACCATTTTTCTAATGCAAGAAATCATAATTTACAAGCTTTTTCTGAGAAAGTGCTTTTGAGAAAGTTGTTCCTTTTATCATGATCTCCAACTTTGTTATAAGGCACTTGGTCAGAAACAGAAAGCATAACAAGGTTATACTAGAGACTATGCAAGGACTTAAGCACTGAATCAAGCATATGCACATGAAATGATGAAATGCTATGCTCATGCCATGTCAAATTATGCAGTTTAGGGATTGCTTAACACCTAGGGTGTTACAGCCCTCCCCTCCTTAAAAGAAATCTCGTCCTGAGATTTGGTTATGAACCATTGCTTATAAAAGTGTGGATACACCTCCCTTAGATAGTCATCCGTCTCCCAGATAGCATCCCGATCATCTTGCTCACTCCACGATACTTTGTATTGTTTCACGATTCTTCCGCGAGTTGCTCTTTCTTTTTCATCGAGCACTCGACATGGTGTGATCGAGTAAGTGAGATCGGATTGCAACTTGATACTGGTTGGTTGTACCTCTTCTTCCGGTACTCGAAGACATTTCTTCAACTGAGAGACATGGAACACTGGGAAAATAGCCTTTAAATGTTCTGGTAATTGTAGTCAATAAGCCACTTCTCCCCTCCTTTGCACAATCCTGTATGGTCCCACAAATCTTGGTGCTAACTTCCTCTTGACTCCAAAACGTTTCACACCTTTCATCGGCGAAACCTTCAAATAGACATAGTCACCAACATTGAACTCAAGTGGTTTCCTTCGTTTATCAGCATAGCTTTTCTGGCGGGACTGTGCGGCTGTGATATGTTGTTGAATCGTTCTAACTTGTTCTTCTGCTTCCTTGACAAAGTCAATTCCATAGTACCGACGTTCTCCTGGTTCTACCCAGTTTATCGGTGTTCTGCATCTTCTACCATATAGAGCTTCGAAAGGAGCCATCTGTATACTTTCTTGATAACTGTTATTGTAGGCGAACTTTGCCAATGGTAACCATTTCTCCCAAGAACCTTTTGCTGATAAAACACAGGCTCTTAACATATCTTCTAGGACTTGATTTACTCTTTCGGTCTGCCATGATGTTTGCGGATGGTAAGCTGAGCTTCGGACTAAATCCGTGCCTAGTTCCTTCTGCAACTTTTCCTAGAATGGTGTAGTAAACTGTGGTCCACGATCAGAGACTATAACCTTTGGTACACCATGCAGTCGCACAATCTGGCTTATGTAGATCTCTACATAATCTGGGGCCTTGTAGCTGGTCTTGACTGGAATGAAATGTGCGGTTTTTGTGAGACGATCCATAATTACCCAAATTAAATCATTACCCTTCTGAGTTGTGGGTAAACCAACGATAAAATCCATACTTACTTCTTCCCACTTCCATTCAGGTATGGCCAATGGCTGAAGCATTCCGGCTGGTTTTAAGTGAATAGCCTTTACTCGACAACACGTGTCACATCTTGCCACATAAGCAGCAATTTCTTTCTTCATTTTGGTCCACCAAAATCTCGGACGCAAATCTTGATACATCTTTGTACTTCCAGGATGAATAGATAATTTGGACAAATGTGCTTCATCCATGATCCGATTCCTGAGTTCTCTATCCTTAGGCACCACTAACCGCTGGTGAAACCATAGAACTCCATTTTCATCCACGCGAAAATGCTTATCGGCTTCCTTTCCATCCTGAGCTTTTCCTTAATATGATAGATCCCCTTATCGGTTTTTTGGCCTTCTATAATTTGGTCAACTAACACACTGTGTAACTCTAAATCATGTAGCACTGCAGGATGTGTTAAGCTGAACTCATCCTCTGGTAAAAGCTTCATAGCGTTACAATGTGATTTCCGACTCAGAGCATCGGCCACAACATTTGCCTTGCCCGGATGATAGTGAATCTGAAGATTGTAATCCTTAATCAATTCAAGCCATCTTCTTTGCCTCATATTCAGTTCTGCCTGAGTGAAGATATATTTGAGACTCTTGTGGTCTGTATACATATTGCAGACATTCCCAAGCAGATAGTGCCTCCAAATCTTCAAAGCATGTACAACGGCAGCCAATTCTAGATCATGCGTTGGGTAATTCACTTCATGCTTTCGCAATTGCCGAGAAGGATAAGCAATCACTCTGCCTTCTTGCATGAGAACACAACCTAGGCCCACCTTTGACGCATCACAAAAGACATCAAAGGGTTTCTCGATATCCGGTTGAGCTAAAACAGGAGCACTGGGCAACAGTTTCCGTAAGGTACGGAAAGCAGTTTCACACTCCTCTGTCCATTCAAGCTTTTTATTCTTTTGCAACAAACTTGTCATTGGCTTTGCAATCTTGTAGAATTCTGGAATGAAACGATGGTAATACCCTGCTAAGCCCAAGAAACTACGAATCTCACCAACTGATGTAGGGGCTTTCCAGTCCATGACTTCCTATACTTTGCTAGGGTCAACTGAGATTCCTTCTTCTGACAGAATATGACCAAGAAATTGTACCTTTCAACCAAAACTCACGCTTGCTAAACTTAGCATAGAGCTTGTGCTCCCTGAGTCTAGTTAAGACAACTCTCAGATGTTCTGCATGGTCTTCTGCACTTTCCGAGTAAACCAGAATATCATCAATGAACACTACCACAAACTTGTCCAATTCTGGCATGAATACGGAATTCATCAAACTCATAAGTATGCTGGAGCATTGGTTAATCCAAAGGACATAAAAAGATACTCATATAACCCGTATCTGGTTGAGAAAACTGTCTTTGGAATATCCTGTGGTCTGATTCGAATCTGATGATACCCTGACCTCAAATCAATCTTGGAAAACACCTTGGCTCTTGATAACTGATCAAAAGGATATCTATCCTAGGTAACGGATACTTATTCTTAACAGTCACAGCATTGAGTGGACGATAATCCACACACATGCGTAAGGACTTATCTTTCTTCTTAACGAACAGAGCTGGGCAACCCCATTTTGACACACTAGGTTGAATGAATCCCTTGTACAAGAGTTCCTTGATCTGGGTCTTGAGTTTTGCCAGTTCATTGGGCGGCATTCGATACGGTCTCCTAGAGATTGGTGCAGTTCCTGGTAACAACTCTATTGCAAACTCACTGCTCTCTTGGGTGGTAACCCTGGTAACTCATCTGGGAAAACATCCGGAAAATCCCTGACATCTGGAATTTTGGAGAGGTCTTCTATAGCAAGAGTGCAAGATAGGTCAACAAGATCGGCACCTCGAGGAAGAGATACGCGAAGTTTGTTACCTGTGCGACTATCAGATAAGGTAGGTAAGAGTTCTGTTTGCAGTGTCTAACACCGCATTCCACATGGTCATCCAACTCATTCCTAAGACTACATCCATACTTAGCCCTGGTAACACCACTAGGTTGGCTCCAAACTTATGCCCTCCAATGTCGATGGTTACATTACACACCATCTGTCTAGATAACACGCTACTCCCCACGGAGCTCACGCGAAACCCAAATCCATTTCAGACATTTCTTGATTATGCTTTTGTGCAAATGCCTTGCTCATAAAAGAATGCACTGATCCAGTATCAAACAAAACAACTGCAGGATGATGGTTGACGAGACACATACCCGCAGTTACGGGTTCTCCTGCACGAGCTTCCTCAGCAGTCATGTTATGCAGACGTGCTGGGTAATTAGCCTATTGCTTCTTGGGATGTGGGCAATACCTTGCAAAGTGTCCATCTTGGTTGCAGTTGAAACATGGCCCACGAACTATTGGTTTGGTTCCAGTTGAGCTGCCTTGCCCTGCTCGAGCCTGACTTGCTGCCACTTTGTATGGTCGTTGACGACGCTGAGCTTGCTGCTGACCTTTCTTCTGAGGCGGCCTAAAACGAGCCCCAGGTGCTGGTGGTCGATATTGAGAACGTTGGGCTGGTGGTCCTCTAGGCTGAGATGGTCCAGATTCCAGGGTCCTCTTCCTAGCTTTGCTTGCAGCATGCTTGTTGTTGTGATTCTCTTGGATCAAGCTGTCACTGATGAAGTCATTAAAAACGGTGCGGGACGAAGTTCCCACTGATTTTCCCATCTTGGTATTTAGCCCTCTCTTGAAGCTAGCTATCTTCTTAGCATCAATATCCACGAAGTCTGGTGCATAGCGGGATAAGGAGTTGAACAAATGATGATACTCGGTCACAGATCGAGTTCCTTGTGTTAAGCTCTTGAATTCAGCCACCTTCATTTGAGTCAAGCCTGGCGGAATATAGTGCCGATGAACAGCTTCCGTGAACAACCTCCAGGTAACAGGTGTACGGGTTGGATAAGTGGTACGATGATGTCCCCACCAGATTCCGGCTGGCCCTTGCAGCTGATGTGCAGCATATTCTGCCTTTAACTCCTCTGTAAGCCTGAGCAGCCGAAACTTCTGCTCCATTGTATGCAACCATTCTTCTGCTTCTAAAGGTTCTGTGGCTTCCTTGAAAACTGGCGGCTTCGTATACAGAAAATCCTTGAACGAGTTGTATTGATTCAGCTCAGGGCGTTGATTGCCATGCGCCAAATTCTCTCGCAGAAGCGCCTCAATGTTGCGTTGACTCCCCAAAAACTGAGCGAAGAGTTGCTCGGCTGTGGGTGGTGGAGGAGGTGGTGGATCGCGGTTCTCCCTGTTATCATCATTACCACCACTGCCACCCGCTCCACTACGAGTTATCGTCATCTGCATGTAGCGATAGCAATAATTATTAAATGACATTGCCATTATTGCGGAGGATAATAAACCATGCTAACGGAAATTATTCAGAAAATGAATTCGCCAAACAATTGCAGAGGCATAATAAATTTTGATCCACATCGCATCATCACAAGATAAAAAGTGCTCATCACATAACATACAAAAGTCAACATAACATCCATAGATGCCCATACGTATGGGACTTTTCAAGGTCTTGCGCCATACGCACATAGGTCCAACACACATCCTTACATCCACATGATACCCCCAAAAGATCAACCGCTATGATAGGAGACAAGATCACTACGCGCTAACATTAGCTAGTCTACTCCCTCATGGCACCATCGTCATCGTCGTCGTCATCATCGTCATCGCTAGAGATATCCGAAGATCCACTAGACGAAGCACGAGGATCCGGGTCCTCCTGAGGAAAGATAGGGTTCCTCTCATTCTCGCGGCGATGAATCTCCTCATGCAGACGGTCATTGTAGTCCTAGAGATGGTGAAGTTGCAGCTCCAAATCTCCCACCTGAAGCCTAAGAAGCCTATTCTTCTCAGTCGCGCGCATGCCCTCAAGACACACGTCACGCAGCGACGCCTCGGTCTCGGCCATGATGGTGGATAGAAAAGTCATCATCCCCTGCTGGTCACTAAGCTGTTGTGCCGTCTCCTGCTCCCTCTGACGAGCCTGGTCTCTCTCAACAGTCATGTGAGCTAGCTGAGTGGTGAGAAGGTCAACCTCTGAAGCATGCTCCTCCTGACTCTGGTGATGTGCAGCTATCTCCTCACTGAGGATGTGGTCCAGATAGTCATAGCTATGAGACAAACACCATAGGTAGACATGAGTGCTGCCATCGCACTCCCAGCTGGTCCTGCGCAGTGCTCACGCTCTGAAGAACTAGCCTCCAACACAGTGGCACCTGGCTGATGCCACACTGACTGATGCGGATCCGCTGTGGGGAAGACACTGGCTGTAGCTTGGGCAACTACTTCTGGATGATCCTCCATGATATCCCAGAGAATAGTGTATGCAACTCGGTTGGCTCCATCCCATGGAGTCCTGCCCTGAAGAGCAAACACCCTGCGGCACCACACATGATCCTGCGGATCACGGCTGGGCACGTCCACCTCAACTGTGTACATGTAGCGATCCTCTGAGAACTGAACTCGATGCCACTCATACTGCGGCTACTGGCCCTCCTGGTATCCGACTAAGTGCAGCGCCCTCCACAAAAGACTAGGCATGCCGAACTCCTCCAGAAAATCCTCGGATCCTCCTCGGTCCAAGGACCCAGCATGTAATTGGGCCTCTTGCCTCCAGTCGACTTACGGGCGGTACGCTTGGTGCGGGCCATCTGAAAGAAGTTTATCCACATAGTTTTTAATTAGTTGAGAACAACTTTTATTTAAAGAAACGGGACGGATAACATAAGGAAGGAAGTAAGATTAATGCAAAGTTGTATGATCATGATGCATGTGCGTAACATACGTCCTCAATGCCTAACAATCTAACGGCTAGACGGTGGCATACAACGTTCACTCATAGCGTTAACTAGCGTACTACACGTTCGCAAGTTAGCGTACCTGCAGAAAAATTATTTAAGCCCTGCCCACAATATGAATATCATGCATAGCTGAAATTAAATCTAATACTCACTTAGGTGTACACCCGGCATACACGTAAGCAGTATATGTACCCATCAGAAATTATTGCTCCCACAATTAAGTACCTTCATATATACCTGTGTGTGACATGTATATGTTCCAATACCAAACTAGCATACCCCTAGATCGGCGGTTGTCCGATCATGCTCTCACTCACCTTACACAACCCACCTTCTTCGCATCTACCCGCAATTAAATACCTTCGCTTGTACTCGTGTGCATACGGGTACAGGCTCCAGTACCAATCTAGCTCTCCCCTAGACCAACGTATGTTTGGTCATGCTCTCGCAACTCTCTTATTACCTTTGGCGTAGAGGCAATTGATCCATACATTACTATTCCGAAGAATAGCACCCATACAATTCCTTGCCGTATGGACGACAGCACTCAACTGAAAATATAACATGATGCATTACCCCCAAAGTTAGTACTTAAATAGCCACCTAAATCCTATTGGGCATAAGGACTTGGTCACTGGCACACCTTAGCTTTAATTCTTAAGATTTTCCAAATCCTAATATAACTACAAGTTGGCAAATACAGCTTTATCCTTTGTAAAATGCTGCTTTTAAAATACACCCATGAACAGTAACACTGAACTATGCTCCGATGCCACAACAGTCGTCGCGGAGGAGGACGCTCGGGCTGTTTCTGAGTGCAGCTGTAACAGAACCGACCAATTTGCACCAGATTAAGCACTGAAAACCTCCGCTTACGCAAAGATCATCAAGTACTCAAGCTTGTACAAACCTGGTAGTCCGGAAATCTCGAAGGATTTCAAGTCATTCAACGACATCTAGCCAAGATCGTACTCATTCAGCGAACATGCTCACAGGTTACATCATAGTTGCACATAGTTCAAATTACATCAGAGTACGAAATAATATTACAAACCATAGTTCGATAGTAGTAGCGGAAGCAACATAGTCTTTAAAACATAAGTTTGGGTTGTTCATAATACAGTGCCATCAGTTGACCAGGTCCACAAAAGCAACAGATAAGATAAGTGATGACCATGCCCTTGGTCTAGTCATCTCCCGTCACCGGGTATAAGCGATTCTCACAATAGCCATAAAAGCACTGGCCATCTGCAACAACAAGGGAATAAAACCCTGAGTACGAGAAGGTACTCAGCTAGACTTACCCGTCATAAACCAAAAATAATGAGACACAAGGATCATGTAGGAAATATATGTGGGGTTGGCTATACATACTCCTTTGCATGAAAGCTTTAGCAATAAAACTCAGTTTAAGGGATTGGCAATTGCTTTTAGTCATTAACTCTACCTTACTAGGTTTGCACCTGTACTAAACAAGCACTTACTACTTAATCAAACAAGAGTGACTATTTCATCAATAGCCTTTCAATTCCATAACCATCTTAGTTCCATAAGTTCTACGGGAGATGATCTACAGTCAACTGCTCACTGTCCAGGAGCGATGGCAATTATCATCGATTCCTACCAGCTGGGGATAAAATGTCTCACACTCGCCCGACACATTCCGGCTACGGCAGTCGTAAGCTACCAGTCAGGAGATTCGAGAACACAACGCGCGGGACGACCATGGGCCCTTCTACACGGGGGTTATCTCAGTGCCAGGTCGCTCAATCTATAACTGCCAACGGACATGCCAGGTCGATCAGGCCCTGCCTGCCCTCGGACCATGCCAGGTTGATCAGAATAGTTGCCCACGGTACAGCTGAGGCCCTGGGTGTTAGGCATCAACATCTCCATCACCGGCTCGAATAACCTTACTCGCTTCGTGGGAGGTACTCAGACCTACTCCGTTAAGTGATCGACGCGTTCAATTTGACTGAAGTTACATACCCGAACGGGTCCTATGCGACACAGACGGGAGCCTACTAGCACACAGAACCCATGTCCTGCTGCTCTTACATCCCGCCTCCGTCTCAGATTAATTATCACATGGTTATCTCATGATAGCACAGGCTAAACATGATCAGTATCCACCTACTGCGGGAGACAGGAAATCACCCGACTTTTACCGATCTAAGCAGGGCTAAGCATATAACGAGCCTAGACCTAAACAAGGATATCAAGATATATTGCAGGTGGACAAGGATAAGTAATAATGCATCAACGGTAGCAATCAATTCCTATAACCTAATGCATCATTCATCATCAGGTTAATATAAAATATTTGCAAACTGTAGGAGTTAGAATGCTCCGAGGCTTGCCTTTCTCAAAGTCCGACGGGCGGTGGTCGCGGCACTCTGGTAGCTCGTCGGCGTCGGTCCCTCCAACTTCTTCTGTCAGGGTCTCCTCTGGACTGGGCTCCTCCGGTGCTGACTGGGGTTGGGTCTCCTCCGCTGATCCTGTATGATGCACGGGGTGTATGAATAGGATGAATGCACATAGAATGCATATGTGATGACAAGATTAAACAACATGCAGGAGATAAGCACATGTCATCTACTTCATTCTCTTCAACAAGGTAGTCAATATCATCCTAATGCTTACCAAAGATCCTAACATTAACCCCAATTACTTAACCTATCATAATCAACTTGTTAAGCTATGTTGTCACCACATCAAAGTTTTACTTAATGAGTTATTATCCTCTAATTGTTTGCTAGAATTAATCTATTTTACATGCTTAAAACAGTAACCCATCCTAGATAGCTTCAGAAAAATCTACAAAAATTACTGGAAGTTAATAACACTTAATCTAGCTCTCTGTCCAAGTTTCAACTCATTTGGACTTAAACTCTATTCCCTATGAAAAAGACAAATTCTACCATGAAAAGTGCTTTGAACTACACATCATATTAAAAGGTGTCAAACAACAAATTTCATAATTTTCTTCTGAACTTCTTAGCATAAGAGCAGTCATCAAAAATTATCAGGTTCATACTCCTCATTTTAATTACTACAAAATTCATAAATAAAACAGCACTTAATCATTTTAAAAGCTACTGCCAAAATAATTCACAGAACAACCTGATATTATATTTTTCTCTGAAACTACACATCCATAAACCTAACAAAACTAGAATCACATTTTTTGACTTATACATAATTAGTTATGCATTTTTCAAGTTAACAGCACTTTCCATAATTAAATAAATCTACACATAAAAATATCATCAAAAATGCATTTAACATTTTTCACAGATAGATCTAATCATGCTGAACACAACAAAATTTGTTTCATAGGATTTGGACTTAAAATGAGCATTGTATGAATTTTTGAAGCTTTTACATAATTCTGCAAAAACATATTTAAAAGAAAACTCAACCTAAAACGCTACGGACACCCGAAACGATGCACCCGCAGACACTGACCAAAACACTACGTGCACCCGGCTAACCCGAGCACTAATGTACCCAGACTTCTCCCTTTCTCCTTTCTTTCCACTGACAGACGGGACCCACGGGTCAGGGTGACCCCACGCGTCAGGTCAACGGACCCACGCGTCATAGGCTCGGCTCACCCGCCGGCGTTGACTGGCCCTAGCTCGCCGGCGGTGAGGTCTCCGGCGACACCAACTCCACCTCTCGACTCACCTACGCGAGGCGGACGTCCTAGTCGGCTAGGTCGCACGGCCAGCGCCTCACCGGAGCAAGTCGACGGCGGCAATGGCGGAGCAGCGGCGCGGCCACTCCACGGCATGGTCTGGCCAGGCTATTCCAGGCTTGGCGACGCAAGCATCGGCTCAAGCACACCCTAGGCTAACTCCTAAGGCCTCTATCGAGCTCTGCCGGCCTCGACATTGCCTGGCGCCACGCACGGCGGCGGTCCGCGGCGGTCACGACGGTGACTTGCCCCTGTTCCGGCGGAAACAAGGCACGAGAAAGGTCTCCATCTAACCCTAAGCTTCTACGGAGGTTGAGGAGGTGAGAACTGGGCTTGGATTGGGATGGTTTGGCTGGAGATGGCCGGACCAAGCTTTGGTCATGGCGGCGGCCATGGCGAGAACTCGAGGATGACACTCGACGTTCTGCCGGCTAGAGAGGGAGAGAGGGGAAACCAACCCTTGCTGGTGAAAGAGGAGGTTAAGGCGGAGAGGTTGGCGGGAGGAATCGGACGGCGGTGCACGGTGGTGGAGCGAGTAATCACTCGCCGGAGTTCGGCGGGCGGCGGCGACGTGGAGCTCTGGTGAAGATGGAGTGGAGGCAGGCAAGCGAGAGAGAGCGAGCGAGAGAGTGTTCTTCTGGCTTGGAAGCGCAAAGCGGAGAGGAGGCAATTGGGAAGGAGGGCGCAGGTGCGACCTGGCCGGTTGCGTCGAGGAGGAGCGCCGACCGGGCGCGGCGGCGGTCAGGCATCGGCTGACACGCGGGGGCGAGGACGGGGCGTCGGGGCAACGTGGCGCATTTTGCGCAAACCGCGGGCGACGGCGTACGGCGGTTTAGCCGACCGGCGAGGCGGTCTCGCGGCCGCGGCAGTTTCTGCCGGCGCGGAGGTGGGCAGCGCGCGCGGGAGAAGAAGAAGAGAGGCTGACATGTGGGGTCCACTAGGGTTTAAACTAATGAGGTTTTGATCCTAACTTTGATGCTCTATAACTCCTAAACTAAGCCGAATTAGAGAAGGTCCAAAAAGCAAAGTTGCTTAGAATTTTGTAAAGAACAATTCATCTTTAAGGCTCAAATCCAAATTCTGCATAGAAAAAGAAATTTAGTGCTAAACCATTTTTCTAATGCAAGAAATCATAATTTACAAGATTTTTTCTGAGAAAGTGCTTTTGCAAAGTTGTTCCTTTTATCAAGATCTCCAACTTTGTTATAAGGCACTTGGTCAGAAACAGAAAGCATAATAAGGTTATACTAGAGACTATGCAAGGACTTAAGCACTCAATCAAGCATATGCACATGAAATGATGAAATGCTATGCTCATGTCATGTCAAATTATGCAGTTTAGGGATTGCTTAACACCTAGGGTGTTACAGCCCTCCCCTCCTTAAAAGAAATCTCGTCCTGAGATTTGGATTACGAACCATTGCTTATAAAAGTGTGGATACACCTCCCTTAGATATTCATCCGTCTCCCAGATAGCATCCCGATCAACTTGCTCACTCCACGATACTTTGTATTATTTCACGATTATTCCACGAGTTGCTCTTTCTTTTCATCGAGCACTCGATATGGTGTGATCGAGTAAGTGAGATCGGATTGCAACTTGATACTGGCTAGTTGTACCTCTTCTTCCGGTACTCGAAGACATTTCTTCAACTGAGAGACATGGAACACTGGGAAAAGAGCCTTTAAATGTTCTGGTAATTGTAGTCGATAAGCCACTTCTCCCCTCCTTTGCACAATCCTGTATGGTCCCACAAATCTTGGTGCTAACTTCCTCTTGACTCCAAAACGTTTCACACCTTTCATCGGCAAAACCTTCAAATAGACATAGTCACCAACATTGAACTCATGTGGTTTCCTTCGTTTATCAGCATAGCTTTTCTGGCGGGACTGTGTGGTTGTGATATGTTGTTGAATCATTCTAACTTGTTCTTCTGCTTCCTTGACAAAGTCAATTCCATAGTACCGATGTTCTCCTGGTTCTACCCAGTTTATCGGTGTTCTGCATCTTCTACCATATAGAGCTTCGAAAGGAGCCATCTGTATACTTTCTTGATAATTGTTATTGTAGGCGAACTCTGCCAATGGTAGCCATTTCTCCCAAGAACCTTTTGCTGATAAAACACAGGCTCTTAACATATCTTCTAGGACTTGATTTACTCTTTCGGTCTGCCTTGATGTTTGCGGATGGTAAGCTGAGCTTCGGACTAAATCCGTGCCTAGTTCCTTCTGCAACTTTTCCCAGAATGGTGTAGTAAACTGTGGTCCACGATCAGAGACTATAACCTTTGGTACACCGTGCAGTCGCACAATCTGGCTTATGTAGATCTCTGCATAATCTGGGGCCTTGTAGCTGGTCTTGACTGGAATGAAATGTGCGGTTTTTGTGAGACGATCCACAATTACCCAAATTGAATCATTACCCTTCTGAGTTGTGGGTAAACCAACGATAAAATCCATACTTACTTCTTCCCACTTCCATTCAGGTATGGTCAATGGCTGAAGCATTCCGGCTGGTTTTAAGTGAATAGCCTTTACTCGACAACACGTGTCACATCTTGCCACATAAGCAGCAATTTCTTTCTTCATTTTGGTCCACCAAAATCTCGGACGCAAATCTTGATACATCTTTGTACTTCCAGGATGAATAGATAATTTGGACAAATGTGCTTCATCCATGATCCGATTCCTGAGTTCTCTATCCTTAGGCACCACTAACCGCTGGTGAAACCATAGAACTCCATTTTCATCCACGCGAAAATGCTTATCGACTTCCTTTCCATCCTTAAGCTTTTCCTTAATATGATAGATCCCCTTATCGGTTTTCTGGCCTTTTATAATTTGGTCAACTAACACACTGTGTAACTCTAAATCATGTAGCACTGCAGGATGTGTTAAGCTGAACTCATCCTCTGGTAAAAGCTTCATAGCGTTACAATGTGATTTCCGACTCAGAGCATCGGCCACAACATTTGCCTTGCCCGGGATGATAGTGAATCTGAAGATTGTAATCCTTAATCAATTCAAGCCATCTTCTTTGCCTCATATTCAGTTCTGCCTGAGTGAAGATATATTTGAGACTCTTGTGGTCTGTATACATATTGCAGACATTCCCAAGCAGATAGTGCCTCCAAATCTTCAAAGCATGTACAACGGCAGCCAATTCTAGATCATGCGTTGGGTAATTCACTTCATGCTTTCGCAATTGCCGAGAAGCATAAGCAATCACTCTGCCTTCTTGCATGAGAACACAACCTAGGCCCACCTTTGACGCATCACAAAAGACATCAAAGGGTTTCTCGATATCCGGTTGAGCTAAAACAGGAGCAGTGGTCAACAGTTTCCGTAAGGTACGAAAAGCAGTTTCACACTCCTCTGTCCATTCAAACTTTTGATTCTTTTGCAACAAACTTGTCATTGGATTTGCAATCTTGGAGAAGTCTGGAATGAAACGATGGTAATACCCTGCTAAGCCCAAGAAACTACGAATCTCACCAACTGAAGTAGGGGCTTTCCAGTCCATGACTTCGTGTACTTTGCTAGGGTCAACTGAGATTCCTTTCTGACAGAATATGACCAAGAAATTGTACCTTTTCAACCAAACTCACACTCACTTGCTAAACTTAGCATAGAGCTTGTGCTCCCTGAGTCTAGATAAGACAACTCTCAGATGTTCTGCATGGTCTTCTGCACTTTCCGAGTAAACCTGAATATCATCAATGAACACTACCACAAACTTGTCCAATTCTGGCATTAATATGGAATTCATCAAACTCATAAAGTATGCTGGAGCATTGGTTAATCCAAAGGACATAACAAGATACTCATATAACCTGTATCTGGTTGAGAAAGCTGTCTTTTGAATATCCTGTGGTCTGATTCGAATCTGATGATACCCTGACCTCAAATCAATCTTGGAAAACACCTTGGCTCTTGATAACTGATCAAAAAGGATATCTATCCTAGGTAACGGATACTTATTCTTAACAGTCACAGCATTGAGTGGACGATAATCCACACACATGCGTAAGGACTTATCTTTCTTCTTAACGAACAGAGCTGGGCAACCCCATTCTGACACACTAGGTTGAATGAATCCCTTGTACAAGAGTTCCTTGATCTGGGTCTTGAGTTCTGCCAATTCATTGGGCGGCATTCGATACGGTCTCCTAGATTCGATTGGTGCAGTTCCTGGTAACAACTCTATTGCAAACTCCACTGCTCTCTTGGGTGGTAAACCCTGGTAACTCATCTGGGAAACACATCTGGAAAAAATCCCTGACAACTAGAATTTGGAGAGGTCTTCTATAGCAAGAGTGCAAGATAGGTCAACAAGATCGGCACCTCGAGGAAGAGATACGCAAAGTTTGTTACCTGTGTGACTATCAGAAAGTAAGAGTTCTGTTGCAGTGTCTAACACGCATTCCACATGGTCATCCAACTCATTCCTAAGACTAACATCCATACTTAGCCCTGGTAACACCCACTAGGTTGGCTCCAAACTTATGGCCCTCCAAGTCGATGGTTACATTACACACCATCTGTCTAGATAACACGCTACTACCCACGGAGCTCATGCGAAACCCAAATCCATTTCAGACATTTCTTGATTATGTTTTGTGCAAATGCCTTGCTCAAAAGAATGCGATGATCCAGTATCAAAAAAAAACAACTGCAGGATGATGGTTGACGAGACACATACAAGCAGTTATGGGTTCTCCTGCACGAGCTTCCTCAGCAGTCATGTTATGCAGACGTGCTGGGTAATTAGCCTGTTGCTTCTTGGGATGTGGGCAATACCTTGAGTGCTCATCTTGGTTGCAGTTGAACATGGCCCACGAACTATTGGTTTGGTTCCAGTTGAGCTGCCTTGCCCTGCTCGAGCCTGACTTGCTGCCACTTTGTATGGTCGTTGACCACGCTGAGCTTGCTGCTGACCTTTCTTCTGAGGCGCCTAAAATGAGCCCCAGGTGCTGTGGTCGATATTGAGAACGTTGGGCTGGTGGTCCTCTAGCTGAGATGGTCTAGATTCCAGGGTCCTCTTCCTAGCTTGCTTGCAGCATGCTTGTTGTTGTGATTCTCTTGGATCAAGCAGTCATGATGAAGTCGTAAAAAC
This sequence comes from Coix lacryma-jobi var. lacryma-jobi, assembly GCA_009763385.1. NCBI lineage: Eukaryota > Viridiplantae > Streptophyta > Magnoliopsida > Poales > Poaceae > Coix > Coix lacryma-jobi. The sequence continues at coordinate 16,329,070 of CM019824.1, forward strand.
GGTGCGGGACGAAGTTCCCACTGATTTTCCCATCTTGGTATTTAGCCCTCTCTTGAAGCTAGCTATCTTCTTAGCATCAGTATCCACGAAGTCTAGTGCATAGCGGGATAAGGAGTTGAACAAATGATGATACTCGGTCACAGATCGAGTTCCTTGTGTTAAGCTCATGAATTCAGCCACCTTCATTGAGTCAAGCCTGGCGGAATATAGTGCCCCACGAACAGTCGTGAACATCCTCCAGGTAACAGGTGTACGGGCTGGATAAGTGGTACGATGATGTCCACGACGAGATCCGGCTGGCCCTTGCAGCTGATGTGCAGCATATTCTGCCTTTAACTCCTCTGTAAGCCTGAGCAGCCAAAACTTCTGCTCCATTGTATGCAACCATTCTTCTGCTCTAAAGGTTCTGTGGCTTCCTTGAAACTGGCGGCTTCGTATCCAGAAAATCCTTGAACGAGCTGTGAAGGACGAGGAAAAGCAACCAGAAAGCGACCAGAGGGGGGGTGAATGGGAGCTTAAAATTTTCCTTTCAGAAACTAGAAGCCTCTGTCCCAAGAATAAACTCCAAAAGCAAACCCTAGAGCTTGCTAGTGTCCACGACCCTAGATGTAGGGTGGATGCTTCCAAGAACACAGCGGGACACTACACAACTCTAGAAAGCCAACGCAAAAATCGGAAATCGAATCCGACAACGAGCATGCGAACCGCGGATGAGATGAAACGGTGCAAACAGCCGCGACCGGACTCTGGGCTGCGTCCGGTTAGTGAGCACCGGACGCGTCCGGTCGTCAGAGAACCAAAACAAACCTCTCTGAGTTGGACCGGACCCTGAAGAGCGAGCGTCCGGTCAACTGCTGTGCGTCCGATCAGTAGAGAACGAACACGATGAACAGGACGACCTGTGCGTCCGGTCGGCGATCAAGCCATGCGTCCGGTCAAGTCACGATAGTGACCGGACTCACCAGAGCGTCCGATCACTTGACACCGGACGCGTCCGATCGCCAAAAGCCAGTAGTGGGAACCTCTCTGTTCTTGACCGGACTCACTGAAGGGAGCGTCCGGTCGTTTTGAACAGAGCCGTCCGGTCAAAAGCAGAATGAACACGGCGATTGTTCAACCACCGGACGCGTCCGGTCAACACGAGGACAGCGTCCGGTCACCCGATAGCAGTCTGTTCGTCCACCGATTCGACTCGATCTCACCCAAAACGAATCCTCTAGGGATCAAACTTGGTGAGATGGGTCAAAAGGAGTATAGTGAGCTATCCCTAAGAGATCATGGCTCGAACCTATCTCCAAATCGATGAATCGAAGAAAATCGGGGGAAGGGAGAAAACTGACCCGAAACGAAAAAATCGATCGATCCTAGACCGTGAGGTTAGAGGTTAATTCCTTCGGTGGAAGAAGTGCCTCACGATCTAGAACAACTTGGTTCAAACGGATTTGCAAAGAATGAACCGAGCAAAGAGATCAAGCGACGGGAAAATCATGGAGAAAAAGGATTCTGCGAAGAACAGAAAGAAAACGCGAATCACAATCACGATCTGCAACCGTGTGGCTACCACACGCTACAATGGTGAGGTTACGGGCCTCACTTCCTAAAATCAACAGTACACAGAGGCAAGTCTTCTGCGGATCTCAGCTAGCTAAAGCAGGGGATGGGAGAGCAGGAAACCCTAGAAGCTAGGAAGCAAATGACTGCAATAACTGAGATACCTAGGGAGGAGGGTGTCTCCTCTACTTATACTAAACTAGCCTAAGTCTATTTCCTACTCTACCCCTATCTACTCTAATTACAGAGCGGGCTAGCTAAACCCTAAGGTTATTCTGGACCAACCCAGGTGGTAGGTGTATCCGACGGCCACGCCCGCTCGAACCGAAGCGTTGCCTCGACGCAACCTCTGGATCGCCGCCACGTGCCGCCCTCGCTCTGCACCCCCGGTTTTGTGGCCCAAACGGGGAGGAAACCAGCCTTTTCCAGCCAACCCCCGTTTTGAGGCCCAAACCGGGAGGGGAAACCAGCCCACCATCGTCTGAGTTTTGAGGCCCAAACTCAGCAAACCCGCAGCGCCCAAGTTTTGAGGCCCAAACCTGGGAAACTGTCCATCGCCCGAGTTTATGGCCAAACTCGGAAACCCTCAGCCCGAGTTTTGTGGCCAAACTCGGAAACGTCCACGCCCAGGTTTTGAGGCCCAAACCTGGAAACCGTCCACCCGATGGTTTTTCCCTGGCTCTACCACCAAACCGACGTCGTAGAGGGGATGCACCTCCGTGCACCCCATCCACCGACACGTGCCCCGAGTCCTCGACTCAGGCAACACATGACCGCATTTCTTCACTTGTCGTCGTCACAGGCTGCCAGCCACCACAGCTGATCCTCAGGCACTCTGGTCCCTCAGTCCAAGCCTCACGTCCGCCCTTCACCGCTCGGTTCATCGACATGGCACGTCGCCGCACGGCACGCCCATCCTTCACCGCACCCGGTCCGTCAGCACGGCACGTCTCAACTTGACCTTCACCTTGCCCTCGATCACTGTCTCTGTGCTCGACACCTGCACAACACAAGCCAAAGAACATGCGCATCATACCCGTTGACAATCACTCATCACTCAGAGACCCGGCATACACCCATGTATCCGCAATCTCCCCCTTGATGAGTGCATTGTCAACTACTCACACAAATCATAATGAAAAGAAGAAAGAAAAGGGAAGGAAGGAGAGGTGAGAACTCGACCAAATGACCCAAAAGCATAGCAGAGCCGAAAAAGGTCAAGTGGAAAGAGCAAAACAACTTGGTCCTCAAAGACATGGGCAACGGCTCGACGCAACCAAGCAAGGCAAAGCTAGCCCTCAAGAAGAGGTAGAACAGGCTCAACACCGCTTGCAAATACCAATTGGAAATCGAAGCAAAATGCTAGTCCTCAAGATAGAGGCACAGAGGCTCAACACAACTAGCAAGGAAAGCTTGATACCAATGCAAGCTCGAAACTAATGCCTTTCGGCCAGACATGCTCCGAACCAATTGAGATCAAAACAAAAACAAGATTCCCTGAAAATGTTTGCTAGTTCCTCAAGACAGAGGCAAAAGGCTCAACACAACTAGCAAACTCCCCCTTGACAGATGCAAGCAACTAGGAAAACTCCCCTTAGATGAACATCCAGGAGTATATGATTTGCAATTTTCCCCCTTAGTTGAAAATGCACTAATCAAGAAAAGGCATCAAGGCAAGAAACTCCCCCTTCCAACATGCATATGAAGTCAGAAATGCAAGTTAGCAACTTCAGGCATATAATCAAAAGAGTGCAAAGAAGCTCTAAACAGAGGAACTCCAATGACTCAACAACAGCGTACAAGCTCAGCAAAGGCTCAAACTGATCACCAGATGCAAAATATGAACATATGAGCAAAAATGAGCAGTTTTTAGTCAAAAAGGTATTCACCATCAAGATAGCACTAGCAAAGATAAGCAGGATGAACAAGTGCTAACATGTATACAAGGTGAACTACCCTAGCAAAGTTCAATCATCATGCCGATACCAATGAGAAGTAGATACTTGTGATTTCAGGTGTAGATCGGAGTTGCAGCAGGGAAATTACACAAGTTCATTTATTAGCATGTGATTGCGAGAGGTTGAAAGCTTGTCATTGCCTAACTTTTCGACCGAGCGAAGCCTATGCCGAAGCAATCAGAAGCTTAAAGCTACGGTTTTGGTATACACTACACGGCTCAAGTTTAACTCAAAGTGCAATGAGAAACCGTCTCGATACTGTGATGTGTTGACAAGCAATCCCATCTCGATCTTTTCAATTCACTAAAACTTGGTTTAGATTTTAAACGTGATATACATACCAAACAGTGAATGACTCAGAACTAGAGACATAGCCACCTAGCATATATGAAAAGCACGAGTGAACTCAACACATCCTACACATGCTAGTTGCACATCTCAATGGTGAACATTTTCAGATTTTTATTTACTATTAGCAAATTCACCATTCCAAAATAGCTCAGCTCACAACATGTACTAGTGATCAGGAAGAGCATAAGCTACAAGCATTAATATAAGCATCGGAGCATACTAAACAGAGCATAGTTACATTCTAGTGATTATAAACATGAAGCTCAGAATGTAAATGCGTATGCTAGAATGCAAAAGAAAAAGAAAGACAAACGAAAAGGGTCAGTCTAGTATACAAGATCCAAACTGTTCCCCCCATCTAAAAAGGGAAACACACACCAAGCTCACCCCTCAACCGATTAAAGGTTGATTCATCTAAAGGCTTGGTGAAAATATCAGCCAGTTGATGATGAGTATCGACATGGCGAAGGTCGATATCACCCTTCTCCTGGTGGTCTCGCAAGAAATAAAAGCACCACATCAATGTGTTTGGTCTTCGAGTGAAGCACGAGGTTCTTAGCAATGCTAATGGCACTCGTGTTGTCACAAAGCAAAGGAACACGAGAAAAGCTCAGACCAAAATCACGCAAAGTGGCCATCATCCAGAGTAACTGGGAACAGCAGCTAGCCGCAGCAACATACTCAGCCTCTGTGGTAGACTGGGCGACACTAGACTGCTTGCGAGAAGACCACGAAACAAGAGAAGAACCAATAAACTGGCAAGTCCCAGAAGTGGACTTGCGCTCAATACGGCAACCAGCAAAATCGGCATCCGAATAACCGCAAAGGGAGAGAGTGGAGGAAGCAGAATACCAAATCCCGAACTCAGGCGTGTGAAACGAAGGTACCTGAATATGCGCTTCACTGCCTGACGGCGAGAAGTGCGCGGCGACGTCTGAAAGCGCGCGCACAGACACACCGCGAACTGAATGTCCGGGCGTGCCGCCGTCAGGTAGAGGAGCGATCCAATCATTGCGGTACTCCTTTCTGGTCCACTGCTTCTCCATCTAAATCCGCATCCAGGGCAGTCGTCGTCGACATGGGTGTTGGTAAAGGCTTGGCCTCACCCATATCGAACCGTTTCAAAAAGTCCTTGGTGTATTTGCCCTGGTGCACAAACGTCCCCTCTCGGGATTGCTTAATTTGCAACCCGAGAAAGAATGCCAGCTCGCCCATCATGCTAATCTCGAACTCCCTGCTCATAGTATCTGCAAATTGGCAACCAAAGCGTGAGAAGAACCACTGAAAATGATATCATCCACGTAAATCTGGACCAAGAGAGTGTCTTTGCCTTGCCTGAGGAGAAAGAGCGTTTTATCTACACATCCCATTTTAAAACCTTAGCAAGCAAAAAGGTTTTCAACATATCATACCAGGCTCTAGGGGCTTGTTTCAACCATATAAAGCTTTGTGAAGTTTAAAAACATGGTTTGGAAACTTGGGATTTTCAAAACCGGGGGGGTTGCTCACATAAACTTCTTCTTCTATGTAGCCGTTTAAGAAGGCACTCTTGACATTTCATTTGAAAAAGTTTAAACCCTTTGGATGCTGCAAAAGCCAAGAGTATCCTAATAGCCTCCAAACGAGCTACAGGAGCAAAAGTCTCCTCATAGTCTATCCCCTCCTTCTGACTATAACCCTTCGCTACAAGCCTGGCCTTGTTTCTAACAATGTGGCCATCCTCTCCTTGCTTGTTTTTGAAAACCCATTTTGTCCAATAGGCTTACAGTCTGGTGGAGGTGGAACTAAAACCCAAACCCGATTTCGCTCAAAAATTTCTAAATCCTCATGCATGGCATTTACCCAGTCCGGATCCGTCAATGCGTATCCAACATCTCGGGGCTCAAAATTAGCAACAAAAGAAGAATGAGTAAAGTGCGAGATTTGCTATGACCTGGACCGAGTGACACGTTCGCCGTTGTCGCCGATCATCTGTTGAGGCGGGGGGTGCTAGCGCTGGATATGTCGTGGCGCCTCCCTTGCCGAAGTGGCCTCCCCCTCAACAGCAGCTGGTGCCTCCCCAGGTACAAAGGGTACCGCTCGGGGTGGCGGATCCCACGGCCCCCAGGAAGAAGAAGTGTCGGGGTCGTGAGTCATCGTAGAAGCCGCTCCTTGCGGCAGAGCAGGTGGAGGGGGTGCTGGATCGACCATACCTTCAGCACCCTCATCCTCGTCATCAAAAAGAGGCTCTCCAACCTCATGATCACCTGCACGCTCAAAACGAGAAGAAGGACATACAAGAGTCTCGTCGAAGGTGACATCTGATGTCTCCATGACTCGGTTAGTATCAAGGTTAAGTACACGATATGCTCTAGTGTGAGTGCCATAACCCAAAAATACACCGTCAGAAGATCGAGACTCAAACTTGTCCAGGTTGCCTTTCTTCAAAATAAAACAGTGGCAACGAAGACTCTAAAATAACTCACCTTGGGCTAGCGACCAAAACGCAACTCATAAGAGGTCTTCTTCAAGAAAGCTCTCAGAAAAATGCGATTTGAAATGTAGCATGCAGTGTTCATAGCTTCGGCCCAATAGCGCCTAGGAGTCCTATGCTCATCGAGCATCGTCCTGGTCATCTCAATAAGGGTCCGATTCTTCCTCTCTACAACACCATTTTGGGGCGGTGTGTAGGGGGAGAAAACTGATGCTCCAAACCAAGGCGGTTACAAAACTTCTCAAAATCCGAATTTTTGAATTCGGAACCATTATCACTCCGAATTGCTCGCATCGAGTTCAAAGGGAACTCGTTCTGAAGACGCAAAATCAGATTACGAGCAAAGGAGAAAGTTCAGTCTTCTCAGTCAAAAAGAAGACCCACGAATATCTCGAGAAGTCATCAACAACAACAAGCACATACCACTTCCCTCCAACCGAGCTCACCCGAGCCGGACCAACAAGGTCCATGTGTAAAAGCTCTCCAGGCTGCGAGGTCATAACCTTAGTCACCGGATGGTGGGGAGCGAACCATCTTCCCGTGTCTACAAGAATGACAAACTAGATCCTTCTCCATCGAAAGCTTGGGCAATCCTCGGATTAGGCCAAGTGAGCTAAGTCTTGCAAGCAAGTCGAAGCTTAAATGACCGAGCCTCCTATGCCACTTCCAAAGATCGGAGGAAGAGGGACTAGCCAAAATACAATGAGAAGTGCCAAAAAGACTCCGAGAGAAATTCGCATGAAAGACTTTTCCAAAGGGCGAAATCAAACACACAAGATTGCCCTGAGGATCCAAAATACGACTGAGATTCGGTTTAAAATGAATCTCATAGTCATCATCAAAAAGTTGCGAAACAGAAAGCAAGTTAGAAACAAAGCAGCAACATCGCGCAACACAAAGTGCTCATTAACTCGCACGGACCCGCGAGACAATACTTTACCTTTGCTATTGTCGCCGAAGGTTATGAACTCCTTTCCGGCAACAGGACTAAGGCTGGAGAACCACTTGGCGTTTCCGGTCATATGCCTCGAGCAACCGGAATCCACCAACAAATGTCCTCCAACCGTCTTACCTACATCAATAAAAAGACATAGGGTGAGCATACGGTCCAACACTGGGGTTAGTGAAGTAAGGGGAATACCAGTGTTGGGCCGACTGCTCAAAAAGAACGGTTAGCAGAAAAACCATTCCTAGCATGTCTACGAGAGGAGCGATCACCACGTAGAGGAAAACGTGGTCCGCTAAGGGAGGAGCGTCCATCGCGATACTCAAAACGCGGTGGGGGAAACGCTCAAAAAAAAGCCTCCGCCACGGGTCCATAGCCTACAACTGCAGGCTCCTGCCGGGCACGCTCTCTATGAGGCCTACGCCTAGGAACTTGAGGTTCAGGACCTCTAAGCTAGCGACTCTCCTCGGAGCTCTCTGCTGCTGCCTAGGCCTGGGGACTTGAGGTTCTGGACCTCTGGGCCTAGCAGCTCTCCTCTGGACGTTCGGCACATGCACACCATGGAAAGGGTGGTACATGTCCGGGTTGTCCATCTCCCGAGCACGGCGCGCCGCTCTCTTGCGCCTAAAGCAAAACTCGCTCAAAGACCATCCCTCCCACAGAAGTCACAATGGTACCTCACCGCACGCAAAGGGGTTGTTGTTGTACTCATGGCTGTGGGTATGGTTCACTTTGCCTTCTATGGCAACTCCTCCTGGATGGGTGGCATTGTGTCAAGCTTGTTCCTGAGGTGGTTTGGCTTGGGTGCCCACACTTGGTTCTTGGGTGGAGCTCTCAGGGGTTCCTCAAACACCCCATCCTTGGTGGTAGGCTTAGGAGGCTCTTTGGGTGGAAGCTTGGCAAGTTTGGGAGTGGTGGTGGAGTTGGGCTTCTCACTAGGTTTGATACCACTCGACTCTCCAATCTTCCCAAAAACGGAAAGATCAACACCCAGAGCAAAACCTACACCAGGAGCACCAGCAGCTCGCTTAAACTGGGAGATCATCATCCTGAGCTGTGGCTCACTATAGGAGACCCATGACAAGATGGTCCGAAGGTATGTGTTTCTTCCTCGGTTTGCATTTGCCATGCTTGACATTTGCAATCTCCATCTCCAAACCCTCGCACAAAGCACACCTCGTGACACAAGTGCTACCTGAGTTGGCCTCCTCAAGAGACACAATCTTGGCATTCTTCTCTGCCAACTCAGATTGCAAGACAGGACAAGTCTTGCACGCACCCAACAGCTGCGGCCTAGCACGGAGCTCATCCCCTCTCCTACCAACGCAGCATACTTACCTCTCAAAGTGAGAAGGTCAGTCATGTGCGCGGTGCATGACTCACACTCAGCCTCTCTGACACAACCACGGTGGACCGAGCGAACTCAAGCTCCTTCACCGTGTCCTCCCACTTCTGCCTAAACTCCTGCGCTCTCTAGCAGCACGCCTAAGCAGTTTATCTTGGCTAAGGAGGGCAGCAGTAAGCTTCTCAACCTCGGAAGAAAGCTCGTCGTAGGTGAGAGATACCTGAGAGGGTGTCGTCGTCGTTCTGAGGGGTGTGCTCCAGCTTGCCGTCGACCTCATCGCCGAGCGCCATGGTTGCAGAAGCCATCGTCGTCGACAAAGAAGCAGAGACCGTTCAGCTTGTCCTCGATCCTCTTCTTCTTCTCGGACTCGTCGTCGCTTGACGAAGCGGAGTCATCATCCGAGCCGTCGACGTCGCTGAGCGTGGTGAAGAACGCGCGCTGCTCAGCCTGGGCCTTCTCCAAGTACTTCTTCTTGATGTACTCCTTGTCGAAGCCGCCCTCTTCTTGCGCCTTGGAGGGACGTACTTCTCCTTGCGCTTGCCGGAGTCGTACTTGTGCCATGATCGCCCTTCCCCGAATGCTTGTTCTTCTTGGGGCAGTTGGCGATGAAGTGGTCGGGGTCGCCGCACTCATAGCATCCTGAGTGTCCTCCTCCGCGGCGACGGTTCATGCGGTTGTTGTGAAACCGCGAGAACCGGTTGGCAAGCAAAGCCAACTCATCGTCTCCTAAAGACTCCAACTGCTCCTCTGTGACAGAAAAGAGAGAGGATAGTGCAAAGCCACCAGAGGGGTTAGTAGAAGAGCCAGAAACCAAAGCCATAGTCGGGCCAGAAGGATTCGCATAAGAAGCCCTCGACATGGAGTCAATCTCACTGGACTTGAGCTTACTAAAGAGCTCGTCGCAGGTGAGGGTCTCATAGTTAGGCGATTCGATGATTGCCTGAACCTTGGAATCCCACACCGACCGATCAAGAGTGTGCAAAAGCTTCAAAGCACGCTCATGATCGTCAAAAGGCAACTGCTCTTTGTTAGCCCTCATCCTGTTGACAATCACCTGAAAGCGAGCGAATAAACTTTCTATGCTCTCGCCAGGCTGATGTCGAAAGTTCTCATACTCTCGCTTGAACGACTCGTAGAGTCAGGTTTTGACTTGAGAGGTGCCCTCATGAAAATGCATGAGGGTGGCCAAATCTCCCGAGCCGTAGCGAGGTGAGAAACGCGATCAAACTCTCCCATGCTCAAACATGAAAAGAGAGCATTACAGGCTCGGCTATTGGCATCGAGCTCATCGATCTGTTGCTGAGTGACACGAGCAGCCAAGACCACGTAATCGGCAGAGTTGCAAATATCCCAAATGGAAGCACCCAAACTCTGCAAATAGGCCGACATGCGTATCTTCCAATACGCATAGTTCGTCCCATCAAGGAACGGCGGTTTGCCCACGCCGCGATCCATGTCACCTTCTGTGGATCTGGAACCGGCTAAGGTGGAAGATCTTTAAACCGCTCCGATACCAATTGAAGGACTGAGAAGCAACCAGAAAGCGACCAGAGGGGGGGGTGAATGGGAGCTTAAATTTTTCTTTCGGAAACTAGAAGCCTCTGTCCCAAGAATCAACTCCAAAAGCAAACCCTAGAGCTTGCTAGTGTCCACGACCCTAGATGTAGGGTGGATGCTTCCAAGAAGCACAGCGGGACACTACACAACTCTAGAAAGCCAACGCAAAAATCGGAAATCGAATCCGACAACGAGCGTGCGAACCGCGGACGAAACGGTGCAAAACAGCCGCGACCGGACTCTGGGCTGCGTCCGGTCAGTGAGCACCGGACGCGTCCGGTCATCAGAGAACCAAAACAGAACCTCTCTGAGTTGGACCAGACCCTGAAGAGCCGAGCGTCCGGTCAACTGCTGTGCGTCGGTCAGTAGAGAACGAACACGATGAACAGGACTACCTGTGCGTCCGGTCGGCGATCAAGCCGTGCGTCCGGTCAAGTCACGATAGTGACCGGACTCACTAGAGCGTCCGATCACTTGACACCGGATGCGTCCGATCACCGAAAGCCAGTTGTGGAAGCTCTCTGTTCTTGACCGGACTCACTGAAGGGAGCGTCCGGTCGTTTTGAATAGAGCGTCCGGTCAAAAGCAGAATGACACGGCGATTGTTCAACCACCGGACGCGTCCGGTCAACACGAGGACAGCGTCCGGTCACCCCGACAGCAGCCTGTTCGTCCACGATTCGACTCGATCTCACCCAAAACGAATCCTCTAGGGATCAAACTTGGTGAGAAGGGTCAAAAGGAGTATAGTGAGCTATCCCTAAGAGATCATGGCTCGAACCTATCTCCAAATCGATGAATCGAAGAAAATCGGGGGAAGGGAGAAAACTTGACCCGAAACAAAAAATCGATCGATCTCCTAGACTGTGAGGTTAGAGGTTAATTCCTTCGGTGGAAAGAAGTGCCTCACGATCTAGAACAACTTGGTTCAAACGGATTTGCAAAGAATGAACCGAGCAAAGAGATCAAGCGACGGGAAAATCGTGGAGAAAAAGGATTCCGCGAAGAACAGAAGAAAACGTGAATCACAATCACGATCTGCAACCGTGTGGCTACCACACGCTACAATGGTGAGGTTACGGCCTCACTTCCTCAAAATCAACAGTACACAGAGGCAAGTCTCTGTGGATCTCAGCTAGCTAAAGCAGGGGATGGGAGAGCAGGAAACCCTAGAAGCTAGGAAGCAAATGACTGCAATAACTGAGATACCTAGGGAGGAGGGTGTCTCCTCTACTTATACTAAACTAGCCTAAGTCTATTTCCTACTCTACCCCTCTCTACTCTAATTACAGAGCGGGCCAGCTAAACCCTAAGGTTATTCTAGACCAACCCAGGTGGTAGGTGTATCCGACGGCCACGCCCGCTCGAACTGAAGCGTTGCCTCGACGCAACCTCTAGATCGCCGCCACGTGCCGCCCTCGCTCTGCACCCCGGTTTTGTGGCCCAAACCCGGGAAACCAGCGTTTTCCAGCCAACCCCCAGTTTTGAGGCCCAAACCGGGAAACCAGCCCACCATCGTCTGAGTTTTGAGGCCCAAACTCAGCAAACCTGGAGCGCCCAGGTTTTTAGGCCCAAACCTGGAAACCATCCATCGCCCGAGTTTTGTGGCCAAACTCGGAAACCCTCAGCCCGAGTTTTGTGGCCCAACTCGGAAACCGTCCATGCCCAGGTTTTGAGGCCCAAACATGGAGGAAACCGTCCACCGATGGTTTTTCCCTGGCTCTACCACCAAACCGACGTCGTAGAGGGGATGCACCTCCCGTGCACCCCATCCACCGACACGTGTCCCCGAGTCCTTGACTCAGGCAACACATGACCACATTTCTTCACTTGTCCTCGTCACAGGCTGCCAGCCACCACAGCTGATCCTCAGGCACTCTGGTCCCTCAGTCCAAGCCTCACGTCCGCCCTTCACCGCTCGGTTCATCGGCATGGCACGTCCGCCGCACGGCACGCCCATCCTTCACCGCACCCGGTCCATCAGCACGGCACGTCTCAACTTGACCTTCACCTTGCCCTCGATCACTGTCTCTGTGCTCGACACCTGCACAACACAAGCCAAAGAACATGCGCATCATACCCATTGACAATCACTCATCACTCAGAGACCCGGCATACACCCATGTATCCGCAGCTGTATTGATTCAGCTCAGGGCCTTGATTGCCATGCGCCAAATTCTCTCGCAGAAGCGCCTCAATGTTGCGTTGACTCCCAAAAACTGAGCGAAGAGTTGCTCGGCTGTGGGTGGTGGAGGAGGTGGTGGATCATGGTTCTCCCTGTTATCATCATTACCACCACTGCCACCCGCTCCACTGCGAGTTATCATCATCTGGCATGTAGCGATAGCAATAATTATTAAATGACGTTGCCATTATTGCGGAGGATAATAAACCATGCCAACGGAAATTATTCAGAAAATGAATTCGCCAAACAATTGCAGAGGCATAATAATTTCGATCCACATCGCATCATCACATGATAAAAGTGCTCATCACATAACATACAAAAGTCAACATAACATCCATAGATGCCCATACGTACGGGACTTTTCAAGGTCTTGCGCCATACGCACATAGGCTCCAACAACATCCTTACATAACATGATACCCCCAAAAGAACAAGCGCTATGATAGGAGACAAGATCACTACGCGCTAACATTAACTAGTCTACTCCCTCATGGCACCATCGTCATCGTCGTCATCATCATCATCGTCGCTAGAGATATCCGGAAGATCCACTAGACGAAGCACGAGGATCCGGGTCCTCCTGAGGAAAGATAGGTTGCCTCTCATTCTCAGCGGCGATGAATCTCCTCATGCAGGCGTTCATTGTAGTCCTGGAGATGGTGAAGTTGCAGCTCCAAATCTCCCACCTGAAGCCTAAGAAAGCCTGTTCTTCTCCAGTCACGCGCATGCCCTCAAGACACACCTCACGCAGCGACGCCTCGGTCTCGGCCATGATGGTGGATAGAAAAGTCATCATCCCCTGCTGGTCACTAAGCTGTTGTGCCATCTCCTGCTCCCTCTGATGAGCCTGGTCTCTCTCAACAGTCATGTGAGCTAGCTGAGTGGTGAGAAGGTCAACCTCTGAAGCATGCTCCTCCTGACTCTGGTGATGTGCAGCTATCTCCTCACTAAGGATGTGGTCCAAATAGTCATAGCTATGAGACAAACACCCATAGGTAGACATGAGTGCTGCCATCGCACTCCCAGCTGGTCCTGCGCAGTGCTCACGCTCTGAAGAACTAGCCTCCAACACAGTGGCACCTGGCTGACGCCACACTGACTGATACGGATCCGCTGTGGGGAAGACACCTAGGTGATATTGGGCCGAAGCTATGAACACTACATGCTACATTTAAAATCGCATTTTCTGAGAGCCTTTGAAAAAAGACTTCTTATGAGTTGCGTTTTGGTAGACAGCCCAAGGTGATTTCTTTTAGAGTCTTCAGTTGCCATTGTTTTATATTGAAGAAAGGCAACCTGGACAAATTTGAGTCTCGCTCTTCTGACGGTGTATTTTGGTTATGGCACTCACACTCGCGCATATCGTGTACTCAACCTTGATACTAACTGAGTCATGGAGACATCAGATGTCACCTTCGACGAGACCATGGTTTCCTTCTTCTCGTTTGAGCGTGCAGGTGATCATGAGGTCGGTGAACTCTTTTTGATGACGAGGATGAGGGTGCTGAAGGTATGGATGATCCAGCACCCCCTCCCACCTGCTGTGCCGCAAAGAGCGGCTTCTACGACGACTAATGGCCCCGATACCTCTTCTTCCTGGGGGCCATGGGATCCGCCACCCTGAGCAGTACCTTTTGTACCGGGGAGGCACCAGCTGCTATGAGGGGAGATTACTTCTTCTCGGAGGCGCCACGACACATCCAGCGCCAGCACCCCCTCAGTAGATGATATAAGCGCATCGACGAACGTGTCACTCATTCCAGTCACAGCAAATCTCTCACCTTGCTCATTCTGCATTTGTTACTAATTTTGAACCCCGAGATGTTGGACACGGTTTGATGGATCCTGATTGGGTCAATGCCATGCATGAGGAGTTAGAAAACTTTGAGAGAAATCATGTTTGGGTTCTAGTTCCACCTCCTCCAGACTGTAATCTGTTGGGACAAATGGGTCTTTAAAAACAAACAAGGAGAGGGGCCAAGGAGAGGATGGCCACATTGTTAGGAACAAAGCGCGTCTTGTGGCCAAGGGTTATAGTTAGAAGGAGGGGATAGACTATGAGGAGACTTTTGCTCTTGTAGCCTCATGGAGGCTATTAGGATACTCTTGGCTTTTGCTGCATCCAAAGTTTCAAACTTTTTCAAATGGATGTCAAGAGTGCCTTCTTAAACGGCTACATAGAAGAAGAGGTTTATGTTGAGCAACCCCTCGGTTTTGAAATCCCAAGTTTCCAAACCATGTTTTTAAACTTCAACAAGCTTTATATGGTTTGAAACAAGCCCTAGAGCCTGGTATGATAGGTTGAAACCTTTTTGCTTGCTAAGGGTTTTAAAATGGGATGTGTAGATAAAACGCTCTTTCTCCTTAAGCAAGGCAAAGATACTCTCTTGGTCCAGATTTACGTGGATGATATCATTTTCGGTGGTTCTTCTCACGCTTTGGTTTGCCAAGTTTGCAGATATTATGAGCAGGGAGTTCGAGATGAGCATGATGGGTGAGTTGACTTTCTTTCTCAGGTTGCAAATTAAGCAATCCCGAGAGGGGACATTTGTGCACCAGGGCAAGTACACTAAGGACTTGCTAAGCGGTTCGATATGGGTGAGGCCAAGCCTCTTCCAACACCCATGTCGACAACGACGGCCCTGGATGCGGACAAGGATGGAGAAGCTGTGGACCAGATGGAGTACCAAAGCATGATCGGGTCGCTGCTCTACCTGACGGCAACACGCCCAGACATCCGGCCAGTTCACGGTGTGTCTGTCGCGGCGCTTTCAGGCATCGCCGCGCACTTCTCACCGTCAGGCGTGAAGCAGATTTTCAGGTACCTTCGTTTCACACCTGAGTTCGGGATTTGGTATTCTGCTTCCTCCACCCTCTCTCTTTGCGGTTATTCTGATGCCAATTTTGCTGGTTGCCGTATTGAGCGCAAGTCCACTTTGGACTTGCCAGTTATTGGTTCTTCTCTTGTATCGTGGTCTTCTCGCAAGCAGTCTAGTGTCGCTCAGTCTACCACAGAGGCTAAATATGTTGCTGCGGCTAGCTGCTGTTCTCAGTTGCTTTGGATGATGGCCACTTTGCGTGATTTTTGTCTAAGCTTTTCTCGCGTGCCTTTGCTTTGTGACAGCACGAGTGCTATTAGCGTTGCTAAGAACCCCGTGCTTCACTCGAAGACCAAACACATTGATGTGCGCTTTCATTTTCTGCGTGACCACCATGAGAAGGGTGATATCGACCTTCGCCATGTCGATACTCATCATCGGTTGGCTAATATTTTCACCAGCCTTTAGACGAATCAACCTATAATCGGTTGAGGGGTGAGCTTGGTGTGTGTTTCCCCTTTTAGATGGGGGAAATATTTTGGTTCTTGTATGATAGACTGACTCTTTTTGTTTGTCTTTCTTTCTTTTGCATTTTAGCATACGCATTTACATTCTGAGCTTCATGTATATAACCATTAGAATGTAACTATGCTCTGTTTAGTATGCTCCGATGCTTATATTGATGCTTGTGGCTTATGCTCTTTCTGATCACTAATACATGTTGTGAGCTGAGCTATTTTGAAATGGTAAATTTGCTTAATGAACATAAAAATTGAAAATGTTCAGATGTGTTGAATTTACTCGTGCTTTTCATATATGCTAGGTTGCTATGTCTCTAGTTCTGAGTCATTCACTTGCTTGGTATATTTATATTCTATTTAAAATTTAAACAAGTTTTAGTGAATTGAAAAGATCGAGATGGGATTGCTTGTCAACACATCACGGTATCGAGAGTTAAACTTGAGCCGTGTAGTGTATGACCGAAACCGTTGCTTTAAGCTTCTGATTGCATATGCATAAGCTTCGCACGGTTGAAAAGTTAGGCAATGACAAGCTTTCAACCTCTCGCAATCACATGCTAATATTTGAACTTGTGAAATTTCACCACTGCAACTCCGACTTAAAATTGAAATCACAAGTGTATGCTTCATTCTATAGCATGATGATTGAACTTTGCTAGGGGTAGTTCAACTTGTATACATGTTTAGCACTTGTTCGAATTCATGTCTATACATGTGTAGTGCAATTTTGTGCAATTTTGATGGTGACTGTTATTGGCTAAAAACTGCTCACTTGTTCATATGTTCATATTTCGTATTCGGTGATCAGTTTGAGCCTTTGCTAGCTTGATGTGCTGTTGTTGAGTCATCGGATCAGAACTGTGTAGAGCATCTTTGCATTCTCTTGACTATATTCCTGAAGCTGCTAACTTGCATTTTGACTCATATGCATTTTGGAAGGGGGAGAACTTCTCTTGTTGGCAGGAGAACTTCTCTGGTTGGCAACTTTTGTTGGTGCATTTTCTGAGGGGAAGAACCTTGCTCATTTACTTGATGGTGCTTTTCAACTAAGGGGGAGAGTTTGCAAATCATATGCTTCCTAGGTGTTCAACTAAGGGGGAGTTTTCGTTAAGGGGGAGAAATTTTTCAAATCTTTGTGCCCTTCCCATGTTGGACCTAAGGGGGAGTTTTTCCTGGTTGTGTGCACTATTCGAGGGGGAGCTTACTATTTTCTGTTGGCCGTAAGGCATTGGTATCGAGCTTTCTTTGCTAGTTGTGTTCAGCCTCTGTGCCTCTATCTTGAGGGACTAGCATTTGCTTCGATTTTTCGTTTGGTGTCAATTGGTATTGAGCTCTTTTCTGGAGTTTTCAGTTCGTATTTGCTAGCGGTGTTGAGCCTGTTCTACCTCTTCTTGAGGGCTAGCTTTGCTTTGCTTGGTTGCGTCGAGCCATTGCCCATGTCTTTGGGGACCAAGCTGTTTTGCTCTTTCCACTTGACCTTCTTCGGCTTTGCTATGCTTTTGGGTCATTTGGTCGAGTTCTCTCTTCTCCTTCTTCCTTCCTCCTTCTATTATGATTTGTGTGAGTAGTTGACAATGCACTCATCAAGGGGGAGATTGCGGATACATGGGTGTATGCCAAGTCTCTGAGTGATGAGTGATTGTCAACGGGTTTGATCGCAGGTTTTTGGCTAGTGTTGTGCAGGTGTCGAGCACGGAGATAGTGATCGAGGGCAAGGTGAAGGTCAAGTAGAGACGTGCCATGCCGATGGACTGGGAGCGGTGAAGGGCGGACGTGAGGCTTGGACTGAGGGACCGTGGCCTGAGGATCAGCTATGGTGGTGACAGCCTGGGCAAGAAGACGACGAGCGAGAGACTGGCGGGGCACCGTGTTGCTCGGGTCGAGGACCTGGGGACACGTGTCGGTGGACGGAGTGCACGGGCGGGGTATCCCCTCTACAGGTCCGGTTTGGTGGTTGAGCCAGAGAAAAACCACCGGGTGGACGGTTTCCGAGTTTGGGCCACAAAACTTGGGTGGACGGTTTCCAGGTTTGGGCCACAAAACTTGGGCGTGCGGCGGGTTTTCGAGTTGGGCCACAAAACTCGGGCTAAGGACGGTTTCTAGGTTTGGGCCTCAAAACCTGGGTGCTGGCGGGTTTCCTGGTTTCGGCCACAAAACCAGGGGACATGGAGGACTTGGAGGCTGGTTTGGGCCTCAAAACCCGCGGATACATGGGTGTATGCCGAGTCTCGGTGTGATGAGTGATTGTCAACGGGTTTGATCGCAGGTTCTTGGGCTTGTTGTTTGTGCAGGAGTCGAGCCCGGAGACAGTGATCGAGGCAAGGTGAAGGTCAAGTAGAGACGTGCCGTGCCGATGGACCGGGAGCGGTGAAGGGCGGACGTGAGGCTTGGACTGAGGACCGGTGGCCTGAGGATCAGCTGTGGTGGCTGACAGCCTGGGACAGCAACGAGCGGAGGCTTGCGGGGCACGGTGTTGCTCGGGTCAAGGACCTGGGGACATGTGGTCGGTGGACGGGGTGCACGGGAGGTGCATCCCCTCTACAGCGCCGTTTGGTGGTTAGCCAGAGAAAAACCACCGGGTGGACGGTTTTTCTGAGTTTGGGCCACAAAACTCGGGTGCTCGTTTTCCAGGTTTGGGCCACAAACCTGGGCATGCGGTGGGTTTCCGAGTTTGGGCCACAAAACTCGGGCGGAGGACGGTTTTCCAGGTTTTTTGGCCTCAAAACCTGGGCGCTGGCGGGTGTGACGTAACGGCCCTAATCCCATGGCCCACTGATCACTATCAACCCCTGACAGTCGATCCGTACAGCCAAGAGGTTAGGACCGGGTTCGCCACTGGGCTACATCAGTGCCCGATGTCCGCAGGATCATCTCACAATTCAGTTACAATCTCTTGAACATTTTGACAAAAACATCGGAGTAAAATAGCGGAAGACTTAAATAACAATAGTTTTACAAACCAGTGTTCAACATAAACTTAAAGTGAAGTTATTACAGACCATAGTTCAAATAGATAGAGTTGGCAAGGTAGCATATGACAATAATAAAGATACTTCACCCAGCCAAGGGTGAATAATCACTCATCGGCCTCATCGGCCTCTTCCTGAACAACAGTCACACAGCAGGGTCCAAGGCATACTGAGGGATCTGCCATACCTGCAACATGGGTAAAAGAACCCTGAGTACAAAGGTACTCAACAAGACTTACCCGACTAAAGAAAAGGGAGAAGACTCAGGAATGCAGGCTTAGGGTAGTCAAGGTAAGGCTTAAGCAAGTTCAAGTATTTTGCAGAAAAGCATTTTTGGTAAACCTCATTTTTATTTTGAAAGATGCGGTATTCCTTGTTCCGTCATCATCCTTGATTCATTTTACTTTTCAAAACAGACCTAGTTGAGAACCACTCCCTGTTGACAGTCAGTGACTAAGTCTCCATAACCGAGGAGCAGCGTTAATCCGGATAAATAATACTCAGCTGAGGGTCCCTATCCACACTGCATATGTAGCACCCAAGCTTGCATATGCCAACTCGTCTACCACGATTCCTCCAAGATTGGGCCCGGTCCTACGCCACCCGGAAGTACAGTACACCACTCCAATCCGGGCCTCTAACCCACGTGGGTACATGCTACTTCCGCCATCTCTCCACTCCCAGTGCGCGGTTGTCGGTCCAATAAAGGATTCCTCGGAGCCGAAGCTTTCCGTAGTATGTGAATAGTTGCAAGTCTTAGTCAATCAGGCCCCCATACAGGTGGTCCCTAAATTTTCCAGCCAGCGACAAGCACCTCGGGACTCTAACCCAAGAGTACAGGTCCTGTCAGTTTTTCAACCCTGTCCCGGTCGGTGTCAACTGTTGAGTCCCGGACTACAACATGACGGCACCGTACGCAAGGACAACCTCTCCTTCCCATTGACTAGGTACGGATCAGATACTTAGCCAATAGTGGGAGTAAACCAGAAATTCCCATAAATATTCTTAAAGTGATCACACTTTGAAGTTGGCATTTTTATTGCAAATCTATCATATAGCATTGCTAAGCATTTGCAAATAGTTTTTGAAAGCGGTATCGGGTATCATTGGTCAAGGTAGATAATGCATCAGATAGGATTTCACTCAACTCCTATCAACCTAATGCAATAATTTAACTCAAAACATTTAAGAAAACATTTATAAAAGCAAGGTAGGGTTAAATGCACCGGGGCTTGCCTTGGATGGCAAAAAGAGCAGAGTCGGGGTAGGTATAAGCGTCGGAGCTTGGGGTTGCCTCGGGGACAGATCCTTCGGCGGCTACCTCGACTTCAGGGCCTTCTTCGTCAACTATACGGATGCAATGATGAATGCTCATGAGAATGATGACATGGACTTCAGGTGCAAGACATACCACAGATTCAAGATTACTCTAAGGCAAGGCATAATCGAAATCTAGGTTGAGCATAAAAGTTAACCATTTCTTCCTTAGGCAAAATTGATTAAACTAGACTATATCATAACTATCCTAAGCATCAATCAAACATAGCATCACAAACATCATAGACCAAAGGGTAGGGGTCTATGAACATCAAGCAATCCCAAAAGTCACATCACAGAGCATTCAACGCTAACCCTAATCACCTTTTCTATTTTTCTTAATTATTTAAAAAGGTCATTTTATGAAGGTGCTCCAAAAATTACCAAATTAATCACACAAGTTCATTAGGGTACAAGTATATGGCAAAACAAATTTCATAATTTTTGGAGGTCATTAAGGTGCTCAATTAAATCTAGACACTTAATTAACAAAAGGCACTATTCCTTAATTAAAATAAAGCTCAAAAATCAACTTGTTCCAAATGACTTCAAAATTTCACCAGAGACTTGTCATGGCATAACTAGCTCACAAAAAGTGATCTCATAAATTTTGGAGTTATAAAACATTTTCTAAAAATCCAAAACCATCATTTATAATTAAAAGGGGGATTTTTCATTTTCAAACTTTTGCACAAAACTCAAGTTTCATATTTTTAAAAATACTTCAGAGCATAAAGAGTCTACCACAAAAATTTCAGAATTTAAGGATCAACACAGAAAATCACACAAAAATATGAAATCTGAACACTATTCACATGTATGGGAAAAAGAAAACGGCACTGTTCTTCTCCTCCGTTCGCCGGCGACCGTCCGACGGCGGGCGGCGTTGCTACGCCGGCCACGACGAGGCGTCTCAGGCGAAACCGAGGAGATGGGAGGCTTCAGGAGCTCACCGTGAGTCGATTAAGCGGCTCGGCGAGGGAAGGGGATGAACGGAGGGAGGTGGTCGACGGTGACCGGCGGACGTCTCACGGCGGCGATCGTCGACTCGGCGATCCTGCGCGATACAAGTGACCGCAAGGGGTCTGTCAGAGGCGCAAAGGAGCAAGGAAGGTGATGCGGGGGTCGGAGGGAGATGATCAAGGCCGGAGAGGGAGTATTTCACGATCCCGACCTCGACGGGCTTCTCGGAGATGGGAACGGCGAGTTACGCCGGGCAACCAGGGACGGTAGAGACCAAATTGAGGGGTGGTGAAGCTGCACAAGGACACGGCGGAGCTCCTGAGCTAGATGGTTGAGCTCGGAGGCGCTGGTGTGAGCTGGCGACGGTGGCGGAGGCGGTGAGGGCTTCGGCTCACCGGCGGGGAGGTTTTATAGGCGCGCTCGGGGGCGGAGAGGTGTCACGGGCAGGCGGGTAAGCTTCACGGAGGCGTTCGCACTCGATTGTGCTCTGGCAGCAGGGTTGACGCGCGCTCGGGGCCTGGGCGTGAGCTCGCCGACGTTGAACACGCGGCGGCGGTGTCGGGGAGCAGTGGGGGACGGGTGCGAGGGTCAGCGGTTGCGCGTGCGGGTGCGGCGTGCTGTCGCGGTTGCAGGCGGCTGGTCGGGAGCAGGCGGACAGCAGCCAGGCGCGTGGCGCACGCGGCGACGGCGAGGCGGCCATGGCCGGACCCCCCCCCCCCTACCGGAGAAGATGAACAGGGTCTAGGCTAGGGTTTGACCTTTGGCTGGTTTCTGTATTTTGCAAAATACTTCAAAAACTTGAACTGAGCGACAAAAACTCAAAACACCAAAGTTGCTCAGAAAAACGAGATCTACAACTTTGTCAATATGAACATTTTCAAATTCCAAATAGTTTTTGAACAATACTTGAAAACAGTAAAGGGGACACTTTTTCAAACTTGATTCAAATCAAAATTACTCTGGATTTCAAACTAAAACTTGAAAATCTTTATATATGAAAGTTGTTCCATTTGTCAAAACCTACAACTTTGCTATTATACACTTTTCCTGAAACTCATTAGTTTTTGAACTCATTTTGAAACTGAAAAGGGGACAAAAACTGGAGTTTGATAGAATTTGAAATAACTCAAAACTTTGCACTGTAACTTGAAAATTTGTAAATACCAAAGTTGTTTCTCTTTGACAGATCTACATCTTTGCTTTTTGGACCAATCCCAAATTTTGAATAATTTTTGAATCACAACAAGAGGGATAAAATCCAGGATTTGGAAATCAGGGTTTTGCAAAGAGTTTTGAAATCAAATTCTGATTTTTGAACTTTGGCCAACACAACAACACTTCAAGACACCAAAGGAATAAGAATTACACAAAGCTAATCACAGAGATGAAATTACCATTTTGCCCTAGTAGAGAGAAGTGGGCTAAATAGGGTTTTTGCAATAGAGATAAATCACATAAAATGATACACTTAGCAAAATGCATACACATGAAATCATGATCAAGATGCTTAATGATGATATGTCAAGTTAATTACATGCTAAACACCAGAGGTGTTACAGCGGGTTTCCTGGTTTCGGCCACAAAACAAGGGGACAGACTTGGAGGCTGGTTTCCCGGTTTGGGCCTCAAAACCGGGGGATGGCGTGAAGGCCTGGTTTCTCGGTTTGGCCACAAAACCGGGGGTGTGGCGTCCAGGAAAAGGACGGGCAGAGCGGGGCGGCACGTGGCGGCAATCGGGAGGTTGCGTCGAGGCAACGCTTCAAGTTGTGTGGGCGTGGCCGTCGGATCACCACCTACCACGAGTTGGTCCAGAGTAACCTTAGGGTTTAGCTGGTTCGCTCTGTAATTAGTTAGGGGTAGAGTGGGAATTAGGATTAGTTAGAATTAGGATAAGCAGGGGGAGACACCCACCTCCCCACGGATCTCAGCCATTTGCTCTTGCTTTCTAGGGTTTCCTGCTCTCCCAATCCCTGCTATAGCTAGCTGAGATCCACAGAGAACCATACCTCTGTGTACTTGAGATTTGAGGAAGAGAGGCCGTAACCTCACTGTTGTAGCGTGTGTTTGCGCTATGGTTGCAGATCGATGTGTTGATTCGCGTTTTGGTTCGTGTTCTTCGCGTTCTTCGTTTCTCCACATTTTTCCCATCACGCGATCTCCCTCTCCCATGCGTCTTTGCGAAATCCATTTGAATCATTTTGTTCATTTCATCGAGGAGGTCATTTCGACCAAAGGAATTCAACTAACTCCTCATGAACAAATAGATTGGGACAATTTCGTTTTCGTGGAGCTTTTCGGTTCATTCACCTTCTCCTTTGTTTTCCCGTTGATTGAGTTGATTTGAGCGGATGATTTCTTGGGGATAGTCTCCCAACTACCTCGTGATCATCCTCTCCAAGTTTGGGATCAAGGGATTTTGGTTTGAATCAATTTGGGGAAGATTTGAGTTGAGGGCGACCAAAATCGCCCTTTCTGGGCACTCGCGGACAGTCCGCCGTTGTACCGCGGACAGTCGCGCGTCGGGATCGAGCCAGTCCAGTGGCTGCGGGTCTCGGCCAGGTCACTATTCATTGACCGACGGACAGTCCGTCGTTGTAGCTTGCGGATAGTCCGGGAGATGTCTAGCAAGACTTCAGCAACTTTGCTGTTTGGCAAGTTTTGCCGGCGGACAGTCCGCCCCTCGCTCGCGGACAGTCCGCGGTTGGGCCGGACAGTCCGGGACCGTACCCGCGGACAGTCCGGGACCCTGCTGAAGCTTGCTTTTCAGTGCATTTGCTGTCCCGGCTTTTCCGCTTGGTTTTCGGACTTCTCGTTTGGCCCTAGAGGTAACCAAGAAACATTTCTATGTATCTTTGCTACTTGTTAGCGTTGGTATTTGGAGATTTTCTCGGCGTAGCCCTCAATCTAGTTCGGGACTCGGTTTTCAAGGGGTAAACTTGAGTCGGAGCTTTTGGTCTTTGGATTGCTTGTGCTTGGTGGCGCTCCGCTGTGATCCTAGGGATCATCCACCCTTTTCCAAGGGTCGTGAGCATCACGGTTTCGATCGAAGCTTTCGGGGATTGATTTTGGGACATTTGGTCAAAGTTTCGAGAGAAATTTTATTGGCTCCCATTCACCCCCCTCTGGTCGCCTTGCTATTGCATTCTCGGTCCTTCAATTGGTATCGGAGCAGGTTAAGGATCTTCCACCTTAGCCAGTTCCAGATCCACCAAAGGCGACATGGATCGTGGCGTGGGCAAACCGCCGTTCTTTGATGGGACGAATGTTGACACTGGTTAACTATCAAAATTAAGGATAAATAAATATGAAAAGGGCATGAATTCAATCACCAACAAAGGTTTAGGGTTTCAACTGACAATATTCCACGAGTTTTGATGAGTTATGATTCTGCAGGGACTAAACCAGGAAATTAGCACCGATAGCTTCCCATAGAAGAAAACCGACGGGAGATAACGCAAACGGCACGTCAGGGATATTCTAGAAGACTCTACAGGACGCAAGAAGGCACCAGGAGGACGACACCGCGAGAAGCTTCTAGGTGGGACCGACCGGTCCCACCCTATGACCGGTCGGTCCCCCACGGAGTCCCCGCGCTTTCGTCTTCTGCAAGCTACTTCCACCGACCTCCAGGATGCATCTCGACCGTACCTCAAGTCGGTTTGATCCAAGGGCCACGGTTCATCGCCCAGGGCTATATAAACAGCCCCGAGACCCCCTCTCCATGCATCTCCCTCTTCATTATTCATCTCCACATCAGAAATTAGGGTTCCAATGTAGAAGTAGAGGTCCCTCTAGATGAATCTCTTCTAGTTCATCTAGAATTAGATCTAGTTCATCTAGTTGTAATCAAGAGCCAGCTATCAAGTAGAAGCCTAGATACCCCTCTAGTAGGATTAGAACCTAGTCTTATTCAAGAACTAGAAGAGAGAGAGAGGAAGAGATCAAGAGGAAGCTCTGGCCTGTCGGATCAACTCTCATCTTGTCTTGTACCTGTGGATTCAAGTTCTTCATCGACTTGCTTCAACGATTGTTTCGGTAATCGACATCTATATTTAAGTTTGAGCTATTGTTCTTATTATTCTTAAGGTTTGTGACCCTTTTGAGTGCTTTAATTCTAGATGCGCTAGAGTTAGAGTAGTTGGATAGTGTAAGCGTGGTGCTTAGACTTGATAGCTCATCATAAATGCCTCCTATAACGCCGGTAACAGTGGTAGTTCGCAAGGGTGACTCTTATAGTCTTGTTGATTCTTCTATAGTCCACTACCCGTGTGTAGGCTCGGTAGGATTATACATTTGCATAAAAGAATCATACTCTGTTGTGACCTTTTATGGCAACTTCCCCATTAAGAATAATAAACATATCACTCTTAAGTTGGATTTAGATAACCTTAGTGATCCCCTCTATGCTTCTAGATTCTCCATCCTTGTTAGCCACTCAGGGGTTATACACTTGAGACTCATTGCTATCCGTTCCTTTGGGTTCGATATTAAACTGGGTTACTCCGGTGAAGTGCTACATCGGTAGATCTTATCTATGCGCTTGCGGATAAAGTAGAGTGTGCGTTATTTATACCAACAAGCATTTCTGGCGCCGTTGCGGGGATAGAGTTTATCTCTACTCTTGGTAGCGACGTTAGTAAGTGTCAACAAGCATTTCTGACGCCGTTGCCAGGGAAGTAGATCATCTTACGTCTTAAGTATAACCTTTGTAATCATACTTTTATCTTTTCCTTTTTTGTCCCAGTCTTCTCATTATTTTTGTTTTCATTCTTATGAATGCTATTTTTGAATTCCACTCTTATCTATCACTACCCCATGAGCAGGCTATAACCAGTAGAATCCTTATACTCCATCATAATACCTGGTTATGAGCTATGCCTACCTTTCTGCTGCACTGCCCTTGTAATGAGCATAGGAATATAATCGTGAAAATATTCCTTCGGGTATTTTGTCACTAACCTTCACCAGGTCTGGAACAGAAAAGAACGAAAGAACAACAAACACAAGGTATGTCCCACCAATCATCATGCAACATTGAATTACAGGCTTTCGAAGAATATTTCTTGCCATGTTGTCCCTACCTTTAGGATATGCTCGTATACTCTTTCATCACCATTTGAATAAATCTCTACAATGCTTTCATGTTATCTTTATTTGCTATAGTATATTCTTTGGTTTTGAAGTATTATCATACACCTTTTAAAATTAGGCATGGAGCTTAGTTTAACTGTTTTCATGAATTAAAGTAAGACATGGTGTCTGGTTTGATTCTTGAGCTAAAGGTGTGCTGATTTTACCTCTAAAGGCTTTTAAATTAAGTATGGTGCTTAGGTTAAAAATGCCTTCCTAGATCAAATTAGACGTGGTGTCTAGGTTGATTTCTGAACTGATAGTATGCTATAGTAGATATTGGATATTTTGTTGGACTAACCCCTGCAGAGAAACTTTTAATATCAATTTGGGAAAGTCCGGAGATGAACTCACACTGGAGATGAAGCAAGGCGTATAATGAACTTCAACAACTCTAGCACAACGAAGACTCAGTTCGTTCATCATAGATGAAAGAACTGTGAGTATCAAAGTTTATTTTATTTTGTCTTCTACTGCAAGTTATCTTTTGCCTTAAATCATGTTAAAGTGCAGCCAACACATGAAATACTAGTCTATGCTATAATAATCCTAAAAACAACTTTTTATTAGCATAGATGCAAAATACATAAGTTATGGATAACAACCCATGTTTTAAATTCTTGCAATCCTTCGGGTATATATCCACTAACATTATGCAGGAGAGAGATTTTGTTCATCCATGGTTTGGTCTGAACATTGAAGATCCAAAACCCAAACCATAGACACACAAACCAACTCTCAGATCACAAATGGTGCTAGCCTAGCTTTGAGTCTTGCTTGGGCACTGATGACAAACAGGATGCAACTTACCTCGTATGAGACAACCTATGCCTGCAATCATCATTGTCCAAGACATCAAGATAAGAAGTGGGAAGTTATCCTCTTTTCTAATCAAGAGCTAGCTTGGGAGACAAGATGGTACCACTACAACAATAGCAAGATCTACAAGTCAAACACACGAACATGTTGTTGGGAGTCTATCTACATCACAAGCAAGCCTGGGAGAGACAATTCCGTTGTCTAGATGTGTTTCACAATCAAAGGGAGGAAGGAGAAACCCAACTTCAAGACATATTGATCTCCTACCGACCACTTTGATCAATACAAACCACTAGATGCTATCCCAGTCGAGAAGAAGAATATGATCCACCACTCATTCTTGGAAGATCATTCTTGAACAACATCAATGTTATCATCCATGTCAAACCTGGAGAAGTCAACTCTTGGATCTTTTGCTGATTCTTCAACAACTACATCACTTATGAGCAGCCAAAGAGGACCAAGAGAAGACATCAAGGGAAGAACCAACTACCAAGAATTGAGGAGGGCATTATGAAGGATGAAGCCACTGCACCACAAGAGTTAGAAGATGAAGAGATTACCTAAGCCAGTAAATCAAGAAGAACAGTCGATAAGATCTCCATCATCTCATGTCTCAGAAGTGACACTACAAGATAAAAGACTCTCATGGAGGCACTCGAGTAGCAGCTCTAAATTCAAGTCTCTTATCAACCCAATAATTAAAGGGGAAAACAAGAAAGGTTGACAAGAGAAGAATGCAGAACTGTCCCTACATCCTCATAGTACAGAATTAATACAAGAAAGAGAGAGGATCCTAGGCGACATACTCGAGGAACAATGCACCTTGACTGATAAGTCGACACAAGAGAAGGAAGATCGATACCTCTAAAAATGATTCCACTGTGATCTTCCTCCTCTCAATCACACTGTGAGACAAACAAGAGAAGACAAGTCATTCATAAACAACAACCAGCTAGACAAGAGGAGCTTCCACAAGGTGGTTCAACACAATCACTTTCCAATGACAAAGTAACATTTCAAGGTAAGTAACCATCTCTTTAAAAGCTTCTTCTTGATTCTAGTATGAACATAAATAAAGAACTAAACATGTTTAAGTTACACCTCACTTGATCCAACCTAATCAACTCAACATGTTCAGTCCTTTGATCTTTGTTCCTAGCTCTACTCTCTTGAATCTCACTATCTTAACTAAATGAGCTAAAATGTTGTGCATCTAACCTTTGGAAGATGATATATCTCAATTATGAAAAGATCGACACTTTATGCATAGATTATCCTTCCTTGAGTTAAGTAATCTGATTTGTTAAATATTTTAAGATGCTACTTTTATGCTCATCCTATGATCCTATCACTCATGTTAAGATTGAATAGAACACATAAACAACAAGTTTGTCTTGTGCAATGTGCCTAAGGTTAGAGAGGAATAAACAAAACTTTTGGTTCTGTTGGTGTTTTTCCACCAACAGAGCCTATGCACTTGATCTCTATCTTGTCTTTATGAGCAGGACACACTCTTGAGCAAACATGGAGAAGTTTATCACTCCCAAATTCTACAGAGTTAAGGTCCTAGATTTACAAGAACATGCACATTGAGCAAGATGCTGCTAGCGTCCATAATTAATGCTTCACTTCAAACTGCTGGACGAACGAAGAACATGAGTGACACCATATCAAGAGGCATAAACAAGAAGGAATAATGGAAAACATCATAGTCAGAATCAGAGGTCATGAAGTCCTCACAGACTTCTTGATCCTCGACATGTGAGAAGACGATGATGTCCACCTCATCCTCTACGCTACAAGTGCAATCATCTACAAGAGGAAATCCATTTTCACTTTCCTGGAGAAAAGGAACGATGCAATTTCATCAACTAAATGCCTAATGAAGCACCCAAGAAGAATAGAAGTGAAAGATGCCGCTCTCAACGCCAAAGAAGACAATCTATCAAGAATAGAGAGGCCAATCATGACGAAGAAGCTATCGCCACTGTCTCAGAAAAGAATCTACAAGAGAAACCTCAAGACAGTGAGCCACAGGAAGTGAAGACTCAGACCAAGAAAGTATGAGAGAAAAGTCTGCACCTCAGAGGTACAATCAATAACAACTTTCCAAACGTCTGACATACCTTGGGAGGTCTGAACCAAGGCAAGGTCCGGTTCGTCGGACCTAAATATCCGAACCTTCGCTAAAAAGTAAAAATCGGTAGTTATCCTCATATTTACTTTGCTGCATATTTCTCATATTTAATCCATAATCATTTCCTATATCATCATATTTAATTCACAAACATTTTAATGTCTGCATTGCATTAGAAAAGAAAATAAAAATATTGCATTTGTTTCACTACATCATAAAACATGAAGCCCCATGTGAATAATTCTATGGTGTGTAAAAAAACCACAGGATATTCACCGTGGTGGCATAAAAAATAATAATAAAAATAAGTATGCATGCATTCATTCTGTTGTATTTTCTCTTGCATCATAAAAATATTGAGAAAGAGATCTTACTGAAATTTTGGACAACTATGGCTTGAGTGGTCAACCACTAATGCTTAATCTGTTCCACAAGTTTTGTTGTCTATTTGAGTTTCACAGGATTTGAAAGGCCAAGAAAAGCTGATGAGCAACTGAATGCTCCATCCACTGTTGGAGCACTGTCTCAACAAACATCAACCTCAATCAAAGCTCTAATAGAGGAAGGATATATCCACTGCCAGTCTGCTACATTGCAAGATCGAACAACTACGTCAACATTCAGCTTTGGGGAAGGCAATCCCCATATATCCACGTAAGTATTTTTATCCTCTTAAGCTTTTCATTCTATAAATAAATTTAAAGCACCAAAAATATGTGAGCACATGAAGGCTCACCCCTAAAAAGAAAAGAACAAAAATATGTGGGCACATGAAGGCTCACCATTAATTAAAAAAGAAAGACACAAAAATATATGGGCACATGAAGGCTCAACGCTATTAAGGGAACCAGCTTGGGGGAGACGCACCCCCTTTATCTTCGCGATCCAGGTATATCTTTATTACTACTACTACCATTATTAGCTCTTATCTTAAAGTGTGTTAGATTAAATAAATAAAATAGTATGTCTAGTTTGTTTTAAGAAGTTGATGACCAAAGAAGAACCCTCTCTCTCTAATCTTTTGCATGGAAATGATGAATAGTTGCTCTATCTAATTTCTTTCAAGTACCTAGTCTTCAAAGCATGAGTTCTCCTGATTAATAATGATGCTTAAAAATGAAATTAAATACATGGTTGGCAAATACTTAATCTAGGGTCTAGGTAATTGGGATACGACATGTGATGATTTGAGCTGCTATTATCTTGTTCTAAACAACACTAAAGTTCCGGAGATTTCTAAATATGAATATAACTAATAATTGCATTGAGTTAAATTAAGCTTTGTGACCCTGTGGGAAGTCTATCATGCCATTGAATTGAGATCACTTACACATTTCATCCATCTTCCGCATAAATGCTCATAATTATTTGTTGCTATACTCTCTGAAGTTTGTTGGAAGCATGTGGCTATAAAAAAAAGAAAAAAAAAGGAGAGAAAAAAAAAGAAAGATCCGAGGAAATAAAAAGAGACAAGTGTCCGAAACCTCAAAAAGATAGATCCCGAGGAAATAAAAAGGGACAAGTGTCCGGAACCTCGATGAAAAAAATGAATATCAAAAAAAAATGGGCACGTGCCCGACAGTAGAATTAGCCTAATAGCCATATGTCTCTGATAGACAGAAGAGAGTGAATATATTCAAGAGAGCATCCGACTCCATTTTTCCATACACATGCACTTCTTGATTCAATGGTTGGTTGACATTCTCATTGGATCCATTATTTAATTTGACAACATATGTATTAATGCTTTTGAAAATTAATTAAAACTCTGGGATAAAGGTGAAGTGAAAGAACTAGAGACATAGTGCTTGATTTGATCGTTCAATCTCTCAACTATTTAGGATCTAAGGTAAGAGTAATAAGCCCCATGAAGAATAACATGATATATTTCAGAGAATTTTTGTTTAACGGCAGGTATACTTGTTGGAAGTGAAGATATTGTAGCAACTCCTGATCCATTGTTAAGTTTTGATTTTGCTAAGGGACTAGCAAAGGGTAAGCTTGGGGGAATTGTTGACACTGGTTAACTATCAAAATTAAAGGATAAATAAATATGAAAAGGGCATGAATTCAATCACCAACAAAGGTTTAGGGTTTCAACTGACAATATTCCACGAGTTTTGGTGAGTTATGATTCTGCAGGGACTAAACCAGGAAATTGACACCGATAGCTTCCCATAGAAGGAAACCGACGGGAGATAACGCAACCGGCACGTCAGGGATATTCTAGAAGACTCCAGAGGACGCAAGAAGGCACCAGGAGGATGACCACTGCGAGAAGCTTCCAGGTGGGACCGACCGGTCCCACCCTATGACCGGTCGGTCCCCCACGGAGTCCCCGCGCTTTCGTCTTCTGCAAGCTACTTCCACCGACCTCCAGGATGCATCTCGACCGTACCTCAAGTCGGTTTGATCCAAGGGCCACGGTTCATCGCCCAGGGCTATATAAACAGCCCCCAGACCCCCCTCTCTATGCATCTCCCTCTTCATTATTCATCTCCACATCAGAAATTAGGGTTCCAATGTAGAAGTAGAGGTCCCTCTAGATGAATCTCTTCTAGTTCATCTAGAATTAGATCTAGTTCATCTAGTTGTAATCAAGAGCCAGCTATCAAGTAGAAGACTAGATACCCCTCTAGTAGGATTAGAACCTAGTCTTATTCAAGAACTAGAAGAGAGAGAGAGAGGAAGAGATCAAGAGGAAGCTCTGGCCTGTCGGATCAACTTCTTCATCTTGTACCTGTGGATTCAAGTTCTTCATCGACTTGCTTCAACGATTGTTTCGGTAATCGACATCTATATTTAACTTTGAGCTATTGTTCTTATTATTCTTAAGGTTTGTGACTCTTTTGAGTGCTTTAATTCTAGATGCGCTAGAGTTAGAGTAGTTGGATAGTGTAAGCGTGGTGCTTAGACATGATAGCTCATCATAAATGCCTCCAATAACGCCGGTAACAGTGGTAGTTCGCAAGGGTGACTCTTATAGCCTTGTTGATTCTTCTATAGTCCACTACCCATGTGTAGGCTCGGTAGGATTATACATTTGCATAAAAGAATCATACTCTGTTGTGACCTTTTATGGCAACTTCCCCATTAAGAATAATAAACATATCACTCTTAAGTTGGATTTAGATAACTTTAGTGATCCCCTCTATGCTTCTAGATTCTCCATCCTTGTTAGCCACTCAGGGGTTATACACTTGAGACTCATTGCTATCCGTTCCTTTGGGTTCGATATTAAACTGGGTTACTCCGGTGAAGTGCTACATCGGTAGATCTTATCTGTGCGCTTGCGGATAAAGTAGAGTGTGCGTTAATTTATACCAACAAGCATTTCTAGCGCCGTTGCCAGGGATAGAGTTTATCTCTACTCTTGGTAGCGACGTTAGTAAGTGGCAACAACGAACTATGCGTATTGGAAGATACGCATGTCGGCCTATCTCCAGAGCATGGGCTCTTCTGTTTGGGAGATTTGCAACAAGGCCGATTACGTTGTTCTAGCTGCTCGTGTCTCTCAGCTTCAGATCGATGAGCACGAGGCCAATAGCCGGGCATGTAACGCCTTGTTCTCCTGCTTGAGTATGTCTGAGTTTGATCGCGTTTCTCACCTCCCCATGGCTCGTGAGATTTGGGACACCCTCATGTGTTTCCATGAGGGCACCACTCAAGTCAAATCCCGTCTCTACGAGTCACACAAGCGGGAGTATGAGAACTTTCGACATATGCCTAGCGAGAGCATAGAGAGTTTATTCGCTCGCTTTCAGGTGATTGTCAACAAGATGCGAGCTAACAAGGAGTTGTTGCCTTTCGACGATCATGAGAGGGCTTTGAAGCTTTTGCATACTCTCGATCGGTCGGTGTGGGACTCAAAGGTCTAGGCGATCATTGAATCGTCTAACTATGAGACCCTCACTTGCGACGAGCTCTTTAGTAAGCTCAAGTCTAGTGAGATTGACGCCATGTCGAGGGCTTCTTATGCGAATCCTTTTGGCCCGACTATGGCTTTGGTTTCTGCCTCATCTGCTAACCCCTCTGGTGGCTTTGCACTCTCTTCGCTCTTTTCTGTCACAGAGAACCAGCTGGAGTCTTTGGGGGATGATGAGTTGGCTTTGCTTGCCAACCGGTTCTCGCGGTTCCACAACAATCGCATGAACCGTCGCCGCGGAGGAGGATGCTCGGGCTGTTTCGAGTGCGGCGACCCCGACCACTTCATCGCCAACTGCCCCAAGAAGAACAAGCATTCGGGGAAGAGCGACCACGGGCACAAGTACAACTCCGACAAGCGCAAGGAGAAGCATGTCCCCCCAAGGCGCAAGAAGAGGGGCGGCTTCGACAAGGAGTACATCAAGAAGAAGTACTTGGAGAAGGCCCAGGCTGAGTAGCATGTCTTCTTTGCCACGCTCAGCGACGTCGACGGCTTGGATGACGACTCCGCTTGCTCAAGCGACGACGAGTCCGAGAAGATGAAGAAGATCGAGGACAAGCTGAACGGCCTCTGCTTCTTCACCGACAACGAGGGCTTCTGCACCATGGCCCTCGGCAAGGAGGTCGACACCCAGTTGGAGGACACTCCTCACGATGACGACGACGATGACACATCCCAGGTATCTATGACCCACGACGAACTCTTTGCTGAGAATGAGAAGCTTACTTCCGCCTTGCTTAGTCAAGATAAGCTGCTTAGGCGTGCCGCTAGAGAGCGCAAAGAGTTTAGGCAGAAGTGGGAGGACACGGTGAAGGAGTTGGAGTTTGCTAAATCCACCGTGGTCGTGTCAGAGGAGGTTGAGTGTGAGTCGTGCACCAAGCACATGACTGACCTTCTCACTTTGAGAGGTAAGTATGCTGCTTTGGTTGGAGAGGTGGATGAGCTCCGGGCTAGGCCCCAGTTGTTGGGTGCGTGCAAGACTTGTCCTATCTTGCAAACCGAGCTAGCAGAGAAGAATGCCAAGATTGAGTCTTTAGAGAAGGCCAGCTCGGGTAGCACTTGTGTCACGAGGTGTGCTTTGTGTGAGGGTTTGGAGATAGAGATTGCAAATGTGCATCATGGCAAGATGCAAACCGAGGAGGAAAACACATACCTTCGGACCATCTTGTCATGGGTTTCTTGTAGTGGGCCGCAGCTCGGGATGATGATCTCCCAATTCAAGTGAGCTGTTGGAGGTCCTGGTGTAGGTTATGCTCCGGGTGTTGATCTTTCTGCTTTTGGGAAGATTGGAGAGTCGAGTGGTCTGAACCCTTGTGAGAAGCCCAAATCCACCACTACTCCCAAACTGACCAAGCTTCCACCCAAAGAGCCTCTCAAGCCTAACACCAAGGATGGGGTGTTTGAGGAACCCCCGAGAGCTCCACCCAAGAACCAAGTGTGGCATCCCAAACCTAATCACCTCAAAAATAAGCTGGACACAATGCCACCCATCCAGGAGGAGCTTATGCCACAGAAGGGCAAAGTGATCCAAACCCACAACCGTGAGTACCAACAACCCCCTTTGCGTGCGGTGAGGTACCATTGTGAGTACTGTGGGAGAGATGGTCACTTGGGTGAGTTTTGCTATCGGCGCAAGAGAGAGGAGCGCCGTGCCAGGGAGATGGACAACACGGACATGTACCATCCTTTCCATGATGTGCATGATCTGAACGTCCAGAGGAGAGCTGCTAGGCCTAGAGGTGCGGCACCTCAAGGTCCTAGGCGTCAGGGAGGAGGTGCCCGACAGGGTCCTGACTTTGCAGGATACGGACCCCGTGGCAGAGGCTTTGTTGAGCGTTTTCCCCCACCACATTTTGAGTATCGTGATGGACGCTCTTTCCTTAGCCGACCACGTTTTCCTGTGCATGGTGATCGCTATCCCCGTAGACAGGCTAGGAATTGTTTTTACACTGACTGTTATTTTGAGCAGCCGGCCCAACACTGGTATTCTTCCTACTTCACTAACCCCAGTGTTGGACCGTATGCTCACCCTATGTCTTTTTATTGATGTAGGTAAAACGGTTGGAGGACATTTGGTTCGTGGATTCCAGTTGCTCGAGACACATGACCGGAAATGCCAAGTGGTTCTCCAGCCTTAGCCCTGTTGCCGGAAAGGAGTTTATCACCTTCGGCGACAATACTAAAGGTAAGGTGTTGTCTCGCGGGTCGGTGCGGGTTAATGAGCACTTTGTGTTGCGCGATGTTGCTCTTGTTTCTAACCTGCATTTTAACTTGCTTTCTGTTTCGCAACTTTTTGATGATGACTATGAGATTCGTTTTAAACCGAATTTCAGTCGCATTTTAGATCCTCAGGGCAATTTGGTTTGTTTGATTTCGCCCTTTGGGAAAGTCTTTCGCGCGAATTTCTCGGAGTCGTTTGGTGTTTCCCGCTGTCTTTTGGCTAGTCCTTCCTCCTCTGATCTTTGGAAGTGGCATAGGAGGCTCGGTCACTTGAGTTTTGACTTGCTTGCAAGACTTAGCTCACTTGGCCTAATCCGAGGATTGCCCAAGCTGTCGATGGAGAAGGATCTAGTTTGCCATTCTTGTAGACATGGGAAGATGGTCGCTGCTCCCCACCATCCTGTGACTAAGGTCATGACTTCGCACCCTGGAGAGCTTTTACACATGGACCTTGTTGGTCCGGCTCGGGTGAGCTAAGTTGGTGGGAAATGGTATGTTTTGGTTGTTGTTGACGACTTTTCGAGGTATTCGTGGGTCTTCTTTTTGACTGAGAAGACTGAGACTTTCTCATTTGCTCGCAATCTGATTTTGCGTCTTCAGAACGAGTTCCCTTTGAACTCGATGCGAGCTATTAGAAGTGATAATGGTTTCGAATTCAAGAATTTGGATTTTGAGAAGTTTTGTAACCGCCTTGGTTTGGAGCATCAGTTTTCTTCCCCCTACACACCACCCCAAAATGGTGTTGTAGAGAGGAAGAATCGGACCCTTGTTGAGATGGTCAGGACGATGCTCGATGAGCATAGGACTCCTAGGCGATATTGGGCCGAAGCTATGAACACTGCATGCTACATTTCAAATCGCATTTTTCTGAGACCTTTCTTGAAGAAGACCTCTTATGAGTTGCGTTTTGGTAGACAACCCAAGGTGAGTTACTTTAGAGTCTTCGATTGCCATTGTTTTATTTTGAAGAAAGGCAACCTGGATAAATTTGAGTCTCGCTCTTCTGACGGGGTATTTTTGGGTTATGGCACTCACACTAGAGCTTATCGTGTACTTAACCTTGATACTAACCGAGTCATGGAGACATCAGATGTCACCTTCGACGAGACTCTTCTTTGTCCTTCTTCTCGTTTTGAGCGTGCAGGTGATCATGAGGTCGGTGAGCCTCTTTTTGATGATGAGGATGAGGGTGCTGAAGGTATGGATGATCCAGCACCCCCTCCACCTGCTCTACCGCAAGGAGCGGCTTCTACGACGACTCACGGCCCCGACACCTCTTCTTCCTGGGGGCCGTGGGATCCGCCACCCCGAGCGGTACCTTTTGTACCCGGGGAGGCACCAGCTGCTGTTGAGGGGGAGATCACTTCTTCCCGGGAGGTGCCACGACACATCCAGCGCCAACACACCCCTCAGTAGATGATCGGCTGCATTGACGAGCGAGTCACTCGGTCCCGGTCACAGCACATCTCTCACTTTGCTCATTCTGCTTTTGTTGCTAATTTTGAGCCCCAAGATGTTGGAGACGCTTTGACGGGTCCGGATTGGGTCAATGCCATGCATCTGGAGTTAGAGAACTTTGAGCAAAATCGGGTTTGGGTTCTAGTTCCACCTCCACCAGATTGTAAGCCTATTGGGACAAAATGGGTTTTCAAAAACAAGCAAGGAGAGGATGGCCACGTTGTTAGAAACAAGGCCAGGCTTGTAGCGAAAGGCTATAGTCAGAAGGAGGGGATAGACTATGAGGAAACGTTTGCTCCTGTAGCACGTTTGGAGGCTATTATGATACTCTTGGCTTTTGCTGCATCCAAAGGTTTCAAACTTTTTCAAATGGATGTCAAGAGTGCCTTCTTAAACGGCTACATAGAAGAGGAAGGATATGTTGAGCAACCCCCCGGTTTTGAAAATCCCAAGTTTCCAAACCATGTTTTTAAACTCTCTAAAGCTTTATATGGTTTGAAACAAGCCCCTAGAGCCTGGTATGATAGGTTGAAGACCTTTTTGATAGCTAAGGGTTTTAAAATGGGATGTGTAGACAAAACACTCTTTCTCCTCAGGCAAGGCAAAGACACACTCTTGGTCCAGATTTACGTGGATGATATCATTTTCGGTGGTTCTTCTCACGTTTTGGTTGCCAAGTTTGCAGATACTATGAGCAGGGAGTTCGAGATGAGCATGATGGGCGAGCTGACATTCTTTCTCGGGTTGCAAATTAAGCAATCCCGAGAGGGGACGTTTGTGCACTAGGGCAAGTACACCAAGGACTTGCTGAAGCGGTTCGATATGGGTGAGGCCAAGCCTCTTCCGACACCCATGTCGACGACGACTGCCCTGGATGCGGACAAGGATGGAGTACCGCAGCATGATCGGGTCGCTGCTCGACCTGACTGCGACACGCCCGGACATTCAGTTCGCGGTGTGTCTGTGCGCGCGCTTTCAGGCGTCGCCGCGCACTTCAAACCGTCAGGCGGTGAAGCGGATTTTCAGGTACCTTCGTTTCATACCTGAGTTTGGGATTTGGTATTCTGCTTCCTCCACCCTCTCGCTTTGCGGTTATTCGGATGCCGATTTTGCTGGTTGTCGTATTGAGCGCAAGTCCACTTCTGGGACTTGCCAATTTATTGGTTCTTCTCTTGTGTCGTGGTCTTCTCGCAAGCAGTCTAGTGTCGCTCAGTCTACCATAGAGGCTGAATATGTTGCTGTGGCTAGTTGCTGTTCCCAGTTGCTTTGGATGATGGCCACTTTGCGTGATTTTTGTCTGAGCTTTTCTCGCGTGCCTTTGCTTTGTGACGGCACGAGTGCTATTAGCGTTGCTAAGAACCCCGTGCTTCACTCGAAGACCAAACACATTGATGTGCGCTTTCATTTTTTGTGAGACCACCAGGAGAAGGGTGATATCGACCTTCGCCATGTCGATACTCATCATCAACTGACTGATATTTTCACCAAGCCTTTAGTCGAATCAACCTTTAATCGGTTGAGGGGTGAGCTTGGTGTGTGTTTCCCCTTTTAGATGGGGGAAACATTTTGGATCTTGTATTTTAGACTGACTCTTTTCTTTTGTCTTTCTTTTCCTTTGCATTTTAGCATACGCATTCACATTCTGAGCTTCATGTTTATAATCACTAGAATGTAACTATGCTCTGTGTAGTATGCTCCGATGCTTATATTGATGCTTGTAGCTTATGCTCTTTCTGATCACTAGTACATGTTGTGAGCTGAGCTATTTTGGAATGGTGAATTTGCTTAATGTATATAAAATCTGAAAATGTTCACCATTGAGATATGCAACTAGCATGTGTAGGATGTGTTGAGTCCATTCGTGCTTTTCATATATGCTAGGTTGCTATGTCTCTAGTTCTGAGTCACTCACTTGCTTGGCCTGTTCATATCATGTTTAAAATTTGAACCAAGTTTTAGTGAATGGAAAAGATCGAGATGGGATTGCTTGTCAACACATCACGGTATCGAGACTCTTTCTCATTGCACTTTGAGTTAAACTTGAGCTGTGTAGTGTATGACTGAAACCGTAGCTTTAAGCTTCTGATTGCTTCGGCATAGGCTTCGCTCGGTTGAAAAGTTAGGCAATGACAAGCTTTCAACCTCTCGCAATCACATGCTATTATCTGAAGTTGTGAAATTTCACCGCTGCAACTCAGATATTAAATTAAAAATCACAATTGTATGTTTCATTCCTATGCATGATGATTGAACTTTGCTAGGGGTAGTTCACCTTGTATAAATGTATAACACTTATTTGGATTCTTGTCTATACATGGCTAGTGCTATTTTGATGGTGACTATCTTTTGACTCAAAACTGCTCACTTTGCTCATATGTTCATATTTCGTATTTGGTGATCAGTTTGAGCCTTTGCTATATGAGTGCTTAGTTGTGCCATTGGAATTATACTGATTAGAGCATCTTTGCACTCTTCTGATTATATGACTGAAGCTGCTAACTTGCATTTTGACTTATATGCATGTTGGAAGGGGGAGTTTTTACTTGATCAGTGCATTTTCAACTAAGGTTGAGAAAAAGACAAATCATCATGTGATCTCCAATCGGTTGACCAAAGGGGAAGAAATTTTCTTGCAAATCTTTTGAGTTTCCTGGTTGTTTTCCTGGATGTTCAACTAAGGGGGAGTTTCCTGGTTGTTTGCACTTTTCGAGGGGGAGTTTGCTAGTTGTGTTGAGCCTTTGCCTCTATCTTGAGGAACTAGCAAACATTTTGCTTTTCAGGGCTTTTGATCTCGATTTTGGATTTCGATTGGTTCGGAGCTTTGCTGCTTTCAGTTGGCCGTAAGGCATTGGTATCGAGCTTTCTTTGCTAGTTGTGTTGAGCCTCTGTGCCTCTATCTTGAGGGACTAGCATTTTGCTTCGATTTTCCAATTGGATTTTGCTAGCGGTGTTGAGCCTGCTCTACCTCTTCTTGAGGGCTAGCTTTGCTTTGCTTGGTTGCGTCGAGCCGTTGCCCATGTCTTTAGGGACCAAGTTGTTTCGCTTCTTCCAGTTGACCTTCTTCGGCTTTGCTATGCTTTTGGGTCATTTGGTCGAGTTCTCTCTTCTCCTTCTTCCTTCTTCTATTCATTATGATTTGTGTGTGTAGTTGACAATGCACTCATCAAGGGGGAGATTGCGGATACATGGGTGTATGCCGAGTCTCTGAGTGATGAGTGATTGTCAACGGGTTTGATCGCAGGTTCTTTGGCTTGTGTTGTGCAGGTGTCCAGCACGGAGACAGTGTTCGAAGGCAAGGCGAAGGTCAAGTAGAGACGTGCCGTGCCGATGGACCGGGAGCGGTGAAGGGCGGACGTGAAGCTTGGACTGAGGTACCGGAGTGCCTGAGGATCAACTGTGGTGGCTGACAGCCTGGGACAGCGACGAGCGGAGACTTGCAGGGCACGGTGTTGCTCGGGTCGAGGACCTGGGGACACATGTCGGTGGACGGGGTGCACGGGCGGTGCATCCCCTCTACGGCTCCGGTTTGGTGGTTGAGCCACAGAAAAACCACCGGGTGGACGGTTTCCGAGTTTGGGCCTCAAAACTCGGGTGCTCGGTTTCCAGGTTGAGCCACGAAAGCTGGGCATGCGGCGGGTTTTCGAGTTTGGGCCACAAAACTCGGGCAGAGGACGGTTTCCAGGTTTGGGCCTCAAAACCTGGGTGCTGCGAGTTTCTGAGTTTGGGCCACAAAACTCAGGCGACGGACTTGGAGGCTGGTTTCCCGGTTTGGGCATCAAAACCGGGGGATAGCTGGAAAAGGCTGGTTTCCTGGTTTGGGCCACAAAACCGGGGGTGCAGAGCGAGGGCGGCACGTGGCGGCAATCAGGAGGTTGCGTCGAGGCAACGCTGCCTGTTGTGCGGGCATGGCCGTCGGATACACCTACCACCGAGTTGGTCCAGAATAACCCTAGGGTTTAGCTGGTTCGCTCTGTAATTAGAATAGAGAGGGGTAGAGTAGGAAATAGACTTAGGCTAGAATTAGGATAAGTAGTCGGGGAGACACCCTCCTCCTCTTATCTCAGTCATTTGCTCTTTCAGTTTTAGGGTTTCCTGCTCTCCCATCCCCTGCTGTAGCTAGCTGAGATCCGCAGAGAGACTCACCTCTCTGTACTGTTGATTTTGAGGAAGTGAGGCCGTAACCTCACTGTCATAGCGTGTGTTTGCGCTTCGGTTGCAGATCATTGTGTTGATTCGCGTTTTGGTTCGTGTTCTTCGCGTTCTTCGTTTCTCCGTGATTTTCCCGTCACTCGATCTCTCTCTCCGGTGCGTCTTTGCGAAATCCGTTTGAATCATTTTGTTCGTATCATTGAGGAGGTCATTTCGACCAAAGGAACTCATCTAACTCCTCATGATCGAATAGATCGGGACGATTTCGTTTTCATGGCGCTTTTTCGGTTCATCCACCTTCCCTTGTGATTTTCCGGAGTTCTAGTCGATTTGAGCGGATGATTTCTTGGGGATAGTCTCCTAACTACCCCGTGATCATCTTCTCCAAATTTGGGATCTTGGGATTTTGGTTTGAATCGAATTTGGGGAGATTTGAGTTGAGGGCGACCAAAATCGCCCTCTCTGGGTACCCGCGGACAGTCCGCGCCTGGTACCGCGGATAGTCCGCGCATCGGGCACGAGCCAGACCAGTGGCTGCGGTGCCTGTTCAGACAAGTCCAAACTTGACCGGCGGACAGTCCGCCGTTGGTTTTCGCGGACAGTCCGGGAACTGTCCAGGGGACTTCAGCAGCACTACGGTTTTGCTCTTTTGGCCGGCGAATAGTCCGTGACCTGAGCCCGGACAGTCCGCCACTGGGCAGACTGTCCGCGATCGTACCGGCAGACAGTCCGGGATCCTGCTGTAGCCTCCGGTTTAGTTCGTTTGCTCTCCCGGCTTGTTCGCTTGGTTTCCGGACTTCATGATTGGCCCTAGAGTTAACCAAGAAACATCTCTAGGTATCTTTGCAACTTGTTTGCATTGGTATTTGGAGATTTCCCAACATAGCCTTCAATCTACGTCTAGGACTCGGTTTTCCAAGGGGGAACTTGAGCCGAAGCTTTTGGTCTTTGCTTCGCTTGTGCTTGGTGGTGCTCCGCTGTGATCCTAGGGATCATCCACCCTCTTCCAAGGGTCGTGAGCATCACGGTTTGGGTCCGTGCTTTTCAGGGTTGATTTTGGGACACTTGGCCAAAGTTTCGAGAGAAATTTGATTGGCTCCCATTCACCCCCCCCTCTTGTCGCCTTGCTTTTGCATTCTCGGTCCTTCAATTGGTATCGGAGCGGGTTAAGGATCTTCCACCTTAGCCGGTTCCAGATCCACCGAAGGTGACATGGATCGCGGCGTGGGCAAACCGCCGTTTTTTGATGGGACGAACTATGCGTATTGGAAGATACGCATGTCGGCCTATCTCCAGAGCATGAGCTCTTCTGTTTGGGAGATTTGCAACAAGGCCGATTACGTTGTACTGGCTGCTCGTGTGTAACACCCGTGGTGTTTAACTGTAATTAACCTGACATGTCATCATCATTAGTCATTAATCATTCTTGCCTTGCATTTATGTTTGCTTAGTACTTGTGTAGCAATCTCTTTTCAAAAACCCTAAAAGCCCAAATCTTCCTATAAGGGCAAAAAATGGTAATTTCACCTCTGTGCCTAGCTTTGTGTAATTCTTGTTCAGTTGGATGTCTTGAAGTTTTGTTGT
Source organism: Coix lacryma-jobi var. lacryma-jobi (assembly GCA_009763385.1). Lineage (NCBI taxonomy): Eukaryota > Viridiplantae > Streptophyta > Magnoliopsida > Poales > Poaceae > Coix > Coix lacryma-jobi. Next base: position 16,371,453 of record CM019824.1, read on the forward strand.
GTTGGCCAAAGTTCAAAAACCAAAATCAGATTTCAAATCCCTTTGCAAAACCCTGATTTCCAAACCCTGGATTTTATCCCTCTTTTTGTAATTCTAAAATTATTCAAAATTTGGGGTTGGTCCAAAAAGCAAAGTTGTAGATCTGGCCAAGAGAAACAACTTTGGTATTTACAAATTTTCAAGTTTCTGTACAAAGTTTGAAGTAAATCCAAATTCATTCAAACTCCAGTTTTTGTCCCTTTTTGAGTTTTCAAAATTAATTCAAAACTATTGAGTTTCAGAAAAAAATGTATATTAGCAAAGTTGTAGGTTTTGTCAAATGGAACAACTTTCATATATAAATATTTTCAAGTTTCAGTTTGAAATCCAAAGCAATTTTGTTTTTAATCAAATTTAAAAAGTGTCCCATTTTCTATTTTTGAATATAGTTCAAAAACTATTTGGAATTTGAAAATGTTCATATTGACAAAGTTGTAGATCTCATTTTTCTGAGCAACTTTGGTATTTTGAGTTTTTGTCGCACAGTTCAAATTTTGGGAGAAATTTGCAAAATACAAAAACTGGCCAAAAGTCAAACCCTAGCCCCTACACTGTTCTTCTTCCCCGTAGAGCCAAGGGGAGGGGGGGGGGGCCCGGCCATGGCGTCGGCGCTGCGCCTGCAGCGCATACGGCTGCTCCCCAGCGCCTCTGTCCTGCCCCAGCCGCTCCTTGGTCCCCTCCGCACCCGCACGCGAGCGCTGACTCCATCTCTCGGCCCCTACTGCTCCTGCTCGCCGCCGCCGCGTGGCCATTGCCGGCGCCGCCTGCGCCCGAGCCCCGGCTGCACGCCAGCGCCTCCGCCAGAGTGCAATCGAGTGCGCGTGCGCTCGCCGAGCTCATCCACACCATCCCATGCCCTCTACCGTCCCCGACCGTGCCTATAAAAGGGACCGCCGGAGTCCGAGCTCCTCACTCACCTCCGCCACCGTGGCCAGCCCACTCCAGACCCTCCGCCGCTCAACCAAGTAGCCCAACAGCTCCGTCTTGAGCTCGTGAAGCTTCCCCGCTCTTCAATTTCATCTCTACCGCCTCCTATCGCCCGGCGTAACTCGCCGTTCCCATCTCCGGCAGAAACCCGGCGAGCTCGGGTTCGTGAAATACTCCCTCTCCGGTCACGGATACCTTCCCCTGACCCCTGTGTCAGCTTCCTTGGTTCCGTGCGACTCTGACCAGGCCCTTGCGGTCTCGTGTGTTGCGCAGGGTCGTCGGAGCGCCGCTCACCGCTCGCCGCCGAAAGAGCTCCACCGAACCACCGCCCCGCCGAGCCCTGTCTCCGACCGTGGTAAGCACTCGAAGCCCCCTCGGTCTCTGCCTTTTAACGGCGCAAAGCTCGAGCCAGACCTCGGGCGCACGCGTTCACTGTTGACTCGAGCTAGGCCTCGAGCACACGTTTCCGTCTCGCCCGAGCCCAAGCCTCGAGCGGACAGACCCTCACCACTTCGCTCGAGCCAGGCCTCGAGCGGACTCGTGCATTTTCCGTCTCGCCCGAGCCCCCCAGTCAGGCCTCGGACGGACGCTTCCTTTTCCGTCTCGCCCGAGCCTTCCGCCTCGCCCGAGTCCGCTTCGCCCGAGTCAAGCCTCGACGAGTGCATGCTCTCCGCTTCGCCCGAGCCTCCGGGCCAGGCCTCGGACGAAGCAGTCACTTTCCGTCTCGCCCGAGCCCTTCATAGAAGGAGCACAGTGCTCTTTTTCCTTTTTGGGGAGTTGTGAATAGTGTTCTGTTTTCTCTTTTTTTGTGTGAATTAATCTGTTGTTCCTTAAATCCTGATAAAATTATGGTATGCTCCTTGCACTGTGTAGTATTTTATAAAAATATGAAACCAGACTTTTCTGCAAGAATTTGAAAATGTAAAATCCCTCTTTTAATTAATAAATGGATAGTTTTGGATTTTTAGAAAATTATTTATAACTCCAAAAATCATGAGGCTAATTTTGGTAAGCTTTCTATGCCATGTTTAGTCTCTGGTGAAATTTTGAAGTCTTTTAGAACAAGTTCATTTTTGAGCATTGATCTTAAATTGTTAAATAGTGCCTTTTGTTAATTAATGTCTAGAATTATTTGAGCACCTTAATGACCTCCAAAAATTATGAAATTTGTTTTGCCATCTATCTACACCATAATGAACTTATGTGATTAATTTGGTAATTTTTGGAGCAACTTCATAAAATGACCTTTTAAATAATTAAGGAAAATAGAGAAAGTGATTAGGGTTCATGTTGTATGCCCTGTTTTGCATTGTTCATGCTAGCATACTCATGTGCATGCATCATTGCATTCGTATAGTCACCGAAGGAGTCAAGATCGAGGCAGCCGCCGACGAACCTGTCCCTGAGGCTACCCCGAGTTCCGACAACTGCTCCGCCGCCTTCGAGCCTGCCCTCTTTGCTCTTCAAGGCAAGCCCCGGTGCATTTAACCCTTTCCTTGAATTTATAAAATGTTTTCCTTAAATGCTTTTGAGTTAAATTAATGCATTAGGTTTATAGGAGTTGTGTGCTATCCTAATTGATGCACTATCCACCTTGACCACTGATACACCTGATACCTGCTTTTAAAAAGTATTTGAAAAATGCTTAGCAATGCTTATTGATTTAGACCTTGCAATAAAATGCCAATTTCAAAAGTGTGATCACTTAAAGAACTTTTATGGGAATTTGGTCTTACTCCCCGGCTGTTGGCTAGGTATCTGATCCGTACCTAGTCAATAGCGAGGAGAGGTTGTCCGAGCGTACGGTGCCGTCATGTTGTAGTCCGGGACTCAACAGTTGACACCGACCGGGACAGGGTTGAAAAACTGACAGGACTATTACGCTTGGGTGAGATATAACCAAGGTGTAGTTCTGGCTGGAAAATTAGGGACCATCCGTATGGGGGCCTGCTGGTCAAGACTTATAACTATTCACATACTTCGGAAAGCTCTGGCTCCGAGGAATCCTTTATTGGACCGACAACCGCGCACTGGGAGTGGAGAGATGGCGGAAGTAGCATGTACCCACGTGGTCGTCGTACCTGGAAAGGAGTGGTGTACTGTACTTCCGGGTGGCGTAGGACCGGGCCCAATCTTGGAGGAATCGTGGTAGACGAGTTGGCATATGCAAGCTTGGGTGCTACATATGCAGTGTGGATAGGGATCCTCAGCTGAGTATTATTTATCCGGATTAACGTTGCTCCTCGGTTATGGAGACTTGGTCCACTGACTGTCAACGGAGAGTGGTTCTCAACTAGGAATGTTTTGAAATGTAAAATGAATCATGAACGATGAAGAATTGAGGAATACTGAATCTTTCAAAAATAAAATAAGGTTTACAAAAATGCTTTTCTGCAAAATACTTGATCTTGCTTAAGCCTTACCTTGACTACCCTAAGCCTCTCATTCCTGAGTCTTCTCCCTTTTTCTTTAGTCGGGTAAGTCTTGTTGAGTACCCCAGTACTTAGGGTTTGTTACCCATGCTGCAGGTATGACAGAGTCCCCGATGTGTCTCGCACCCTGTTGCGTGACCTTCGTCCAGGAAGAGGCCGATGAGGCCGATGAGTAAATGTGCACCCTCGGGCTGGGTGTTACATGTATCTTTATGTTAATGTTTCCGCTACGTTGTCTACTTTGAATTTCCCGAACAATGGTTTGTAATAATCGTACTCCTTACCTCATTTGAAATCTCGGTTTGTAAAACTATTGTTATTTAAGTCTTCCGCTCATTATTCCGATGTTATTTGTAAAAGTATGCAATGCTGTAACCGAATTGTGAGATGATCCTGCGGACATTGGGCACTGATGTAGCCCGGTGGCGAACAGGTCTTAATCACATGGAACATGGGTTCGGCTGTCAGAGGTTGACAGGGACACGTGGGCCATGGGATTAGGGTCGTTCCGTCACAGAGTGGTATCGGAGCATCTCACTTTAACGTTGCAGTGTTCGTTTTTTGCGAAAATTTCAAAAGACCTTTTGAGTCCAAACAAACTAAACTTGACTATTTTGAGTCCAAATTGCTTCTCTCATCTTGTCTCTCATATGGCAACACTAGCTAGTGGAACAACAAGTTTTAAGCCCTATATATATGTTAAGTATTGCATTGCCTTGTTCCGTAGGAACGATTCATGCATCATGTCATATTCACTTAAGTATATAAATGAGTTCGTTGGGATAGTGTACCTATACCTTTTCTTGCTAGCCTTTCTCATCTATGACCTCTTGTCCAGATATGGCTCGCATCAAGCTGACCGCCCGCAAGTCGACTGGACCGAACGGTGTGCCGCGTCACCAGCTGGCGCCACGCACCGGAGAAGAGACTGGAGAATACTCCAATGGTCGTCGTTTTCCCCGTCGTACCCGCAAACAGCTGAAGGAGGAAATCAAGAACCTGAAGGCTGAGATGGAGAACATGGAGCATGACTTCTACCTTTCCCGCCTGGAGTTCTACGAGACACGAGCCGCTCTTGAGGAAGCTAACCAGAATGTGGTTCGCGCTATCCAGCAGCGTGATGCAACATGGATCCGAGAGGATGTCACCAGAGCCCAGCTCCATGGACTGCAGCAGTACACCGCCCAGATCGAGCAGTTCAATGATATGCTTCATGAGGAAGTACACCAGCTGCACAACCAGCTTCACCCCGTGATTCCACCAGTTGCTGAGGACCCCGAAGACGGAGTCGTGGAGGAACCTGAAGTGGAACACGAGCTCGATCAGAATGAGGAAGTGGAACCTGCTGAAGATGTCCACGTTGAAGATGAAGATGAGGAGGAAGAGCCTGAGCTTATCATCGAGGATGATGATGATGACGAAGAGTTGATCTTCGTCGATGACGACTAGACTCCTTGTGTCTGTACCATCTGCTTACCTAAAACCTTAGACTAGGTTTGGGGGCGTTAGTCTGTCTGTTGCCAAGTCTGGCATGTATCTTTCTTTTCGCATCTTTTCCCCTTTATCGGTCTGTATCATCTGTCAGTCACCTTATCAAGTCATCAGTCTTTGTATCAGAAGAAGTTATCAGTCTGTTGTTTTCAGAACTCTATCTATGAATGCTAAGTTCCAAGTTGCTTAACAGATGCCTGTGAACACTCGCACTGGAGCTGGAGGTTCTGATGATGCCAACCTCCCAAACCCTCCACCTGTCCCAGCTACCCTAGCAGATGCCATTGCAGCCTTGGCCGCCGCTGCCAACCTAATGGCTCAAAAGCAAGGACAACAGAACATTCACCGTGGTCGCCACAACATCAACCAAGAGACCACCTACGTGGAATTCACCGAAACTCGCCCACCGGTCTTCACCAAGGCCGATGAACCCCTCGAAGCTGATGATTGGCTCCGCACCATGGAGCAGAAGTTTGGTCTTATCAACTGCACCGATATCTAGAAGCCATGGTTCGCTTCACAACAGCTTCGTGGTCCGGCAAGTGCTTGGTACGCCAACCTATTGGCTGCCCAGCCAGAAGGTCATCGGTTGACCTGGGAAGAGTTCCGCACTGCCTTCCGTGCTCATCACATCCCTTCCGGATTAATGAAGATGAAGCTTGATCAGTTCCTGGCTCTCCAACAGAAAGACTCCACAGTCATGCAGTATGTGGGTCAATTCAATCATCTCAGCCAGTATGCCTCAGAGTATGTCAACACAGATGAGAAGAAGAGGGATTGTTTCCTCAGAGGACTGCACCCAAAGATCCGCAGGAGCTTGTCCAATAACCTGACTGGGTCTTATCACGATGTTGTTGACCGGGCTGTTGCTTTTGAAGAAAGCAATCGCCAGTACCAGGAAGAGAAGAAGAAGAAGAAAGCAGGGTCAAGCAGCTTCGCTGGCGGTCACAAATGCCAGAGAATCATCTATCACCCCATCCACCACCACAATCGTCTACCTTACCCCAACCAGCAAGTGGTCGTCCGTACCGCGGCCACCACCCATAATGCCAACCAGCAGAGTGCCACACAGCCGAACGCCCCTGGTGTTCGTATCACCACTCCACAAACAGCCTACAACCATCCCTGCTACAACTGTGGCCAGCTTGGTCACTGGTCTCGTGAGTGCCCAAAGCCCAAGAGGTATGCCCAGAATGCTCAGAAGAATCCTGGAGGATCTCAGCAGCAGCACCACCGTGCACCGTAGCAGCATGCTCAGAAGGGCAAGATTGTCAAGAAGCACGGACAAGTCTACTACACCGCTGTCAGCGATATACCAGAAGGGGAGCCCGTCATGATCGGTAGGTTTCCTGTTGCCAATCACCCTGCAGTTGTGTTGTTTGATTCTGGTGCATCGCATTCCTTCATCAGTCGTAATTTTGTCATCAAGCATGAGATATCAATTGAGGATTTAAAAGAAAGTTTCTGCATATTTTCGCCTGGAGGGCGTATAAGTACTAAGGAAGTGGTTCGCAGTATACCAGTAATGTTGGGGGAACATGTATTTCCCACCACCAAGATAGTGCTTCATGATCAGGAGATAGATGTCATCCTAGGCATGAATTGGATGTGTCAGTATAAAGCCATGATCGACATCCTGAATAGAGTTGTGAGAGTGGATATTCCTAACAGTACCGCCAAACTCCTTCTCCAACTTCCAATGCCTCAAAAACCAGCAGCCACTCAAATAAACACCGCCTATGTTCTGGAAACCCGGGACATCCCCGTGGTTTGTGAATTCCCTGATGTTTTTCCTGAGGATTTGCCTGGTCTGCCTCCTGACCGTGACATTGAGTTTGCCATAGAGCTAAAGCCCGGGACTGCTCCTATATCCCGCAGAGCTTATCGAATGCCTCCCAGAGAGTTGGCAGAACTAAAAATCCAATTACAAGATTTGTTGGACAAGGGTTTCATTCGACCAAGCTCGTCTCCTTGGGGCTGTCCTGCAATCTTTGTAAAGAAGAAAGACAAGACTCTCAGAATGTGCATTGATTATCGCCCACTCAATGAGGTCACCATCAAAAATAAATATCCCTTGCCTCGTATTGATCTTCTCTTTGACCAGTTAGCTGGAGCCAAAGTATTCTCCAAGATCGATCTCAGATCTGGCTACCACCAAATAAAGATTCGTCCTGAAGATATTCCTAAAACAGCTTTCACCACCAGATACGGCCTATATGAGTACTTGGTCATGTCCTTCGGTTTGACCAATGCCCCTGCTCATTTCATGTACCTCATGAACTCTGTGTTCATGCCAGAGCTTGATAAATTCGTGGTCGTGTTCATTGACGACATCCTTGTCTACTCAAAAACCCCTGAAGATCACGCCGAACATCTTCGTATCGTTCTATCCCGTCTCAGAGAACATCAGCTGTATGCCAAGTTCAGTAAATGTGAGTTCTGGTTAGATCAGATACAGTTTCTTGGTCATGTCCTACCCGCTGAAGGTGTGTCAGTTGACCCTGGTAAAGTGGCAGACATTCTGGATTGGAAGCCACCTAGCACTGTTCATCAAGTCCGCAGTTTTATGGGAATGGCAGGATATTATCGTCGATTCATCCCAGATTTCTCAAGAATCGCCAAGCCTATCACTGAGTTAGTAAAGAATTCTGTGAAGTTTGTCTGGTCACCAGCCTGTGAGCAAGCCTTTCAAACTCTGAAGAAATTGGTAACCACATCACCTGTGCTAGCCCAGCCGAACATCGAGAAGCCCTTTGATGTCTACTGTGATGCATCTGGTACTGGTTTGGGCTGTGTTTTGATGCAAGAAGGTCGAGTGATCGCATATGCCTCCTGACAGCTTAAGCGACATGAAGAGAATTACCCAACTCATGATCTCGAGTTAGCAGCAGTGGTTCATGCCTTGAAGATATGACGTCATTATCTGTTGGGCAGTACCTGCAATGTGTACACAGATCACAAGAGCCTGAAGTATATCTTCACCCAAGAAGAGCTGAACATGAGGCAGCGAAGATGGCTTGAGTTAATCAAGGACTATGATATTGAAGTGCATTACCATCCGGGTAAGGCGAATGTGGTCGCCGATGCACTCAGTCGCAAGTCTTATTGCAACTGTCTGATGATGAAACCCTATGATTCTTCTTTGTGTTATGAGCTGGAAAAGTTGAATATTGAAATGATTCCACAAGGAACTCTGAATAATATCAGAATAGAAACCCCTATCAGAGAGCAGATCATCGCTGCACAAAAAGATAACCCTGGAATCAAACACATCATCGAAAAGGTCCAATCCGGAAAGGCTGATTGTTTCAGGATCGATGATGCAGGAGTAGTATGGTTTAAGAATCGGTTAGTAGTTCCTAAAGTGCCTGAGTTAAGAAAGTTAATCCTTGATGAAGCACACTTGACTAGATTCTCCATCCACCCCGGCAGCAACAAAATGTACCAGGATTTGAAGCAGCAATTCTGGTGGACAAAGATGAAGATTGAGATCGCCCGGTATGTCGCTTAGTGCGATACCTGCCAGAAAGTCAAAGCCATGCACATGAAGCCCGGAGGAGAATTGCAACCTTTATCTGTACCTGCTTGGAAATGGGACGATATCAGTATGGACTTTATCAACGGTCTACCCAAGACATCAAGAGGTTTTGATTCCATATGGGTGATCGTGGATCGCCTCACTAAGCAAGCTCACTTCCTGCCAGTGAAGACTAGTTACACCGTCCCCACTTATGCCACTTTGTACAAGAACCACATAGTGAAACTCCATGGCATACCCAAGAGCATTATCTCTGATCGTGGTACCCAGTTTGTCACAAAGTTTTGGAAAGCGTTCCATACCTCACTTGGAACCAAGCTCTTGCATAGTACGGCATATCATCCGCAAACCGATGGACAAACTGAGCGAGTCAACCAAGTGTTAGAGGATATGTTGAGAGCATGTGTGCTCACCTTCGCAGATACTTGGGATGACTGTTTGCCCTTGGCAGAGTTCGCATATAATAACAGTTACCAAGAGAGCATCAAAATGGCACCCTTTGAAGCACTGTACGGCCGCCGTTGTCGTACACCCCTCAATTGGTCTGAACCCGGAGAAAGGGAATTCTTTGGAGTTGACCTAGTAAAAGATATGGAAGAGAAAGTCAAGCATATACAAGAGAACATGAAAATTGCACAGTCTCGACAGAAAAGTTATGCTGACAGGAGACGTCGACCTCTGCAGTTCGAGATCGGGGATTATGTGTACCTGAAGGTCTCACCCACCAAAGGAGTCACTCGTTTTGGAGTCAAAGGAAAGTTAGCACCCCGCTACATTGGTCCGTTTGAAATTCTGGATCATTGTGGTAAGGTCGCTTACAAGCTAAGTTTGCCCGATCATCTTTCAGCAGTTCATGATGTGTTTCATGTCTCTCAACTCAAGAAGTGCCTCCGAGTACCTGAACATGTGGTTGAAGTTGAAGGCGTTGAGCTAGAACCAGATCTGTCATACACTGAGTATCCAGTTCGCGTGTTGGATCACAAGGATCGTGTTACCCGAAGAACCACCACAAGATGGTACAAGATCCAGTGGAACCAGCACTCTGAAGAAGAAGCCACCGGGGAATCCGAAGACTTTTTAGCAAAGAACTATCCCGACTTTCTCGAATCTCTGTAGATGTAAGGTTTTGCCTTTTCCTTCTTAAGACGTGGAATCTCGGGGCGAGATTTCTTTTAGGGGGGAAGGCTGTAACACCCCTGGTGTTTAACTGTAATTAACCTGACATGTCATCATCATTAGTCATTAATCATTCTTGCCTTGCATTTATGTTTGCTTAGTACTTGTGTAGCAATCTCTTTTCAAAAACCCTAAAAGCCCAAATCTTCCTATAAGGGCAAAAAATGGTAATTTCACCTCTGTGCCTAGCTTTGTGTAATTCTTGTTCAGTTGGATGTCTTGAAGTTTTGTTGTGTTGGCCAAAGTTCAAAAACCAAAATCAGATTTCAAATCCCTTTGCAAAACCCTGATTTCCAAACCCTGGATTTTATCCCTCTTTTGTAATTCTAAAATTATTCAAAATTTGGGGTTGGTCCAAAAAGCAAAGTTGTAGATCTGGCCAAGAGAAACAACTTTGGTATTTACAAATTTTCAAGTTTCTGTACAAAGTTTGAAGTAAATCCAAATTCATTCAAACTCCAGTTTTTGTCCCTTTTTGAGTTTTCAAAATTAATTCAAAACTATTGAGTTTCAGAAAAAAATGTATATTAGCAAAGTTGTAGGTTTTGTCAAATGGAACAACTTTCATATATAAATATTTTCAAGTTTCAGTTTGAAATCCAAAGCAATTTTGTTTTTAATCAAATTTAAAAAGTGTCCCCTTTTCTGTTTTTGAATATAGTTCAAAAACTATTTGGAATTTGAAAATGTTCATATTGACAAAGTTGTAGATCTCATTTTTCTGAGCAACTTTGGTATTTTGAGTTTTTGTTGCACAGTTCAAATTTTGGGAGAAATTTGCAAAATACAAAAACTGGCCAAAAGTCAAACCCTAGCCCCTACACTGTTCTTCTTCCCCGTAGAGCCAGGGGGAGGGGGGGGGCCCGGCCATGGCGCCGGCGCTGCGCCTGCAGCGCATACGGCTGCTCCCCACGCGCCTCTGTCCTGCCCCAGCCGCTCCTTGGTCCCCTCCGCACCCGCACGCGAGCGCTGACTCCATCTCTCGGCCCCTACTGCTCCTGCTCGCCGCCGCCGCGTGGCCATTGCCGGCGCCGCCTGCGCCCGAGCCCCGGCTACACGCCAGCGCCTCCGCCAGAGTGCAATCGAGTGCGCGTGCGCTCGCCGAGCTCATCCACACCATCCCATGCCCTCTACCGTCCCCGACCGTGCCTATAAAAGGGACCGCCGGAGTCCGAGCTCCTCACTCACCTCCGCCACCGTGGCCAGCCCACTCCAGACCCTCCGCCGCTCAACCAACTAGCCCAACAGCTCCGTCTTGAGCTCGTGAAGCTTCCCCGCTCTTCAATTTCATCTCTACCGCCTCCTATCGCCCGGCGTAACTCGCCGTTCCCATCTCCGGCAGAAACCCGGCGAGCTCGGGTTCGTGAAATACTCCCTCTCCGGTCACGGATACCTTCCCCTGACCCCTGTGTCAGCTTCCTTGGTTCCGTGCGACTCTGACCAGGCCCTTGCGGTCTCGTGTGTTGCGCAGGGTCGTCGGAGCGCCGCTCGCCGCTCGCCGCTCGCCGCCGAAAGAGCTCCACCGAACCACCGCCCCGCCGAGCCCTGTTGTGGCAGAACGTCCCGGCAATGTGGCCCACCTGCACACATCATCATCTCCCAGAGCTCTGATGACCGTGCACGTGTACCACGTTACTGGAAAGATCCGTCGGGTGTCCCCGAGAGAACCCCGAATTATCCACGAGTTACAGGATCATCCTCTGTTTGAGTGAAATAAGTACAACATTACAACAGTTGATACAAAAATAACATCGGAGAGCGGAAGCAAGGTAAGATAAACTTTTACAAAACATGAATAAGTTACATTTCAAATAAACTTTACTTGGACTGCGGAAGAAGAGCAGCACTACAGAGCCTGACATAGGTAGAGCACCTAAGTCGAAGAGAACCACCGAATCATATCGTGCCCACGGACATGATCCAGAAAGACATCACAAGCTAAAACCTGCAACAGGGGATTAACAAACCCTGAGTACATGAGGGTACTCAACAAGACTTACCCGACTAAGAAAAAGACTCCAAGGGCATGCTGGCTTAAGGGATGTAGTGAGGCTAGCAGAAGAGAAGAGCTTTGCAGAAAAGCTTTCTACTAGTTCAACCTATTATCAAGTTTTAGCGGTGCATTAAGTTATTAAGCAGTATCCACTTTGCACCTATCTAAGTCAAACACTTTTTGAAGCATCACATCTCATGATAAACTTTTCTTGCCATCATCTTCACTTGATTAAACTACGCTGAGGGGGCGAGGACGAGTCTCCTTTTCTCGTGGAGCAAACGACGATTCGAACCGCTTGATCTACCCAGCTGGGGCTTCCTTATCACACGACATATGCGAGACCGAACTCGCATATATCAACCGTCCTGTGGATCCGCTCAAACCGGACCGGAGCCGCGCCACCCGGGAGTACAGTACACCACCGCCCTACCTCAGCCTTGCTGAGTCCGTCCAACAGGGGACCGAGCAGGGTGGGTACACGCTACTCCCGCCATCTCTCCACTCCCAGTGCGCGGGTGCGCCGTTCCAGTAAGAGCATAGCCACAGTAGGGCTTACCGTAGCATGTGACCAGTACTAACAAATAGTTCTCGATCCAACGGGCCAACAGCGGACGGGTCCTAGGCGACACAGACGGAAACACCACACCAGGACTCCATTCCTGTGCAAGTTACCCGCCCGGTCTCAGTTTAAATATTATCATCATATTGGGGTTCTCACGACCCATAGACAGAGTCGAAGAGAGAAAAGGTAAAACCTATATCTCGCGAACGATGAAACCATCGATCGACTTCTACCGAAGTCTAAGCATTGCTAAGCATTTGAGATCGTTTTATCACTACTGATAGGATATCATCATATGATTATCTGGAAATCAAGGTATTCATGCAGCAACGGTTTCATTCAACTCCTACTTACTTAATGCACATTCCACAAGACCTACAATGTAATAAAATATTTGTAAAACAGAGAGTGGGCGTATGCACCGGGGCTTGCCTGTGTTGCAGAGAAGACTCGGATCTCCGAAAGATCCACAGAAGTTAGTTCCTTATGACTTGAAGTTGAATCTTCTCGAAGAAGCTTGTCCGACGAAGTTCTCCTCCTGAGGCTTGATCAACTGGACCTCCTCGATCTGAAGCTTGCTCAACGCAACCTTTCGAAGCTTGCTCAACACGACCATCGACTCTCTCGTATGAACTACACGTATACAATGATGCATGCTTTAGTATGATGCAATGCATGCTAAGGTGCAGGACAAACAATTGCATAACAAAAGTTAACACAAGATAAGAAAGGTCGAGGACAACTTTCCTTCACGGTAAAGTTGCAAACCAATAAAACCAACTTGTAACCTACTAACTAGTGTTCCTAGGGTAGTGTGTTATTTCCATACAACATCAATGGATGGATTAACTAAAGCGTTCGAGAGTGTATCACAAACATCAGTCACTGCCATGGGATCTCGGAGTGGGGATGTCCCGTGGTCTTCAATCAAGACATTTAACCATACAAGGTGTAAACCAAAACTTAAATGTTTATTAACCATTTTTACAGTTGTTGGAGCAGACTACTCTAGTTCACCTTAAGCAATGATAGGTTATACTAACTTTTCTAAAAGTTCATTAAGTTAGCTATCACTTCATTTTTATCATCTTTAAGTGATTCTAGAGTTAACTAAGTCAAACAACACAATCAAACACTGTCGTCCAGATTTTGGACAGATTTACACAACCAACTAGATTTATCCATAACTATTGTTCCAGACCTCCAAAAATAGTGGTTGAGGACAATTTGGAAAGCTTAACAAATCCTCTACAAATTTGCTGTTATACCTAAGAGCTAATTCCAGAATCTCATGGACCAAATAATTGATTTGGTTGAATCTGTCCAGATTCTGGACAGATTCCAACATTTCTGTTCCATAAACCATAACTGGAGCTCAGTTTATCAAATAATTGTGATCTAAACCAATCTGGAAAGCTCATGAAGTCATCTACAACTTTCTTATAATACACAAAAACTGAATCCCAGGTTAAGTTCACCAAATAGCTCAGTTTCTCAGATCTGTCCAGTTTCTGGACAGTTTCATGCATCCAGTTTCAACAGAGTATAACTGCCAGATCATTTATCCAAAAATCACAAAATTTTTAGGAGAAGCTAGATACATAAATGCTCAACAACTTTGCTGTACAAATGATTTGCAGAAAACATAATCTTGCTCATGAAAATAGTCCCTCAAGGAGAATTGGTCCAGCAGCCATACCAGTATGGGTGCAAGATCAAGTGCATTATTTGATTCACTTCACAACTAAATATGACTCATCCCCAATTTGAAATACAAACAATCAATTAAAGGATCATTAGAGTGGTAAAGGTTAACCTTACCAAGGCTAACTCTAACTTCTTACTAATTACCCTGATAAAATGAACAATTAATAATTAAGTGATTAAAGCTTAAGTTTTATTTAAGCGATTAAGTGGCTTAAGATTTACACTCAACAAAGATCATTAGGGTGTTTGAGCTGATCATCAGAGCACAACCATGTATTAGTCTTACCTAAAATTAGCAAAGGATAATTAGTTGTTTATGGCTTCATTAGTTATTCTCTATTATTTAATTAATTATATTCAATAGGGTTAATTTAAAGTTTGTCAAAATGAGCCCAAACTTTTTGTGATGGTGTGTTACAGCAAATAAAGGTTACAAAACAAATTTGAGAATTTTTGGATTATTATATTAATCTACAGCAATTATTTAAGTTCTACACATTATTTAATTGATTAAATAAGCTTAAATGAAGAAATGAAATTTATTTCCACCAAAGGTGCTCAAAATTTTTGTGAAGCTTAGTTATATGATACAAACAGTGGAAAAAATAGTTTCATGATTTTTGGACAATTAAATAACCTTATAAAAATTATTCAAAGTGAATTTGTTAATTATTTGACTATTTTAATTCACCATAAGAATTCATTCAAATATCCAGTTTCATATTTTTACAAAATACTTCATGTCACAGAGAAGCTACACAACAATTTTCATAATTTTAGGAGCTATAACAAAAATACAGCAAAAATGACAAAACTTGCTACTGTTCATATGCGCAGAAAATAGAAAACCCTAATCTATTACACTGACAGGCGGGGCCAGAGCGTCAGGGCGACCCAGCGCTCAGCCAGCGCGCGCGCGCCGGCGCTGACCGCGCGACGGCGGCGTTGACCGCCGGCCGTTCTCGCCGGCGGCGAGGCCCGGGGTTCAACCGAGACTACCTACGCGCTCTACAACACCTCGCAAACACATCCAAGGGCTCGGTCGGGGCTAGGGATGGCCGGAGAGGTGGTGCCCGCGGTCATGGCGGCTCGGCCGCACCGAGCCTGGCGGCGCGCCGGCGTTCCGGCCAAACCCAAGCAATAGAGACCAAACCGAGACAACCATCGGCACCAGGAACCTCACCTACAGCTGATGCTCGCGCTAGCTTGGTCGGAGAAGCTCGGGGAGGTGGAGGTCGACGGTGGCGGTGAAAAATGGCGGCGGCCCGATGCTCCACGGTGACGTTCCGGCGGTTCGTGTGAGGTGGAGACCCCAATGCCGGGCCGATGGTGGTCAGCGAGCTGAGGCGGAGCTAACGGCACAAACAATTTGAACCGAGAGACCCCGGTCATACCGTGCGACGGCGAAGTCGACCGCGGAGGTAGCCGGTCGGAGTTGGGGAAGATGATGACGGCCCGGGCAATGCATGGGACCTGGGCGCGATTCAGTGGGTTGGGGAAGTAGTCAGGGCCACGGCGAGGCTTGTGGAAGAGACGGCGACCGCGGAGGGGACTCAACGGCGGCGAATTTCGTCGCCGGAGTTTCCCTGTCCCGGCCGGCGCGAGCAGAGAGAAAGAAAAGAGTGGGGAGGCGATGGGGAGGTGGTTTTGTGGACGGCGAGGTGAGCAACAGATGTGCCAGCTAGTTGCGCATGCGGACGGAGAGAGGGGCGCGTGGATATGAACGTGGCAACGCCGTAGAACGCCGCGGCGCGCGGTGGCCGCCGTGGACGCCATGCAGAGCGCCAAGCACTGTGGCTACAGGGAAAATTGTCCCCTTTTGAATTGCGTCGAAATTTTGAACAGAAGTGCAAAATCCGTGAAAATAAAAGTTGTTCAAAATTTTATGCTCTACAAAGTTGCTTAAAAGACCACGTTCCAATTCGGCTTAGTTTTTGAATTAGGATTTGAATTCAAATTTGCCCCAAACTGATTTCTCAAATTACTTTGAAATTTTTTGAAAAACTTCAAAATCTGTGAATATGAAAGTTGTCACATATGGCATTCCCTACAACTTTTATTAAAAGACCAAGGCCAGATTCTCAAAGGTTTGAAAGTTGTAGTTCAAGGGTAGATTCTAGGGTTTAAGCAAATTTGATTTAATTCAAAATTCTGTACAGAACCTGTGTTAACTTCATATACCAAAGTTGTTTATTTCATCAGTATCTACAACTTTGTTTTAAGGACCATGCCCAGATTCAGCATGGATCATAGTGTTTATCATAGGGCCACTATAAGGACTTGTGATTTCATGAACCATATAACCCTATTAGTCTATCTTCACTATTGATTAGAGCAAAAGTTGACCCAACAACTAATGCCTTAATTGCCCCAAGTTTATTTCAGAGAATTCATTTTAGAATTAACCAAAGTTTCTTAAGCATGGTTTTGGGATCGTCATTTCATGTGACACACATAGCACATTTATACAATACACATAATCAAACATGGAAGTCATCACATATGATATGCTTATATGCCATGACACAAGATGATTATGCATACTAATCATCATACTTAGAGTCTTAATTAACGCTTAACACCAGGGGTGTTACACCTGTCTCCGACCGTGGTAAGCACTCGAAGCCCCCTCGGTCTCTGCCTTTTAACGGCGCAAAGCTCGAGCCAGACCTCGGGCGCACGCGTTCACTGTTGACTCGAGCTAGGCCTCGAGCACACGTTTTCGTCTCGCCCGAGCCCAAGCCTCGAGCGGACAGACCCTCACCACTTCGCTCGAGCCAGGCCTCGAGCGGACTCGTGCATTTTCCGTCTCGCCCGAGCCCCCCAGTCAGGCCTCGGACGGACGCTTGCTTTTCCGTCTCGCCCGAGCCTTCCGCCTCGCCCGAGTCCGCTTCGCCCGAGTCAAGCCTCGGCGAGTGCATGCTCTCCGCTTCGCCCGAGCCTCCGGGCCAGGCCTCGGACGAAGCAGTCACTTTCCGTTTCGCCCGAGCCCTTCATAAAAGGAGCACAGTGCTCTTTTTCCTTTTTGGGGAGTTGTGAATAGTGTTCTGTTTTCTCTTTTTTTGTGTGAATTAATCTATTGTTCCTTAAATCCTGATAAAATTATGGTATGCTCCTTGCACTGTGTAGTATTTTATAAAAATATGAAACCTGACTTTTCTGCAAGAATTTAAAAATGTAAAATCCCTCTTTTAATTAATAAATGGATAGTTTTGGATTTTTAGAAAATTATTTATAACTCCAAAAATCATGAGGCTAATTTTTGTAAGCTTCGTATGCCATGTTTAGTCTCTGGTGAAATTTTGAAGTCTTTTAGAATAAGTTGATTTTTGAGCATTGATCTTAAATTGTTAAATAGTGCCTTTTGTTAATTAATGTCTGGAATTATTTGAGCACCTTAATGACCTCCAAAAATTATGAAATTTGTTTTGCCATCTATCTACACCATAATGAACTTATGTGATTAATTTGGTAATTTTTGGAGCAACTTCATAAAATGACCTTTTAAATAATTAAGGAAAATAGAGAAAGTGATTAGGGTTCATGTTGTATGCCCTGTTTTGCATTGTTCATGCTAGCATACTCATGTGCATGCATCATTGCATTCGTATAGTCACCGAAGAAGGAGTCAAGATCGAGGCAGCCGCCGACGAACCTGTCCCTGAGGCTACCCCGAGTTCCGACAACTGCTCCGCCGCCTTCGAGTCTGCCCTCTTTGCTCTTCAAGGCAAGCCCCGGTGCATTTAACCCTTTCCTTGAATTTATAAAATGTTTTCCTTAAATGCTTTTGAGTTAAATTAATGCATTAGGTTTATAGGAGTTGTGTGCTATCCTAATTGATGCACTATCCACCTTGACCACTGATACACCTGATACCTGCTTTTCAAAAGTATTTGAAAAATGCTTAGCAATGCTTATTGATTTAGACCTTGCAATAAAATGCCAATTTCAAAAGTGTGATCACTTAAAGAACTTTTATGGGAATTTGGTCTTACTCCCCGGCTGTTGGCTAGGTATCTGATCCGTACCTAGTCAATAGCGAGGAGAGGTTGTCCGAGCGTACGGTGCCGTCATGTTGTAGTCCGGGACTCAACAGTTGACACCGACCGGGACAAGGTTGAAAAACTGACAGGACTATTACGCTTGGGTGAGATATAACCAAGGTGTAGTTCTGGCTGGAAAATTAGGGACCATCCGTATGGGGGCCTGCTGGTCAAGACTTATAACTATTCACATACTTCGGAAAGCTCTGGCTCCGAGGAATCCTTTATTGGACCGACAACCGCGCACTGGGAGTGGAGAGATGGCGGAAGTAGCATGTACCCACGTGGTCGTCGTACCTGGAAAGGAGTGGTGTACTGTACTTCCGGGTGGCGTAGGACCGGGCCCAATCTTGGAGGAATCGTGGTAGACAAGTTGGCATATGCAAGCTTGGGTGCTACATATGCAGTGTGGATAGGGATCCTCAGCTGAGTATTATTTATCCGGATTAACGTTGCTCCCCGGTTATGGAGACTTGGTCCACTGACTGTCAACGGAGAGTGGTTCTCAACTAGGAATGTTTTGAAATGTAAAATGAATCATGAACGATGAAGAATTGAGGAATACTGAATCTTTCAAAAATAAAATAAGGTTTACAAAAATGCTTTTCTGCAAAATACTTGATCTTGCTTAAGCCTTACCTTGACTACCCTAAGCCTCTCATTCCTGAGTCTTCTCCCTTTTTCTTTAGTCGGGTAAGTCTTGTTGAGTACCCCAGTACTCAGGGTTTGTTACCCATGCTGCAGGTATGACAGAGTCCCCGATGTGTCTCGCACCCTGTTGCGTGACCTTCGTCCAGGAAGAGGCCGATGAGGCCGATGAGTAAATGTGCACCCTCGGGCTGGGTGTTACATGTATCTTTATGTTAATGTTTCCGCTACGTTGTCTACTTTGAATTTCCCGAACAATGGTTTGTAATAATCGTACTCCTTACCTCATTTGAAATCTCGGTTTGTGAAACTATTGTTATTTAAGTCTTCCGCTCATTATTCCGATGTTATTTGTAAAAGTATGCAATGCTGTAACCGAATTGTGAGATGATCCTGCGGACATTGGGCACTGATGTAGCCCGGTGGCGAACAGGTCTTAATCACATGGAACATGGGTTCGGCTGTCAGAGGTTGACAGGGACACGTGGGCCATGGGATTAGGGTCGTTCCGTCACATCGTGTCTCTCAGCTTTAGATCGATGAGCACGAGGCCAATAGCCGGGCACGTAACGCCTTGTTCTCCTGTTTGAGCATGTCGCAGTTTGATCGCGTTTCTCACCTCCCCACGGCTCGTGAGATTTGGGCTACCCTCATGCGTTTCCATGAGGGCACCACTCAAGTCAAATCCCGTCACTACGAGTTGCATAAGCGGGAGTATGAGAACTTTCGACATCAGCCTGGTGAGAGCATAGAGAGTTTATTCGCTCGCTTTCAAGTGATTGTCAACAAGATGCGAGCTAACAAGGAGCTGTTGCCTTTTGACGATCATGAGAGAGCTTTGAAGCTTTTGCATACTCTTGATCGGTCAGTGTGGGACTCAAAGGTCCAGGCGATCATCGAATAGTCTAACTATGAGACCCTCACTTGCGATGAGCTCTTTAGTAAGCTCAAGTCTAGTGAGATTGAGCCATGTCGAGGGCTTCTTATGAGAATCCTTCTGGCCCGACTATGGCTTTGGTTTCTGGCTCTTCTGCTAACCCCTCTGGTGGCTTTGCGCTTTCATCTCTCTTTTCTGTCACAGAGGATCAGCTGGAGTCTTTGGGAGACGAGGAGTTGGCTTTGCTTGCCAACCGGTTCATGCGGTTTCACAACAACCGCATGAACCGTCGCCGCTGAGGAGGACGCTCGGGATGTTTCGAGTGTGGCGATCCTGACAACTTCATCGCCAACTGCCCAAAGAAGAACAAGCATTCAGGGAAAGGCGAGCATGGGCACAAGTACGACTCCAAGCGCAAGGACAAGCACGTTCCTCCGAGGCACAAGCGGAGGGGCGTCTTCGACAAGGAGTACATCAAGAAGAAGTACTTGGAGAAGGCCCAGGCTGAGCAGCGTGCTTTCTTCGCCACGCTCAGCGACGTCGATGGCTCGGATGACGACTCCGCTTGCTCAAGCGATGACGAGTCCGAGAAGATGAAGAAGATCGAGGACAAGCTGAACGGTCTTTGCTTCTTCGCCGACGACGGGGGCCTCTACACCATGGCGCTGGGTGATGAGGTCGACAGCAAGCTGGAGCACACCCCTCGGGACGACGACGACGATGACACCTTCCAGGTATCGATGACTCATGACGAACTCTTTGCTGAGAATGAGAAGCTTACTGCCACCTTGCTTAGTCAAGACAAGCTGCTTAGGCGTGCTGCTAGAGAGCGCAAGGAGTTTAGGCAGAAGTGGGAGGACACGGTGAAGGAGTTGGAGTTTGCTAAATCCACCGTGGTCGTGTCGGAGGAGAGTGAGTGCGAGATGTGCACCAAGCACATGACTGACCTTCTCACTTTGAGGAGTAAGTATGTTGCTTTGGTAGGAGAGGTGGATGAGCTCCGGGCTAGGCCCCAGCTGTTGGGTGCATGCAAGACCTGTCCTGTCTTGCAATCCGAGTTGGTAGAGAAGAATGCCAATATTGAGTATTTGGAGAAGGCCAGCTCGGATAGCACTTGTGTCACGAGGTGTGCTTTGTGTGAGGGTTTGGAGATGGAGATTGCAAATGTGCAGCATGGCAAGATGCAAACCGAGGAGGAAAACACATACCTTCAGACCATCTTGTCATGGGTGTCTTGTGGGGAGCCGCAGCTCGGGATGATGATCACCCAATTCAAGCGAGCTGCTGGAGGTCCACGTGTATGTTTTGCTCCGGGTGTCGATGTTTCAGCTTTTGGGAAGATTGGAGAGTCGAGTGGCCTAAACCCATGTGTGAAGCCTAACTCCACGACTACTCCCAAGCTTACCAAGCTTCCACCCAAAGAGCCTGTCAAGCCTATCACCAAGGATGGAGTGATTGAGGAACCTCTGAGAGCTCCACCCAAGAACCAAGTGTGGCAACCCAAACCCAACCACCTCAAGAACAAGCTGGATACCATGCCACCTATCCAGGAGGAGTGCTTGCCACAGAAGGGCAAAGTGAACCATACCCACAACCGTGAGTACCAACAACCCCCTTTGCGTGCGGTGAGGTACGATTGTGACTATTGTGGGAGAGATGGTCACTTGAGCGAGTTCTTCTTTAGGCGCAAGAGAGAGATGCACCGTGCTAGGGAGATGGACAACCCGGACATGTACCATCCTTTCCATGATGTGCATGTGCCGAACGTCCAGAGGAGAGCTGCTAGGCCAAGTGGTGCAGCACCTCAAGGTCCTAGGCGTCAGGGAGGAGGTGCCCAACGGGGTCCTTACTTTGCAGGATACGGACCCCGTTGCGCAGGCTTTGTTGAGCATTTCCCTCCACCGCGTTTTGATTATCGCGATGGACGCTCTTTCCTTAGCAGACCACGTTTTCCTGTACGTGGTGATCGCTACCCCCGTAGACAGGCTAGGAATGGTTTTTACACTGACCGTTCCTTTGAGCAGCCGGCCCAACACTGGTATTCTTCCTACTTCACTAACCCCAGTGTTGGACCGTATGCTCACCCTATGTCTTTTTATTGATGTAGGTAAAACATTTGGAGGACATTTGGTTGGTGGATTCCGGTTGCTCGAGACACATGACCAGAAATGCCAAGTGGTTCTCCAGCCTTAGCCCTATTGCCGGAAATGAGTTTATCACCTTCGGCGACAATAGTAAAGGTAAAGTGTTGTCTCGCGGGTCGGTGCGGGTTAATGAGCACTTTGTGTTGCGCGATGTTGCTCTTGTTTCTAACCTGCATTTTAACTTGCTTTCTGTTTTGCAACTTTTTGATGATGACTATGAGATTCGTTTTAAACCGAATCTCAGTCGCATTTTAGATCCTCAGGGCAATTTGGTTTGTTTGATTTCACCCTTTGGGAAAGTCTTTCGCGCGAATTTCTCGGAGTCGTTTGGTGTTTCCCGCTGTCTTTTGGCTAGTCCTTCCTCCTCTGATCTTTGGAAGTGGCATAGGAGGCCCGGTCACTTGAGTTTTGACTTGCTTGCAAGACTTAGCTCACTTGGCCTAATCCGAGGATTGCCCAAGCTGTCGATGGAGAAGGATCTAGTTTGCCATTCTTGTAGACATGGGAAGATGGTCGCTGCTCCCCACCATCATGTGACTAAGGTCATGACTTCGCACCCTGGAGAGCTTTTACACATGGACCTTGTTGGTCCGGCTCGGGTGAGCTCAGTTGGTGGGAAGTGGTATGTTTTGGTTGTTGTTGATGACTTTTCGAGGTATTCGTGGGTTTTCTTTTTGACTGAGAAGACGGAGACTTTCTCATTTGCTCGTAATCTGATTTGGTGTCTTCAGAACGAGTTCCTTTGAACTCGATGCGAGCTATTAGAAGTGATAATGGTTCCAAATTCAAGAATTAAGATTTTGAGAAGTTTTGTAACCGCCTTGGTTTGGAGCATCAGTTTTCTTCCCCCTACACACCGCCCCAAAATGGTGTTGTAGAGAGGAAGAATCGGACCCTTGTTGAGATGGCCAGGATGATGCTCAATGAGCATAGGACTCCTAGGCGATATTGGGCTGAAGCTATGAACACTGCATGCTACATTTCAAATCGCATTTTTCTGAGAGCTTTCTTGAAGAAGACCTCTTATGAGTTGCGTTTTGGTAGACAGCCCAAGGTGAGTTACTTTAGAGTCTTCGGTTGCCATTGTTTTATTTTGAAGAAAGGCAACCTGGACAAATTTGAGTCTCGCTCTTCTGACGGGGTATTTTTGGGTTATGGCACTCACACTAGAGCTTATCGTGTACTTAACCTTGATACTAACCGAGTCATGGAGACACCAGATGTCACCTTCGAGGAGACTCTTCTTTGTCCTTCTTCTCGTTTTGAGCGTGCAGGTGATCATGAGGTCGGTGAGCCTCTTTTTGATGACGAGGACGAGGGTGCTGAAGGTATGGATGATCCAGCATCCCCTCCACCTGCTCTACCGCAAGGAGCGGCTTCTACGACGACTCACGGCCCCGACACCTCTTCTTCCTGGGGGCCGTGGGATCCGCCACCCCGAGCGGTAGCTTTTGTACCCGGGGAGGCACCAGCTGCTGTTGAGGGGGAGATCACTTCTTCCCGGGAGGCGCCACGACACATCCAGTGCCAACACCCCCCTCAGCAGATGATCGGTTGCATTGACGAGCGGGTCACTCGGTCCAGGTCACAACACATCTCTCACTTTGCTCATTCTGCTTTTGTTGCTAATTTTGAGCCCCGAGATGTTGGACACGCTTTGACGGATCCGGATTGGGTCAATGCCATGCATCTGGAGTTAGAGAACTTTGAGCAAAATTGGGTTTGGGTTCTAGTTCCACCTCCACCAGATTGTAAGCCTATTGGGACAAAATGGGTTTTCAAAAACAAGTAAGGAGAGGATGGCCACATTGTTAGAAACAAGGCCAGGCTTGTAGCGAAAGGCTATAGTCCGAAGGAGGGGATAGACTATGAGGAGACGTTTGCTCCTGTAGCATGTTTGGAGGCTATTAGGATACTCTTGGCTTTTGCTGCATCCAAAGGTTTCAAACATTCTCAAATGGATGTCAAGAGTGCCTTCTTAAATGGCTACATAGAAGAGGAAGTATATGTTGAGCAACCCTCCGGTTTTGAAAATCCCAAGTTTCCAAACCATGTTTTTAAACTCTCTAAAGCTTTATATGGTTTGAAACAAGCCCCTAGAGCCTGGTATGATAGGTTGAAGACCTTTTTGATAGCTAAGGGTTTTAAAATGGGATGTGTAGACAAAACACTCTTTCTCCTCAGGCAAGGCAAAGACACACTCTTGGTCCAGATTTACGTGGATGATATCATTTTCGGTGGTTCTTCTCACATTTTGGTTGCCAAGTTTGCAGATACTATGAGCAGGGAGTTCGAGATGAGCATGATGGGCAAGTTGACATTCTTTCTCGGGTTGCAAATTAAGCAATCCCGAGAGGGGACGTTTGTGCACCAGGGCAAGTACACCAAGGACTTGCTGAAGCGGTTCAATATGGGTGAGAACAAGCCTCTTCCGACACCCATGTCGACGACGACTGCCCTGGATGCGGACAAGGATGGAGAAGCAGTGGACCAGAAGGAGTACCGCAGCATGATCGGGTCGCTGCTCTACATAACGGCGACACGCCCGGACATTCAGTTCGCGGTGTGTCTGTGCGCGCGCTTTCAGGCGTCGTCGCGCACTTCTAACCGTCAGGCGGTGAAGCGGATTTTCAGGTACCTTCGTTTCACACCTGAGTTTGGGATTTGGTATTCGGCTTCCTCCACCCTCTCGCTGTGCGGTTATTTGGATGCCGATTTTGCTGGTTGCCGTATTGAGCGCAAGTCCACTTCTGGGACTTGCCAATTTATTGGTTCTTCTCTTGTGTTGTGGTCTTCTCACAAGCAATCTAGTGTCGCTCAGTTTACCACAGAGGCTGAATATGTTGCTGCGGCTAGCTGCTGTTCCCAGTTGCTTTGGATGATGGCCACTTTGCGTGATTTTGGTCTGAGCTTTTCTCGCGTGCCTTTGCTTTGTGACAGCACGAGTGCTATTAGCGTTGCTAAGAACCCCGTGGTTCACTCGAAGACCAAACACATTGATGTGCGCTTTCATTTTTTGCGAGACCACCAGGAGAAGGTTGATATCAACCTTCGCCATGTCGATACTCATCATCAACTGACTGATATTTTCACCAAGCCTTTAGACGAATCAACCTTTAATCGGTTGAGAGGTGAGCTTGGTGTGTGTTTCCCCTTTTAGATGGGGGAAACATTTTGGATCTTGTATTTTAGACTGACTCTTTTCTTTTGTCTTTCTTTTCC
Organism: Coix lacryma-jobi var. lacryma-jobi; assembly: GCA_009763385.1. Taxonomy (NCBI): domain Eukaryota; kingdom Viridiplantae; phylum Streptophyta; class Magnoliopsida; order Poales; family Poaceae; genus Coix; species Coix lacryma-jobi. The sequence continues at coordinate 16,396,255 of CM019824.1, forward strand.
TTTGCATTTTAGCATACGCATTCACATTCTGAGCTTCATGTTTATAATCACTAGAATGTAACTATGCTCTGTGTAGTATGCTCCGATGCTTATATTGATGCTTGTAGCTTATGCTCTTTCTGATCACTAGTACATGTTGTGAGCTGAGCTATTTTGGAATGTTGAATTTGCTTAATGTATATAAAATCTGAAAATGTTCACCATTGAGATATGCAACTAGCATGTGTAGGATGTGTTGAGTCCATTCGTGCTTTTCATATATGCTAGGTTGCTATGTCTCTAGTTCTGAGTCACTCACTTGCTTGGTCTATTCATATCTTGTTTAAAATTTGAACCAAGTTTTAGTGAATTCAAAAGATCGAGATGGGATTGCTTGTCAACACATCATAGTATCGAGACTGTTTCTCATTGCACTTTGAGTTAAACTTGAGTTGTGTAGTGTATGACCGAAACCGTAGCTTTAAGCTTCTGATTGCTTCGGCATAGGCTTCGCTCGGTTGAAAAGTTAGGCAATGACAAGCTTTCAACCTCTCGCAATCACATGCTATTATCTGAACTTGTGAAATTTCACCACTGCAACTCCGATATTAAATTAAAAATCACAAGTGTATGTTTCATTCCTATGCATGATGATTGAACTTTGCTAAGGGTAGTTCACCTTGTATAAATGTATAGCACTTATTTGGATTCCTGTCTATATATGGCTAGTGCTATTTTGATGGTGACTATCTTTTGACTCAAAACTGCTCACTTTGCTCATATGTTCATATTTCGTATTTGGTCATCAGTTTGAGCCTTTGCTATATGAGTGCTTAGTTGTGCCATTGGAATTATACTGATTAGAGCATCTTTGCACTCTTTTGATTATATGCCTGAAGCTGCTAACTTGCATTTTGACTTATATGCATGTTGGAAGGGGGAGTTTTTACTTGATCAGTGCATTTTCAACTAAGGTTGAGAAAAAGACAAATCATCATGTGATCTCCAATCGGTTGACCAAAGGGGAAGAAATTTTCTTGCAAATCTTTTGAGTTTCCTGGTTGTTTTCCTGGATGTTCAACTAAGGGGGAGTTTCCTGGTTGTTTGCACTTTTCGAGGGGGAGTTTGCTAGTTGTGTTGAGCCTTTGCCTCTATCTTGAGGAACTAGCAAACATTTTGCTTTTCTGGGCTTTTGATCTCGATTTTGGATTTCGATTGGTGTCAGTGTTTCGAAACAGGGGGTACGACACCAACGAGTAATATGATCGCGTGCTTCTCTTCCTGGATGGTGATGCAAGAGGACACAAGGATTTATCCTGGTTCGGGAAAAGAAGGCCCTACGTCCAGCGGGGGGGGTGTTCTTGTATTACTTGCACCTAATTGCTTGTACAGGGGCGAATACAAGCTCAGTGAGCGTGGACCGGAGTCCGGACTCGTGTGTGTGTGGACTTGTGTCTTAACGTGTCTGTCCCCGTGCCCCCAGAATGAGGGCCCTGGTGTCCCCTTTTATAGAGCAAAGGGAGGCCAGGGTTACACAAGGGTATTACAGGTATCGGGGTGTATTGTGTCCCTTACGAAGAAGGGTAGGAACCCTGTCTTGTCGAAGACATTGTAGCCGACGTGGGCGTTGCTGTTGAAGCGTCCTTGAAGCGTGGCCTCCATCCTGGGCGCGGACGTGATGGCGCGGCGAGGTGGAAGCCGTACAGCACCCATCCCGGAACGTACAGGACGTGTCGGGGTCCCTCCGGGTCTGGGGGTACCTGTCCTCCAAGAGCATGAAAGTAGTTAGGGCTCGAGGGGCGTGGAGCCGGCCTCGAGGCGGCGCCTACGGGGGGCTCGAGTTCCCGCAGGTATGGGCAAGTCCCGTGAAAATCGATTGAGCGGCAGGCATCTGGGCCTCGAGGCGTGTCTTGGATGTGCCACAGTGTAGGGCGTGGGTTCACAGTGCTTCACTGGTGCCTTTTCGCCCATACTTGTGGTGAAAACGAGGCTTGACTCTGCCCCAGACCACTGTGGCACGCGTTGTGTTACAGAGGACGTGACTGGAGTAGGTGGATGAATTAAGTGCGCGGCATGGGCTGGCATCCGATGTCTGCGCCGCTCGTGGGAGGTACGATGTGTCTCGAGGGATAGGTTACCGTGTTGGAGAGGCTCGAGGTTGTAACACCCTAGGTGTTAAGCAATTCCTAAATGCATAATTTGGCATGGCATGAGCATAGCATCTCATCATTTCATGTGCATATGTTTGTTGAATGCTTAAGTCCTTGTTTGGTCTCTAGTGTAACCTTGTTATGCTTTCTGTTTCTGACCAAGTGCCTTATAACAAAGTTGTAGATCTTGATGAAAGGAACAACTTTGCTTTAAAACACTTTCTCAGAAAAAGTTTTTAAAATGTGATTTCTTGCATTAGAAAAATGGATTAGAAGTAAATTTATTTTTCTAAGCAGAATTTGGACTGGAGCCTTAAAGATGATTTGTTCCTTACAAAATTCTAAGCAACTTTGCTTTTAGGACCTTTTCCTAATTCGGCTTAGTTTGGAAGTTATAGAGCATCAAAGTTTGTAACCAAACTTCATTAGTTTAACCCTAGTGGGCCCGGCCTGTCAGTCTCTCCTTCTTCTCCTTCGCGGACGCCGCTCCCTCCGCGCCGACCGAAACCGCCCGCCGCCGCGAGACCGCCTCGCCGGCCGGCCAAACCACCGTCATCACCGCCCGTGGTTTGCGCCCGAACTCGCCACGTCGCCCGGAAGCTCGGTGCATGCTCGCCGCGTGGAGCGCGACGCCTGACGCCGCCGCGTCCGGTCGGGAGCTTCCCCGATGGGAACCGGCCAGGTGTAATGCACCTAGCACTTCGTTCCGTTTGCCTTCGCTCCGCCTGTGCTCGCAACCAGCAGAGCATTCCATTGCTCGCTCTCTCCTTCGCTCCACTTCACTCCATCTTCACCAGAGCTCCGCTCCGCCGCCGCCCGCCGAACCTCGGCGAGCGATTACTCGCTCCACCGTGCGCCGCCGTCCAATTCCTCTCGCCAGTTCCTCCGCCCTGATCTCCTCTTTCTCCGGTAAGGGTTGGTTTCCCCTCTCTCCCTCTCTAGCTGCCGGAACAGCGGACGCCATCCGCAAGCTTCCGCCATGGCCGCCACCGTGACCTTCACGTGGACCGGTCATCTCCGGCCATGCTACCCTGAGCTGAGCCATGTTCTAGTCTTCTCTACCGTCGTAGTAGCTTAGAGTCAGATGGAGACCTCTCTCGTGCCCTGAGTTCGCCGGACCGCGGGCCAGTCGCGCTGTGTCCGCCATGGACCGCCGCCGTGCATCGCGCCGGACAATGCCGGGGATGCCGAAACCCGGGAGTTGCTCCAATAGGTCACTTGTGACTTGCTTAGGCTAGTGTTAGTCTCGCCGAGTCGCAAGCCGCCGGGAAGAGTTCCGCCGCCGAGTCGCCAGAGCCGCCGCTCCGCCATGGCCGCCGTCGAGCTTGCTCCGGTATCCCTCTGTCTCAGCGAGTCGGTTAGTTGTGTTCGCCTCGCAAACCCGCACCCAGTAATGGTCTCCGTGTCGCCAGAAGTGTCGCCGTCGACGAGCTAGGGCCGGTCAACGACCACGGCGCAAAACACCGCCGTTGACCGCCGAGCCTGGCCTCGCACGGTAACGTGCCGAGCCTGGCCTCGGTAGCTTGGTCGCCCTGACCAGCGGGCCCCGACTGGCAGCAAGAAAGAAAGAAAGGGAAGCGTTTGGGTGTCGTAGGCCTCGGTAAGCCGGGCGTGCCGAGCGTTTGCCTCGAGCCTCGGCTAAGTCACCGAGCCTCGGTTGAGTCAGTAGCCTCGGCCGAATCGGTTGAGTGTGTTTGAGCCTCGGCCGACTCACGTCGAATGTGCCGAAGCCTTGCCTCGAGCCTCAGCCGAATCGCGCCGAATGTGCCGAAGCCTTGCCTCGAGCCTCAGCCGAATCATGCCGGGTGTGCTGAGCGTTTGTCTTATGCCTCGGCCGAACCAAGTTGGAGTCCGTACGTTTAGGTTTGAGTTTCCTTTTTAGTTTGTTTTTGCAAGAATTATGTAATGGCTTCAAAAATTCCTACAAGGCTCATTTTAAGTCCAAATCCTGTGAAACAAATTTTGTTAGGTCAAGCATGTTTAGATCTATCAGTGAAAACTGTTAAATGCATTTTTGGTGATACTTTTATGTGTAGATTTATTTAATTTAGAAAAGTGCTGATAACTTGGTAAATGCACAACTAATTATGTATAAGTCAGAAAAATGTGATTCCAGTTTTGTTAGGTTTGTATGAATGTGTAGTTTCAGAGAAAAATATAATATGAGGTTGTTCTGTGAATTAATTTGACAGTAGCTTTTAAAATGCTTAAATGTCGTTTCCTTGTTTATTTTGTAGTAATTAAAATATGAGGAATATGAACCTGAGAATTTAAGCACATTGCTATTATGTTAGGAAGTTCAGTAGAAAAATAAGAAATCTGTTGTTTGACACTTTTTGCTAGGGTGTGTAGTTCAAAGCACCTTTCCATAATAGAATTTGTCTTTTTCATAGAGGATGAAGTCTAGGTCCAAATGGGATGAAATTTGGACAGAGGGTTAGATTAAGTGTTATTGATCTCCAGTAATTTTTATAGGTTTTTGTGAAGCTGTCTAGGATAGGTTACTGTTATGGGCCTATTTAACTAGATTTAATTCTACAAATAATTAGAGGGTAATAAACCCGTTAAGCAACTTTGATGTGGTGACAACAAGACTTGGTAAGTAGTATGTCGAATTAAATAAGTGAGTAGCAGTAGATGACATGTGCTTATCTCCTGAATGGTTACTCCATGTTGCATCACCATGCATCCCATGTGCATTCATGTTGTTCATTCATGTACCGCATCATGCAGGATCGGTAGTGGAAGCCCAGGAGACGCCGGAGGAGCAGCGTCAGGAGGAGACACCCGAGGAGGGGATCCCGGAAGGAGACGCTGAAGACCTGCCGGAGTGCCGTGATCACCGCCCCGCCGACTTCGAGCGAGGCAAGCCCCGGAGCATTCTAACTCCTACGGTTTGCAAATGTTTTCTAATTAACCTGATGATGGATGTTGCATTAGGTTATAGGAATTGATTGCTACCGTTGATGCATTATTACTTATCCTTGTCCACCTGCAAATATTACCTTGTTATCCCTGATAAGTCTAGGCTCGTTTATGCTTAGCCTGCTTAGACCGGTAAAAGTCGGGTGATTTCCAGTCTCCCGCATATAGGTGGATACTGATCATGTTTAGCCTTGTGCTATCATGGAGATAACCATGTGATAATTAATTTGAGACCGGGCGGGATGTAGGAGCAGCAGGACATGGGTTCTGTGTGCTAGTAGTCTCCCGTCTGTGTCGATCAGGAACCGACGAAGGCACACCTTAGTCATTTTGAACGCGTCAATCACTTAACGGAGCAGGTGCGGGTACCTCCCGTGAAGCCGATTAAGGTTTTTCGAGCCGGTGACGGAGATGTTGACGCCTAACACCCAGGGCCTCAGATGTACCGTGGGCAACTATTCTGATCGACCTGGCATGGTCCGAGGGCAGGCAGGGCCTGATCGACCTGGCATGACCATGGGCAGTTAATAGCTTGAGCGACCTGGCATTGAGATAACCCCCGGTGTAGAAGGGCCCATGACCGTCCCGCGTGTTGTGTTCTCGAACCTACTGAAGTGGTCGCCAACGGCCACCTGGCAGGGTGTGTCGGGCGAGTGTGCGGCATTTTTATCCCCAGCTGGTAGGAATCGATTATAATCGCCATCGCTCCTGGTTAGTGAGTAACTTGACTGAGCATGTGTTACCGTAGTAATATATGGAATTAATGATGGTTATGGTTGATGAATCTGAAAGGCTATTGATGAAATAGTCACTCTTGCTTGAATAAGTAGTCAAGTGTTTGCTCTAGATCAGGTGCAAATCTAGATAATCAGGCTGATTACATAAAAGTGACTGCTAATGCTCTAATGATGATTAGTTAATAATAAAGTGCTTTTATGCAAAAAGGTAAGTGTGGCCAACCCCAGATACAGCCTTGCATAATCCTTGGTGTCGGTTATTTCTGGTTTATGACGGGTAAGTCTAGCTGAGTACCTTCTCGTACTCAGGATTCTATCCCTTGTTGTTGCAGATGGGCAATGCTTCTTCGGCTATTGCAAGAACTGTCTGTACCCCGTCGAGGGCAGTGACTAGACCATGGGCATGGTCAACTCTTATCTTCCCTGATGCTTTTGTGGACCGATCAAGCATATGGCACTGTATTGTGAACTAAGGACTTGTGTTTCAAAACTATGTTGCTTCCGCTTTTGAATTCAAACTATGGTTTGTAATAACTGTTGAACTCCGATGTATTTGAACTATGTGCGAACTGAACGTACCTTGTGGGCACGTACGCTAATCTATTACGATCTTGGTTAAAGTTGAATGACTTGAAATCCTTCGAGATTTCCGGACTACCGGGTTTGTACGAGCTTAAGTACTTGTAATCTCTGTGAAAGCAGCGATTCGGTGCTTAATCTGGTGCAAATTGGTCGGTTCTGTTACAGCTGGCATCGGAGCGTGGTTAGCGTTACTGTTCACAAGTGTATTTGAAAAACTGTATTTTCAATTTAAAATTCCTATTTGACAAGAACTTATAGTTATATTAGGATTTGAAAAACCTTCTTGACCAAGAGTAAGGTGTGCCATTGATCAAGTCCTTATGCCCAATAGGAACTTAGGTGGCTATTTAAGTACTAACTTTGGGGGTCGTGCATCATACTTATTTCTGTTATTCTGTCGTCCATACGGCAAGGGTGAAATTGTATGGATGCTGTTCCTCGGAATAGTAATGTATGGATCAATTGCCTCTACGCTAAAGGTAATGAGAGTTGTGAGAGCATGATTGGACAACCGCCAATCTAGGGAAAGTGCTTATATGATACTGATGCGTATACCTGTTCCACACAAGTATATGTGAAAGTATTGATTGTGGGAGTAATAATTTCTGATGGGTGCATATACTGCTTACGTGTATACCGGGTGTACACCTAAGAGAGTATTAGATTTAAATTTCCGCAGTGCATGATATTCATACTGTGGGAAGGGCTGAAATGGTTTTTCTGCAGGTACGCTAACTTGCGAACGTGTAGCACGTATAGTTAACGCTATGAGTGAACGTGTATGCCACCGTCTAGCCGTTAGATTGTTAGGCAGTGAGGACGTATGAAACGTGCATGCATCATGATCATATAATCTTGCATTAATCTTACTTCCTTCCTTATGGTTTCTGTCCCGTTTTTCTAATAAAAGTTGTTTCAACTAATTAAAAACTGTGTGGATAAACTTCTTACAGATGACACGCACCAAGCGCACTGCTCGCATGTCCACGGGAGGCAAGAGGCCTAACTACATGCTGGGGCCATGGACCGATGAGGGATCAGAGGACTTTCTAGAGGAATTTGGGATGCCCACTATTCTTTGGAGAGTTCTGCACCTGGTGGGATATCAGGAGGGCCAGGAGCCACAGTACGACTGGCACCGTGTGCAGTTGTTAGAGGATCGCCACGTGTACACGGTGGAGGTCGACGTGCCTAGCCGTGAGGACCGGGATGGTGCCGCCGAGTGTTTGCTTTGCAGGGGAGGACCCCCTGGGATGCAGCCAACCAGGTTGCTTATACCGTTCTTCGGTACATCATGGAGGACCATCCGGAGGTGGTTGCTCAGGCTACTGCCAGTATCTTCCCGACAGTGGATCCGTATCTTTCAGTGTGGCGTCAGTCAGGAGCTACTATTTTGGAGGGTAGTTCGCTTGAGAGGGAGCATTGTGCCGGGCCAGCAGGGAGTGCCATGGCTGCACTTATGGCTACTTATGGCTGCTTATCCCGCAGCTATGAGCAGTTGGACCATGTTCTTAGCGAGGAGATTGCAGCGCAGCATCGCCGTCAGGAGGAGCACGCTACAGAGATGGACCTCCTCACTACACAGCTAGCTCAGTTGACAGTAGAGAGAGACCAGGCACTTCAGAGGGAGAAGGAGACTGCTCATCAGCTTGCCATTCAGCAGGGGTCGACTACTTTCTTGGCCTCGGTCATGAGGGAGACTGAGGAGGCGCTTCGAGGAGTTTGTGTTGAGGGCATTCGTGTTTCAGAGGAGAACAGGCTGCTGAGGTTGCGAGTGGGAGACCTAGAGCTGCAACTCCATCACCTGCAGGACTACAACGACCGTCTGCACGAGGAGATCCACCGCAGGGAGAATGAGAGGAACCCCATCTTTCTCCAGGAGGATCCGGAGCCTAGTAGTTCTTCTAGTAGTCCATCAGATATGTCTAGTGAGGACGGTGACGTTGGTGAGATCGCTAGAGAGTAGTCTAGATCGTATGCTTAGCGTCTAGATGGTCTTTTGCGTAAGTTGGCACGCCCGATCTTTTGGTATATTGGGCTGAATGTAAGCATGGATAGCAGACTTATGTGATGTGTGTGAGACCTTGGAAAGTCCCATATGTATGGGCAAAACTATGGATGTTATGTTATCTTTTGCATGATGTGTTAAGTGATCTTGTTATGTGTTGATGCAATGTGGATTGAAATTTATTGTACCTCTGTCATTGTTTGGTGAATTGTTTTCCGAATAATTTCAGTGGGTATGATTATTGTTCTCTACAAGTTGCAACTTTGCCTAATGGTCGCTTACTATCCTTTATGCAGATGACGACAACTCGTAGTGGAGCAGGCGGTAGTGGTGGAAATGAGGACCCCAGAGAAAACCGCAATCCACCACCTCCTCCATCCCTGACGGCTGAGCAACTTTTTGCTCAATTTCTTGGAAGCCAGCGCAACATCGAAGCTTTGCTGAGGGAAAACTTGGCCCAGGGACATCAACGCCCTGAGCCGAACCAATATAGTTCTTTCAAGGATTTCCTGGATACCAAACCACCAATTTTCAAGGAAGCTACAGAACCATTGGAGGCAGAAGAATGGCTGCATACTCTGGAGCAGAAGTTCCATTTGCTTAGGCTCACAGAAGAGCTTAAAGCAGAATATGCCGCACACCAGTTGTAGGGACCAGCCGGGATTTGGTGGGGACATCATCGTACCACCTATCCTGCCAATGTTCCTATCACTTGGAGAGTGTTTACTGCTGCTGTTCGAGGTCATTACATTCCACCGGGCTTGACACAGATGAAAGTGGCAGAGTTCATGAATCTGACTCAAGGAACTCGGTCTATCACAGAGTATCATCATCTGTTCAACTCGTTGGCTCGCTATATCCCAGACTTCGTTGACACAGACGCTAAGAAGATTGCTAGTTTCAAGAGAGGCTTGAACACTAAAATGGGAAAGTCAGTGGGTACATCTTCCCGTACCAATTTCAATGACTTCATAAGCGACTGTCTGATTCAAGAGAACCATAACAACAAGCATGCTGCTAGCAAGGCCCGGAAGAGGACCTTTGAATCAGGATCATCACAACCCAGAGGACCACCAGCTCAGCGAAATCTATATCGACCACCAGCGCCGGGGGCACGTTTTAGGCCGCCGCAGAAGAAGAATCAGCCACAAGCTCAGCGCAATCAGAAGCCATACAAGATAGCTGCTGCTCAGGCTCGTGGAGGTCAAGGCAGTTCTTCAGGGAACAAACCGTTGGTTCGGGGACCATGCTACAACTGCAACCAAGAGGGGCACTTCGCAAGGTACTGCCCCTACCCAAAGAAGCAACAGGCCAACTACCCCGCACGCCTGCACAACATGACCGCTGAAGAAGCTCGTGCTGGAGAGCCCGTGACTGCTGGTATGTGTCTTGTTAACCATCATCCTGCAGTTGTTTTGTTTGATACTGGATCATCGCATTCGTTCATGAGTAAAGCATTTGCACAAAAGCATAATCAAGAGGTGTCTGAAATGGATTATGGGTTTCGCGTAAGCTCTGTGGGGAGTAGTGTGTTGTCTAGGCAGATGGTACGTGATGCAACCATCGACATCGGAGGGCATAAGTTTGGAGCCAATTTAGTAGTTTTGCCAGGACTCAGTATGGATGTAGTCCTAGGAATGAGTTGGATGAGTATGTGGGAAGCGGTGTTAGACACTGCAGATAGAACTCTTACCTTATCTGATGCAAGGATTAACACCAAGATACGTATCTCTCTTCCTCGAGGAGCAGATTTTGTTGATCTGTCTTGTACCTTATCTATAGAGGACCTATCAAAAATTCCAGTTGTTCGGGATTTCCCAGACGTCTTTCCAGATGAGTTGTCGGGTTTACCGCCCAAGCGGGCTGTAGAGTTTACTATTGAGCTGTTACCAGGAACTGCACCGATCTCGAGAAGACCTTATCGTATGCCGCCCAATGAATTAGCCGAACTCAAGACGCAGATTAAGGAACTTTTGGACAAGGGTTTCATTCAACCTAGTGTGTCAGAGTGGGGATGCCCAGCTTTGTTTGTCAAGAAAAAGGACAAGTCTCTACGGATGTGTGTGGATTATCGACCGCTTAATGCCGTGACCGTTAAGAACAAATATCTGTTGCCACGGATAGATATTTTGTTTGATCAGTTATCCAGAGCCAAAGTATTCTCCAAGATCGATTTGAGATCAGGATATCATCAAATTAGAATCCGACCACAAGATATTCCAAAGACTGCTTTTTCGACCAGATATGGACTATACGAGTATTTAGTCATGTCCTTTGGATTGACGAATGCTCCAGCTTACTTTATGAGTTTGATGAACTCGGTATTCATGCCAGAACTAGATAAGTTTGTAGTGGTGTTCATTGATGACAAGTTTGCTGCAGAAGGATCAGAAGTTTGAGTGGACAGAGAAGTGTGAAACAGCTTTCCGTACCTTGCGGAAACTATTAACCACTGCCCCTGTCTTAGCTCAACCAGATATCGAGAAGCCGTTTGATGTCTTCTGCGACGCATCGAAAGTTGGTTTAGGCTGTGTTCTTATGCAAGAAGGCAGAGTGATTGCTTATGCTTCACGTCAGTTGAGAAAACATGAAGTTAATTATCCTACGCATGACTTGGAATTAGCTGCTGTGGTACACGCTCTAAAACTATGGAGACATTATCTGCTTGGTAACGTCTGTAACATGTACACGGACCACAAAAGTCTCAAGTATATCTTTACTCAACCTGAACTGAATATGAGGCAGAGAAGATGGCTTGAGTTGATTAAGGATTACAATTTGCAGATACATTATCACCCAGGAAAAGCAAATGTGGTTGCTGATGCTTTGAGTCGGAAATCGCATTGTAATAACTTGAGGTTACAACCAGAGGACGAGTTTAGTCTCGAACACCCTGTGATCTTGCGTCACATCGAGCTGCAGAGCACCTTAGTTGATCAGATTCTAGAAGGGCAGAAAACAGACAAGGGAATCTATTATATCAAGGAAAAGCTAAGAGCTGCCACTGAACCCGTAAAACATTTCCGAGTTGATGATAAGGGAGTGTTATGGTTTGATAATCGCTTAGTGGTACCCAAGAATAGGGAACTCAAAAATCAGATCATGGATGAGGCTCATCTTTCCAAGTTGTCTATTCATCCCGGGAGCACTAAGATGTATCAAGATTTGCGTCCAAGATTTTGGTGGACCAAAATGAAGAAGGAAATTGCCGCGTATGTAGCCAGATGCGACACATGTTGTCGAGTGAAGGCCATTCACCTGAAGCCAGCCGGAACACTTCAACCCTTATCAATACCTGAATGGAAGTGGGAAGAGGTGAGTATGGATTTTATCACCGGTTTGCCTACTACTCAGAGGGGAAATGATTCGATATGGGTAATAGTAGACCGTCTCACCAAGACCCCTAATTTTATACCAGTTAAAACCTGTTATCGAGTACCGGATTATGCGGAGATCTATATCAATCAGATTATCCGATTGCATGGTATACCCAAAGTCATAGTTTCGGATCGCGGAACACAGTTCACGGCACCATTCTGGGAGAAAATGCAAAAGGAATTAGGTACTAAGTTAATCCATAGTTCAGCTTACCATCCCCAGACGTCAGGGCAAACTGAAAGGGTAAATCAGGTTTTAGAGGATATGTTGAGAGCATGTGTGATATCCGCGAAGGGATCTTGGGAGAAGTGGTTGCCATTAGCAGAATTTGCTTACAACAACAGTTATCAAGAAAGCATTCATATGGCACCTTTCGAAGCTCTGTATGGCAGAAGATGCAGAACACCAGTAAGTTGGGTTGAACCAGGAGAACGTCGTTACTATGGAACTGACTTCGTTAGGGAAGCAGAAGAACAAGTTAGAATAATCCAACAACACATAGCAGCTGCACAGTCTCAACAGAAGAGTTATGCTGATCAGAGAAGAAGGCCGCTTGAATTCGAAGTAGGCGACTATGTGTACTTGAAAGTATCACCCATGAAAGGAGTTAGACGTTTTGGCGTGAAAAGAAAGTTAGCGCCAAGGTTTGTGGGACCCTATAGGATAATGGAAAGGAAGGGAGAAGTGGCTTATCAACTACAGTTACCTGAACATTTAAAGGCTATATTCCCTGTTTTCCATGTGTCACAACTAAAGCATTGTCTTCGAGTTCCAGAAGAGGAAGTACAACCGGCCAATATCAAGTTACAATCCGACCTTACTTACTCAATAAAGCCATATCGAGTACTCGATGAGAAAGAAAGAGTGACTCGCGGAAAAGTCATGAAGCAATATAAAGTATCTTGGAGTGAGCAAGACGACCGAGATGCCACTTGGGAAACGGAAGACTATCTAAAGAAAGTATATCCACAGTTTTATAAGGACTGGTTAGTAACTCAAATCTCGGGACGAGATTCCTTTAAGGAGGGGAGGGCTGTAACACCCTAGGTGTTAAGCAATTCCTAAATGCATAATTTGGCAAGGCATGAGCATAGCATCTCATCATTTCATGTGCATATGTTTGTGGAATGCTTAAGTCCTTGTTTGGTCTCTAGTGTAACCTTGTTATGCTTTCTGTTTCTGACCAAGTGCTTTATAACAAAGTTGTAGATCTTGATGAAAGGAACAACTTTCCTTTAAAACACTTTCTCAGAAAAAGTTTTTAAAATGTGATTTCTTGCATTAGAAAAATGGATTAGAAGTAAATTTATTTTTCTAAGCAGAATTTGGACTGGAGACTTAAAGATGATTTGTTCCTTACAAAATTCTAAGCAACTTTTCTTTTAGGACCTTTTCCTAATTCGGCTTAGTTTGGAAGTTATGGAGCATCAAAGTTTGTAACCAAACTTCATTAGTTTAACCCTAGTGGGCCCGGCCTGTCAGTCTCTCCTTCTTCTCCTTCGCGGACGCCGCTCCCTCCGCGCCGACCGAAACCGCCCGCCGCCGCGAGACCGCCTCCCCGGCCGGCCAAACCACCGTCATCACCGCCCGTGGTTTGCGCCCGAACTCGCCACGTCGCCCGGAAGCTCGGTGCATGCTCGCCGCGTGGAGCGCGACGCCTGACGCCGCCGCGTCCGGTCGGGAGCTTCCCCGATGGGAACCGGCCAGGTGTAATGCACCTAGCACTTCGTTCCGTTTGCCTTCGCTCCGCCTGTGCTCGCAACCAGCAGAGCATTCCATTGCTCGCTCTCTCCTTCGCTCCACTTCACTCCATCTTCACCAGAGCTCCGCTCCGCCGCCGCCCGCCGAACCTCGGCGAGCGATTACTCGCTCCACCGTGCGCCGCCGTCCAATTCCTCTCGCCAGTTCCTCCGCCCTGATCTCCTCTTTCTCCGGTAAGGGTTGGTTTCCCCTCTCTCCCTCTCTAGCTGCCGGAACAGCGAACGCCATCCGCAAGCTTCCGCCATGGCCGCCACCGTGACCTTCACGTGGACCGGTCATCTCCGGCCATGCTACCCTGAGCTGAGCCATGTTCTAGTCTTCTCTACCGTCGTAGTAGCTTAGAGTCAGATGGAGACCTCTCTTGTGCCCTGAGTTCGCCGGACCGCGGGCCAGTCGCGCTGTGTCCGCCATGGACCGCCGTCGTGCATCGCGCCGGACAATGCCGGGGATGCCGAAGCCCGGGAGTTGCTCCAATAGGTCACTTGTGACTTGCTTAGGCTAGTGTTAGTCTCGCCGAGTCACAAGCCGCCGGGAAGAGTTCCGCCGCCGAGTCGCCAGAGCCGCCGCTCCGCCATGGCCGCCGTCGAGCTTGCTCCGGTATCCCTCTGTCTCAGCGAGTCGGTTAGTTGTGTTCGCCTCGCAAACCCGCACCCAGTAATGGTCTCCGTGTCGCCAGAAGTGTCGCCGTCGACGAGCTAGGGCCGGTCAACGACCACGGCGCAAAACTCCGTCGTTGACCGCCGAGCCTGGCCTCGCACGGTAACGTGCCGAGCCTGGCCTCGGTAGCTTGGTCGCCCTGACCAGCGGGCCCCGACTGGCAGCAAGAAAGAAAGAAAGGGAAGCGTTTGGGTGCCGTAGGCCTCGGTAAGCCGGGCGTGCCGAGCGTTTGCCTCGAGCCTCGGCTAAGTCACCGAGCCTCGGTTGAGTCAGTAGCCTCGGCCGAATCGGTTGAGTGTGTTTGAGCGTCGGCCGAGTCACGCCGAATGTGCCGAAGCCTTGCCTCGAGCCTCAGCCGAATCGCGCCGAATGTGCCAAAGCCTTGCCTCGAGCCTTAGCCGAATCGCGCTGGGTGTGCTGAGCGTTTGTCTTATGCCTCGGCCGAACCAAGTTGGAGTCCGTACGTTTAGGTTTGAGTTTCCTTTTTAGTTTGTTTTTGCAAGAATTATGTAATGGCTTCAAAAATTCCTACAAGGCTCATTTTAAGTCCAAATCCTGTGAAACAAATTTTGTTAGGTCAAGCATGTTTAGATCTATCAGTGAAAACTGTTAAATGCATTTTTGGTGATACTTTTATGTGTAGATTTATTTAATTTAGAAAAGTGCTGATAACTTGGTAAATGCACAACTAATTATGTATAAGTCAGAAAAATGTGATTCTAGTTTTGTTAGGTTTGTATGAATGTGTAGTTTCAGAGAAAAATATAATATGAGGTTGTTCTGTGAATTAATTTGACAGTAGCTTTTAAAATGCTTAAATGTCGTTTCCTTGTTTATTTTGTAGTAATTAAAATATGAGGAATATGAACCTGAGAATTTAAGCACATTGCTATTATGTTAGGAAGTTCAGTAGAAAAATAAGAAATCTGTTGTTTGACACTTTTTGCTAGGGTGTGTAGTTCAAAGCACCTTTCCATAATAGAATTTGTCTTTTTCATAGAGGATGAAGTCTAGGTCCAAATGGGATGAAATTTGGACAGAGGGTTAGATTAAGTGTTATTGATCTCCAGTAATTTTTATAGGTTTTTGTGAAGCTGTCTAGGATAGGTTACTGTTATGGGCCTATTTAACTAGATTTAATTCTACAAATAATTATAGGGTTATAAACCCGTTAAGCAACTTTGATGTGGTGACAACAAGACTTGGTAAGTAGTATGTCGAATTAAATAAGTGAGTCGCAGTAGATGACATGTGCTTATCTCCTGAATGGTTACTCCATGTTGCATCACCATGCATCCCATGTGCATTCATGTTGTTCATTCATGTACCGCATCATGCAGGATCAGTAGTGGAAGCCCAGGAGACGCCGGAGGAGCAGCGTCAGGAGGAGACACCCGAGGAGGGGATCCCGGAAGGAGACGCTGAAGACCTGCCGGAGTGCCGTGATCACCGCCCCGCCGACTTCGAGCGAGGCAAGCCCCGGAGAATTCTAACTCCTACGGTTTGCAAATGTTTTCTAATTAACCTGATGATGGATGTTGCATTAGGTTATAGGAATTGATTGCTACCGTTGATGCATTATTACTTATCCTTGTCCACCTGCAAATATTACCTTGTTATCCCTGATAAGTCTAGGCTCGTTTATGCTTAGCCTGCTTAGGCCGGTAAAAGTCGGGTGATTTCCAGTCTCCCGCATATAGGTGGATACTGATCATGTTTAGCCTTGTGCTATCATGGAGATAACCATGTGATAATTAATTTGAGACCGGGCGGGATGTAGGAGCAGCAGGACATGGGTTCTGTGTGCTAGTAGTATCCCGTCTGTGTCGATTAGGAACCGACGAAGGCACACCTCAGTCATTTTGAACGCGTCAATCACTTAACGGAGCAGGTGCGGGTACCTCCCGTGAAGCCGATTAAGGTTTTTCGAGCCGGTGACGGAGATGTTGACGCCTAACACCCAGGGCCTCAGATGTACCGTGGGCAACTATTCTAATCGACCTGGCATGGTCCGAGGGCAGGCAGGGCCTGATCGACCTGGCATGACCATGGGCAGTTAATAGCTTGAGCGACCTGGCATTGAGATAACCCCCGGTGTAGAAGGGCCCATGACCGTCCCGCGTGTTGTGTTCTCGAACCTACTGAAGTGGTCGCCAACGGCCACCTGGCAGGGTGTGTCGGGCGAGTGTGCGGCATTTTTATCCCCAGCTGGTAGGAATCGATTATAATCGCCATCGCTCCTGGTTAGTGAGTAACTTGACTGAGCATGTGTTACCGTAGTAATATATGGAATTAATGATGGTTATGGTTGATGAATCTGAAAGGCTATTGATGAAATAGTCACTCTTGCTTGAATAAGTAGTCAAGTGTTTGCTCTAGATCAGGTGCAAATCTAGATAATCAGGCTGATTACATAAAAGTGACTGCTAATGCTCTAATGATGATTAGTTAATAATAAAGTGCTTTTATGCAAAAAGGTAACTATGGCCAACCCCAGATACAGCCTTGCATAATCCTTGGTGTCGGTTATTTCTGGTTTATGACGGGTAAGTCTAGCTGAGTACCTTCTCGTACTCAGGGTTCTATCCCTTGTTGTTGCAGATGAGCAATGCTTCTTCGGCTATTGCGAGAACTGTCTGTACCCCGTCGAGGGCAGTGACTAGACCATGGGCATGGTCAACTCTTATCTTCCCTGATGCTTTTGTGGACCGATCAAGCATATGACACTGTATTGTGAACTAAGGACTTGTGATGCGACTTGTTGTCCCGATCTTCACGACGTAGGATCAATCTCCAGATAATTAGCTGTAGAACAGCCGGATAACTTGCTGCAAGCAGCGATAACTAGTGCAACCAGACAAATAAAACTCGAAGCCAACCACCGTCTTTAACCGGCAACCTGAATCGAGGATTCGCCCAACCACACTCTCAAAGAACCAACCAACACAGCCTACAAACAATCAAGGCAAACCTTGAAGGGAGTAGGAGCACCAATTGGGAGCGGATGACGCCGCCGCATCTGTAAATCCACGAAGGAAATCACAAGAGCAAAGGGGTAGAGATTCACTCTCAAAGTTTGTTAGCACACAGCTGAACAAAGGGGTTCTGTATCTCGATGATCAAAAGTCTCTTTTTTGCTATGAAGCAATGACATATTTATACTACGAACAGCCCTTCTAGATAGGTATAAACACGAAATAGAAATGAAAAGATAGACTATGTGAACAGGCTTTCACGAAAGGGGCTTGTGAGTTAATCCCGCGTGACTGTTGGACTTCGGAGCAGTCTTCAATGTTTTGGCAATAACTCCACCTAGGAAAGTCCAAAAGATGCACCGTCGGTTGCGTTGGAAAGTTAACTTGATAAGCTTTCACACCATGTGCAGCATGCACCATGAAGTTTCGTAGATTGATACAGTTTTGCACGGCAAGTTGGACAATATGCAGTCTGTCCAGCAGCTGACCAGTATGTACTAAATCTGGTCGGCAGCCAAGAGGAAAACTCCAAACTGGTCGGGGCTTATTTTATTAGAAACTAGACTTCATAAGCTTTCCAAAATGTCCTCATGGGCCTTCATAGCTTTTGTGAATCAAAAGATATCACTAATTCTTTCCGACGTTTCTGCTGGACTGGACTGGTCGGAGTGTGGAGCTTCATTGTATTCACTTCTTTGTGTGTTCTTGTCTTCCTCCTTGGTGAACCTGAGCAATAGCAATGTGCACGACTTAGGTAGTATATAATTCTCATTAATATTAAAATGAATTTCACAAAGTAGCGCGTGCACCTCTTGTTGTAGCTTCTTCGCTCGGTTACGTGTAATCGGTCCATCGAAGACTTGAGCTGGTGTAGTTTGACTCGGAGCTTGTAACATCTTGTTGGTCGGCGAGCTGGTCGATGAGGTCGATGTGCTGGTCGACGAGCTGGTCGGTGAGGTCGATGTGCTGGTCGGTAGGGTCATATCATCCTCCCCTCCTTGAAAAGGAGTCGTCCTCGACTCTGAAATGTCTTCGCTTATGAATGGCAATAAGTCAGCAACATTGAAGGTGTTGCTCACGCCATAACTTGCTGGAAGATCTATCTTGTATGCATTATCATTGATCTTGGCAAGAACACGAAATGGACCATCTCCTCGTGGCATCAACTTGGATTTGCGTTTATCAGGAAAGCGATCCTTGCGCAAATGGATCCACACCAAGTCTCCCGGGTCGAATAACACTTCCTTTCTATGCTTGTTCATACTTGCAGCCTTACGTGTCGCCTTGAGTTCGATTACTTCCTTGGTTTTCTCATGTATCTTCTTTACATATGCAGCACGCTTGGAGGCTTCCATATTGGTTCTTTCCTGCAATGGAAGAGGCAACAAATCTATCGGAGCAATGGGTTTGAACCCATATACAATTTCAAAAGGACACAAATTAGTGGTAGAGTGCACGGCCCTGTTGTAAGCGAATTCCACATGAGGCAAGCAGTCCTCCCAATCCTTCAGGTTCTTTTTCACCATTGTTCGCAGCAACATTGACAACGTACGATTCACCACTTCAGTTTGCCCATCGGTTTGAGGGTGACAAGTGGTGGAGAACAGAAGCTTTGTTCCAAGTTTTGCCCATAACGTTTTCCAGAAATAACTCACGAACTTGACATCACGATCTGACACAATAGTCCTAGGCATTCCATGTAACCTCACAATTTCCCTGAAAAATAAATTAGCAACATGTGACGCATCGTCGCTCTTGTTACAAGGGATGAAATGAGCCATCTTTGAAAATCTATCAACCACAACAAATATAGAATCCTTTCCTCTCTGAGTTCTAGGTAATCCTAAAATAAAATCCATGCTTATGTCTTCCCAAGGAATATTAGGTGTAGGCAAAGGAGTGTATAAACCATGTGGGTTCAGTTTTGACTTAGCTTTGTGACAAGTGACACATCGCTCCACAAATAGGATGACATCTCTCTTCATCTTGGGCCAATAGAAATGATCACTCAACAGCTCGTAGGTTTTCTTTTGTCCAAAATGACCCGTTAGTCCACCTCCATGGGACTCCTGCATTAAAAACAATCTAACCGAAGAGTTTGGAACACAAAGCTTGTTAGTTCTAAATAGAAATCCATCATGTATGTGATATTTTTCCCAACATTTCCCATCTTTGCATTGATTATATGGTTCTGAAAATTCAAGATCACTTTTATACATATCTTTTACGCTTTCAAGACCCAAAACCTTGACCTCAAGTTGGTTCAGCAATACACTCTTTCGTGATAGAGCATCAGCGACCACATTGTCCTTACCTTTCTTATATTTCACAATGTAGGGAAATGTTTCGATGAACTCAACCCATTTGGCATGGCGACGGTTCAGCTTAGCTTGCCCCTTCAAATACTTCAAAGCTTCATGATCAGAATGAATAACAAACTCTTTTGGCCATAAGTAGTGCTGCCATGTTTCAAGCACACGTACCAAAGCATACAATTCTTTGTCATACACAGAATAGTTCAGTTGAGCACCTCCCAATTTTTCACTAAAATATGCCACAGGTTTTCCATGCTGCATTAAAACTCCTCCTATACCAATTCCACTAGCATCACATTCTACTTCAAAAGTTTGGGTGAAATCAGGAAGAACAAGTAAGGGTGCTGTAGTTAAACGTTTCTTTAATTCTTGAAAAGCATTTTCCTGTACTAGCCCCCATTTAAATTCAACACCTTTTTTAGTTAATTCATTCAAAGGAGCGGCAATGGTACTGAAATCTCTTACAAATCTTCTATAAAAACCAGGAAGACCATGAAAACTTCTAACTTGACTTACATTCGTTGGAGTTGGCCAATCCTTGATAGCTTTCACCTTAGATTCATCTACTTCTATTCCTTCTCCTGATACAACAAAGCCAAGAAACACAACATTGTCTGTGCAAAAACTGCACTTCTCAAGATTAGCAAATAATTTTTCCTTCCTAAGCTCATCTAAAACTTGGCGAATGTGATTCATATGTTCTTCAAAAGACTTGCTATAAATTAAAATATCATCAAAGTAGACAACAACAAATTTTCCAATGAAAGCTCTTAGGACATGGTTCATTAATCTCATAAAGGTACTAGGAGCATTAGTCAAACCAAAAGGCATAACTAACCATTCATACAACCCAAATTTTGTTTTAAATGCAGTTTTCCATTCATCTCCACTTTTCATCCTTATTTGATGGTATCCACTTCTCAAATCAATTTTAGTAAATATTATTGAACCACTTAGTTCATCTAGCATATCATCTAACCGGGGAATAGGATGGCGATAGCGAACAGTGATATTATTTATAGCTCTACAATCAACGCACATCCTCCAAGAACCATCTTTCTTAGGTACTAAAATTACAGGAACAGCACAAGGACTTAAGCTTTCACGAACAAAACCTTTATCAAGAAGTTCTTGTACTTGCCTTTGTATTTCCTTTGTCTCTTCTGGATTGGTTCGGTAGGGTGGTCGGTTGGGGAGTGCAGCCCCTGGAATGAGATCAATTTGATGCTCGATCCCACGAATGGGTGGAAGACCAGCTGGCGTTTCCTTTGGAAAGATATCTTCATAGTCCTGCAAAAGATGAGACACAACACTAGGGAGAGAGGTGATGTCGTTAGATGTAATTAAAGTGTCCTTGCACACAAGTACAAAGAGCACTTGGGTTGGGTTGTTCCTCACTTCTCTCAATTCTGATTTTGTAGTAAGCATAACTAGATGCTCTCTCTCTCCTTTCTTTTTATCTCTCAAATTTGGTTTGTGGCTCTCACTCACCGAATTGTGGATGGCACTCAATTTCTTTTGCTCTTCTTCCTCTCTACTCACTGTACTTGTGGTAGTCTTCTTCTGTAGATGCTCAGCCATGATTTGTTGAGGGGTCATTGGTTTGAGTACAAACTTCTTTCCTTTCAGTTCTAGAGTGAACTGATTTGTTCTCCCACAATGTTGGCTATATCGATCATATTGCCATGGTCTTCCAAGCAGCAAGTGACACACCGACATTGGTGCCACATCACACTCTACCGTGTCAACATATTCACCAATTTTAAATGGAACTTTTACTCTATATCCAATCTTAATATCCCCTGATTCATTCAACCATTGGACATGATATGGATGAGGATGTCGCTGTAATTTTAAGCCAAGCTTATCAACCATCTCACGACCAGCAAGGTTATGGCAGCTCCCGCCATCAATGATCACCTTCACTACTTTATCGTGCACCTTTGCTCGGGTTTGAAAAAGATTATGTCGCTGTCCAATTTCAGTTTCTTTAATCTGAACTCTCAAGATTTGGGCGACCACAAGAGCAGCACCATGCTCAAATTCGCATCGAGTATGTTCCTCTTCTTCAGGAACTTCATCAACATTCTCTTCCTCAACTTCTTCTTCACTAGCTGATTCATATTCTCCTCTATCATTCACAATGACCACACGATTGTTTGGACATTCTCTAGCTACATGCCCACGGCCTCCACACTTGAAGCATTGAATCCCACTACTTTTGGTTGTAGAACCCACTGAAGTAGAGGTCGATACCGCTGGTTTAGAGCTCGTGTTTGAGGCAGCAGAATTCTTCCCACTATAAACACTTGGACCATTGGAGCGCAAGCCTCCACTTATGCTCTTTGACGTTGAGGGTGCAGCAGCAAACTTGGAGATTGACTTGCTTCCTCCTGACATAGTCCTCACACCATATGACAAGGACTTGCTGCTCTTAGCATCTTGCTGCAGTTGGCGTTCAGCTTTGGTTGCTTGATGTACCAAATCAATAAGATGACGGTACGGCTGAAACTCAACAATGCGTTGGATATTACGATGCAGACCAGCCATGAAACGTGCAATAGTTTGCTCTTCATCTTCATACACATTAGCTCTAATCATAGCCTTCTCCATCTCCTTATAGTACTCCTCAACAGAGAAACTTCCCTGCTTCAGATTCTGCAGTTTATCAAAAAGATCACGCCGATAGTGCTTCGGCACAAACGAGTTATCATTTCTCTCTTCATTTCTACCCAACTTTCAATAGGATCTTCCCCATCTTCTTCACGATCACGAAGAAGTTGCTCCCACCATATCAGCGTGTATCCTTCAAACTCCAAAGATGCCATTGCCAACTTTTTCTGTTCCGAATAATTATGCAAGCGAAAGATCTTATCCACTTTCAGCTCCCAAGTGAAATAAGCTTCAGGATCAGATCCACCTTCAAATTTTGGCATGGTAAATTTCAGTTTTCCATACCTCTCCTCACGGTTACCTCTTCTATGATGTCGGCGACCAGAATAATGTGAACGATTATCATCATCATCATCTTCAGATTCTGCATCACTTCTTCGTCCTCGTCCTCCTCCCCTACCATATGCCGTTCTTCGGTTCCTCCTTTCTAATTCTCTTGCTCTTCTAGCAGCAGCTCTTCCTTCACTTTCTTCGTCATCTTCACCTAGATGGCTTGCTCCATCACGAGGTTGGCGTTGTTCTCTGATTTCAGCCATAAGAGCTTGAAGATCTTGTGTCAGCCTGTCTTGCTTCGCTTCCATGCTTTGCCTTAATTCATTAAATTGGGCCACAGTGACACAATCTTCTATCTCGACTCCACCCATCTTCCTGTAAAGTTAGCTGAATACGAAAAACAGTACTTATTTGTGGAATAGAAATTTTGTAGATCTCTCAACCTCACTTCTCTTACCAACCGAAGCTCTTATGAGGTCCCTGCGGGTTACAGAAAAGCAAAGCGTGTGGTGGTAACAGAAAAATGATGGTTAGGCGAATACAAGACCAGAGAGTACCGATTACGATGGTTTATATGTGGAGCTTGGTGAGGATAAAAACAAGGAAAAACAATCTGAATTCTAGTTATTGTAATGTTAAATAACAATCCAAACTAGATATTCCCTGCCTAGTGCTGACCACAAGATATGAAAGATGTAAATGGATCACACACATACAAAGAAATTTCAGAGTTGATGCAAACAAGGAGTATGATTGGGATGCAAGAGTTGCAATCAGACCCAACCAAAGTTTTGCACCAAACAAAAATAGCAAACTGGTTGCACAACTTGATATGATAAACTTCAACACTTGTGCATATAAACTAACTGATCTTAATCTCTTTTTTTTTAACTTCCTGCAGCACTTTTTTTTTTTGACACTTTTTCTTTCTCCTTTTTTTTTTTGTGACAAACTCTTTTTTTTTAAATAGAATTAAACACACAGATCAGATATGATACTTGCACACTTAGGGATAGATTCATACAAACAAAAGCAACCAGTAGCTATAACTTGATAGGACCAAAGTTAACGCGAAGGACGATAAAGGTTTCAGACTTTTTAATAGGGATTTTCAGATATATTAAAGAGGCACAAAGGACACACGAAGGATAGATGATCAGCGACTAAACAAAGATTCTAATGGACTGAAACTTAACAAAACTCACTAAAATAACAGATTGAAACAAAGGGCTATGGCGAAATATTTTTAGGGCTTTTTGTGGATAGGACGAACACAAAATATATGTAACTAAGAGTAAAGATTCCTACCGTGGTAACGAAAGCTCTGATACCAGATGATGCGACTTGTTGTCCCGATCTTCACGACGTAGGATCAATCTCCAGATAATTAGCTGTAGAACAGCCGGATAACTTGCTGCAAGCAGCGATAACTAGTGCAACCTGACAAATAAAACTCGAAGCCAACCACCGTCTTTAACCGGCAACCAGAATCGAGGATTCGCCCAACCACACTCTCAAAGAACCAACCAACACAGCCTACAAACAATCAAGGCAAACCTTGAAGGGAGTAGGAGCACCAATTGGGAGCGGATGACGCCGCCGCTTCTGTAAATCCACGAAGGAAATCACAAGAGCAAAGGGGTAGAGATTCACTCTCAAAGTTTGTTAGCACACAGCTGAACAAAGGGGTTCTGTATCTCGATTATCAAAAGTCTCTTTTTTGCTATGAAGCAATGACATATTTATACTACGAACAGCCCTTCTAGATAGGTATAAACACGAAATAGAAATGAAAAGATAGACTATGTGAATAGGCTTTCACGAAAGGGGCTTGTGAGTTAATCCCGCGTGACTGTTGGACTTCGGAGCAGTCTTCAATGTTTTGGCAATAACTCCACCTAGGAAAGTCCAAAAGATGCACCGTCGGTTGCGTTGGAAAGTTAACTTGATAAGCTTTCACACCATGTGCAGCATGCACCATGAAGTTTCGTAGATTGATACAGTTTTGCACGGCAAGTTGGACAATATGCAGTCTGTCCAGCAGCTGACCAGTATGTACTAAATCTGGTCGGCAGCCAAGAGGAAAACTCCAAACTGGTCGGGGCTTATTTTATTAGAAACTAGACTTCATAAGCTTTCCAAAATGTCCTCATGGGCCTTCATAGCTTTTGTGAATCAAAAGATATCACTAATTCTTTCCGACGTTTCTGCTGGACTGGACTGGTCGGAGTGTGGAGCTTCATTGTATTCACTTCTTTGTGTGTTCTTGTCTTCCTCCTTGGTGAACCTGAGCAATAGCAATGTGCACGACTTAGGTAGTATATAATTCTCATTAATATTAAAATGAATTTCACAAAGTAGCGCGTGCACCTCTTGTTGTAGCTTCTTCGCTCGGTTACGTGTAATCGGTCCATCGAAGACTTGAGCTGGTGTAGTTTGACTCGGAGCTTGTAACATCTTGTTGGTCGGCGAGCTGGTCGATGAGGTCGATGTGCTGGTCGACGAGCTGGTCGGTGAGGTCGATGTGCTGGTCGGTAGGGTCATATCAACTTGTGTTTCAAAACTATGTTGCTTCCGCTTTTGAATTCAATCTATGGTTTGTAATAACTGTTGAACTCCGATGTATTTGAACTATGTGCGAACTGAACGTACCTTGTGGGCACGTACGCTAATCTATTACGATCTTGGTTAAAGTTGAATGACTTGAAATCCTTCGAGATTTCCGGACTACCGGGTTTGTACGAGCTTAAGTACTTGTAATCTCTGTGAAAGCAGCGATTCGGTGCTTAATCTGGTGCAAATTGGTCGGTTCTGTTACAGAGGTCCCCACGTGGGGTCTCGAGGAATGGTGCACGGCTGTAGGGGGCTCGAAGGCTAGTGGAGCGCTTGCCCGAGGCCTGTCGTGGAGGGCTCGGGCGAGACGAAAAACGACTATGCGCCCGAGGCCTGGCTCGGAGGGCTCGGGCAGGACGGAAAACGAGCGTGCGCCCGAGGCCTGGCTTGGAGGGCTCGGGCGAGACGGAAAATGATCGTGCGCCCGAGGCCTGGCTTGGAGGGCTCGGGCGAGACGGAAAACGATTGCGCGCCCGAGGCCTGGCTTGGAGGGCTCGGCTTGGTGGGCCAGCGTCGTAGGCCTCGGGGGGTCGGCTTTTTAGGGGGTTAGACTAGTTAGGTCTGTTATTAACCGGTGTTCTAGGTTTGCCCTATTTGTTTGCGTTGATTGGGGGGTACCCCTTTTGCGGACCCCCGACAGTAGCCCCCGAGCCCTTGCTCGAGTGCTTGCACTCGAGCAGGGGCTCCCGACTGGGATCTCGTGGGTTAGCTAACTGGCCTCGAGGGTTTCGTCGATTCGATTCCGTGGGTGTCATGCGAGCGACACCCGCGGGTGTAGCCCCCGAGGCCACGAGGGAGTGGTTTAGAACTTCCTCGTGGGCTTTTTGCGAGTTTTAGTTGTGATTTTTAGGTTCGGGGGTGTCAGGCCCCCGAGTTTTTAGACCCTCTTTCGTCGAGGGGTGCCAGGCTGAACCGGCCGGCCGGCTCTTCGAGCTGTCCGGCGCACCGGTTGCCGTGGCTTGTCATCCCGCGAGTCCTTTCGGTCGGATGCGAGGGGGGATGCCTCGTACTACCCCGAGTGGGCGAGTATCAAGGTTCCCGGTGAGCTGGTAACGGGGAATCCAAGTGAGAGCTAGTGCCCCGTTCGATAGGGGTCGACTGTGGCCCGGAGGCGGTCTCATAAAGCATGGGTGCTCAGTCTGCAGGAGTGCCGGGTCCATTCGATAGGACCCGGTGGCTCGATGCCTCCCTCCGAGGGGATCTCACTGCATGTCGAGCTCCCCGCCTTGGATACACGTGAGGGGCCTCGAGGGCTTGGCCCTCGAGTGATGCCGCGAATGGCGCCCCTTGGTGTCCCTGACTCGGGTGCTCGAAGCCGGCTGTCGAACCCTCTTTCGTCGAGGGCCAGCCTTCGCTGCTTCGAGACTTAGGGTCGGGGCCCGTTTTTGGGTGCTCGAAGCCGGCTGTCGAACTCTTTTTCGAGGGCCAGCCTTCGCTGCTTCGAGACTTAGGGCCGGGGCCCATTTTTTACTTCAGGAAGAAGCCTTCGTCGCTTGGAATCCTTCTGCCCGTTGGGCGCGCCTTTTTAGGCAGAAACCGCCAGGGAGTGGAGATCGTGGCGCCAGGGCGTCAGGCGCGGAGTCGGAGCGGCGGCCGCAGAGGGCCCCGACAGTTGAGCGAACGGTGAGCTGCCGCGTGTTCCCTGCATCCGGCTCGAGACGTAGTTAGGTGGGTGCCTTAAATGCTATGCGGTTACCTTTTTACGTCGTGGGAGACCCCGCCCGTCGGGTTTTCCCTTTATAAATATCGAGAGAGGGGAACAGGAACCCTTCACTTTGCCTTTGCCTTCACCGCCGCCGTAGCCTTCACGCGCCCTCTCCTTCGAGCTAGTTGTTTGGGGATTTTCTGGCTGCCCGTCCGCTGCTAGGGTCCGCGCCGCGCCACCGCTATGGCCGCCCAGACACAAGTGCTGCCGGCCGAAGACTGGAGCTCGTCGAAGGTGACGCAGAGCGAGATGGACTTGTTGGTGGCCCAGGGGCTTCTGCGCCCCAACCCGGAGGAGGGACCCGCGTGGTGGGTTATCCCGTCAGCGGAGCACTGGGAGCCGCACCCGCCGGAGGGGTACGTGGTGAGCTTCACGCGCTACCACCGTATGGGGCTCGGCGTCTCGCCGAGCCGCTTCATGCGGGGGCTGGCCCACCACTTCGAGGTGGAGTTGCAACACTTCTCCCCCAACTCCATCTCGCACACCGCCATATTCGCCGCGGTGTGCGAGGGGTACCTGAAGATGGAGCCGCACTGGGAGATGTTCGTCCATCTCTTCCGGGGCGAGCTCTTCATCAAGGCCCTAAAGCCCAGCCGGAGGCGGCTCGTGCGCATGGGCTCCCTTGCCATCACTGCGAGGGCTGGGACCTCGTCGGCCAACGTCCCCCGTGAATACCTGCGATACAAGCTTTCCACCAACCAGGCCGGGTGGGACGACCATTGGTTCTATCTGCGGAATGAAGATGGTCTCTTTCCGCAGTACACTGGCAGGGTCCTCGCTCAACGCCCGGAGAAGTGGACCTGGGGCGTCGCGGCGGACAGGCAACGCCACCTGGCCCCGCTGATGAAGATGATGAAGACGCTGGTGGATGAGAAGAAGTTGACCGTGCAAGCGGTCATTTTGGCGTTCCACCAGCGAACAGTTCTCCCGTTGGCGGACCGCCCCCTTCTCATGCATGAGATGGGGCCGGAGGCCAGGCTCGAGGCGCTTAATCGATCGAGGATGGCCGAGGAGAGGCTGTCCCGGAACGAGGGCGTCTCCCGGGTGTCAATCACGATCCAGGGGCCCTTCATCCCTGAGTACACCCACCTGGTCGCCATGGCGCCCGACGAGGGGTGTCTCGACCTGGTGAGCCTCCGTCGAGCTGAGCTATTCCGAGCCCCCTCCCCCTTTCTCCTCCTTCGAACCTTTTGCATTCTTCTTGTGGTTTGTCTCGTCACGCTTCTTCTTTCTTTAGGGGGCGTTTACTTGTCGCGCGTCGAGGCCCCCGGTGAGGGAGGACGCCGCGGATACTCAGGTGAGGCGCCTCTCTGCTTAGAAAGACAAGGAGAGCAAGGATGCCAGGAAGAAGAAAGAGAAAAACAAAAACCTGCGTCGCTTGGCTCGGGAGCAGAGACTGGCGAAGGCTCGTCGCAACCGTCAGCCTGGAGATGGGTCCCCCGAGCTGAGCTCCTCGAGCTCGGAGGAGGAGAGCGGTGATGAGGAGGAGAGCGACGATGAGGGGATGGAGGCGCGCCTGAAGCGCGCGGGGGTCGTCGATGACAGGGCTGACCGCTCCTCTGTGCAGGAGGGTATGCTGGAGGTCCCCCCGGCGAAGGGACCTGCGCGGGACGCAGCCGCGGAAGGCGGCGTCGATCCCTGCCTCGTCGGGAGCCCGGGGTCCGTCGAGCTCCGCGGCGGACGTGCCCCCAGTCGTGAGGAAGCCCCGAACCCGCAGCGCCTCCGCCACAGCACCAACGGAGGCCGCCCCCGCGCCAGCCCAGGCGGGGGGCCTGGAGAAGGGTCGTGCCTCGAGAAGCGGCCGACAGGTCGAGAAGGATTTCGGGCCCGACCGCCGCGAGCCGTCAAGGTCGGGGTCGAGCCCGCGGAGGAGCGGGCGCCAGGAGGAGGTGTCGAGCCCGCGCCATCACGAGCGTCGGGGAGGGAGCCCCGGGCGTCTCGTGCCCAGGGGCGTGAGCGTCCCCGGAGTCCATCGCCGCACCGCCGCCGGGACACAGAAGCGGACGCGGGAGGGCGCGACCGCCAGCGCGTGCGCCGGAGCCCGCGCCGGGGCGGGCGCCACGATGACAGCACGAGGGAGGTGCGGTCGCCCTCCCGCGAGGTGGGGCGGAAGGAGGGATCTCCCTCGAGGTCGAGCCACGGGAGGCGTCGGGAGCCCTCCCCCCATCCCAGCCCTGTGGAGACGGCCCGGGCGCAGGGCTCGAGCCGCGGGGTGGGCTCGAAACCCCTGAGTGGGTCCGGCGATTCCGGGAAGAAGCCCAGTCGCCGCTTTGGGTGAGTAATTTTCTTGGACCTCGTCGGAAGCGAGGCTTGACCTCTTTACTTTTGATACACATGCCATCTCTGGTTTCTCAGGGGGAAGCGCTCCTACCCGGAGGTGGACCTCGCTTCGTCTAAGCGGGCCAAGACCTCGAGCCCCGTCGAGGCACAAGCACCTCGAGGTATGGCACCTTCCTCCGCTAGAGAAGCTGCTTGGCTGGAGAAGGCTCGAGCTGCCATGGCTCGAGGTGACCAGATGATCGTCGCAAATTTTGGTGAGGTCGTCGCCGTCGACCGCAGGGGTCGAGGCATTCCTCTTGATTCTGATATCAATGTCATCTCGCATTGCAGGGGCCTCAGCTCACGGCATCGAGCCCGCCGCTATCATGCTTACTGAGGCGCTGCCGTCTCCCCCTTCTCCTCCTGCGATGGCGTCTGTCGGGAGCGCCACCCCTCCCCCCGCTACAGCGGCTGTTCCGGGGGAAGCGCCTGGGGCGAGCACGGCCCCGCCGGCGTCTGGGGCCGAGGGGACTACGCCCCTCGAGGCCCCGACGGTGGAGGACCTCCTGAACGAGCTGGAGCAGGGGCCGCCCCTCGCCGCGGGCTTGCCGATGGTGGAGGCGCCCGAGGCGCCAGCAAGTGCTGACGAGACGCAGGAGGGCCCGGCCAGGGAAGAGCCGGGGCCCGTGCCGTCGGGCGGCAGGCCGCAGCTGGGGCAGCTCGGGACGGAGGAGGATCAGCCCGACATCGAGCTCGACCGTCCAGTATGGCCGTTTCCTGACGCGCCAAGCCCGCCCCTTGCCATGGTCCACGTCGAGCGACCGGTTCAGCGGGGGGCTCCGCGCGAGGTGCGGGCCATCTTTCGGGAGGTGGCCGAGCTCATGGCGGAGGCGGAGCGGTCCTGTTCCGAGGAGGCGGGCCGGTCCGCACAGGTGTCGGCCGCCCTCGCGAGGGCTGAGGCGGAGCTTCAAGATCTCCGCGCTGAGCTGAGCCGGAACGCCCAAATGGCGAGCCGGCTCAACGAGGCGGAGGCGGAGGTCCGGGCGGCTCGAGGCGAGGTCGCTCGATCCAAGGAGGAGGCCGCCGCCGCTCTCGAAGCGTCGAGGAAGGAGGCCGCGGACGTCCGAAGCGAGGCCACCTCCGCCCGGGCTGAAGCCGAGGCGGCGAAGCAGGAGGCCGCTGACGCCCGTGGCGAGGCCGCCGCTGCCCGAACCGCAGCGGAGGCGGCGAGAAAAGAGGCCGAAGACGCCGAGATTGGTGTCGCCACCGCCCGAGCTGCCGAGGGGGCGGCGCGGCAGGAGGTGATCCGCAAGGATCTGGCCCTTGTGGAGGCGGGCCGGCTGATCGAGGACCTTAGGTCCGAGAGGCTCCTCATGCTGGCCGAGAAGCGCAGGCTTGAGCAGCGTGCTGAGGGCCTGACCAGCGACCTCGCCGCACTGGGGCAACATTGCGACGGTGAGGCTTACACCTTGTTCTTGTTTGGGTCTCGAAGTTTTTTGTTACGCCGCAGTCTCACTCTTCCTTGTTCGTTGCGCAGGGGTCGAGAAGACGGTCGAGGAGCTCCGCGGGACGAACCAGGCTCTCTTGGACCAACTCCAAGACGAGACGATGGTGGCGGAGCGGGCTCGCACCTCCCTCGACCGGCTTGGCCCCATGTGGGGTGCTCCTCCAGTAGCTGCGGCAGAAGGCGCGGTGGCCCGAGGCGATGCCTTGGTCGACGCCTTGTGCTTCTTCGACGCAGCGGCGCGGGACCGTGTCCGGCAAGCTCTCCATCATGGCGTCAAGCAGACGCTCGCGGTCGTTCGCTCCGGTTTCCGCTTCCCGGTCCACGTTGTCGCCAACGGCTTCATCGAGATCGAGGGGAAGGACGAGGAGTGGAACAACCGCCGTGTTGACAAAATTTTGGAGAAGATGGAGAGGCCGGGTACATCGCTCGCCAAGATTTTCGAGGAGGACGTGCTGCCTCCTGACGCCAGCAGCGGTGTCGAGGGCCCTCCTCCTTCTAGCTCGGGCTGTCGAGGCTGAGCCCGCCGTGGAAGACCTCGGGGAGGAGTACCACACCGACGAGGATTAGGGCCTGCGTGCCAAATTTGGGCGTCGAGGCCCTTGTAAAGATTTTATGGCATGGATGAGGGTCTATCGAGACCCATTTGCATATATGACTTGTTTGTTTAAAGGTGTTGTTTTCTTTTCAAATGCGTTTGACCACTTCTCTTTGTTGCAAGCTCGAGTTTCTGCTAACTTAGTCCGTACTCCTTCGATACGTCGCGAGCCCCTCGAGGGGAGGCGTAGGTAGGGTACCGTAGCCCGGGGGCGTAGGTGGCCGTCTACGTCGACGCCTCCCGATCTTTGGAGGCTCGAGGTATTTTGGGATTTAGACGTCGCTAGTTCACTCGAGGCACGAGTCGAGACGAGGGTCGAATTTTTTGAAAAGAAAACACGCATTTTTTCCGGAGTCTGGGGGGCGGTTACCCCCCTGTCAGCCCCCGAGGGAGGCTCGACCCTGAGCAAGGCAGGGTCGAGGCTACCTTATGCTGCCAGGCAAAATGAAAGACAACGCACGAGATTGTTCATTCATATTTGACATGTTTGTACAAAGCAACAAAATGAACAAAGCCTTGAGGCCCTTAAGGATAGAAGCGACGTAGCTGAGATATGTTCCACGCGTTCGCCAGGATTCTGCCTTGATCGTCGTAGAGCTTGTATGTTCCTGGCTTGAGCACCTTAGCCACGGTGTATGGGCCCTCCCATGGAGGGGTGAGCTTGTGGCGCCCTCGATTGTCTTGAAGCCGTCGAAGCACGAGGTCCCCCACTGCTAGGTCTCTTTTGCGCACATACTTGTCGTGGTAGCGTCGAAGTGATTGCTGGTAGCGTGCGGAGTTGATGAGCGCCGCATCTCGGGCCTCCTCGAGCTGGTCCTTGGCGTTGGCAAGCCTCTCGTCGTTGTTTTGCTCGTTGTAGGCTCGAAGTCGAGGGGAGCCGTACTCGAGGTCCGTAGGCAAGACTGCCTCGGCGCCGTAGGTTAGGAAAAACGGAGTGAACCCGGTGGCTCGACTCGGCGTAGTCCTGAGGCCCCACAGCACCGAGGGGAGCTCTGCGGCCCATCCCTTTCCGAAATTTTTGAGAGTCTTGAACAGCCTCGGCTTCAGCCCATGGAGTATCATGCCGTTGGCGCGCTCGACCTGCCCGTTGCATTGAGGGTATGCGACCGAGGCCCAGGTTACGCGAATGTGGTTGTCATCGCAGAAGTTGGTGAACTTTTTGCCCGTGAATTGGGTGCCATTGTCGGTGATGATGACGTTAGGCACTCCAAACCGGTACATGATGTTGGCGATGAACTCGACGGCCTTCTCGGAGGTGGGGTCTCCTATCGGCTTAGCCTCGATCCACTTGGTGAACTTGTCGATGGCCACGAGCACGTGTGTGTACCCTCCACTTGTCCTTTTGAGGGGACCCACAAGGTCGAGCCCCCAAACGGCAAATGGCCAAGTGATTGGGATCATCTGCAGGGCGTGTGCGGGCTGGTGCGTTTGCTTGGCGTAGAATTGACACCCATGGCATGCTCGGACCAAGCGCTTGGCGTCCCCAATGGCGGTCGGCCAATAGAAGCCTTGACGGAAGGCGTTCCCAACCAGGGCCCTCGGCGCTGCGTGGTGGCCGCAAGCCCCCGAGTGCATGTCGTCGAGGAGCTTGCGTCCTTCCTCGAGGAGGATGCAGCGCTGAAGGATCCCGGTCGGGCTTCGTCGGTATAGTTCCCGTTCGTCGCCGTAGGTGACGTAGGTCTTGGCCCTTCGAGCTATGCGTCGAGCCTCCGTCTTGTCTTCCGGTAGCACGCCTAGCGCTAAGTAGTCGAGGTAGGGCGTCCGCCAGTCGAGGTGTCGTGGTGAAGAAGAGGCGGTTGCGTCGACCTGCATCGCCTCAGCGGATGTCCAGGGGTCATTCCCGAGGGGTGGCGTTGAAAGTCGAGCCCCCGTGTCTAGCTCGAGGGGTGGCGTCGAGGGGCCAGCCCCCGGGTCGATTTCGACGGATGGCTCGAAGACGTCCCTCGAGAAGACGTCTGGTGGTACCGTGCCGCGCGTGGACGCCAACTTTGCCAGCTCGTCTGCGGCCTCGTTGTACTTTCGAGCTATGTGGTTGAGCTCGAGGCCGTAAAACTTATCTTCCAGCTTGCGCACCTCCCCGCAGTATGCCTCCATCTTGGGATCGATGCAGCTTGAAGCCTTCATAACCTGGTTGATGACGAGCTGCGAGTCTCCTCGGGCGTCGAGGCGTCGGACCCCGAGCTCGAGGGCGATGCGCAGCCCATTGACGAGGGCCTCGTACTCGGCGACGTTGTTGGAGGCGGGGAAGTGCAAGCGTAGCAGGTAGCGCATGTGGACTCCGAGGGGTGAGATGAAGAGCAGGCCTGCGCCTGCCCCCGTCTTCGTGAGGGATCCGTCGAAGTACATGGTCCAGAGCTCGGCTTGAATCTGTGCCGGCGGGAGCTGAGTGTCGGTCCATTCAGCAACGAAGTCCGCCAACGCTTGCGACTTGATGGCCTTTCGCGGGGCATAGGTGATGGTCTCCCCCATTAGTTCGGCGGACCACTTGGCGATGCGCCCCGTGGCCTCCCGATTGTTGATGATCTCTCCGAGGGGGAAGGACGACACCACCGTTACGGGATGAGCGAGGAAGTAGTGCTGGAGCTTGCGCCTTGTGACGATGATGCCGTAGAGCAGCTTCTGGATGTGCGGATACCGGACCTTGGCCTGGGAGAGTACTTCACTAGTGAAGTACACCGGTCGTTGGACCGGCAATGCATGACCCTCCTCGTGCCTCTCGACGGCTACGACCGCGCTGACCACCTGAGTGGTGCGGCCACATAGAGGAGGAGAGGCTCGGGGGAATCACCAACCTGGGCTGGTTGCGGTGGCACGAGGATTGGTGCGGAAGTCAGCAACCCCTTCAACTTGGTTAAGGCCTCCTCGGCTTCGACAGTCCACCTAAAGTGTTCCGTCTTCTTCAGCAGGTGGTAGAGGGGTAGCGCTTTTTCGCCTAGCCTCGAGATGAATCTGCTGAGAGTGGCTAGGCAGCCAGTCACTTTCTGCACACCCTTGAGGTCTCGAATCGGGCCCATCCTCGTGACTGCTGAGATTTTTTCGGGGTTTGCCTCGATCCCCCGTTGTGAGACAATGTAGCCGAGTAGCATGCCTCGAGGCACACCAAAGACACACTTCTCGGGGTTGAGCTTCACATTCTTGGCCCGGAGGCACTCGAATGTGGTCTCGAGGTCGCTGATGAGGTTCCCGACTTTCTTGGTCTTAACCACGATGTCATCGACGTAGGCCTCGACGGTCCTGCCTATGTGCTCGCCAAAGATGTGCTGCATACATCGTTGATACGTTGCCCCGGCGTTTCGTAGGCCGAAGGGCATCATAACGTAGCAATACATACCAAATGGCGTGATAAAAGAGGTTGCGAGTTCGTCGGATTTTTTCATCTTAATTTGGTGGTAGCCGGAATACGCATCAAGGAACGAAAGCACTTCGCACCCAGCAGTGGAATCGACAATCTGATCAATTCTAGGTAAAGGAAATGGAACTTTTGGACATGCTTTATTCAGGCCAGTGTAGTCTACACACATCCGCATTTTTCCATTCTTTTTCCTAACTAATACAGGGTTAGCTAGCCACTCTGGGTAAAATACCTCCTTGATGAACCCGGCCGCCAAAAGCTTGTGCACCTCTTCGCCGATGATCCTGCGCTTCTCCTCGTCGAAGCGGCGCAGGCGTTGCTTCACTGGTCTGGAACCGGCCCGGATTTCCAAGGCGTGCTCGGCGACTTCCCTTGGTATGCCCGCATGCCCGAGGGCCCCACGCAAACATGTCGATGTTCGCGCGGAGAAAGTCGACGAGCACGGCTTCCTATTTAGGCTCGAGGCTGGCACTGACGGCCAGCGTCTTGCCATCGGTCGAAGTCGGGTCGACGGGTATCCGCATTGTGTGCTCCGCCGGCTCGAAGTTGCCAGCGTGACGCTTCGCTTCAGGAGCCCCCTCGGTGGCCAGGGCGGCTAGGGCCTCGAGCGAGTCGAGGTGGACGTTGGCCTCCCCACGCTCGACGCATTCCACGTCGCAGTGGTATGCGTGCTCGTAGGAGGTGTCGATGGTGATGACCCCTTTTGGCCCCGGCATCTTGAGCTTTAAGTACGTGTAGTTGGGAACCGCCATGAACTTGGCGTAGCCGGCCAGCCGATGATGGCGTGGTAGGCCCCTTGGAACCCAACCACCTCGAAGGTGAGTGTCTCCCGGCGGAAGTTAGCCGGCGTGCCAAAGCAAACCGGCAGGTCGATGCGCCCGAGGGGTGGGCCTTCTTCCCCGGTACGACTCCGTGGAACCCCCCGACGCTGGGCCGGAGCTGACCTCTGAAATCCCCAGGAGGTCGAGTGTCTCGAGGTATATGATGTTGAGGCTCGAGCCCCCATCCATCAACACCTTGGAGAACCGTACGTCGACGATGACGGGGTCGACGACGAGGGGGTACGCCCCCGGGTTTATGACACGGTCCAGGTGGTCGTCACGTCGTCGAACGTGATCGGCGCATCAGACCAGTCAAGGTACCGGGGGGGCGTCGTGGCAGAGTGCAAAGCCTCCCGGCGCTCCTTTCTTTCTCGAGCCGAGAGCCCGACGGTCGGCCCCCCGTAGATCATGTAGCAGTCGCGCACCGGGGGAAGTCGCCGTCCGCGTCCCCACCGCCGCGTCGATCGGTATCCTTGCCCTTAGGCGCGTCTTCTCTCTTATCGCCGAGCTTGGAGTAGTAGCCTTTCAACAGTCGGCAGTCCTTTAACTTGTGATTTACGGGGCCCCTGTGATAAGTGCAGGGGCCCTCGAGCATTGGTCGAAAACAGCCCCGTCAGGGGGCCTCGGGCTTCTTAGGCTCGAGGGCGCCTGCGAGCACTTCGTCGTCGTCGTCATCATTGGCGTCGCGCTTCGCCTTCTGACCTTTGCGTTTGTTCTTCTTCTTTTGTTGCTGTTGTTGGTCGTTCTTGGCGTCGTCGCCTTTGTTCGTGACCTCCGGCGCGGCCACCGCCTTGCCTTTGTCCGTGGAACGGCCAAAGAAGGCCCCCACTGCCTCGTCGCCTGAGGCAAAGCTGGTGACACGATCCATCAGGTCCTCGACCGTCCAGGGATGGTAGCGTCCTAGCTCATGGACTAGCTCTTGGCATGTCATGCCCGCGAGGAACGCTGAGATGACGTCCTCATCAGGCACGTGGGGGAGCTCGAGGCGCTGCTTCGAGAACCGTCGAGCAAAATCGCGGAGGGGCTCGTTCGCCGCCTGCCTGCAACGCCGTAGATCCCAGGGGTTGCCTGGGCGCACGCACGTCCCCTTGAAATTCCGTCGAAGACCCTGACTAGGTCGGCCCAGTCGTCGATCCGATCCGGCGGGAGCCCCTCGAGCCACCGGCGGCCGGTGTCCGAGAGGTAAAGTGGGAGTTGGCGTATGATCACACGGTCATCGTTCTTCGCTCCGCCCAGTTGGCAGCCTAGGCGAAAGTCCGAGAGCCAGAGCTGGGCTCGACCTCCCCGTCGTACTTCACGATGTTGGTCGGCGGTCGGAAGCGGTCGGGGAGGGTTGAGCTGCGGATGGCCCGGCTGAAGACTCAGGCCCGGGGGCTCGAGGGCTTGCCGGTCCTCGTCGCTGTCGTAGCGCCCCCTCGATGGGCGCTATAGCCACGCTCCTGGGCCCCCTTGTCCTTGCGCCGGCGGTTGATGTCGTTGCGGCGCGTCGTTGGGGTCTCGAGGTGGCCGGTTGTCGATGATCCGTTCGCGGACTGGTCCAGCTCGAGAGGCGTCAGGTTGGTGGACGGATGCCTCGCGCTCGTTGCGGGGCGTGTCCGCCGGTTTCCCCGAGGCTGCTCCGCGTCGTCGTGACGCCGAGCTCTCGGCTTGCTGCACAGCGGCTGTCTCGAGGAGGTTCTTCATTTCCCCAAGCATGCGCCTGGCGTCCGGGTTGGAGACGGCGGGCAGATCGCGGAGCAGTATCGCCGCCGCCACCACGTTCTGTCCTGCTCGCGGGAAACGCACCTCGGGGCGTGCTGGCGCCCCGTCCTCGAGGATCTGCCGGTGGACCTCTCGAGCTCGGCAACGAGCGCCGGCACCTCGAGGCTGGGCTGGTTCTTGTGCTAGGGTTTTCTCGAGCTGCAGCAGCGTTGTCGGTCCTCCTCAGCCTTGGCGATGGCCTCCCGTAGCTGCGCGTGCTGCGCCGCTCGGTCGTCGCTGTGCTGGGATGGTGTCAGGGGTTCGTTCCTCCCGTGAATACGTGACCCGCCTGCCGCAGCCACGTCTCCGGGCCCTTCGAGGTTGAGTGCCAGCCTGACGTCGTCGCCCTCGTCCTCGGTGTCGCATACGACCCCCTCGAGTTGGAAGCACTCCCTGGTGGGATCCCAGAGGTCGGGGTCGTGGTAGTCGTATTCGTCGGAGTCGGGGCTGGTGATGCCGCGCCGCCTTGGCTCGTGCCGGGGCTGCAGCTCGCGGTACCACTCCCTGAAGGTGGCTTGACGAGGTGGCCCGACGGCTCGTGAGAGGCCACGGTCGACGCGTGCGGGGTGGACGATCTCCAGGTTGGCCATGGCCTGCAGCAGCACGCCCGGGCGTTCCTCCTGCTCCGCCGGGTGTCGGCCCCGACTGCGCTCGTTGAGCTCGGGGGCGTAGGCTGCCGCGGAGCTGTCGAGGCCAAACAGGAACTGCCGGCGTTGAGCGCGGTACACCCCGCGGAGAGAGGCCGGCGGCGTCGACGGTGCGCGGCTCGGAGGCCTCTGGCCTGGCTCTTGGTCCGTGCGCATGATGAGCGCGAAGTCGCTGGGCGGGCGCGGGCGCGCCCGGGAAGTCTCCGGCGTGCGCCGGGCAAGCTCCTCCTCGGGAACTCCGTGCTGGCCGCGGGGAGGTGGGTGTATGCCGCCGGCGCCGCCTGTGCCTGGCGACGATGATGACGACGGCGCCGCTCATGGGGTGGCGACGCGCGATGGTGTGGGAGACGTGCCATGCTCCTCGCACGGGGCGGCGCGACACGCCCTCCACTCGGGCCCTCCGTGGAGAGCAAGGTCAGCTCGTTGTCGTTGTCAGTGGCCAGGAACTCGAGGCTCCCGAACCAGATGACGTGCCGGCCGCGGAGAACGAAGGAGTCGAAGCAGCCATCCAGGAAACGGCGAGAAACCGACTCGACACGCGAAGGCCCCTACCTGGCGCGCCAACTGTCGGTGTTTCGAAACATGGGGTACGACACCAACGAGTAATATGATCGCGT
Organism: Coix lacryma-jobi var. lacryma-jobi; assembly: GCA_009763385.1. Taxonomy (NCBI): domain Eukaryota; kingdom Viridiplantae; phylum Streptophyta; class Magnoliopsida; order Poales; family Poaceae; genus Coix; species Coix lacryma-jobi. Next base: position 16,434,524 of record CM019824.1, read on the forward strand.
GCTTCTCTTCTTGGATGGTGATGCAAGAGGACACAAGGATTTATCCTGGTTCGGGCAAAGAAGGCCCTACGTCCAGCGGGGGGGGTGTTCTTGTATTACTTGCACCTAAGTGCTTGTACAGGGGCGAATACAAGCTCAGTGAGCGTGGACCGGAGTCCGGACTCGTGTGTGTGTGGACTTGTGTCTTAACATGTCTGTCCCCGTGCCCCCAGAATGAGGGCCCTGGTGTCCCCTTTTATAGAGCAAAGGGAGGCCAGGGTTACACAAGGGTATTGCAGGTATCGGGGTGTATTGTGTCCCTTACGAAGAAGGGTAGGAACCCTGTCTTGTCGAAGACATTGTAGCCGACGTGGGCGTTGCTGTTGAAGCGTCCTTGAAGCGTGGCCTCCATCCTGGGCGCGGACGTGATGGCGCGGCGAGGTGGAAGCCGTACAGCACCCATCCCGGAACATACAGGACGCGTCGGGGTCCCTCCGGGTCTTGGGGTACCTGTCCTCCAAGAGCATGAAAGTAGTTAGGGCTCGAGGGGCGTGGAGCCGGCCTCGAGCGGCGCCTACGGGGGCTCGAGTCCCCGCAGGTATGGGCAAGTCCCGTGAAAATCGATTGAGCGGCAGGCATCTGGGCCTCGAGGCGTGTCTTGGACGTGCCACAGTGTAGGGCGCGGGTTAACAGTGCTTCACTGGTGCCTTTTCGCCCATACTTGTGGTGAAAACGAGGCTTGACTCTGCCCCAGACCACTGTGGCACGCGTTGTGTTACAGAGGACGTGACTGGAGTAGGTGGATGAATTAAGTGCGCGGCATGGGCTGGCATCCGATGTCTGCGGCGCTCGAGGGAGGTACGATGTGTCTCGAGGGATAGGTTACCGTGTTAGAGAGGCTCGAGGTCCCCACGTGGGGTCTCGAGGAATGGTGCACGGCTGTAGGGGGCTCGAAGGCTAGTGGAGCGCTTGCCCGAGGCCTGTCGTGGAGGGCTCGGGCGAGACGGAAAACGACTATGCGCCCGAGGCCTGGCTCGGAGGGCTCGGGCGAGACGGAATACGAGCGTGCGCCCGAGGCCTGGCATGGAGGGCTCGGCTGAGACGGAAAACGATCGTGCGCCCGAGGCCTGGCTTGGAGGGCTCGGGCGAGACGGAAAACGATTGCGCGCCCGAGGCCTGGCTTGGAGGGCTCAGCTCGGTGGGCCAGCGTCGTAGGCCTCGGGGGGTCGGCTTTTTAGGGGGTTAGACTAGTTAGGTCTGTTATTAACCGGTGTTCTAGGTTTGCCCTATTTGTTTGCGTTGATTGGGGGTACCCCTTTTGCGGACCCCCGACAATTGGTTTGGAGCTTTGCTGCTTTCAGTTGGCCGTAAGGCATTGGTATCGAGCTTTCTTTGCTAGTTGTTGAGCCTCTGTGCCTCTATCTTGAGGGACTAGCATTTTGCTTCGATTTTCCAATTGGATTTTGCTAGCGGTGTTGAGCCTGCTCTACCTCTTCTTGAGGGTAGCTTTGCTTTGCTTGGTTGCGTCGAGCCGTTGCCCATGTCTTTAGGGACCAAGTTGTTTCGCTTCTTCCAGTTGACCTTCTTCGGCTTTGCTACGCTTTTGGGTCATTTGGTCGAGTTCTCTCTTCTCCTTCTTCCTTCTTCTATTCATTATGATTTGTGTGTGTAGTTGACAATGCACTCATCAAGGGGGAGATTGCGGATACATGGGTGTATGCCGAGTCTCTGAGTGATGAGTGATTGTCAATGGGTTTGATCGCAGGTTCTTTGGCTTGTGTTGTGCAGGTGTCGAGCACGGAGACAGTGTTCGAAGGCAAGGTGAAGGTCAAGTAGAGACGTGCCGTGCCGATGGACCAGGAGCGGTGAAGGGCGGACGTGAGGCTTGGACTGAGGGACCGGAGTGCCTGAGGATCAGCTGTGGTGGCTGACAGCCTGGGACAGCGACGAGCGGAGACTTGCGGGGCACGGTGTTGCTCGGGTCGAGGACCTGGACACACGTGTCGGTGGACGGGGTGCACGGGCGGTGCATCCCCTCTACAGCTCCGGTTTGGTGGTTGAGCCACAGAAAAACCACCGGTGGGACGGTTTCCGAGTTTGGGCCTCAAAACTCGTGTGCTCGGTTTCCAGGTTGAGCCACAATACCTTTGCGTGCGGCGGGTTTCCGAGTTTGGGCCACAAAACTCGGGCTGAGGACGGTTTCCAGGTTTGGGCCTCAAAACCTAGGCGCTGCGGGTTTCTAAGTTTGGGCCAGAAAACTCAGGCGACGGACTTGGAGGCTGGTTTTCCGGTTTGGGCCTCAAAACCGGGGGATAGCTGGAAAAGGCTGGTTTCCCGGTTTGGGCCACAAAACCGGGGGTGCAGAGCGAGGGCGGCACGTGGCGGCAATCGGGAAGGTTGCGTCGAGGCAACGCTGCCTGTTGTGCGGGCGTGGCCGTCGGATACACCTACCACCGAGTTGGTCCAGAATAACCCTAGGGTTTAGCTGGTTCGCTCTGTAATTAGAATAGAGAGCGGTAGAGTAGGAAATAGACTTAGGCTAGAATTAGGATAAGTAGTCGCGGAGACACCCTCCTCCCCTTATCTCAGTCATTTGCTCTTTCAGTTTTAGGGTTTCCTGCTCTCCCATCCCCTACTGTAGCTAGCTGAGATCCGCAGAGAGACTCACCTCTGTGTACTGTTGATTTTGAGGAAGTGAGGTCGTAACCTCACTGTCGTAGCGTGTGTTTGTGCTTCGGCTGCAGATCATTGTGTTGATTCGCGTTTTGGTTCGTGTTCTTCGCGTTCTTCGTTTCTTCGCGATTTTCCCGTCACTCGATCTCTCTCTCCGGTGCGTCTTTGCGAAATCCGTTTGAATCATTTTGTTCGTATCATTGAGGAGGTCATTTCGACCAAAGGAACTCATCTAACTCCTCATGATCGAATAGATCAGGACGATTTCGTTTTCGTGGCGCTTTTCCGCTTCATCCACCTTCCCTTGTGATTTCCCGGAGTTCTAGTCGATTTGAGCGGATGATTTCTTGGGGATAGTCTCCTAACTACCCCGTGATCATCTTCTCCAAGTTTGGGAACTTGGGATTTTGGTTTGAATCGAATTTGGGGAGATTTGAGTTGAGGGCGACCAAAATCGCCCTCTCTGGGTACCCGCGGACAGTCCGCGCCTGGTACCGCGGACAGTCCGCGCATCGGGCACGAGCCAGACCAGTGGCTGCGGTGCCTGTTCAGACAAGTCCAAACTTGACCGGCGGATAGTCCGCCGTTGGTTTTCACGGACAGTCCGGGAACTGTCCAGGGGACTTCAGCAGCACTATGGTTTTGCTCTTTTGGCCGGCGAACAGTCCGCGACCTGAGCCCGGACAGTCCGCCACTGGGCAGACAGTCCGCGATTGTACCGGCGGACAGTCCGGGATCCTGCTGTAGCCTCCGGTTTAGTTCGTTTGCTCTCCCGGCTTGTTCGCTTGGTTTCCGGACTTCTTGTTTGGCCCTAGAGTTAATCAAGAAACATCTCTAGGTATCTTTGCAACTTGTTTGCATTGGTATTTGGAGATTTCCCAACGTAGCCTTCAATCTACGTCTAGGACTTGGTTTTCCAAGGGGGAACTTGAGCCGAAGCTTTTGGTCTTTGCTTCGCTTGTGCTTGGTGGTGCTCCGCTGTGATCCTAGGGATCATCCACCCTCTTCCAAGTGTCGTGAGCATCACGGTTTGGGTCCGTGCTTTTCGGGGTTGATTTTCGGACACTTGGCCAAAGTTTCAACAGAAATTTGATTGGCTCCCATTCACCCCCCCCTCTGGTCGCCTTGCCTTTGCATTCTCGGTCCTTCACAAACGTCCCCTCCCGGGATGGCTTAATTTGCAACCCGAGAAAGAATGTCAACTCGCCCATCATGCTCATCTCGAACTCCCTGCTCATAATATCTGCAAACTTGGCAACCAAAGTGGAGAAGAACCACCGAAAATGATATCATCCACGTAAATCGGGACCAAGAGAGTGTCTTTGCCTTGCTTGAGGAGAAAGAGCGTTTTATCCACACATCCCATTTTAAAACCCTTGGCAAACAAAAAGGTTTGCAACCTATCATACCAGGCTCTAGGGGCTTGTTTCAAACCATATAAAGCTTTGTGAAGTTTAAAAACATGGTTTGGAAACTTGGGATTTTCAAAACTGGGGGGTGCTCAACATAAACTTCCTCTTCTCTTGTAGCCGTTTAAGAAGGCACTCTTGACATCCATTTGAAAAGTTTAAAAACCTTTCGATGCAGCAAAAGCCATGAGTATCCTAATAGCCTCCAAACCAGCTATAGGAGCAATAGTCTCCTCATAGTCTATCCCCTCCTTCTGGCTATAACCCTTGGCCACAAGACGCGCTTGTTTCTCACAATGTGGCCATCCTCTCCTTGTTTGTTTTTTGAAAAACCATTTTGTCCCAATAGGATTACAGTCTGGAGGAGGTGGAACTAAAACCCAAACCCGATTTCGCTCAAAATTTTCTAACTCCTCATGCATGTGCATTGCCATCGATCCAATCATCAAAGCGTGTCCAACATCTCGAGGTTCAAAATCAGCAACAAATGCAGAATGAGCAAAGTGAGAGATGTTGTGACCTGGACCGAGTGACACATTCGTCGATGCTGCCGATCATCTGCTGAGGGGGGTGCTGGCGCTGGATGTGTCGTGGCGCCTCCCGAGAAGAAGTGATCTCCCCCTCAACAGCAGCTGGTGCCTCCCGGGTACAAAAGGTATCGCTCGGGTGGCGGATCCCACGGCCCCCAGGAAGAAGACGTGTCGGGGCCGTGAGTCGTAGTAGAAGCCGCTCTTCTACGGCACAGCAGGTGGAGGCGATGCTGGTCACCCATGCCTTCAGCATCCTCGTCCTCATCATCAAAAAGAGGCTCACCAACTTCATGATCACCTGCACGCTCAAAACGAGAAGAAGGACAAACCATGGTCTCGTCGAACGTGACATCTGATGTCTCCATCACTCGGTTAGTATCAAGATTAAGTACACGATATGCGTGAGTGTGAGTGCCATAACCCAAAAATACATCGTCAGAAGAACGAGACTCAAATTTGTCCAGGTTGCCCTTTTTCAATATAAAACAGTGGCCACCGAAGACTCTAAAATAACTCACCTTGGGCTGTCTACCAAAACGCAACTCATAAGAAGTCTTTTTCAAGAACACTCTCAGAAAAATGGGATTTGAAATGTAGCATGCAGTGTTCATAGCCTCGGCCAATATCGCCTAGGAGTCCTATGCTCATCGAGCATCGTCCTGGCCATCTCTTCAAGGGTCCGATTCTTCCTCTCTACAACACCATTTTAGGGCGGTGTGTAGGGGAAAGAAAACTGATGCTCCAAACCCAAAGAGTTACAAAACTTCTCAAAATCTGAATTCTTGAATTCGGAACCATTATCACTTCTAATAGCTCACATCGAGTTCATACGGAACTCGTTCTGAAGACGCAAAATCAGATTGCGAGCAAAGGAGAGTCTCTGTCTTCTCAGTCAAAAAGAAGACCCACGAATACCTCGAAAAGTCATCAACAACGACCAAAACATACCACTTGCCACCAACCGAGCTCACCCGAGCCGGACCAACAAGGTCCATGTGTAAAAGCTCTCGAGGGTGCTGTGTCATGACCTGAGTCACTGGATAGTGGGGAGCGGCAACCATCTTTCCATGTCTACAAGAATGGTAAACTAGATCCTTCTCCATCGACAGCTTGGGCAATCCTCGGATTAGGCCAAGTGAGCTAAGTCTTGCAAGCAAGTCGAAGCTTAAGTGACCGAGCCTCCTATGCCACTTCCAAAGATCAGAAGAGGAAGGACTAGACAAAAGACAGCGGGAAAAACCAAACGACTCCGAGAAATTCGCGCAAAAGACTTTCCCAAAAATCAAACATACAATATTGCCCTGAGGATCTAAAATGCGACTGAGATTCGGTTTAAAACGAATCTCATAGTCATCATCAAAAAGTTGCAAAACAGAGAGAAGGTTAAAATGCAGGTTAGAAACAAGAGCAACATCACGCAACACAAAGTGCTCATTAACCCGCACCGACCCACGAGACAACACCTTACCTTTACTATTGTCGCCGAAGGTGATAAACTCCTTTCCGCCAACAGGCTAAGGCTGGAGAACCACTTAGGCATTTCCGGTCATATGTCTCGAGCAACCGAAATCCACCAACCAAATGTCCTCCAACCGTTTTACCTACATCAATAAAAAGACATATGCTGAGCATACGGTCCAACACTGGGGTTAGTGAAGTAAGAGGAATACCAGTGTTGGGTCGGCTGCTCAGAAGAATGGTTAGTCTAAAAACCATTCCTAGCCTGTCTACGAGGGTAGCGATCACCACGCACAGGAAAACGTGGTCCGCTAAGGAAAGAGCGTCCATCGCGATAGTCAAAACACGGTGGTGGAAAACGCTCAACAAAGCCTCCACCACGGGGTCCGTATCCTGCAAAAGCAGGACCCCATCGGGCACCTCCTCCCTGATGCCTAGGACCTTGAGGTGCTGCACCTCTAGGCCTAGCAGCTCTCCTCGGAGCTCTCCTCTGAACATTCGGCACATGTACATCGTGGAAAGGATGGTACATGTCCGGATTGTTCATCTCCCTGGCACGGCGCTCCTCTCTCTTGCGCCGAAAACAGAACTCACTCAAGTGTCCATCTCTCCCACAGTACTCACAATGGTACCTCACCGCACTCAAAGGGGGTTGTTGGTACACACGGTTGTGGGTTTGGATCACTTTGCCCTTCTGTGGCATAAGCTCCTCCTGGATAGGTGGCATTGTGTCCAGCTTGTTCTTGTGGTGGTTTGGTTTAGGTGCCCACTGCTGGTTCTTGGGTGGAGCGCGTGGGGGTTCTTCAAACACCCCATCCTTGGTGTTAGGCTTGAGAGGCTCTTTGGGTGGAAGGTTGGTAAGTTTGGGAGTAGTGGTGGAGTTGGGCTTCTCACATGGGTTCAGACCACTCGACTCTCCAATCTTCCCCAAAGCAGAAAGATCAACAGCTGGAGCAAAACCTACACTAGGACCTCCAGCAGCTCGCTTAAATTAGGAGATCATCATCCCGAGCTGCGGCTCACTACAAGAGACCCATGACAAGATGGTCCGAAGGTATGTGTTTTCTTCCTCGGTTTGCATCTTGCCATGCTTCACATTGGCAATCTCCATCTCCAAACCCTCACACAAAGCACACCTAGTCACACAAGTGCTTCCCGAGCTGGCCTTCTCTAAAGACTCAATCTAGCATTCTTCTCTGCCAACTCGGTTTGCAAGACAGGACAAGTCTTGCACGCACCCAACAACTGGGGCCTAGCCCCGGAGCTCATCCACCTCTCCAACCAAAGCAGCATACTTACCTCTCAAAGTGAGAAGGTCAGTCATGTGCTTGGTGCACGACTCACACTCAACTTACTCAGAAACGACCACGGTGGATTTAGCAAACTCCAACTCCTTCACCGTGTCCTCCCACTTCTGCCTAAACTCCTTGCGCTATCTAGCAGCACGCCTAAGCAGCTTGTCTTGACTAAGCTAGGCGGCAGTAAGCTTCTCATTTTCAGCAAAGAGCTCATCGTGAGTCATAGATACCTGGGAGGTGTCGTCGTCATCGTCGTCCCGAGGGGTGTGCTCCAGCTTGCCATCAACCTCATCACCAAGGGCCATGGTGCAGAAGCCCTCATCGTCGGCGAAGAAGCAGAGCCCGTTCAGCTTGTCCTCGATCTTCTTCATCTTCTCGGACTCGTTGTCGCTTGAGCAATCGGAGTCGTCATCCGAGTCATCGACGTCGGTGAGCGTGGCGAAGAAAGCACGCTGCTCAGCCTTGGCCCTTCTCCATGTACTTCTTCTTGATGTACTCCTTGTCGAAGCCGCCCTTCTGCTTGCGCCTTGCGGGGGCGTGCTACTCCTTGCGCTTGCCGGAGTCGTACTTGTGCCCATGATCGCCCTTTCCCGAATCCTTGTTCTTCTTGGGGCAGTTGGCGATGAAGTGGTCGGGGTCGCCGCACTCGAAACAGCCCGAGCGTCCTCCTCCGCGGCGACGGTTCATGCGGTTGTTGTGGAACCACGAGAACCGGTTGGCAAGCAAAGCCAACTCGTCATCCCCCAAAGAATCCAGCTGGTCCTCTGTGATAGAAAAGAGAGATGAAAGTGCAAAGCCACCAGAGGGGTTAGCAGAAGAGCCAGAAACCAAAGCCATAGTCGAGCCAGAAGGATTCTCATAAGAAGCCCTCGACATGGCGTCAATCTCACTAGACTTGAGCTTACTGAAGAGCTCGTCGCAAGTGAGGGTCTCATAGTTAGACGATACGATGATCGCCTGGACCTTTGAGTCCCACACAGACTGATCGAGAGTATGCAAAAGCTTCAAAGCCCTCTCATGATCGTTGAAAGGCAACAACTCCTTGTTAGCTCACATCTTGTTGGCAATGACCTGAAAGCGAGCGAATAAACTCTCTATGCTCTCGCCAGGCATATGTCGAAAGTTCTCATACTCCGCTTGTGCGACTCATAGAGACGGGATTTGACTTGAGTGGTTCCCTCATGGAAGCGCATGAGGGTCGCCCAAATCTCATGAGCCGTGGGGAGGTGAGAAACGCGATCAAACTCGGACATGCTCAAATAGGAGAACAAGGCGTTACGCGCCGACTATTGGCCTCGTGCTCATCGATCTGAAGCTGAGAGACACGAGCAACCAGAACAACGTAATCGGCCTTGTTGCAAATCTCCCAAACAGAAGAGCCCATGCTCTGGAGATAGGCCGACATGCGTATTCCAATACGCATAGTTCGTCCCATCAAAGAACGACGGTTTGCCCACGCCGCGATCCATGTCGCCTTCGGTGGATCTGGAACTGGCTAAGGTGGAAGATCCTTAACCCACTCCGATACCAATTGAAGGACCGAGAATGCAACCAGAAAGTGACCAGAGGGGGGTGAATGGGAGCTTCAATTTTCCTTTCGGAAACTTATAGCGACTGTCCCGAAAATCAAACTCAAAGACTAACCCTAGAGCTTGCAAGTGTCCACGACCCTAGATGTAGGGTGGATGCTTCCGAGAAGCACATCGGGACATAATACAACCCTAGAAACCAACCGCAAAAGACGCAACCAAAAGCTGACAACTGACGAGCGAGCTGCGAACGAAACTGCGTGAACTAGCACTGACCGGACTCACTGGTGCGTCCGGTCAGCAGGCACCGAACGCGTCCGGTCATAGAAAAACGGTTCTGGACCCTTACTGTTTCTGACCGGACTCACAGAGTGAGCGTCGCGGTCAGTGCACAGAGCGTCCGGTCACACAAGTCAAAATAGGTGAACAGTAAAAGCCGTGAGTCCGATCAGGGTGAAAACCGAGCGTCCGGTCAAGATCAAAAAGAACACAGTGCAAGTGTTCATCCATCGGACGCACTGCCCTAGCGTCCGGTCATCACGATCAAGCGTCCGGTCGTCACGTACCAGCCCCGTTCATCCAACGAATCAACTCAACCTCACCCAAAACAAATCCTCTAGGAATCAAACTTGGTGAGAGGAGTCACAGGGAGGATAGTGAGCTATCTCTAAGAGATCATGGCTCGAACCTATCTCCAAATTGTTGAATCGAAGAATTTGGGGAAGGGGGAAAAACTTGACCTGAAACCAAAATCAATCGATCTCCTAGACCATGAGGTTAGAGGTAAATTCCTTCGGTGGAAAGAAGTGCCTCACGACCTAGAACTACTTGGTTCAAACGGATTTGCGAAAGATGAACCGAGCAAAGAGATCAAACGACGAGAAAACAAGGTGAAAAAGGATTCCGCGAAGAACACAACCAAAACGCGAATCACAAGCACCAAATTGCAACCGTGTGGCTAGCACACGCTACAATCATGAGGTTATGGCCTCAATTCCTCAAAAATCTCACAAGCACAGAGGTATTGGTCTCTTCTCTGTGGATCTCAGGTTCGCTACAGTAGGGATGTGGGAGAGCAGGAAACCCTAGAAGGCAAAGAGCAAAATGACTGAGATAGACGGGGGGGGGGTGGGTCTCCCCCTACTTATCCTAATTCTGACTAATCCTAATTCCCAGTCTACCCCTAACTAATTACAGAGCGAACCAGCTAAACCCTAAGGTTATTCTGGACCAACTCGTGGTAGGTGGTGATCCGACAGCCACGCCCGCACAACTCGAAGCGTTGCCTCGACGCAACCTCCCGATTGCTGCCACGTGCCGCCACCGCTCTGCCCGTCCTTTTCCCAGACGCCGCACCCCCAGTTTTGTGGCCGAAATCGGGAAACCAGGCCTTCACGCCATCCCCCGGTTTTGAGACCCAAACCAGGAAACCAGCCTCTAAGTCCATCCCATGGTTTTGTGGCCGAAACCAGGAAACCCGCCAGCGCCCAGGTTTTGAGGCCCAAACCTGGAAACCGTCCTCAGCTCGAGTTTTGTGGCCCAAACTCAGAAACCCGCTGCACGCCCAGGTTTTGTGGCCCAAACCTAGAAACCGTCCACCCGAGTTTTGTGGCCCAAACTCGAAAACCGTCCACCGGTGGTTTTCTGTGGCTCAACCACCAAACTGGAGCTGTAGAGGGGATGCACCGCCGGTGCACCCCGTCCACTGACACGTGTCCCCAGGTCCTCGACCCGAGCAACACCGTGCCCTCCAAGTCTCCGCTCGTCGTTGTCCTAGGCTGTCAGCCACCATAGCTGATCCTTAGGCCACCGGTCCCTCAGTCCAAGCCTCACGTCCACCCTTCACCGCTCCCCGGTCCATCGGCACGGCACGTCTCTACTTGACCTTCACCTTTCCCTCGATCACTGTCTCCGTGCTTGACACCTGCACAACACAAGCCAAAGATCCAGCGATCAAACCTGTTAACAATCACTCATCACTCCGAGACTCGGCATACACCCATGTATCCGCACCTCTCTACTATTATCCCCGAAAGTGATGTACTCCTTGTGCATCACGGGGCTCAGGCTGGAGAACCATTCCTTCTTTCTGGTCATGTGGCGCGAACACCCGGAATCCATGAGCCACATGTTCTCCAACCGAAGTTCCTGCATCAATAGAAAGTCAGGAAGTAAGCATATGGCACAACACTGGGGTTAGTATACTGAGAAGGATACCAGTGTTGTGTCATAGGCCCAGAAAAAGTGTTAGTAGCAACACCAAGCTGTCCTCGTCCCATGGGTGTATAGCGATCACCACCAACCTGAAAGGGTGGTCCGCTATGGAACGGAAAACCTCCAAACTGACCTACCTATCCCATCTGAGCAAAGCGATCACCACCATACTGAAAAGGTGGTCCGCTATGGGACTGAGCAGCAAAGCCTCTTACACTCGGCTCATGGTCGTATTGAGGACGACCAGAACCACGACGGGCACGACCACCACCCTGTGGTCTAGCTGCCTGAGGCCTAGCTACCTGAGGGGGTGCACCTCCAGGCCTAGCGCCCTGCCTCTGAACTCCCCGACCTTGCACACCATGGTGAGGGTGGTGCCTGGCTTGGTTGTTCAGCTCCAACTCCTTCCTAGCTTCTCTCTTCCTCCGAAAGCAAAACTCAGCTAGGTGACCCTCACGGTGATAGTACTCGCACTCGAACCTCAGCACTCTCTTGGGTTGTTGGTTCCTACGGTTGCAAGGGTTGTTCAATCTGGCTGGCTGCTTGCCCTTCGGAAGGGGATCACTAGAGACGTCAAGAAGGGTGTCAAGTGTGTTCTTAAGATGGTTAGGTTTGGGAACCCACACTTGCTTGCGAGGTGGAGCCTTGGGAGGTTCATCAAGGATGTCATCCTTGGTGATAGGCTTGGGAGGCTCAGGTGGGGTGATCTTGATAAGCTTAGGGATAGCAGATGGCTTCTCACTAGGGCTCACTCCACTAAACTCATCAATCTTGCCAAAGGTACTAGCGCCCTTCCCACCTGAAGCAAAGCCTACTCCCGAGCAATCAGTTCCCCTCTTGAACTGACTTATCATCATGCCCAACTGCGGCTCACTACATGACACCCAACTTAGGATGGACCGGAGGTATGTGTTTTCCTCCTCGGTTTGCATCCTGGCATGCCGACAGTTGGCAATCTCAAGCTCCATCCCCACGCATCGCTCACATGGAGCGGACAAGGTACTAACTGAGCTGGCCTTTATGGCTTCAGCAAGTTTGGCACTAACTTTTGCCAACTCAATTCGCAAGCTAGGACAAAGCTTGCACGCACCCAGCAAAGAAGACCTAGCCTTCACTTCCTCCAGCTCCTTCTTCAGGGAGGGACACTCTTTGCAATCACCCACCAAGTCTAGCCTACTCTTCAGCTCATCATACACCTCAATCAAAGAGGCATATTTGGTTTGCAGGGTGGCAAAGATTGTCATATGCATCGTGCATTCCTCACACTCCTCCTCATCGGTCACCTTCACCTCGGACCTAGCGAACTCAAGCTCCTTAAGCGCCTCTTTCATTTTGGCCTTAAACTCACTGCGCTCTTGGAAAACATCCGTGAGCCTCTTCTCTAGGACAAGGACTAAATCCGCAAACCTATTCCGCTCATCAGTGAGATGATCGACTTTAGAAGAGTTTGATACTTCGGAGGCGCTATCATTGTCGTCATATCTGTGGGCGTCATCGGCGTCCTCTGCCTGGTGCTTGCTGTCCTCTTCATCCAAGGCCATGGTGCATAAGCCCTTGGAGGATTTGCCGAAGAAGCAGAGTCCGTTGAAGCAATCCTCCATCTTGTGCTCGGTCTCGTCATCGCTGGAGCCACCGTCGGAGGTCTTCTCGCCATCGCCGATAGTGGCGAGGAAGGCTCGCTTGCCGGCGTCGAAAGCCTTCTCCATGTCCTCCTGGCGGTAGATGCCATTCTTCTTCTTCTTCCCGGCCTTGTTCTCTGGCTTGCCCTTGTGCCTGGAGTTGTGGTTCTTGCCGGGGTAGTTCTTGTCGTTCTTGGGGCAGTTCGCCATGAAGTGGTCTAGATCACCACACTTGTAGCAGCCCTCACGTGCGCCACCACGCCAGTGATTCAGGCAGTTGTTGTGGAACCGCGAGAACGGGGTGATGGCCAGGGCGAGCTCGTCATCTCCAAGCGCCTCCAACTGCTCCTCCGTGACTGTATGCAAAGAAGACAAAGCAACAAGAGGAGGTGAAGCGTCAGCAGAAAGAGTCAATCCACCTGAGCCTGAGACCAAAGCCATGGTATGTGAAGATGGGTTCTTTAGCTTGGCCTGAGTCAGGTGATCGATCTCGGTGGACTTGAGCTTGTTGAATAGCTCATCCACGGTGAGGGTGTCATAAGCAGTAGACTCAATGATAGTCGACACCTTCACCTCCCATACCCTCCGATCCAGGGGCGTATAGCAACTTGAGAGCCCTCTCATGATCGTCATAGGGTAGGTTAGCCCGATTGGCACGCATCTTGTTCACGATAGTCTAGAAGCGAGCGAACATAGCGTCAATCATCTCTCCCTCCAACTGAACAAAGTTCTCGTACTCTCGCTTGTACGACTCGAAGAGTCTGGTCTTGACCTGAGTGGTCCCCTCGTGATAGCTCTGAAGCTTCACCCAGATCTCTCGTGCCGTCTCAAGCTCAGAGACACGCTCGAACTCAGGAAGGGAGAGGTTGGCCAAAAGAGCATTATGGGCCTTTGAGTTGGCCTCGTGCTGGTCAATCTGAACCTGACCCACACGAGCCTGAAGGACCACGTACTCTACGTTCTCACATATTTCCCAAACGGAAGAACTAATGCTGTTGAGATAAGCACGCATCCGAATCTTCCAATAGGCATAGTTCGTTCCATCGAACCACGGAGCCTTGCCGTTCCCTCGTTCCATGTCACCCTTAGGATCCGAAACTGATTAAGGTAGAAGAGATCCTTAACCGGCTCTGATACCAATTGAAGGACTAGATTAGCGACCAGAGGGGGGTGAATGGGAGCCTCAAATTCAAATAGTGAATAGCGTGGCCCTTGTCCCAGAATGTCACCCAAAAAGCAAGTCTCGAAACGACTGAAGAGTTCACGACCTACAAGTAGGTGGATACCCTAGGAGATGTTCTAGTGGTACAGCGGAACCCCCAGAGAAACACCAAAATCAACTGCCAAAGCCTTGGAGCAAAACTGCACAAATTGTAGATTCGCGGACTTTTCGGGGTCAGAGTCCCGGACTGTCCGCCGTTAAGTCCCGGACTGTCCGCGACAGGAAGCCAGACTGTCCGCCGGCCAAAACACTAAAATAGAACAGTTCTGCACAAGTCATGTTCAAGTCCCGGACTGTCTGCGGTTTGCACGCTGGACAGTCCGCGGTACAGTGAACAGGACCTTCGAGAGTCCGAGCTGCTTGAGACCCTGTGCAGCGTCCGATGTGACCCCAGACTGTCTGCGGGTCACTGGCGGACTGTCCGCCGGTCATGAGACCAAGAACAGTATCACCCTGTGCTGTTCTGACCTGACCAAGCCCGAGTCCCAGACTGAAGGACCGAAAATGCTAAAGCAAGGCGACCAGAGGGGGGGTGAATGAGAGCCTAAAAAATTCTTCTCGAAATTACGGCCTCTTGTCCCAACAAAATCAACCCCGAAAGCTACGGACTCAAATGCGATGCCCACGACCCTCGGAAAGAAGGTGGATGATCCCTAGGATCACAGCGAGGCACCACACAAGGGAGCAAACCAAAACTCCCAAAACTCCAACTCAAGTTCGGACCCAAAAACCGACTCCCAGACGTAGATAGAGGGCTACATCAGAATTCCTCCAAATACCTATGCTAACATGTAGCAAAGATAGTTAGAGAGGTTCCTAGGTGAACTCTAGGAGCAAATGAGAAGTCTGGAAACGAAGCGGAAAAGCTGGGAGGGCCAACACACTAAAACTGCACAAGCTGCAGGTTCCTGGACAGTCCGCCGTCAGGCTCCCGGACTGTCCGGTGTAGGCCGGACTATCCGCCACAAGGGGGCCGGACTGTCCGCCGGCCAATGGACAAAAACAGCAGTGCTGCTGGACCCTCCCTGTGCAACTCCCAGACTGTCCGGGGCTTAGAACGGTGGACTGTCCGCGGTTCAAGTTCGGACTTGTCCGAACGTGCACTGCACCCTGCGCGACTCGTGCACTGTCCGCGTCTGTCTACGGCGGACTGTCCGCCAGTCACCCAAGAGGAGAAATGCCGAGGCAAACAACCACTGGTCCGGCTGCAACCCCGACCCGCAGACTGTCCGTGGCTGGAGGGACAGACAGTCCGCCACCACCCAGAATGCCGAAAAACGCCTCGGTTCAAACACAAAATCGATTGGATCTTCACCAAATCGAATGGGGCTGCAACCAAACTTCTCCCAAGTGTTCTTCTACGTGTTGGGAAGCCAATCCTAGGATATCATCGCTTCAATCCAACTCAATCATGAGAAATCCGAAGAACACCGAAAAAGGGAAGAACAAAGAATGAAAACGATTTCGGCTCGATCTACTTGTTCGTGAGGGTAGGGATGAATTCCTTCGGTCGAAATGTTCCTCTCACATCAAAGAACAAGTTGATTCAAACGGAATCGCAAAAGACACAGCGTAGAGGGAGATCAGGGGAGGAGAAAATCTTGGAGAAAAGAAGAATGCGAAGAACACAAAGAACGAAATCAAAACGCGAATTCAACCACGAATTTGACCCTTGGATTCAGCGGAATAGATGATAGATTAAGCACTCGGTGTGGGGCTACAAGCCACTCCAGCAGATCAAAGCTTGGATGGCGAAAAGCTCAAGAACAAGAGCCTGTCTCTCCCTAACCCTAGCCTCCTCTCACAAACAGCAAAATGAGAGTGACACCTCCTCCTCGGGTGCGGCTGCCCTAGCAGCCCCCCTCATATATATAGGAGCATGTCCGAAGACCAAAACACCCTTACATTAAGCACTCAACCCAAATACCCCCCAGGGGTACAACAGTCCAGTCCTGACGATTTTCATCCGACGGCCACGCCCGCACATCTGGTAGCTTCGCCTCGACGCGACCTCCCTGATGCCACCACGTGCCCTCACTGTCGCCCGCCGCGCCTCCCTCGTGGATAGCTTCGCCGCCGCGCCAGCCTCTCCACGCCACCACACGTCGACCGTCCTTTCGGACCAACCCCGGTTTTGAGGCCCAAACCGGAAAACCGTCCACCCCGAGTTTTGAGGCCCAAACTCGGAAACCCGCACGCCCAGGTTTTGAGGCCCAAACCTGGAAACCGTCCACCCCGAGTTTTGAGGCCCAAACTTGGAAACTGGCCACCCAGGTTTTGAGGCCCAAACCTGGAAACCGTCGATGGTAGCTTTTTGAGGCTCAGCTACCGAACCCGCACCGTAGACGGGATGTGGTTCGCACACCCCGACCACCGGCACCGATGCCGATGCATGTCCAGCCTCCACGCCGGGCACAACGCCTTTGCCTTCCTTCTTGACTTGGCCGATGGCACTTGCGCCGCACGCAAGTCCGTGTCCGACCTCCCGCCAAGTGACACGACTCCAGCGCCTTCCTCCTGACTCAGCCGATGCACCACACATCCCCATGTGCTCTCGCTCGCCAATGCCACGTGCCAGCTACCACGGCTGGTCCTCTGGCCCCTGGTCCATCAGTCCAAGCCTCACGTCCGCCCTTCAACGCTCGGTACCTCGGCATGGCACGTCCGGTCGCACGGCACGCCCATCCTTCACCGCACCCGATCCGTCGGCACAGCACGTCTCAACTTGACCTTCACCTGGCCATAGACCATTGTCTCTGAGCTCCACACCTGCACATCAACACAGCCAAGAGACACATGTCGCACACGCACACCAACACAGAGACACCACAACTCACGCCACCGGTTAGTCATAAACATTAAGCGCATAGCAAGATATGGACTAAACCGGGTAAAAACCTCAAACCTTCCTCATCAAAGTCAATCATTCATCATATATGTTCTCACGGACTGTCCGCCACTGAGACGGCGGACTGTCCGCGGATGGGCAGAACACAAGAAAAGCGCTCGGGATGAACTCCCAAATCGATCGAAACTTCACCAAACCAAAAGGAACTACGATCAAAATGTCCAGGTGTTCCTCTATGAGTAGAGTGCATCCTAAGAAAATCATGCACCAAACCAATCGATCAAGAGAATCCGAGGATCACCGAAAGGGGAAGAAAGGATGAACGAACACAAAATTGACCCGATCTATGGATTCATGAGGTTAGAGGAGAAATCCTTCGGTGGAAAGAAGGAGCTCATGACCAAGAACGAATTGATTCAAGTGGAATCAAAAACCATCTGGGGGGGGAAGAAGAACGAGCCATTCTCCGGGAGATGAAAAACCGAAACGCGAAGAACACAAACCCAAAACGCGAATCGATCAATTCCAGCCGTGTGGCGACACACGAGACAATCATGAGATTACGGTCTCACTTCCTGATCTTCCAAAACACAGAGACATGATTGAGTTTTCCTGCGGGATCGCTAGCAGCTAGGTATGATTAGAACCTAAGCGGGGGCTAAGGAGAGAGAGTGCTTAGGAACAAATGACTGCTAGGATAGAGAGAGAGGAGGGGTGCCTCTCTTATTTATAGCCTAAACAATAATCCCCTTCTACTCCTAGATACAAGAGCAAAGCGGCCAACCCTAGGGGTATCACGGTCCAACTCTGCTTCTCGATGATCCGACGGCCACGCGCCCATCTCATCCTTAGCTTCGCCTCGACGCAAGCTCAGGATGCCGCCACGTGCCACCCCATCGACCGCCGTGCCTACCTCACGAATAGCTGCGCCGCTGCGCCAGCCTCTTCACGCCGCCAGGTCGACCGTCCTTTTGCGGACCTCACCCCTGGTTTTGAGGCCGAAATGGGAAACCTGGGCCCTTCCCTAGGTTTTGAGGCGAAACCAGGAAACCGGTCCTCCGGCTGAGTTTTGTGGCCCAAACTCAGAAACCCGTGCGCCCAGGTTTTGAGGCCCAAACCTGAAACCGTCCACGCCGAGTTTTGAGGCCCAAACTCGGAACCGGAGTTTTGAGGCCCAATCAGGAGGAACCGTCGAAAGAGCTTTTCGAGGCTCAGCTACCGAACCCGTGCCATAGACGGATGTGGTTCGCACACCCCGAGTTCCAGCACCGATGCCGTAGCATGTCCAGCCTCCACGCGCGGGCACAGTGCATTCGCCATCCTTCTCAACCTCCCGCAAAGTGTCATGACGCCATCACATTCCTCCCGACTCGGCCGATGCACCGCACATCCCCCCATGTCTCTTGCTTGTTAATGCCATGTGCCAGCTACCACAGCTGGTCCTCAGGTCTCTCGGTCCGTCAGTCAAGCTCCACGTCCGCCCTTCAACGCTCCCGGTCCGTCGGCATGGCACGTCCCGCTTGACCTTCAACTCACCTTCGACCACTGCCCGAGCTTCGCACCTGCACATCAACACAAGCCAAGAGAAGAGACATGTTGCCCGTTGATCGATCACTAATCACTCAGAAGGGAACCACAAGGGCACATATCAACCTTGTGTTCTCAACGAACGTGTCCACTCGGTCCAGGTCACAACAAATCTCTCACTTTGCTCATTCTGCATTGTTGCTAATTTTGAGCCCCGAGATGTTGGACACGCGTGACGGATCCAGATTGGGTCAATGTCATGCATGAGGAGTTAGAAAACTTTGAGCGAAATCGGGTTTGGGTTCTAGTTTCCACCTCCTCCAGACTGTAATCCTATTGGGACAAAATGGGTTTTCAAAAACAAGCAAGAGAGGATGGCCACATTGTGAGAAACAAAGCGAAGAGACTTGTGGCCAAGGGTTATAGTCAGAAGGAGGGGATAGACTATGAGGAGACTTTTGCTCCTGTAGCTCGTTTGGAGGCTATTAGGATACTCTTGGCTTTTGCTGCATCCAAAGGTTTCAAACTTTTCAAATGGATGTCAATAAGTGCCTTCTTAAATGGCTACATAGAGAAGAGGTTATGTTCAGCAACCCACGGTTTGAAAAATCCCAAGTTTCCAAACCATGTTTCAAACTCAACAAAGCTTTATTATGGTTTGAACAAGCCCTAGAGCCTTAGTATGATAGGTTGAAACCTTTTGCTTGCTAAGGGTTTTAAAATTGGATGTGTAGACAAAACTCTCCTTCTCCTCAAGCAAGGCAAAGACACTCTCTTGGTCCAGATTTACGTGGATGATATCATTTTCAGTGGTTTCTTCTCACGCTTTGGTTGCCAAGTTTGCAGATTTATGAAGCAGGGAGTTCGAGATGAGCATGATGGCGAGCTGACTTTCTTTCTCGGATTGCAAATTAAGAATCCCGAGAAGGGACGTTGTGCACCAGGGTAAGTACACACAAGAAGACTTGCTGAGGAGGATCGATATGGGTGAGGCAAGCCTCTTCCAACACCCATGTCGACCACGACGGCCCTGGATGCGGATAGGATGGAGAAGCTGTGGACCAGAAGGAGTACCGAAGCATGATCGGGCCGCTTGCTCTACCTGACGGCGACACGCCGGACCATCCAGTTTCGGGTTGTGTCTGTGCGCGCGTTCAGGCTCGCCGCGCACTTCTCACCATCAGGCGGGGTGAAGTGATGATTTAGTGCATTTCAGGCACCTTTATTTCACACCTGAGTTTGGGATTTTGTATTCAGCTTGCCTCCACCCTCTCCTTTGCGGTATTCCGATGCCGATTTTGCTGGTTGCCGTGTTGAGCGCAAGTCCACTTCTGGGACTTGCCAGTTTATTGGTTCTTCTCTTGTATCGTGGTCTCTCGCAAGCAGTCTAGTGTCGCTCAGTCTACCACATAGGTTGATGAATATGTTGCTGCGGCTAGCTGCTGTTCTCAGTTGCTTTGGATGATGGCCACTTTGCGTGATTTTGGTCTGAGTTTTCTCGCGTGCCTTTGCTTTGTGACAGCACGAGTGCTATTAGCGTTGCTAAGAACCTCGTGCTTCACTCGAAGACCAAATACATTGATGTGCGCTTTCATTTTCTGCGAGACCACCATGAGAAGGGTGATATCGACCTTCGCCATGTCGATACTCATCATGAGCTGGCTGATATTTCACCAGCCTTTGGACGAAACGACCTTAATCGGTTGAGGGCGCTTGAGGGGCGAGCTTGGTGTGTGTTTCCCTTTTAGATGGGGGAAACATTGGTTCTTGTATCATAGACTGACTGTTTTTTCGTCTGTCTTTGTTTTTGTTTCTTTTAGTCTTTTGCATTTCAGCATACGCTTTTACATTCCGAGCTTCATGTATATAATCTTTAGAATGTGACTATGCTCTATGTAGTATGTTCTGATGCTTATGATGATGATTGTAGCTTATGCTCTTTCTGATCACTAATACATGCTGTGAGCTGAGCTATTTTTGAAATGGTGAATTTGCTTAATGAACATAAAACTTGAAAATGTTCACCATTGATATGCAACTAGCATGTGTAGGATGTGTTGAGTTCACTCGTGCTTTTCATATATGCTAGTTGCTATGTTCCTAGTTCTGAGTCATTCACTTGCTTAGTATGTTCATATTCTGTTTAAATTTAAACCAAGTGTAAGTGAATTGAAAAGATCAAGATGGGATTGCTTGTCAACACATCACGATATCGAGACTGTTTCTCATTGCACATTGAGTTAAAGTTGAGCCGTGTAGTGTATGACCGAAACCGATGCCTTAAGCTTCTGATTGCATATGCATAGGCTTCGCTCGGTTGAAAAGTTAGGCAATGCCAAGCTTTCAACCTCTCGCAATCACATGCTAATATTTAAACTTGTGAAATCTCACCCGCTGCAACTCCGATTAATTTTGAAATCGCAAGTGTCTGTTTCATTCTTAAGCATGATGATTGAACTTTGCTAGGGGTAGTTCACCTTGTATACATGTCTAGCATTTGTTCGAATTCCTGTCTATACATGTGTAGTGCTATTTTGATGGTGACTATCTTTTGGTTTCAAACTGCTCACTCTGCTCTCATGTTCATATTTCGTATTTAGTGATCAGCTTGAGCCTTTGCTAGCATTTATGGATGTTGTTGAGTCATCGGATCAGAACTGTGTAAAGTTTCCTTGCATTCTCTGGATTATATCCCTGAAGCTGCTAACTTGCATTTTGACTCATATGCATTTTGGAAGGGCGAGAAATTTGGTTATTTGACACTCTTTGGTGCATTTGCTAAGGGGGAGACCTTTTCCTTGATAAGTGCATTTTAACTAAGGGGGAGAAGTTTGACAAATCATGTGCCCTCCCATGTTCAACTAAGGGGGAGATATTTCAAATCCTGTGCTTTCGTTTTTCTTTCCGAGTTGGACCAAGGGGGAATTTTCCTAGTTGTGTGCACTAATCGAGGGGAGTCTGCTGCTTTTTGTGACCGTAAGGTTTTCAATTGGTTCGGAGCGTCCTTTTTGCTAGTTGTGTTGAGCCTCTGTGCCTCTGTCTTGAGGGACTAGCATTTGCTTCGATTTCTCAATTGGTATTTGGTAGCGGTGTTGAGCCTGTTCTACCTCTTCTTGAGGGCTAGCTTTGCTTTGCTGGTTGCCTCGAGCCGTTGCCCATGTCTTTGGGGACCAAGTTGTTTTGCTCTTTTCCATTTGACCTTCTTTGGCTTTGCTATGCTTTGGGTCATTTGGTTGAGTTCCTTCTACTCCTTCTTCCTTCTTCTTCTTCATTATGATTGTGTGTGTAGTTGACAATGCACTCATCAGGGGGGATTGCGGATACATGGGTGTACGCCGAGTCTCCAGTGATGAGTGATTGTCAACAGGTTTGATCGCATGTTCTTTGGCTTGTGTTGTGCAGGTGTCGAGCACGGAGACAGTGATCGAGGGCAAGGTGAAGGTCAAGTAGAGACGTGCCGTGCCGACGGATCGGGAGCGGTGAAGGGCGGACGTGAGGCTTGGACTGAGGGACCGGTGGCCTGAGGATCAGCTGTGGTGGCTAGCAGCCTAGGACAGCGACGAGCGGAGACTTGCGGGGCACAGTGTTGCTCGGGTCGAGGACCTGGGGACACATGTCGATGGATGGGGTGCACGGGCAGTGCATCCCCTCTACAGCTCCGGTTTGGTGGTTGAGCCATAGAAAAACCACCGGGTGGACGGTTTCTAGGATTGGGCCTCAAAACCTGGGTGCTGCGGGTTTGCCGAGTTTTGGGCCACAAAACTTGGGCTGAGGACGGTTCCAGGTTTGGGCCTCAAAACCTGGGCGCTGGCGGGTTTCTGAGTTTGGGCCACAAAACTCAGGCGACGGACGTCGGGTTTCCCGGTTTCGGCCTCAAAACCGGGGATGGACATGGTGCCTGGTTTCCTGGTTTGGGCCTCAAAACCGGGGGTGGACGTGAAGGCCTGGTTTCCTGGTTTCGGCCACCAAACCAGGGGTGCAGAGCGAGGGCGGCACGTGTCGGCAATCGGGAGGTTATCTCGAGGCAACGCTACGAGTTGTGCGGGCGTGGCCGTCGGATGACAAATATCTTCGAGTTGGTCCAGAATAACCCTAGGGTTTAGCTGGCTTGCTCTGTAATTATTGAGGGGTAGATTAGGAATTAGAATTAGGATAAGTAGAGGGAGACACCCTCCTCCCATTCTATCTCAGTCATTTGCTCTTTTGCTTCTAGGGTTTCCTGCTCTCCCATTCACTGCTGTAGCGAACCTGAGATCCACAGAGAAGAGAACAATACCTCTGTGCCCGTGAAGATTTTGAGGAAGTGAGACCGTAATCTCACTAGTGTAGCATGTGGTAGCCAAATAGTTGCAAATTTGTGGTTGTGATTCGTGTTTGTTTTGTGTTCTTCGCGGGTTGCCTTTTGCCACATTTTTCCCGTCGATCGATCTCGTTGTTCGGTGCGTCTTTTGCAAATCCGTTTGAACCAAGATGTTCTAGATCATGAGGCACTTCCTTCCACCGAAGGAATTCACCTTTAACCTCACGAGCTAGTAGAAAAATCGATTCATTTCGGGTCAAGTTTTTCTCTCTTCTCCCGAAATTTTCGATTCATCGATTTGGAGATAGGTTCGAGCCATGATCTCTTAGGGATAGCTCACTATCCTCCTTGTGACCCTTCTCACCAAGTTTGATCCCTAGAGGATTTGTTTTGGGTGAGATCGAGTCGAATCGCTGGACGAACATAACTGTTTCGGGGTGACCGGACGCACGCATCGTGACAACCGGATGCTGGCAACATGAGTCCGGTCTGTTGAATGTTCACTGCAGTTCTGAGATGTGGGACCGGACCACCAGTTGACGCAGTTGACGGACTCGTCTGTCTTACTGTTCCGATCGTTGTCTGTATTGACCGGACGCTCTAATTGTGACCGGACGCACCTCTCACTGTGAGTCCATCGTTTCAAGAGCTCCCAAATCGGTTTTAGCTTGACCGGACGCGTCCAGTGGCCTGTGACCGGACGTAGGCAGAGCCCGGTCAGTGCTGTTCCGCGCTGTTTTGTCCGCGGTTCGTTCGTCCATTGTCGGTTTTGGTTTCTGACTTTTGCGTTGGATATCTAGAGTCGTGAAGTGTCTCGTTGTGCTTCTTGGAAACATCCACCCTATCTCTAGGGTTGTGGACACTTGCGAGCTCTAGGGTTTGCTCTTGGGGGATTCTCGGGACAGTGGCGATAAGTTTCCGGCAGGAAATTTTGAAGCTCCCGTTCACCCCCCTCTGGTCGCTTTTTGATTGCACTCTCGGTCCTTCACTAGCATGTGTAAGATGTGTTGAGGTCACATGAGCTATTTCATATATGCTAGGTTGCTATGTCTCTAGTTCTGAGTCATTCACTTGCTTGGATTGTTCATATTCTGCTTAAAATGAACCAAGTTTTTAGTGAATTGAAAAGATCGAGATGGGATTGCTTTGTCAGCACATCACGGTATCGAGACTGTTTCTCATTGCACTTTGAGTTAAACTTGAGCCGTGTAGTGTAAGACCCGAAACCGATGCTTTAAGCTTCTGATTGCATATGCATAGGCTTAGCACGGTTGAAAAGTTAGGCAATGACAAGCTTTCAACCTCTCGCAATCACATGCTGATTTTAAACTTGTGTTAATAACCGCTGCACAAATTCTCTAATAAAATCTGAAAACACAAGTCTATGTTTCATTCTATAGCATGATGATTGAACTTTGCTAGGGGTAGTTCACCTTGTATACATGTTTAGCACTTGTTTGACTTCCTGTCTATACATGTTCAGTGCTAATTTGATGGTGAAACTCCTTTCAGAATGGCTTAAAACTGCTCACTTGGCTTATACGTTCATATTTCGTATTTGATGATCAGTTTGAGCCTTTGCTAGCACTTCTGCATGTTGCCTTATAGTCGGATCAACACTCATTAGAGCATTTTTTTTCACTCTTTCGAGTATATACCTGAAGCTGCTAACATGCATTTTGACTCATGTGCATGTGTCTGACTCCGATAGGCATGACCTAGCTCCGTTTTGTTTATTTGAGTTCCTTTCCCTTTTCTTTTGATTGCAAATTGCCCCCAAGGGGGAGAATTTTTCCAAGAGTGTCTTGTTGTGGTCACAATTTGCAATTTATGCTTCAACTTGTTGAGGGGGAGTTCCTTGAGTGAGGGGGAGTTTTTCTGCCTGCTCCGAGTTGGTTTTATTTGATATAAATCTTTTTAGCTAGTTGCGTTGAGCCTCTGTGCACTGTCTTAAGGGACTAGCTGTCTTCACCATATTCTGATGGTTCTTGATTGGTATCGGGCTTACTGCTAGTTGTGTTGAGCCTTTGTGCCTCTATCTTGAGGAACTAGCAGTAGCTGCGTCTTATGCAGTCTTCATTTGGTTTCGAGCTTTCAGCTAGTGGTGTTGAGCCCCTTCTGCCTCTTCTTGAGGACTAGCTTGTTTCTGACTTGGTTGCGTCAAGACGTTGCCCATGCCTTTGGGAACCAAGTCTTGTGCTCTGATTTTGATCGAGTTTGCTATCTGATGAGTTGTTGCTCCGATCTTTTGCTTGGTTGTGTCGAATCATTGCCCATGTCTTTGGGGACCAAGCTTCGCTTATCTCGATTTGTTCTTCTTCGGCCTTTTCTCAGGCTTTTGGACATTTCGAGTGAGTTTTCTCCTTCTACCTAATTCTGCTTTCTTTTATTTTGGTTACGGTTACTATGAGTTGACAATGCACTCATCAAGGGGGAGATTGCGAACACAAGGTTGATATGTGCCCTTGTGGTTCCCTTCCTGAGTGACGAGTGATCGATCAATGGGCAACATGTCTCTTAGCTGTGTTGATGTGCAGGTGCGAGCTCGGGTAGTGGTCGAAAGTTAAGGTAGAAGAGATCCTTAACCGTCTCCGATACCAATTGAAGGACCGAAAAAGCGACCAGAGGGGCGGTGAATGGGAGCTTAAAAATTTTCTACTGAAAACTTTTGCCACTATCCCTAGAGTCACCCCGAGAGCAAACCTAGAGCTCGGATAATGTCCACGACCCCAACCGTAGGGTGGATGCTTCCAAGAAGAACAGCGGGACACTACACGAGTCTAGAAACCCAACGCAAACCGGAAATCAAAACCGACAACAGACGAACGAACAGCGAATGAAACTGCGCGAAACTGGACGCATCGAACGCTGGCCTGCGTCCGATGCCACAGCACCAGACGCGTCCGATGCAAGCTGTAACACCCCTGGTGTTAAGCAGTATTAAAATTTAATTAAGTTGTTTAGTATGTATAATCATTTGGCATCATGACATAAAGCATTTCATGTTTTAAGCATAGTTGTGATGCTTTACGTGCTTTAATATAAGTGTTGCATAATCTTGTGTGATGCTTTCATAGGTGATGTATGAGGTGGTTAGTGTTGCATGAAATAGCAAGTGTGAATAAAATCCTAGTTTTAAATGTTCTTTTTATTCCCTTTTCTATAAGTCGAAAAGTATGTCAAATTTCAAAGTGATTTCAAAAGCAAAGTTGAAGCTCTTGTTGAGAGGTAAAACTTTGGTATTCAAAGTTTTCAAAGTTTCTGTACAAAAGTTTGAATAAATGTGAAATCTTTCAAACCCTAAATTTGACCTCTAAACTAGATTTCAAAAAGTAAAAAGAATTAGACTTTGGTCCTTTAGTCAAAGTTGTAGAGAGGATTAAAAGAAACAACTTGTATTAAGATAGATTTTCAAGTTATTAAAGAAAATCTGAAGTAATTTGGAAAACAAGTTTGATTTGGTTTCAAATTGAAAATCAATTTCTAAACCTAGTTTTATACCCCTTTTGTGTAGTTTCAAAATTAAGCACAATTTGGATATATGACCAAAACAAAGTTGTAGATAATTTAATAAGGAACAACTTTTATATTGGTGAAATTTGAAGTTGTTCAGAAAATTCAAAGTAATTTTGAAATTCAGTTTGGTCCAAATTTGAATTTGAACTCCATTTCAAAATCCAGGCATAATTGGACTTTGGTTCTTAAAGAAAGTTTGTAAAGCACAAAATTTGGAGCACTTTTGTTTTTAGGAGTTTTTGTCGTGCAGTAAAAAAATCTGGAGAAATCAGAAAGGGGAAGATTAGGGCGCTACAGTAATCTAAGAGGGGGAGAGAAACAGAGCGAGGTGCTCTGCACCTCGGGCCGCCGCGCCACCGTTCGTCCGCCTTCCGCGCTCCATGCCGCCGTCGACGTAGCTGCTTGCCTGCCGTGTTGTCCGCAACGTGGAGAGCTTGTGTGCGCTAGCATCGCCAGAGAAAGCCACGCAGCAGCCGCCGCTCTACGCGTCTCTCTCGCCTGTTCTGTTTTCCGGCCGAGGCTGTGCCACCTCCGCCGGCGTTTTCCGCCGCCGCGTCGCTGCGTCTTTGTCGCCTCCATCTCCCAATCCTCTCCGCCCTTCTCTTGTGCTTCTCTTGAGCTAGTCAGCGCAAGCTCTAGTGCTCCCAATCACCATAACCACCACCTACTTCCCCAATGCCGGTAGCCGGCCGCCGCACAACCTCCGCCATAGCCCCTGGCTCAGAGCCTTTCTGGCCAAACCAGTCACACCAAAAGCTCCGTAATGCTCTACTGATCACGGTCGGCTCGCTCTTGAGGTCTCTACCACCCCAGCTTGAGCAGTCCATGGAGCATGCCACCGGTGCAAGTTTGTCCATGTCGCCCGCCATGGTCATCCTTGGTCGGGTGATGCTCCAGTGAGTCTAGGGTGCGCACCATGATCTAGAGGAGTCCCTAGGCGTGTTGCGCCCCCTAGTTTGGTCTCTACTGGATCATCTTGGTCGGTTCGCGTGGCTCGCCATCGACGCAAGCGCCGCCATGGCCGCCACCTTGGACCCCAGTGTTCCAAGTTGTCTCCAAGTGAGTTTGGGTGCGCATCGTGGTCGCGAGGTGTACCTTGGCGTGATGCTACCTTAGTCTATGTTGCTACCGAGCCCTAGTGGCCGGTGTAGCTCGTCACCGCCGCCGCCAAGTCTGGCCACGCCGCCATGGCCGTGGCCAGCACATGTCTGTGTATGTCTTAGTCCAAGTGAGGGGTGGAATCAGTGCGCCAGGTCAAGGAGTAGGGCTTGGAGCCCTCGCCGTCGCCGGAGACCTCGCCGGTGAGGAGGCCAGAGGGTGGTCAACCCGGTCGGGAGGCCGGTCAAGGCGTCGGGCCTTTGGTCCAGGGCGTGGGAGTGAAGGAGAAGACGCTGACGCCTGGGGCCCTCCTGTCAGTGAGGGAAAAAGGGTTTTTTTCCTTTTTCAGTTTAAAGGAATAGTGTTAGGTTTTTGTCTTTTTGATATGTTTTTGTAGGAAGCACCATAATTTGTGAAAATTTTTGAGTAGCTTTGTCAAGCTCTCTAATATTTATGAAAATATGAAACTTGAGTTTTGAACAAATTTAAAAACTGATTTAAATAGGCCTTTTAATTAATAAATGATTTTTGATGATTTTTTTGTAGGCTTATTTAAATGTCCAAAAATCATGAAACTATTTTTTCACTGTTTTTAGTTGAAAATGTATCTTCCCAAAAATTTGAGCTCTGTTGGAGGAAATAAATTTTATTCTTATTTCCATGCTTTATTTAATCATTTAAATGTTATAGTTTGATTTAATTCTGCAGGTTTATATGTTGGTTCAAAAATTGTGATATTTGTTTTACCACTGTTATTTTCTATAATTTATCATCTCTAAAAGTTTGGGCTCAATTTGACAAAGTTAAATGTAAGTCCTTCTCCTATGTTTAATTTATATAGAAATGGTTAATTGAGTTTTATTTGAATAATTAGGTAATTAAGTGTTTATAAGAAGTTATGACTAATCTTGTATCTTCAGTAATCTTTTAGTTGATGGTTATGTTTCATGTATCTAGTTAATCATGTTTAGTCTTGTTATAGTTCAAGTTAATGCCTTTAAGTTTTCATGCATATGTTGATTTAGTTGCTGGACCAGTCCTCTTTGATGTACTGTTCTCATGATTAAGTTTATGTTTTCTGTAAATGAGTTGTATACAAAAGTTGTAGTTAACTTCTGTCTCTAGCTTGTCCTAAAATTTTATGATTTGAGGCCTGCTAGATTAGGAGATATAGTTTTTATAAGTCAGCAGGTCAGATCAGCCCTACCTTTTGGACAGATCTGAGGTTTTGTGCTCTTTGAGCCTTTTAGGTTGTAAATCACCTATTGGAGATAATAAGAAGAAGTTTTGGAGTTTTTCATAAGCTTTCTAGATTATTAAGAATCACCCTTTTGGTAACATAGAGCTCCAGTTATAGATGTTTGAAGTTGGGTAAGCAAATCTGTCCTAGCTCTGGACAGCGATGTGTATCCAAGTAGTTGACCTAGTTGCCTATAGAATCAACCTTGGGTGATAGTAGTAAGTTTGTAGACAATTTGATAAGCTTTTCAAATTGTCTAGGATCACCCCTTTGGATCTTGGTAGCTCTGGTTATGGCTTGATTAGCATAGAACATGTAATCTGTCCAAAGCTTGGGCAGCAGGTTTTACATCTTGTGTGACTTTGAGTTATTGTTTGAAGACCATGGGACACCTCTCATCTTGTGCTCCTATGGCTTGAGTGATGTTTAATAACCTTAGCCATCCTTAGTTGTCTTCCTAAAGGTGCTTGGTGGAAGTTGTAGGTAGTATAGCTAAAAATCTTAGTTGGTAAGTGCAAGTTGGTTTTGTTGGTTTGCAACTTTACCGCGAAGGAAAGTTTACTCGACTTTCCTTATCTCGTGTTATCTTCTGTTTTACTTTTGAATTGTCCTGCACCTTAGCATGCATCCCATAGCATCATACTAAGCATACATCATTTATCTACGTGTAGAATTCGAGAGTGAGAAGTTTGGGTTGATCAAGCTCCGGATCGAGAAGGTCCAGTTGATCGAGCCTTGGAAGAGGAGCCTTGGAGGACAAGCTTCCGAGGAGCGCTTCCACTTCCAATCAACAAGAAACTAACCTCTGTAGATCCTTCTTGGATCCTAGTTTTCCCTGCAACATAGGCAAGCCCTGGTTCATTTAACCATTTCCTTGGATTTACAATTACACTTACTTTCGATAACCAGATGCATTAAATGTTTATCAAATAAATGCTTTAAACCTGTTGATGCATGACCAACCTTGTTATCGATATATAATTCCTTGCTACCTACTTTATGCAAATGATAGAAATGCTTAGCCTTCCTTTATAAAGCTTTTGATAAATGTTTTCGATACTTATCGTTTTGGAATGATAATGAGAAAGAATGATGGTTAAGACCAAACGGGCACCTGCATCGAACCTTGGGCGGTGTAGGGTGACCCGGATGTGTCGGTTTAGGGTTAACCGTTGTTGGCCTGCTAGATTGACAAACTATGAAGTACCGATCATATGCTACGGTAAGCCCTACCTTGGTGGTTCTTAAATGAGAACGGCTAATCGCGCACTGGGAGTGGAGAGATGGCGAGTGTACTAGCTACCCTCGTGGGTTAAAGTCCCGGATTGGAGGTGTACAAGTACTCTTGGGTGGCGCGGACCCGGTCTTGTTTGGAGGATCCGAGGTTGGGGTTGATATATGTGTGATCAAGGGTCTACATATATCGTATGATCGTGGAAAACTCCCAGATCTGGTTGAATCGGTTCGAATCGTCGTGCTCCTCGGTTAAGGAGACTGGTTTAAGAAAGAATGACGATGACTTTTCCCTAATGTTCACTTTCAGTTCTTACCATGTACTTGAATGATTAAGTAAAATTTGAAGCTAGGATTACTTTAGTAAGCTTTTATGCAAATGAAAAGTACTGTTGAGCCTGCCAAACCAGCATGACCCTGAGTCTTTTCTGTTGATGGGTAAGTCTTGCTGAGTACCGACAGTACTCAGGGTTTGTTAATTCCCTGTTGCAGGTTTCTAATAGGTGTTGTTGATCATGATCATGTCATGGGCTTGACGTGATCTGGTTGTTCTTCTTCTCCAACTTAGGTGCTCCATCTAAGTGTGGTTCTGTAATACTATCCTGCTTCCGCAATACAAGTTATGTTTATGTAAAAGTAACTTATTCATATTTGTAAAGCTTATCTATCTTACTTCTGCACTCCGATGGTATTTTGTATCAACTGTTGTAATGTTGTGATTATTCCACCCTTCATGATGATGATCCTATGGTTCGTGGATAATTCGGGGTTCTCTCGGGGACACCCGACAGATCTTTCCAGTAATGTGCTTCATTTGCACTGTCATTGGGCTCCTTATGACGATGACGTGTGCAGGTGGGCCACATTAATGGGAGTTCTGCCACAAAACAGTGCTTCTCTAGAACCTTATTGGACACCCATCGGACGCTGCTACAGTATCTGATCAGTGATCCGATGCTTGGGCTCTGGCGCGTCCATGACCAACGGACCCGTCCGATGCCCTGCGTCCGATGCCTACTCAAAAACACCAGATGTGACACGTGTCACCGGAGCATCCGATGCTATGAACAGTAGCGTCCGATGCTCTCGTGACCAGCATCTGATGCCCCTGAAATCAGCACAGTTCTTCGGTGATTCAACCCGATCTCCTCCGAATCAAAAGCTCTAGGGCTAGGATTCGATCTGAGAGGTCACAAGGATGTTAGTGAGCTATCCCAAGAGAATCATGGCTCGAACCTAACTCCAAATCGAGGAATCGAAAGATTTCGGGGCAAAGGAGGATGAACATGATCCAAAACGAAAATCGCTCGATCTCCTATACCGTGAGGTTGAGGTGAATTTCTTTGGTGGAAAGAGTGCCTCACGATCTAGAGCAACTTGGTTCAAACGGATTTGCAAAATGCACTAAGCAAAATATGGATCGACAGGAAAAACGTTGAGAAAAGCAATCCACGAAGAACATAAACAAAACACGAATCACAACCACGAATTTGCAACCGTGTGGCTACCACACACTACAATCGTGAGATTACGGTCTCACTTCCTGAACTTCCCAAAACATAGAGACATGATTGAGTCTTCCCTGTGGATCGCTAGCAACTAGGTATGATTAGGACCTAAGCGGGGGCTAAGGAGAAAGAGTGCTCAGGAACAAATGACTGCTAGGATAAGGAGAGAGGAGGGGCGCCTCTCTTATTTATAGCCTAAGTACAATAGTCCCTTTCTACCCCTAGATACAAGAGCGAAGCGGCCAACCCTAGGGTTATCCCGGTCAAACTCTGCTGATTGCCAATCCGACGGCCACGCGCCTTCCTCACCCGTAGCTTCGCCTCGACGCAAGCCTCAGGATGCCGCCACGTGCCGCCCTGTCGACCGCCGCGCCTTCCTCGTGGATAGTTGCGCCGCCGCGCCAGCCTCTCCACGCCGCCACGCGTGGACTGTCCTTTTGCGGACCTCCCCCCGGTTTTGAGGCCGAAACCGGAAACCTGGCCTTCCCTTCCCCCGGTTTTGAGGCTGAAACCGGGAAACCTATCCTCCGGCTGAGTTTTGTGGCCCAAACTCAGAAACCCGCGTGCCCAGGTTTTGAGGCCCAAACCTAGAAACCGTCCACGCCGAGTTTTGAGGCCAAACTCGGAAACTGGCCACCCGAGTTTTTGAGGCCCAAACTCAGAAACCGTCGAGGATAGCTTTTTGAGGCTTAGCTACCGAACCCGTGCCGTAGGCGGGATGTGGTTCGCACACCCCCAAGTTCAGCACCGATGCTGGAGCATGTCCAGCCTCCACGCGGGCACAGTGCATTCGCCTTCCTTCTCGGCCTCCCCACCAAGTGTCACGACGCCATCACCATCCTCTCGACTCGGCCGATGCACCGCACATCCCCATGTTCTCTTGCTTGTCGATGCCACGTGCCAGCTACCACAGCTGGTCCTCAGGTCTCCCGGTCCGTCGGTCCAGCTCCACGTCCGCTCTTCACCGCTCTGGGTCCATCGACACGGCATGTCCCTACTTGACCTTCACCTCACCTTCACCACTGCCCAAGCTCTGCACCTACACAAAAACACAGCCAAGACACATGTTGCCCCTTGATCGATCACTCTCATCACTCAGGAAGGGAACCACAAGGGCACATATCACCTTGTGTTCGCAATCTCCCCCTTGATGAGTGCATCATCAACTCATAGTAACTGTAACCAAAATAAAAGAAAGCAGAATTAG
This sequence comes from Coix lacryma-jobi var. lacryma-jobi, assembly GCA_009763385.1. Lineage (NCBI taxonomy): Eukaryota > Viridiplantae > Streptophyta > Magnoliopsida > Poales > Poaceae > Coix > Coix lacryma-jobi. The sequence continues at coordinate 16,466,932 of CM019824.1, forward strand.
ATAGAAGGAGAACACACTTGAAATGTCCAAAAGCCAGAGAAAAGGCCGAAGAATACAATCGAGATAAGTGAAGCTTGGTCCCCAAAGACATGGGCAACGGTTCGACACAACCAATCAAAAGATCGGAGCAACAACTCATCAGATAGCAAAACTCGATCAAAATCAGAGCACAAGACTTGGTTTCCCAAAGACATGGGCAATGGCTCACGCAACCAAGTCAGAAACAAGCTAGTCCTCAAGAAGAGCAGAAGGGGCTCAACACCACTAGCTGAAGCTCGAAACCAAATAAAGACTGCATAAGACGCAGCTACTGCTAGTCCCTCAAGATAGAGGCACAAAGCTCAACACAACCAGCAGTAAGCCCGATACCAATCAAGAACCATCTGAACATGGTGAAGACAGCTAGTCCCTTAAGACAGAGGCACAGAGGCTCAAGCAACTAGCTAAAAAGATCGATATCATAAAACCAACTCGGAGGAGGCAGAAAAACTCCCCCTCACTCAAGGAACTCCCCCTCAACAAGTGAAGCATAAATTGCAAATTGTCACCACAACAAACACTCTTGGAAAAATTCTCCCCCTGGGGGCAATTTGCAATCAAAAGACAAGGGGAAGGAACTCAAATAAACAAATGGAGCTAGGTCATGCCTATCGGAGTTAGACACATGCACATGAGTCAAAAATGCATGTTAGCAGCTTCAGGTATATACTCGAAAGAGTGAAAAAAATGCTCTAATGAGTGCTGATCTGACTATAAGGCAACATGCAAAGTGCTAGCAAAGGCTCAAACTGATCATCAAATACGAATATGAACGCATAAGCCAAGTGAGCAGTTTTAAGCCATCTGAAAGAGTTTCACCATCAAATTAGCACTGAACATGTATAGACAGGAAGTCAAACAAGTGCTAAACATGTATACAAGGTGAACTACCCCTAGCAAAGTTCAATCATCATACTATAGAATGAAACATAGACTTGTGTTTTCAGATTTTTCAGAGAATTTGCAGCGGTTATTAACACAAGTTTAAAATCAGCATGTGATTGCGAGAGGTTGAAAGCTTGTCATTGCCTAACTTTTCAATAGTGCTAAGCCTATGCATATGCAATCAGAAGCTTAAAGCATCAGTTTTGGTCTTACACTACACGGCTCAAGTTTAACTCAAAGTGCAATGAGAACAGTCTCGATACCGTGATGTGCTGATAATGCAATCCCATCTCGATCTTTTCAATTCACTAAAACTTGGTTCATTTGAAGCAGAATATGAACAATCCAAGCAAGTGAATGACTCAGAACTAGAGACATAGCAACCTAGCATATATGAAATAGCTCATGTGACCTCAACACATCTTACACATGCTAGTTGCCAATCTCAATGGTGAACATGTATCAATTTTAAGTTCATTAGACATGTTCATCATTCTAAAAAATAGCTTAGCTCACAACATGTATCAGTGATCAAGAGAGCCTAAGCTACAATCGTCATATATCATCGAAGCATACAGTAATCAGAGCATAAGTTCATTCTCAAGAAATAGACATGAAGCTTGAAAATGCAAGATGCATACATGATGAAGTCAGAGTCAGAGCCAAGACAAAACAGAAAGTCTCAAGACCCAAAAACAAAAGGATCAGAAAGTCAGTCTATGGTACAACAAGCAAAATGCCCTCCCCATCTAAAAGGGGAAACACACACCAAGCTCACCTCTCAACCTACCAAAAGTTGAGAGATCCAAAGGCTTGGTGAAATATCCGCAACCTGGTTATGGGTGTCTACATGCCTAAGATCAATGTCGCCTTTCTCATAGTGATCACGAAGAAAGTGAAAGCGAACATCGATGTGTTTGGTCTTGGAGTGAAGAACAGGGTTCTTTGCTACACTAATGGAAGAAGTGCTGTCGCAAAGCAAAGGAACCCGACTGAAATCTAGACCAAAATCACACAAAGTAGCAACCATCCATAAAAGCTGCGAAGCACAAGAAGCACGGCAACATACTCGGCTTCTGTAGTAGACTGGGCTACGTTTGACTGTCTGCGAGAAGACCACAAAACCAAAGAAGAGCCAAGAACTGACATGTCCCAGAAGTAGACTTGCGCCCAAGTCGACAGCCGGCAAAATCCGCATCGGATTAACCACAAAGCGAGAGATTCGAAGAAGAGGAATACCAAAGTCCGAACTCAGGAGTGTATCGGAGATACCTCATGATGCGCTTGACCGCTTGCTTGTGGGAAATCCGAGGTGCCTAAAAAACGACGCACAACACATAGAAAACTGTATATCTGGCCTCATCGCCGTCAGGTACAGAGCGAGCCAATCATGCTTCTGTACTCCTTCTGGTCAACCGGCTCTCCGTCCTGGTCCGCGTCTATCGCCGCAGTCATCGGCATGGGCGTCGTAAGAGGCTTGGCCTCGCCCATGTCGAACTTCTTCAGGATGTCCTTCATGTATTTGCCTTGATGCACGAACGTCCCGTCTTGGGTTTGCTTGATTTGCAACCGAGGAAGAACGTCAACTCACCCATCATACTCATCTCAAACTCCCTGCTCATGGTATCTATGCACTTGCAACAAGTGCGTGAGAGGAGCCACCAAAGATGATATCATCCATGTAAATCTGGACTATTAGGGTATCATTACTTTGCTTGAGGAGAAACAAGTTCTATCGACCCATCCCATTCTAAAACCCTTAGAGAGTAAAAAGGTTTTCAAACGCTCATACCATGCTCTCGGGGCTTGTTTCAAACCATACAAAGCTTTTGAAAGTTTATAAACATGGTTTGGAAACTTGGGATCCTCAAAACAGGGGTTGCCTAACATAAACCTCTTCCTCTATATACCCATTCAAGAAGGCACTCTTGACATCCATCTGATAAGCTTAAAACCTTCGAAGCAGCAAAGGCTAGAAGGATTCTAATGGCTTCTATACGGGCTATAGGGGCAAGGTTTCCTCATATCTATCCCCTCTTTTTGCAAAAACCCTGGGCTACGAGCCTAGCCTTGTTCCTCACTACCATCCCATCCTCACCCTCTTTGTTTTGAAAACCCATTTGGTACCTATAGAGTGGCATTCTGTGGAGGTGGAACTAGGGTCCAAACTTGGTTTCGCTCAAAGTTTTCTAGCTCCTCATGCATGGCATTTACCCAGTTAGATTAGAAAGTGCGTGTCCAACATCTTTGGGCTCAAAAGAAGCAACGAATGCAGAAGAGCAAAGTGTGAGATTTCATACGCTCGCGACCGGTGACTCGCTGTCGATGCCGCCGATCATCTGCTGCGGGGGGTGAGTCTGCTGAACGCTCCGGGGCGCTTGCCTCGCCGAAGTCGCCTCCCCCTCGCCAGATGCTGTCGCTCTCCCGGGTGCAGCCGGTGCTTGCTGGAGAGTTGGCTCAAGAGGACCCCAAGAAGAAGAAGTCATGGGATTGGGTCCTCGAGCTGAAGTTGTCATCGCAGGGTCGACGGGGCAGCCAGTGGAGATGGCTCGGATCACCCCCAATCGGCATTCTCTCTGCTCCTCCTCCACAAAGATGGTCTCTCCCAGCTCCTGTTCTCCTGCAACATCAAAAGCAGAGAAAGACAAGGCATAGTCTCATCAAATGTGACCTCGCAGATCTCCACTATCCGGTTAGTTTCAAGGTTAAGAACTCGATAAGTGCGCAAATGCGAAGCATAACCAAGAAACACGCCATCAGCAGAGCGAGATTCAATTTGTCCAAATTGCCTTGCTTCAGGATAAAGCACTTACACCCAAACACCCGAAAATGAGACACCTTGGGTACCCGTCCAAAACGCAACTCGTAAGAAGTTTTCTTTATGAAAGCCCGAAGAAAGATGCGATTTGCAACATGGCAAGCGTGTTGATCGCCTCGGCCCAAAACGCCTAGGAGTCCTATGCTCATCGAGCATCGTCCTGGCCATCTCAACAAGGGTCCGGTTCTTGCGCTCAACAACACCATTTTGCTGGGGGACATAAGGAGAAGAAAACTGATGCTCGATTCCATTAGAAGAACAGAAAGAGGCGAACTGAGAGTTATCAAACTCAGTACCATTATCACTATGAATAGCTCTAATGGTATCAGGGGGAAACTCAATTTTCAACCTCAAAATCAAATCACGAGCAAAAGGAAAAGCCTCATCCTTGCCCTCCATGAAAATACCCAAGAGTACCTTGAAAAATCGTCAACGATCACAAGAACGTACCACTTCCCACCCGCTGAGCAAACCCGAGCTGGACCACTGTGTCCATGTGTAAAAGCTCGCCGGGTCGCTTTGTCATCACCTGATTAACTGGTGGGTGAGAAGCAGCAACATCTTCCCGTGACGACACGGATGCCAAACAAGGTCGTTCTGAAATTTAAGCTTGGGCAATCCTTGGATTAGGCCAAGTGAGCTATGTCTTGCAAGCAAGTCAAAACTCAAGTGACCGAGCCTCCTATGGCCACTTCCACAAATCAGAAGAAGAACCAGCCATCACATCTAGCAGAGCCGAAAGAACGAGAAAAGTCAATCTAAAAACACGGCTAAAAGGGACAATCCAACAAATAAGATCTCCCCGGGGGTCTAAACACGACTCAAACCCTTCTTAAAGCGCACTTCACTTCACATCATCCTCAAGAAGTTGCGAGACAGAAAGCAAATTGTAATGTAAATTCGAACCAAGGCAACATCCTTAAGAACAAAGTTCTCATTGAGCCGGATAGCTCCATGAGAAACAACCTTACCTCTACTAGGTTGGAGAACCATTCCTTCTTTACGGTCATGTGGCGTGAACATCTGGAATCCATGAGCCACATGTTCTCCAACCGAAGTTCCTGAATCAAAAGAAGGGCAGGAAGTGAGCATATGGCACAACACTGGGGTTAGTATACTGAGAAGGATACTAGTGCTGTGTCATAGGCCCAGAAAAAGTGTTAGTTGCAACCCCAAGCTATCCTCATCCCATCGGTGGATAGCGATCACCACCAACCTGAAAGGGTGGTCCGCTATGGAACGGAAAACCACCAAACTGACCTACTTGTCCCATCTGAGCAAAGCGATCACCACCATACAGAAAAGGTGGTCTGCTATGGGACTGAGCAGCAAATCCTTTTAGACTCAGCTCATGGTCGTATTGCGGACGACCAGAACCGCGATGGGCATGACCACCACCCTGTGGTCTGGCTGCCTGGGGCCTAGCCACCTGAGGGGGTGCACCTCCAGGCCTAGTGCCTTGTCTCTGAACTCCCTGACCCTGCACACCATGGAAAGGGTGGTGCCTGGTCTGGTTGTTTAGCTCCAACTCCTTCTTAGTGTAACGCACGGATTTACGAATAAAACTGAGCTTAGCATATGTGGGCCCAGGAAGTCCCAAATCCACATATACCACAAAATGTATATCATTACAGCACGAACAAAACGTTATTAAACTTATTACATCACATGACCGAAGTTCATTACAACGGCCAACGACCCATTATTATAGCGGTAGCACGTAGACTCCACTCCACGGGGACACCAACCGGGGAACGCCAACCTCAGAAGTCTGGAACGTCTTCTGGATACCCTCAAAGTCTTCTCCATCTGGTACCCATCCGGGATTTTTATGTGAACCAACGACAAGCGTCAGCTCACCATGCTCAGCAAGTACAACTACGGGGATGCAAGGCTCAAAGGGTTTGACACGGTTAAGTGCGGTTGGCATTTTAAGTTGATCATATTTTATTTTAGTCCAACATTACTACATGATTAAACCCTGTTGTCCCAAAGTAAGCAATAATTATTATGTTAAAAAGAGGTAGGCCACAACCACCAACATACCCCACCATGAACTACTTATAAAGGATCCGAGCCGCTCGTGTCCGTGAGCACGGCTGATATACCAGATTTACACTCTGCAGAGGTTGTACACTTTCACCTTGGGCCGTGATTCCCATGTGCCGGGGTTTGCAAGGCCCACATCACCTCCTCTGTGGAAGTATGGCAGGGGTTTCACTACGAAGCCTTTCCAAAGTTGGTCTAACAAGTCGTAGCCGCTAAGGTTTCCATCTCCCAAGAGTTTTGAACAACCTCCCCACTAAGGTAACCCTCTATCCTCCAAAGCAATTACCCTAGTGGGACTGGGCCAAAACTACATGGTATGCCCCTCTTGCCCTTTCGGTAAGCTACAGACGAGCTAGAACACTCATAGTACTTAGCTAAGAACAGAGCCATGTAATACCCAAGGCTGCACGGGATCTCCCGGGTGGCCGCTTTAAAAGATAGTCCCTAGGGTGGGTCACTGAGCGAAAAGCATGCTCCAGTGCCCTTAATTGTGGTTAAAAAGCCTCTTTTAACATTTGTTCCATAATCATTAGTCAATATTAAGCATTTAACAATTAATAGCGCATAGCATATTCTAACAATATTATGCAAAAACCCTCCCATAGGTACAAGGTATGAAGATCAAGAGATTCTAGTCTTGTCCTATGGTTTGTCAAATTAGACACATGCAGTATGAAATATTAAGTCTTGCATTTTGTAGGTAACAAGGAAAACCGTATATTGTACTTGCCTTGGTCACAAGCGGGGTCCTGCTGCTGATCTTGAAACTCACGATCCTCGAAGACATCACCGTCTGGACTCGCGAAGAAAATCACCAAACACAGGATTCCAATCATTCATTACATGCAAACAAAATATATATCTATTAGAACAGTACACCAAACATCAAAAAAAGATAGAGAAACACTTATAAAACTATTCTACTCGTCGATACGATCACATGAACGTGTGGATCACTCTAATCGGACTAAAAATGAGAAAGTTATAAAGAAAACAAGTTTCAGGGGCACTTTTGTAAATAAAAACAGTTTCCTAGGGCCTAACCTGCGAAAACCGAGGGTTAGATCGTAAATAAACATAGCCGAGAGGGTCTAACTCGCGAAAACGGCTGCTCTGGACGGCGGACACTAAAACCAGTTTCTGCAGGGTTTAAAACAAAAGAAAACAGGACCTGAAAAGAAATTAAAAGAACTGCGCTGGACTGCGGGTTAATTTCCGCAAAACCTAGGGGCTTTTTCGCAAAACAGGCGGTTGCAGCAGCGCTGGCGCTGACTCAGCGCCATGCGGCGCGTCGGGGTTGGCTCGGTCCACCAGCGAGCCGGTGAACCGCGCGCTTGGCTCGGGCGCACGGGCCATAGACTCGGCTCATACCCCTTCGGGGCGTGAGCTCTAATCTCGGCCATCGGATTCAGATCGGGTGGCCCGGGGTGGCCTGCAAAGGCACGGCGGCGGCAGGGATGGCGGTGCGGCCTCCGGCGAGCGGTGGCGCCATGGGAGAGGGCTCGGGAAGTCGCCGGAGAGGCGCTCTAGGGCACTGCTGACCGCGCGGACACCACCGGCGGACAGCGGGGACGAAGGCGAACACATCGAGAGCCTCGGCGATGGTGGGGAGCTCACCACGTTGACGAGCAACGACGTCGCGGATCTACAAAATGGGAGAAACTCCGGTAAGGTCGTTTTCGTGCAAACGAACAAAGAGAAAGGGACGGGGCGCTTTGGGCGGACGCGGCATCACCTGGAGAGACTCGGAAGGCTCTCAGGCGGCCGGTGAAGGCTCTGCGACGGCGGTGTGATGAGGGGGTGCCAGCGGGCAAGGGAGAGAGCCTGGGGAGGTCGCTCCGGGCTTTATAGGGCTTGGGTGGGAGCGGGGACGGCCGGTGGGGACTCCACCGAGCTCGGCTTGAAGGCCGAGTGGCCATAAAGGCCACTCAACGCCGGTTACAGGAAGGGCAACGGCGGCGGCGGCGCACTGCGCAGTCGGCGCGAGGAAGGGGAAAGGGTGAGGCGCCGACAGGTGGGGCCGGGGTGTCCGGCGGCCGCACGCGCGCTAATGGGTGGGGCCAGTCTGTCAGCGAGGGAGAGGGAGCGGCGCAGCGCGGGCTTGCGCGGGCGCGCTGGCGAGCTGGGCTGGGGAAACGCGCGAGCGTGGGCCGAGCAGGCGCGGCGCTGGGCCAAGCGAGCGCGAGAGAAGGTAGCGGGCTGGGCTGGCGCGGGGAGAGAAAAAAGAAAAGGAGGAGGGGAGGTGCCAGGCCGGCTGCGCAGGTTGGGCCAGAAAGAAAGAAAGAGAGGGGAAGAAAAAGAAAAGAGTTTTTCTTTTATAACTTTGCAAACTTTGCTCAAATTCAAACAAAGTTTAAAATCAAGCCACTCAACTCTAGCCCTACACTCAAACAAAACACTATGCACCAGCATGAATGCAACAAAAATGTTTTTACGCCCCAACTAAACTTATTAATTCACAAAAAATTATTATATAAGCTATATGTTTCATGAGAAATAAATAAACAAAGTCATGTTTAAACCCTAATTTCCATAAATTGATTTTTAGGGTGTTTCAAATCTACCCCCCTTAGAATAAATCTCGTCCTCGAGATTCGATAGATTGAGAGAGATAAGGATACTCAAAACCTCGAACCTTCTTCTCTTTCCAAGGAACAGTTGACTTGGCACACATCCAAAGTAGGAGACACTGCTTTGCATTCGATCACCTCTCCTGTCGGGGTTTTCAACTGGATGTTTCTAGAGACACAATGAATCACTGCTTCATGTGCCATTAACCATTCCATACCAAGAATGATATCGATCCCGGTTGTGTTTAAAACCATAAGATCAGACTCAATGTCTACCCCCCTTATGATGATCATAACCTTTGGACAAACCAAACTTGCTCTCATCTCTCCACCAGGTGAACTAACAAGCATAGCCTTATCCATAGTATGCATAAGCAGAGTATGCCTCTTCACAAAGCTAGCGGATATAAAGGAATGCGATGCTCCTGAATCGAACAAAACTGATGCAGAGTGAGAGTTGACTGGGAACGTACCGATCACAACGTTTGGGGCGCCTTATGCAGATTCAGTGGTGACATGGTTCACCTTTCCACGGGCATAGTTCTGTTGTCCTGGCTTGCTTGGTGTATGGGTGTTGAGCTTCTGACTGTTCTGAGATCCCTGACCTGTCTTCTTGGGGCAATTGTAAGAGATATGCCCTGTCTCACCACAAGCATGGCACTTGTTGTTGTTGTGGTTGGGAGTGGATGGAGTGTTAGGTGAGTTCTTCACCGTTGTATCACCGGCTTGACCTTGACGGGACGGGGTGCCTTGCTGGTTCTGACTGCGGTTGCCTGGGCCTGATGATCTCTGTTGGTTACCATAGCCCGAAGAGTAGCGTGGATGGCTACCACTTCCGGACTGCTGACCTTGAAACTTCCTTTTCTTGGCATCCATGTCACGCCTCTTGCCTTCTATCACCAGAGCTTTGTCCACCAACATCTGGAAGTTGGCGAAGGTATGAGAGAGCAACTGGTACTGAATACCATCATTAAGACCTTCCATGAACAACTCCTGTTTGTCCAAGTCTTCTTCTACATCACGGGGTGCATAACGGGATAGCTGGATGAACTTATCCTTGTACTCACTCACGGACATGCTTCCCTGCTTCAAAGCAAGAAACTCTTTTCTCTTCACCCTTATCATTCCCCAAGGCACATGATGCGAGCGGAAACTCTCACGGAACAATTGCCAAGTTATCTGGTTAGGATTGGGTTGAGCTTGTTGGAAAGATTCCCACCACTCAAGAGCTGATCCTTGCAGTTGTCCTGTGGCATACAAGACTTTCTCTCTATCATTGCACTATGCTATCTCCAACTGGCGTTCAACTGCCCGAAGCCAGTCGTCTGCCTGAAGAGGGTCTGGTGAGTGATCAAAGGTAGGCAGGTGTCCTTTCAGAAACTCGCCTCTTCTGTCTCGGACTTGTGGTGCAGGTGGGGGTTGATTGTTTTGATTGTTTTGTATAGCATTGGCCATCTGTTGCATCAACTGGGTTTGCATAGCTAGGAGCTGCTCGATTGACACATTCGGAGGTGGTGGGGGGTTTCCTCCTCCAGAAGTTCTCCTGGTGTCAACCATCTGTAACACATATGCTTTATAAGCCCTTTATACTGTATGATATAGCACTGATAGAGATACAGAGAAAAAGAAACTGCTCGAGAAAAACTGATCTGAGATAAAGATGATAGAAAACCCATTGATATTATTAACCAACATAAAGAGTACGGGATGGTGTGGACATGTCCCACACTCATCACAATCATGCAAAGAACCAACTCACATCATCATCATAATAATAAGCATTAAAACACATTATTAAGACTCAATTGTTCATGGACTCAACATGACTCAAACTCATGACTGACACAGACTGACTGTTGACACTGGTTATCTATCAAAATTAGAGGATAAATAAATATGAAAAGGGCATGAATCCAATCACCAACAAAGGTTTAGGGTTTCAGCTGACAATATTCCACGAGTTTTGGTGAGTTATGATTCTGCAGGGACTAAACCAGGAAACCAGCGCTGATTGCTTCCCCTAGAAGGAAACCGACGCGAGATAACGCAACCGACACATCAGGGATATTCCAGAAGGTTCTAGAGGACACCAAAGGACACCACGAGGCGGGGCACCGCGAGAGGCCGCCTGGTGGGACCGGTCGGTCCCACCCTATGACCGACCGGTCCCCCATGGGGCCCGCTGGCCTCCATCTTCTGCAAGCTATCTCCACCGACCTCTAGGATGCATCTCGACCGTACATCAAGTCGGTTTGATCCAAGGGCCACGGTTCACCGCCCAGGGCTATATAAACAGCCCCCAGACCCCCCTCTCCAGGCATCTCCCTCTTCATTATTCATCTCCACATCAGAAACTAGGGTTCCAATGTAGAAGTAGAGGTCCCTCTAGATAAATCTCTTCTAGTTCATCTAGAATTAGATCTAGTTCATCTAGTTGTAATCAAGAGTTAGCTTTCAAGTAGAAGACTAGATACCCCTCTAGTAGGATTAGAACCTAGTCTTATTCAAGAACTAGAAGAGAGAGAGAGAGGAAGAGATCAAGAGGAAGCTCCGGCCTGTCGGATCAACTTCTTCATCTTGTACCTGTGGATTCAAGTTCTTCATCGACTTGCTTCAACGATTGTTTCGGTAATCGACATCTATATTTAAGTTTGAGCCATTGTTCTTATTATTCTTAAGGTTTGTGACTCTCTTTTGAGTACTTTAATTCTAAGTTGCTCTAGAGTTAAAGTAGTTGGATAGTGTAAGCATGGTGCTTAGACTTGATAACTCATCATAAATGCCTCCTATAACACCGGTAAAAGTGGTAGTTCGCAAGGGTGACTCTTATAGCCTTGTTGATTCTTCTATAGTCCACTACCCGTGTGTAGGCTCGGTAGGATTATACATTTCCATAAAAGAATCATACTCTGTTGTGACCTTTTATGGCAACTTCCCCATTAAGAATAATAGACATATCACTCTTAAGATAGGTTTAGATAACCTTAGTGATCCCCTCTATACTTTTAGCTTCTCCGTTCTTGTTAGTTACTCAGGGGTTAGACCTTAAGACTCCACGCTATCCATTCCCTTGGGTTCGATATTAAAACTGGGTTACTCTGGTGAAGTGCTACATCGGTAGATTTTATCTGTGCGCTTGCGGATAAAGTAGAGTGTGCGTTAATTTATACCAACACTGACATAAAACTCGCGTGCGATCGAACTGATCTGTGGTAGGGCTCCTATGCATCAAAGGTCGTGCGGGGGCAGGTGCAACTCGGGTGGTGCCTCTTGCGCTGAGCGACGATAGCAGGGTCTCTGGCTGAAGCAGAGGGAAGGGGGTCCTAAGGCTGCACTCCACGTCGCAGTTGGCGCTCGATGTTGTCGATCCGGAACTGCATCCTCTCCATGTCGATCCACAGGGCCCTCTGGTCCAACATAGCACGATCCAGGGCGGTGTTCAGAGCAACCACCAGAGGCACTCTCCTGATGCTGAACTCTAGCAACAACACAACCATCGTCCAAGGTGCGGCGTCGAGGGAAGTAGCGGTCATCGTCCTGCTGGATGGTCGGGAAAAGCCTGTCGCGGAAGATGAGACACGCCTGTCTCGCAGCATCCTCCACACCAAACTCGCGAGTGAGAGTCGGGCTCAAGGCGTAGATCACGTCGCGGATGCTCCAGGTCTTGTCCTTCTCATTCTGGGTCTTGATGAATGCCTTTGTGACCCAGTAGCCGGTGTGCTCGGAGTGGGTGTACGATCGGCTGCGATACTCCACCGTGGTACGAAGAGGTCCGTAGTGCAGATCGATGAGCTTCAGGAGCTTGGGGTGGTAGAAGTCGTCGCCCTCCTCGGTGGTGCGGGTCCTCCGGATCCAGTCGACATCGTCCTCGTCCTGAACGTGGTACTCCGGGGTCTTCGTGCCACTATCATCACTGTCCTACGAGTCGCTGGAGTCGGAGCTGGAGTGGTCGCCAGACGATCCGTCGTCGGAGGAGTCGGAGGAGTGGTCGTCGTCGGAGTCTCCGGATTCGTCGCTGGGGTCACCTCCAGCAGCCTGCTGCAACGGCTCGGGCTCCTCCTCGGCATCCCGCCTCTGCTGACGGAACAAGCGGAGGTACTCGTCGCGGGTAGGTGCGCGTCCTCCGGTGCTCTTGCGGGCCGTCTGCTTGGTGCGAGCCATCTACAACATTTTAAAATATGAGTCAGATACGAGAAAAAAATTTATGAACAAGAGAGGAGTACTGGAATTTTGTAAATTACCAAAAAGCAATAAAAATTTTCGGAATTAATCCTATGCAAAAAGGTGTCTATTCTAACTAAGGTTGCGTCCTACAGTCAGTTCGGCTTTGATACCAATTTGTAACGCACGGATTTACGAATAAAACCGAGCTTAGCATATGTGGGCCTAGGAAGTCCCAAATCCACATATACCACAAAATGTATATCATTATAGCACGAACAAAACGTTATTAAACTTATTACATCACATGACCAAAGTTCATTACAACGGCCAACGGCCCATTATTATAGCGGTAGCGCGTAGCCTCCACTCCACGGGGACACCAACCGGGGCACGCCAACCTCAGAAGTCTGGAACGTCTTCTGGATACTCCTCAAAGTCTTCTCCATCTGGTACCCATCCGGGATTTTTATGTGAACCAACGACAAGCGTCAGCTCACCATGCTCAGCAAGTACAACTACGGGGATGCAAGGCTCAAAGGGTTTGACACGGTTAACTGCGGTTGGCATTTTAAGTTGATCATATTTTATTTTAGTCCAACATTACTACATGATTAAACCCTGTTGTCCCAAAGTAAGCAATAATTATTATGTTAAAAAGAGGTAGGCCACAACCACCAAGATACCCCACCATGAACTACTTATAAAGGATCCGAGCCGCTCGTGTCCGTGAGCACGGCTGATATACCAGATTTACACTCTGCAGAGGTTGTACACTTTCACCTTGGGCCGTGATTCTCATGTGCCGGGGTTTGCAAGGCCCACATCACCTCCTCTGTGGAAGTATGGCAGGGTTTCACTACGAAGCCTTTCCAAAGTTGGTCTAACAAGTCGTAGCCGCTAAGGTTTCCATCTCCCAAGAGTTTTGAACAACCTCCCCACTAAGGTAACCCTCTATCCTCCAAAGCAATTACCCTAGTGGGACCGGGCCAAAACTACATGGTATGCCCCTCTTGCCCTTTCGGTAAGCTACAGACGAGCTGGAACACTCATAGTACTTAGCTAAGATTAGAGCCAAGTAATACCCAAGGCTGCACGGGATCTCCCGGGTGGCCGCTTTAAAAGACAGTCCCTGGGGTGGGTCACTGAGCGAAAAGCATGCTCCAGTGCCCTTAACTGTGGTTAAAAAGCCTCTTTTCACATTTGTTCCATAATCATTAGTCAATATTAAGCATTTAACAATTAATAGCGCATAGCATATTCTAACAATATTATGCAAAAACCCTCCCATAGGTACAAGGTATGAAGATCAAGAGATTCTAGTCTTGTCCTATGGTTTGTCAAATTAGACACATGCAGTATGAAATATTAAGTCTTGCATTTTGTAGGTAACAAGGAAAACCGTATATTGTACTTGCCTTGGTCACAAGCGGGGTCCTGCTGCTGATCTTGAAACTCACGATCCTCGAACACGTCACCGTCTGGACTCGCGAAGAAAATCACCAAACACAGGATTCCAATCATTCATTACATGCAAACAAAATATATATCTATTAGAACAGTACACCAAACATCACAAAAAGATAGAGAAACACTTATAAAACTATTCTACTCGTTGATACGATCACATGAACGTGGATCACTCTAATTGGACTAAAAATGAGAAAGTTACAAAGAAAACAAGTTTCAGGGGCACTTTTGTAAATAAAAATAGTTTCCTAGGGCCTAACCCACGAAAATCGAGGGTTAGATCGTAAATAAACATAGCCGAGAGGGTCTAACTCGCGAAAACGGCTGCTCTGGACGGCGGGCACTAAAACCAGGTTCTACAGGGTTTAAAACAAAAGAAAACAGGAACTGAAAAGCAATTAAAAGAACTGCGCTGGACTGCGGGTTAATTTTCGCAAAACCTAGGGGCTTTTTCGCAAAACAGGCGGTTGCAGCAGCGCTGGCGCTGACTCAGCGCCACGCGGCGCGTCGGGGTTGGCTCGGTCCACCAGCGAGCCGGTGAACCGCGCGCTTGGCTCGGGCGCACGAGCCATAGACTCGGCTCATACCCCTTCGGGGCGTGAGCTCTAATCTCGGCCGTCGGATTCAGATCGGGTGGCCCGGGGTGGCTTGCAAAGGCACGGCGGTGGCAGGGACGGCGGCGCGGCCTCCAGCGAGCGGCGGCGCCATGGGAGAGGGCTCGGGAAGTCGCCGGAGAGGCGCTCTAGGGCACTGCTGACCGCGCGGACACCACCGGCGGACAGCGGGGACGAAGGCGAACACATGGAGAGCCTCGGCGATGGTGGGGAGCTCACCACGGCGACGAGCAACAACGGCGCGGATCTGCAAAATGGGAGAAACTCCGGTGAGGTCGTTTTCGCGCAAACGAACAAAGAGAAAGGGACGGGGCGCTTTGGGCGGACGCGGCATCACCTGGAGAGACTCGGAAGGCTCTCAGGCGGCCGGTGAAGGCTCTGCGACGGCGGTGTGATGAGGGGGTGCAAGAGGGCAAGGGAGAGAGCCTGGGGAGGTCGCTCCGAGCTTTATAGGGCTCGGGTGGGAGCGGGGACGGTCGGTGGGGACTCCACCGAGCTCGGCTTGAAGGCCGAGTGGCCATAAAGGCCACTCAACGCCGGTTACAGGAAGGGAAACGGCGGCGGCGGCGCACTGCGCAGTCGGCGTGAGGAAGGGGAAAGGGTGAGGCGCCGACAGGTGTGGCCGGGGTGTCGGGCGGCCGCACGCGCGTTGATGGGCGGGGCCAGTTTGTCAGCGAGGGAGAGGGAGCGGCGCGGCGCGGGCTTGCGCGGGCGCGCTCGCGAGCTGGGCCGGGGAAACGCGCGAGCGTGGGCCGAGCGGGCGCGGCGCTGGGCCAAGCGAGCGCGAGAGAAGGGAGCGGGCTGGGCTGGCGCGGGGAGAGAAAAAATAAAAGGAGGAGGGGACGGGCCAGGCCGGCTGCGCGGGTTGGGCTAGAAAGAAAGAAAGAGAGGGGAAGAAAAAGAAAAGAGTTTTTCTTTTATAACTTTGCAAACTTTGCTCAAATTCAAACAAAGTTTGAAATCAAGCCACTCAACTCTAGCCCTACACTCAAACAAAACACTATGCACCAGCATGAATGCAACAAAAATGTTTTTACGCCCCAACTAAACTTATTAATTCACAAAAAATTATTATATAAGCTATATGTTTCATGAGAAATAAATAAACAAAGTCATGTTTAAACCCTAATTTCCATAAATTGATTTTTAGGGTGTTACACTTAGCATCTCTCTTCCTCCGAAAGCAAAACTCAGCTAGGTGACCCTCACAGTGATAGTACTCGCACTCGAACCTCACCACTCTCTTGGGTTGTTGGATCCTATGGTTGCGAGGGTTGTTCACTCTGGCTGGCTGCTTGCCCTTCGGAAGGGGATGACTAGAGACGTCAGGAAGGGTGTCA
The DNA here is from genome assembly GCA_009763385.1 of Coix lacryma-jobi var. lacryma-jobi. Taxonomy (NCBI): domain Eukaryota; kingdom Viridiplantae; phylum Streptophyta; class Magnoliopsida; order Poales; family Poaceae; genus Coix; species Coix lacryma-jobi. The sequence continues at coordinate 16,482,878 of CM019824.1, forward strand.
AGTGTGTTCCTAAGATGATTAGGTTTAGGAACCCACACTTGCTTGCGAGGTGGAGCCTTGGGAGGTTCATCAAGGATGCCATCCTTGGTGATAGGCTTGGGAGGCTCAGGTGGGGTGATCTTGATAAGCATAGGGATATCGGATGGCTTCTCACTAGGGCTCACTCCACTAAACTCACCAATCTTGCCAAAGGTACTAACGCCCTTCCCACCTAGAGGAAAGCCTACTCCCGAGCAATCAGTTCCCCTCTTGAAATGACTAATCATCATGCCTAACTGCGGCTCACTGCATGACACCCAACTCAGGATGGACTGAAGGTATGTGTTTTCCTCCTCGGTTTGCATCCTGACATGCCGACAGTTGGCAATCTCAAGCTCCATCCCCACGCATCGCTCACATGGAGCGGACAAGGTGCTAACTGAGCTGACCTTCACGGCTTCAGCAAGCTTGGCACTAACTTCTGCCAACTCAGTTCGCAAGCTAGGACAAAGCTTGCACGCACCTAGCAAAAGAAGGCCTAGCCTTCACTTCCTCTAGCTCCTTCTTCAGGGAGCGACACTCCTTTCAATCACCCACTAAGTCTAGCCTACCCTTCAGCTCATCATACACTTAAATCAAAGAGGCATACTTGGTTTGCAGGGTGGCAAAGTTTGTCATATGCATCGTGCACTCCTCACACTCCTCATTGGTCACCTTCACCTCAGACTTAGCGAACTCAAGCTCCTTAAGCACATCATTCATCTTAGCCTTAAACTCATTGCGCTCTCGGATAGCTCGCTTGAGTTGCTTGTCCTGACCGAGAACTATGTCAACGAGAGAAGCACGCTCACCAGTAAGACGATCGATAAGAGAAGAGTTTGATACCTCAGAAGCATCGTCATCGTCGTCGTCGTCCTTGGTCTGGCACTTGTGGTTCTCTTCGTCCAAGGCCATGGTGCAGAGGCCCTTGGGGGAGTGGCTGAAGAAGCAGAGCCCGTTGAAGCGATCTTCCATCTTGTGCTCGGACCCATCGTCGCTGGAGTCACCGTCGGTGGTCTTCTCACCATCGCTGAAGGTGGCAAGGAAGGCACGCTTACCGGCGTCGAAAGCCTTCTCCATGTCCTCTCGGCGGTAGTCGCTCTTCTTCTTCTTCCCGACCTTGTTCTCTGGCTTGCCCTTGCGCCTGGAGTTGCTGTTCTTGCCGGGGAAGGTCTTGTCGCGCTTGGGGCAGCTCGCGACGAAGTGATCCGGATCTCCACATCCGTAGCAGCCCTAGCGTGCGCCACCACGCCGGTGATTCAGGTGGTTGTTGTGAAACCGTGAGAACCGGGTGATGATGAGGGCGAGCTTATCGTCTCCAAATGCCTCCAACTGCTCCTCCGTGACTGTAAGCAAAGAAGACAAAGAAAACAGAGGAGGTGAAGCGTCAGTAGAGGAAGTCGATGTAACACCCCCGGTGTTAAGCGTTAATTAAAACTCTAATTATGACGATTAGTGTGCATAATCATCTAGTGTCATGGCATATAAGTATATCACGTGTGATGACTTCCATGTTTGATTATGTGTATTGTATGAATGTGCTATGTGTGTCACATGAAATGACGATCCAAAATTATAATTAAGAAACTTTGGTTAATTCTAAAATGAACTTTCTTAAATAAACTTGGGGCAACTAAGGCACTATTTGCTGGGTCAACTTTTGCTCTAATCAATAGTGAGGTTGGTTGCTAGTAATGAACATCAAAAGACCTCTAATTAAATTCCTTAAGATTTGAAGGTTCTAAATTAGCAAAAAACCCTAGTTTTAAATAAATCTTTCATCCCCTTTTCTATAAGTCAAAAAGCAAGCTAAATCTTAACATGAATTTAAAAGCAAAGTTGTGGCTCCTATGGAAAGGTACAACTTTGGTATTCAAAGTTTTCACAGATTCAGTATAGAACTTGAATAAATTTGAAATTACTTAAACCCTAAATTCAATCCTTAAACTACAATTCAAAAACTAAAAAATTAGAACTTGGTACCTTAAGTAACATTGTAGAGGAGATTAAATGAAACAACTTCTATTCAGGCAGAATTTCAAGTTCTTGAAGAAAATCTAAAGTAATTGGAGAAATAAGTTTAAATTGAATCTCAAATTGAAATTTAATTTCAAAATCAGTTGTACCCCTTTTGCTATAGTTTGAAAAATATGCATAATTTTGATATGAGGCCAAAAGCAAAGTTGTAGATAATGTTATAAGGAACAACTTTTACACAGGTCAAATTTGAAGTTATTAAGCAAATTCAAAAGTAATTTTGAATTTGGGTTTAAGGGCAATTCAAATTTGAGTTATTATTTTAAAATATGCACAGATTTTGGGGTTGCTCCTTATATGAAAGTTGCAGATCAGAATATTTAGAGCAACTTTCATTTTGGCAGATTTTGGAGTTTCTATACAAAATCAAGGGTAATTTGGGAAGAGAGTGTGCTGCTACAGTGAAAGGGGGGACAGAAACAGAGGCGCTGGGCACGCGGCAGCAGGGCCGTCGCCGCCGTGTCCTGCCGGCGTCCGGGCGCGGCGCGTGTCCCCCGCGTGGCATTTGCAAGCGTCATGACAAGCTCTCCATCGCGCTGACCCCTTCTTCCCTTCCCCATTTCCTTCTCTTCACTTCTCTTTTTCCTTTTCTCTGGATTGCCGCCGTCGAGAAACAGAGCAAGCCGCTGCTGCCTCCTCTCGCCGTGCTTGCTTTGCCTCTGGCTCCTCCACCTCGGCAATGGCTCCGCCACCTCCTTGCGCTTCTTCTGAGCCCAGTTGCGCAAGCTCTGACTGCCGGAGTCCCCCGCACCACCCCTTTCTTCCCCTGCTTCGGCCACGCGCCGTCGAGCTCCGCCTCGACTTGGCCGCACCGCCATAGTGTGCCTCTCGCCTCCTCGTTTGGCGCGTTAGCTCCACCTCGGTGTACTGAAGCTGGTCGACCTCGCCGCTTCGAGTGACGCGGTCTAGGCACGCTGGGACACCGCTTCGCCGTCGGTTCAAGGAGATGAAGCCGCCATTGCTGCAGGCAAGCTTCGTGCGTTGCTCCTTAGTCTCAACCAGCGCGAGCAGAGAATCGAGGTGAGCACCCTTGAGCTTTCTCGCGCGTCCTTGAGGTCGCTACCGCTGCGTCGTCGCCGCCCCGCTTGTGCGCCGCCGTCCAGTGCCCTGCCGTCTGCCATGGTCGTCGACGCGCCCACCGCAAGGCCCTGAGCACCCAACCAACCACCTAGATTGATGCGCGGGCTCGAGGCGTTTCCGTCGGTGGTCTCGCCATGGCCTGGGTCCTTGCCGGCAACGGGTTGGCGCCGGTCAGCGCCGACCTGGTGCGCGGTCATGGCCAAGTCCTGGCCGGGCGGCGCTGACCCCCCGAGCTGTGCGCTTGCGGTTTGGGCTGGCTTTGGCCCACTAGGTTAGGGTGTTGCCTTTTCCTATTTTCTGAAATTGTATAAATGTGCTGAAAATAGAAAAATGCATAAGTAAATAAATACGGCTCCAAAATTTGTGAAACAAATTTTGTTGTGTTTCTGATGAGGTGCTCTACACAAGAAAAATATGAAGCTTGGTTTTTGGATAAATTTTGATGGTACTTTAAATGGGTCATTTAATTAATAAATGCACTTTGAATAATTTCTATAGGGTTATTTAATTGTCCAAAAATCATGAATCTATTTTTGTTACTGTTTGTGTCATGTGATGGAGCTCCACAAAAATTTTGAGGTCATTTGGACAAAATAAGTTTCATCCTTATCATAAGCCCATTTAAATAATTAAATAATGCTTAAAACTTAAATCATTTCTGTAGGTCAAAAAAAAATCCAAAAATTCTCAAATTTGTTTTGTATCATTTATTTTCTGTAACCTACCATCACAAAAAGTTTAGGCTCCAGTTGATAAACTTTAGTTAAACCTTAATTTTCATATCGTACTTAGTAAAGCCTAAGTTAACCAATTAGATCTTGCTGATTTTGATTAGAACAGATACATGGTTAAGCTCTAATGATCAACTTAAACACCTTAATGACCCTTGTTAAGTATAGCACTTAGTCACTTAACCACATAATATAATAATAGAAGTATGAACCTAGATCACTTTGCTAATCGGTCTTTATTAATTGAGCTACTTAAATAATGGTTAAAGATTTATGTTAAAGTTAACCTTGTTGTTCTAGTAATCTTTTGTTTCATGATTCTGTCATGTATAGAATTGAGTGGTTATATATGGCTACTGTATTTGATGAAGAGATACACTTGATCTCATTGGTGAATTGCATGGCTGCAGGATCAGTTTTTGTTGAGAGGTTGTTTCCACCATGTAAACCATGCTTTCTGTGAAAGTGATAAATACCAAAGTTGTAGCTAACTTCTGTATCTAGCTTGTCCAAAAATTTCAAGAGTTTAGGCCAGCTAGATTAGGAGTTATAGATTTTCTAATTTACCAGATCGAATCTGTTTTACTCCCTGGACGAATCTGAGAAAATCATTTTTTAGGTTATTTCACTTGGGAATCACTTGTTAACTATAATAAGAAAGTTGTAGTAAACTGCTATGTCTAGTTTGTCCTAAAATTTTATGATTTTAGGCCAGTTAAACTGAGAGTTATAGATTTTATAAGGTTCAGGTCGAATCTGTCCTCTCGTCTGAACTGAACGGAGAAATGAAGTTGTTGATCTGTTTTAACTAGGAAATCACCTCTTGACCATAAAAAGAAAGCTGTAGTAGATTTCTTAAGCTTTCTCAATTGTCAAGGATTATATCTTCTAATGACATGGAACTCCATTTATGGCTGTTTGATTATGGATAATCAAATCTGTCTCAGGATCTGGACAGTTTTGGAAAACTGAACTGTTAGGTGAATTTAATTTGTGAATTAGCTCTGGTGCATTATAAGAAAGTTATAGAGGATTTGATGAGCTTTCCAGAATAATTTGGATCACAATTTTTCGAGAAACGGAACTCCAGTTATAGTCTGTGGAACAGAGGTGTATGAATCTGTCCAGAATCTAGACAGCTTTAGCCAAATGAATTGTTTGGTCCATTGGACTCTGGAATCAGCCTTTGTATATTACAGCAATGTTGAAGAGAATTTGATAAGCTTTCCAAATTGTCCTCAATCACTATTTTTGGAGGTCTGGAACTCTAGTTATGGATAAATAAAGTTGATTGTGCAAATCTGTCCAAAATCTGGACAGCAGTGTTTGCTTGTATTGTTTGACTTAGTTAACTCTAGAATCACTTAAAGATGATTATAACAAAGTGATAGTTAACTTAATGAACTTTCAAAAAAGTCAGTATAACCTTATCCTTGCTTAGGGTGAACTAGAATAGTCTGCTCCAACAACTGTAAAAATGGTTAATAAACAATTATGTTTTGCTTTGCACCGTGTATGGTTAAAGTCTTGATTGAAAACCATGGGGCATCCCTACTGCGAGGTCCCATGGCAGTGGATGGTGCTTGTGATACACTCTTAATCACTTTGTTAATCCATCTAATTATGTTGTATGAAAATAACACACTACCCTACGAACACTAGTTGATAGGTTACAAGTTGGTTTTGTTGGTTTGCAACTCTACCGTGAAGGAAAGTTGTACTCGACCTTTCTTATCTTGTGTTAACTTTCGTTATGCATTTGTTTGTCCCGCACCTTAGCATGCATTGCATCATACTAAAGCATGCATCGTTATATACGTGTAGTTCATACGAGAGAGTCGATGGTCGTGTTGAGCAAGCTTCGGATCGAGGAGGTCCAGTTGATCGAGCCTAGGAAAGAGAACTTTATCGGACAAGCTTCTTCGAGAAGATTCAACTTCACGTCTCTAAGGAACTAACTTCTGTGGGTCTTTCAGAGATCCTAGTCTTCTCTTCAACACAGGCAAGCCCCAGTGCATGCACCCACTCTCTGTTTTACAAATACTTTATTACACTGTAGGTCTTGTGGAATGTGCATTAAGTAAGTAGGAGTTGAACGAAACCGTTGCTGCATGAATACCTTGATTTCCAGATAATCCCCTAATGATATTCTATCAGTAGTGATAAGACGATCTCAAATGCTTAGACTTCGGTAGAAGTCGATCGATGGTTTCATCGTTCGCGAGATATTGGTTTTACCTTTTCTGTCTTCGACTTTGTCTATGGGTCGTGAGAACCCTAATATGATGATAACTATTAAACTGAGACCGAGCGGGTAACTTGCACTGGAATGGAGTCCTGGTGTAGTGTTTCCGCCTGTGTCGCCTAGGACCCGTCCGCTGTTGGCCCGTTGGATCGAGAACTATTTGTTAGTACTGGTCACATGCTATGGTAAGCCCTACTGTGGCTATGCTCTTGCTGGAACGGCGCACCCGCGCACTGGGAGTGGAGAAATGGCGGGAGTAGAGTGTACCCACCCTGCTCGGTCCCCTGTTGGACGGACTCAACAAGGCCGTTGTAGGGCGGTGGTGTACTGTACTCCCGGGTGGCGCGGCTCCGGTCCGGTTTGAGTGGATCCACACGAAGGTTGATATATGCAAGTTCGGTCTTGCATATGTCGTGTGATAAGGAAGCCCTAGCTGGGTAGATCAAGCGGTTCGAATCGTCGTTTGCTCCACGAGAAAAGGAGACTCATCCTCGCACCCTCAGCGTAGTTTAATCAAGTGAAGATGATGGCAAGAGAAGTTTATCATGAGATGTGATGCTTAAACAAGTGTTTGATTTAGATAGGTGCAAAGTGGATACTGCTTAATAACTTAATGCACCGCTAAAACTTGAAAATAGGATGAACTAGTAGAAAGCTTTTTCTGCAAAGCTCTTCTCTCCTGCTAGCCCCACTATATCCCTTAAGCCAGCATGCCCTTTGAGTCTTTTTCTTAGTCAGGTAAGTCTTGTTGAGTACCCTCATGTACTCAGGGTTTGTTAATCCCCTGTTGCAGGTTTGAGCTTGTGGCGTCAATCTAGATCATGTCCGTGGGCTTGATATGATCTGGTGGTTCTCTCTTCGACTTGGGTGCTCTACCTAAGTCAGGCTCTGTAGTGCTGTTCTTCTTTCATAGTCCAAGTAAAGTTTATTTGAAATGTAACTTATTCATGCTTTGTAAAAGTTTATCTTACCTTGCTTCTGCACTCTGATGTTATTTTTGTATCAACTGTTGTAATGTTGTTGTTATTTCACTCAAATAGAGGATGATCCTATAACTCATGGATAATTCGGGGTTCTCTCGGGGACTTCCGACGGAACTTTCCAGTAATATGGTACACGTGCACGGTCATCAGAGCTCTGGGTGATGATGATGATGTGCAGGTGGGCCACATTGTCGGGAGGTTCTGCCACAGGAATGGTATCGGAGCAGGATCCTCCTTGTAAGTGGGATAGTTACAACATTACTTTTAAAAAACTTCAAAATGATTTCTTAATCTAAAAGTTTTTGAAAGTAACAAACTAAAAATGCTCTTTCCTCAATTTCTTGCTAAAGAACCTTGTGGAGCTACTAGTGACTCCAACAGTATATGTTACGAAAGCTAATGTATAAAGTATAGCCCTATATCTAATTAACATAATGGAGGTAGAAAACTCCTGACAGTGAGAGGCCGTATAGGACGAGCATACATGATATCATGCATAATAATAAAATAATGTGCTAAACTTTCTCCCCTAATTCTGAGAGCAGCTATGATCCCCTAATAGAAATCCGTCTCTAGATTCTGTGACCCCTTTACTAAGTTCTGATCCTTGAGAACTTTGGATATCCTTATATATTCCACTACATAAAATCAGGATCATGGTAACATCCTAGGTTCTTCTTTGATGTGCGTGTCATGTCTTAAATTGACATGTGCTATTTGTTTGATACTGTGAAAATAACGAATGGTGGTCAAAAGTTACTGAGATTGTGTCCTATGAAGGAACCATGATCCGTGGACTGGATAAAGGCGAAGAAACCGGGGGTCACCTATGGCCGGCCACCATATGGTGTTAGTGCTGGGCGCTCGCAAATATCTAGGTCATTGATCATGATTCTTTCTAGTTCACTATTAATGTGCTTTCGTTTTTGACGCCCAAAATAGAGTTTAGAACCATATTCCATGTAATTTTCTTTAAATCCTTGTAATTATAACCAACCCAAGATTTGGTTATAATTTCCTCAATACGAGATGAGAGTTACAGAAGTTGTGCTCTATTGTGGTGCCATGATCGTGACCACGGTGCCGCGACGGAACCCGAAGAATCTTGTGTGACGGCCTACACAAGTTTCCGCTGGGCACGCGCTGGTATCGAGGTCAACAGTCATGATCCATTATAGCCCACGACCAATGTACACTCTCTCTCTTGATAATCCTCCTTCATGCCTCCCAAATATCCACTACCTTGTTGAAACTATGTTTTGCTCATGGTTGTGATTCGAAAACCAACCCCAACTGCTTTGTGAACTCCTTGTCTGTAATCCTTCTTGACACATTTCCTTTTCCATTACTTAACCTCAGACTTTAGGTGCTTCTAAAATCTCCGGAAGAGATTTCTTTAAGGGGGGAGGAGCTGTAACACCCCCGGTATTAAGTGTTAATTAAAACTCTAAGTATGACGATTAGTATGCATAATCATCTAGTGTCATGGCATATAAGTATATCATGTGTGATGACTTTCATGTTTGATTATGTGTATTGTATGAATGTGCTATGTGTGTCACATGAAATGACGATCCAAAACTATAATTAAGAAACTTTGGTTAATTCTAAAATGAACTTTCTTAAATAAACTTGGGGCAACTAAGGCACTATTTGTTGGGTCAACTTTTGCTCTAATCAATAGTGAGGTTGGTTGCTAGAAATGAACACCAAAAGACCTCTAATTAAATTCCTTAAGATTTGAAGGTTCTAAATTAGCAAAAAACCCTAGTTTTAAATAAATCTTTCATCCCCTTTTCTATAAGTCAAAAAGCAAGCTAAATCTTAACATGAATTTAAAAAGCAAAGTTGTGGCTCCTATTGAAAGGTACAACTTTGGTATTCAAAGTTTTCACAGATTCAGTATAGATCTTGAATAAATTTGAAACTACTTAAACCCTAAATTCAATCCTTAAACTACAATTCAAAAACTAGAAAAAATTAGAACTTGGTACCTTAAGTAACATTGTAGAGGAGATTAAATGAAACAACTTCTATTCAAGCAGAATTTCAAGTTCTTGAAGAAAATCTAAAGTAATTGGAGAAATAAGTTTAAATTGAATCTCAAATTGAAATTTAATTTCAAAATCAGTTGTACCCCTTTTGCTATAGTTTGAAAAATATGCATAACTTTGATATGAGGCCAAAAGAAAAGTTGTAGATAATGTTATAAGGAACAACTTTTACACAGGTCAAATTTGAAGTTATTAAGCAAACTCAAAAGTAATTTTGAATTTAGGTTTAAGGGCAATTCAAATTTGAGTTATGATTTTAAAATCTGCACAGATTTTGGGGTTGCTCCTTAAATGAAAGTTGCAGATCAGAATATTTAGAGCAACTTTCATTTTGGCAGATTTTGGAGTTTCTATACAAAATCAAGGGTAATTTGGGGAGAGAGTGTGCTGCTACAGTGAAAGGGGGACAGAAACAGAGGCGCTGGGCACGCGGCAGCAGGGCCGTCGCCGCCGTGTCCTACTGCCGTCCGCGCGCGGCGCGTGTCCCCCGCGTGGCATTTAGAAGCGTCATGACAAGCTCTCCATCGCGCTGACCCCTTCTCCCCTTCCCCATTTCCTTCTCTACCCTTCTCTTTTTCCTTTTCTCTGGTTTGTCGCCGTCGAGAAACAGAGCAAGCCGCTGCTGCCTCCTCTCGTCGTGCTTGTTTCGCCTCCGGCTCCTCCACCTCGGCAAGGGCTCCGCCACCTCCTTGCGCTTCTTCTGAGCCCAGTTGCGCATGCTCTGACCGCCGGAGTCCCCCGCACCACCCCTTTCTTCCCCTGCTCCGGCCAGGCGCCGTCGAGCTCCGCCTCGACGTGGCCGCACCGCCATAGTGTGCCTCTCGCCTCCTCATTTGGCGCGTTAGCTCTGCCTCGGTGTACTGAAGCTGGTCGACCTCGCCGCTTCGACTGACGCGGTCTTGGAACGCTGGGACACCGCTTCGCCGTCGGTTCAAGGAGATGAAGCCGCCATCAAGCCATTGCCGCGGGCAAGCTTCGTGCGTTGCTCCTTAGTATCAACCAGCGCGAGCATAGAATCGAGGTGAGCACCCTTGAGCTTTCCCGCGCGTCCTTGAGGTCGCTACCGCTGCGTCGTCGCCGCCCCGCTTATGTGTCGCCGTCCAGTGCCCTGGCGGCCGCCATGGTCGTCGACGCGCCCACCGCAAAGTCCTGAGCACCCAACCAACCACCTAGATCGATGCGCGGGCTCGAGGCGTTTCCGTCGGTGGTCTCGCCGTGGCCTGGGTCCTTGCCGGCAACGGGTTGGCGCCGGTCAGCGCCGACCTGGTGCGCGGTCGTGGCCACGGTCATGGCCGAGACCTGGCCGGACGGCGCTGACCCCCCGAGCCGTGCGCCTGCGGTTTGGGCCGGCTTTGGCCCAGTAGGTTAGGGTTTTGCCTTTTCCTATTTTCTGAAATTGTATAAATGTGCTGAAAATAGAAAAATGCATAAGTAAATAAATACGGCTCCAAAATTTGTGAAACAAATTTTGTTGTGTTCCTGATGAGGTGCTCTACACAAGAAAAATATGAAGCTTGGTTTTTGGATAAATTTTGATGGTACTTTAAATGGGTCATTTAATTAATAAATGCACTTTGAATAATTTCTATAGATTTATTTAATTGTCCAAAAATCATGAAACTATTTTTGTTGCTGTTTGTGTCATGTGATGGAGCTCCACAAAAATTTTGAGGTCATTTGGACAAAATAAGTTTCATCCTTATCATAAGCCCATTTAAATAATTAAATAATGTTTAAAACTTAAATCATTTGTGTAGGTCAAAATAATAATCCAAAAATTCTCAAATATGTTTTGTAACATTTATTTTCTGTAACCTACCATCACAAAAAGTTTAGGCTCTATTTGACAAACTTTAGTTAAACCTTAATTTTGAAATGGTACTTAGTAAAGCCTAAGCTAACCAATTAGATCTTGCTGATTTTGATTAGAACAGATACATGGTTAAGCTCTGATGATCAACTTAAACACCTTAATGACCCTTGTTAAGTATAACACTTAGTCACTTAACCACATAATATAATAATAGAAGTATGAACCTAGATCACTTTGCTAATCGGTCTTTGTTAATTAAGCTACTTAAATAATGGTTAAAGATTTATGTTAAAGTTAACCTTGCTGTTCTAGTAATCTTTTGTTTCATGATTCTGTCATGTATAGAATTGATTGGTTATATATGGCTATGGTATTTGATCAAGAGATACACTTGATCTCATTGGTGAATTGCATGGCTGCAGGATCAGTTTTTGTTGAGAGGTTGTTTCCACTATGTAAACCATGCTTTCTGTGAACGTGATAAATACCAAAGTTGTAGCTAACTTCTGTATCTAGCTTGTCCAAAAATTTCAAGATTTTAGGCCGGCTAGATTAGGAGTTATAGATTTTCTAAATTTCCAGATCGAATCTGTTTTACTCCCTGGACGAATCTGAGAAAATCATCTTTTTAGGTTATTTCACTTGGGAATCACTTGTTAACTATAATAAGAAAGTTGTAGTAAACTGCTATATCTAGTTTGTCCTAAAATTTTATGATTTTAGGCCAGTTAAACTGAGAGTTATAGATTTTATAAAGTTCAGGTCGAATCTGTCCTCTCTTCTGAACAGATCGGATAAATGAAGTTGTTGAGCTGTTTTAACTAGGAAATCACCTCTTGACCATAAAAAGAAAGCTGTAGTAGATTTCTTAAGCTTTCTCAATTGTCAAGGATTATATCTTCTAATGACATGGAACTCCATTTATGGCTGTTTGATGATGGATAATCAAATCTGTCTCAGGATCTGAACAGTTTTGGAAAACTGAACTGTTAGGTGAATTTAAATTGTGAATTAGCTCTGGTGGATTATAAGAAAGTTATAGAGGATTTTATGAGATTTCCAGAATAATTTGGATCACAATTTTTCGAGAACCGGAACTCCAGTTATAGTCTGTGGAACAGAGGTGTATGAATCTGTCCAGAATCTAGACAGCTTTAGCCAAATGAATTGTTTGGACCATTGGACTCTGGAATCAGCCTTTGTATATTACAGCAATGTTGAAGAGAATTTGTTAACCTTTCCAAATTGTCCTCAGTCACTATTTTTGGAGGTCTGGAAGTCTAGTTATGGATAAATAAATTTGATTGTGCATATCTGTCCAAAATCTGGACAGCAGTGTTTGCTTGTATTGTTTGACTTAGTTAACTCTAGAATCACTTAAAGATGATTATAACAAAGTGATAGTTAACTTAATGAACTTTCAAAAAAGTCAGTATAACCTTATCCTTGCTTAGGGTGAACTAGAATAGTCTACTCCAACAACTGTAAAAATGGTTAATAAACAATTATGTTTTGCTTTGCACCGTGTATGGTTAAAGTCTTGATTCAAAACCATGGGGCAGCCCTACTGCGAGGTCCCATGGCAGTGGATGGTGCTTGTGATACACTCTTAATCACTTTGTTAATCCATCTAATTATGTTGTATGAAAATAACACACTACCCTACGAACACTAGTTGATAGGTTACAAGTTGGTTTTGTTGGTTTGCAACTCTACCGTGAAGGAAAGTTGTACTCGACCTTTCTTATCTTGTGTTAACTTTCGTTATGCATTTGTTTGTCCCGCACATAAGCATGCATTGCATCATACTAAAGCATGCATCGTTATATACGTGTAGTTCATACGAGAGAGTCGATGGTCGTGTTGAGCAAGCTTCGGATCGAGGAGGTACAGTTGATCGAGCCTAGGAAGGAGAACTTTATCGGACAAGCTTCTTCGAGAAGATTCAACTTCACGTCTCTAAGGAACTAACTTCTGTGGGTCTTTCGGAGATCCTAGTCTTCTCTGCAACACAGGCAAGCCCCGGTGCATACACCTACTCTCTGTTTTACAAATACTTTATTACACTGTAGGTCTTGTGGAATGTGCATTAAGTAAGTAGGAGTTGAACGAAACCGTTGCTGCATGAATACCTTGATTTCCAGATAATCCCCTAATGATATTCAATCAGTAGTGATAAGACGATCTCAAATGCTTAGCAATGCTTAGACTTCGGTAGAAGTCGATCGATGGTTTCATCGTTCGCGAGATATTGGTTTTACCTTTTCTCTCTTTGACTCTGTCTATGGGTCGTGAGAACCCTAATATGATGATAACTATTAAACTGAGATCGGGCGGGTAACTTGCACAGGAATGGAGTCCTGGTGTAGTGTTTCCGCCTGTGTCGCCTAGGACCCGTCCGCTGTTGGCCCGTTGGATCGAGAACTATTTGTTAGTACTGGTCACATGCTACGGTAAGCCCTACTGTGGCTATGCTCTTGCTGGAACGGCGCACCCGCGCACTGGGAGTGGAGAGATGGCGGGAGTAGCGTGTACCCACCCTGCTCGGTCCCCTGTTGGACGGACTCAGCAAGGCCGTTGTAGGGCGGTGGTGTACTGCACTCCCGGGTGGCGCGGCTCCGGTCCGGTTTGAGCGGATCCACGGGAAGGTTGATATATGCAAGTTCGGTCTTGCATATGTCATGTGATAAGGAAGCCCTAGCTGGGTAGATCAAGCGGTTCGAATCGTCGTTTGCTCCACGAGAAAAGGAGACTCGTCCTCGCACCCTCAGCGTAGTTTAATCAAGTGAAGATGATGGCAAGAGAAGTTTATCATGAGATGTGATGCTTAAACAAGTGTTTGATTTAGATAGGTGCAAAGTGGATACTGCTTAATAACTTAATGCACCGCTAAAACTTGAAAATAGGATGAACTAGTAGAAAGCTTTTTGTGCACAGCTCTTCTCTCCTGCTAGCCCCACTACATCCCTTAAGCCAGCATGCCCTTGGAGTCTTTTTCTTAGTCGGGTAAGTCTTGTTGAGTACCCTCATGTACTTAGGGTTTGTTAATCCCCTATTGCAGGTTTTAGCTTGTGGCGTCAATCTGGATCATGTCCGTGGGCTCGATATGATCTGGTGGTTCTCTCTTCGACTTGGGTGCTCTACCTAAGTCAGGCTCTGTAGTGCTGTTCTTCTTTCTTACTCCAAGTAAAGTTTATTTGAAATGTAACTTATTCATGCTTTGTAAAAGTTTATCTTACCTTGCTTCCGCACTCTGATGTTATTTTTTGTATCAACTGTTGTAATGTTGTAGTTATTTCACTCAAATAGAGGATGATCCTGTAACTCGTGGATAATTCGGGGTTCTCTCAGGGACTTCTGACGAAACTTTCCAGTAATATGGTACACGTGCACGGTCATCAGAGCTCTGGGTGATGATGATGTGTGCACGTGGGCCACATTGCCGGGAGGTTCTGCCACAGTCGATCCACCCGTGCCTGAGACCAAAGACATGGTATGTGAAGATGGGTTCTTCTGCTTGGCCTAAGTCAGGTGATCGATCTCGGTGGACTTGAGCTTGCTGAACAGCTCATCCATGGTGAGGGTGTTGTAAGCAGCTGACTCAATGATGGTCGACACCTTCACCTCCCATACCCTCCGATCCAGGGCGTATAGCAACTTGAGAGCCCTATCATGATCGTCATATGGTAGGTTGGCCCGATTGGCACGCATTGTGACAGAACCAACCAATTTATAAGAGCACAAGTACGAAAACCTCTGCCAGAGCAGTTGAATTAGCACACTTGAGCCCATATAAACCCGGTAGTCCGTGAAATCCTGAGGGATTTCAAACCTTTTCAACATCTTAGCCAAGATCGCATGGTTAAGCAAATACAAATCATGTCCACAGAGCTTTGCAGTGGAAATAAAATTTACAATAGAGTTCACAAATAATAATACAAGTTTATTTACTTTGAAACAACATAGCTTTAAAATGAATACCATAACATAAGTTGAAATACTTTGCTAGCTTTCAGTGACATCCTCCAACAACAGCATAAAGAGAAGAAGTAGGGAACTGCCGAGCCCACTGGCACTAGTCATCACCTTCCGGCAGACCTAACCTTCACCTGCAACAAGGTGGGATAAACGCTGAGTACTCGAATGTACTCAGCTAGACTTACCCGTCGTAAACCAGAAATAAAGTGACACCAAGGAGTATGCAAGGCTGATATAAATAGTGGAGCTGGCTAACTTTATTTGCAAAGGAGCTTGAGATAAAGGGTTCATCATTTAATTATATGAGCAGTCATCTTTTATCCTATTCCTTAAACTCTAGGTTTTGCACCTGTACTAGAGCACTCACTTGAATCTAGCAAACAAATACATAATACCATATCAGGTTTGCTTATCAATATGTTAGTTGAACCAACAAATGTCACATGGAGTTGTATCGTGGTGAAGCTCGCCATAGTTTCCCACTAACCGAGGGAGACGGCGACTCGAATCGAATTCCAAACCAGCTGGTGAAAGACCCTTAATACCAGCCCACACTTTCCCCGTCGGGTCCATGCATTGGGCAACCGCTCGATGCTTGTTCATGGTGGTAATCGTCGCGGCTCACAGCACGGACCGCCCAATTGGAACCTGGCGATGGCCTCACGCGACAGATCGCATTTCCATACTAGAGGGCACGACACGGGTTGAGACCGGCCCGAACAGTGTCTAACCGGCTTTGGGGTCGATGATTACAGCACCGACATATCCCTAAGTAAAAGGGCGCGTTCAAAAATGAACGAGGGCCAACATCGATACAAACCTACACGATCCAACGGACGAACTGCCCAAGTTTCCAAACTTGTGCCTTGCCTTCCAGTTGACCGTATTTCATTACTACTTAGGTTCTTTTCCACGATAGCAAATATAGCCAACTGTGATCCGGTAAATACCCACCAGGGGTATTACGGGAACATCCTTTCTTTACTACTTTATTAAGCAAGCTAAGCAATTCTACATATAAATAAGTAACAGGATAACAAGGCAGGTATAACAATAATCAAGGAAGGATAATGCAACAATTGGGATTCAATCAACTCTTATACCTAATGCATCACAATATAAAAGGACTCAAGTAATTTAATTATAAAAACTGGGAGACTTAGAATGCTTCGGGGCTTGCCTGGGAACCAACACTAGGTTAGTGTTTGTTAGGTGATACTCGCTTGGCGAGCATCTCCGCTGTAGCACTTGCTCAACTCCGCATCTTTGGGATAATCCACCGAACACCGTCTTCGGGTTCAGCCTCATCATCACGTCCTTCACGATGTATCTAGCGTTACCTAAATGAGATGCGCAATGCAAGCGTATGAATGCAAGGGAAACACTTATGAAGCAAACGCAAGCATTACTAATTACTTCGCATAAGCAATCGGGATAACTACTAAAAGAAGACATAGCTCTAACACCGAACATAGCATAATCACTTCAGCAGGTTATAATTAAAGTAAGGTGTGACATGGTTCATTAAGCACTCAGAAACGCTAACTATAACAATCAATCAAGACTACATCACACATCACACAAATAGAACACATGTATGCACATACAACTCCTATTTTTGTTAAACAAGTCAATCATCATTATCTAACATATTTATATAACACAATAGATTGATTAACTTAATAACATGGAATCAACATGCTCATCTTTAACAAGGCAGAGGTATCATTGTAGATCACATAAACAACTATTGAGTTACATCAATCAACTTAGGCTTATTCACTGAACAAGGACAGCCACACAGTAGGAACTTTAAACAAACATAACTGGAGGTACACATATCCAAAAAAGGTGATCCTAGACTTTCTGGAAAGCTAATGAAATTATCTACAACTCTGTTATTATAACTTAAGCATGATTCAGCAATTAAAAAGGTCAAACATAACATACAAGCACTTCTGTCCAAACTTTGGACAGAATATTACATTCATCTTCAAACAGCCATAACTGGAGATCTAAAGCACCCAAAGACTTGAAATAAGATTTTTTATAAAGCTTATTAAGTTTGCTACAACTTATTTATAATCATCTCAGGATGACTAAGCAGTTAACAAGGCTAACTAACTCAAACAAGTAAATCTATCCAGACTTGGACAGATTCTGACTTCCACCTTTAAACATATGTAACTCAAGTTCTAGACCACCAAAAATAGTGATCCAAGACAATTCAGAAAGCTTATGAAAAGCACTACAACTATTCTATTAACACGAAGACATGATTCATAACTTAAACTAGCCAAACAATTCATTCTTTCAGATCTGCGCAGAAAGTAAGCAAAACCTGACAGTCAACTTTTAAAAACTGTAACTCCTAAACTACTTGGCCTAAAATCATGCAATTTTGGGACAAGTAAGATACAGAAGTTATCTACAACTTTTATATAGAACACATTTGCAGAAAACATCATTTTCTTTACGAACTAATCACTGCTACAAAAACGGTGCATGCAGCAATTTCAGCCTATTAACAAATTCACTCCACTAATTAATTGGTTAACATGTGAGCACACATATGAGCTATGAACAACATCAAATGCTTATAAACATAAGCAAACATCATTTATCACAGATCAATATGCAACAAGGACAAGCACATAAACATATACATATTGATCCATTGCAATATTTCTTTAACTAGATAATTATTAAACATAGGCCTTATCTTTAAGTGACGTTGCAAACATCTAATTTGAAGATCATATTTTTACTGATGATAGATCATGTCAATATATGACTACTGTATAAAGATCACATGCTCAAATATTATAGATTATTTATCAAAAACATGGCAAGTTTAATTCACTAAAATGCATGTGAGAGCAAAATAAATCTACAAATCACATTTTCTGTAAACTCATGGCCATGATAAAATTATCCAAGCTATAACAACATCATAGAAAGGCAGTGGAACCACCTTTTCTATTTTTACATGCAAACATTTGCCACAATTCATTTTAATCGATTTAATGAGCTAAAAGCAAAATAAATACATAACTAAACCGTACATGCACCAAAAATTCTAAAATTTTTATCACAGCACACATATGACCAGAGGAGCCTACCATCAAAATTTCACAGCAATCTAAGCAATAAAACAACAGATATCACTTTATCCCTATTTAATGCTATTTAACACAAATAATTTATCACAGCAGAAACTTTTCACTAACACACATCATATAAGACATTCACTGGATAATACTATTCACAAGGATTCCAAAAAGTCCTCACTCGTAATTTTTCGACATTCCTATGATTTACTACGTATTTTACAACTTTCAGCCATATATACTATTTAAAGGAAAACGAAAACAGAAAACATATATTACAAAGTGGGCCCTCTGTTCTGCAGAAAACAAATAGGGACTAGTTAGTAAACATATTGAGTCATAACACATAACATAAAAACCCAACAAATTGTTTGGCTTCGCTAGACGGGCCTTTCACCATGGATTCACGGGAGACGACGGAAGGCGACGCAGACGACCGGCCTCAGGGAGAAGGAACCGGACGAGGGTTGGGGTCGGGCTGCAGGGCTGCTGGTCGCCCTGCTGCAGGGTGCCTCCGGTGCTGCTCGCTGCTGCCCTGCGCTGCTGCAAGCGCTGCTGCCGCGCGGCTGCTACTGCTCGCGGCCTGGCCAGGAAGCCACGCGAGGGAGGAGGTCGCGGCTTCTGGCTGGACGCAGCGAGAGGAAAACAGAGGACAGGAGGAAGGGAGAAGAAGCCTGCGCTGCTGCAGCACACCAAGAGAAGGAGGAGGCGCAGAGGAGGAGCAGGAACGAGCAGGCCGCCATGGGAGACCGGCTGCTGCTTCTGCAGCTTGAGAGGGAGGGGCGAGAGAAAAACTGGAGGGGAGGAGCTTTCTTGCGTGAGGGGGAAAAGAGAAGGCAGAAGGCACCGCCCCTCTGCGCCAATGGGAGGAGAAGGCGCTGCAGGCGAGACCTCGGGGTGGGGGCGCGACCTCGGGGCGCGGGCGCGACCTCAGGGAAATTTCCCATCAAAATTTTCCCAGAATTTCTTTCCCGAAAAGACAGGCTTCTGGAAACTTTCAGTCATTTTCAAAAATTCCAAATATTGATCAAACGGACTCTGATTCCGACGAAACAAATTTTCTTGTCGTCATCTCGACGAGTACTCCGACTTTCGTTAAAGGCACTTGGTCAGATTCTCAATGGTTTGCCCGGTAACGATCGTCGACGGCAGCTTCGCGGTGACCGAAATTCCAATTTTCGCACTCCAGACTTAGCCGATTTCCGGAACCGGAAAACTGCGTTGTATCTCATCTTGCGAGCTTGTTTTCACCATTTTCGGCATCGATCCAGGTCTCGGCCATAAAACAAAATTTGTTCCTTTCGATCTGTACTACAACTTTTGTGTAAGGCGCGCTGACATACGAACACCCAAAAATACCGTTCAACTCCGGTCAAAGCGGTCACCCGGTAGGATCCAGATTACGGTCTCTCGTCGGTCGGAATATTTTCCGGTCGTCTGCTCAACATAAAAATTTCATAACTTTTGCTCGTGAGTCCATAAATAATTGATTGAGCATAATTGCAAGACTTGGTTGAACCCGAACGATTTTCTTCAGTTAATTACCAGAACAGGCAAAGTTGCGACTCGTCATTTCATGTGACTTATTGATTCCAAATTTTGCCAAACTTTTCTACCAGTCACTATAGATAGGAACTGAAGTAGCGAACATGAAAAAGTCATGTTTAGCAGTAATCTTGAATATTCAAAAATTGGGCAATCCTTATTAACTTGCGCTGTTAATTATTTCCGGAATTACTCAAACTGTGGCTCTATCTCCGGGATTCATGCCAACACTTCTGTCGCCGTTCACATTACTAGAAAATATCTCTAGATCATCACCTGACAGACCATGTCTGTGTTTAAACTGACTGCATCGTCTGACGTCAAACACCTGGGGTGTTACACGCATCTTGTTCACAATCGTCTAGAAACGAGCGAACGTAGCGTCAATTGTCTCTCCCTCCAACTGAACAAAGTTCTCGTACTCTCGCTTGTATGTCTCGAAGAGTCTGGTCTTGACCTGAGCGGTCCCCTCGTGATAGCTCTGAAGCTTCACCCAGATCTCTCGTGTCGTCTCAAGCTCAGAGACACGTTCGAACTCAGGAAGGGAGATGTTCCTTTCGGGACCGAGACCTTTTATTTGGAGTTTTCATGATCCTTCCTCTCTCAAGTGGCCTTGTGTTTGCTTTTGCTTGGCTTTTGGGCACTTGAGTGAGGCTTGCCTTCAAACCCTTCCTTTGTGGTTTTATTTTTAGTCAATGCATTCATCAAGGGGGAGATTGAGAACATATATGATGAATGATTGACTTTGGTGAGGAAGGTTTGAGGCTTTTCCCGGTTGAGTCTATATATCGCTATGCGCTTAATGTTTATGACTAACCGGTGGCGTTGAGTTGTGTGTGTTTACCGGGTTGGTGTGCGTGTGCAACATGTCTCTTGGCTGTGTTGATGTGCAGGTGTGGAGCTCGGAGACAGTGGTCTATGGCGAGGTGAAGGTCAAGTAGAGTCGTGCCGTGCCGATGGACCTAGCGGTGAAGGGCGGACGTGAGGCTTGGACCGACGGACCGGAGGGCCAGAGGACCAACTGTGGTAGCTGGCACATGGGGATGTGCGGTGCATCGGCCGAGTCGGGAGGAAGACGATGGCGTCGTGACACTTGGCGGGAGGTCGGACACGGGCTTGCGTGCGGCGCAAGTGCCGTCGGCCGAGTCAAGGAGGATGGCAAAGGCGTTGTGCCCGGCGTGCAGGCTGGACATGCATCGGCATCGGTGCCGGTGGTCAGGGTGTGCGAACCACATCCTGTCTACGGTGCGGGTTCGGTAGCTGAGCCTCAAAAAGCTACCATCAATGGTTTCAAGGTTTGGGCCTCAAAACCTGGGGTGGCCGGTTTCTGAGTTTGGGCCTCAAAACTCGGGGTGGACGGTTTCCAGGTTTGGGCCGCAAAACCTGGGCTTGTGGGTTTCTGAGTTTAGGCCTCAAAACTCAGGGTGGACGGTTTGCCAGGTTTGGGCCTCAAAACCTGGGCTGGCGGGTTTCCTGGTTTGGGCCTCAAAACCAGGGGGTGATCCGAAAGGACGGTCGACGCGTGGCGGCGTGGAGAGGTTGGCGCGGCGGCGAAGCTATCCACGAGGGAGGCGCAGCGGTCGACGTGGCGGCATCAGGGAGGTCGCGTCGAGGCGAAGCTACCGGATGTGCGGGCGTGGCCGTCGGATGAATATTGACCGGATTGGATGGTTTTACCCCTGGGGGGTATTTGGGTCGAGTGCTTAATGTAAGGGTGTTTTGGTCTTCGGACGTGCGCCTATATACATGACGGGGCTGCTAGGGCAGCGGTATCCCAAGAGGACGGTGTCACTCTCATTTTGCATTTTGTGAGAGGAGGCTAGGGTTAGGGAGAGACAGGCTCTTGTTCTTGAGCTTTTCGCCATCCAAGCTTTGATTTGCTGGAGTAGCTTGTAGCCCGACACCGAGTGCTTAATCAATCATCCATTCCTTTGAATCCAAGGATCAAATTCGTTGTTGAATTCACGTTTTGAATTTGTTCTTCGCGTTCTTCTTTTCTCCACGATTTTCCCCTCACTCGATCTCCCTCTACGCTGCATCTTTTGCGATTCCGTTTGAATCAACTTGTTCTTTAATGTGAGGAGAACATTTCCACCGGAGGAATTCATTCTTACCCTGACGAACAAGTAGATCGGGCCAAAATCGTTTTTGTTCTTCGTTCTCCCCCTTTTCTAGTGTTCTTTGGATTTCTCATGGTATAGTTGGTTTGAAGCGATGATATCCTAGGATTAGCTTCCCAACACGTAGAAGAACACTTGGGAGAAGTTTGGTTGCAGCCCCGTTCGATTTGGTGAAGATCCAATCGATTTTGGTTTTGTTCCATGAGGTTTTTGAGCATTCTGGACAGTGGCGGACTGCCCGCCCCCTATTGGCGGACTGTCCGGCTATCGGGCTCAACCAGTCCAGAACATGCGCAGCGCGTACTGCTCACGGTCATTTTGACCGGCGGACAGTCCGCCGTATAAGGCGCGGACAATCCGGGGTTTACATCGGATGCTGCAGGGGCAAGCACCAGACGCTCAGTGTTCACTGTTCACGTGAACCGCGGACAGTCTGGCGTGCAAACCGCAGACTGTCCGGGAGACGTCCAACAGCTGTTCAGCAACCTTGCTATTTTGCTCTTTTGGCCGGCGGACAGTCCGCCGTCTGAGCCTGGACAGTCTGCCGTCGGGCAGACAGTCCGCAGCTGTATCCGCGGACAGTCCGGGATCCTGCTGAGTGTTGCTTTTTAGTGCGTTTGCTCTCCCGGCTTTTTCGCTTAGTTTTCGCACTTCTCATTTGCTCCTATAGTTCACCTAGGAACCTCTCTAACTATCTTTGCTACGTGTTAGCATAGGTATTTGGAGGAATTCTGACGTAGCCCTCCATCTACGTTCGGGAGTCGGTTTTTGGGGCCGAACTTGTGCCGGAGTTTTGGGAGTTTTGGTTTGCTCCCTTGTGTGGTGCCTCGCTATGATCCTAGGGATCATCCACCTTCTTTCTGAGGGTCGTGGGCATCGCGTTAGAGTCCGAAGCTTTTGGGGTTGATTTTGTTGGACAGAGGCCGCAATTTCTGAGAAGAAATTTTTAGGCTCCCATTCACACCCCCTCTGGTCGCCTTGCTTTAGCATTTTCGGTCCTTCAATTGGTATCAGAGCCAGTTAGGGATCTCTCTACCTTAACCGGTTCCGGATCCGCGAAGGCGACATTTTAGAGTGGTTTTACTTCCGGCATGGTTTGCCGAGGTGTTAAGCTTTTGTCTTGCTAACACTAACGGTGCTTTTCAAAATGGCACCAAGCTTTTCTCTCGGTGTGTCTTTGTCCTTAGGTTTGAGTCTTGGACATGCGACCGAGGACGACATTTTGGCAAGAAGGAGGTGTTCGGCTTTTGATGTGGAACACGAGGTGGATGCTTTGCTGGACTTCCTAGTAGATGATGAGCACTCAAACGAGGATATTATACACAAACTTGGCAAGGCCAAGAAAGGTACACTTTTTGCTCGCCTTGGGATTTTGTCCCAACGTTTTAATATTTGTGATGAGTATTATGTTAGATATTATGAGCTTTGTGATACTTTGCGTAGAAAAATTGAGAAGTTGAATTGCTCCATCACTAGGTTAAAATGTGGCCTTTTTCATTGGAAGTCTAGTGGATCTTTACCTTGCACCTCTTGTAGTGACATGGTTAGGAAGAATGATGAGCTATGCTTTTCCCTTGCTAGCTTAAAATCTGAAAATGAAATGTTGAAATCAAATGCTTCCATACCATGTCTTGTATGCTTTGACTTGCGCAAGGATCTTGTTCGTGCTAAATCTGAAATAGCCTTGCTTAGGTCAAAAGCTGTTGCACCATGTGTTTCATGTGAGTCTTTGCTTGCTGAAATCAATAACTTAAAATTGACTCACACCACATGTGTAGATGAACTTGAGCATGCTAGGGCTGAAATTGTAGAGTTAAATGCTAGGCCTTGTAGCTCATGCTCTTTGAATAAAAATGCCTGCCTTAATTCTTGTGCTGATCATGATCCTTTGCTTGATGTGAATGGTGATGTTTCTTCCACCGATTTCATTTGCACATCATGCATTGATTTTGAAAAAGAAGTTTTGGCTTTGAAGGTTTTGCGCGATGATATGAGCGCCAAGTTGGTTGAGCACAATGATATGAGTGCCAACCTTGAAAAAGAAAATGAACTCTTGCGTACCACATATGCCGAGTTCATTAGAAAGGCGATCGAAAATTTGAGAAACACTCCTTGTGGTACTTGTAATCGCCTCATGTTTGAAAATGAGGTTTTAGCCAAAAGATGCAAGAGTCTTTGTGCTAAGTCTTTTGAGTCATGCATTTCTTCCAACTCCGATGTTGATGTTTCTAAGTTTGCATTTTTGCAACCGGAGTTGAGTTCTTGTGCTGCGCGTGAGTCTTTTGACTATAGCATTAGTGCCAAGGTTTCGGATAGCTCTTTCATAGCTACTCCTAACCTTGCTGGTTCTTCGAGTGATGTCAAGGGACTTCTTTTGACAAGGGTGCTTCTCATATTTTTGGGACTCGTGCTCCCAATCCGATTTTCCATTGCACCTTTTGCAAGAAGGATGGACACTCATTCGATTTTTGTTTTCGCCGTGTCAAGCACGAACGGCGTATTCGAGCTAAGGCTTTTAGGAAGCCGCGTAGCCTTTCCCATGGCACGTGTGCTTCTAGTGTTGGCACTAAGTTGAACGTTGATGCTTCTTGTTCTAAGACCCAAGGGACTTCTCAATTGTCGGAGAATGGTGTGCCTTCTAGTAGGCCTTTGTACCATTGCTCTTTTTGTGACAAAGATGGGCATCAAGAAAGCTTTTGCTATCGGCGTGCCAAACGCTTGCGCCAAGCTCGCTCTTCTAGGAAGATGGTGATTCATAGCCCTTCTCATGGCATGAACACTTGTGCTCCTAGTAAGAAGCCCCTCTTTGTTGATGGGTTTTATGACTCCTTTTCTAGTGGGATAGGTCATGGTCGTGGACATGCTTCTAGTGCTTCTTCCCCTGGTCCACGTCATGCTTTTCATGGTGCTTCTATTGGTTCTTCTACAAAAACCTTGGAAGATGTTTGCCTCTTTTCCCGTGGTACGACTCATTCTTCTCCTCGAGTTGTCCTTTTGAGGAATGCTTCCAAGGGTATTTCAAAATCGCTTTTGAACCAACATTTACATCATGCTAACCCACATGATAAGTTGAGATTTGTGACCAAGTCCTGGATTCCCAAGTACATGCTTGCTAACCCTTCGGGATCCAAGGCTCGGGTTACTTTGTCCTCTTGTGTGTAGATATGAGGACGCGGGATGGAGAACATGCACTGATGGAGCTTTATCTTTTAGATGTTATCAAGCTTTGATGGTTCTCTGCATCCCGCTTAGATTTGCCTCCAAAGAGGTTTGTATAGCTTGGTGAGCTTTCTTGTGCACTCATACCTTGTACATCCATGATTTATGTCTTGCGGAATGAGATGGATCATCATGTGCTCACTTGTATAGTTCTTGCATGTACATTTTCTTTTGTATCATGTTTTGTTTAGTCTAGCATGTGCTATCCTGTATATCATGTCATGCTAGCTTTATGTATAGTTTTTGTGGAGTATACACTTTTCATGCTAGTCGGTGATCTTCATGAACATTATGCCATGCTTTACCATATTTATCCATGAGCTTGATTTGTAGTGGTATGCTGTTCATTAGGTGTCACTTATCAGGTGCTAGTTTTGGTTAGCTACATGTATCCTGTTGATATGATTAGTTTGAGCACTATTCCTTTCCTTAATTTTATCATGTTACATGCTTTTGGATCTATTGCTATCATTATCTTGCATTGTAGCATGTGTTGAGGTTTAGGCTGTGTTTGGGTTGATCATGTCTTTAGGCTGCATTTTGCTGCAGTGCTTTATCCTGTTGCATGGTAGTCTGGACTAGTTTGAGTTCATTTCTCCTTGTGGTATCATTCATAGGTAGGCCTCTTTTGTTGAGGGTTCACCTTATGCTTATTATGTGACTAACCGCTTTGTGGAGACCTTGAGGTCACACTGGACGAGACAATGCCTTGGGTTTTCTTCTGCTATTGAGTGTGCAGGAGAACAGGAGCCTGGAGAGAGTGTTTCGGCTCACGGACCCGATCTCACTTCTTCCATGACATGAGGTTCTGTTCGAGCAGCTCTCCAGTGAGCACTAGCAGCACCTGTGGGAGCAACAGCATCAGGCGAGGGGGAGACGACTTCGGCGAGGTAGGAGCCCTGGAGTTCAGCAGATTCAGGCGTCCCCTCGGGTATCACACCAGCAGGAGGTCATGCGCTTCTTTTTTTGAGACGAGGTCATGCGCTTCATGAGGTACATCCGACACACTTCTGAGTTCGGGTTTTGGTACTCTTTTTCTTCTTCGACCTCTTTCTGCTATGTGGTCTTTTTGATGTTGATCTTGCTGTCTGCTTTTGCTTGAGCGGTTCTTGGCTCTTTTCTCGTGAGTTTGGTGTGTGTTTCCCTTTTTAGTTGGGGAAGCATTTTGCTTGTTGTATCTTAGTTGGATTTCTCCGATACCCTTTTGTTTTGGGTTTTTCTTCTTAGGCTAGTTTTTGCTTCATTTTTGTTGGACTAGCTTTTGCATGCATTTCATCATGTACATCTTGCATTTTAGAGCTTCATCTATATAGTAATGAAAATGAGACTATGCTCTTTTTGGTATGCCCGGCTTATTCATGATGATGCTTAGGCTCTTTTTGATCTCTTGATACATGTTATGAGCTAAGCTATTTTTGCAAATGGTGAACTTGACTAATTAACTATGAAACTTTTAATTTGTTCACCATTGAGAGTGGCAACTAGCATGGGTAGGATGTGTTGAGATCACTTGTGCTATCTTTTGTATGCTAGGTTGCTATGTCTCTTGCACTGAGTCATTCACTTGCTTGGATTGTTCATATGTACATTATGCTTAAAATTTGATCCAAGTATTAGTGAAATGAAAAGATCAAGATGGGATTGCATGTGTCAGCACATCACGGTATCGAGACTGTTTCTCATTGCACATTTGAGTTAAACTTGAGCCGTGTAGTGTAAGACCGAAGCCGGTGCTTTAAGCTTCTGATTGCTTTTCTTGCATAGGCTTAGCCCAGTTGAAAAGTTAGGCAATGACCATGCTTTCAATCTCTCGCAATGACATGCTTTAAATTTGAACTTGTGTTAATACCGCTGCAATCTCCGATAATAATTTGAAAAAAAACACAAGTCTATGCTTCATTCTATTGCATGATGATTGAACTTTGCTAGGGGTAGTTCACCTTTTATACTTGAGTTAGCACTTGTTCGATTTCCTGTCTATTCATGCTAAGTCCTATTTTAATGGTGAACTCCTTTTCAAATGGCTTAAAACTACTCATATGCTTAATTGTTCATATTTCGTATTCATTTGATCAGTTTGAGCCATTGCTAGCATTTGTATTGATTGCTACAGGTTCAGGGCAGCACCCTTTTGAGCATCTTTTCATTCTGATTGCTATACACTTGAAGCTGATGCATTGTGCATTTCATGCATTTTTAGCTTAGTGTACATACCCCCAGCTCCGATACACTTCATGGTTACCTTCAATTGGTATCACTACCCCCATATGCTTTTGGTTGATGACTGGTCTTGTGTTTGTGTCAACTTTGTGGAAAAATGTTACAACCCCTCAACATGTTCCCTTTTGTCAAGGGGGAGAAGCTGTTTGTAAGGGGGAGCTTATGTGTTGGCACAAAGGGGAGAGTCATGCATTTTGGGCAGAGCTTTGAGCTAGGGGGAGTTTAGTTCTTTTATATCCTTCTTCAATTGGTATCTTAAAATTGGTATAGCTCTTTTATGTGTTTCAATTAGTATCCATCTTTTGGTATGGAATGTAATTGGTGTCATGAGCTTAGTTGCATAGCTTTTGTATATAGGCTTGCTTTCAGGGGGAGTCGCTTTTGCTTTGTTGCTTCTCCGCGTGCTCCGAGTGTCTGTGCTCCAGTTTATTTTGAGTTTCTCTTTGTGTTTTCTCAGTCGGTATCGAGCTTGCTAGTCGTGTTGAGCCATTTTGCCTCTATCCTGAGGGACTAGCAGTTTTTGCTTGGTATTTTTGATTGTCGTGGAGCCTTCAACTAGTTGTGTTGAGCCGCTTTGCCTCTATCTTGAGGAACTAGCTGTTTTCACCGATTTTTGACTGATTGTGGTTGGTATCAAGTCTTCTGCTAGTTGTGTTGAGCCTCTGTGCCTCTATCTTGAGGGACTAGCAGTTTTGCTTCAATTGTGCTGTTTCAGCCTCAATTGGTGTCGAGCCTTGAGCTCGCGGTGTTGAGCCCTTTTCTGCCTCTTCTTGAGGACTAGCTCATTTTTGACTTGGTTGTGTCGAGCCGTTGCCCATGCCTTTGGGGACCAAGTTTTTTGCTCTATGTGATTGAGTTTTGCTCTTTGTTGAGTTGTTGCTCCGATCCTTTGCTTGGTTGCGTTGAGCTGTTGCCCATGTCTTTGGGGACCAAGTTTTTGGGTTTGGTATCTCAAACCATCTTTTGTGCCTAGTTTTTGTCAATTCAATCATCAAGGAGGAGAAAGATAAAGAGAAATTGGGGGAGAAATTGACCCAAGTGAACCCAAGTGGATAAGTACCTTGGTTTCTTTTGTGATGATTGTTTGACAATTTTATTTGAGATTGGTTTTCGAGTGCCTTTTGGGATCCATGAAACACTTGTTTTCACTTGACTCTTCGGTTGTGTGGAGGCTTTGCCCGCTTTTCCCGTTCCTTTCGGGACCGAGAGCTTTTATTTGGAGTTTTCATGATCCTTCCTCTCTCAAGTGGCCTTGTGTTTGCTTTTGCTTGGCTTTTGGGCACTTGAGTGAGGCTTGCCTTCAAACCCTTCCTTTGTGGTTTTATTTTTAGTCAATGCATTCATCAAGGGGGAGATTGAGAACATATATGATGAATGATTGACTTTGGTGAGGAAGGTTTGAGGCTTTTCCCGGTTGAGTCTATATATCGCTATGCGCTTAATGTTTATGACTAACCGGTGGCGTTGAGTTGTGTGTGTTTACCGGGTTGGTGTGCGTGTGCAACATGTGTCTCTTGGCTATGTTGATGTGCAGGTGTGGAGCTCGGAGACAGTGGTCTATGGCGAGGTGAAGGTCAAGTAGAGACGTGCCGTGCCGATGGACCCAGCGGTGAAGGGCGGATGTGAGGCTTGGACCGACGGACCGGAGGGCCAGAGGACCAGCTGTGGTAGCTGGCACGTGGCATCGACGAGCGAGAGCGCATGGGGATGTGCGGTGCATCGGCCGAGTCGGGAGGAAGACGATGGCGTTGTGACACTTGGCGGGAGGTCGGACACGGGCTTGCGTGCGGCGCAAGTGCCGTCGGCCGAGTCAAGGAGGATGGCAAAGGCGTTGTGCCCGGCGTGCAGGCTGGACATGCATCGGCATCGGTGCCGGTGGTCAGGGTGTGCGAACCACATCCTGTCTACGGTGCGGGTTCGGTAGCTGAGCCTCAAAAAGCTACCATCAACGGTTTCAAGGTTTGGGCCTCAAAACCTAGGGTGGCCGGTTTCTGAGTTTGGGCCTCAAAACTCGGGGTGGACGGTTTCCAGGTTTGGGCCGCAAAACCTGGGCTTGTGGGTTTCCGAGTTTAGGCCTCAAAACTCAGGGTGGACAGTTTGCCAGGTTTGGGCCTCAAAACCTGGGCTGGCGGGTTTCCTAGTTTGGGCCTCAAAACCAGGGGGTGGTCCGAAAGGACGGTCGACGCGTGGCGGCGTGGAGAGGCTGGCGCGGCGGTGTGGAGAGGCTGGCGCGGCGGCGAAGCTATCCACGAGGGAGGCACGACGGTCGACGTGGCGGCATTAGGCAGGTCGCGTCGAGACGAAGCTACCGGATGTGCGGGCGTGGCCGTCGGATGAAGATTGACCGGATTGACGGTTTTACCCCTGGGGGTATTTGGGTCGAGTGCTTAATGTAAGGGCGTTTTGGTCTTCGGTCGTGCGCCTATATACATGAGGGGGCTGCTAGGGCAGCCGTATCCCTGGAGGACGATGTCCCTCTCATTTTGCGTTTTGTGAGAGGAGGCTAGGGTTAGGGAGAGACAAGCTTTTGTTTTTGAGCTTTTCGCCATCCAAGATTTGCTGGAGTGGCTTGTAGCCCGACATCGAGTGCTTAATCAATCATCCATTCCTCTGAATCCAAGGATCAAATTCGTGGTTGAATTCGCGTTTTGAATTTGTTCTTCACGTTCTTCTTTTCTCCATGATTTTCCCCTCACTCGATCTCCCTCTACGCTGCGTCTTTTGCGATTCTATTTGAATCAACTTGTTCTTTAATGTGAGGAGAAGATTTCCACCGGAGGAATTCATCTCTACCCTCACGAACAAGTAGATCGGGCCAAAATCGTTTTTGTTCTTCGTTCTTCCCCTTTTCTAGTGTTCTTCGGATTTCTCATGATATATTTGGTTTGAAGTGATGATATCCTAGGATTAGCTTCCCAACACGTAGAAGAACACTTGGGAGAAGTTTGGTTGCAGCCCCGTTCGATTTGGTGAAGATCCAATCGATTTTGGTTTTGTCCTGTGAGGTTTTTGAGCATTCTGGACAGTGGCGGACTGCCCGCCCCCTATTGGCGGACTATCCGGCCATCGGGCTCAGCCAGTCCAGAACACGCGCAGCGCGTACTGCTCATGGTCATTTTGACCGACGGACAGTCCGCCGTATAAGGCGCGGACAGTCCAGGGTTTACATCGGACGCTGCAGGGGCAAGCACCGGACGCTCAGTGTTCACTGTTCACGTGAATCGCGGACAATCCGGCTTGCAAACCGCGGACTGTCCGGGAGACGTCCAGCAGCTGTTCAGCAACCTTGTTGTTTGGCTCTTTTGGCCGGCGGACAGTCCGCCGTTTGAGCCCGGACAGTCCGCCGTTGGGCAGACAGTCCGCAGCCGTATCCGCGGACAGTTCGGGATCCTGCTGAGTGTAGCTTTTTAGTGCGTTTGCTCTCACGGCTTTTCCGCTTGGTTTTCGGACTTCTCGTTTGCTCCTAGAGTTCACCTAGGAACCTCTCTAACTATCTTTGCTACATGTTAGCATAGGTATTTGGAGGAATTCGGATGTAGTCCTCTATCTACGTTCGGGAGTCGGTTTTTGGGGCCGAACTTGTGCCGGAGTTTTGGGAGTTTTGGTTTGCTCCCTTGTGTGGTGCCTCGCTGTGATCCTAGGGATCATCCACCTTCTTTCTGAGGGTCGTGGGCATCGCGTTAGAGTCCGAAGCTTTTGGGGTTGCTTTTGTTGGATAGAGGCCGCAATTTCTGAGAAGACATTTTTAGGCTCCCATTCACCCCCCCTCTGGTCGCCTTGCTTTAGCATTTTTGGTCCTTCACTCATGGAGCTATCCGGCTCAATGAGAACTTTGTTCTTAAGGATGTTGCCTTGGTTTCGAATTTACATTACAATTTGCATTCTGTCTCACAACTTCTTGAGGATGATTGTGAAGTGCGCTTTAAGAAGGGTTTGAGTCGAGTTTTAGACCCCTGGGGAGATCTGATTTGTTGGATTATCCATTTTGGCTGTGTTCTCAGAGCCGACATTTCTCGTTCTTTCGGCTCTGCTAGATGTTTGATGGCTGGTTCTTCTTCTGATTTGTGTAAGTGGCCTAGGAGGCTCGGTCACTTGAGTTTTGACTTGCTTGCAAGACTTAGCTCACTTGGCCTAATCCAAGGATTGCCCAAGCTTAAATTTCAGAAGGACCTTGTTTGCCATCCGTGTCGTAACGGGAAGATGATTGCTGCTTCTCACCCACCTGTTAATCAGGTGATGACAAAGTGACCCGGCGAGCTTTTACACATGGACACAGTTGGTCCAGCTCGGGTTTGCTCAGCGGGTGGGAAGTGGTACGTTCTTGTGATCGTTGACAATTTTTTGAGGTACTCTTGGGTATTTTTCATGAAGGGCAAGGATGAGGCTTTTCCTTTTGCTCGTGATTTGATTTTGAGGTTGAAAACTGAGTTTCCCCCTGATACCATTAGAGCTATTCGTAGTGATAATGGTACTGAGTTTGATAACTCTCAGTTTGCCTCTTTCTATTCTTCTACTGGAATCGAGCATCAGTTTTCTTCTCCTTATGTCCCCCAGCAAAATGGTGTTGTTGAGCGCAAGAACTGGACCCTTGTTGAGATGGCCAGGACGATGCTCGATGAGCATAGGACTCCTAGGCGTTTTTGGGCCGAGGCGATCAACACCGCTTGCCATGTTGCAAATCGCATCTTTCTTCGGGCTTTCATGAAGAAAACTTCTTACGAGTTGCGTTTTGGATGGGTACCCAAGGTGTCTCATTTTCAGGTGTTTGGGTGTAAGTGCTTTATCCTGAAGCAAGGCAATTTAGACAAATTTGAATCTCACTCTGCTGATGGCGTGTGTCTTGGTTATGCTTCGCATTCGCGTGCTTATCGAGTTCTTAACCTTGAAACAAACTGGATAGTGGAGACCTGCGAGGTCACATTCGATGAGACTATGCCTTGTGTTTCTTCTGCTTTTGATGTTGCAGGAGAACAGGAGCTGGGAGAGACCATCTTTGTGGAGGAGGAGTAGGAGAATGCCGATTGGGTTGATCCCGAGCCAACTCCACTGGCTGCCCCCGTCGACCCTGCAACGACTACTTCAGCTCGAGGACCCGATCCCACGACTTCTTCTTCTTGGGGTCCTCTTGAGCCACCTCTCCAGCAAGCACCGGCTGCACCCGGGAGAGCGACAACATCTGGTGAGGGGGAGGCGACTTCGGCGAGGCAAGCGCCCAGAGCGTTCAGCAGACTCACCCCCCGCAGCAAATGATCGGCGGCATCGACCAGCGAGTCACGCGGTCACGAGCGTATGAAATCTCACACTTTGCTCATTCTGCATTCGTTGCTTCTTTTGAGCCCAAAGATGTTGGACACGCACTTTCTGATTCTAACTGGGTAAATGCCATGCATGAGTAGCTAGAAAACTTTGAGCGAAACCAAGTTTGGACCCTAGTTCCACCTCCACCTGAATGCCACCCGATAGGTACCAAATGGGTTTTCAAAAACAAAGAGGGTGAGGATGGGATGGTAGTGAGGAACAAGGCTAGGCTAGTAGCCCAGGGTTTTTTCCAAAAAGAAGGGATAGACTATGAGGAAACCTTTGCCCCTATAGCCCGTTTAGAAGCCATTAGAATCCTTCTAGCCTTTGCTGCTTCGAAGGGTTTTAAGCTTTATCAGATGGATGTCAAGAGTGCCTTCTTGAATGGGTATATAGAGGAAGAGGTTTATGTTAGGCAACCCCCTGGTTTCGAGGATCCCAAGTTTCCAAACCATGTTTATAAACTTTCAAAAGCTTTGTATGGTTTGAAACAAGCCCCGAGAGTGTGGTATGAGCGTTTGAAAACCTTTTTACTCTCTAAGGGTTTTAGAATGGGACGGGTCGATAGAACTTTGTTTCTCCTCAAGCAAGGTAATGATACCCTAATAGTCCAGATTTACGTGGATGATATCATCTTTGGTGGCTCCTCTCACGCACTTGTTACCAAGTTTGCAGATACCATGAGGAGGGAGTTTGAGATGAGTATGATGGGTGAGTTGACCTTCTTCCTCGGGTTGCAAATCAAGCAAACCCGAGACGGGACGTTCGTGCATCAAGGCAAATACACGAAGGACATCCTGAAGAAGTTCGACATGGGCGAGGCCAAGCATCTTACGACGCCCATGCTGATGACTGCGGCGATGGACGCGGACCAGGACGCAGAGCCGGTTGACCAGAAGGTGTATAGAAGCATGATTGGCTCGCTTCTGTACCTGAGGGCGACGAGGCCGGATATACAGTTTTCTGTGTGTCTGTGCGCTCATTTTCAGTCGTCCCCTCGGATTTCCCACAAGCAAGCAGTCAAGCGCATCATGAGGTAGCTCCGATACACTCCTGAGTTCGGACTTTGGTATTCCTCTTCTTCGAATCTCTCGCTTTGTGGTTATTCCGATGCGGATTTTGCCGGCTGTCGACTTGAGCGCAAGTCTACTTCTGGGACTTGTCAGTTTCTTGGCTCTTCTTTGGTTTCGTGGTCTTCTCGCAAATAGTCAAACGTAGCCCAGTCTACTACAGAAGCCGAGTATGTTGCCGCTGCATCTTGTGCTTCTCAGCTTTTATGGATGGTTGCTACTTTGCGTGATTTTGGTCTAGATTTCAGTCGGGTTCCTTTGCTTTGCGACAGCACTTCTGCCATTAGTGTAGCAAAGAACTCTGTTCTTCACTCCAAGACCAAACATATCGATGTTCGCTTTCACTTTCTTCGTGATCACTACGAGAAAGGCGACATTGATCTTAGGCATGTAGACACCCATAACCAGGTTGCGGATATTTTCACCAAGCCTTTGGATCTCTCAACTTTTGCTAGGTTGAGAGGTGAGCTTGGTGTGTGTTTCCCCTTTTAGATGGGGGAAGCATTTTGCTTGTTGTACCATAGACTGACTTTCTGATCCTTTTGTTTTTGGGTCTTGAGTTTTTCTGGTTTTGTCTTGGCTCTGACTCTGACTTCATCATGTATGCATCTTGCATTTTCAAGCTTCATGTCTATTTTCTTGAGAATGAACTTATGCCCTGATTAGTGCATGCTTCGATGATATATGATGATGCTTGTAGCTTAGGCTCTCTTTGATCACTGATACATGTTGTGAGCTAAGCTATATTTTTCAGAATGATGAACATGTCTAATGAACTTAAAATTTGATACATGTTCACCATTGAGATTGGCAACTAGCATGTGTAAGATGTGTTGAGGTCACATGAGCTATTTCATATATGCTAGGTTGCTATGTCTCTAGTTCTGAGTCATTCACTTGCTTGGATTGTTCATATTCTGCTTAAAATGAACCAAGTTTTAGTGAAATGAAAAGATCGAGATGGGATTGCTTTGTCAGCACATCATGGTATCGAGACTATTTCTCATTGCACTTTGAGTTAAACTTGAGCCTGTGTAGTGTAAGACCGAAACCGATGCTTTAAGCTTCTAATTGCATATGCATAGGCTTAGCACGGTTGAAAAGTTAGGCAATGACAAGCTTTCAACCTCTCGCAATCACATGCTGATTTTAAACCTGTGTTAATAACCGCTGCAAATTCTCTGATAAAATATGAAAACACAAGTCTATGTTTCATTCTATAGCATGATGATTGAACTTTTCTAGGGGTAGTTCACCATGTATACATGTTTAGCACTTGTTTGACTTCCTGTCTATACATGTTCAGTGCTAATTTGATGGTGAAACTCCTTTCAGAATGGCTTAAAACTGCTCACTTGGCTTATGCGTTCATATTTCATATTTGATGATCAGTTTGAGCCTTTGCTAGCACTTTTGCATGTTGCCTTATAGTCGGATCAGCACTCATTAGAGCATTTTTTTCACTCTTTCGAGTATATACCTGAAGCTGCTAACATGCATTTTTGACTCATGTGCATGTGTCTGACTCCGATAGGCATGACCTAGCTCCGTTTTGTTTATTTGAGTTCCTTTCCCTTGTCTTTTGATTGCAAATTGCCCCCAAGGGGAGAATTTTTCCAAGAGTGTCTTGTTGTGGTGACAATTTGCAATTTATGCTTTAATTTTTCCAAGAGTGTCTTGTTGTGGTGACAATTTGCAATTTATGCTTCACTTGTTGAGGGGGAGTTCCTTGAGTGAGGGGGAGGTTTTCTGCCTGCTCCGAGTTGGTTTTATTTGATATCGATCTTTTTAGCTAGTTGCGTTGAGCCTCTGTGCCTCTATCTTAAGGGACTAGCTGTCTTCACCATGTTCTGATGGTTCTTGATTGGTATCGGGCTTACTGCTGGTTGTGTTGAGCCTTTGTGCTTCTATCTTGAGGGACTAGCAGTAGCTGCGTCTTATGCAGTCTTCATTTGGTTTCGAGCTTTCAGCTAGTGGTGTTGAGCCCCTTCTGCCTCTTCTTGAGGACTAGCTTGTTTCTGACTTGGTTGCGTCGAGCCGTTGCCCATGTCTTTGGGAACCAAGTCTTGTGCTCTGATTTTGATCGAGTTTTGCTATCTGATGAGTTGTTGCTCCGATCTTTTGCTTGGATGTGTCGAACCGTTGCCCATGTCTTTGGGGACCAAGCTTCGCTTATCTCGATTTATTCTTCTTTGGCCTTTTCTCTGGCTTTTGGACATCTTGAGTGAGTTCTCCTTCTACCTAATTCTACTTTCTTTTATTTTGGTTACGGTTACTATGAGTTGACGATGCACTCATCAAGGGGGAGATTGCGAACACAAGGTTGATATGTGCCTTTGTGGTTCCCTTCCTGAGTGATGAGTGATCGATCAATGGGCTACATGTCTCTTGGCTGTGTTGATGTGCAGGTGCGGAGCTCGGGCAGTGGTCGAAGGTGAGGTGAAGGTCAAGTAGGGACGTGCCATGCCGACAGACCAGGAGCGGTGAAGGGCGGACGTGGAGCTTGGACCGACGGACCGGGAGACCTGAGGACCAGCTGTGGTAGCTGGCACGTGGCATCGACAAGCAAGAGAACATGGGGATGTGCGGTGCATCGGCCGAGTCGGGAGGAAGGTGATGGCGTCGTGACACTTGGCGGGAGGCCGAGAAGGAAGGCGAATGCACTGTGCCCGACGTGGAGGCTGGACATGCTCCGGCATCGGTGCTGGAACTCGGGGTGTGCGAACCACATCCCGCCTACGGCACGGGTTCGGTAGCTGAGCCTCAAAAAGCTATCCTCGACGGTTTCCGAGTTTGGGCCTCAAAACTTGAGTGGCCGGTTTCTGAATTTGGGCCTCAAAACTCGGCGTGGACGGTTTCCAGGTTTGGGCCTCAAAACCTGGGCGCGCGGGTTTCTGAGTTTGGGCCACAAAACTCAGCCGGAGGACAGGTTTCCCGGTTTCAGCCTCAAAACCGGGGGAAGGCCCAGGTTTCCCAGTTTCAGCCTCAAAACCGGGGGGAGGTCCGCAAAAAGGACGGTCAACACGTGGCAGCGTGGAGAGGCTGGCGCGGCAGCACAGTTATCCACGAGGAAGGCGCGGCGGTCGACAGGGCGGCACGTGGCGGCATCCTGAGGCTTGCATCGAGGCGAAGCTAAGGGTGAGGAAGGCGCGTGGCCGTCGGATCGACAATCAGCAGAGTTGGACCGGGATACCCCTAGGGTTGGCCGCTTCGCTCTTGTATCTAGGGGTAGAAGGGGACTATTGTACTTAGGCTATAAATAAGAGAGGCACCCCTCCTCTCTCCTCATCCTAGCAGTCATTTGTTCCTGAGCACTCTTTCCCCTTAGCCCCCGCTTAGGTCCTAATCATACCTAGTTGCTAGCGATCCACAGGGAAGACTCAATCATGCCTCTGTGTTTTGGGAAGTTCAGGAAGTGAGACCGTAATCTCATGATTGTAGCGTGTGGTAGCCACACGGTTGCAAATTCGTGGTTGTGATTCGCGTTTTGTTTGTGTTCTTCGCGGATTGCTTTTCTCCACGTTTTTCCCGTCAATCGATCTTTTTGCTTAGTGCGTCTTTTGCAAATCCGTTTGAACCAAGTTGCTCTAGATCGTGAGGCACTTCTTTCCACCGAAGGAATTCACCTCTAACCTCATGGTCTAGGAGATCGAGAGATTTTCGTTTTGGATCACGTTCTTGCTCCTTTGCCCCGAAATCTTTCGATTCCTCGATTTGGAGTTAGGTTCGAGCCATGATTCTCTTGGGATAGCTCACTAACATCCTTGTGACCTCTCAGATCGAATCCTAGCCCTAGAGCTTTTCATTCGGAGAAGATCGGGTTGAATCACCGAAGAACTGTGCTAATTTTGGGGGCATCGGACGCTGGTCACGGGAGCATCGGACGCTGCTGTTCATAGCATCGGACGCTCCGGTGACACGTGTCACGTCTGGTGTTTTTGAGTAGGCATCGGACGCAGGGCATCGGACTAGTCCGTTGGTCATCGGACGCGCCAGAGCCCAAGCATCGGACGCTGATCAGATACAGTAGCAGCGTCCGATGGGTGTCCAGTAAGGTTCCAGAGAAGCACTGTTTGCATCGGACGCAGGCCAGCGTCCAATGCAACCAGTTTTGCGCAGTTTCGTTTGCTGTTCGTTCGTTTATTGTCGGTTTTGATTTCCGGCTTTTGCGTTGGGTTTCTAGACTCGTGTAGTGTCCCGCTGTGCTTCTTGGAAGCATCCACCCTACGTTTGGGGTCGTGGACATTATCCGAGCTCTAGGTTTGCTCTTGGGGCGACTCTTGGGACAGAGGCAAAAAGTTTTCAGTAGAAAATTTTCAAGCTCCCATTCACCCCCCCTCTGGTCGCTTTTTTGGTCCTTCAGAAAACCTTTTTACTCTCCAAGGGTTTTAAAATGGGACGGGTAGATAGAACTTTGTTTCTCCTCAAGAAAGGCAACGATACCCTGTTAGTCCAGATTTATGTGGATGATATCATCTTTGGTGGCTCTTCTCATGCACTTGTTGCCAAGTTTGCAGATACTATGAGCAAGGAGTTTGAGATGAGTATGATGGGTGAGTTGACCTTCTTCCTCGGGTTGCAAATCAAGAAAACCCGAGATGGGACGTTCGTGCATCAAGGCAAATACACAAAGGACATCCTGAAAAAGTTCGACATGGGCGAGGCCAAGCCTCTTACGACGCCCATGGCGACGACCGCTGTGATGGACGCGGACCGGGATGGAGAGCCAGTCGACCAGGAGTATAGGAGCATGATTGGCTCGCTCCTGTACGTGACGGCGATGAGGCCAGACATACAGTTTTCTGTGTGTCTGTGCGCTCATTTTCAGGCGTCCCCTCGGACTTCCCACAAGCAAGCGGTCAAGCGCATCATGAGGTACCTCCGATACACTCCTGAGTTTGGACTTTGGTACTCTTCTTCTTCGACTCTTTCACTTTGTGGTTACTCTGATGCGGATTTTGCCGGTTGTCGGCTTGAGCGCAAGTATACTTCTAGGACTTGTCAGTTTCTTGGCTCTTCATTGGTTTCGTGGACTTCTCGCAAACAGTCGAACGTAGCCCAGTCTACTACGGAAGCTGATTATGTTGCCGCTGCTTCTTGTGCTTCGCAGCTTTTATGGATGGTTACTACTTTGCATGATTTTGGTCTAGATTTCAGTCGGGTCCCTTTGCTTTGCGATAGCACTTCTGCCATTAGTGTAGCAAAGAACCCTGTTCTTCACTCCAAGACCAAACACATCGATGTCCGCTTTCACTTTCTTCGTGATCACTACGAGAAAGGCGACATTAATCTTAGGCACGTAGACACCCATAACCAGGTTGCGGATATCTTCACCAAGCCTTTGGATCTCTCAACTTTTGCTAGGTTGAGAGGTGAGCTTGGTGTATGTTTCCCCTTTTAGATGGGAGAAGCATTTTGCTTATGTACCATAGACTGTTTTTCTGATCCTTTTTGTTTCTGGGTCCTGAGTCATTTTGGTTTTATATTGGCTTTGATTCTGACTTCATCATGTATGCATCTTGCATTTTCAAGCTTCATGTCTATATTCCTTAGAATGAACTTATGCTCTGATTAGTGTATGCTTCGATGATATATGATGACGCTTGTAGCTTAGGCTCTTTTTGATCACAGATACATGTTGTGAGCTAAGCTATATTTTTCAAAATGATGAACATGCTTAATGAACTTAAAATTTGATACATGTTCACCATTGAGATTAGCAACTAGCATGTGTAGAATGTGTTGAGGTTACTTGTGCTATTTCATATATGCTAGGTTGCTATGTATCTAGTTCTGAGTCTTTCACTTGCTTGGATTGTTCATGCTCTGCTTAAAATGAACCAAGTTTTAGTGAATTGAAAAGATCGAGATGGGATTGTTTTGTCAGCACATCACGGTATCGAGACTGTTTCTCATTGCACATTGAGTTAAACTCGAGCCGTGTAGTGTAAGACTGAAACCGATGCTTTAAGCTTCTGACTGCATATGCATAGGCTTAGCTCGGTTGAAAAGTTAGGCAATGACAAGCTTTCAACCTATCGCAATCTCATGCTAAATTTGAACTTGTGTAATAACCGCTGCAATTTTCTCTGATAAAATCTGAAAACACAAGTCTATGTTTCATTCTATAGCATGATGATCGAACTTTGCTAGGGGTAGTTCACCTTGCATACATGTTTAGCACTTGTTTGACTTCCTGTCTATACATGTTCAGTGCTATTTTGATGGTGAAACTCCTTTCTGAATGGCTTAAAACTGCTCACTTGGCTTATGCGTTCATATTTTGTATTCGGTGATCAGTTTGAGCCTTTGCTAGCACTTTTGCATGTTGCTTTATAGTCGGATCAGCACTCATTAGAGCATTCTTTCACTCTTTCGAGTATATACCCGAAGCTGCTAACATGCATTTTTGACTCATGTGCATTTGCTTGACTCTGATAGGCATGACCTAGATCCGTTTTTCTTAATTGAGCTCTTTTCCCTTCTCTTTTGATTGCAAATTGCCCCCAAGGGGGAGAATGTTTCCAAGGGTGAGATTTTTAGTCTTTTTGTGGTGACAATTTGCAATTTATGCTTCACTTGCTGAGGGGGAGTTCTTTGAGTGAGGGGGAGTTTTTCTGCCTGCTCCGAGTTGGTTTTATTCGATATCGATCTTTTCAGCCAGTCGCGTCGAGCCTCTGTGCCTCTGTCTTGAGGGACTAGCCGTCTTCATCTTGTTTTGATGGTTCTTGATTGGTATCGGGCTTACTGCTGGTTGTGTTGAGCCTCTTTGCCTCTATCTTGAGGGACTAGCAGTAGCTACTTTTTATGCAGTCTTCATCTGGTTTCGAGCTTTCAGCAAGTCGTGTTGAGCCCTTTTCTGCCTCTTCTTGAGGACTAGCTTGTTTCTGACTTGGTTGTGTCGAACCATTCCCCATGTCTTTGGGGACCAAGCTTCGCTTATCTCGATTTGTTCCTCTTTGGCCTTTTCTCTGGCTTTTGGACATCTCGAGTGAGTTTTTCTCCTTCTATCTATTTCTGCTTTCTTTTATTTTGGTTACGGTTACTATGAGTTGACGATGCACTCATCAAGGGGGAGATTGCGAACACAAGGTTGATATGTGCCCTTGTAGTTCCCTTCCTGAGTGATGAGTGATCGATCAACGGGCAACATGTCTCTTGGCTGTGTTGATGTGCAGGTGCGGAGCTCGGGCAGTGGTCGAAGGTGAGGTGAAGGTCAAGTAGGGACGTGCCGTGCCGACAGACCGGGAGCGGTGAAGGGCGGACGTGGAGCTTGGACCGATGGACTGGGAGATGATGTGAACAAGGGTGCCCGATCTTCCGAAAGGTTCTGGTAACTCTCGATTTGGTGGAATCGAGACACTCGTCGATCCGGCTTCCGAACAACACAATTCGAAACCCCGCAATCACAGCACCACGTCTCCTCTGGTTATCAACCGACGATGCACGGTTGACCTCGCCAAGAAGGCTAAAGTCCTTGCCTGCGAATCGAAGAACACGAGCAAGAACAAGGAAGAATGCAACCAAATTGCTGATGAATGATTAATCTCACGAGTTGGGGCCTCACAAACCGACAAACGGCGAAACTGTTGTGAACAGAATAATCTAAGCAAAACCCAAAACCCTAACGAAGGTGACGGCTACTGTTTATAGCCCCTAAGGGTCATCACCCCCCTGGACGCGCCCCTCTAATGGGCTCACGGACGATACATGGCCCAACGGACCAAAAACGGCGACGCAGCACCGGGACAGATTCTGTGCGCTGGATTTTTTTTGACAATTCCCGTTGACTCCAGATGAATTTTGATATGAGACCAGATCCATTGGTTAGCTTATCGAAATAGCTTTCCAACGATATCTGGTTCGTCCAAAATGGAGTCCGTACGCAACCTGGGTGACCAGTTTAGTGCTGACTGCTCCTGGACTCCGAAACTGACTCGAAGTCAACTTGGTTTTGGTCTCCAACTTGCATCAGGCGCCCTTGTTGGTCCTCCACGCCTCCAAGCCTTCCTCTATGCATCTTTGGGTCCTCTCCATGGTTCCTAATCAACACATAATCATTAGGTAGCAATCTATTCTCAAAAATGTTTAAAGTGTTACATAGGAACGAATTCACCTCTAAATTTAGTTGACGCGCGCGAGCTCATGTCATTGGACCATGATAACTCAGTGGAGGATCATTGTGTGTATCCGAAGGAGTGATGTCCTTATCATCCTCCCCCTCTTGAATTGGAGTCGTCCTCGACTCAAGCTCAACATCTTCTCCCAAGTAAGGCTTCAAATATGCAATGTTAAAGGTAGGACTAACCCCGAAATCGGGTGGCAACTCAAGTTTGTATGCATTATCATTTATTTTCTCAATTATCTTATAAGGACCAGCAGCTCTTCGCATTAATTTAGACTTACGCAGATCTGGAAATCTATCTTTTCTCAAATGTAACCACACTAAATCTCCCGGTTCAAGTTTAACTTCTTTCCTACCTTCACTACCAGCAATTCTATACTTTTCATTCATCCTTTCGATATTTGTTTTAGTTGTTTCAAGCAACTTACGAATAAAATCAGCACGTGCACTAGCATCACCATGTGTTCTTTCGGTGGTAGGTAAAGGCAAAAGATCAATAGGAGCATGGGGGTTAAAACCATACACTACCTGAAAAGGACTCACCTAGGTGGTAGAATGTGTGGCCCGATTATAAGCAAACTCCACATGAGGAAAACATTCTTCCCACATCTTCAAGTTTTTCTTCAAAATAGCTCTCAACATGGTACCCAAAGTGCGGTTCACTACCTCCGTTTGACCATCAGTTTGTGGGTGACAAGTAGTAGAAAACAATAATTTTGTACCCAACTTATTCCATAGAGTGCGCCAAAAGTGACTCAAAAATTTAGCGTCGCGATCTGAAACAATAGTAGAAGGCATACCATGCAAGCGAACAATCTCTTTGAAAAAGAGGTCAGCAATATATACGGCATCATCAATTTTATGACAAGGTATAAAATGTGCCATCTTAGAAAAATGATCAACAACCACAAAAATGCTATCCCTCCCCCTCTTAGTCCTAGGCAATCCCAAAACAAAGTCCATTCAAATATCTGCCCAAGGAATAGAAGGAACAGGAAGAGGCATATACAAACCATGTGGATTCAAGCGTGCCTTAGCCCTTTGACAAGTGGTACAACGTGCTACGAACCGCTCAACATCTCTCCTCATCTTTGGCCAAAAGAAGTGTGTGGACAACATATCCAACGTCTTCTTAGCACCAAAATGCCCCATCAATCCTCCTCCATGTGCTTCCTGCAACAACAAACGACGAACGGAACCAACTGGAATGCATAGACGGTTAGCTCTAAACACAAATCCATCATTAATCACAAACTTGTTCCATGTGCGTCCCTCTTTACAATTCAGCAACACATCATTAAAATTAGGGTCAAACTCATATT
This sequence comes from Coix lacryma-jobi var. lacryma-jobi, assembly GCA_009763385.1. NCBI lineage: Eukaryota > Viridiplantae > Streptophyta > Magnoliopsida > Poales > Poaceae > Coix > Coix lacryma-jobi. Next base: position 16,525,846 of record CM019824.1, read on the forward strand.
GTTCTTTTATTGTTTCAAGTCCAAAAATTCTATAATCAAGTTGGGACATCAAAGTATATCGTCTAGACAAAGCATCAGCAGTTACATTATCCTTCCCTTTCTTGTGTTTGATAATATAAGGAAAAGACTCAATAAACTCAACCCACCTAGCATGTCTACGATTCAAATTATTTTGTGAACGAAGATACTTGAGCTGATTCATGATCTGAATGTATAACAAATTCTTTAGGCCACAAATAATGATGCCACGTCTCTAAAGAACGTACAAGAGCATACAATTCCTTATCATACGTAGAGTAATTGCAAACATGGCCATATAATTTTTCGCTAAAGTATGCAACGGGCTTACCTTCTTGCATCAAAACACCACCAATGCCAACTCCACTAGCATCACATTCTAGCTCAAAAGTCTTACCAAAGTTTAGAAGTTGCAGCAATGGCGCGTGTGTAAGCTTGTCCTTCAAAGTATCAAAGGACTCCTCTTGTGCCTTACCCCAATGGAACACCACTCCTTTCTTTGTCAACTCGTGTAAGGGGGCAGCAATGGCGCTAAAATCTTCACGAATCGACGATAAAATCCTGCAAGACCAAGAAAACTTCTCACCTGTGTGATGGTTTGGAGCACCGGCCAGCTCTTTATGGCTTCAATTTTCATCTCATCCACCTCGATTCCCTGTGGAGTAACAACATAGCCAAGAAAAGAGACTCGATCTGTGCAAAAGATGCACTTCTCAACATTACCAAATAAACGTGCATCACGCAAAGCATTAAAAACAGCACGTAAGTGATCCATATGTTCATCCAAAGACTTGCTATATATCAGTATATCATCAAAGTAAACCACCACAAATTGCCCAATAAAAGCTCTTAAAACTTCATGTAACACCTCTGGTGTTTAATAAGTAATTAACCTGACATGTCATCATCATTAGTCTTTAATCATTCTTGCCATGCATTTAAGTTTGCTTAATTTTTGTGTAGATCTTGTTCAGTTAAGTGTTTTGATGCCGTGTTATGAGGACCAAAATTCAAAAATCAAAATAAAATTTAAATTCCTTTTGAAAACCCCAAATTTCCAAACTCTAGTTTTACCACTTTTTCTAATTCAAAAGTTGTTCAAAATTTGAAGTTGGTCCTTTTAGCAAAGTTGTAGATCTCAAATTCTAAACAACTTTGGTGTTTTGAGTTTTCTTTGTGCAGTTCAATGTTTAGGAGTAATTTTCAAGATTTCAAAAGAAGAATAGGTTTTCACTGTGCATAGCTGGAGGACCCCTACCTCATCCTCACCCGGCCCCTACCGTCCTTTTGCCCGGACCCCCACCGTCCTTTTGCCCGGACCCCCACCGTCCTTTTGCCCGGACCCCCACCGTCCTTTTGCCCGGACCCCCACCGTCCTTTTGCCCGGACCCCCACCGCCCTTTTTCCCGGACCCCCACCGTCCTTTTGCCCGGACCCCCACCGTCCTTTTGCCCGGACCCCCACCGTCCTTTTGCCCGGACCCCCACCGTCCTCTTGCCCGGACCCCCACCGTCCTCTTCGCCCGGTCCCCCACCGTCCTTCGCTCGGACCCCGACATCACCCGCGCCTATAAAAGCCACCATGCTCCCCATTGCCACCACCAACACTTCCTCGCCAACCCAAGCCATCAGGCAGCCCCAGCGCCCGCCAAGGCCGCCACTGCCTTCGCCTTGAGCTTCTCCACCTTCCCAAGCCACCAATTTCACCCCTCCGTCCTTTCCTTCGTCGGCGCAGCGACTCCCCTCCAACTCCGGCGAATCGCTCGAGCCTCACCCTCGAGCCAACCTTCGAGCCAACCCTCGAACCGCACACCCTCGAGCGTCCCCTTGAGCCACATCCCTCGAGCCGCATCTCTCGAACATGCCAAGGCCAGCCTCGAGCCTCACCCTCGAGCGTCCCCTCGAGCCTCACCCTCGAGCACGCCTGCGAACCGCGCCCCCTCGAAGCAGCCGAGCCCCACCCTCAGCCTCGGGCGAATCACAGCCACCCTCGGACTGAGCCTCGAGCACGCCGAGGCTACCCTCGAGAGGTTAGCCGAGCCTCCGCCGAGGCCTCGCCACCATCGAGCTCCCGCCTTCGACCCTTGCACCGCCTCGCCGAGCCTCGTTTCCAACTCCTGGTGAGCCCGCGAAGCTATCCCCACCCTCTGCCTTCCCAGCCGAGACCTCGAGCGACCGGTCCGCTGTTCGCCTTACAGGCAAGCGCGCCGAGCCTCGAGAGAAGCACAGTATTCCTTTTCTTTTAAAAATATGAATAGTGTTTTTGTTTTCTTCTTTTTGTGAGGTTTAATCTGTTGTTCTAAAAATCTTGAGATAAATGTTGTGTGTTCCTTGCTCTGTGTAGTATTTTAGAAAAATAAGAAACTCTACTTTTATGCAAAGTTTAAAATATGAAAAATCCTCCTTTTAATTAATAAATGGATAGTTTTAGGTTTCTAGTAAAACATGTATAGCTCCAAAGGTCATGAAATTTGTTTTGTCATCTATTTACACCATGATGAACCTATGAGATTAATTTGGTAAATTTTGGGACAACTGTATAAAATGATCTTTTAAAATAAATTAGGAAAAACAGAAAAGTAATCATGGTGTGACCTTTTGGATTGTTTGCTGTTCATAGACCCCACCCCTCTGGTCTATGATGATTGTGATGCCTTGCAATGTTTTGTAAATAATGCTTAATAAGTTTGTTTAATCTTGCTTAAAAAGATAAAGATAATTAATCTTTATGTCTATCCTAGAAGTTACTCACATGTTAGAAAGTTGTACTCTAGAATCAGTAGTCTTGTCCTGCACCTTAGCATGCATTCCATGGCATCATGTTAAAGCATACATCATTTATCCACGTGTAGTATCCAAGAGTGTTGAAGTCGTGTTGATCAAGCTCTGGTGTTCACCATTGTCGAACGAGCCTCGGAGGAGGGTTCTTGTTGGACAGGCTTCGTCGAAAAAGACTTAACTTCAAGCAGCAAACGAACTAACTTGTGTCAATCTTTCTTGGATCTTATCTTCCCTGCAACGAAGGCAAGCCCCGGTGCATTTAACCCTTCCTTGGTTTTATAAAATGTTTTCCTTAAATGCTTTTGAGTTAAACTACTGCATTAGGTTATAGGAGTTGTGTGATGACCTATTACCTGCATTATTTACCTCCACCAGAAGATCCACCAGCCCTGCTTTAAAACTATTTGCAAAATGCTTAGTGATGCTATACTATAGATTTGCAATAAAATGCCATTTTCAAAAGTGTGATCACTGAAAGAATCTTTATGGGAATTTGGCTTTACTTCCCGTTCGATGACTGCTTGCCTAGCTAGCATGTGGTCATTGTCGAGAAGAGGTTGTCCGCGTGTACGGTGCCGTCATGTTGTAGTCCGGGACTCAACAGTTGACACCGACCGGGACAGGGTTGAAAAACTGACAGGACTATTACGCTTGGGTGAGATATAACCAAGGTGTAGTTCTGGCTGGAAAATTAGGGACCATCCGTATGGGGGCCTGCTGGCCAAGACTTGCAACTATTCACATACTATGGAAAGCTCTGGCTCCGAGGAATCCTTTATTGGACCGACAACCGCGCACTGGGAGTGGAGAGATGGCGGAAGTAGCATGTACCCATGTGGTCGTCGTACCTGGATAGGAGTGGTGTACTGTACTTCCGGGTGGCGTAGGACCGGGCCCAATCTTGGAGGAATCGTGCTAGACGAGTTGGCATATGCAAGCTTGGGTGCTACATATGCAGTGTGGATAGGGATTCTCAGCTGAGTATTATTTATCCGGATTAACGTTGCTCCTCGGTTATGGAGACTTGGTCACTGACTGTCAACGGAGAGTGGTTCTCAACTAGGTATGTTTTGAAATGTAAAATGAATCATGGACAATGAAGAATTGAGAAATGCTTGAATCTTTACAAAATAAAACATGGTTTACAAAATGCTTTTTCTGCAAAATACTTAAGCCTTACCTTGACTACCCTAAGCCTTTCATTCCTGAGTCTTCTCCCTTTTTCTTTAGTTGGGTAAGTCTTGTTGAGTACCCCAGTACTCAGGGTTTGTTAATCCCCTGTTGCAGGTTTCTATTAGGTGGTGTTGATCATGATCATGTCAGTGGGCTTCACGTGATCTGGTTGTTCCTCTTCTCCAACTTAGGTACTCCGCCTAAGTGTGGTTCTGTCATACTACTCTACTTCCGCAATACCAGTTATTTTTATGTAAAGAGTAACATCTTCATAATTTGTAAAGTTTATCTATCTTGTTTCCGCACTCCGATGGTATTTTGTATCAACTGTTGTAATGTTGTAATTATTCCAACCTTCATGATGATGGTCCTGTGGCTCGTGAGTAATTCGGGGTCCTCTCGGGGACACCCGACGGATCTTTCCAGTAACGTGTTTCATTTGCACAGTCATTGGGCTCCCTTTGACGATGACGTGTGCAAGTGGGCCACATTATTGGGCGGTTCCGTCACAGAATGGTATCGGAGCAGGATTGTCATCAAGGGAAGACTGGTTACAACATTACTTTTGAAAAACTTCAAAATGGTTTCTTAATCTAAAAGTTTTTTTTTGAAGTAACAAATTAAAAATGATCCTTCCCTAAGTTTCTTACTTTGCTGGAAGACTTCGTGAAGACTATACTAGTGATTCCGACAGAAGGTACCAAGTCAGTGAAGCTAGTATATAAAGTATAGCCCTATATCTAACTAACAGGTGGAGACAGAGATCTCCTGTCAGTGAGAGGTCGTATAGGACGAGCATGCATCATATCATGCATAATAATAAAATGTGCTTCTTCTCTAAATTCTAAAAGCAGCTATGATCCCCGATAGTTGATCGTCCCTAGATTCTGTTGCTCTTGCTACTTTCATTCCATAAGTTCCTAATCCTTGGGAATTTTTGGATATCTTTCATACACTCTACCACATAAAGTCAGAATCATGGTAAAGTCCTTGGTTCTTCTGGAAAGCGCGTGTCATGCCTTGAATTGGCACGTGCTGGTTGCTTGGTGTCGTGAAAACGACGAATGGTGGTTGAAAGTTATTAAAATTGTGTTCTTTGAAAGGACCCTGATCTATGGACCGGATAAAAGCGTGGGAACCTGAAGTCGCCTATGGATGGCCACCATAGAGCGTTACGGCCAGGTGCTCGCTAATATCCAGGCCTATAGTCATAATTCCTTCTAGTCCACTATGAAAGTGCTTTCATTTCTGATGCCCGAAAGGTAGTTCAAAGCCACTTTCCTTGTAGTTATAACCAACCTTTGTTTCTGGTTATAATTTCCTTCTTATTGAAATGAGGGATATAGAAGTTGTGCTCTATTATGGTGCCATGATTGGCGACCACGGTGCCGCGACGGAACCCAAAGAATCCTGTGTGCCGGATTGCACAAGTTTCCATTGGGTGCGCGCAGGTATCGAGGTCTACAGTTATGATCCATTATAACCCACAGCTAATGTACGCTCTCTCTTGGTTCTTGATAATTTTTCTTGCTCCACTCAAATGTCTTCTACCTTGCTACTTGCAACAGCGTTCTGATCCCAGTTGTAATCCCAACCGCAACCCAGTTGCCTTGTGAACTCCTTGCGAGAAACAAGTGTGACACATTTCCTTTTTCATTACTCAACCCCAGCCTTTAAGCACTTCTTAAATCTCGGGACGAGATTTCTTTTAGGGGGGAAGGTTGTAACACCTCTGGTGTTTAATAAGTAATTAACCTGACATGTCATCATCATTAGTCTTTAATCATTCTTGCCATGCATTTAAGTTTGCTTAATTTTTGTGTAGATCTTGTTCAGTTAAGTGTTTTGATGCTGTGTTATGAGGACCAAAATTCAAAATCAAAATAAAATTTAAATTCCTTTTGAAAAACCCCAAATTTCCAAACTCTAGTTTTACCACTTTTTCTAATTCAAAAGTTGTTCAAAATTTGAAGTTGGTCCTTTTAGCAAAGTTGTAGATCTCAAATTCTAAACAACTTTGGTGTTTTGAGTTTTCTTTGTGCAGTTCAATGTTTAGGAGTAATTTTCAAGATTTCAAAAGAAGAATAGGTTTTCACTGTGCATAGCTGGAGGACCCCTACCTCATCCTCACCCGGCCCCTACCGTCCTTTTGCCCGGACCCCCCACCGTCCTTTTGCCCAGACGCCCACCGTCCTTTTGCCCGGACCCCCACCGTCCTTTTGCCGGACCCCCACCGTCCTTTTGCCCGGACCCCCACCGTCCTTTTGCCCGGACCCCCACCGTCCTTTTGCCCGGACCCCCACCGTCCTTTTGCCCGGACCCCACCGCCCTTTTTCCCGGACCCCCACCGTCCTTTGCCCGGACCCCCACCGTCCTTTTGCCCGGACCCCACCGTCCTTTTGCTCGGACCCCCACCGTCCTCTTGCCCGGACCCCCACCGTCCTCTTCGCCCGGACCCCCACCGTCCTTCGCCCGGACCCCGACATCACCCCGCGCCTATAAAAGCCACCAAGCTCCCCATTGCCACCACCAACACTTCCTCGCCAACCCAAGCCATCAGGCAGCCCCAGCGCCCGCCAAGGCCGCCACTGCCTTCGCCTTGAGCTTCTCCACCTTCCCAAGCCACCAATTTCACCCCACCGTCCTTTCCTTCGCCGGCGCAGCGACTCCCCTCCAACTCCGGCGAATCGCTCGAGCCTCACCCTCGAGCCAACCTTCGAGCCAACCCTCGAACCGCACACCCTCGAGCGTCCCCTCGAGCCACATCCCTCGAACCGCATCTCTCGAACATAACAAGGCCAGCCTCGAGCCTCACCCTCGAGCGTCCCCTCGAGCCTCACCCTCGAGCACGCCTGCGAACCGCGCCCCCTCGAAGCAGCCGAGCCCCACCCTCAGCCTCGGGCGAATCGCAGCCACCCTCGGACTGAGCCTCGAGCACGCCGAGGCTACCCTCGAGAGGTTAGCCGAGCCTCCGCCGAGGCCTCGCCACCATCGAGCTCCCGCCTTCGACCCTTGCACCGCCTCGCCGAGCCTCGTTTCCAACTCCTGGTGAGCCCGCGAAGCTATCCCCACCCTCTGCCTTCCCAGCCGAGACCTCGAGCGACCGGTCCGCTGTCCGCCTTACAGGCAAGCGCGCCGAGCCTCGAGAGAAGCACAGTATTCCTTTTCTTTTAAAAATATGAATAGTGTTTTGTTTTCTTCTTTTTGTGAGGTTTAATCTGTTGTTCTAAAAATCTTGAGATAAATGTTGTGTGTTCCTTGCTCTGTGTAGTATTTTAGAAAAATAAGAAACTCTACTTTTATGCAAAGTTTAAAATATGAAAAATCCTCCTTTTAATTAATAAATGGATAGTTTTAGGTTTCTAGTAAAACATGTATAGCTCCAAAGGTCATGAAATTTGTTTTGTCATCTATTTACACCATGATGAACCTATGAGATTAATTTGGTAAATTTTGGGACAACTGTATAAAATGATCTTTTAAAATAAATTAGGAAAAACAGAAAAGTAATCATGGTGTGACCTTTTGGATTGTTTGCTGTTCATAGACCCCACCCCTCTGGTCTATGATGATTGTGATGCCTTGCAATGTTTTGTAAATAATGCTTAATAAGTTTGTTTAATCTTGCTTAAAAAGATAAAGATAATTAATCTTTATGTCTATCCTAGAAGTTACTCACATGTTAGAAAGTTGTACTCTAGAATCAGTAGTCTTGTCCTGCACCTTAGCATGCATTCCATGGCATCATGTTAAAGCATACATCATTTATCCACGTGTAGTATCCAAGAGTGTTGAAGTCGTGTTGATCAAGCTCTGGTGTTCACCATTGTCGAACGAGCCTCGAAGGAGGGTTCTTGTTGGACAGGCTTCGTCGAAAAAGACTTAACTTCAAGCAGCAAACGAACTAACTTGTGTCAATCTTTCTTGGATCTTATCTTCCCTGCAACGAAGGCAAGCCCCGGTGCATTTAACCCTTCCTTGGTTTTATAAAATGTTTTCCTTAAATGCTTTTGAGTTAAACTACTGCATTAGGTTATAGGAGTTGTGTGATGACCTATTACCTGCATTATTTACCTCCACCAGAAGATCCACCAGCCCTGCTTTAAAACTATTTGCAAAATGCTTAGTGATGCTATACTATAGATTTGCAATAAAATGCCATTTTCAAAAGTGTGATCACTGAAAGAATCTTTATGGGAATTTGGCTTTACTTCCCGTTCGATGACTGCTTGCCTAGCTAGCATGTGGTCATTGTCGAGAAGAGGTTGTCCGCGCGTACGGTGCCGTCATGTTGTAGTCCGGGACTCAACAGTTGACACCGACCGGGACAGGGTTGAAAAACTGACAGGACTATTACGCTTGGGTGAGATATAACCAAGGTGTAGTTCTGGCTGGAAAATTAGGGACCATCCGTATGGGGGCCTGCTGGCCAAGACTTGCAACTATTCACATACTATGGAAAGCTCTGGCTCCGAGGAATCCTTTATTGGACCGACAACCGCGCACTGGGAGTGGAGAGATGGCGGAAGTAGCATGTACCCATGTGGTCGTCGTACCTGGATAGGAGTGGTGTACTGTACTTCCGGGTGGCGTAGGACCGGGCCCAATCTTGGAGGAATCGTGCTAGACGAGTTGGCATATGCAAGCTTGGGTGCTACATATGCAGTGTGGATAGGGATCCTCAGCTGAGTATTATTTATCCGGATTAACGTTGCTCCTCGGTTATGGAGACTTGGTCACTGACTGTCAACGGAGAGTGGTTCTCAACTAGGTATGTTTTGAAATGTAAAATGAATCATGGACAATGAAGAATTGAGAAATGCTTGAATCTTTCCAAAATAAAACAAGGTTTACAAAATGCTTTTTCTGCAAAATACTTAAGCCTTACCTTGACTACCCTAAGCCTTTCATTCCTGAGTCTTCTCCCTTTTTCTTTAGTCGGGTAAGTCTTGTTGAGTACCCCAGTACTCAGGGTTTGTTAATCCCCTGTTGCAGGTTTCTATTAGGTGGTGTTGATCATGATCATGTCAGTGGGCTTGACGTGATCTGGTTGTTCCTCTTCTCCAACTTAGGTACTCCGCCTAAGTGTGGTTCTGTCATACTACTCTACTTCCGCAATACCAGTTATTTTTATGTAAAGAGTAACATCTTCATAATTTGTAAAGTTTATCTATCTTGTTTCCGCACTCCGATGGTATTTTGTATCAACTGTTGTAATGTTGTAATTATTCCAACCTTCATGATGATGGTCCTGTGGCTCGTGAGTAATTCGGGGTCCTCTCGGGGACACCCGACGGATCTTTCCAGTAACGTGTTTCATTTGCACAGTCATTGGGCTCCCTTTGACGATGACGTGTGCAAGTGGGCCACATTATTGGGCGGTTCCGTCACACTTCATTCATCAGTCTCATGAAAGTACTAGGTGCATTAGTTAAACCAAAAGGCATTACTAACCACTCATATAATCCGAATTTAGTTTTGAAAGCTGTTTTCCATTCATCTCCAAGTTCCTTCTAATTTGGTGGTAGCCACTATGCAAGTCAACCTTTGTGAAAATTATAGAGCCACACAACTCATCAAGCATGTCATCAAGCCTAGGAATAGGATGACGATATCGAATAGTAATATTATTAATGGCTCTACAATCAACACACATACGCGTGAACCATCTTTCTTAGGAACCAAAATCACAGGAACAGCACAAGGACTAAGGCTTTCTCGTACATACCCGCGGTCCAAAAGGTCTTGGACTTGTCGCTGAATTTCCTTAGTCTCCTCGGGGGTTGGTTCGATAAGCAGCTCGGGTTTGGCAATGTAGCTCCTGGGATCAAATCAATTTGATGCTCTATTCCTCTCATAGGTGGCAGCCCCGAGGGTATCTCAGCTGGAAAAACATCCTTGTACTCTGCAAAAGGTTAGTGGCAGCAGGAGGTATCGAGCTAACAACATCATCCAAGCGAATACAAAACTTGTTTGCAAGCCAAGTATAACAAATATCATTCATCAGAAATTTCACAGCAAGGTCACTTTTTATTGCAAGCATTACACCACCTTTCAATTTTATGCCCTCTCTCCTTAGAACTAGGTGTAGACTTTCCTTTTTAGGTGGGTAAAGAGAATTAGCAACTTGCTGATTTTCAGATTTAGTATCATGCAAATTAGCAGCTCCTTCTTTATCAGCTTGTACAATTTCAGCAGGGGTCAAGGAACTAAAGTAATTTTCTTTCCTTTATGCATAAAAGTGTATGTATTACTTCTACACATGGTATAGCATCATTATCAAATTCCCACGGATGACCCAATAAAACTGAACAAGCTTCCATAGGTACTACATCACAATCTACAGAATCAACATAGGTACCAATGGAAAAAGAACTTTGCAAGTTTTGTGTACCTTAGCTTTACCAGAATCATTCAGCCACTGAATTGGTATGGATGTGGGTGTGGGCGCGTGGGTAAACCAAGCTTCTTGATCAAATCAGAACTCACCAAATTATTGCAGCTACCGCTATCAATGATGACACGTGCTCTCCGGTTGTGGATGACAAAGAAAATTTGGAACAAATTATGGTGTTGCAGCTTCTCAGGTTGTTGTACTTGTGCGCTGAGCATGCGCTGCACAATGACACTCATGTAGGTTGAAGTGTCCTCGCTACCAAGACCTTGTCATCCTCCCTGAACCTGTTGTTCTTCTTCACAGCATCTTCAACGTTAGAGGTACTGATGTACCATCGTCTATCGCAATGTATGCCCGCTTACTTGGGCAGTCCCTCTGCACATGTCCATATCCAAGGCAGCGGTGGCACTGAATACCAGAAGTGCGTCCATTGAGGCAACGGAGGATGCACTCTTCGAAGGTTCCTGCATAGAATTTTTACCTGATCCAGAAAGGTTGTGAAGAAGGTGTCCGCTTGTTTGCTGGTAGAGGTGCCCGAAAGGAGGATGCCTTGGGAAGCACGGAAGATGTCCCCGTGCGTGGTATGTATGAAGTGCCTCCCTTGCTCTTTCTCTGCTTTTCACGCCCCTGCAACTCCTTCTCTGCAAGCATAGCAAACTGAAACAACTGGTTGACAGTGTTAAATTCCTTATAATCACGTATGTCCTGAATTTCCTCCCTCAAACCTGCATAAAAACGAACAATAGAGTCCTCGGGTCCCTCTACTATGCTACATCGCATCAAACCTTTCTGAAGCTCACCATAGTAATCCTGCACAGATTTATCTCCCTGTTCTAAGCGCATTAGTCTCTTACGTAGCTCTCTATGATATGATGGAGGTACAAATCTATCACGCATCGTAACCTTAAGTTCTTCCCAAGTTCGAGGTTGGCAATTATCCGCAACTAAACAGTCCACCAAATAATAGCAAAATCTTTAAATTCACTAGTGGGTTGTCTAATGTGATGTTGCTCAGCAGGCACAAGGTGGGCACTAAATTTTTGCTCTACTGTCATCTCCCAATCAAGGTATTCCTCAGCATCATAATGTCCCGAAAAAGAAGGTATTGTAAATTTAACTTTAGCATAAGGATCTTCGGAAGCATGAGTATGATTACCTCGTTGGTGGTTGAAATTTCGAGCGCCACCCATACCTATGGTGTTTTTGTGAAGACGCTGTCGTAATCGATTTCTCATTGTCGCTGCTCGATCAACTTTACCATCAACATCATATACCTCATCACCAGCGTCGCTACCATCAATATCTTCTTCGGGTTGTGGCCTGGCTTCTAAGGCAGTTACCGTATCAGTTAGAGTGGACAGTCGTTTGTCCAATCTCTCAAGGGCGTTGCCGAGCTTGAGGTCAATGAGTGCTTTAGTCACAGCCTTTGTTACTCTCTCGTTCATATCCTTCTGAGCATTAGTTAAAACCGATTGTAGTTGCTCTTGGCTGACACACTCTGAAAACTCTTTTGGTGAATTAACGTCTCCGTCATCACCTGGCATTGTGGACACAAAACACAAACAACAAAATAGTGAAAGTTATCCCAAATAATCCTACTACTCAGGTGGAGTGGTGCCTCTCAATCAAGAGCAGCAAAAGGTAAACACCTTACCAAGCTCTTACCAGTGTTCTTAACCACAAAGCAAAGGATATCAGGAAGGCGTGCGCGTGATTGCAGGGATGCAAACCAGTGTTGTTCAGAAGAATCTGTGGAGCTTGGATGGCACACAAAGAGATAAATATATATATGTGGAACACAAATCAGAAACAGATAGTAATGTTGAATTATAGTCCAAAGTACTTATTCTTGTTGCCGGTCTAAAGTGTTCCATGTACCAGGTATGTGTGATAACAAGGTGGAGAAAAAGTATGATGAATAGCAAGAGCAACAGAAACAAGCAACAAAACAGACAAACAGCACACGCTTACACAGCTCACTTTTGCCCTTCTCTATGTGCTCCTCTAGATATTGTTCCTCTTTTGCCCTTCTCTTTTTTCTCTTTTTTTTGGGCTGTCGTTGTTTTTTGGAAAATTCGACTTTTTATTTTTATTTTTTTGATATTTTCTTTTACTTAGGAGCACAAAAGAAGTAAGCACAAAAATTTGAGCTTAAACAAGTGAAAGACGTGGCCTGTGGAAAAATCACAAGATACAGACAAAATTAAGAAAAACCTTGTGACCATGAAAAGAGGATCTTGTGACCAGTTTTTGACCAGAATAAAATTTTCCGACCCCAGCAAAGCAAGGGACAGACGGATCCGAAATTTTTTTCTGATCGATTTTGATATATGGAACGTCGAATTTCGAGTTCGTATGCGAAAACTAGACCAGTTTTAAGAAACCCCCTCCGAATTAGAGGACAAAACAGGAACAATGTGCGCAAAACTGGTCTCTCGGCTAGGTTTTGAGGAAACGATGGGAGGAAAAACACAAACTGGACTCTAACACGACCTAACCAGCAACAAGACTTTGACCCGGACACAAACTCAACACAACGGACTCTGCAACCGAAATATGCAAAGGCTATGGCGCGGAAGGGTTGTAGGACGGAACAAAATATGGCACTGGACTATGGGACGAAGGCGAAAACACTCGAAACCTAATGATAGATATGAACCTGACGGTATACCTGAAGCTTTGATTACCACTTGATGTGAACAAGGGTGCCCGATCTTCCGAAAGGTTCTGGTAACTCTCGATTTGGTGGAAACGAGACACTCGTCGATCCGGCTTCGAACAACACGATTCGAAACCCCGCAATCGCAGCACCACGTCTCCTCTGGTTATCAAACGGCGATGCACGGTTGACCTCGCCAAGAAGGCTAAAGTCCTTGCCTGCGAATCAAAGAACACGAGCAAGAACAAGGAAGAATGCAACCAAATGCTGATGAATGATTAATCTCACGAGTTGGGGTCTCACAAACCGACAAACGGCGAAACTGTTGTGAACAGAATAATCTAAGCAAAACCAAAACCCTAACGAAGGTGACGGCTACTGTTTTATAGCCCCTAAGGGTCGTCACCCCCCTGGACGCCCCTCTAATGGGCTCACGGACGATACATGGCCCAACGGACCAAAAATGGCGACGCAGCACCGGGACAGATTCTGTGCGCTGGATTGTTTCGACGATTCCCGTTGACTCCGGATCATTTTTAACTTGTTAATTTCAAAAACTTTTAGATTATAAAACCATTTTGAAGTTTTTCAAAAGTAATGTTGCATATGTTTCCCCCTCCCCCAAGACAATCCTGCTCGGATACCAATCTGTGGCAGAACCTCCAGATAATACGGCCCATATGCACATATCATCGTTATAAGAAGCCCAATGACAGTGCAAATGAAACACGTTACTGGAAAAGAACTATCGGGTGTCCCCGAAAGAACCCCGAATCATCCACGAGTTACAAGATCGTCTTGTCTTTAGGTGGAACCATTACAACATTACAATAGTTGATACAAAAATACAATCGGAGTGCGGAAGCAAGAGAAATAAACTTTACAAAATCTAAACAAGTTACTTTTTACATAAACATAACTAGCATAGCGGAAGTAGAATAGTATTACAGAACCACACTTATGCGAGTACCTAAGTTGGAGAAGAAGTAACCAGATCACATCTAGCCCACTGACATGATCGTGATCGACAACACCTATTAGAAACCTGCAACAGGAGAATTAACAAACCCTGAGTACTGTCGGTACTCAGCAAGACTTATCCGACAAAGGAAAAAGACTTCAGGGTCATGCTAGTTTAAAGGATGTAGAGAGGCTAGTAAAGAGAAAAGATTTGCAGAAAAGCTTACTACTAGTTGATCCTATTTTCAAGTTTTAGTAGTGCATTAAGTTATTATCCAGAATCTAGTTTGCACCTATCTAATTCATGCACTTGATTAAACATCTCAACATTAGATTTGAATAAAGATATTCCATAAATTAACTACGTTGATGGTGCGAGGATCAAGTCTCCTTTATCGTGGAGCACGATGATTCGAACCGCTTTCTCTACCCAGCTGGGGCTTCCCATCCGCACGACATATGCTAGACCTAACTTACATATATCAACCAAATCTCATGAATCCTCTTTTATTGGAACGGGTTCGCGCAACCTGGGAGTATGGTACTCCACTAAACCATTACCAAGCTGGAATGCTTCCGTCCATTCCAGATTAGTGTGGACATACCGCTACTCCTGCTATCACACAACTCTTCTAGTGCGGCGAATAATCCTCCCAATAAAAGATTCCTCGAGCAGGCTTCACCATTGCATGCGACTATACTATAACATGATCTTGCTCCAAGGGCCAACAACGGACAGTTCCATGACCCATCCAAAGAGCCAATGAGAGAGAAAAGGTAAAACCTACATCTCGCGATCAATGAAGCCATCGATCGACTTCTATCGATTCTAAGCATTGCTAAGCATATGAGATCGTCTTATCTCTACAGATAGGATATTAGAAATTCTAAGGTAAACATGCAAGTTTGGTTCCATTCAACTCCTATTCACTTAATGCATAAAACACTAGACTTAAGTGTGAATAAACATTTGTATCAAAATAGAAAGGTTAAATGCACCGGGGCTTGCCTTTGTTGCAGGGTAGATAGGATCCAACAAGGATCTACAGAGGTTAGTTCCTTCATCTTGAAGTGGAAGTGCACCCTCGGAAGCTTGTCCTCCAAGGCTTCTCTTCCAAGGCTCGATCAACTAGACCTTCTCGATCCGGAGCTTGATCAACCCAAACTTCTCACTCTCGAATACTACACGTAGATAAATGATGTATGCTTTAGTATGATGCCATGGAATGCATCCTAAGATGCAGAACAATTCAAAAGTAAAGAGAAGATAACACAAGATAAGGAAAGTCGAGTACAACTTTCCTTCGCAGTACAGTTGCAAACCAACAAAACCAACTTGCAACTTATCAACTAAGATTTCTAGCTATACATACAACCTCCACCAAGCACCTTTAGGTAGATAACTAAGGATGGCTAAGGTTCATCAAAACATCACTCAAGCCATAGGAGCACAAGATGAGAGGTGTCCAATGGTCTTCAAACAATATCCCAAAGTCACACAAGATGTAAAACCTGCTGCCCAAACTTTGGACAGATTACCCCACCTATACTAATCAAGCCATAACCAGAGCTCCTACATCCAAAAGGGGTGATCCTAGACAATTTGAAAAGCTTATCAAATTGTCTACAAACTTCCTAATATCACCCATGGTTGGTTCTATAGGCAACTAGGTCAAACAGTTGGGACAAGCATTTCTGTCCAGGGCTAGGATAGATTTGCTAACCCAATTTCAAATAGCTATAACTGGAGCTCTGGGTCACCAAAAAGGGCGATCCTTAACAATCTAGAAACCTTATGAAAAACTCTAAAACTTTCTTATTATCTCCAATAGGTGATTCCCTAGTTAAAAGGCTCAAACAGCACAAAAACTCAGATCTGTCCAAAAGCTAGGACAGATCTGTCCTGCTGACTTATAAAAACTATATCTGCTAATCTAGCAGGCCTAAAATCATGAAATTTGAGAACAAGCTAGAGACAGAAGTTAACTACAACTTTTGTATACAACTTATTCACAGAAAACATAAACTTATACAAGAAACAGTCCCTTTAAGTGGACTGGTTCAGCAACTAAATCAACATATGCATGAAAACATAAAAGGCATTAACTTGAACTATAACATGACTAAACATGATTAACTAAGTGCATGAAATATAACCATTAAACAAAAGATACTGAAGATACAAAGATTAATCATACCTTCTTATGAACACTTAATTACCTAACTATTTAAACAAAACTCTTTTAACCATTTCTTTATCAATTAAACATAGGAAAAGGAATTACATTTAACTTTGTCAAATTGAGCCCAAACTTTTAGAGATGATTAATTATATAAAATAACAGTTGCAAAATAAATATCACAATTTTTGGACAAACATATAAACCTGCAGAATTAAATCAAACTATAAACATTTAAATGATTAAATAAAGCATAAAAATAAGAATAAATTTATTTTCTCCAACAGAGCTCAAATTTTTGTGGAGATACCTTTTATACTAAAAACAGTGACAAAAATAGTTTCATGATTTTTGGACATCTAAATAAGCCTATAAAAATCATCAAATATCATTTATTAATAAAAAGGCCTATTTAAATCACTTTCAAAATTTGATCAAAACTCAAATTTCATATTTTTTATTAAATACTAGATACCATGAGAAAGCTACTCAAATATTTTCAAAAATTTTGGAGCTTCCTAGAAAAAACATATGAAAAAGACAAAACTTAACACTATTCCCTATTTTATAGAAAAAGAAAAGCTCTTCGAAACCCTATTAGACCTGGCCCATCTTCGGCCCACAACCGCTGACGACTGGGCCCCGGTCGCCCTTCTCCTCCCTCACGCCGCGACCGGTCACGACCGGCCATGACCAAGCCGCGACCGCGCCCTGGCCTCGTTGACCGGCCGTCGTTCTCGCCACCGGCGAGGTCTCCGGCGATGGCGAGGACTCCCACCTCTCCATCCTGACCTCGCGCACCATTCCCACCCCTCACTAGACCTAGCACCCACATGACTTCGAGCTGGCAGGAGCCATGGTGGCTCGGCCATGGAGAACACGGCGGCGACTCGGTGTTCCGGACAAAAGGGCACGGTAGCGACCTAGATGAGGGTGGCTTCATACTGAGGGACTTGTAGCGACCACGATGCGCACCCAAACTCGCTCGGGGAGGCTTGGAGCAAGGCGGACAATGGTGGCGGCCATGGCGGGTTCCCGCGCCAATGGCAACCCACGCGGACTGCCTAAGCCAGCGCGGTAGAGACCTAAACTAGGGGGCGCAACACACTCAGGCGCTCATACCGACCATGATGCACGCGCTACACTCGCAAGAGGAGAACCCGACCAAGGTTGGCCATGGCGGCGCCGAACATAGAGCTTGCGCCCATGGCAACCTCGCGGACCGACCAACATACAACGGTAACGACCCAACCAGTGGGCCGACCCTGATCAACAACGCAAGGCGGAGCTATTGGTGTGACTGATTTGGCCGGAGAGGCTCTGAGCCAGGCTGGCCATGGCGGAGTTGTGCGCGACGGTGGGCTGCCGGCAGGGAAGAAGATGGTCATGGATAAGGTGATTGTGAGCTCTAGAGCTCGGACTGTGGGGTTCTGGAGTGGCGTTAGGATGAAGCTGAGTGGGTCTAGAGATGGAGACGGCAGAGACGCGGCAGCCACGAAAAGAGAGCTCGCCGGAGCTTGACTGGAAAACAGAGGAGGAAGAAACTGAGGTGGCGGTTGTTGGCGATGGGAGGTTGGGGAGCTCTTCAGAACTTGCCAGCACGCTGGGTGAAGCAAGCACGCTTCTAGCTGCGTGGCCAGACACAGGGAGCGGCGCGGAGTGGCCCGGCAACGGCGGCGGCGCACGCGGCGGCCATGCTCTGCTCTGGCAGATGCAGGTCCCCTCCTGTAGCTACAGGAGCCAGTTTACCCCCTTTCAAATTACTCCCGATTTTTTTGTACTGCACAACAAAAACTCCCAAACTAAAAGTTGCTCCAAATTTTGTGTTCTACAAACTTGCTTTAAGAACCAAAGTCAAATTCTGCATAGATTTGAATTGGAGTTCAAATTCAAATTTGGACCAAACTGAATTTCAAAATTACTTTTGAATTTTCTGAACAACTTCAAATTTTGCCAATATAAAAGTTGTTCCTTATAAAATTATCTACAACTTTGTTTTTGGTCATATATCCAAATTATGCTTCATTTTGAAACTACACAAAAGGGGATAAAACTGATTTTGGAAATTAACTTTCAATTTGAAACCAAATCAAACTTGTTTTCCAAATTACTTGAGATTTTCTTTAGTAACTTGAAAATCTATCTTAATAAAAGTTGTTTATTTTAATCCTCTCTACAACTTTGATTAAAATACCAAAGTCTAATTCTTTTTAGTTCTTGAAATCTAGTTTAGGGGTCAAATTCAGGGTTTGAAAGATTTCAAATTTATTCAAACTTTTGTATAGAAACTTTGAAAACTTTGAATACCAAAGTTGTTCCTCTCAACAAGAGCTTCAACTTTGCTTTTGAAATCACTTTGAAATTGAGATATTTTTTGACTTATAGAAAAGGGAATAAAAAGAGCTATTAAAACAAGAGTTTTTACTCATATTTGTCATATCATGTCACATCTAACCACATCACTTTATGAAAGCATCACACAATATCATGCAACACTTATATCAAAGCATGTAATGCCTAAACATGAAATGCGTTTATGCCATGATGCCAAATGATTATGCGTACTAATGAACTTAATTAGGGTTTTAATTACTGCTTAACACCAGGGGTGTTACACCGCGGAGGAGGACGCTCGGGCTGTTTTGAGTGCGCCGACCCCGACCACTTCATTGCCAACTGCCCCAAGAAGAACAAGCATTCAGGGAAGGGCGATCATGGGCACAAGTATGACTCCGGCAAGCGCAAGGAGAAGCACGCCCCCGCAAGGCGCAAGCGGAGGAGCGGCTTCGACAAGGAGTACATCAAGAAGAAGTACTTGGAGAAGGCCCAGGCTGAGTAGTGTACTTTCTTCGCCATGCTCAGCGACATCGACGGCTCGGATGACGACTCCGCTTGCTCAAGCGATGACGAGTCTGAGAAGATGAGGAAGATCGAGGACAAGCTGGACGGCCTCTGCTTCTTTGCCGACAACGAGGGCTTCTGCACCATGGCCCTCGGCAAGGAGGTCAACAGCCAGCTGGAGGACACCCCTCGGAACAACGACGACGACGACAACACCTCCCAGGTATTTCAGACCCCCGATGAGCTTTCTACTGAGGTCGAGAAACTTACTGCCGCGGTTCTTAGTCAAGACAAGCTGCTTAGGCGTGCTGCTAGAGAGCGCAAGGAGTTTAGGCAAAAGTGGGAGGACGCGGTGAAGGAGCTTGAGTTTGCTCGGTCCACCGTGGTCGTTTCTGAGGAGGGTGAGTGCGAGTCGTGCACCAAGCACATGACTGACCTTGTCACTTTGAGAGGTAAGTATGCTGCTTTGGCTGGAGAGGTGGATGAGCTCCGGGCTAGGCCCATGTTGTTGGGTGCGTGCAAGACCTGTCCTGGCTTGCAAACCGAGTTGGCAGAGAATAATGCCAAGATTGAGTCTCTTGAGAAGGCTAGCTCGGGTAGCACTTGTGTGACTAGGTGTGCTTTGTGTGAGGTTTGGAGATGGAGATTGCCAATGTGAAGCATGGCAAGATGCAAATCGAGGAGGAAACACATACCTTCGGACCATCTTGTCAGGGTCTCTTGTAGTGAGCCGCACTCCAGATGATGATCTCAATTTAAGCGAGCTGCTGGAGGTCCTGGTGTAGGTTTGCTGATGCTTCCTGCTTTTGCTGGTCGTGTGTGAGATCTTTCTGCTTTTGGGAAGATTGAGAGTCGAGTGGTCTAAACCTGTGAGAAGCCCAACTCCACCACTACTCCCAAACTTACCAAGCTTCCACCCAAAGAGCCTCTCAAGCTAATACCAAGGATGGGGTGTTTGAAGAACCTCCACGAGCTCCACCCAAGAACCGCAGTGGGCTCCCAAACCAAACCACCTCAAGAACAAGCTAGACACAATGCCACCCATCCAAGAGGAGCTTATGCCACAGAAGGGCAAAGTGATCCAAACCCACAACCGTGAGTACCAACAACCCCCTTTGAGAGCGGTGAGGTACCATTGTGAGTACTGTAGGAGAGATGGACACTTGGGTGAGTTCTGCTTTAGGCACAAGAGAGAGGAGCACCGTGCCAGGGAGATGAACAATCCGGACATGTACCATCCTTTCCATGATGTACTTGTGCCGAATGTTCAGAGGAGAGCTCCGAGGAGAGCTGCTAGGCCTAGAGGTGTAGCACCTCAAGGTCCTAGGCTTCAGGGAGGAGTTGCCCGATGGGGTCCTGACTTTGCAGGATACGGACCCCGTGGCGGAGGCTTTGTTGAGCGTTTCCTCCACCGCGCATTTTGAGTATTGCGATGGACGCTCTTTCCTTAGCGGACCACGTTTTCCTGTGCGTGGTGATCGCTATCCCCGTAGGCAGGCTAGGAATGGTTTTTTATACTGACCGTTCTTTTGAGCAGCCAGCCCAACACTGGTATTCTTCCTACTTCACTAACCCCAGTGTTGGATCGTATGCTCACCCTACGTCTTTTTATTGATGTAGGTAAAATGGTTGGAGGACATTTGGTTGGTGGATTCCGGTTGCTCGAGACACATGACCGGAAATGCCAAGTGGTTCTCTCCAGTCTTAGTCCTGTTGCCGAGAAGGAGTTTATCACCTTCGGTGACAATAGCAAAGGTAAGGTGTTGTCTCATGGGTCGGTGCGGGTTAATGAGCACTTTGTGTTGCGCGATGTTGCTCTTGTTTCTAACCTGCATTTTAACCTTCTCTCTGTTTTGCAACTTTTTGATGATGAATATGAGATTCATTTTAAACCGAATCTCAGTCACATTTTAGATCCTCAGGGCAATCTTGTATGTTTGATTTCGCCCTTTGGGAATGTCTTTCGCGTGAATTTCTCGGAGTCGTTTGGTATTTCCCGCTGTCTTTTGGCTAGTCCTTCCTCCTCTGATCTTTGGAAGTGGCATAGGAGGCTGGGTCACTTAAGCTTCGACTTGCTTGCAATACTTAGCTCACTTGGCCTAATCCGAGGATTGCCCAAGTTGTCGATGGAGAAGACCTTGTTTGCCATTCTTGCAGACATGGGAAGATGGTTGCCACTCCCCACCATCCAGTGACTCAGGTCATGACTTCGCACCCTGGAGAGCTTTTACACATGGACCTTGTTGGTGCGGCTCGGCTAAGCTCGGTTGGTGGCAAGTGGTATGTTTTGGTAGTTGTCGATGATTTTTTGAGATATTCTTGGGTCTTCTTTTTGACTGAGAAGACTGAGACTTTCTCTTTTGCTCGCAATCGGATTTTACGTCTTCAGAACGAGTTCCCTATGAACTCATGCGAGCTATTAAAAGTGATAATGGTTCCGAATTCAAGAATTCGGATTTTGAGAAGTTTTGTAACTCTTTGGGTTTGGAGCATCAGTTTTCTTCCCCTACACACCGCCTCAAATTGGTGTTGTGGAGAGGAAGAATCGGACCCTTGTAGAGATGGCCAGGACGATGCTCGATAAGCATAGGACTCCTAGGCGATATTGGGCCGAAGCTATGAACACTGCATGCTATATTTCCAATCGCATTTTTCTGAGAGCATTTTTGAAAAAGACTTCTTATGAGTTGCGTTTTGGTAGACAGCCCAAGGTGAGTTACTTTAGGGTCTTCGGTTGCCACTGTTTTATATTGAAGAAAGGCAACCTGGACAAATTTGAGTCTCGTTCTTCTGACGGTGTATTTTTGGGTTGTGGCACTCACACTCGCGCATATCGTGTACTTAACCTTGATACTAACCGAGTCATGGAGACATCAGATGTCACCTTCGACGAGACCATGGTTTGTCCTTCTTCTCGTTTTGAGCGTGCAGGTGATCATGAGGTTGGTGAGCCTCTTTTCGATGATGAGGACGAGGATGCTGAAGGCATGGGTGACCCACATCGCCTCCACCTGCTGTGCCGCCAAGAGCAGCTTCTACGATGACTCACGACCCCGATACTTCTTCTTCCTGGGGGCCGTGGGATCCGCCACCCCGAGCGGTACCTTTTGTACCCGGGGAGGCACCAGCTGCTGTTGAGGGGGAGATCACATCTGCTCAGGAGGCGCCACGACACATCCAGCGTCAGCACCCGCCTCAACAGATGATCGGCAGCATCGACGAACGTGTCACTCGGTCCAGGTCACAACACATTTCTCACTTTGCTCATTCTGCATTTGTTGCTGATTTTGAACCCCGAGATGTTGGACACGCTTTGACAGATCCCGATTGGGTCAATGCCATGCATGAGGAGTTAGAAAATTTTGAGCGAAATCGGGTTTGGGTTCTAGTTCCACCTCCTCCAGACTGTAATCCTATTGGGACAAAATGGGTATTTAAAAACAAACAAGGAGAGGATGGCCACATTGTGAGGAACAAAGCGAGACTTGTGGCCAAGGGTTATAGTCAGAAGGAGGGGATAGACTATGAGGAGACTTTTGCTCTTGTAGCTCGTTTGGAGGCTATTAGGATACTCTTGGCTTTTGCTGCATCCAAAGGGTTTAAACTTTTTTAAATGGATGTCAAGAGTGCCTTCTTAAATGGCTACATAGAAGAGGAAGTTTATGTTGAGCAACCCCCTGGTTTTGAAAAACCCAAGTTTCCAAACCATGTTTTCAAACTCCACAAAGCTTTATATGGTTTGAAACACCCCTAGAGCCTGGTATGATAGGTTGAAAACCTTTTTGCTTGCTAAGGGTTTTAAAATGGGATGTGTGGATAAAATGCTCTTTCTCCCCAAGCAAGGCAAAGACACTCTCTTGGTCCAGATTTACGTGGATGATATCATTTTCGTGGTTCTTCTCATGCTTTGGTTGCCAAGTTTGCAGATATTATGAGCAGGGAGTTCGAGATGAGCATGATGGGCGAGTTGACTTTCTTTCTTGGTTGCAAATTAAGCAATCCCGAGAGGGAACGTTTGTGCACCAGGGCAAGTATACCAAGGACTTGCTGAAGAGGTTCGATATGGGTGAGGCCAAGCCTCTTCCTACACCCATGTCGACGACGACGGCCCTGGATGCAGACAAGGATGGAGAAGCTATGGACCAGAAGGAGTACCAAAGCATGATCGGGTCGCTGCTCTACCTGACGGCAACACGCCCGGACATCCAGTTCGCGGTGTGTCGTGCGCGCGCTTTCAGGCGTCGCCGCGCACTTCTCACCGTCAGGCGGTGAAGCACATTTTTAGGTACCTTCGTTTCACACCTGAGTTCGGGATTTGGCATTCTGCTTCCTCCACCCTCTCCCTTTGCGGTTATTCCGATGCCGATTTTGTTGGTTGTCGTATTGAGCGCAAGTCACTTCTGGGACTTGCCAGTTTATTGGTTCTTCTCTTGTATCGTGGTCTTCTCGCAAGCAGTCTAGTGTCGCTCAGTCTACCACAGAGGCTAAATATGTTGCTGCGGCTAGCTACTGTTCTCAGTTGCTTTGGATGATGGCCACTTTGCGTGATTTTGGTCTGAGCTTTACTCGTGTTCCTTTGCTTTGTGACAGCACGAGTGCTATTAGCGTTGCTAGAACCCCGTGCTTCACTCGAAGACCAAACACATTGATGTGCGCTTTCATTTTCTGTGTGACCACCATGAGAAGGGTGATATCAACTATTGGTATAAATTAACGCACACTCTACTTTATCCGCAAGCGCACAGATAAGATCTACCGATGTAGCACTTCACCGGAGTAACCCAGTTTTAATATCGAACCCAAAGGAACGGATAGTGTTAAGTCTTTAAGTCTAACCCCTGAGTAGCTAACAAGGACAGAGAATCTAGAAGCATAGAGGGGATCACTAAGGTTATCTAAATCCAACTTAAGAGTGATATGTTTATATTATTCTTAGTGAGCAAGTTGCCATAAAAGGTCACAAACAGAGTATGAGTCTTTTATGCAAATGTATAATCCTACCGAGCCTACACACGGGTAAGTGGACTATAGAAGAATCAACAAGGCTATAAGAGTCACCCTTGCGAACAACCACTACTACCGGCGTTATAGGAGGCATTTATGAGCTATCAAGTCTAAGCACCACGCTTACACTATCCAACTACTCTAACTCTGGAGCAACTTAGAATTAAAGTACTCAAAAGAGAGTCATAAACCTTAAGAATAATGAGAACAATAACTCAAACTTAAATATAGACGTTGATTACCGAAACAATCACTGAAGCAAGTTGAAGATGAACTTGAATCCGCAGGTACAAGATGAAGAAGTTGATCCGACAGGCCGGAGCTTCCTCTTGATCTCTTCCTCTCTCTCTCTCTTCTAGTTCTAGTATAAGACTAGGTTCCAATCCTAAATAGAGGGGTAACTAGTCTTCTACTTGATAGCTGGCTCTTGATTACAACTAGATGAACTGGATCTAATTCTAGATAACTAGAAGAGATTCATCTAGAGGGACCTCTACTTCTACATTGGAACCCTAATTTCTGATGTGGAGATGAATAATGAAGAGGGAGATGCCTGGAGAGGGGGGTCTGGGGTTGCTTATATAGCCCTGGGCGATGAACCGTGGTCCTTGGATCAAACCGACTTAAGGTACGGCCGAGATGCATCCTAGAGGTCGGTGGAGATAGCTTGCAGAAGACGGAGCCAGTGGGCCCTAGGGGGGACCGGTCGGTCATAGGGTGGGACCGGTCGGTCCCACCTAGTAGCCTCTCGCGGTGGTCGACCTTCTGGTGTCTTCTTGCGTCCTCTAGAGTCTTCTAGAATAATCCTGACGTGGCGGTCGTGTTATCTCCCGTCGGTTCCTTCTAGGGGAAGCAATCAGCGCTGGTTTCCTGGTTTAGTCCCTGCAGAATCACAATTCACCAAAACTCGTGGAATATTGTCAATTAAAACCCTAAACCTTTGTTGGTGATTGAATTCATGCCGTTTCATATTTATTTATCCTTTAATTTTGATAGTTAACCAGTGTCAACATCGACCTTCGCCATGTCGATACTCATCATCAGTTGGCTGATATTTTCACCAAGCCTTTGGAGGAATCAACCTTTAATCGGTTGAGGGTGAGCTTGATGTGTGTTTCCCCTTTTAGATGGGGGAAACATTTTGGTTCCTGTATTATAGACTGACTCTTTTTCGTTTGTCTTTGTTTTCTTTTGCATTTCAGCATACGCTTTTACATTCTGAGCTTCATGTATATAATCATTAGAATGTAACTATGCTCTATGTAGTATGCTCTGATGCTTATGTTGATGCTTGTAGCTTATGCTCCTTCTGATCACTGATACATGTTGTGAGCTGAGCTATTTTTGAAATGGTGAACCTGCTTAATGAACTTAAAATCTGAAAATGTTCACCATTGAGATATGCAACTAGCATGTGTAGGATGTGTGAGTTCACTCATGCTTTTCATATATGCTAGGTTGCTATGTCTCTAGTTCTGAGTCATTCACTTGCTTGGTTTGTTCATATCCTGTTTAAAATTGAACCAAGTTTTTAAGTGAATTGAAAAGATCGAGATTGGATTGCTTGTCAACACATCACGGTATCGAGACTGTTTCTCATTGCACTTTGAGTTAAACTTGATCCGTGTAGTGTATGACCGAAACCGCTGCTTTAAGCTTCTGATTGCATATGCATAGGCTTCGCTCGGTTGAAAAGTTAGGCAATGACAAGCTTTCAACCTCTCGCAATCACATGCTAATATTTGAACTTGTGAAATTTCACCGCTGCAACTCCGATTATAATTTGAAATCACAAGTGTATGTTTCATTCTTAAGCATGATGATTGAACTTTGCTAGGGGTAGTTCACCTTGTATACATGCTTAGCACTTGTTCGAATTCCTGACTATACATGTTCAGTGCTATTTTGATGGTGAATACTTTTTGGCTAAACACTTCTCACTATGCTCACATGTTCATATTTCGTATTTGGTGATCAGATAGCTTGATGTGCTGTTGTTGAGTCATCGGATCAGAACTGTGTAGAGCATCTTTGCATTCTCTTGACTGTATTCCTGAAGCTGCTAACTTGCATTTTGACTCATATGCATGTTGGAAAAGGAAGATGCTTGCTTATTGGCACTTTTGATGGTGCATTTTCTGAGGGGGAGAACTTTGCTCGGTTGCTTGATAATGCTTTTTACTTGATGGTGCATTTTCAACTAAGGGGGAGAGATTGCAAATCATATGCTTCCTGGGTGTTCCACTAAGGGGGAGTTTTCATTAAGGGGGAGAAATTTTTCAAATCTTGTGCCTCCCATGTTGGACCTAGGGGGAGTTTTCCTGGTTGTGTGCACTATTCGAGGGGGAGCTTGCTACTTTTTGATGACCGTAAGGTTTTGGTATTGAGCTTTCTTGCTAGTTGTGTTGAGCCTCTGTGCCTCTGTCTTGAGGGACTAGCATTTGCTTCGATTTCTCATTGGTGTCGAGCTCTTTTTCTAGAGTTTTCAATTGGAATTTGCTAGCGGTGTTGAGCCTGTTCTACCTCTTCTTGAGGGCTAGCTTTGCTTTGCTTGGTTGCGTCGAGCCGTTGCCCATGTCTTTGGGGACCAAGCTGTTTTGCTCTTTCCACTTGACCTTCTTCGGCTTTGCTATGCTTTTGGGTCATTTGGTTGAGTTCTCTCTACTCCTTCTTCTTCCTTCTTCTTTTTTCATTATGATTTGTGTGAGTAGATGACAATGCACTCATCAAGGGGGAGATTGCGGATACATGGGTGTATGCCGAGTCTTGGAGTGATGAGTGATTGTCAATGGGTTTGATCGCATGTTCTTTGGCTTGTGTTGTGCAGGTGTCGAGCACGGAAACAGTGATCAAGGGCAAGGTGAAGGTCAAGTAGAGACGTGCCGTGCCGATGGACCGGGAGCGGTGAAGGGCGGCGGACGTGAGGCTTAAGACTGAGGGACCGGTGGCCCTGAGGATAAGCTGTGGTGGCTGGCAGCCTGGGACAGCGACGAGCGGAGACATGCGGGGCATGGTGTTGCTCGGGTCGAGGACCTGGGGACATGTGTCGGTGGACGGGGTGCACGGGCGGTGCATCCCTCAACAGCTCCGGTTTGGTGGTTGAGCCAGAGAAAAACACCGGGTGGACGGTTTCCGAGTTTGGGCCACAAAACTCGGGTGGACAGTTTCCAGGTTTGGGCCTCAAAACCTGGGTGCTGCGGGTTTGCCGAGTTTGGGCCACAAAACTCGGGTGAGGATGGTTTCCAGGTTTGGGCCTCAAAACCTGGGGGCTGGCGGGTTTCCTGGTTTCGGCCACAAAACCAGGGGATGGAATTGGAGGCTGGTTTCCCGGTTTGGGCCTCAAAACCGGGGTTGGCGTGAAAGTCTGGTTTCCCGGTTTCGGCCACAAAAACCGGGGGTGCAGAGCGAGGCGGCAGACTGGTGGCAATCGGGAGGTTGCGTCGAGGCAACGCTACGAGTTGTGCGGGTGTGGCCGTTGGATCACCACCTACCATGAGTTGGTCCAGAATAACCTTAGGGTTTAGCTGGTTCGCTCTGTAATTAGAGAGGGGTAGAGTAGGAATTAGAATTAGGATAAGTAGAGGGAGACACCCTCCCCAAACAATCTTAGTCATTTGCTCTTTGCTTTCTAGGGTTTCCTGCTCTCCCAATCCCCTGCTGTAGCTAGCTGAGATCCGCAGAGAACCATACCTCTGTGTACTGAAGATTTTGAGAAGTGAGGCCGTAACCTCACTGTTGTAGCGTGTGGTAGCCACACGGTTGCAGATCGATGACTTGATTCGCGTTTTGGTTCGTGTTCTTCACGTTTCTTCGTTTCTCCGTGATTTTCCCGTCACTCGATCTCCCTCTCTACTGCGTCTTTGTGAAATCCGTTTGAATCATCTTGTTCTTTGTTGTGAGGAGGTCTTTTCGACCAAAGGAATTCATCTAACTCCTCACGAACAAGTAGATTGGGTTGATTTCGTTTTCGTGGCGCTTTTTCGGTTCATACACCTTCCCTTTTGATTTCCCGGTGATTTAGTCGATTCGAGCGGATGATTTCTTGGGGATAGTCTCCTAACTACCCCGTGATCATCTTCTCCAAGTTTGGGAACGTGGGATTTTGATTTGGATCGAATTTGGAGAGATTTGGGGAGAAGGCGACCAAAATCGCCCTCTTGTTCATCCGCGGACAGTCCAGGGGTCGGGCTCCAGCCGAGTTCGTGGCTGCGCAGCTCGTACGGACAAGTTCTTTTTGAACCACGGACAGTCCGCCGTAGGGACTCGCGGACAGTTTGGGAGACGTCCAGAGGTGTTTCAGCAACACTGTTGTTTTGCCTTTTGGACCGGCGGACAGTCCGCCGTTGGTTTTCGCGGACAGTACGGGAACAGTCCAGGGGACTTTAGCAGCTTTGCTGTTTTCGGTGTTTGGCCGGCGGACAGTCCACCACAGGCTCGAGGACAGTCCGCAGTTAGCCCGAACAGTCCGGGACCGTACCCGCGGACAGTCCGGGATCCCGCAGACTAGTGCTTTTCAATGCATTTAGTCTCCCGGCTTTTCCGCTTGGTTTTCGGACTTCTCGTTTGGCCCTATAGTTAACTAAGAAACATTTCTAGGTATCTTTGCTACTTGTTAGCATCGGTATTTAGGGATTTCTCGACGTAGCCCTCAATCTACGTTCGGGACTCGGTTTTCAAGGGGCGAACTTGAGCCGAAACTTTTGGGTTTTGGTTTGCTATTGCTTTGTGGTGCCTCGCTGTGATCCTAGGGATCATCCACCCTCTTCCAAGGGTCGTGGGCATCACGGTTTTGGTCGTAGCTTCTGAGGGTTGATTTTGGGACATTTGGCCAAAGTTTCGAGAGAAATTTTGTTGGCTCCCTTCACCCCCCTCTGGTCGCCTTGCTATTGCATTCTCGGTCCTTCAATCCTAGCAGTCATTTTGCTCCTGAGCACTCTCTCTTCTTAGCTCCCGCTTAGGTTCTAAAACATACCTAGCTGCTAGCGATCCGCAGGTGAAGGACCGAGAAGAGAAAGCACAAGCAAGGCGACCAGAGGGGGGGGGGGTGAATGGGAGCCAATCAAATTTCTTTCGAAACTTTGGCCAAGTGTCCCAAAATCAACACCGAAAAGCACGGACGCAAACCGTGATGCTTACGACCCTTGGAAGAGGGTGGATGATCCCTAGGATCACAGCGGAGCACCACCAAGCACAAGCGAAGCAAAGACCAAAAGCTTTGACTCAAGTTCCCCCTTGGAAAACCGAGTCCCAAACGTAGATTGAAGGCTACGTTGGGAAATCTCCAAATACCAATGCAAACAAGTTGCAAAGATACCTAGAGATGTTTCTTGGTTAACTCTAGGGCCAAACGAGAAGTCCGGAAACCAAGCGAACAAGCGGATCTCAAATCGAAAGATGGACGAACAATCTGCAGATGAAAACGCGTCGAACGGCTTTGACCGGACTCTGCCTGCGTCCGGTCAGGCACCACGGACGCGTCCGGTCAAGCCAAAACGATTTTGGACCCTTACTGTGTTGGACCGGACTCTGTGATGCAGTGCGTCCGGTCACAAGCAGAGCGTCCGGTCAGAGAGAGACAAAACAGTGAACAGTACAAGGGGGCGTCCGGTCACTCTTCGAGAGCCAGCGTCCGGTCAAGACACGAGAGAAAACACGCTGGGCGCTCAACGACCGGACTCTGGTCTAGTGCGTCCGGTCAGCCCGACCCAGCGTCGGTCACCCCGAAATCCTGCTGTCGTCCACCGATTCAACTCGATCTCACCCAAAACGAATCCTCTAGGGATAAAACTTGGTGAGAGAGAGTCACAAGGAGGATAGTGAGCTATCTCTAAGAGATCATGGCTCGAACCTATCTCCAAATCGATGAATCAAAAAATTCGAGGGAAGGGAGAAAAACTTGACCTGAAACAAAAATCGATCGATCTCCTAGAACGTGAGGTTAGAGGAGAATTCTTCGGTGGAAAGAAGTGCCTCACGACCTAGGACAACTTGGTTCAAATGGATTTGCAAAAGATGAACCGAGCAAAGAGATCGAACGAAGGGAAAAACGTGGAGAAAAGTGGAGAAAAAGGATTCCGCGAAGAACACGAACAAAACGCGAATCACAACCACGAATTGCAACCGTGTGGCTACCACACGCTACAATGGTGAGGTTACGGCCTCACTTCCTCAAAATCAACAGTACACAGAGGCAGTCTCTCTGTGGATCTCAGCTAGCTGCAGCAGGGGATGGGGAGAGCAGGAAACCCTAAGTGCGAAAGAGCAAATGACTGAGATAGAGGGAGGAGGGTGTCTCCCGACTACTTATCCTAATTCTAGCCTAAGTCTATTTCTACTCTAATCCTCTCTATTCTAATTACAGAGCGAACCAGCTAAACCCTAGGGTTATTCTGGACCAACTCGGTGGTAGGTGTATCCGACGGCCACGCCAGCACAACAGGCAGCGTTGCCTCGACGCAACCTCCCGATTGCCGCCACGTGCCGCCCTCGCTCTGCACCCCTGTTTTTGTGGCCCAAACCGGGAAACCAGCCTTTTCCAGCTATCCCCCAGTTTTGAGGCCCAAACCGGGAAACCAGCCTCCAAGTCCATCGCCTGAGTTTTGTGGCCCAAACTCAGAAACCCGCAACGCCCAGGTTTTGAGGCCCAAACCTGGAAACCGTCCTCAGCCCGAGTTTTGTGGCCCAAACTCAGAAACCCGCCGCACGCCCAGGTTTTGTGGCTCAACTCGAAACCGAGCACCCGAGTTTTGAGGCCCAAACTCGGAAACCGTACACCCGGTGGTTTTTCTGTGGCTCAACCACCAAACCAGAGCTGTAGAGGGGATGCACCGCCCGTGCACCCCGTCCACCGACATGTGTCCCCAGGTCCTCGACCCGAGCAACACCATGCCCGCAAGTCTCCGCTCGTCACTGTCCCAGGCTGTCAGCCACCACAGCTATCCTGAGGCCCTCCGGTCCATCAGTCCAAGCCTCACGTCCGCCCTTCACAGCTCTCGGTCCATCGGCACGGCATGTCTCTACTTGACCTTCACCTCGCCTTCGATCACTGTCTCCGGGCTCGACACCTGCACAACACAAGCCAAAGAACCTGCGATCAAACCCGTTGACATTCACTCATCACTCAGAGACTCGGCATACACCCATGTATCCGCAATCTCCCCTTGATGAGTGCATTGTCAACTACACACCAAATCATAATGAAAGAAGAAGAAGGAAGAAGGAGAAGAGAGAACTCAACAAATGACCTAAAAGCATAGCAAAGCCGAAGAAGGTCAAGTGGAAGAAGCGAAACAACTTGGTCCCCAAAGACATGGGCAACGACTTGACGCAACCAAGCAAAGCAAAGCTAGCCCTCAAGAAGAGGTAGAACAGGCTCAACACCGCTAGCAAAATACCAATTGGAAAATAGAAGCAAAATGCTAGTCCCTCAAGATAGAGGCACAGAGGATCAACACAACTAGCAAAGAAAGCTCGATACCAATGCCTTACGGCCAACTGAAAGCAGCAAAGCTCCGAACCAATCGAAATCAAAATCGAGATCAAAAGCCCTGAAAAGCAAGATGTTTGCTAGTTCCTCAAGATAGAGGCAAAGGCTCAACACAACTAGCAAACTCCCCCTCGAAAAGTGCAAACAACCAGGAAACTCCCCCTTAGTTGAATATCCAGGAAGCAAAGATTTGCAAGAAAATTTCTTCCCCTTTGGTCAACCGATCGGAGAGCACATGATTTGTCATTTCTCCCCCTTAGTTGAAAATGCACTAATCCAGGAACAACTCCCCTTCCAACATGCACATGAGTCAAAATGCAAGTTAGCAGCTTCAGGCATATAATCAAAAGAGTGCAAGGATGCTCTAAACAGTATAACTCCAACGACACAACTAAGCACTTATAAAGCAAAGGCTCAAACTGATCACCAGATACGAAATATGAACATATGAGCAAAGTGAGCAGTTTTGAGTCAAAAACGTATTCACCATCAAAATAGCACTACCCATGTATAGACAGGAATCCAAACAAGTGCTAAACATGTATACAAGGTGAACTACCCCTAGCAAAGTTCAATCATCATGCTTATGAATGAAACATATACTTGTGATTTCAAATTTAGATCGGAGTTGCAGCAGCGGTGAAATTTCACAAGTTCAATTAATAGCATGTGAATGCGAGAGGTTGAAAGCTTGTCTTTGCCTAACTTTTCAACGAGCGAAGCCTATGCCAAAGCAATCAGAAGCTTAAAGCTACGGTTTCGGTCATACACTACACAGCTCAAGTTTAACTCAAAGTGCAATGAGAAAAAGTCTCGATACTGTGATGTGTTGACAAGCAATCCCATCTCGATCTTTTCAATTCACTACAAACTTGGTTCAAATTTTAAACATGATATGAACAGACCAAGCAAGTGAATGGCTCAGAACTAGAGACATAGCAACCTAGCATATATGAAAAGCATGAATGGACTCAACACATCCTACACATGCTAGTTGCATACCTCAATGGTGAACATTTTCAGATTTTATATACATTAAGCAAATTCACCATTCCAAAATAGCTCAGCTCACAACATGTACTAGTGATCAGAAAGAGCATAAGCTATAAGCATCAATATAAGATCGGAGCATACTACATAGAGCATAATTACATTCTAGTGATTATAAACATGAAGCTCAGAATGTAAATGCGTATGCTGAAATGCAAAAGAAAAGAAAGACAAACGAAAAGAGTTAGTCTATCATACAAGATCCAAAAGATCCAAAAGGTTTCCCCCATCTAAAAGGGGAAACACACACACCAAGCTCACCCCTCAACCGATTAAAGGTTGATTCGTCTAAAGGCTTGGTGAAAATATCAGCCAGTTGATGATGAGTATGACATGGCGAAGGTCGATATCACCCTTCTCCTCGTGGTCTCGCAAAAATGAAAGCGCACATCAATGTGTTTGGTCTTCGAGTGAAGCACGGGGTTCTTAGCAACGCTAATAGCACTCGTGCTGTCACAAAGCAAAGGCACGCGAGAAAAGCTCAGACCGAAATCACGCAAAGTGGCCATCATCCAAAGCAACTGGGAACAGCAGCTAGCCGCAGCAACATATTCAGCCTCTGTGGTAGACTGAGCGACTTGCGAGAAGACCACGACACAAGAGAAGAACCAATAAACTGGCAAGTCCCAGAAGTGGACTTGCGCTCAATACGGCAACCAGCAAAATCGGCATCCGAATAACCGCAAAGCGAGAGGGTGGAGGAAGCAGAATACCAAATCTCAAACTCAGGTGTGAAATGAAGGTACCTGAAAATGCGCTTCACCGCCTGACTGTGAGAAGTGCGCGACGACGCCTGAAAGCGCGCGCACAGACACACCGCGAACTGAATGTCCGGGCGTGTCGCCGTCAGGTAGAGCAGCGACCCGATCATGCTGCGGTACTCCTTCTGGTCCACTGCTTCTCCATCCTTGTCCGCATCCAGGGCAGTCGTCGTCGACATGGGTGTCGGAAGAGGCTTGGCCTCACCCATATCGAACCGCTTCAGCAAGTCCTTGGTGTACTTGCCCTGGTGCACAAACGTCCCTCTCGGGATTGCTTAATTTGCAACATGAGAAAGAATGTCAGCTCGCCCATCATGCTCATCTCGAACTCCCTGCTCATAGTATCTGCAAACTTGGCAACCAAAGCGTGAGAAGAACCACCGAAAATGATATCATCCACGTAAATCTGGACCAAGAGTGTGTCTTTGCTTGCCTGAGGAGAAAGAGCGTTTTATCTACACATCCCATTTTAAAACCCTTAGCTATCAAAAAGGTCTTCAACCTATCATACCAGGCTCTAGGGGCTTGTTTCAAACCATATAAAGCTTTAGAGAGTTAAAAACATGGTTTGGAAACTTGGGATTTTCAAAACCGGGGGGTTGCTCAACATAAACTTCCTCTTCTATGTAGCCGTTTAAGAAGGCACTCTTGACATCCATTTGAAAAAGTTTGAAACCTTTGGATGCAGCAAAACCCAAGAGTATCCTAATAGCCTCCAAACGTGCTACAGGAGCAAAAGTCTCCTCATAGTCTATCCCCTCCTTCTGACTATAGCCTTTTGCTATAAGCCTGGCCTTGTTTCTAACAACGTGGCCATCGTCTCCTTGCTTGTTTTTGAAAACCCATTTTGTCCCAATAGGCTTACAGTCTGGGTGGAGGTGGAACTAGAACCCAAACCCAATTTCGCTCAAAGTTCTCTAACTCCTCATGCATGGCATTGACCCAATCCGGATCTGTCAGAGCGTGTCCAACATCTCGGGGCTCAAAATTAGCAACAAAAGCAGAATGAGCAAAGTGAGAGATGTGCTGTGACCTGGACCAAGTGACCCGCTCGTCAATGCCGCCGATCATTTGCTGAGGGGGGTGTTGGTGCTAGATATGTCATGGCGCCTCCCGAGAAGAAGTAGCCTCCCCCTCAACAGCAGCTGGTGCCTCCCCGGGTACAAAAGGTACCGCTCGGGGTGGCGGATCCCACGACCCCCAGGAAGAAGAGGTGTCGGGGCCGTGAGTCATCGTAGAAGCCGCTCATTGTGGCACAGCAGGTGGAGGGGGTGCTAGATCATCCATACCTTCAGCACCCTCGTCCTCATCATCAAAAAGAGGCTCACCGACCTCATGATCACCTGCACGCTCAAAACGAGAAGAAGGACAAAGAAGAGTCTCATCGAAGGTGACATCTGATGTCTCCATGACTCAGTTAGTATCAAGGTTAAGTACACGATAAGCTCTAGTGTGAGTGCCATAACCCAAAAATACCCCGTCAGAAGAGCGAGACTCAAATTTGTCCAGGTTGCCTTTCTTCAATATAAAACAGTGGCAACCGAAGACTCTAAAAAAACTCACCTTGGGCTATCTACCAAAACGCAACTCGTAAGAGGTCTTCTTCAAGAAGCTCTCAGAAAAATGCGATTTGAAATGTAGCATGCAGTGTTCATAGCCTCAGCCCAATATCGCCTAGGAGTCCTATGCTCATCGAGCATCGTCCTGGCCATCTCAACAAGGGTCGATTCTTCCTCTCTACAACACCATTTTGGGGCGGTGTGTAGGGGGAAGAAAACTGATGCTCCAAACCAAGGCGGTCACAAAACTTCTCAAAATCCGAATTCTTGAATTCGGAACCATTATCACTTCTAATAGCTCGCATCGAGTTCAAAGGGAACTCGTTCTGAAGACGCAAAATCAGATTGCGAGCGAAGGAGAAAGTCTCAGTCTTCTCAGTCAAAAAGAAAACCCACGAATACCTGGAAAAGTCATAAACAACAACCAAAACATACCACTTCCCACCAACTGAGCTCACCCGAGCCGGACCAACAAGGTCCATGTGTAAAAGCTCTCCAGGGTGCGAAGTCATGACCTTAGTCACAGGATGGTGGGGAGGAGCGACCATCTTCCCATGTCTACA
Organism: Coix lacryma-jobi var. lacryma-jobi; assembly: GCA_009763385.1. Classification (NCBI taxonomy): domain Eukaryota; kingdom Viridiplantae; phylum Streptophyta; class Magnoliopsida; order Poales; family Poaceae; genus Coix; species Coix lacryma-jobi. The sequence continues at coordinate 16,561,277 of CM019824.1, forward strand.
AGAATAGCAAACTAGATCCTTCTCCATCACAGCTTGGGCAATCCTCAGATTAGGCCAAGTGAGCTAAGTCTTGCAAGCAAGTCGAAGCTTAAGTGACCGAGCCTCCTATGCCACTTCCAAAGATCAGAGGAGGAAGGACTAGCCAAAAGACAGTGGGAAACACCAAACGACTCCGAGAAATTCGCGCGAAAGACTTTCCCAAAGGGCGAAATCAAACAAACCAAATTGCCCGGAGGATATAAAATGCGACTGAGATTCGGATTAAAACGAATCTCATAGTCATCATCAAAAAGTTGCGAAACAGAAAGCAAGTTAAAATGCAGTTAGAAACAAGAGCAACATCGCGCAACACAAAGTGCTCATTAACCCGCACGGACCCGCGAGACAACACCTTACCTTTACTATTGTCGCCGAAGCTGATAAACTCCTTTCCGGCAACAGGGCTAAGGCTGGAGAACCACTTGGCGTTTCCGGTCATGTGCCTTGAACAACCGGAATCCACCAACCAAATGTCCTCCAACCGTTTTACCTACATCAATAGAAAGACATAGGGTGAGCTTTCGGTCCAACACTGGGGTTAGTGAAGTAGGAAGAATACCAGTGTTGGGCCGGCTGCTCAAAAGAACGGTCAGTGTAAAAATCCATTCCTAGCCTGTCTACGGGGGTAGCGATCACCACGTACAGGAAAACGTGGTCCGCTAAGGAAAGAGCATCCATCGCGATGATCAAAACGCGGTGGAGGGAAACGCTCAACAAAGCCTCCGCGACGGGGTCCGTATCCTGCAAAGTCAGGACCCCATCGGGCACCTCCTCCCTGACGCCTAGGACCTTGAGGTGCTGCACCTCTAGGCCTAGCAGCTCTCCTCGGAGCTCTCCTCTGGACGTTCGGCACATGCACATCATGGAAAGGATGGTACATGTCTAGGTTGTCCATCTCCCTAGCATGGCGCATCTCTCTCTTGCGTCTAAAGTAGAACTCTCTCAAGTGACCATCTCTCCCACAATAGTCACAATGGTACCTCACCGCACGCAAAGGGGTTGTTGGTACTCACGGTTGTGGGTATGGTCACTTTGCCCTTCTGTGGCAAACATCCTCCTGGATAGGTGGCATAGTATCCAGCTTGTTCTTGAGGTGGTTGGGTTTGGGTTGCCACACTTGGTTCTTGGGTGGAGCTCTCGGAGGGTTCCTCAACCACTCCATCCTTGGTGATAGGCTTGACAGGCTCTTTGGGTGGAAGCTTGGTAGTTTGGGAGTAGTGGTGGAGTTAGGCTTCTCACATGGGTTTAGGCCACTCGACTCTCCAATCTTCCCAAAAGCTGAAACATCGACACCCGGAGCAAAACCTACACCTGGACCTCCAGCAGCTCACTTGAATTGGGAGATCATCATCCTGAGCTGCGGCTCCCCACAAGACACCCATGACAAGATGGCCCAAAGGTATGTGTTTTCCTCCTCAGTTTGCATCTTGCCATGCTACACATTTGCAATCTCCATCTCCAAACCCTCACACAAAGCACACCTCGTGACACAAGTGCTATCCGAGCTAGCCTTTTCTAAAGACTCAATCTTGACATTCTTCTCTGCCAACTTGGATTGCAAGGCAGGACAAGTCTTGCACGCACCTAACAGCTGGGGCCTAGCCCGGAGCTCATCCACCTCTCCTACCAAAGCAACATACTTACTCCTCAAAGTGAGAAGGTCAGTCATGTGCTTGGTGCACATCTCGCACTCACTCTCCTCCGACACCACCACGGTGGATTTAGCAAACTCCAACTCCTTCACCGTGTCCTCCCACTTTTGCCTAAACTCCTTGCGCTCTCTAGCAGCATGCCTAAGCAGCTTGTCTCGACTAAGCAAGGCGGCAGTAAGCTTCTCATTCTCAGCAAAGAGTTCATCATGAGTCATCGATACCTGGGAGGTGTCGTCGTCGTCGTCGTCCCGAGGGGTGTGCTCCAGCTTGCCGTCGATCTCATCACCCAGCGCCATGGTGCAGAGGCCCCCGTCGTCGGCGACGAAGCAAAAGACCGTTCAGCTTGTCCTCGATGTTCTTCATCTTCTCAGACTCGTCGTCGCTTGAGCAAGCAGAGTCGTCATCCGAGCCGTCGACGTCGCTGAGCATGGCGAAGAAAGCACGCTGCTCAGCCTGGGCCTTCTCCAAGTAATTCTTCTTGATGTACTCCTTGTCGAAGCTGCCCCTCCGCTTGTGCCTCGGAGGAACGTGCTGCCCTTGCGCTTGGAGTCATACTTGTGCCCATGATCGCCCTTCCCGAATGCTTGTTCTTCTTGGGGCAGTTGGCGATGAAGTGGTCGGGATCGCCGCACTCGAAACATCCCGAGCGTCCTCCTCCGCGGCGACGGTTCATGCGGTTGTTGTGAAACTGCATGAACCGGTTGGCAAGCAAAGCCAACTCTTCGTATCCCAAAGACTCCAACTGATCCTCTGTGACAGAAAAGAGAGATGAAAGCGCAAAGCCACCAGAGGGGTTAGCAGAAGAGCCAGAAACCAAAGCCATAGTCGGGCCAGAAGGATTCTCATAAGAAGCCCTCGACATGGCGTCAATCTCACTAGACTTGAGCTTACTAAAGAGCTCGTCGCAAGTGAGGGTCTCATAGTTAGACGATTTGATGATTGCCTGGACCTTTGAGTCCCACACTGACCGATCAAGAGTATGCAAAAGCTTCAAAGCTCTCTCATGATAGTCAAAAGGCAACAACTCCTTGTTAGCTCGCATCTTGTTGACAATCACCTGAAAGCGAGCGAATAAACTCTCTATGCTCTCGCTAGGCTGATGTCAAAAGTTCTCATACTCCCGCTTATGCGACTCGTAGAGATGGGATTTGACTTGAGTGGTGCCCTCATGGAAGCGCATGAGGGTAGCCCAAATCTCACGAGCCGTGGAGGTGAGAAACGTGATCAAACTCCGACATGCTCAAACAGGAGAACAAGGCGTTACGTGCCCGGCTCTTGGCCTCGTGCTCATCGATCTGAAGCTGAGAGACACGAGCAGCCAGAACAACGTAATCGGCCTTGTTGCAAATCTCCCAAACAGAAGAGCCCATGCTCTGGAGATAGGCCGACATGCGTATCTTCCAATACGCATAGTTCGTCCCATCAAAGAACGGCGGTTTGCCCACGCCACGATCCATGTCGCCTTCGGTGGATCTGGAACCGGCTAAGGTGGAAGATCCTTAACCCGCTCCGATACCAATTGAAGGACCGAGAAAGCACAAGCAAGACGACCAGAGGGGGGTGAATGGGAGCCAATCAAATTTCTTTCGAAACTTTGGCCAAGTGTCCCAAAATCAACCCCCAAAAGCACGGACCCAAACCGTGATGCTTACGACCCTTGGAAGAGGTGGATGATCCCTAGGATCACAGCGGAGCACCACCAAGCACAAGCGAAGAAGCAAAGACCAAAAGCTTCGACTCAAGTTCCCCCTTGGAAAACCGAGTCCCAAACGTAGATTGAAGGCTACGTGGGAAATCTCCAAATACCAATGCAAACAAGTTGCAAAGATACCTAGAGATGTTTCTTGGTTAACTCTAGGGCCAAACGAGAAGTCCGAAAACCAAGCGAACAAGCGGATCTCAAATCGAAAGACGGACGAACAATCTGCAGACGAAAACGCGTCGAACGCTTTGACCGGACTCTGCCTGCGTCCGGTCAGGCACCACCGGACGCGTCCGGTCAAGCCAAAACGATTTTGGACCCTTACTGTGTTGGACCGGACTCTGTGATGCAGTGCGTCCGGTCACAAGCAGAGCGTCCGGTCAGAGAGAGACAAAACAGTGAACAGTACAAGGGGTGTGTCCGGTCACTCTTCGAGAGCCAGCATCCGGTCAAGTCACGGAGAAAACACGCGGGCGCTCAACGATCGGACTCTGGTCTGGTGCGTCCGGTCAGCCCGACCCAGCGTCCGGTCACCCCGAAATCCTGCTGTTCGTCCACCGATTCAACTCGATCTCACCCAAAACGAATCCTCTAGGGATAAAACTTGGTGAGAGGAGTCACAAGGAGGATAGTGAGCTATCTCTAAGAGATCATGGCTCGAACCTATCTCCAAATCGATGAATCGAAAAAATTCGAGGGAAGGGAGAAAAACTTGACCTGAAACAAAAATCGATCGATCTCCTAGACCGTGAGGTTATAGGAGAATTCCTTCGGTGGAAAGAAGTGCCTCACGACCTAGGACAACTTGGTTCAAATGGATTTGCAAAAGATGAACCGAGCAAAGAGATCGAACGAAGGGAAAAACATGGAGAAAAAGGATTCTGCGAAGAACACGAACAAAACGCGAATCACAACCACGATTGCAACCGTGTGGCTACCACACGCTACAATGGTGAGGTTACGGCCTCACTTCCTCAAAATCAACAGTACACAGAGGCAAGTCTCTCTGTGGATCTCAGCTAGCTGCAGCAGGGGATGGGAGAGCAGGAAACCCTAAGTGCGAAAGAGCAAATGACTGAGATAAGGGAGGAGGGTGTCTCCCCGACTACTTATCCTAATTCTAGCCTAAGTCTATTTCCTACTCTACCCCTCTCTATTCTAATTACAGAGCGAACCAGCTAAACCCTAGGGTTATTTGGACCAACTCGGTGGTAGGTGTACGACGGCCACGCCAGCACAACAGGAAGCGTTGCCTCGACGCAACCTCCGATTGCCACCACGTGCCGCCCTCGCTCTGCACCCCCAGTTTTGTGGCCCAAACGGAGAAACCAGCCTTTTCCAGCTATCCCCCGGTTTTGAGGCCCAAACCGGGAAACCAGCCTCCAAGTCCATCGCCTGAGTTTTGTGGCCCAAACTCAGAAACCCGCAGCGCCCAGGTTTTAGGCCCAAACCTGGAAACCGTCCTCAGCCCGAGTTTTGTGGCCCAAACTCGGAAACCCGCACACGCCCAGGTTTTGTGGCTCAACCTGGAAACGAGCACCCGAGTTTTGAGGCCCAAACTCGGAAACCGTACACCCGGTGGTTTTTCTGTGGCTCAACCACCAAACCGGAGCTGTAGAGGGGATGCACCGCCCGTGCACCCCGTCCACCGACACGTGTCCCCAGGTCCTCAACCCGAGCAACACCATGCCCGCAAGTCTCCGCTCATCGCTGTCCCAGGCTGTCAGCCACCACAGCTGATCCTCAGGCCCTCCGGTCCATCAGTCCAAGCCTCACGTCCGCCCTTCACAGCTCTCGGTCCATCGGCACGGCACGTCTCTACTTGACTTCACCTCGCCTTCGATCACTGTCTCCGGGCTCGACACCTGCACAACACAAGCCAAAGAACCTGCGATCAAACCCGTTGACATTCACTCATCACTCAGAGACTTGGCATACACCCATGTATCCGCAATCTCCCCCTTGATGAGTGCATTGTCAACTACACACACAAATCATAATGAAAGAAGAAGGAAGGAAGAAGGAGAAGAGAGAACTCGACCAAATGACCAAAAGCGTAGCAAAGCCGAAGAAGGTAAAGTGGAAGAAGCGAAACAACTTGGTCCCCAAAGACATGGGCAATGGCTCGACGCAACCAAGCAAAGCAAAGCTAGCCCTCAAGAAGAGGGTAGAACAAGCACAACACCGCTAGCAAAATACCAATTGGAAAATCGAAGCAAAATGCTAGTCCCTCAAGATAGAGGCACAGAGGCTCAACACAACTAGCAAAGAAAGCTCGATACCAATGCCTTACGGCCAACTGAAAGCAGCAAAGCTCCAAACCAATCGAAATCAAAATCGAGATCAAAAGCCCTGAAAAGCAAGATGTTTGCTAGTTCCTCAAGATAGAGGCAAAGGCTCAACACAACTAGCAAACCCCCTCGAAAAGTGCAAACAACCAGGAAACTCCCCCTTAGTTGAATATCCAGGAAGCAAAAGATTTGCAAGAAAATTTCTTCCCCTTTGGTCAACCGATCGGAGAGCACATGATTTGTCATTTCTCCCCCTTAGTTGAAAATGCACTAATTCAGGAACAACTCCCCCTTCCAACATGCACATGAGTCAAAATGCAAGTTAGTAGCTTCAGGCATATAATCAAAAGAGTGCAAGGATGCTCTAAACAGTATAACTCCAACGACACAACTAAGCACTTATAAAGCAAAGGCTCAAACTGATCACCAGAATACGAAATATGAACATATGAGCAAAGTGAGCAGTTTTTGGAGTCAAAAAGGTATTCACCATCAAATAGCACTACCCATGTATAGACAGGAATCCAAACAAGTGCTAAACATGTATACAAGGTGAACTACCCCTAGCGAAGTTCAAGTCATCATGCTTATGAATGAAACATATACTTGTGATTTCAAATTTAGATCGGAGTTGCAGCGGTGAAATTTCACAAGTTCAATTAATAGCATGTGAATGCGAGAGGTTGAAAGCTTGTCTTTGCCTAACTTTTCAACTGAGCGAAGCGTATGCCGAAGCAATCAGAAGCTTAAAGCTACGGTTTCGGTCATACACTACACAGCTCAAGTTTAACTCAAAGCGCAATGAGAAACAGTCTCGATACTGTGATGTGTTGATAAGCAATCCCATCTCGATCTTTTCAATTCACTACAAACTTGGTTCAAATTTTAAACATGATATGAACAGACCAAGCAAGTGAATGGCTCAGAACTAGAGACATAGCAACCTAGCATATATGAAAAGCATGAATGGACTCAACACATCCTACACATGCTAGTTGCATACCTCAATGGTGAACATTTTCAGATTTTATATACATTAAGCAAATTCACCATTCCAAAATAGCTCAGCTCACAACATGTACTAGTGATCAGAAAGAGCATAAGCTACAAGCATCAATATAAGCATCGGAGCATACTACATAGAGCATAATTACATTCTAGTGATTATAAACATGAAGCTCAGAATGTAAATGCGTATGCTGAAATGCAAAAGAAAAGAAAGACAAACGAAAATAGTTAGTCTATCATACAAGATCCAAAAGGTTTCCCCCATCTAAAAGGGGAAACACACACCAAGCTCACCCCTCAACCGATTAAAGGTTGATTCGTCTAAAGGTTTGGTGAAAATATCAGCCAGTTGATGATGAGTATTGACATGATGAAGGTCGATATCACCCTTCTCCTCGTGGTCTCGCAAAAAATGAAAGCGCACATCAATGTGTTTGGTCTTCGAGTGAAGCACGGGGTTCTTAGCAACGCTAATAGCACTCGTGCTGTCACAAAGCAAAGGCACGCGAGAAAAGCTCAGACCGAAATCACGCAAAGTGGCCATCATCCAAAGCAACTGGGAACAGCAGCTAGCCGCAGCAACATATTCAGCCTCTGTGGTAGACTGAGCGACACTAGACTGCTTGCGAGAAGACCACGACACAAGAGAAGAACCAATAAACTGGCAAGTCCCAGTAGTGGACTTGCGCTCAATACAGCAACCAGCAAAATCGGCATCCGAATAACCGCAAAGCGAGAGGGTGGAGGAAGCAGAATACCAAATCCCAAACTCAGGTGTGAAACGAAGGTACCTGAAAAAGCGCTTCACCGCCTGACGATGAGAAGTGCGCGACGACGCCTGGAAGCGCGCGCACAGACACACCGCGAACTGAATGTCCGGGCGTGTCGCCGTTAGGTAGAGCAGCGACCCGATCATGCTGCGGTACTCCTTCTGGTCCACTGCTTCTCCATGCTTGTCCGCATCCAGGGCAGTCGTCGTCGACATGGGTGTCGGAAGAGGCTTGGCCTCACCCATATCGAACCGCTTCAGCAAGTCCTTGGTGTACTTGCCCTGGTGCACAAACGTCCCCTCTCGGGATTGCTTAATTTGCAACATGAGAAAGAATGTCAGCTCGCCCATCATGCTCATCTCGAACTCCCTGCTCATAGTATCTGCAAACTTGGCAACCAAAGCGTGAGAAGAACCACCGAAAATGATATCATCCACGTAAATCTGGACGAAGAGTGTGTCTTTGCTTTGCCTGAGGAGAAAGAGCGTTTTATCTACACATCCCATTTTAAAACCCTTAGCTATCAAAAAGGTCTTCAACCTATCATACCAGGCTCTAGGGGCTTGTTTCAAACCATATAAAACTTTAGAGAGTTTAAAAACATGGTTTGAAAACTTGGGATTTTCAAAACCGGGGGGTTGCTCAACATAAACTTCCTCTTCTATGTAGCCGTTTAAGAAGGCACTCTTGACATCCATTTGAAAAAGTTTGAAACCTTTTGATGCAGCAAAAGCCAAGAGTATCCTAATAGCCTCCAAACGTGCTACAGGAGCAAAAGTCTCCTCATAGTCTATCCCCTCCTTCTGACTATAGCCTTTTGCTACAAGCCTGGCCTTGTTTCTAACAACGTGGCCATCCTCTCCTTGCTTGTTTTTGAAAACCCATTTTGTCCCAATAGGCTTACAGTCTGGTGGAGGTGGAACTAGAACCCAAACCCGATTTCGCTCAAAGTTGTCTAACTCCTCATGCATGGCATTGACCCAATCCGGATCTGTCAGAGCGTGTCCAACATCTCGGGGCTCAAAATTAGCAACAAAAGCAGAATGAGCAAAGTGAGAGATGTGCTGTGACCTGGACCGAGTGACCCGCTCGTCAATGCCTTCGATCATCTGCTGAGGGGGGTGTTGGCGCTAGATACTTTGTGGCGCCTCCCGAGAAGAAGTAGCCTCCCCCTCAATAGCAGCTGGTGCCTCCCCAGGTACAAAAGGTACCGCTCGGGGTGGCGGATCCCACGACCCCTAGGAAGAAGAGGTGTCGTGGCCGTGAGTCGTCGTAGAAGCCGCTCCTTGTGGCACAGCAGGTGGAGGGGGTGCTAGATCATCCATACCTTCAGCACCCTCATCCTCGTCATCAAAAAGAGGCTCACCGACCTCATGATCACCTGCACGCTCAAAACGAGAAGAAGGACAAAGAAGAGTCTCGTCGAAGGTGACATCTGATGTCTCCATGACTCAGTTGGTATTAAGGTTAAGTACATGATAAGCTCTAGTGTGAGTGCCATAACCCAAAAATACCCCGTCAGAAGAGCGAGACTCAAATTTGTCCAGGTTGCCTTTCTTCAATATAAAACAGTGGCAACCGAAGACTCAAAAGTAACTCACCTTGGGCTGTCTACCAAAATGCAACTCGTAAGAGGTCTTCTTCAAGAAAGCTCTCAGAAAAATGCGATTTGAAATGTAGCATGCAGTGTTCATAGCCTTGACCCAATATCGCCTAGGAGTCCTATGCTCATCGAGCATCGTCCTGGCCATCTCAACAAGGGTCTGATTCTTCCTCTCTACAACACCATTTTGGGGCGGTGTGTAGGGGGAAGAAAACTAATGCTCCAAACCAAGGCGGTCACAAAACTTCTCAAAATCCGAATTCTTGAATTCGGAACCATTATCACTTCTAATAGCTTGCATCGAGTTCAAAGGGAACTCGTTCTGAAGACGCAAAATCAGATTGCGAGCGAAGGAGAAAGTCTTAGTCTTCTTAGTCAAAAAGAAAACCCACGAATACCTGGAAAAGTTGTAAACAACAACCAAAACATACCACTTCCCACCAACTGAGCTCACCCGAGCCGGACCAACAAGGTCCATGTGTAAAAGCTCTCCAGGGTGCGAAGTCATGACCTTAGTCATAGGATGGTGGGGAGCAACGACCATCTTCCCATGTCTACAAGAATGGCAAACTAGATCCTTCTCCATCAACAGCTTGGGCAATCCTAGGATTAGGCCAAGTGAGCTAAGTCTTGCAAGCAAGTCGAAGCTTAAGTGACCGAGCCTCCTAGGCCACTTCCAAAGATCAGAGGAGGAAGGACTAGCCAAAAGACAGCGGGAAACACCAAACGACTCCGAGAAATTCGCGCGAAAGACTTTCCCAAAGGGCGAAATCAAACAAACCAAATTGCCCTGAGGATCTAAAATGCGACTGAGATTCGGTTTAAAACGAATCTCATAGTCATCATCAAAAAGTTGTGAAACAGAAAGCAAGTTAAAATGCAGGTTAGAAACAAGAGCAACATCGCGCAACACAAAGTGCTCATTAACCCGCACGGACCCGCGAGACAACACCTTACCTTTACTATTGTCGCCGAAGGTGATAAACTCCTTTCCGGCAACAGGGCTAAGGCTGGAGAACCACTTGGCGTTTCCGGTCATGTGCCTCGAACAACCGGAATCCACCAACCAAATGTCCTCCAACCGTTTTACCTACATCAATAGAAAGACATAGGGTGAGCATACGGTCCAACACTGGGGTTAGTGAAGTAGGAAGAATACCAGTGTTGGGTCGGCTGCTCAAAAGAACGGTCAGTGTAAAAACCATTCCTAGCCTGTCTATGGGGGTAGCGATCACCACGTACAGGAAAACGTGGTCCGCTAGGGAAAGAGCATCCATCGCGATGATCAAAATGCGGTGGAGGGAAACGCTCAACAAAGCCTCCGCCAGGGGGTCTGTATCCTGCAAAGTCAGGACCCCGTCGGGCACCTCCTCCCTGACGCCTAGGACCTTGAGGTGCTGCACCTCTAGGCCTAGCAACTCTCCTCGGAGCTCTCCTCTGGACGTTTGGCACATGCACATCATGGAAAGGATGGTACATGTCCAGGTTGTCCATCTCACTAGCACGGCGCATCTCTCTCTTGTGCCTAAAGTAGAACTCGCTCAAGTGACCATCTCTCCCACAATAGTCACAATGGTACCTCACCGCACGCAAAGGGGGTTGTTGGTACTCACGGTTGTGGGTATGGTTCACTTTGCCCTTCTGTGGCAAACACTCCTCCTGGATAGGTGGCATAGTATCCAGCTTGTTCTGGAGGTGGTTGGGTTTGGGTTGCCACACTTGGTTCATGGGTGGAGCTCTCGGAGGTTCCTCAACCACTCCATCCTTGGTGATAGGCTTGACAGGCTCTTTGGGTGGAAGCTTGGTAAGTTTGGGAGTAGTGGTGGAGTTAGGCTTCTCACATGGGTTTAGGCCACTCGACTCTCCAATCTTCCCAAAAGCGGAAACATCGACACCCGGAGCAAAACCTACACCTGGACCTCCAGCAGCTCACTTGAATTGGGAGATCATCATCCCGAGCTGCGGCTCCCCACAAGACACCCATGACAAGATGGCCCGAAGGTATGTGTTTTCCTCCTCGGTTTGCATCTTGCCATGCTGCACATTTGCAATCTCCATCTCCAAACCCTCACACAATGCACACCTCGTGACACAAGTGCTATCCGAGCTGGCCTTCTCTAAAGACTCAATCTTGACATTCTTCTCTGCCAACTCGGATTGCAAGACAGGACAAGTCTTGCACGCACCTAACAGCTGGGGCCTAGCCCGGAGCTCATCCACCTCTCCTACCAAAGCAACATACTTACTCCTCAAAGTGAGAAGGTTAGTCATGTGCTTGGTGCACATCTCGCACTCACTCTCCTCCGACACCACCATGGTGGATTTAGCAAACTCCAACTCCTTCATCGTGTCCTCCCATTTTGGCCTAAACTCCTTGCGCTCTCTAGCAGCACGCCTAAGCAGCTTGTCTCGACTAAGCAAGGCAGCAGTAAGCTTCTCATTCTCAGCAAAGAGTTCGTCATGAGTCATCGATACCTAGGAGGTGTCGTCGTCGTCGTCGTCCCGAGGGGTGTGCTCCAGCTTGCCGTCGATCTCATCACCCAGCGCCATGGTGCAGAGGCCCCCGTCGTTGGCGAAGAAGCAAAGACCATTCAGCTTGTCCTCGATCTTCTTCATCTTCTCGGACTCATCGTCGCTTGAGCAAGCGGAGTCGTCATCCGAGCCGTCGACGTCGCTGAGCATGGCGAAGAAATCACGCTGCTCAGCCTGGGCCTTCTCCAAGTAATTCTTCTTGATGTACTCCTTGTCGAAGCCGCCCCTCCGCTTGTGCCTCGCAGGAACGTGCATGTCCTTGCGCTTGGAGTCATACTTGTGCCCATGATCGCCCTTCCCCGAATGCTTGTTCTTCTTGGGGCAGTTGGCGATGAAGTGGTCGGGATCGCCGCACTCGAAACATCCCGAGTGTCCTCCTACGCGGCGATGGTTCATGCGGTTGTTGTGAAACCGCATGAACCGGTTGTCAAGCAAAGCCAACTCTTCGTCTCCCAAAGACTCCAACTGATCCTCTGTGACGGAAAAGAGAGATGAAAGTGCAAAGCCACCAGAGGGGTTAGCAGAAGAGCCAGAAACCAAAGCCATAGTCGGGCCAGAAGGATTCTCATAAGAAGCCCTCGACATGGCGTCAATCTCACTAGACTTGAGCTTACTAAAGAGCTCGTCGCAAGTGAGGGTCTCATAGTTAGACGATTCGATGATCGCCTGGACCTTTGAGTCCCACACCGACCGATCAAGAGTATGCAAAAGCTTCAAAGCTCTCTCATGATCGTCAAAAGGCAACAACTCCTTGTTAGCTCGCATCTTGTTGACAATCACCTGAAAGCGAGCGAATAAACTCTCTATGCTCTCGCCAGGCTGATGTCAAAAGTTCTCATACTCCCGCTTATGCGACTTGTAGAGACGGGATTTGACTTGAGTGGTGCCCTCATGGAAGCGCATGAGGGTAGCCCAAATCTCACGAGCCGTGGGGAGGTGAGAAACGTGATCAAACTCCGACATGCTCAAATAGGAGAACAAGGCGTTACGTGCCCGGCTATTGGCCTCGTGCTCATCGATCTGAAGCTGAGAGACACGAGCAGCCAGAACAACGTAATCGGCCTTGTTGCAAATCTCCCAAACAGAAGAGCCCATGCTCTGGAGATAGGCCGACATGCGTATCTTCCAATACGCATAGTTCGTCCCATCAAAGAACGGCGGTTTGCCCACGCCGCGATCCATGTCGCCTTCGGTGGATCTGGAACCGGCTAAGGTGGAAGATCCTTAACCCGCTCTGATACCAATTGAAGGACCGAGAAAGCACAAGCAAGGCGACCAAAGGGGGGGTGAATGGGAGCCAATCAAATTTCTTTCGAAACTTTGGCCAAGTGTCCCAAAATCAACCCCGAAAAGCACGGACCCAAACCGTGATGCTTACGACCCTTGGAAGAGGGTGGATGATCCCTAGGATCACAGCGGAGCACCACCAAGCACAAGTGAAGCAAAGACCAAAAGCTTCGACTCAAGTTCCCCCTTGGAAAACCGAGTCCCAAACATAGATTGAAGGCTACATTGGGAAATCTCCAAATACCAATGCAAACAAGTTGCAAAGATACCTAGTGATGTTTCTTGGTTAACTCTAGGGCCAAACAAGAAGTCCGGAAACCAAGCGAACAAGCGGATCTCAAATCGAAAGACGGACGAACAATCTGCAGACGAAAACGCGCCGAACGGATTTGACCGGACTCTGCCTGCATCCGGTCAGGCACCACCGGACGCGTCCGGTCAAGCCAAAACGATTTTGGACCCTTACTGTGTTGGACCGGACTCTGTGATGCAGTGCGTCCGGTCAGAGAGAGACAAAATAGTGAACAGTACAAGGGGTGCGTCCGGTCACTCTTCGAGAGCCAGCGCTCGGTCAAGTCATGGAGAAAACGCGCTGGGCACTCAACGACCGGACTCTGGTCTGGTGCATCCGGTCAGCCCGACCCAGCGTTCGGTCACCCCGAAATCCTGCTGTTCGTCCACCAATTCAACTCGATCTCACCCAAAACGAATCCTCTAGGGATAAAACTTGGTGAGAGGAGTCACAAGAAGGATAGTGAGCTATCTCTAAGAGATCATGGCTCGAACCTATCTCCAAATCGATGAATCGAAGAAATTCGAGGGAAGGGAGAAAAACTTGACCCGAAACAAAAATCGATCGATCTCCTAGACCGTGAGGTTAGAGGAGAATTCCTTCAGTGGAAAGAAGTGCCTCACGACCTAGGACAACTTGGTTCAAATGGATTTGCAAAAGATGAACCGAGCAAAGAGATCGGACGAAGGGAAAAACGTGGAGAAAAAGGATTCCGCGAAGAACACGAACAAAATGCGAATCACAACCACGAATTGCAACCGTGTGGCTACCACATGCTACAATGGTGAGGTTACGGCCTCACTTCCTCAAAATTAACAGTACACAGAGGCAAGTCTCTCTGCGGATCTCAGCTAGCTACAGCAGGGGATGGGAGAGCAGGAAACCCTAAGTGTGAAAGAGCAAATGACTGAGATAGAGGGAGGAGGGTGTCTCCCCGACTACTTATCCTAATTCTAGCCTAAGTCTATTTCCTACTCTACCCCTCTCTAATCTAATTACAGAGCGAACTAGCTAAACCCTAGGGTTATTCTGGACCAACTCGGTGGTAGGTGTATCCGACTGCCACGCCCGCACAACAGGCAGCGTTGCCTCGACGCAACCTCCCGATTGCCGCCACGTGCCGCCATCGCTCTGCACCCCCGGTTTTGTGGCCCAAACAGGGAAACCAGCCTTTTCCAGCTATCCCCCGGTTTTGAGGCCCAAACCGGGAAACCAGCCTCCAAGTCCATCGCCTGAGTTTTGTGGCCCAAACTCAGAAACCCGCAGCGCCCAAGTTTTGAGGCCCAAACCTGGAAACCGTCCTCAGCCCGAGTTTTGTGGCCCAAACTCGGAAACCCGCCGCACGCCTAGGTTTTGTGGCTCAACCTGGAAACCGAGCACCCGAGTTTTGAGGCCCAAACTCGGAAACCGTACACCCGGTGGTTTTTCTGTGGCTCAACCACCAAACCGGAGCTGTAGAGGGGATGCACCGCCCGTGCACCCCGTCCACCGACACGTGTCCCCAGGTCCTCGACCCGAGCAACACCATGCCCGCAAGTCTCCGCTCGTCGCTGTCCCAAGCTGTCAGCCACCACAGCTGATCCTCAGGCCCTCCGGTCCCTCAGTCCAAGCCTCATGTCCACCCTTCACCGCTCCCGGTCCATCGGCACGGCACTTCTCTACTTGACCTTCACCTCGCCTTCGATCACTGTCTCCGGGCTCGACACCTGCACAACACAAGCCAAAGAACCTGCGATCAAACCCGTTGACAATCACTCATCACTCAGAGACTCGGCATACACCCATGTATCCGCAGCAGGAAAGACTCAATCATGTCTCTATGTTTTGGGAAGTTCAGGAAGTGAGACCGTAATCTCACGATTGTCTCGTGTGGTTGCCACATGGCTGGAATTGATCATTTCACATTTTTGAGTTGGTGTTCTTCGCGTGTTGCTTCCCTTCACGTTTTCCCATCGGTCGATCTCTTTGTTCGGTGCATCTCTTGCAAATCCGCTTGAACCAAGTTGTTCTAGATCGTGAGGCATTTCTTTCCACCGAAGGAATTTTTCCCTAACCTCACGAGCTAGTAGATCGGTCGATTTTTCTCTTGGATCAGCTTTTGCTCCCTTTGCCCCGATTTCTTCCAATTCACCAATTTGGAGTTAGGTTCGAGCCATGATTCTTTTGGGATAGCTCACTAACCTCCTTAGAACTCCTCATACCAAGTCTAGGCCTTAGAGCTTTTGATTCGGAGGAGATCGGGTTGAATTCACGGAAGAACATCACTGAATCGGGGGCATCGGACGCTAGGGTTCTTAGCATCGGACGCTGACTAAATTGGCATCGGACGCATCGTTGCCACGTGTTAGGTTCTGACACTTTCAAAGGAGCATTGGATGCCACCACCGGACGCTCCGTTGTTCATCGGACGCGTCCGGAGTATAACCATCAGACGCTGGAGGATCACTGTTCACAGCGTCCGATGGGTGTCCAGTAAGGTTCCAGAGAAGCATTGTTTGCATCGGACGCGTCCGGTGCTGTGGCATCGGACGCAGGCCAGCGTCCGATGCGACTGGTTTCGTGCAGTTTCATCCGCAGTTCGTTCGTCTGTTGTTGGTTTTGATTTCCAGCTTTTGCGTTGGGCTTCTAGACTCGTGTAGTGTCCCGCTGTGCTTCATGGAAGCATCCACCCTACGTTTGGGGTCGTGGACATTATCTGAGCTCTAGGTTTGCTCTCGGGGTGACTCTTGGGACAGTGGCAACAAGTTTCCAGTAGGAAATTTTGAAGCTCCCATTCACCCCCCCTCTGGTCGCTTTGTGGTTGCTTTCTCGGTCCTTCAAATACACCATGTTAGGATTGGTGTTTTCATAGAGCTTTTTGGCAGCCTTCTCCCGATTACCCTTTTCCTAGTCTATTTCGAGAATCAGAAAGGTACTGTTGCTCCAAAGTAAGTAAAGTATAGTGAGCCTTTAATTAAATAGACCTGCTTAGAAAACCTATATCTCTCTCTACCCATATTACCATTCTTTTCTTGGACGTTCTTAATTCTTCTAGTACACTTCACGTTCCCCGTGGAAATTGATACCCTAGAATACTCTCGGGTGAAAGCTACATCGGTATCCGTGCGCTTGCGGATTTTTCTGTGTGCGTTTAAAATGCTCAACAAGCTTTCTGGCGCTGTTGCCGGGGACAGAGTTTATCTCTACTCTTGGTAGCGACGTTAGTATGTGTCAACAAGCATTCTAGCGCCGTTGCCGGGGAACGGTAGTTGTTCTAGAATCGAACCAGGATCGTCCGTGTTTCTTTTCTTTCACCACCTTTACCTCACCACCACACTTCTTACCACATGGATTTCACTCCTATCTTTAAATTCTTTGCTCCAAAGGGCGACTTGTTGGAGCCTCCACCATCATCACACCCCATTCTTACAGATAGCTATGAGCTTCGCCCTGCTCTTATAGCCATGGTTCGGGAGCAACCCTTCTCTGGGCTAGAAGACGAGAATCCTTACACCCACCTTCGTGAATTTGAGCAATTGTGTTCTTGCTTGTCTATTGCTGGCATGACACAAGAGACCATTAAATGGAAATTGTTTTCGTTCTCCCTTTTTGGAAGAGCAAAACAGTGGTATTCTCATAACATAAGAGGAGTAGATGGAAATTGGGATGAACTTCGAGACAAATTTTGTCTTGCTTTCTTCCCTCTTCCTCGAATCACTGCCCTTCGAATAGAAATTCTTACCTTTAAACAAAAAGAGAAGGAGACACTAGGAGCAGCCTGGGCTAGATTTATGAACCTTGTCAACACTGGCCCAGATCTTTCTTTGACTGAGGACGTTAATTTACAACATTTTCATTATGGCCTTAGCAAAGAAGCTGCCCTTTTTCTTGATACCTCTTCGGGAGGATCATTCATTCATAAAACTGTTAGTGAAGGAAAAGCCATCCTTGAGAAAATCCTTGAAAACACTCCTTACGCTGACATTTTTGATGAATTCCGTGAAGAAGAAGTCGAGCCCAACCCTGACCAACATGAGGAGGAACACACAACCAAATTTGAAATTCCTTCATATCCTTCTAATAATTTGGTTGCCATAGAACCTTCCGTAGAGAAAACACCTCACACTTTAGAAAATGATAAACCCCATCCTTCGGTGTTCTTCTCTAAAATCGAGGAAGATTATATCAAAGAGCATGGAAGCTGCTTCATAAACACCTCTTTAAATCCATGCTCATATGAGACATCTCCTAATTCAATTGGTCTGTCTAACATTGCCACACTTGAGATTTTCAACCCCCTCACATTTTCTATTTACAAAAACTTCAAAAGGGTGGTTGTAGATGCATATGTTTATCACAAATGTTGTAGATCTTGTGCTCTTAAAGTTGGTGTTGGAGGGGAAACCACTTCACCAAATCACATCTTGAAGGTTTCCCAAAAGACAAGCTCAGTGTCCTAAAAAAAGCACTTTTCAGATTAGTGTTCACCTTCCTCATACAGTGCCCTTGTGTAATGAGCATAGGAATATAATTGTTAAATATTCCTTCGTTCTTGTCACTAACCTTAGCAGGTCTGGAGCAAAAAGTTTGAAGGAATGATAAACACAAGGTATGTCCAACCAATCATCATGCAACATTGACTTTGTAAGAACATCTCTTACCATGTTGCTATGTTGGTTGCCTCTACCTTTAAGACATGCTCATGTGCTATACACTAATCATGCTCTCTCATCACCATTTGAGTAAATCTCTTTAATGCTCTAATGCTACCCTCATTTGCTATAGTATATGTTTAGGTTAGAAGTATTTTCATACAACTTTTAAAATTAGGCATGGTGCTTAGTTTAAACTGTTTTCATGAATTAAAGTAAGACATGGTGTCTGGTTTGATTCTTGAGCTAAAAGGTGTCCTGATTTTACCTCTAAAGGCTTTTAAATTAAGTATGGTGCTTAGGTTAAAATGCCTTCCTAGATCAAATTAGACGTGGTGTCCAGGTTGATTTTTGAGCCAATAGTATACTATAGTGGATGTTGGATATTTTGTTGGACTAACCCCCTGTAGGAAAACTTTCAATACCAATTTGGGAAAGTCCTGAGATGAACTCACTTTGGAGAAGAAGAGACACATGAACTTCAACAACGTGCACAAGGGAGACATAGCTCACTGATCATAGAGAAATGAGATCCGTAGAACAAGACAAAAGACGAGTGCCACAAAACAATACCTACAATCAAAGTACTCACTCCATGGAAATAGGTGAACAAGTGTAAGCTGGGCCACTAGAAGATAGAGACCATCATGGGGGCACTCGTCTCTGAACCCTCAGATCAAACAGTACAAACACAGGCAGTGGGAAGTTATTCTCTCTTCTAATCAAGAGCTAGCTTGGGGATGAGGTGGAACGACTTCAACAACAACAAGGACTACAAAATTCAACACATGAACATGTTGTTGAAGAAATTTGGGCATCCACCTTCCTCACAAGCTAGCTTGGGGGAGACACAATTCTGTTGTCTAGATCTACTCAAAGGGGAGGACGGAGAAATCCAGCTTCAACACTTTGATCAGTACAGGCCACTAGACGCTATCCCACTCAAGAAGAAGAATATGATCGACCACTCATTCTTGGAAGATCGTTCTTGAAAACCTTCAATGTTGTCATCTATGTCAGACCTAGAGAAATCCACTTTTGGATCTTTGACCTAAAGGTTCACTGCATCTTCAACAATTACACGATTTATGAGCAGCCAAAGAAAACCAAGAGAAGACGTTGACTCAACTGACAAAGGAAGAACCAACTGCCAGGAATTGAGGGGATATCATAAAGGATGAAGCCACTGCACCACAAGAAGTAGAAGATGGAGAGACAGTACCTAAGCCTACAAATCAAGAAAATAGTTGACAAAGTCTCCATCATCTGGATCTGTTGAGAACAAGACTCAGCTGGCCTACAGTGAGATAAGTAACAGAAGACAAGTTATTCATGAACAACAACCAGCTAGACAAGAGAAGCTTCCACAAAGTGGTTCAGCACAATCACTCTTTTCAATGATAAAGCAATATTTCAAGGTAAGTGACCATCACTTTAAAAGCTTCTCTTTGATTCTAGTATGCATAAATAAGAACCAAACATGTTTAAGTTGCACCTCACATGATCCAACCTAATCAACTCAACATGTTCAGTTCTTTACTCCTTGTTCCTAGCTTTACACTCTTGATCTCACTACCTTAACCAATGAGCTAAAATGTTATGCACCTAATCTTTGGAAGATGATATATCACAATCATGAAAATATCAACACATTATGCATAGATTATCCTTCCTTGGGTTAAACAATCTGATCTATTAAATATTTTAAGATGCTACTTTCATGCTCATCTTTTGATCCTATCACTCATGTAAAGATTGAATAGAATACATAAACAACAAGTTTATCTTACTCGATGTGCCTAAGGTTACAGAGGAATGAACAAAACTTTTGGTTATGTTGGTGTTTTTCCACCAACAGAGCCCATACACTTGATCTCTACCTTGCCTTTATGAGCAGGACACACTCTTGAGCAAAATATGGAGGAGTTTGTCAACTCCCAAATTCTATGGAGTGAAGGTCCTAGATCTACAAGAAGATGTGCACTAATCAAGATGTTGCCAGCTTCCACAACTAATACTTCACTTCAAATTGCTAGGCAAACGAAGAACATGAGTAAAACCATATCAAGAGGTGTAGTTATCAAGGTCTACCTATCAAGATCAAATGATACACCTCAGGAATGAATATGGTGAGAAGTCCTGTTCAGAGGACTTAAAACATTGAACCCTCGCCGAAAGGTAAAATCGGTAGTTATCCATATTTACCTTTTCTGCATTAATTTCTCTTTTAGCATGTTTACTTTCTATCATTTGCATAATCATTTCCCCATAGCATATTTACTTTTCTGCATTAGCATTGCTTAAAAAGAAAATAAAAATATTACACTGCATCAAAAAACCTAAAAGCCCCATGTGAATAATTCTATGGTGTGTAAAAACCCATAGGGATATTCACCATGGTGGCGTAAAAATAAAAATGCATTCATTTTGTTAGACTGTCATTGCATCATAAAAATAAAAATACAAAAATATTGAGAAAGAGATCTTACTGAAACTCTAGATAACTAAGGCTTAAGTGGCCAACCACTAACGCTTAATGTGTTCCATAAGTTTTGTTGTCTATTCGAGTTTCACGGGATTGAAAGACCAAGAAAAGCTGACGAGCAAGTGGATGTTCTATCCACTGTTGGAGCACTGTTTCCACAACCATCAACATCAATCAAAGCTCCGACAGAGGAAACACATTTCAACCGCTAGTCTGCTACACGGCAAGATTGAACGACTATGATAACATTCAGCTTGGGGGAAAGCACCCCCGTGTATGCAGGTAAGTATCCTTATCCTCTTAAGTTTTCTTTCTATGCATAGATAAAATAAAATGAAAAAAATTTAGGCATATGAAGGCTCACCATTAATTAAAAAGAAAAAAATATGGGCACATGAAGGCTCAACACTATTAAGGGAACCGACTTAGGGGAGACGCCCCCGTTATCTTCGTAATCCAGGTATGTCTTATTTATTATCTTAGTTTTTTTATAATAAGTGTGTGTTAAAATAAATAAATAGTGTGTTAAGTTTGTTTTAAGAAGTTAATAATAAAAGAAGAACTCTTTCTCTAATCTATTACATGGAAATGATGAACAGTTGCTCTATCTAATTTCTTTCAAGTACCTAGCCTTCAAAACATGAGTTCTCCTAATTAATAATGATGCTTAAAAATGAAATTAACTATATGGGTAGCAAATGCTTGATCCAGAGTCTAGGTAATTGACAGATATGATATGTGAGAATCTGAGCTACTGTTACCTTATTCTAAACAACACTAGAGTTCTGGAGATTTCTCAATATAAATATGTCTAATAATTGCATTGAGTTAAATTAAGCTTTGTTGACCCTATGAGAAGTTATCATGCTATTGAATTGAGATCACTTACACATTCCATCCATTTTCTGCATAAATGCTCATGATTATTTGTTCCAATCCTCTCAAAAGTTTGTTGGAAGCATGTGGCTATTGAAAAAAAAAAGAAAAAAAAGAGAAAAAAGATTCCGAGGAAATAAAAAGGGACAAGTGTCCGAAACCTCAAAAAGAAAGATCCTGAGGAAATAAAAAGGGACAAGTGTCCGAAACCTCGAAAAAAAAGAAAAAAAAAGAGAAGAGAGAAAAAATATGAATATCAGAAAAAATGGGCACGTGCCCGATAGTAGAATTAGCCTGATAGCCATGTGTCTCTGATAGACAGAAGAGAGTGATATATTTAAAAGAGCATCCGACTCTATTTTCCCTACACATGCACTTCTCGATTCAATGGTGTGGTTGACTTTCTCTTTGGATCTATTGTTTAATTTGACAACATATGTTTTGAAGCTTTTGAAAATTCACAAAAACTCCGGGATAAAGGTGAAGTAAAAGAACTAGAGACATAGTGCTTGATTTGATCGTTCTATCTTTCAATCACTCAAGATTCAAGGTAAAGTACTAAGCCCCGTGATAAATAATATGATATCTTTATGAGAACTTTTGTTTGAATACATGTGTACTTGTTGGAAGTGAAGATATAGCAGCAACTCCTGATCCATTGTTGATATTGGCTTTGCTCGGGACTAGCAAAGGTTAAGCTTGGGGGAACTTGTTGACGCTCACTAATGCTCATAATTAACCATCAACTATTGCATGAAATGACACTAAATGAATTACAAAGCATAGTTGTAGGGTTTGAAACTAACAAGTTCGACGAGTTTTGGTGCTCTCACTTATTTTGTAGGACATCAATATTTCACCATATAAAAGTATCTCAAGTGATGAATTGGAGTGCACCATTGCGAAGAGCTCATCGAGACGATCGAAACGGACATATCATTTGCTATATTCGGAGTCCTGGATGAAAAGATATTAATTTCGCAACGAAATCTGCAAAAGAAGGATCTAGAAGACACCAGAAGACACCACGTGGGCCCATTGGGCCAGACCGACCGGTCCCACCCCAGGACCGACCCGTCGGTCACAGAGGCCGTTTCGCCTCCGCCTTCTGGAACCTTCTTCCACCGCCTCCTAGGATGCATCTCCACCGTCCCTGAAGTCAGTTTGATCCAACGGTGGGCGATAAACGTGACGCGGATCGATGACATGGCGATTCCTTGCCCCTACTCCACCTCGGGCTATATAAGCAACCCCAGACCCCCCCCTCTCCAGGTATCTCCATCTTCATTATTCATCTCCACATCAGAAACTAGGGTTTCAAGTAGAAGTAGAGGTCCCTCTAGATGAATCTCTTCTAGTTCATCTAGATTTAGATCTAGTTCGTCTAGTTCTAGTTCTAGTTGTCTAGTTCATCATCTAGTTCTAAATAGAGATTGGATTAGAGAGAGGAGAAGGAGAGAGCTGAGGAGGAGCCAGATCTGTCTGATCTTCCTTGATATTGTATTGGTGCAGCATCTGGTTCGTCTTCAAGTAATCTCCAAGTTCTTCATTTACTATTTCTAAGTATTATATTTAACTTTAGTTCTTGCTTTATTTTATTTACTGGATCTCCGCTCGTATTGAGTGCTCTAGTTATCTGCAGTAATTATAGTAGTAAGCGTTAGTGTAGACTTGGTGTCTAGACTAGGGTTTACCTGAGTTTGCGCCCAATCCTCCGGATAGTTGTGGTAGCTATAGGGGTGACAGCTTTGTAGAATGTTATAATCCACCACGTTAGGATTGGTGTTTTCGTAGAGCTTTTTGGCAGCCTTCTCCTGATTACCCTTTTCCCAGTCTTTTTCGAGAATCGGAAAGGTACTGTTGCTCCAAAGTAAGTAAAGTATAGTGAGCCTTTAATTAAATAGACCCGCTTAGAAAACCCTATATCTCTCTCTACCCATATTACCATTCTTTTCTTGGACGTTCTTAATTCTTCTAGTACACTTCACGTTCCCCGTGGAAATTGATACCCTGGAATACTCTCGGGTGAAAGCTACATCGGTATCCGTGCGCTTGCGGATTTTTCTGTGTGCGTTTAAAATACCCAACAAGCTTTCTGGCGCCGTTGCCGGGGACAGAGTTTATCTCTACTCTTGGTAGCGATGTTAGTAAGTGTCAACATTCACATATACGATCCTCCGTCGAATGCTCATCATCTCCTAGAAAGTTTAGCGAAGCGTCCACCTCACGTTCTGCCTCAAGATCCACACTCCTCCTTCTTCTGGCAATGTCATCCTTGATCACATGTCCATGATTTGAACCTGAGGACAAAGACACACTAGTAGAGAAACTTGGTGCCATTTGCAAAAGCATCGTTAATGTTAGCAAGACAAAAGCTCAAACACCTCGACGAACAATGTCGGAAGCACAACCGCTCTCAAAAGGTCGCCTTCGCGGATCCGGAACCGGTTAAGGTAGAGAGATCCTTAACTGGCTCCGATACCAATTGAAGGACCGAATTGGCAACCAGAGGGGGGGGGGTGAATGGGACACCTGACGCGTCCGATGCAAAATGAGGGTTTCTGGAACCTCACTGCATGACCATCAGACACTGCACTGTAGCGTCTGATGTCAACGTCCGATGCGCCTTCAAAAGCATAGAAACTGACACATGGCAACGGCGCGTCCGATGCTACTTGGGTCAGCGTCCGATGCTAAGAACACGAGAGTCCCATGCCATCGAAACTGAGCTGTTCTTCCGCCGATTCAACTTGATCTCTCTCAAATCAAAAGCTCCAAGGCTCTAACTTGTTGTGAGGGGTCACAAGGATGTTAGTGAGCTACTCCAAAGACATCATGGCTCAAACCTAACTCCAAATCGATGAATCGAAAGATTTTGGGGCTAAGGAGCAATAACACGATCCAAAACGAAATCCGCCCGATCTACTAGCTCGTGAGGAATTAGAGAAAACCCTTCGGTAGAAAGATGTCTCTCAAGATGCTCTAGGAGATGGTTCAAACGGATTTGCGAAACTTCACTCAAAATAAGAAATCTCGTGAAGATCAAAAGAAGCGAAAATGTGCAATGCGAAGAACAAAATTGCAAGACAAAACAAAGCACGAATTTGATCCTTGGATTTAACAAGATGACGGATTGTATCAGCGCTCGGTGTTGGGTTACTAGCCACTCCTCGCAACAACAAAGCTTGGATGGCAAAAAGCTCAAGAACAAGAGTCCGCTCTCCTCTAACCCTAGCCTTCTCTCACAAGAACAAAATGAGAGTAGCACCGTCCAAGGATAGACTGCCCTAACCAGCCCCCTAACATATATAGGCGCACGTCCGAAGACCAAAATGCCCTTACATGAAGCACTGACCCAAATACCCACTTGTGGGGATATAGACCCAGGTGTCCTCACGGCTAGACTTGGGCTGCTACATGAAGGCCGGCCCAACTCAATGAAGGACTGCGGCGTCAAGGCCCAGCTGGTCTGGCAGGCCGCCCAGCTGTTCGGATGGCAGCGCAGGAGCCTTCTCCGACAAGGAAGCGTAGTCAGTTAGGAAGGATATTGTGTTCTCCATGACACGGGATTATAATCGACTAGGTTTCCTTATTCTATCAGGAGATCCGATCTATTGGGATCTGTAACCCTGCTCCCCATGACTATATAAGGCGAGCAGGGACCCCCTCTCAAAAACACGTTCATCAATATACAGAGTAGACAACTCGACACAGGACGTAGGGTATTACGCTGAACTCGGCGGCCCGAACCTAGATAAACCCTTGTGTTCATCTAGTTTCGTTCCTGTGTCACGTCCGAATCGTTGTCCCACGCGCCTTCCCCGCTAATCTACCTCCTCGGGCATACCCATAGGTGGGCTATCGACTATATTCCGTCGACAGCTGGCGCCCACCGTGGGGAGTGTGCGTGCGGACGTCATGACGACTCGGGCGGTTTCTTTTCCGGCTTCCATGGACCTTCCGGCGGGCCTGACGATCACCGTCGGGTCTTTTTCGTGGGTTACCGGAGGTGACCCAGCCATCGGGAACATGGAGGCGCCCCAGGCACTCCCGCTGCCAGGAACACCGACGTCAAGATCGGAGCCCTCGAGCAGAACGGCGCTTCCTCGCTACCAAGGACGGCGTCTCGACAATTCCGACCTGATCGAATCCATCGATCGGGTCACGACAGGCATCGCCGAAACCCTCGCTTTGGCAGATTCGATCGGAGATCGTTCGCCTCAGCCTGAGCATGATGAAGGAGAGTGGCAGCAACCTCGACGGCCGGCTCGTGCCAAAATGCACATGCAGCTTCAGACCGGTCTAATCATCACTTCTGCCCCTACGGGTCACTCTGTCATGCTTCGCCCTCCTCAGGAATCCGAACCGAGCAGGGCAAAACATAGCCTTTTTGTTCCCACCTTCCCTCATGGGCTAACGAACTCTCCTTCGGCATATAAGGAGCAAGTTATGGGACTCTTTCATGATAGCACCAAGGATCGACGCACTCCTGAGCAGCAGCCGCCAAAATTCAAGCAGTCCGGTGCCAATGCTTGCATGGTGATCGTAACTTCCGTCGCAACCACCGCCTCAGCCTCAAGCACCGGATCGACTAGATCCAATTCACCAAGTCGGACGCCGGATTATCCCCCAGGCTTCGGACCCCTCCCATGCTATGGGGGCTCGGTATTCGCTGTGAGTCACGATGAGCCGACGGTCGATGGTGAAACAGATGAAGCCAAAGCCCAACGTTTGCCCAGGAACGCTAACAGAGCTACTCGGAGAGCAACCGAAGCCCCTGGAGGCCATCGCATACAGCGTAACTTGAATGACGCATTCGACATGTGCGGCAATCACCAAGTACATCGAACACCGCAAGCTAATCTAGCTATGGCCATGAACCTGGTCGAGAATCTCCCAGCCACGCCTCAACTCGAGCAGCTCGGAGCGTACCTAAAGGCATCTCTAGTTCAGGTCCAAGACCAGGTGGCAGGACCGTCCCACGCTGCTCCCACCCGATCTCGGAGAAGTCGCCAAGGGCCGGACCCCCACCCGGAATCCAGCAGCAACCAGGACCAGCGCGATAACCACAGAAGGTGTCCAGACAGCAGGCCCGACCAGTGCGCCGGGAACAATCCAAGTGTTGAGCCTCGTGACTTGCGCGAGCATATTACTGAAAAGTAAGACCTGCGCAACTACATTGAAGACTCCAAAGATACGAGGCTCCGACAGGAGAAGGAGAGGCGCAACAGATGGGATCGCGAGCACGGTCTTTTAGATCATACCCTTACTGGTCCCAGACAGTTTACCAAAAGACTCCGATCTGTTATCTGGCCTAAAGGTTTCAAGATCCATGACCTGAGGTCGTACGACGGGAAGGCGGACCCCCGCCAGTGGATTATGCTATATGAGACTGCGGTCCGAGCAGCTGGTGGAGGAGGAGACGTCAGGACTAACTATTTACCTGTGGTCCTCAACCAAGCTGCAAGCCAGTGGCTCCTGAGTTTACCGTCTGACTCTATCTATAGTTGGTCCGACCTGAAGAAGGCGTTCATATCTAATTTCAAAGCTACCTGTCAGCAACCCGCAAGCAAATACGACCTCGAGCGTGTCAGAGACCGCCCTGGCGAACTCCTGCGAGATTACATCCGCCGATTCTCTGACGCCCGCATTCAGGTAGCTAATGTTATGGACGACGAGTCCATCTTGGCTTTTATTAGAGGTTTGCACCATCATGAAGGGTTGAGGATTAAGCTGCTGCGAAAAGAGCCATGAACAGTGGAGGACCTCCTTAACATAGCCCAGAGCTGGGCACGAGCAGAAGAATATAATACTCAGCTCGCCGACGACCGCCGGGAACTGAGGTCTTGGCACGACGACCGCCAGCGCCATGACTATCGCGGCGACCGGCACGACGAGGCCCACGACGTCCGCCGTGAATGGTTTAGGGATAATCGCCGCCCTAACCGAAGATACGACAACCGTGATGAAAGAAGAAGACAACCAAATCCTGGCCGAGCACCAGGCAACGAGGTCAACAACACCAACGCAGGGGGCAAGCGCAATTATGACTCAGCCTATTCCAAAATCCTGAAGCAGGATTATCCGGCGCACCCAGGTGTAGGACATACGATGGAGGAATGCAGAGGGTTCAAAGCCATATTCCACAATGGCTCAAAAAAACAGTGCCCCAATACAGAGGACGGACCCCTGACAAGGCGTGAAGGAAAGGACCCTCAAGAGGATAACGAGGAAGACCGGGATCCGGGAAGAAACCCGAAGCACGGCGGCTTCAGAGAGGCCGAGAAGTCCGTACGCACCATATTCGGCGGCAAAGCAGTCCTAGCCGATAAGAGAATTCGCAAGCTAGTGGAGTGAGCAGTTTACTCCGTCGACCGAGTGGACGAAAGAATCTCCGATCCCAACTATTTGGCCAGGTCACATCAAGAAATCTCGTTCAGCAGAGCTGATCAGTGGGCCAGGGTTCCTGAACCTGGTCGCTTCCCGCTTGTCGTCGACCCAACCATTGACGGAGTACGATTTGAGAAAGTGTTGGTTGACGGGGGCAGCGCCCTCGACATATTATTCAAGCATGCCTTACCAGAGCTCGCCATCACGGTAGGCGATTTGGAGCCATACGATGCCCCTTTTTGGGGAATTCTACCATCTCAAACTTCTCAGCCTTTAGGCCAAATCACCCTACCAGTCCAGTTCGGAACGAAGGAACGCCATCGCATCTGCTACATCAACTTCATCATGGCAGACTTAGAGGGGTTGTACCATGCATTGCTGGGCCGTCCTGCCCTTACCAAGTTCATGGCAATCCCGCATTACACTTACCTTTTGCTAAAAATGCCATCTGAGAATGGCATTTTAAGCATCAGGGGAAGCATCTTCACAGCCTATGAATGTGAAAAGGAAAGCTTCGCAACGGCTCAAGCCCACGACCTCTCAATCTGTATGGAGGAAACTCGTATGGACGCAGTAAGAGTGGCTCCGGAGGAGCAGTCTATTCCCGTCAAGGAAGCCAAGCGTGCCGAGACCAGGAGTAGGGACTTTAAAGAGGTGGAGCTGGTCAAAGGGGACTCTAGCAAGACGGCGCGCATCGGGCTCGACCTCGACCCCAAATAGGAAAGCGCGCTCGTCAGCTTCCTGAGGGACAACGTAAGCGTCTTCACGTGGAAACCCGCGGACATGCCTGGCGTACCTCGGGAGCTGGTCGAGCACTCCTTGGACGTTTCGAAGACCGCCAAACCAACCAAGCAAAAGCTACGATGGTTCGCTCACGGCAAGAAGGAGGCTATTAGGGTAGAAATCACCCGGCTGTTAGCTGCCAGTTTTATAAAAGAAGTGTATCATCCGGAGTGGCTCGCTAACCCGGTTTTAGTTCAAAAGAAGAATAAAGAATGGAGAATGTGTGTTGATTATACCGATCTCAACAAACACTGCCCTAAAGACTCCTTTGCCCTACCTCGCATCGACGAACTCGTCGACTCCACGGCCAGATGCGAGCTTCTGTCTTTCCTAGACTGCTATTCCGGGTACCATCAAATTTCTCTGAGAGAAGAAGACCAGCCTAAAGCATCATTTATTACACCTTTCGACACATATTGTTATACTACGATGTCGTTCGGACTTAAAACACGGGGGCCACTTACCAAAGGGCAATACAAAAATGCCTAGCTGAAGAAATCTGAGCAGAGCTCGTGGCAGCCTACGTTGATGATATCGTCGTAAAAACAAAATCAGCACATACTCTGGTAGATGACCTGCGCGCAACTTTCGCAGCCTTAAACAGGTTCCGATGGAAGCTCAACCCCAAAAAATGTACCTTTGGGGTTCTTTCCGGCATCCTGTTAGGCAACATAGTAAGTAAAGACGGCCTGAGGCCAAACCCGGAAAAAGTACAGGTCGTTCTAAAGATGAAGCCTCCTAAAAGCGTAAAAGATGTTCAGAAATTAACCGGCTGTATGGCGGCCCTAAGTCGTTACATATCACGGCTCGGAGAGAAAGGCCTTCCATTCTTCAAACTGCTCAAAGCTTCTGAGAAGTTTGAGTGGTCCAAGGATGCCGAAACCGCCTTTCAGGAACTCAAGTAGCTCCTAACAACGCCACCCCTGTTGGCTGCACCAAGGGACGGTGAAACCCTGCTCATCTACATAGCAGCCACTGATCGGGTCCTAAGCACCGTCGTGGTCGTAGAGCGAGAGGAAGAAGGACATGCCTACAAGGTACAGCGTCCGGTGTATTACATTAGCGAAGTGCTTAATGACTCCAAATCAAGATACCCTCAGGTACAAAAATTGCTATACGCAATACTAATTACATCTCGTAAACTGAGGCATTATTTCGACTATTATTCTATTACGGTGGTTACTGAGTATCCACTCGGTGACATTCTTCGTAACAAGGATGCAAATGGTCGCATAATTAAATGGGCTCTGGAACTAGCCCCGTTTTCCCTTGAATTCCGTAGTCGCACGTCCATTAAATCCCAGGCGCTCGTCGATTTTGTCATTGAATGGACTGATATGACCACCCCTGTACCTCCGACCAGCAACGAGCATTGGACAATGTACTTTGACGAGTCATTGAACCTCGAGGGAGCAGGAGCTGGAATACATTTCATATCGCCTTCCAGAGACAAGCTGAGCTATGTCCTCCGAATTCACTTCAAAGCGTCCAACAATGCAGCTGAATATGATGCTTGCCTCCATGGCCTCCGGATCGCAGTCGAGTTGGGAGTCAAAAGGCTAGAAGTTTTTGGCGATTCTGCCCTGGTCATAAACCAAGTCAACAAGGATTGGGATGCCACCAGTGAAAAGATAGACGCTTACGTCGCCGAGATAAGAAAACTAGAAGAGAAGTTTTATGGTTTACAGTTCCAGCATGTGGTCCGGGATGACAACCAGGCAGCCGACGCCCTTTCCAAACTTGGTTCGTCCAGATCACAGATCCCTCATGGCGTCTTCGTCTAGTACCTGGTCAAACCGTCCATCGAGCAAGGCGTAGCAGGGGCTGCCGACCAGCCCCCGCCCGACCAGACTGTCGCTTCCGTCCAGCTGCCGTGTCATGATTGGAGAACCCAGTTTATAAGATATCTCACTAGCGCAGATGTCCCTCAAGACAAGATTGAAGCCGAGCGCCTCATTCGGCGCAGCAAGCACTACATCTTAGTAGACGGAAAGCTCATGCGCAAAAACGCCAAAGAAGAATTGCTGCTAAAGTGTGTTTCCCAAGAAGAAGGCATCCGAATTTTAGCAGACATACACGCCGGCATATGTGGCAACCACGCTGCTTCCCGAATGCTGGTCGGAAAAGCGTTCCGAGCAGGGTTCTACTGGCCCTCTGCCATTTCCGACGCGGAGAAGCTGGTCAGGTATTGTGAAGGATGCCAGTTTTTCGCTAAACAAATTCATGTTCCAGCCCATGATCTCCAGGCCATACCAGCCTCCTGGCCTTTTTCTTGCTGGGGTCTAGACATGATTGGGCCATTCAAAACAGCACCAGGAGGGTTCAAGTACGTCTATGTTATAATCGACAAATTCTCCAAGTGGATAGAATACAAGCCGCTGGTCAAACCCACAGCACAAAAAGCAGCTGAGCTGCTAAACGACATCATTCATCGATTTGGCCTACCTAATTGTATAATCACCGATCTCGTCTCCACCTTCACCGGCTTGGATTTCTGGGATTTTTGCAAAGAAAGAAGCATAATCGTCAAATATGTGTCTGTCGCCCACCCAAGAGCCAATGGTCAAGTGGAGCGAGCAAATGGCATGATACTTGATGCATTAAAGAAATGGTTGCACAGGGCAAACGACCAGGATCAAAAGGCTGGTCGATGGCTGAAGGAATTACCATCCGTGGTTTGGGGACTCTGAACACAACCGAGCAGAAGCACAGGCGTTTCACCTTATTACATGGTGTTCGGCGCAGAGGCAGTTTTGCCAGCAGATATAGCATTTAGATCGCCCAAAGTGGAGCAGTACAACCAGGACACGTCCGACCAGGCTAGAGAACTAGAAGTTAACTGCATCGAAGAACGAAGATTGGACTCATGTATCTGAACAGCAAAATATGTTGAGGGCCTGCGAAGATACTTCAACAGAAACGTCAAAGAGAGATTCTTCGTCGTAGGAGATCTAGTCCTGAGGCGAATCCAAAATACTGCAGGATTGCACAAACTATCATCTCATTGGGAAGGCCCCTACGTCGTCAAACAAGTCACACGACCAACCTCCAACAGGCTCGCCGACCTAAATGGGACTGATGTCCCTAATTCACGGCACATCGATCAGCTTCGACGTTTTTATGCATAATCATACAGGGACAAAAAAAAGATATGTACCCGACTCTGTACTTCCATAGCATATTATGAATAAAGCGTTGTTGTTTTTCATTTAAACCTTCCCACTTCATTTTCTTACCACATGCTATCTTAGCAAGCAAAATCAAGTATAAACGTGTCAAGTTACATCCACAATAATCACCTGTTTACAAAAACTAATGTGGTATCTTTTCGGTCCTATGGAGCGCTGGGCTCCCCAGGCTGCTCGAATAGGTCCAAGTCCTTCACAAGGGCAGCAGCCGTCTCCCGGGACCCTTCGTTCAGTTCCGACGCTTGGGCTTCTGAAGTGTTCCGGGGAAAGCCACCTTCCAGCCTCTATATATCAACACCCGGATAATGGGCCCGAGCAAGGGCCAGGAGGTAAGCGCCAACCTGTTTGCCAGCATCTGTCACAAAGCTCTTCATTGCCGCCCATAACCCGGCACACTGCCCCAGCATGCCGTCTAGTCGGGGTATGCGGCTGCCAGCTCCGTATACGGCATTCAGCACTGACGTGATTCCTCGCACCATGGCCTGGCAACGCCCCTCCCAGGTCTTCACATCTTGGCAAACCAACGAGATCTGGTTTTGCCAAGAACGGCGTCGCTCTGCAACCAATCACCAATACCATGTTACGGCCGACCAGAAAGAAACGCGTAGTGAAGAAAGGAGATTCAGCAGCAACCTTCGAGCTCCTTCTCTAGCTCATCTGCAAGCGCCTTCTCCCGGGCAGCTGCAGCCTCGCTATCTCGAGCTTTAAGCTTCTGTGCGGCAACTTGCGAGGACAGCTCTATTTCCAACAACACTTGTTATGTGACAGACACTAAAAAGTACAAAGGAAAGGTCTCTTTGGTCCTTACCTTGTTTTTCAAGACGAAGCCGTGCAAGCTCGGATGCCTGCTTCTCAGCAGTTTCGCGCAACCCGACCTCGGTCTGCCGAGCATTATCCAGATCCGCTCGATACCATGAGCATGCTTCTTCAAGTTTCTCTTTGGCATCAAGCAAAGGACCCACGGTTTCAAAGCACTTCCGACGCTCCTCGGACAAGTCTGATATTCCCTGAAAATTCACACAAGCATCCGACGTTTCAACTCATGCGGATTACTTCTACAAACATCAAAAATTTATACAAAAATCAACTGTGCATATTTGTGGAGCTGACTCAGCATCCGATCAAAGTTCTTCATCAGGCGGTTGTCGGTGTTCTCTTCATGGAACACCCACTCACCGGCCCGCTGGCGTGCCACCCTGATTACCCGGTCCGGAGATTTCGGGGGCCGCGTAATCTCAATCACTTCGTCTTCGGGTGCATCAAGTACTTCTTCATCCCCCGAGGGGCCTGCAGCATGCCCGACTGCGCTTCGCACATTCACCTCCGGAGGGGGAAGCGGAGCGTCCGGGGGCACCTGAGCAGAGCCAGAAGGCCCCCGACCACCAGTTGATTCAGTACCGGGGATCTCCCTGCTACCTGACCCGGCCTCCCGACCAACTGTAGTTGGAGCCCGATCAGCATCCAACTCTCTAGCTTTGGGTGCTATCTCCGGTAGCTGCTCGGATTCCGCATCCAGGGTGCTGGTCGGCTCGGACGCTGCATCACCACCTGCAGTCTTGACCTCTGCCACAGGATCGCTATGACAAGCGAAAGGCCGAATAAGGTCACGAACATGTGGGTACGCCACACACCGATGCCAGAAGAGGCAGGATACTTACAAGTCGCTGACGCGGAGACCACCTCTCAGCTTCAGCCCCCTTGGTCTTCACGAGGGCTGAGTGTCCCTCGCCGGTTCCTCAACCCGGACGCGTTTGGGTGCTGGCGCATGCTCCTCGTCGTCATCATCCCAGTCACGAACTGAGCTGGTCGTGTTGGAGGCAGCCCCGCCTGGTATCCTTATGGGGCCCTCGG
Organism: Coix lacryma-jobi var. lacryma-jobi; assembly: GCA_009763385.1. Classification (NCBI taxonomy): domain Eukaryota; kingdom Viridiplantae; phylum Streptophyta; class Magnoliopsida; order Poales; family Poaceae; genus Coix; species Coix lacryma-jobi. The sequence continues at coordinate 16,594,657 of CM019824.1, forward strand.
CTCGTGCCGACGACCCTGCAGTCGCTTTCCGACCAGAAGACGCACGCTTACCCGCGGCCCTTGCAGCCGACAGGTCTGTCGCGTCCGCAGCCCCCTTGCCTTTCTTCGTCGCCTCAGTCGCTAATTCATCAGGTCGGGGGCGCGGTGGACGGTTGATTGGAGCACTCTTGTCCACACCTTCCGACCACTCGGTCGTCGGCACGCTCGAAACATATACAGCAGAGCGATCCTACAAAGCAATCAAAACATGCGTCACCAAGCTATGACCGAGTATGACCAGTACAACAAGTTATGAAGAAGACTTACATCCTTGATAGGATTCGCCAGGCTAAAAGGTTGTGTAATCTTCTTCGGCGCTTTCCACTCGCCAAATTGGAGCACCACGTTAACACACCTATCCAGTTCATCCCTTTCCAAGTCTTCGGCGTGTTCACGGGTCGCATCGGGCCGACCTGCATACTCGAAGCCAGGGTGCACCCTATCCTTGCACGGCTGTACCCGACGGTGCATAAAGTTCGCTATGATTTGGATCCCATCGGCAGTTATCCCTTTTAGTAGGCTAAGAAGCTCTTGAACCTGCTCCATGTCACCTGACGAAGGCTTCACTGACCAAGTCCAGCTTGACTCAACTACTTTTCCTACATCACAGCTAACAGCCGGCGTCTGGCACTGCGACATGTAAAACCATCTCTCTGTCCAGCCGCTCACATTGCTCTGAAGGGGAACGTTGACATATTATGATGCCATTCCTTCCCGCAACAGAACATATACGCTCCCCGCAATGCGGGACCCACGACTATTCTTCTTCAATTGAAAGAAATGACGAAACAAATTGAAATGTGGCTGAATCCCGAGATACGCCTCACACAAATGGATAAAAACAGATATCGACAGAATGGAATTTGGCCCCAGATTGCACAGACCGATTCCCCAGAAATCAAGCAGACATCACAGGAAAGCATGGCACGGCAGCCCGAATCCCCTAATAAAGTAATCTTCAAAAACGACGATCTCGTCGGCATTGGGATGGGGGTAGCGCTCACCAGCGGGTGCTCTCCATCCCCCGGTGACCTTGTCCGGCAGCAGACCTCTGGCGACAAGGCGGCCAATGCTCTCTTCCGTGCTTCTCGACGGTGCCCACTCTTCATCCAACCGCACAGCCGCTGTCGCCGCAGTCTTCTTCGCCTTCCGCGCCATCGATCTCGCCGGAAAAATGCTGGAACTGTTGCTGATTGAGTGTTTTTGGATCTAGGGCTACAGTGCCAAGTTCGGCGGAGAGCAAGAAAATGGGGAATGACAACGGTTAGGGTAAACTTGGACTAGGCGGCGAGCGCCTTTATACACTGCTACGCGACCTTTCGGGTTTTTTCCTAAAAGGGCCCCTTTTTATGCCAAAGTAACTATTACGACCCATTTTTGCCGGCCCAATAGTCGAGCCTTTTATAAGCTAAATTCATTTCTTCCCTTAATAATATATGCAGCCGCCAGCCTTCTCAGCAAAGCTGGGGACTGGTTAGACGACGAGTTACAGGCAGACACATGGCAGAGCCGCGTTGGCTTCACGACTAGCTCCTCCAGTCATACTGGGGACTGGTCGGCTTCTCCGCCAGCCTTCTCAGCAAAGCTGGGGACTGGTCAGACGACCAGTTACAGGCACACACGTGGCAGAGCCGCGTTGGCTTCACGACCAGCTCCTCCAGTCATACTGGGGACTGGTCGGCTTCTCCGCCAGCCTTCTCGGCAAAGCTGGGGACTGGTCAGACGACCAGTTACAGGCACACACGTGGCAGAGCCGCGTTGGCTTCGCGACCAGCTCCTCCAGTCATACTGGGGACTGGTCGGCTTCTCCGCCAGCCTTCTCGGCAAAGCTGGGGACTGGTCAGACGACTAGTTACAGGCACACACGTGGCAGAGCCGCGTGGGCTTCACGACCAGCTCCTCCAGTCATACTGAGGACTGGTCAGCTTCTCCGCCAGAGTTCTCAGCAAAGCTGAGGACTGGTCAGACGACCAGTTACGGGCACACACGTGGCAGAGCCGCATTGGCTTCACAACCAGCTCCTCCAGTCATACTGGGGACTGGTCGGCTTCTCCGCCAGCCTTCTCGGCAAAGCTGGGGACTGGTCAGACGACCAGTTACAGGCACACACATGGCAGAGCTGCGTTGGCTTCGCGACCAGCTCCTCCAGTCATACTGGGGACTGGTCGGCTTCTCCGCTAGCCTTCTCGGCAAAGTTGGGGACTGGTCAGATGACAACTTACAGGCACACACGTGGCAGAGCCGCGTTGGCTTCACTACCAGCTCCTTCAGTCATACTGAGGACTGGTCGGCTTCTCCGCCAGACCTCCCAGCAAAGCTGAGGACTGGTCAGACGACCAGTTACAGGCACACACGTCACATAGCCGCGTTGGCTTCACGACCAGCTTCTCCAGTCATACTGGGGACTGGTCGGTTTCTCTGCCAAGCCTTGGGTAGACACATGAGCCTTTTCAGTTCGTCCCAAGGCGGGTCTCAGGCACCGCCCCAATGCTCAAGTAACTCCGGGCAAGACCATCACCCTCGCCGCCCTTTTGATAACCTGTGACTCCGAGGTTATCTACGAGTGGTAGTGACAAGAGTTCTTCTAGGCGCACCTCTGTATCCCCCTGCTAGCGCCTACTTAGAAACCATCCTAACAGATGATCCCTTCACAAGAGTTCTTCTGGACACTTCATTTACCTCACAAAAGCAAGATATCTGGAGATTTGGCCATCTCTATCAAAAATCTTATAATCAGCCTAAGGGAGAACATATGCCAATGAAAGCGTGAGCTCTTCGTTCGTCCAACAGGGTATTTATAGGCATTTTCTTGCTGGTCCATAGACATGGTCTACGAATAAAAGTGACTGCAGGGTCAATAATTCAGCTAATGTACTGTGTCTCATGTGAAGACTGCTACTGGTGGCAGATTCGATTCCCAAAGAACAATGACAAAACTTGCAGTCAAAAGCCTCACAATCTGACAGGGTGTGTAGGGTGTGTCACGAGTCCAACAGGGTAAAGGCAACTGTATATGATGATATACAGAGAAATTTGAAGAAAGGCCAGGGACGGTACATTCTCAAAGGAAGTGTAGTAGTAAAAAGAAGACGACTTTGTCCGTGCTTGGTGTGGTTATTCTCTCACAGATTTACAATTTATTTTTTGACCTTGGCATCACATGATAGTGTCATCTGTTGCCAAGCTCGGGGACTACCGTGTATACATGGCGCTCGGTCGCGCATGTATATTTTTGGGTATTACAATTTATTTTTTGACCTTGGCATCACATGACGGAGTCATCTGTTGCCAAGCTCGGGAACTACCGTGTATACATGGCGCTCGGTCGCGCATGTATATTTTTTGTCGTTACAAATTATTTTCTGACCTTGGCATCACATGATAGAGTCATCTATTGTCAAGCTCGGGGACTAAGTGGGCACACTTCACCTGGTCGGTGAGTATGCAGGAAAATTACTGTTGTTATATTGCCATAAAGTGGGCACACTTCACCAGACTTCTAGAAGTTGTTTTTTCTTTTTTAAGAGCACATCGCATCTTGCGGATTCATGATATGGTAGTTGACAGAATGCAACCTGATCGGAGATCAGATTAAGAAGTTTGGATAAGGCTGTTTGAAGATTTTTCTCAAGGTCTTTTCCACCGCTTTAAGATTCAATGTGCTCGGGGACTAGCTGTGGGGATATTGTAACGTCCCGCCTCCACGCGGCCGGGCCCACTTACATATGGCAGCTTTTTTAGGACATAGACTTCCCTCACAAACCAACACCAGTCTTTTCTGCGCACTTTGTCCTCACTCGTGCGCACCCGGGAAGAACTTCCCGGTCGGTCACCCATCCCTAAATTTCTCTAGGCCAAGCACGCTTAACTTTAGAGTTCTTTGGAGATGGGCTTCCGAAAAAGAAGTTGCAACTTGTTGGTATGAGTATCCTATTATTCCTATTAAGCCTTAGGCCGGGATGTTACAGATATAGACCCAGGTGTCCTCATGGCTAGACTTGGGCTGCTACATGAAGGCCGGCCCAACTCAATGAAGGACTGCGGCGTCAAGGCCCAGCTGGTCTGGCAGGCGGCCCAGCTGGTCGGATGGCGGCGCAGGAGCCTTCTCCGACAATGAAGCGTAGTTGGTTAGGAAGGATATCGTGTTCTCCACGACACGGGATTGTAATCGACTAGGTTTCCTTATTCTATCAGGAGATCCGATCTATTGGGATCTGTAACCCTGCTCCCCATGACTATATAAGGCGAGCAGGGACCCCCTCTCAAAAACACGTTCATCAATATATAGAGTAGACAACTCGACACAGGACGTAGGGTATTACGCTGAACTCGGCGGCCCGGACCTGGATAAACCCTTGTGTTCATCTAGTTTCGTTCCTGTGTCACGTCCGGATCGTTGTCCCACGCGCCTTCCCCGCTAATCTACCACCTCAGGCATACCCCTAGGTGGGCTATCGACTATATTCCGTCGACACCACTTGGGGGTAAAACCGTCCAACTCGGTCATTTACATCTGACGGCCACGCGCCTTCTCATCCTTCGCTTTGCCTCAACGCAAGCTCCAGGATGCCGCCACGTGCCGTCACGTCGACCACCGCGCCTTCCTCGTGGATAGCTTCACCGCCGCGCCAGCCTCTCCACGCCGCCACGTGTCAACCGTCCTTTTGGACTTCCCCCCGATTTTGAGGCCCAAACCGGGAAACCTGTCAGCCCAGGTTTTGAGGCCCGAACCTGGAAACCATCCACCCCGAGTTTTGAGGCCCAAACTCAGAAACCCGCCAGCACCCAGGTTTTGTGGCCCAAACCTAGAAACCGTCCATCCGATGGTTTTTCTGTGGCTCAACCACCAAACCGACGCCGTAGACGGGATGTGGTTCGCACACCCCGACCACCGGCAACAATGCTGATGCATGTTCAGGCTCCACGCCGGGCACAATGCCTTCGCCTTCCTTCTTGACTCGGCCGACGGCACTTGCGCCGCACGCAAGCCCATGTCCGACCTCCCGCCAAGTGCCACGACGCCATCGTCCTCCTCCCGACTCGGCCGATGCATCGCACATCCCCATGTGCTCCTGCTCGTCGATGCCACGTGCCAGCTACCACAGCTGGTCTTTCGGCCTCTTGGTCCGTCGGTCCAAGCCTCACGTCTGCCCTTCACCGCTCTGGGTCCATCGTCATGGCACGTCCGCCGCACGGCACGCCCATCCTTCACCGCTCCCGGTCCGTCAGCACGACACGTTTCTACTTGACCTTCACCTTACGGATACATGGGTGTATGCCAAGTCTCGGTGTGATGAGTGATTGTCAACGGGTTTGATCGCAGGTTCTTTGGCTTGTGTTGTGCAGGTGTCGAGCCCAGAAACAGTGATCGAAGGCAAGGTGAAGGTCAAGTAGAGACGTGCCGTGCCGATGGACCGGGAGCGGTGAAGGCCGGACGTGAGGCTTGGACTGAGGGACCGGAGGGCCTGAGGATCAGTTGTGGTGGCTGACAGCCTGGGACAGCGACGAGCGGAGACCTACGGGGCACGGTGTTGCTCGGTTCGAGGACCTGGGGACACGTGTTGGAGGACGGGGTGCACGGGCGGTGCATCCCCTCTACAGTGCCGGTTTGGTGGTTCAGCCAGAGAAAAACCACCGGGTGGACGGTTTCCAGGTTTGGGCCACAAAACCTGGGCGTGCGGCGGGTTTCCGAGTTTGGGCCACAAAACTCGGGCTGAGGACGGTTTCCAGGTTTGGGCCTCAAAACCTGGGCGCTGCGGGTTTCTATGTTTGGGCCACAAAACTCAGGCGATGGACTTGGAGGCTGGTTTCCCGGTTTGAGCCTCAAAACCGGGGGATGGCGTAAAGGCTGGTTTCCCGGTTTCAGCCACAAAACCGGGGGTGCAGTGTCCGAGAAAAGGACGGGCAGAGCGGTGGCGGCACGTGGCGGCAATCGGGAGGTCGCGTCGAGGCGACGCTACGAGTTGTGCGGGCGTGGCTGTCGGATCACCACCTACCACGAGTTGGTCCAGAATAACCCTAGGGTTTAGCTGGTTCGCTCTGTAATTAGAGAGGGGTAGAGTAGGAAATAGGAATAGGTTAAGTAGGGGGAGACACCCTCCTTCCCGATATCTCAGTCATTTGCTTCTCCAGGCTTAGGTTTTCCTGGTCTCCATGCCCCCTGCTGTAGCTACTGAGATCCGTAGAGAACCATACCTCTGTGTACTTGAGATTTTGAGGAAGTGAGGCCGTAACCTCACTGTCGTAGCGTGTGTTTGCGCTACGGTTGCAGATCGTTGTGTTGATTCGCGTTTTGATTCGTGTTCTTCGCGTTCTTCATTTCTCCATGATTTTCCCATCACTCGATCTCCCTCTCTAGTGTGTCTTTGCGAAATTTGTTTGAATCATTTTGTTCGTTTCATTGAGGAGGTCATTTCGACCAAAGGAATTCATCTAACTCCTCATGAACGAATAGATCGGGACGATTTCGTTTTCGTGGCACTTTTTCGGTTCATCCACCTTCCCTTTTGATTTCCCGGTGATTTAGTCGATTTGAGCGGATGATTTCTTGGGGATAGTCTCCTAACTACCCTGTGATCATCTTCTCCAAGTTTGGGAACTTGGGGTTTTGATTTGGATCGAATTTGGAGAGATTTGGGAGAAGGGCGATCAAAATCGCCTTCTCTGGACACCCGCGGACAGTCCGCGGTTTTGACCGGCGGACAGTCCGGGCGTCGGGGGAACAGTCTGTTCAGTGGCTGTGTTCTTCGGCCGGGAACTGTTCACGTGACCGGCGGACAGTCCGCAGTTATAGGTCGCGGACAGTCCAGGACTCGTCCAGCAAGACTTCAGCAAGTTTGCTGATTTTGGTTTTTGGCCGGCGGACAGTCCGCCACCAAGTCACGGACAGTCCGCAGTTGGGGCGGACAGTCCAGGGCCCCAGGACCGGACAGTCCGGGACCCTGCTGAAGAGGGCTTTTCAGTGCATTCGCCGTCCTGGCTTTTCGGCTTGGTTTTCGGACTTCTCGTTTGGCCCTAGAGTTAACCAAGAAACATTTCTAGGTATCTTTGCTACTTGTTAGCATTGGTATTTGGAAATTTCTCGACGTAGCCTCCAATCTACGTTCGGGACTTGGTTTTCCAAGGGGGGGAATTGAGCCGGAGCTTTTGGTCTTTGCTTCGATGGTGCTTGGTGGTGCTCCGCTGTGATCCTAGGGATCATCCACCTTCTTCCAAGGGTCGTGAGCATCACGATTTTGGTCCGTGCTTCTCGGGGTTGATTTTGGGACATTTGGCCAAAGTTTCAAGAGAAATTTTATTGGCTCCCATTCACCCCCCCTCTGGTCGCCTTGCTTTTGCACTCCCGGTCCTTTAATTGGTATCGGAGCGAGTTAAGGATCTTCCACCTTAGCCGGTTCCAGATCCACCGAAGGCGACATGGATCACGGCGTGGGCAAACTGCCGTTTTTCGATGGGACCAACTATGCGTATTGGATGATACGCATGTCGGCCTATCTACAGAGCATGGGCTCTTATGTTTGGGAGATTTGCAACAAGGCCGATTGTTAACACATAATTTTTGCACTATGATAAGTGGGCCAGCCTAGTGCAGGTTCAGAGAAATCACCGCCTGAGGGGATTCGGCAGATGGCGGGCGCGGTCGGCTAACTTAGTAGGTTCGGCAAGGCTGTGGAGGCGACTGGTCAATGGCGAGCGAATTCGGCAATGTGACGCTGCGGTCGGCTACCTCAAGCCAAGTCGGTTTGCGTCAGAAGATGACAAATGCGGCATGTCAAGGAGACTTAGCGATAGGGATCCCGTCATTTTAGTGCATGCCGGCTATTAAAGGAAGCTTGGAGCAGAAGGCATCATGTTTTTGATAGTTTCCTAATTTTATCATTGTAATCGTGTCCTTCTAGGACTCAGAGTACACCAGGGTATAAATATAAACCCTGAGACTATTGTAACGAGGGTACACAATCAATACAACCAACCCGGCCCTGTGCCGTCTTCGAGTCCAAGTCATGTCGTCGTGTTCTTCGAGAGGGGCCATCGATCCGTCGACCTCCGTAAGTTCCGGCAACCTTGTTATCATGTCTAGTATCGTGCGGCGGATTTAGATATGGTGCAAGTAGTCTCGTACGTTAAGCTTAGTATCGTGCGGCGGATTTAAGCTTATGACGGGAAGTTTTTGCTTATGCCTTGTATCGTGCGGCGGATCGAGTCATGAGTAAAAATAGTTATCGGCTCTATTAGATTTGGCAAATCTGATAGATTCATTAAGTTACCTTATGTTATATGTTTTATTATGTTTATTTCATCATAACACTTTTGCCCAATCTAGATACCGTTCGGTTCGGCTTTATCTTTTATAGATCTGATCTGTTCTTTCACGTTTATTATTGTAAAGTCTTTTATGCAGTAGATCTACTGTTCGTAATAGCCGATTGGATCGTATCTGGATTGTCACATGATGAGGGTTCATGCACGTTGAGTATACTTGACCTATGATAGAGCTAGGTGTCGTGCGGCAGGCGCCGGCTTTAGATTAGTTTAGTCATGCTTAGTTTGTATGTTCAATCCCCATGGAACCCAACTCGGTTGTACAACCGAGATTGGTTAACTTTTAACTTATATTTAATACATCATGCAAGCACGATTCTCATGCAAACGTGTTCGGCAACCTGTTATTCGCGTGACTCTGTTCATATTGCCGAATAATCTTTAAACCTGTTGGCAGATAGCTTTCATAGCTATATGTCGTCGTAAGTGGCTTCAGGGCCATATATTTTGGAACTGTCTAGTCATACCCGGCATGTTCCAGCTTTGTATTTAACAGTTTCTTTCTCTTGTTAGTTGCAGGGCAAACTGACTGGCACGCACCGGACTTCTGAGCATCCGGGCCACGTTCGAAGCCAGCTTCTCCGGCTTGCTGTGTGATTGGCACAGTGCGTCACTTCTGGTGCCAACACACATTTTGGCACGCCCGGTGGGACACCTTTTTCCTGGGACAATGGTTGAAGTCGTTGAATCTGAAACCAGCAATAAAGCGGAGCTCGTGCGGGTGCAGTTCGCCAAGCTACCCAACGAGTACAAAGAGCAGGTGCTTAACGCTTGCGCCAAATTTCAGGCCAAGTGCTTAGAAGCCTTCTCCAAGAACAAGAGCGGAAAGGTCCGCCGTCTGCATGATTTGCCGAAGCCCGTTCAGCTCAACCCAACCAATCCTGGGAATGAGGAGGCAGTGCTGAAGATGACTAACATGGTCAATGAAGCTGTCTCTGGCACCATCAGCCGCATGCATGGAGCGTTTCTCAACACCTTCCGCACCATCATGATCGCCCAATTCGGCCCCAAGGCTGATGAGCTTATGGAGGCGGAGTTTGGCCCTATAGTAGGACCACATCTATTCAACCTGCCGAATCACCTTAGGAGGGCAGGAGCTGCTGGCGAAGAGACCCCGCCCGGGGCTCAATCAAGCGGGCTGGCCGTTCAAGAGAAACAGACGCCATAGGGCCGATTGCCGACCATGGGTCAGTTCACGATCGGCGCCAGGGGCAACCACCAGAGTCAACACGCAGGATCTCCCCGCAAACCTGCAGGCTCATAAAGGACTACTACGGAAACGGGTACCACGAGATGCTTGAGCCTCACAACATAGAGGGCGCCCCACATCCGGGGTATGGGAAGTCGATGGCCGAAAGGACCACCGACTCTAATGTCGATGTCATGCTGGAAAAGGTGGCGGACATGATGCAACGCACTTTCGGCCTGAAGCCTAAGGGCACTCATGCTTACAGGTCTCCGTTCCCTGAATGGTTCCACCGTGTGGCCCTGCCTCCCAGAGTCAAAGTACCGACAGATCTGTCCAAGTTCTCCAGTCTAGACGACACTAGCACAGTGGAGCACATCAGTCGTTATCTGCTCCAGCTTGGAGAGGCCAATACCGAGGATGCCTTCAGGGTTTGGTACTTCCCGTCATCGCTCACTAGGCCGGCGTTCGCTTGGTTCACATCTCTGCCGTCGGGCTCTATTCTCTCTTGGGCAGACTTGGAACAGAAGTTCCATACGCACTTCTACACGGGCACCAAGGAGAAGAAGTTGGTGGACATCATGTATGTGCGCCAGAGGCCAAATGAGACACCGCAGGACTACCTACGCAGGTTTAGGGAAGTCAAGAGCCAATGCTTCGGCATGTACCTGCCGGACGACCAACTTCCACCATTGGCCGTGGCAGGCATGCTCCCAAGCATCAGAGACAAGCTCTTCGACCAGGAGTTTGAGGACCTGGGTCATCTCTCTCGCCGGCTGAATGAAATGACTATCTAAGCGCAAGGCTTCCGGAGGGAAGGGCGCTTCCAGAGGGACAATGTCGCGGCCCAGATGTATCAGGCTTTCCTGGACGAAGCCGATGACTATACCGATGCCGAAAATGAGGTGGCCGCTGCAGAGCTCAACTGGGACAAAGAGCCGACCCAGGCCAACAAGCAATGGCTGCGCCAGCAGAAGGGGGCATACGACTTCGACGTCACCAAGGCCGACAAGCTCTTCGAGTTTCTGGTTGCCGAAGGGAGAGTCAGGCTACCCCCGGATCACCCGATGCTGCGTCTTGGAGGGGTTAAGGACAAGAAGTACTGCGGCTTTCATAACACTAACACTCATTCTATTAATGATTGTCGTGTGTTCAGGACAAGGATCCAGAAGGCCATCCAGGACGGACACATCAAGTTCAACGACAAGATGAAGATCGATGCCAACCCCTTCGCCCAGAACGCCGTGTTCTTCTCAGTGAACATGGTAGCTCCAGAGGATCCCAGAGACAAGGGCAAAGTCAAAGTCCTCACCTCCGACAAGGCACGCGAATCTGGCGTAGTGGATCCCGATCGGCAAATCACTGGCGATGAGCTTCGGCAGCGCGCCCAAGCCACGAATAGTCGATACGAGCACGGAGAGTCATCTTCCAGGCGCAGGCCTACCCACAGAGATCTCCTTAACAAGTGGCGCCAGCAAAATGAGAAAGAGCAGAGGCGTCTCCAATGCGAAGAGCGAGAATTCGCAGAGGAATACCAGCATGAAGACGGTCACACGGGAGAGCACCGGTATCGTCTGGAGGAGAGGGCTTACCACAGAGAACAGGCCCATCGCTGGGAGCAAGAACGCCGCCAAGAGCGGGAGCAAGCTCACTGGGGCTGCCCGTTCTTCCGCCACTGCTGGAACGAAGGCTTGAAACTGCCTGCCGTCAACAACTGCCCCGAATGCAGCGATCAGTACAAGGGGTATAGGCAGGATCGGGTCAACCGCCGTCCCGTCCACAAAAGGTTGGGAGCACGCATCCCAATGGACGATCGGCGCCTAAAAATGAGAAGCCCGGGTCGGCAAGCCAAAAGATATGCCGACCAGGAGTGGGTGCACCACCAGGATGACAGCGAGGAGGCACAGCCCCGCCCATATAGGTGGCAAAAGGGGCAGTGGTGCCCGCCAGGGCTCAGAAAGAGCCAGAAAAGGAGGGTGCAGCGCCTCCAGGAATAGGGAGTTGGAAGAAGCAGCTACCGATAGGAAGAAGCAAGAGTGGCGCCCGAAGGAAAAACCAGACGATACTGACAAAGGCGCTGACGTGGCCATGGCTTTCTTCCTTCCCCTGGAATTCATGGCTCCTACTGGCCAGGGGGCACAGGACGAGGCATATTCGGACTCCGACGAGGCCGAGCACGACGAGCTCACGGCACAGTTCGTGTTGTCTCAGAAGGCAGCATTTGACAAGCCAGCCAAGCATCGGCATTTAAAGCCGTTGTATGTCAAGGGGTACGTCAACGGAAAGCCGCTGACCAAGATGTTTGTCGATGGCGGCGCAGCAATCAACATCATGCCTTACGCCACCTTCAGAAAGCTGGGCATGAACGATGAAGATCTGCTCAAAACGGACATGATACTCCGTGACTTTGCCGGCAATCCCTCTGACACTCGGGGTGCCGTGCATGTGGAACTGATGATTGGATCCAAGACGCTCATCACGACCTTCTTTGTCATTGATGGCAAGGGGGCATATAGCCTGCTTTTGGGCAGGGATTGGATCCATGCCAACTGCTGCATACCTTCGACCATGCACCAAATACTCATTCAGTGGGTTGGAGACAACATCGAGATTGTCCAAGCTGACGACTCGGTGAGTGTTGCTACCATTGAGCCCACTTACTGGGAATTCGACGGAGTAGATTGCTTCTCCGATCGTGTGTGGGGAGAAGGTCCTGTCAACGTCTACGGCAGGGATCAACAGCCGATCCAAGCAATCGGCTCTCAAAGCTTCTTTTAGATGGATAACCCAACCGACAACAGCGAGGGCAAACTGGGACGTGGCTTCACGTCGGCCGACGAGTTGGAAGAGGTGGATGTTGGTGACACAAGTAAGAAGAGGCCGATGTTTGTAAGTTCCAGTTTAGACCCTGATTTCAGAGTGCAATTAGTAGATCTTCTAAAAGAGTTCAAAGATTGTTTCGCTTGGGACTACACAGAAATGCCCGGATTGGATCGGTCCATCATTGAGCATAAATTGCCGATCAAACCCGGGTACCGCCCATATAAACAACCTCCATGTAGGATTTACAAGGAGGAGGTGTTGGCCGACGTGAAAAGGGAAGTGGAAAGATTACTAGAAGCTAATTTCATTCGGCCGTGTCGATATGCGGACTGGATCTCCAATATTGTCCCGGTGTACAAGAAGAATGGGAAGATGAGAATCTGCATCGACTTCAGGAACCTCAACAAAGCCACTCCTATGGACGGTTATCCAATGCCAGTGGCCGACTTGCTAGTAGATGCTTCGGCCGGTTTTGAAATTATAAGCTTTATGGACGGCAATGCGGGTTACAATCAGATCTTCATGGCTGCAGAGGACATGGCAAAGACCGCCTTCAGGTGCCCTAGCCATATAGGTTTGTTTGAATGGATTGTCATGACCTTTGGTTTGAAAAATGCCGGTGCTACTTACCAGCGGGCCATGAATTACATATTCCATGGGTTGATCGGCAAAATCATAGAAATCTACATTGATGACGTGGTGGTCAAGTCGGGAAGCAAAGAAAGACACTTAGCCGATTTAAGGAAGACCCTAGAGTGCACAAGGAAACACGGTTTAAAGATGAATCCAACCAAGTGTGCATTTGGGGTGTCGGCCGGTGAGTTTCTGGGATTCTTGGTCCACAAAAGAGGCATCGAGGTCGGCAAAAAGAGCATGGAAGCAATTGATAAGGTAGTGCCGCCGACCAATCTCAAAGAACTGCAATCACTGCTCGGCAAGATCAACTTTGTCAGAAGGTTTATATCCAACTTGTCCGAGCGAGTGCTACCATTCTCTCCACTGTTGAAGCTCAAGAAAGATCAGGAGTTCGTGTGGGGTGACGTGCAACAAGAGGCTTTCGATGAGATCAAAGAATATATGAAGGCACCACCAGTATTGGTTCCTCCACAACTCGACAGGCCTTTCAAGTTGTACGTGGCGGCCGACAACCTAACAATAGGGTCGGCCCTCATGCAAGAATTCGAAGGAAAAGAGAGAGTCATAGCCTATCTTAGCCGAAAGCTACTGGACCCCGAAACGAGGTATTCGGCTACAGAAAAGTTGTGCTTGTGCGTTTTCTATTCCTGTACCAAGTTTCGGCACTATCTATTGAATGCCGAATGCGTGGTAGTATCAGAGTTTGATGTAATCAAGCACATGTTATCAATGCCGATTTTAAGTGGAGGATCGGTAAATGGGTTTTAGCGCTTTCTGAATTTGATTTGCGTTTTGAATCGGCAAAGGCTGTTAAAGGCCAGATTATGGCTGATTTCGTCACTCACCATCGTGATCCTAGCGCTAACATAGTAACCATTGCCCCCTGGGCATTGTTTTTTGATGGATCGTCGTGTAGCAAAGGTGGTGGAGTCGGGATCATGTTGATTTCTCCCAAGGGGGGCACCTTTCAAATACTCTATACCGATCGAGTACCCGGTGACTAATAATCAAGCGGAGTATGAGGCACTGCTTCGAGGATTGCGGTTGCTTGTGGACGTTAAGGCAGATGCCATAGAGATCTTCGGTGACTCGGAGTTGGTGATCAGGCAGCTGACAGGTGAATACGAGTGCAAAAACGACACGCTGCAGGAATATCTCGAAGGTTGCCAAGAGCTCCTTAGACAGTTTCGATTAGTAACCTTGCAACATATTCCTAGGGGGCAAAACGAAGAAGCAAACCAGTTGGCTCAGGCAGCATCCGGGTATAGGGAGAATCAAAACATTTTTGCACTTGAGGAAGAGCAAATAACCCCAGAAGACGATCAAGTAATCCTAAGTGATAATCAGGCAATTGAAGACTGGAGAGACAACATTGCCGATTACCTCAGGGACCCATCCAGAAAAGTCTCCCGAAAACTCAGGTACAAGGCTCTTAAGTTTACGCTCTTGGACAATCAGTTGTACCACAAATCCATAGATGGGGTTTTGCTTAAGTGCCTGAACCAAGACGAGGCTAGGAAACTGATGTATGAAGTGCACGAAGGCGTATGTGGTGCACACCAGTCGGCTCACCGTATGAGATGGATAATCAGGAGGACCGGATATTTTTGGCCGACTATGCTCGAAGATTGCTTCGAATACTACAGAGGTTGTCAGGATTGCCAGCGATTCGGCAATGTGCAAAGGGCCCCAGCATCGGCCATGAATCCGATCATTAAGCCTTGGCCTTTCAGAGGATGGGGCATTGATTTGATCGGCCAGATCCACCCTCCATCTAGCAAGGGACATAAGTTTGTTCTGTTAGCCACGGATTATTTCACTAAGTGGGTTGAAGCCATCCCATTGAAGAAGGTGACATCAGAGAACATGGTGTCCTTCGTCAGGGAACACATCATTCACCGATTCGGCATCCCTCAGTCCATCACTACCGATCAGGGAACTCAGTTCACTTCCTCGGAGTTTTGTGACTTTGCCGAAGGGATGGGGATTAAGCTCTATAATTCCTCCCCTTATTATGCACAGGCCAATGGGCAGGCAGAGGCTTCTAACAAAATCATGATCAAGATCATTCAAAAGAAGATCGAAGAGAAACCTAAAAGGTGGCACTTGGTACTCAACGAAGCTTTGTGGGCTTACCGAATGGCTTGTCATGGGTCGACTCAGACGTCACCATACGAGTTGGTCTATGGGCATCACGCAGTGCTACCATGGGAATTGCAATCGGGGTCAAGACGAGTTACATTGCAGAACGATCTAGCCAAAGAGAGTTATAAAGATTTGATGATGGATGAGCTAGAGGATTTGCATTTGATTCGTCTCAAGGCCTTGGAAAATATTGAAAAGAACAAGATACGCGTTGCCAAGTACTACAATTCGAAAGTGAAAGAAAAAGGATTCGAAGAAGGAGACTTGGTTTGGAAAATTGTCTTGCCGATCGGTACCAAAGATAAGGTATTCGGCAAATGGTCCCCTAACTGGGAAGGGCCTTTTCGAGTTCTGAGACGTGCTCCGGGTAATGCGTACATTCTAAAAACCCTCCAAGGAGAAGAGTTTGCTAGGGCAATTAATGGACGTTATCTAAAGAGATTTCATCCTAGCGTGGAGGTCGGTGCATAACGGAATCAAGGACTAGCAGGCACCGACGGCCGATACAAGATTGTGTCGCCCTTAGCACAAAAATGGCCGATAGGATCTATCGCCCTTAGAGCAAAAACAGCCGACACAGCATGTGTCGCCTTTAGCGCGAGAAACGCTAAAACAGAACCAAATGCACGCGGCGCTGTGCAATCGGTTCAATGAAGAGATCGAACACTAGACAAGCACAGAAAGGGAAAACAGATTGTACACACAGACATGGCAGATAAGAACATTGTTCATAGTGGAGGCTGTGCAAAAGGTGCGGATCAGTTACCGAACACCCTGTTGATGACCGTCTGCGGGTTGGTGACTATGGCGAGGGCGTGAGCATGATCCTCGTAGGATTCCAGAAAATCGCCGATCTGTGCGACATCTTCTGGGGATGCCCCACCGGGGAAGCCAACCGGCACCACGGAGAAGTCCTCCTCCGTGCGGACCGTCAGCGCCGATAGCCCCAGCGCCACGCCATGATGCACGCCCTGCAGGGCGACCTGCTCGACGCGGCCGTGCACATTGGCCAGGCGCGCCTCGGCGGTGTCGCCCTGGGCGTTCACCCGATCTGCGACGGCGTTCGCCGCCATCTTCAGGCGCTCCAGCTCTTCAGACAACGCTGTGAACGACGAGTTGGAGTGGATCGGATAAAAGATCAACAAGAACGACCGAAAGCCGATCTAGGATTGGGCGTTCATACCCGTGATTGCGTCGCAGAACTGCCGGCGCTGGTCCTCCCACTCCAGCTGGTCAATCCCGTACTGCTTCGAGACGGCGGCCAGCTCTTCCCGGGACTCGTCCCGCAGCGCCATGAAATTCAAGGCGTCGTTGTGGTCGTAGAGGTCGTCGTCGGAGTCCCGGTCCGGGTTCGCCTCCCAAGGATGGGAGTGGTAGGAGAGGCTGTCGGAGGAGCTCGACGAGCCCGATGGTGGAGCCCCTGGCCTCCCTGTTGCTGGAGAAGGTCGGGCATGCCCGCTGGCGGAGGAAATGACGGGGATCCTGTCGGCGAGCAGTAACAGAGTGTGGGTGGGGTTTTCAAGAAACTGCCACAAAGGGCGTAAGCGAGGAGTCCTACCCACGCTGACGGAGGCGCCGAGCGCGACTCCCCTCGGCCTCCTCAGTCGTCGGGCGCTTGCCGCGGTCATCATGGCTCGCCATTGCACTTGGAAAGTTAGGGTTTTCTGGAGCGGAGTAAGCAAGGAAGCCGAGGCGGCGAGAGTACTAGAGGAGCAGATGCAAGATGGGAAGAAGGCAGGTCTCCAGGGGCAATTTATAAAGTCAGAACAGTGATCGTGGCGGTAGCACGCCGAATATCAACCGGCGGATTGGGGTTCTCCTGCTTCCCGAGATGGGCCTCTGCAGTAACGGGCTGTGCGAACCGTCTGGATGCACTCGCGTATTCGGCGGAGATTAGAACGCCTGGCTTCGGCAAAATTGCCGATTTAGGTGTTCGGGACAAACACTGGCCAGATTGCCGAACAGGTTTACACGGTTAAACACGATGTCATCAGAGCGGTAACCGATTGGGTGCAAAATACAGATATATTACAAGGAAATGGTTGAATCATTCTGACACAGGATTGCAGAAATTGAAAGCTCATTACACAGTCATCTCAGTTGTTCAAGAATTGGTTTATAGCCGCCAGAGTATCGGCTTTGACCTGGTTAGCATGTTCCAGTGCCTTTCTGTCCTCCTCTTCGGTGCCTTGTGCCTGTGAGAGCCTCGTGCTAAGTTTGATACCCTCATCAAGCACCAATGACAGCTTGGAAGATGTTGTTTCAATGATATTCGGTAAACCCGATAGCCGAGAGGTGCATGACTGAATATCAGAGTTGACCTGGGCTAGTTGGGCTTCCAGTTCAGATCTCTTTTCTTGCAGTTCTTTCAACTGAGCCTCCAGAGTCTCCTGAGAGTTCTTGGCCTCTTGGAACTGAGTGTACAGATCATTGACTTCCTGGGTGCACTTGGACTTGGCAGTCTGAAGATCAGTGCTTCTGATTGCTCGTTTCACCTTGGCAAAGCAATCATCCAGTGTAGACACGGCCTCCAGATGGAGCCTCAGATTCTCTGGAATGTCCTCAGCAATGGGCACGAAGAAATTTTTAACTTCATCGGCGTCTCTGACTAAGGACATGATGTCTTGACTCAGAAAGTTTGTTATGTTGCTCAGGACATCTTGGACGAGTGCCGATGGTCTTTTGGCCACTGTTCTTTTGTTCAGGAACTCGTTGACATCAAATGCATACTCGGAAGCTGAACTGATGAAAATCTGTGTTGATTTTGACAGGTTAGCCGACCAAGGTAAAGTGTGAAGAAATGAGGAATTAATTCTTGCCTGATGAGTCGGCTGATTAACAGAGTCTTGATCTGGTTGAGAACCGGATTGGCCAGCAGGGTCTGGAGTTGAACCGATGAAAGTCTCACCGATTGTGTCATCTGTGAAATTACTGATCAGTCAAGGGAGGCAAGATCTGCTGGTTGGAAGGATGATTAAGGAACCTACCAATGTTGACATCATCCGGACTCTGGATGTTCATTTCCTCGGCATCTGCATGCTCATCATTTTCCAAGGTAATAAAGATTGGGAGCACCGCCGTTTGAGCGTTTTCTTGTTCAGGGGAAGAAGCCTGTAATGGTATACAAGCCAGTCAAGAATAAATTGATAATGATGGAAGAACTAGAACATCTTACCTTTGGAGGAGGTGTGTTTCGCTTGGTCTTGGTTCGCCTGGAGTTGGAAGTGCCCCCAGTGGCCTTTCTCTTCTCTCCTTTAGCTAAGAAGGTGCTTAATGAAACTGCTTGAGATTTCATAAACTGAGTCAATGAAGGAGCATTGTGTCCCAGGACAGTGATTGGGCCTGCTTGATGATATTTGATAGGCCTAATGTCAGAATTGGGTGTGAAGTCCTGTGGAAGTTTTGAAAAGTTAGGTATCTCAAGGATCAAATACTAAAGCAGCAAGTGACTTGTTATTGTACCTCACTATCAGAGCTGAAGTCTGCTTGAAGTTCCAGGCACATGGGATGGACTGAGCTGTTGAAGATATGATCATGCCATTCTTGCCACCAGGACTCAAAAAGAGGATGAGCAGACTGGATCAAATGGAATGGCACTGGTTTGTAGTCTGGCAGATCTTGCCCCAGGCTGAATACTCGATGGGCCTGCATCCCTTTTGTAATACGCTCTTTGGACTGAATCTGCTCCATGGGCTTGATAATGGTGGAGAAGATGAGTTTTGGAGGGAGCTGTCCACAACCTAATTGCCTAGCTGCTATGTTAGGATAATAAAATTCATAAGTATGCTTCACTTGTCTTCCTCTGTTGAATTTGGCTGGTAGGATACAGGGTTTGATAAATGAGTTGAAAACTCCTCTGGCCATTTCATCTATGCAGCCATCATCAAAGCTGAATTTGATAGGAAAAGTAAGGTTGTCATTCTCCCTATAGGGTAACCAGAGCACCTGATTGAAGCCCTTGAAGAATAATTTGAAGAGACTGCCAATACTCTTGTTTATGGTTATAGCAGTGGCTGCTTCCCCATAAGTTTGGCAAGCTTTCTCCGTGGCCTCTTCATCCTCAGCAAAGTTGCTGGAAGGAAAGCTGAGGTTGTCCATTGGCACAACAATGATTTGGTGCATGTATAGCTGAAACCACATTTGAACAAACCACCAGGGGCCATTGACACAATCAATTGGTGGCATTCCATCTGTGCTATCATGAGTGGCATGATACATTTGAGTGGAAATCTGATGCATCATGTGGTATATAGATCCCAGGAAGAGCCTGCCTAGAGGGATTTGCTTTCCTTTGGATAATTTATCAGCCAGTGCGGTGTAGCTAAGGGTTGGCTCGTTGGATCTCCCACAGAAGATAAATCTGCATAGCCACATATTTAGAAAAACCCTGTGCTCTATTTCTGCTACTGGGCCTGATATCTTGTTGTGGATTTCTACATACTTCATCCATCCAACGCTGACATCAATGGATCTCTGAGGAATTTTCTCTAGCAGTTCGTCGGTGTTCATGATCGAGGTAATGTTCAGGCCACTCATCATGAAGACATCGGCTAATGTGATTGTCATTATGCCATGGCCGAACACGAAAGCATTGAGGGCATCTGACCAAAAATGAGAAGCTGCTATGAGCAAAGACTCATTTTTGGGCATGTCGGCCAGGGACAGTTCCAGAGCGTGATGGATGTCTTGGGTTTCCCAGTGAGGCCCACATTTCGCCTGAATTCTTCTGTACCAATTCCTCCAGCCGGTGACCGCGGGCAGGGGCCAATTCTTGAAAGTATACCGCCACTTGTTCGATGAAATGACTCCGTACTTGAAAGGGATTCTGTTGGTCTCCATACCGATGATATTGGTTGGATTGGAGTTTCCCATTGGCCCCAAGAAGTAGGAATCGGGATCCGCATCACAAGGAATCAGAATTTCATCCCTAAGGGCCTGAAAGGAGAAGGTGTGCGGGCGAAGCTAAACGAGCCGAATGCCGATATAAATTGACCGAATGCATTGAAAGAAAAAGTGAAATTTACCTCTGGGATCTCGTTGTGGGTCGCCATTGCGAAGCTCAGGAGGAGTTTGAAGCTTTTGATGATTTGGAGAAGATGCGGAATTTGAAGCAGTGCTGACCTAGAATGCGCGGCGGACTTGTGGTCAATTTCAGAACAAATGCCTTTGTGCAGAAATTGAGGGGGCATGTGTTAACACATAATTTTTGCACTATGACAAGTGGGCCAGCCCAGTGCAGGTTCAGAGAAATCACCGCCTGAGGGGATTCGGCAGATGGCGGGCGCGGTCGGCTAACTTAGTAGGTTCGGCAAGGCTGTGGAGGCGACTGGTCAATGGCGAGCGAATTCGGCAATGTGACGCTGCGGTCGGCTACCTCAAGCCAAGTCGGTTTGCGTCAGAAGATGACAAATGCGGCATGTCAAGGAGACTTAGCGATAGGGATCCCGTCATTTTAGTGCATGCCGGCTATTAAAGGAAGCTTGGAGCAGAAGGCATCATGTTTTTGATAGTTTCCTAATTTTATCGTTGTAATCGTGTCCTTCTAGGACTCAGAGTACACCAGGGTATAAATATAAACCCTGAGACTATTGTAACGAGGGTACACAATCAATACAACCAACCCGGCCCCGTGCCGTCTTCGAGTCCAAGTCGTGTCGTCGTGTTCTTCGAGAGGGGCCATCGATCCGTCGACCTCCGTAAGTTCCGGCAACCTTGTTATCATGTCTAGTATCGTGCGGCGGATTTAGATATGGTGCAAGTAGTCTCGTACGTTAAGCTTAGTATCATGCGGCGGATTTAAGCTTATGACGGGAAGTTTTTGCTTATGCCTTGTATCGTGCGGCGGATCGAGTCATGAGTAAAAATAGTTATCGGCTTTGTTAGATTTGGCAAATCTGATAGATTCATTAAGTTACCTTATGTTATATGTTTTATTATGTTTATTTCATCATAACACTTTTGCCCAATCTAGATACCGTTCGGTTCGGCTTTATCTTTTATAGATCTGATCTGTTCTTTCATGTTTATTATTGTAAAGTCTTTTATGCAGTAGATCTATTGTTCGTAATAGCCGATTGGATCATATCTGGATTGTCACATGATGAGGGTTCATGCACGTTGAGTATACTTGACCTATGATAGAGCTAGGTGTCGTGCGGCAGGCGCCGGCTTTAGATTAGTTTAGTCATGCTTAGTTTGTATGTTCAATCCCCATGGAACCCAACTCGGTTGTACAACCGAGATTGGTTAAGTTTTAACTTATATTTAATACATCATGCAAGCACGATTCTCATGCAAACGTGTTCGGCAACCTGTTATTCGCGTGACTCTGTTCATATTGCCGAATAATCTTTAAACCTGTTGGCAGATAGCTTTCATAGCTATATGTCGTCGTAAGTGGCTTCAGGGCCGTATATTTTGGAACTGTCTGGTCATACCCGGCACGTTCTAGCTTTGTATTTAACAGTTTCTTTCCCTTGTTAGTTGTAGGGCAAACTGACTGGCACGCACCGGACTTCTGAGCATCTGGGCCACGTTCGAAGCCAGCTTCTCCGGCTTGCTGTGTGATTGGCACAGTGCGTCACTTCTGGTGCCAACACCGATTACGTTGCCCTGGCTGCTCGTGTCACTCAGCTCCAGATCGATGAGCACGAGGCCAATAGCCGGGCGCGTAACGCCTTGTTCTCCTGTTTGAGCATGTCAGAGTTTGATCGCGTTTCTCTCCTCCCCACGGCTCGGGAGATTTGGGACACCCTCATGCGCTTCCATGAGGGCACCTCTCAAGTCAAATCCCGTCTCTACGAGTCGCACAAGCGGGAGTATGAGAACTTTCGACATATGCCTGGCGAGAGCATAGAATGTTTATTCGCTCACTTTCAGGGGATTGTCAACAAGATGCGAGCTAACAAGGAGTTGTTGTGTTGACACCAAATTCTCGCACAGAGAATGACAAATGGGCCCTAGCTGGCGGTGAAAGGAACATTCGGCGAATGACCGGGCGGTCGGCTAATCTTCAGGATTCGGCAAATGCCTACATGATTGGTTGTCTTGGGAGACAGCAACTTCATTCGGTGAAGGAGGCCTGCACAAGAAGACACGTGACAATGGGGAGCGCCGAGTAATGCGGAGTTGTATCTTCCGTATCTCTTTGTAGAAGTCGTAATCGTCTAGGACTCATGTTTCATCTAGGGTATAAATATAAACCCTTGCCCATTGTAAAACTGTTCACAACCACATCAATACAAACCGGCCTCTGCGCCACCTATTCGAGTCCTTAGTCGTGTCGTCGAGTTCTTCGAGAGGAATCATCGATTCGTCGACCTCCGTAAGTACCGGCAACCTTGCTATCATGTCTAGTATCGTGCGACGGATTTAGATATGGTGCAAGTAGTCTGGTACGTTAAGCTTAGTATCGTGCGGCAGATTTAGGCTTATGATGGGAAGTTTTTCCTTATGTCTTGTATCGTGCGGCGGATTGAGTCATGAGTAAAAATAGTTATCGGCTTTGTTAGATTTGACAGATCTAATAGATTCATTAAGTTATCTTGTGTCGTATGTTTTATTTATTTAATTCGTACAACACTTTTGCCCAATCTAGATTGATTCTCATTCGGCTTTGTTGCATGAGTTCGCTTATGCTTTGCTAATCATAAGATCACGATGGCCGAATTGACTTTCAATCTAGATTGTTACATGTTGCGGGTTCATGCATGCCGATCACGTTTAGGCTTTGATAGAACTGGGTGCCGTGTGGCAGGTGCAGGTTTTAGATTAGTTTAATCATGCTTTGCTTGTATGTTTCTTCTTCATGGACCCCAATTCGGCTGTTTTTGCCGATTTTGGTTAAGCTTACATGAGTAATGAGTACTTATAGATCTGTTCAAATATACGTATGCTTTTAGCTTCTTATAATTAGATCGTATCATGCGGTGGATTAATCTAATTATAAGGAGTGGTGTAGATTTATAGCAAGTGGTATCATGCGGTGGATTAGCTTTGCTTGAGTTTATACCTGACGGGTTCATGAAGGCTGGACGTGCGGCAGATCAGCTGGATTGGCCTATGCATGTGTTATCTGGATAGATTTATATTTATGAGTTGCCCTTTTATATCTTATTGTTACATATGCATTCGGCATTCAACATGTTTATGAGCTTTATTTTTATACTTGCTGAATGACATTTATAGACCTATTTCGACAAACAACTTTCATAGCTATGTGTCGTCGTGATTGGCTTTCAAAGCCATACATATGGAATTGTCTGGTCTCACTCGGCATGTTCCAAGGTATTCTCACACTTTTCGACCCTTGTTGGTTTTCAGGTCAAACCGACTGGCACGTTTCCGGAACCAAAACGCTCCGAGCACCCGATTGAAGCCAGCCTCGTTCGGCTTGCTGTGTGCCTGACGCGAGACGACATGTTTTGCGTCAACACACTTTTTGGCACGCCCGGTGGGACAACTTCAGTTCAAGATGCCTGAATTTGAGAACAACCCAATTGATGGAAACAAAGGGAAATTGGGACAAGGCTTTATGTTGGCTGACAAGTTAGAAGAAATAAATATTGGTGTTGGAACTGAAGCAAAGCCTATATATATCAGTGCAAATTTGGATCCAGAGTATAAACTGAAGCTAATAGATCTTTTAAAGGAGTTCAAGGATTGTTTTGCATGGGATTATATAGAGATGCTCGGTTTGGATCGCTCTATCGTTGAACATCGGCTACCAATCAATCCTGGGTATCGTCCTTACAAACAGCCTCCTCAGAAGATTTTCAAAGAAGAAGTGTTAGCCGATGTAAAGAAAGAGGTTGAGAGATTATTAAAAGCAAATTTTATTCGGCCATGTCGGTATGCAGAATGGATCTCGAGTATAGTTCCAGTATATAAGAAGAATGGAAAGATGAGGGTTTGCATCGACTTTAGAGATCTCAATAAAGCCACTCCAATGGATAGTTACCCAATGCCGGTTGCTGAATTACTTGTTGATGCAGCAGCTGGTTATGAAGTCATCAGCTTTATGGATGGTAATGCCGGATATAACCAGATCTTTATGTCAATAGAGGATATTTCAAAGACAACTTTCAGATGTCCTGGTCATATAGGCGTATTTGAATGGGTTGTTATGACTTTCGGTTTAAAGAATGCCGGTGCAACTTATCAGCGAGCTATGAACTACATCTTTCATGAGTTGATTGGCGAAATCATAGAAATCTATATCGATGACGTGGTCGTGAAGTCCAGAGATCATGAGAAGCATTTAGCTGATCTAAAGAAGACCTTAGAGTGCACAAGGAAACATGGTTTGAAGATGAATCCGAACAAGTGCGCTTTTGGAGTTTCGGCAGGAGAGTTTTTGGGGTTTTTGATTCACAAGGGAGGGATTGAAGTCGGAAAGAAAAGCATGGAGGCAATAGACAAAGTTGTCTCTCCAA
The DNA here is from genome assembly GCA_009763385.1 of Coix lacryma-jobi var. lacryma-jobi. Taxonomy (NCBI): domain Eukaryota; kingdom Viridiplantae; phylum Streptophyta; class Magnoliopsida; order Poales; family Poaceae; genus Coix; species Coix lacryma-jobi. The sequence continues at coordinate 16,619,242 of CM019824.1, forward strand.
CCAACCTCACAGAATTACAGTCACTGCTGGGCAAGATTAATTTTGTAAGAAGATTCATATCTGGTTTATCTAAAAGGGTCTTGCCTTTTTCTCCACTGCAAAAGCTTAAGAAGGATCAGAAGTTCGTATGGGGTGACGTACAACAGAAAGCTTTTGATGAAATCAAGGAATACATGAAGGCACCACCAGTTTTAATACCTCCGCAGTTTGGTAAACCTTTTAAATTGTACGTGTCAGCCGATGAACTAACAATAGGATCGGCTCTTATGCAAGAGTTTGAAGGGAAAGAAAGAGTAATAGCTTACCTTAGCCGAAAACTGTTGGATCCAGAGACAAGATATTCGGCTACAGAAAAACTTTGTTTATGCGTGTATTATTCATGCACCAAGTTTCGGCATTACTTGTTAAATGCCGAATGCATAATAATTTCTGAATTTGACGTAATAAAACATATATTGTCAATGCCTATTCTGAATGGAAGAATCAATAAGTGGATTTTAGCATTGTCAGAATTTGATTTAAGATACGAGTCGGCAAAGGCAGTGAAAGGACAACTTATTGCTGATTTTGTTACTCATCATCATGATCCTTCTGCCAGCATGGTAAATATTGCACCATGGACGTTATTTTTCGATGGCTCATCCTGCAACAAGGGTGGTGGTGTTGGCATTCTCATAATTTCTCCACAAGGATCAGTCTTCAAATATGCTATCCCCATTGAATTCTATGTTACCAATAATCAATCAGAATATGAAGCTTTGCTCAGAGGACTTCGGCTTCTTGTTGAAATAAAAGCCATCACTGTTGAAATCTTTGGAGATTCTGAGTTAGTCATCAACCAGTTGAACGGTCAGTATGAGTGTAAAAGCGACATATTGAGAAAATATTATGAAGAATGTCAAGAGCTTTTAAGGTGCTTCCAGATAGCAACTTTGCATCATATCCCTAGGAGGCATAATGAAGAAGCAAATAAATTAGCTCAGGCTGCTTCAGGATACCGGGAAGATCAAGAGGTTCTTGCCTTACAAGGGGATCATATGGTTGATGATTGGAGAGAAGAAATTACCAATTACTTAAGGAATCCATCACAAAAGGTTTCTCGAAAACTCAGATATAAAGCTGTCAAATTTACGCTTTTTGACGATCAGTTGTACAACAAATCTATAGATGGGGTGCTCCTAAAATGTCTGAGCCAGGAGGAAGCCAAGAAGTTGATGTATGAAGTACATGAGGGACTATGTGGAGCACATCAGTCGGCCTACCGAATGAAATGGATAATAAGAAGGACCGGTTATTTTTGGCCGACTATGCTTGAAGATTGCTTTGAATATTATAAAGGATGTCAAGATTGTCAAAGGTTTGGAAATGTTCAAAGAGTCTCGGCATCGGCTATGAACCCAATCATCAAGCCGTGGCCGTTTAGAGGATGGGCTATAGATTTAATTGGCCAAATTCACCCACCTTCTAGCAAAGGACACAAGTTTGTACTTTTGGCCACGAATTACTTTACCAAATGGGTCGAAGCTGTACCATTGAAGAATGTTACGTCAGAGAACATGATCAATTTTGTCAAGGAGCATATAGTTCACAGATTCAGAATCCCTCAAACTATAACTACAGACCAAGGGACCCAATTTACATCATCCGAGTTTTGTGATTTTGCTGAAGAAATGGGGATCAAGCTGTGTAATTCTTCCCCTTATTATGCGCAAGCCAACGGGCAAGCCGAAGCATCAAATAAGATTATGATCAAGATTATCCAGAAGAAGATTGATGAAAAACCGACGAGATGGCATTTGGTTTTGAATGAGGCATTATGGGCTTACCGAATGGCATGTCATGAGTCTACTCAAGTGTCTCCCTATGAATTGGTTTATGGGCATTGTGCTGTGTTGCCATGGGAGTTGCAATCAAATTTAAGGTTGGTTATATTGCAGAATGAATTAAGGAAAGAAGATTATAAAAGCTTGATGATGGACGAAATAGAAGATTTGCATTTGATTCGTCTTAAGGCATTGGAGAATATAGACAAGAACAAATTGCGTGTTGCCAAGTATTACAATAAGAAGGTCAAATAAAAATGCTTTGAAGAAGGGGATTTGGTTTGGAAGGTTATATTGCCGATCGGGACGAAAGACAAGGCATTCGGTAAATGGTCTCCAAACTGGGAAGGTCCTTTTCAGATAGTGAGGCATGTGCCTGGCAATGCATATATTTTGAAGAATTTGCTGGGGGAGGAGTTTTCTAGAGCGATTAATGGGAGATTTCTTAAGAAGTTTTATCCCAGCATAGAAGTCGGAGCATGAATCGTGTGTGATGAGTTAGCCGATGAAGAACATCGCCTTTAGCAAAGAAAATGTTTAAACAGCCGACATGATATGTGTCGCCTTTAGAGCAAAAAATTTTAACCTAACTGAATAAAGATAATATCAAGCGAGGGTTTTGCTTTCGGCAATACAGGATACAGAAATCACAGACAAGCATTTCTTCGGATGTAGTTGTTTCACGAAAAGGGAATAGTTTTATTATGGAAAGCCCCTAAGTACAGACTACTCATCGAACAACCTGTTCAGAACATATTGAGCATCAGAAGCCTGAGCGAGCACGGTCGAGTGATCTTCGTAGCTTTCCAGAAGATCTTCGACATCCTCTGGGGGCTCACCGCCATGGAAGCCGGTCGGCATGGCGAAGAAGTCCTCACGTGTCTGGGTGGACATTGCCGCCAGCCCCAAGGCGATGTCGTGGTGTATGCCATGGATGGCGACTTGATTGACACGGCTGTCTGCATCATCAAGACGCGCCTCCACAGTTTCCCCCTGGGCGTTCACCTTGTCGGCCACCCTGGTTCCAGCAATCTTCAAGCGCTCGACTTCTGCGGATAATGCTGAGAAAAAGAGAATACATCAGAAAGATGGACCCGATTTGAGAAAGGGGAAAATCGGATGGAGGTTTCACTGACCTGAGATTGCATCACAGAACTGTTTCCGCTGGTCTTTCCAGTCGAGTTGGTTGATGCCGTACTGCTTGGAGACTTCACCCAGTTCCTCTCGGGCCTTGTCCCTCTCTTCCCTGAAACGGCAAGCGTCGCGGTGGCTCCACCGATCGATGTTGGAGGAGTCTGAGGAGGAGCCCGAAGAGCCAGAGGAGCTGGAGGATCCGGATGATGGAGTTCCTGGTTGGGGAAGAAGGTGGCTTTGGCTGCTGGTAATGAATCTTATCCTAAAGTCGAGAAGAAGAAATCGAAACCGAAACGACAGATGAGCGAAAATACGGATTGCAAGGGGGCAGAGTGGTTGAATCTTACCCTTGGCGCCGGCGTTGCGGTGCTCGGCTGTCCTCCGCCTCTCCTTCGGCGGGTCGCTTGCCGCGGTCGTCGCCGTTCGCCATTGTTGCAAGACTAGGGCTTTCTTCGGAGTTGAGCCGACGAAAAGGAATGAAGAGGCAAATGCAGAGATGCGCAACTGCAAGTACTAATCAAGATTGTTGTGGAGACTTATTTATAAGCCGAGGGGAGTCATGGCGAAGTCTACGGAGTAATGAAGCGAGAATGCCGAACGACGGAGTAGGGTTTTCTTTCGGCTGGGCCATGTTTACTGGGCCATTTTGTTGGGCCAATCTTGGTTAAGTCAAGCACCATTTGGTTATCCTCTTAAAACATTTGAGTAAGGGTTCGTTCGGTTATCAGAAAGATGCAGGCAATCAGCTTTATCGTGAGAATTTTGTAGGGAAAAGGCCGATTGCACATTTCAGACGAATAAAATATCAAGACAGTGGACAAGATGTACTACGCTCAGTTGTTACAAGAATTGGTGTTCGCTCATTCAAAAGTTGATTAATCGTCTTTATAGCCTCAGCTCTGATTCGGCTAACAGTATCTAACACCTTTTCATCTTCATCTGCGGAATTCTGGATCTTAGAGAGTTTGGTTTTGATTTGCCGATCTTCTTTAAGGATTGAAGTTATCTTTAGTGAAGCTGCTCCTATGTTCTTCGGCAGATCAGCCATGCAAACTTTGTGAGATTGGATTTTGGTATTCAGGTTGGCTAGCTGAGCTTCTAGTTTGCTTTTATCTTCCTCCATGACTTTCAGTTCAGATTCCAAAGTTTCCAAAGAAGTCTTTGCAGTCTAAATGTCGAGATGCAGGTTTTTCAATTCCTGCTTCTTTGAAGATCTGTCATGCTGCAAGATAGTTTTGGATGACATGTTTTTAATTGCTCTCCTTACCATACCAAAGAAGTTGTCAAGGCAGGATGCAGACTCTAAATGAGCTAGGAGGACGGGAGGAATGTCTTCATCGACAAGCTCAAGAATATCCCTTATCTGATCCGCATTTTGAACCAAGTCGACAATGTCCTTATTCAGCAAACTGCTTATTTCTCTCAACCGAACCTGGTTCTCCTTTGATAAGGTCTATCGGGAGGTACTCTCTTCACCTCTCTCAGTGATGTAGTCCTCGGTGGGGAAGGAGTAGCTTGTATTTTTCTAGAGAAGAAAAAGGGGTTGGCCGGATGGATGTTTTTGGTAAAGTACAATAATTCGGAGAGAACGAAGCTTTACCTGCTGAGCTGATTGGTCGTTGGAAGATGCTGCACCTTGACTTGCTTGGGGGCTTTGTTGAATGTTCGGAAAGGGTGGACTTGGGATGTGATCAGGAGATGGCTCTGCTTCCAGTTCTTTTAGAATGTTATCTGTTTCAGGTAGAAATATGAGCATATGACAACAGGGGATAGAAAAGCCAAACATATTACCTATGGTCCCATCGTTTTCTTCGTTTCTTAAAACTTCGGGAGATTTTGGATTCTTGGCTTCTTCTTGGGTATTTCTTGTGAAAGTCTCGAGAGATGGTTCGGCAGTTGTTGAGGAGTTACTGGGCTTCAGAGCCTTGACTTGTGGCTGGGGCATTTGACGAAACGAAGGTTTGGTCAGACTCGTTGCCGAATGAAAATTAATTGGTACTAGATGGAAGTTCTTACCTTGGGAGATGGTTTAGTTTTTTTGGTCCTTGTTTTCTTGAATGAAGAAGCGGTCTCAAATGCTTTTCTCTTACTCTTTCCTCCTAAAGACATGATGGTTGAGGTTGCAGGGATCTTCATGAAGCTATCCAGATTTGGAGCGTTGAAACCAAGAGCGGGATTCGGTCCAGCTTGGTAATATTGAATTACTTTGGCAGGATGTGTAGGCTCGGGATCCTGTGTATGGCCGAATGTTAAAGAAAGGTTGGATTCAGGAACAGAGAATGATAGGAGTAATGAAATTACCTCACTGTCAGAAGCGAAGTCAGGTTGCAAGTTCTGGCATAAAGGGTGAACTGGTACGTTGAAGAGATGAGTATGCCATTCTTCCCACCAGGAAATGAAGAAGGGATGAGCTGCATCTATTATCCCAAATGGAGATGGCTCATATGTTGGCAGCTCCCATCCTAATTCGAAGACTTTTTTAGCCATTATCCCTTCTGTGATGATTTCCCTGGGTCTTATTACTGTTGAAAAGAAGAATCTAGGGGCAACTGACCGCATCCTAGTTGTCTGGCCACTGTGTTTGGATAATAAAATTCATAGGTGGATTGCACTAATCTTCCGTGATGAAATTCGGCTGGCAGAACACAGGGCTTGATGAAAGAGTTAAGGATGCCAATGGATGTTTGATCTGTGCAGCCGAATTCATAATTGAACTTGCAAGGGAAGGTCAAGTTTTCACTCTCCCTGTAAGGAAACTAGAGTACACTGCCAAAACCTTTGAAGAATAGCTTGAAGAGATGGCCAATGTCCATGTCAATACTGATGGATGATGCTGCTTCTCCATAAGTTTGGCAAGCTTTGACTCTTGCTGATTGGCCTTCGGCATAGTTGATTGAAGGGAAACTCAGATTGAGCAGGCTCACAGATACTGTCTGATGCATATATAGTTGAAGCCACATTTGAACCAACCACCAAGGGCCATTCACACAAGCGATTTCTCTGCCTGTACGCATCTGGATGGTGATCTGATGCATCATGTGGTAGACAGACCCTAGGAGGTATTTGCCTAGTGGAATTTGGGTGTCTGCAGCTAAATCCTTGACCATCACCATGTGGTTTAAGGTGGGTTCATTAGATTTTCCGCAGAAGATGAATCTGCATAGCCACATGTTCATAAAAGCTTTCAGCACTTTGTCAGAGACAGTGTTGGATGACTCCATGTAGGTCTGAATATATTTAGCCCATCCACATCTGGAGCTTACAGCCCTCTGACTGCTCTTGTTCTTATATTTATATGGATATACTGGTAAGGTTGTATTCAGACCAGTCATCATGAAGACATCGGCTAATGTAATGGTCATCATCCCATGACCAAAGATGAAGGCATTGGTGGCATTGGACCAGAAATGAGAAGCTGCTATCAGGAGAGGATCATTTCTGAGTGTTTCTGATAGAGATAATTCCAGGCAATGACCGATGTCTTGGTTTTCCTAGTGGCTGCTGCTTTTTTGGAGCATCCTCCGGTACCAATTTCGCCATCCAACAATTGGGGGAAAAGGCCAGTTCTTGAAGGTGTTCGGTAAGTGACTCGGTGGAGTGATTCCAGATTTAAAAGGAATTCTTTGGGTTTCTTTCTCAATAATCTCCGCTGGGTCGGGGTTTCCCATTGGGCCAAGGAGATAAGAGTCAGGGCTAACAGCATAAGGGATCAGGATTTGGCTCTCGTATTCCTTCAGAAAAATAGGAAATAAGGAAGAGAATGAATTGGGGAAAAGAACTAGAGGAAGATTGCTGAATATGTGAAGTTTACCTCTGGGATCTTGTCTTGAGTCGCCATCAAAACTCGAAATGAAGATTCAGCTACGCGAAGATTTGAATTTCTCAAGCGGCGGCTGCAGTGTTAGAGAGCGGAAACCTAGAAGAGGGAAGAAGCTTGCAAGCAATTTCAAAATAAAATGACTTTTATCCCAAAATTGAGGAGGCATGTGTTGACACCAAATTCTCGCACAGAGAATGACAAATGGGCCCCGGCTGGCGGTGAAAGGAACATTCGGCGAACGACCGGGCGGTCGGCTAATCTTCAGGATTCGGCAAATGCCTACATGATTGGTTGTCTTGGGAGACAACTTCATTCGGTGAAGGAGGCCTGCACAAGAAGACACGTGACAATGGGGAGCGCCGAGTAATGCGGAGTTGTATCTTCCGTATCTCTTTGTAGAAGTCATAATCGTCTAGGACTCATGTTTCGTCTAGGGTATAAATATAAACCCTTGCCCATTGTAAAACTGTTCACAACCACATCAATACAAACCGGCCTCTGTGCCACCTATTCGAGTCCTTAGTCGTGTTGTCGAGTTCTTCGAGAGGAATCATCGATCCGTTGACCTCCGAAAGTACCGGCAACCTTGCTATCATGTCTAGTATCGTGCGACGGATTTAGATACGGTGCAAGTAGTCTCGTACGTTAAGCTTAGTATCGTGCGGCGGATTTAGGCTTATGACGGGAAGTTTTTGCTTATGCCTTGTATCGTGCGGCGGATTGAGTCATGAGTAAAAATAGTTATCGGCTCTGTTAAATTTGGCAGATCTAATAGATTCATTAAGTTATCATGTGTCGTACGTTTTATTTATTTAATTCGTAAAACACTTTTGCCCAATCTAGATTGATTCTCATTCGGCTTTGTTGCATGAGTTCGCTTATGCTTTGCTAATCATAAGATCACGATGGCCGAATTGACTTTCAATCTAGATTGTTACATGTTGCGGGTTCATGCATGCCTATCACGTTTAGGCTTTGATAGAACTGGGTGCCGTGCGGCAGGTGCAGGTTTTAGATTAGTTTAATCATGCTTTGCTTGTATGTTTCTTCTTCATGGACCCCAATTCGGCTGTTTTTGCCGATTTTGGTTAAGCTTACATGAGTAATGAGTACATATAGATCTGTTCAGATATACGTATGCTTTTAGCTTCTTATAATTAGATCGTATCATGCGGTGGATTAATCTAATTATAAGGAGTGGTGTAGATTTATAGCAAGTGGTATCATGCGGTGGATTAGCTTTGCTTGAGTTTATACCTGACGGGTTCATGAAGGCTGGACATGCAGCATATTAGCTGGATTGGCCTATGCATGTGTTATCTGGATAGATTTATATTTATGAGTTGCCCTTTTATATCTTATTGTTACATATGCGTTCGGCATTCAACATGTTTATGAGCTTTATTTTTATACTTGTCGAATAACATTTATAGACCTGTTTCGACAAACAGCTTTCATAGCTGTGTGCCATCGTGATTGGCTTTCAAAGCCGTACATATGGAACTGTCTGGTCTCACCCGGCATGTTCCAAGGTATTCTCACACTTTTCATCCCTTGTTGGTTTTCAGGTCAAACCGACTGGCACGTTTCCGGAACCAGAACGCTCCGGGCACCCAATTGAAGCCAGCCTCGTTCGGCTTGCTGTGTGCCTGACGTGGAACGACACGTTTTGCGTCAACATGTTGCCTTTCAACGATCATGAGAGGGCTTTAAAGCTTTTGCATACTCTTGATCGGTCGGTGTGGGACTCAAAGGTCCAGGCGATCATCGAATCGTCTAACTATGAGACCCTCACTTGCGACGAGCCCTTTAGTAAGCTCAAGTCTAGTGAGATTGATGCCATGTCGAGGGCTTCTTCTGCGAATCCTTTCGGCCTGACTATGGCTTTGGTTTCTGGCTCTTCTGCTAACCCCTCTGCTGGCTTTGCACTCTCTTCACTCTTTTCTGTCACAGAGGACCAGCTGGAGTCTTTGGGGGATGATGAGTTGGCTTTGATTGCCAACCGGTTCTTGCAGTTCCACAACAACCGCATGAACCGTCGCCACGGAGGAGGACGCTCGGGCTGTTTCGAGTGCGGCGACCCCGACCACTTCATCGCCAACTACCCCTAGAAGAACAAGCATTCGGGGAAGGGCGATCACGGGCACAAGTACGACTCCGGCAAGTGCAAGGAGAAGCACGTCCCCCCAAGGCGCAAGAAGAGGGGCGGCTTCGACAAGGAGTACATCAAGAAGAAGTACTTGGAGAAGGCCCAGGCTGAGCAGCGTGCATTCTTCGCCACGCTCAGCGACGTCGACGGCTCGGATGACGACTCCGCTGCTCAAGCGACGATGAGTCCAGAGAAGATGAAGAAGATCGAGGGACATGCTGAACGGTCTTTGCTTCTTCGCCGACGACGAGGGTTTCTGCACCATGGCCCTTGGTGATGAGGTCGACGGCAAGCTGGAGCACACCCTCGGGACGATGATGACGACGACACCCTCCCAGTTATCACATGACCCACGATGAACTCTTTGCTGAGAATGAGAGCTTACTGCTGCCTTGCTTAGTCAAGACAAGCTGCTTAGGCGTGCTGCTAGAGAGCGCAAGGAGTTTAGGCAGAAGTGGGAGGACACGGTGAAGGAGTTGGAGTTTGCTAAATCCACTGTGGTTCTAACAGAACCGACCAATTTGCACCAGATTAAGCACTGAAAACCTTCGCTTACGCAAAGATCATCAAGTACTTAAGCTCGTACAAACCCGGTAGTCCAGAAATCTCGAAGGATTTCAAATCATTCAACGAACTCCAGCCAAGATCGTACTATTCAGCGAACATGCTCACAGGTTACATCACAGTTGCACATAGTTCAAATTACATCGGAGTACGAAATAATATTACAAAACCATAGTTTGATAGAAGTAGCGGAAGCAACATAGTCTTTAAAAACATAAGTTTGGATTGTTCATAATACAGTGCCATCAGTTGACCAGGTCCACAAAAGCAACAGATGAGATAAGTGGCGACCATGCCCTTGGTCTAGCCATCTCCCGTCACCGGGTATAAGCAATTCTCACAATAGCCATAAAAGCACTGGTCATCTGCAACAACAAGGGAATAAAACCCTGAGTACAAGAAGGTACTCAGTCTAGACTTACCCGTCATAAACCAGAAATAATGAGACACCAAGGATCATGTAGGCTATATAGGTGGGGTTGGCTACACATACTCCTTTGCATGAAAGCTTTAGTAATAAAACTCAGTTTCAGGTGTTGGCAATTGCTTTTAGTCATTAACTCTACCTTACTAGGTTTGCACCTGCACTAAACAAGCACTTGGCTAATTAATCAATCAAGAGTGACTATTTCATCATAGACTTCAGATTCCATAACCATTTTAGTTCCATAAGTTCTACGGTGATGATCTACAGTCAACTGCTCACTGTCCAGGAGCGATGGCGATTATAATCGATTCCTACCAGCTGGGGATAAAATGTCTCACACTCGCCCGGCACATTCCGCTACGGCAGTCGTAAGCTACCAGTCAGGAGATTCGAGAACACAATGCCGGGACGGCCATGGGCCCTTCTACACCGGGGTTATCTCAGTGCCAGGTCGTCAATCTATAACTGGCCACGGTCATTGCCAGGTCGATCAGGCCCTGCCTGCCCTCGGACCATGCCAGGTTGATTAGAATAGTTGCCCACGGTACAGCTGAGGCCCTGGGTGTTAGGTGTCAACATCTACCTCAGCACCGGCTCGAATAACCTTACTCGGCTTCGCGGGAGGTACTCAGACCTACTCGGTTAAGTGATCGACGCGTTCAATTTGACTGAAGGGACATTCCCGAACGGGTCCTATGCGACACAAACGAGAGCCTACTAGCACATAGAACCCATGTCCTGCTGCTCTTACATCCCGCCTCTGTCGCAAATTAATTATCACATGGTTATCTCCATGATAGCACAGGCCAATCATGATTAGTATCCACCTAATGCGGGAGACAGAAATCACCCACCCGACTTTTACCGGTACCGGCTAAGCAGGGCTGAGCATATAATGAGCCTAGACCTAAACAGGGATATCAAGATATATTGCAGGTGGACAAGGAATAATAATGCATCAACGGTAAGCAATCAATTCCTATAACCTAATGCATCATTCATCATCAGGTTAATTATAAAACATTTTGCAAACATAGGAGTTGAATGCTCCGGGGCTTGCCTTTCTCAAAGTCCGACGGACGGCGGTCGCGGCACTCTGGTAGCTCGTCGGCGTCTGTCCCTCCGACTTCTTCTGTCAGGTTCTCCTCCGGACTGGGCTCTTCCGGTGCCGGCTGGGTCTGGATCTCTTCTGCTGATCCTGTATGATGCATAATATGTATGAATAGGATGAATGCACATAGAATGCAAATGTGATGCTCATGAGTAATAACAATAAGGAGATAAGCACATGTCATCTACTGCATTCTCTTCAACAAGATAGTCAACATCATCCTAATGCTTACAAAAGATCTTAACATCAACCCCAATTACTTAACCTATCATAATTAACTGGTTAAGCTATGTTGTCACCACATAAAGTTTTACTTAATGAGTTATTATCCCCTAATTACTTGCTGAAATTAATCTATTTAAACAAGCTTAAAACAGTAACCCATCCTAGACAGCTTCAGAAAAATCTACAGAAATTACTAGAAGTTAATAACACTTAATCTAGCTCTCTGTCCAAATTTCATCTCATTTGGACTTAAATTCTATCCCTATGAAAAAGACAAATTCTATCATGAAAAGGTCCTTTGAACTACACATCATATTAAAAAGTGTCAAACAACAACAAATTTCATAATTCTTTCTTCTGAACTTATTAGCACAAGAGGCAGTCAGCAAAAATTATCAGGTTTATATTCCTCATATTTTAATTACTACAAAATCCACAAGAAAACAACATTTAATCATTTTAAAGCTACTGCCAAATTAATTCACGAACAACCTCATATTATATTTTTCTCTGAAACTACATATCCATACAAACCTAACAAAACTGTCTCACAAAACTGAAATCACATTTTTCTGACTTAATATATAATGATTTAGTTAATGCATTTTTTAAATTTTAACCAAAAACCACATTTAACATTTTCCACAGATAGATCTAATCATGCTGAACACAACAAAATTTATTTCATAGAATTTGGACATAAAATGAGCCTTGTATGAATTTTTGAAGCTTTTACACAATTCTGCAAAAACATAATTTAAAGAAAACTCTTCCTAAACGCTACGACACCCGAACGGATGGACCCGTAGACACAGACCCAAAACACTACGCGCACCCGGCTAACCCGAGCTCTACTGCACCTAGACTTCTCCTTTCTCCTTTCTTCTCACTGACAAACGGGACCCACTGGTCAGGGTGACCCCACGCGTCAGGTCAACGGACCCACGCGTCAGGCAGTGCACACACCCGCCGGCGTTGACCGGCCCTAGCTCGCGCGCGGCGGGGTCTCCGGCGACACCGTCTCCACCACTCGACTCACCATCGCGAGGCGGACCTAGTCGGCTAGGTCGCACAGCCAACGCATCACCGGAGCGAGCTCGACGGCGGCAATGGCGGAGCGGCGGCGCGGCAACTCCACGGCATGGCCTTATCAGGCTATTCCATGGCTCGGCGACGCGAGCACCGGCTCAGGCACACCCTAGGCTACCTTCTAAGGCCTCTATCGAGCCCTATTGGCCTCGGCATTGTCCGGCGCCATGCACGGCGGCGAACCGCGGCGGTTACGGCGGCGACTAGTCTCTGTTCCGGCTGAAACAAGGCACGAGAGGGGTCTCCAACTAACCCTAAGCTTCTACGGAGGTTGAGGAGGTGAGAACTGGGCCTGGATTAGGATGGTTTGGCTGGAGATGGCGGGACCAAGCTTTGGTCATGGCGGCGGCCATGGTGAGAACTCGAGGATGGCATTCGATGTTCCGCCGGCTAGAGAGGGAGAGAGGGGAAACCAACCCTTGCTGGTGAAAGAGGAGGTTAAGGCGGAGAGGTTGGCGGGAGGAATCAGACGGCGGTGCACGGTGGAGCGAGTAATCGCTCGCCGGAGTTCGGCGGGCGGCGGCGGCGCTGAGCTCTGGAGAAGATGGGGTGATGGGAGGCAAGCGAGAGAGCGAGTGAGAGAGTGAGCTTTCGGTCTACGAGCGCAAAGCGGAGAGGAGGCAATTGAGAAGGAGGGCGCAGGTGCATTGCACCTGGCCGGTTGCCGTCGGGGAGGAGCCCCCGATCGGCGCGGCGGCGTCAGGTTCTGGCGGCCACGCGGCGAGCAAGCAGAGGGCGACGGGGCAACGTGGCGCTCATTGCGCAAACCACGGGCGGCGATGACGGTGGTTTGGCCGGCCGGCGAGGCGGTCTCGCGGCGGCGAGGCGGTTTGTGCCAGCGCTGAGGTGGGCGGCGCGCGCGGGAGGTAGGAGAGGGGCTGACAGGTGGGGCCCACGGGCAGGTTTAAACTAATGAAGTTTTGATCCAAACTTTGATGCTCCATAACTCTTAAACTAAGCCGAATTAGGAAAAGGTCCAAAAAGCAAAGTTCCTTAGAATTTTGTAAAGAACAATTCATCTTTAAGGCTTAAGTCCAAATTCAGCTTAGAAAAAGAAATTTAGTTCTAAACCATTTTTCTAATGCAAGAAATGATAATTTAAAAGCTTTTTTCTGAGAAAGTGCTTTTAAGCAAAGTTGTTTCTTTCATCAAGATCTACAACTTTGTTTTAAGGCACTAGGTCAGAAACAGAAAGCAAAACAAGGTTATACTAGAGGCTATGCAAGGACTTAGGCACTCAATCAAGCATATGCACATGAAATGATGAGATGCTATGCTCATGCCATGACAAATTATGCAGTTTAGGGTTTGCTTAAGACCTGGGGTGTTACAGTGGTCATGTCGGAGGAGGTCGAGTGTGAGTCGTGCACCAAGCACATGACTGACCTTCTCACTTTGAGAGGTAAGTATGCTGCTTTGGTCGGAGAGGTGGATGAGCTCCGGGCTAGGCCCCAGCTGTTGGGTGCGTGCAAGACTTGTCATGTCTTGCAATCCGAGTTGGCAGAGAAGAATGCCAAGATTGAGTCTTTAGAAAAGGTAAGCTCAGGTAGCACTTGTGTCACCAGGTGTGCTTTGTGTGAGGGTTTGGAGATGGAGATTGCCAATGTGAAGCATGGCAAGATGCAAACCGAGGAGGAAACACATACCTTCAGACCATCTTGTCATGGGTCTCTTGTAGTGAGCCGCAGCTCGGGATGATGATCTCCCAATTCAAGCGAGCTGCTGGAGGTCCTGGTGTAGGTTTTGCTCTGGGTGTTGATCTTTCCGCTTTTGGGAAGATTGGAGAGTCGAGTGGTCTGAACCCATGTGAGAAGCCCAACTCCACCACTGCTCCTAAACTTACCAAGCTTCCACCCAAAGAGCCTGTCAAGCCTATCACCAAGGATGGGGTGTTTGAGGAACCCCTGAGAGCACCACCCAAGAACCAAGTGTGGCATCCCAAACCCAATCACCTCAAAAACAAGCTGGACACAATGCCACCCATTCAGGAGGAGCTTTTGCCACAGAAGGGAAAAGTGGCTCAAACCCACAACCGTGAGTACCAACAACCCCCTTTGCGTGCGGTGAGGTACCATTGTGAGTACTATGGGAGAGACGGTCACTTGGGTGAGTTTTGCTATCGGCGCAAGAGAGAGGAGCGCCGTGCCGGGGAGATGGATAACCTGGACATGTACAATCCTTTCCATGATGTGCATGTGCCGAACGTCCAGAGGAGAGCTCCGAGGAGAGCAGCTAGGCCTAGAGGTGCAGCACCTCAAGGTCCTAGGCGTCAGGGAGGAGGTGCCGACGGGGTCCTGACTTTGCAGGATACGGACCCCGTGGCGGAGGCTTTGTTGAGCGTTTTCCCCACCGCGTTTTGAGTATCGCGGTGGACGCTCTTTCCTTAGCGGACCACATTTTCCTGTGCGTGGTGATCGCTACCCTCGTAGACAGGCTAGGAATGGTTTTTACACTGACCGTTCTTTTGAGCAGCCGGCCCAACACTGGTATTCTCCTTACTTCACTAACCCCAGTGTTGGACCGTATGCTCACCCTATGTCTTTTTATTGATGTAGGTAAGACGGTTGGAGGACATTTGGTTGGTGGATTCCGATTGCTCGAGGCACATGGCCAGAAACGCCAAGTGGTTCTCCAGCCTTAGCCCTGTTGCCGGAAAGGAGTTTATCACCTTCGGTGACAATAGTAAAGGTAAGGTGTTGTCTCGCGGGTCGGTGCGGGTTAATGAGCACTTTGTGTTGCGCGATGTTGCTCTTGTTTCTAACCTGCATTTTAACTTGCTTTCTGTTTCGCAACTTTTTGATGATGACTATGAGATTCGTTTTAAACCGAATCTCAGTCGCATTTTAGAAGCTCAAGGCAATCTTGTATGTTTGATTTCGCCCTTTGGGAAAGTCTTTCGCGCGAATTTCTCGGAATCTTTTGGTGTTTCCCGCTGTCTTTTGGCTAGTCCTTCCTCCTCCGATCTTTGGAAGTGGCATAGGAGGCTCGGTCACTTAAGCTTCGACTTGCTTGCAAGACTTAGCTCACTTGGCCTAATCCGAGGATTGCCCAAGCTGTCCATGGAGAAGGATCTAGTTTGCCATTCTTGTAGACATGGAAAGATGGTTGTCGCTCCCCACCATCCAGTGACTAAGGTCATGACACAGCGCCCTGGAGAGCTTTTACACATGGACCTTGTTGGTCTGGCTCGGGTGAGCTCAGTTGGGGAGAAGTGGTATGTTTTGGTTGTGTCGACAATTTTTTGAGATATTCGTGGGTCTTCTTTTTGACTAAGAAGACTGAGACTTTCTAATTTGCTCGCAATCTGATTTTGCGTCTTCAGAACGAGTTCCCTTTGAACTCAATGCGAGCTATTAGAAGTGATAATGGTTCCGAATTCAAGAATTCAGATTTTGAGAAGTTTTGTGACCGCTTGGGTTTGGCATCAGTTTTCTTCCCCCAACACACCGCCTCAAAATGGTGTTGTAGAGAGGAAGAATCGGACCCTTGTTGAGATGGCTAGGACGATGCTCGATGAGCATAGGACTCCTAGGCGATTTTGGGCCGAAGCTATGAACACTGCATGCTACATTTCAAATCGCATTTTTTGAGAGCTTTCTTGAAGAAGACCTCTTATGAGTTGCGTTTTGGTAGACAGCCCAAGGTGAGTTATTTTAGAGTCTTCGGTTGCCATTGTTTTATATTGAAGAAAGGCAACCTGGACAAGTTTGAGTCTCGTTCTTCTGACGGTGTATTTTTGGGTTATGGCACTCACACTCATGCTTATCGTGTACTTAACCTTGATACTAACCGAGTCATGGAGACATCAGATGTCACCTTCGATGAGACCCTTGTTTGTCCTTCTTCTCGTTTTGAGCGTGCAGGTGATCATGAGGTCGGTGAGCCTCTTTTCGATGATGAGGACGAGGATGATGAAGGTGTAGATGACCCAGCATCGCCTCCACCTGCTGTGCTGCAAGGAGCGGCTTCTACGACGACTCACGGCCCCGATACCTCGTCTTCATGGGGCCATGGGATCCGCAACCCGTGCGGTACCTTTTGTACCCAGGGAGGCACCAACTGCTGTTGAGGGGGAGGCTAC
Source organism: Coix lacryma-jobi var. lacryma-jobi (assembly GCA_009763385.1). Classification (NCBI taxonomy): domain Eukaryota; kingdom Viridiplantae; phylum Streptophyta; class Magnoliopsida; order Poales; family Poaceae; genus Coix; species Coix lacryma-jobi. Next base: position 16,635,665 of record CM019824.1, read on the forward strand.
TTCAGCTCGGGAGGCCCCACGACACATCCAGTGCCAGCACCCGCCTCAGCAGATGATCGGCGGTATCGACGAACGGGTCACTCGGTCTAGGTCACAGCACATCTCACACTTTGCTCATTCTGCTTTTCTTGCTAATTTTGAGCCCCGAGATGTTGGACACGCTTTGACGGATCCGGATTGGGTCAATGCCATGCATGAGGAGTTAGAAAATTTTGAGAGAAATCAGGTTTGGGTTCTAGTTCCTCCTCCTCCAAACTGTAATCCTATTGGGACAAAATGGGTTTTCAAAAACAAACAAGGAGAGGATGGCCACATTGTGAGAAACAAAGCGCGTCTTGTGGCCAAGGGTTATAGTCAGAAGGAGGGGATAGACTTTGAGGAGACTTTTGCTGCCGTAGCTCGTTTGGAGGCTATTAAGATACTCTTGGCTTTTGCTGCATCCAAAGGTTTTATACTCTTTCAAATGGATGTCAAGACTGTCTTCTTAAACGGCTACATAGAAGAGGAAGTGTATGTTGAGCAACCCCCCGTTTTTGAAAATCCCAAGTTTCCGAACCATGTTTTTAAACTTCACAAAGCTTGATATGGTTTGAAACAAGCCCCTAGAGCCTGGTATGATAGATTGAAAACCTTTTTGCTAGCTAAGGGTTTTAAAATGGGATGTGTAGATAAAACGCTCTTTCTCCTTAAGCAAGGCAAAGACACTCTCTTGGTCCAGATTTACATGGATGATATCATTTTCCGTGGTTCTTCTCACGCTTTGGTTGCCAAGTTTGCAGATACTATGAGCAGGGAGTTCAAGATGAGCATGATGGGCGAGCTGACATTCTTTCTCGGGTTGCAAATTAAGCAATCCCGAGAGGGGACGTTTGTGCACCAGGGCAAGTATACCAAGGACTTGCTGAAACGGTTCGATATGGGTGAGGCCAAGCCTCTTCCAACACCCATGTCGACGACGACTGCCCTGGATGCAGACAAGGATGGAGACGCAGTGGACCAGAAGGAGTACCGAAGCATGATCGGGTCGCTGCTCTACCTGACGGCGACACGCCCGGACATCCAGTTCGCGGTGTGTCTGTGCGCGCGCTTTCAGGCGTCGCCGCGCATTTCTCACTGTTAGGCGGTGAAGCAGATTTTCAGGTACCTTCGTTTCACACCTGAGTTCGGGATTTGGTATTCTGCTTCCTCCACCCTCTTACTTTGCGGTTAATCCGATGCCGATTTTGCTAGTTGTCGTATTGAGCGCAAGTCAACTTCTGGGACTTGCCAGTTTATTGGTTCTTCTCTTGTATCGTGGTCTTCTCGCAAGCAGTCTAGTGGCGCTCAGTCTACTACAGAGGCTGAATATGTTGCTGCGGCTAGCTGCTGTTCTCAGTTGCTTTGGATGATGGCCACTTTGCGTGATTTTGGTCTGAGCTTTTCTCGCGTTCCTTTGCTTTGTGATAGCACGAGTGCTATTAGCGTTGCTAAGAACCCCGTGCTTCACTCCAAGACCAAACACATTGATGTGCGCTTTCATTTTCTGCGAGACCACCAGGAGAAGGGTGATATCGACCTTCGCCATGTCGATAGTCATCATCAACTGGCTGATATTTTCACTAAGCCTTTAGATGAATCAACCTTTAATAGGTTGAGGGGTGAGTGTTGACACTGGTTAACTATCATAATTAAGAGATAAATAAATATGAAAAGGGCAAGAATATGATCACCAACAAAGACTTAGGGTTTCAACTAACAATATTCCATGAGTTTTGGTGAGTTATGATTCTGCAGGGACTAAACCAGGAAATCAGCATCGATAGCTTCCCATAGAAGAAACCACGACGAAGGACACCACAGGAGGCTGACTGTACCCGGTCCCCAGAGGGCAGACCGAACCGGTCTCCCACGAGGCCCCGCGGCTTCGTCTTCTGCAAGCTACTTCCACCGCCTTTGAGGATCAATCTCAGCCCTACGTGAAGTCGGTTTGATCCAAGGGCCACGATTCATCGCCCAGGGCTATATAAACAGACCCCTGACCCCCCTCTCCAGAGCAATTGGGCAATCCAGAAATCAGGCAATTCATTCATCAGAGTTAGACCAACCAGAAGGAGATCAATCGAAGGCTTAGAACTACATCCACCTAGATTAGTAGATAGAATAGGATTAGAGGAGGCAAGCTTCGCTTGGATTCCTGATCTAGTCACGAGAAGGCTCGGTAAACCCAAGATCTTCTCTCTTGTATTAATATTATGGATCTATTTCATAATTGCTCTTCTAGTTCATCATTGTTCTTCATTGTTTATGTTCTAGTTCATCGTCTAGTTCATGTTCATCATCTAGTTCATAATCTAGTTCATGATCTTGTTCTAGTTCATGTTCTAGTTCGTACTTTAGTTCTTAGCGATGATCTAATTCACCTTATTGTTCATTATTGTGTTCTAGATAGCAATACAATTGATATGATTAAGACATCAATGATTATATTCTTAGTTATAATGCTTATAGTTTGCTTTGATTATATATTTGGCATAGATAGTTCATCTTTATGTTTATACTCATGTTCGTATAGCGCTCATCTTAAAGTACAACGGGTGGGTGATGAATGCTGTGTAGGCGTGGTGCCTATACACTATTTATCTGCGAATACGTCCTATGTTCTGGATAGAGTGGTAGATCGCGGGTGTGACAGACCTGTTGAGTCCTCTGTATTCCACCTCCCAAATATAGTGTTCGGTATGGCTCAGTTAACTCATGGTTTAAGGGTTACTATGCTTAACACCTTAACTATGGAGTTGCCTCTTGATTATAAATATGATGTGACCTAGCCAATGATTGCTAAATATAATTGCACTAATCAATGTATGCTATGACTTGTAACTAGAGTAACTTAGGAATGTTTCTTATTAATACCTGTTCTAATCATCATCTACTAGGCAATACTGTTCTGAGTTTATCCTTGATTGATCTGATCTCTGTTATCCTTTATCAATTATCTATTATATCATTTACTCTGTACCTGATTCCTGTCCATAGTAGTCAGTGTGTTATCAGTCTTATTAAAGTGTGTGCCATGATTAATGCTGTTAAGTTCTTTCAATACTTTCATACCTTGAATTGATTAGTCTCTAGGCTAAATACAAATAACGATACCTGAGACTAGCTTGGGTGAAATGCTCTACAACGGGTATGTTTATCTGTGCGCTTGCAGGTAAATATATATATCTCTTAATCCAGTGCCCTGATATAATTACATTGCTAGCTTCATGTTGGGGATGACAACTTGACGTTAAGTGAAGTTAGTAGTGTCCCGTACACTCTTTTGTGCTTTCACTAGTTTATTATTTTATGTGACTCATTCTTAGAGTGAATCCATTAAGGAGTGTCAACAAGCATTTCTGGCGCCGTTGCTGGGGATCACATCAATTCAACTAGGGATGATACCTAGGGTTAATTATTATAATCTTTATAACACTGATAGGACATTGCATTAACAGCATTTAGAACGGTAGCTAGAACATATCATATCATTTACACACATGTGATAATGCACTAATTACTTACTTTTACAGACTTACCCTGGCCTTGTTTATCTTTATTATTTTATGCAGGGTGATGTATGACTGGTTTCCAACTTCCGAACAACTACACTGAGGATCCCGAAGCTTTACTAAGAAAAACTAGACACAAACTCAAGAGGCCCTCAGTACCACTACCAGAAGTTAGCCAGATAAGAAGAAGCCTGACACCAGTGTTAGACACTATGGCCGACAAGACACTTCGCGAGTTCTCTGCACCAACCACTGCCAACATTAGAACTGGACCAACAGTCAATGTGGGGGACAACGGATTTGAACTCAAGCCAGCCTTGATCAACATGGTGCAAGCTAATCAGTTTTGCGGAAAGGCACATGAAGACGCAAGCGCTCATCTCCAACACTTTCTGGAGATTTGCAGCACTTTCACCATCAGAGGAGTCGAGAGGGACGCCATTCTACTTCGCTTGTTCCCATTCTCACTCTTGGGAAAAGCAAAACAATGGTTCTACGCCAACAAAGACAAAAACACCTCGTGGGCGATCTGTTCAACCGCCTTCCTAGCAAAGTTCTTTCCAGTGGGCAAGACGAATGCCCTCCGTGCCAAGATTTCAACTTTCCAACAACAACATGAAGAATCAATCCCAGAAGCTTGGGAACGCTTTCAAGACTACATATCAGAATGCCCTCACCATGGGATGGAGAATTGGCTACTCATGCAGACCTTCTACCACGGGCTCACTTTGAGTACCCGTGAAAATGTAGATGCCGCTGCTGGAGGATCATTCTTATCACTCACAATCACCAATGCAACTACACTCATAGAGAAGATGGCCTCGAACCAAGGATGGAATGAGGAACGCTCTCAACCACGCAAGAGGAGAGGAATGCATCAACTAAAGGAAGTAGACATGTTGTCTGCTAAACTTGACCTACTCATGAAGAAGATCGATGAACGCACTCCCAAGAAAGAAGACGTCAAGCAAATCTACGAATCTCGCATGACATGTGAAGAGTGTGGAAGCACTGGTCATTCAGGGAGCAACTGCCCTGAGATTCAAGAGGATGCAAAGTACATCAACAACAACACCAACTATCGTCCTCAACAAGCTCAAGGATGGAACTAGCAATCAAGGCCTAATTACTCAGGTAACTACTCAGGTAACTACCAAGGTAATACTTTTAACCAACCACCTTTGAGAGAGATGATATCTAATCAAAATAAAATCATTGATAATATGTCTAAGAAGATAGCTTCCAATGATAAACTACTCGAAAATATTAATACTAGAATGGATAGCTTTACTTCTGCCATAAAGAATCAGCATAGCTTTAATAAAATGATAGAATCTCAGTTATCTCAGCTAGCAGCTTCAGTCCCTGTGACTGAAAACGGTAAGATTCCAGGAAGTCCAAAAGAGCTAGAAACTGCAAATCTTGTAGACATCTTTGATGCAGGACACCTCATACCTAGACCTTCGAGGGAATGGATGGATGACTCCATTGCCCCAAGAAAGGAGATCCAGGAAGACCTGTGATTCCAATTCATATTGGACCTCACAGTTTTGAAGAAAAGCAGTATGTGACCTTGGAGCAAGCGTCAACATTATGACCAAAGGGATATATGACAAATAATGGTGCACCTCTATTGTATACACCATGTGGTTTGCAGCTTGCAGATCAGACATTGTGCTACCCATTGGGAATTCTAGAAGACATCTGTATACGAGTAGGACGCTCGTATGTGTGTGCAGACTTTATGATCATTGAAACAGGTGGAGAAAAAGAGCACCCATCATTCTTGGACGCCTGTTCCTAAGCTCAACCAAAGCCATCATCTACACGGACAGCGCCAAGATCTGTTTCACAATCACAGGCAACAAAGAGAGATTCAGCTTCAAGAACCATACATTAGTAACCAAAGTCCACCCTCAGATACCCTACGAATATGCAACCATCACATCATCAAAGAAGAAGAATAGAAACAGAAGAAGGAAGAACAAGACTACACAACCACATCAAGACACAGTATGGATGGTCACTCTGTCCAAACAGAATACGACCACCTTCTTGCATCACCATTCCTCGCTAAGAGAGATGACCCAGGTGTACCCACCATCGATTGCAAGATCGAGGGAAGTACATTCCACAAGACGTTCTGCGACATTGGCTCAAGTGTCAATATAATGTCTAAGGTAACTTATGAACACTTATATAAAAATAGAACTATGTATTCGACATATGTGTAGCTGCAGATGGCGGACCAAAACCTATCGATTCCCGGAGGAGTAGTGAAGGACGTAATGATCAAATTAAAGATCACTATGTTCCCACTGACTTCTTAGTGCTAGACATGGGAAAAGAAGATGACGTTCACATCATCCTAGGAAGACCCTTCCTCAACACCACTGGCGCCATCATCTACATGAGATCCGGAGAGATCCACTTCCAGTTCTTCAGAGAAAAGGTACGCTGTTACTTCAATAGTTATGCACTAATGTACAGGGAAAGAAGAATCACTCAAGGAGGAGACGCCGCACATCCCAACACAATAAGAGACAACAAATCAAGGATGGATGGGCTGACTATGAAGGAGAAGTCACCAGAAGTGAAGATATCCCATTGGAAGAAACAAAGGACGAAGGAGTAAAGGAGACAAGTCCACCAGTCAAGCAAGTATGGAAAAAGAAAGAGAGTTCTACTAACGTGCAATCATCAAGGTCCTCCTCAGGATCTGCTGATGCACCTAAGGAAGAATAAAAGAGCATACAAAGAGTCTTGTTCGATAGACTATAAATGTCGAATCCTCGCCGGAAGGTAACTCGGTATTTATCCATAAATCATTAGCATTAGATTCATCACTACATAATTAGATAAAGCATGATCATTTACTATTAGCATCATATTTACTTTTTAAACAATTATATTTGCATCAGAAAACAAAATAAAAATATGGAAACTCTAAGCCCCATGAGAGTATACACTTTCTATGGAGGCATAAAAAAATATATAATAAATAGATATACATTTGCATATTTACTTCTGCATTATATCCTGTTGCATTTTCTCTTGCATCATAAAAATATAAAACATAAAAATATTGAGAAGAGATCTTACTGAAACTCTAGACATCTAAGGCTTGAGTGGCCAACCGCTAATGCTTAATCTGTTCCACAAGTTTTTGCTGTCTATTTTAGTTTCACAGGATTAAAAGACCAAGAAAAGCTAACAAATAAGTAAATGCTCCATCCACTGTTGAGCACTGTCTCAACAAATATTAACATCAATCAAAGCTTTGATAGAGGAAGGACATGTCAGTCTGCTACATTACAAAGTGACTACGTCAACATTCAGCTTGGGGGAAGGCACCCCCATGTATCCACGTAAGTATCTCTATCCTTTTAAGTTTTTCATTCTATAAATAAATTAAAAGACAAAAAAAATATGTGAGCACATGAAGGCTCACCCTTAAAAAAAAGAAAAAGAACAAAAATATGTGGGCACATGAAGGCTCACCATTAAAAAAGAAGATATTATAAAACACTGCTGAACTCTGCTTAGTGGAAAGAAAGAACATAGATAATCTTAAGAGCTTTAAGACAAACCGGACAAATGGAGGAACATTTATCACTAACACTTAATCAAGTTCCACTAGTTATGTTTCTATCTTTGAATTCAGCAGGAAGAGAAGAAGAGAAGGACTCAAGACATCATTATCAGTCTACTCAACTACTGGAGAAAAAAGAATAAGTCAAGATCCAGCTTGGGGGAGAGCACCCTCAGTTATCACGATAAGTATCATGGCTTTTTTATCTATTACTATTAGTTCTCTCTAGTTAGATCAGGTTAATTAATAAATACATAAGAAATTCCTAAAAAGATAAATAACTTTTATAATACCAAATAAAGATATATATAATAAATAAATGTCTAGGGGATAAAAACCTAATTTTGCTCATATTAAATGATGAACAATTGCTCTGCCTTTCTTTTAAGAAATACTTAATATTTAAACTTGAATTTTTCTTGAGTATTAAACAAACTTGTTCTGAATAAACTCTGAATCTAAAACTTGTGGATGGCAAATGCTTCATCTAAAAGTCTAGATAATTGTGAGATATGATATAAAAGGGTTTGAGCTGCTGTTTATCTAATTCCTAGAGATACTAGAGTTCTGGAGATTTACATTTTGAAAAGATTAAAAACATGATGAGATCCTGTATGACATAACATGAATTCCTACCCAGAGCCATTAATATGATTTTAATATAAGGCTACTTGCTTTTTCTAAGTTTTTAGTTATGGTTGAGAAATTTATCATGCTCTAAAGATCAAGAATGTTTTATTAAAAGATTCACTCTTCCAAAGTAGTATTGTGTTAGAGGCATGGGCTATGCAAAAGTATAAAAGGAGGAAATAAAAAGGGACAAGTGTCCGACTACCTCAAAAAGAAAAAAAAGAAAGAAAGAGAAAAGAGTTATGATAAAAGTATGAGAAAAAAAAATGATAGCCCATGGTTCCTCTAATTGCAATATGCCAGCAAGAGATGACAAATTTCAAATGTTCTAAAGTCTTGATCTATGAGTATGACATCTTTCTTCCTAAACTTTGAACTTTAACTTAGTAAGATATGCTTTTCACTTCTCAAAGCTCCAGATATATATATCCATAGAAGGAAGAAAATTTGCATAAGTGAGGGATCATAAAATATAAAAGAGCGATTTGAGAGTATGATACAAAGGAATCTCTGAGTTTTATTTTGAAATATATATATAAAAACTCTAGAATGAAGGTTGATCAAAGAGTCAGAGATACAGTGCTTAACTTGATTGTTCTATCTTTCAATTGTTTGAAGACCTAGGTAAAGGCAAAAGCTCCATGGTTAAAGGTAATATGAGGAAGTCAGAATAATTAACTCTAAACCAAGGAAGATTTTTTTATATGGAGGCATAGTAACAGTTTCAAATAAATATTTGCTAAGAGACTAGCAAAAGGTAAGCTTGGGGGAGTTGTTGACACTGGTTAACTATCATAATTAAGAGATAAATAAATATGAAAAGGGCAAGAATTTGATCACCAACAAAGACATAGGGTTTCAACTGACAATATTCCATGAGTTTTGGTGAGTTATGATTCTGCAGAGACTAAACCAGGAAATCAGCATCGATAGCTTCCCATAGAAGGAAACCGACGAGAGATAACGCATTCACCACGTCAGGATATTTCCAGAAGACTCCAGAGGACGTAAGAAGACACCACGACGAAGGACACCACAGGAGGCTGACCTGTGGGACCGACCGGTCCCACAGGGCAGACCGACCGGTCAACCACGGAGGCCTCGCGGTTTCGTCTTCTGCAAGCTACTTCCACCGCCTTTGAGGATCAATCTCAGCCCTACGTGAAGTCGGTTTGATCCAAGGGCCACGATTCATCGCCCAGGGCTATATAAACAGACCCCTGACCCCCCTCTCCAGAGCAATTGGGCAATCCAGAAATCAGGCAATTCATTCATCAGAGTTAGACCAACCAGAAGGAGATCAATCGGAGGCTTAGAACTACATCCACCTAGATTAGTAGATAGAATAGGATTAGAGGAGGCAAGCTTCGCTTGGATTCCTGATCTAGTCACGAGAAGGCTCGGTAAACCCAAGATCTTCTCTCTTGTATTAATATTATGGATCTATTTCATAATTGCTCTTCTAGTTCATCATTGTTCTTCATGTTTATGTTCTAGTTCATCGTCTAGTTCATGTTCATCATCTAGTTCATAATCTAGTTCATGATCTTGTTCTAGTTCATGTTCTAGTTCATACTTTAGTTCTTATCGATGATCTAATTCACCTTATTGTTCATTATTGTGTTCTAGATAGCAATACAATTGATATGATTAAGACATCAATGATTATATTCTTAGTTATAATGCTTATAGTTTGCTTTGATTATATATTTGGCATAGATAGTTCATCTTTATGTTTATACTCATGTTCGTATAGCGCTCATCTTAAAGTCGGGTGGGTGATGAATGCTGTGTAGGCGTGGTGCCTATACACTAATCTACGAATACGTCCTTTGTTCTGGATAGAGTGGTAGATCGCGGGTGTGACAGACCTGTTGAGTCCTCTGTATTCCACCTCCCGAATATAGTGTTCGGTATGGCTCAGTTAACTCATGGTTTAAGGGTTACTATGCTTAACACCTTAACTATGGAGTTGCCTCTTGATTATAAATATGATGTGACCTAGCCAATGATTGCTAAATATAATTGCACTAATCAATGTATGCTATGACTTGTAACTAGAGTAACTTAGGAATGTTTCTTATTAATACCTGTTCTAATCATCATCTTACTAGGCAATACTGTTCTGAGTTTATCCTTGATTGATCTGATCTCTGTTATCCTTTATCAATTATCTATTATATCATTTACTCTGTACCTGATTCCTGTCCATAGTAGTCAGTGTGTTATCAGTCTTATTAAAGTGTGTGCCATGATTAATGTTGTTAAGTTCTTTCATACTTTCATACCTTGAATTGATTAGTCTCTAGGCTAAATACAAATAACGATACCTGAGACTAGCTTGGGTGAAATGCTCTACAACAGGTATGTTTATCTGTGCGCTTGCGGGTAAATATATATATCTCTAAATCCCGTGTCCTGATATAATTACATTGCTAGCTTCATGTTGGGGATGACAACTTGACGTTAAGTAAAGTTAGTAGTGTCCCGTACACTCTTTTGTGCTTTCACTAGTTTATTATTTTATGTGACTCATTCTTAGAGTGAATCCATTAAGGAGTGTCAACAGTGAGCTTGGTGTGTGTTTCCCCTTTTAGATGAGGGAAACATTTGGATCTAGTATAATAGACTGACTCTTTTCTTTTGTCTTTCTTTTTCTTGAATTTCAGCATACGCATTTACATTCTGAGCTTCATGTATATAATCACTAGAATGTAACTTTGCTCTGTTTAGTATGCTCTGATGCTTATGTTGATGCTTGTAGCTTATGCTCTTTCTGATCACTAGTACATGTTGTGAGCTGAGCTATTTGGAATGGTGAATTTGCTTAATGTAAATTAAATCTGAAAATGTTCACCATTGAGATATGCAACTAGCATGTGTAGGACGTGTTGAGTTCACTTGTGCTTTTCATATATGCTAGGTTGCTATGTCTCTAGTTCTGAGTCAATTCACTTTCTTGGTCTGTTCATATCTGGCTAAAATTTAACAAGTTTTAGTGAATTGAAAAGATCGAGATGGGATTGCTTTGTCAACACATCACGGTATCGAGACTGTTTCTCATTGCACTTTGAGTTAAACTAGCCCGTGTAGTGTATGACCGAAACCGTAGCTTTAAGCTTCTGATTGCTTTGGCATAGCTTCGCTCGGTTAAAAGTTAGGCAATGACAAGCTTTCAACCTCTCGCAATCACATGCTAATGTTTGAACTTGTGTAACTTCACCGCTGCAACTCCGATTTAAACTAAAATCACAAGTGTATGTTTCATTCTTAAGCATGATGATTGAACTTTGCTAGGGTAGTTCACCTTGTATACATGTTAGCACTTGTTCGGATTCCTCCTATACATGTGTAGTGTATTTTTCATGGTGACTACCTTTTGGCTTAAAACTGCTCACTTTGCTCATATGTTCATATTTCGTATTTGTGATCAGTTTGAGCCTTTGCTATCTGAATGCTTAGTTGTGTCATTGGAGTTATACTGTTTAGAGCATCTTTGCACTCTTTTTGACTATATGCCTGAAGCTACAACTGCATTTCTGACTTCATATGCATTTTGGAAGGGAATTGGTTGTTCAGTTGGCACTTTTGGCTGGTGCATTTTCTAAGGGGGAGAACTTTGCTCGGTTCCTGATGATGTTGTTTACTTGATAAGTGCATTTTCAACTAATGGGGAGAATTTTTGGACAAATCATGTGCTCTCCTACAGTTTAACTAAGGGAAAATTTATTGCAAAACATGTGCTTTCTAGTTGAACTAAGGGGAGTCCTTCTAGTTGAGTCCTTCTAGTTGCTTGCACTTTTCGAGGGGGAGTTTGCTAGTTGTGTTGAGCCGTTCCTCTGTCTTGGGGGACTAGCAAACATTTTGGCATTTGATTTTCGATTGTTCGGTGCATGTTTGTTTCGGAGCGAGTTTTCGTGCTAGTTGTGTTTAGCCTCTGTGCCTCTTTCTTGAGGGACTAGCATCTTTGCTTGCTTCTTGCTGGCCGTAAGGCATTGGTATTTGCTAGCGGTATTGAGCCTGTTCTACCTCTCTTCTTGAGGGCTAGCTTTGCTTTGCTTGGTTGCGTCGAGCCGTTGCCCATTCTTTGGGGACCAAGTTGCTTCGCTTCTTCCACTTGACCTTCTTTGGCTTTGCTATGCTTTTGGGTCATTTGGTCGAGTTCTCTCTTCTCCTTCTTCCTTCTTTTTCCTTTCATTATGATTTGTGTGAGTAGTTGACATGCACTCATCAAGGGGGAGATTGCGGATACATGGGTGTATGCCGAGTCTCGGTGTGATGAGTGATTGTCAACGGGTTTGATCGCAGGTTTTGGCTTGTGTTGTGCAGGTGTCGAGCCCAGAAACAGTGATCGAAGGCAAGGTGAAGGTCAAGTAGAGACGTGCCGTGCCGATGGACCGGGAGCGGTGAAGGGCGGACGTGAGGCTTGGACTGAGGCACCGGAGGGCCTGAGGATCAACTGTGGTGGCTGACAGCCTAGGACAGCGACGAGCGGAGACCTGCGGGCCACGGTGTTGCTTGGTTCGAGGACCTGGGGACACGTGTCGGAGGACGGGGTGCACGAGTGTTGACACTTCTTAATGCAACCACTAGAACTAGACTATGGAGCCTAATCCCCGGCAGCGGCACCAGAGATGCTTGTTGACACCAGAAGTGGCAAACAGATATACCGCAAGCGCACGGTAGTCAAATGTAGCTTTCACCGGGAGTATCCAGGTATCGTATTTCCACAGGGAACGTGAAGTGGATTAACTAGAAGTAGGGTCATCAAAGGATGATCAAGGGTATATGATAACTGGATAGAGAGTCTTCCTAATATCAATATCTGGTACTGGTTTTCTAAGAGTACTGAGGTTTACCACCTCATTCCTTACTGGGGGCGAAGGACGAAATAGTAGTTGATTAAAAGGTTCTCCACCTAACAACTACTGAGGCGGCAATGCTGCTACCCAACTATTATTTTCAACTTGCCTACAACACTTGAGAGGAATTCCAAGCACTGGCTGTGTCTGTCATGCTACCACCAGGCGTCTACACAAGTGCGATAAGAAGTCCACACTGGAAAGATATAGCCTTGACACCACGTCTACACTAATCTTACTACTCTAAAGCTAAGCATATTAGGCCTAGAGCACTTCAACAAAGTAAAGCAATGTGCCGAGTAAAAGAACTGTAAACTTAAATTACCAGACCAGAATATTAAATACTAGAAGGACTCAGATCTAACACTTACAAGAAGAATCGCATCCGCTGAGGCGCACCTTGGAGAAGACTCCCGACAGGCCGGGACTCCTCCTGGAACTCCTCACTCCCTTCCCTCTCTTCTAACACTAAAGCTACTAAGTAGGCTTTCTCTCCTTGGATGCATACAAATGAAGAGCTCTAGGGGGGTATTTATAGCTTGGAGGTGGAGTAGCGCTACTCCGGTGCCACATCAGTGATCCGCGTGCTCTCCTTCCTTGGCCATTGGATCAAACCTCCATAGTAACCGTCATGGATGGATGGCCAGGATATTGTTCACGTGTGAAACATGTGCTTTGCCACCGACTTGGATGAAGCTCACCATGGGGTCAGCCGACCCCACTCTATGACATGTGGGCCCGGGGTACATCTTCTAGAAGGTGGTGATGTCATCCTGATGAACAGTGCAAATGGGCCCCACCAAGGGGGGATCGGCCGACCCCCCCCTATGACATGGCTGGCCCACCTTCTTCCCTCCCTTGATGACCCCACATGTCATGGAGCAAGTGTTGACACAAAAAGTGGTGCATTGTGCCAATCACATGGCAAGCCGAAAAGCGTGGCTTCAATCGGGTGCCCGGACAGTTTGGAATCCGAGACGTGCCAGTTGGTTTGACCTGAAAGCCAACAAGGATAAAACTGTGAGAGCAAAGCTAGAACATGCCGGGTGAGACCAGACAGTTCCATATTTACGGCCCTGAAGCACTTGCGACGACATACAGCTATAGAAGCTGTCTGCCAAGCATTTTTATAAGTCATTCGGCTAATCAGGATGAAGCATTAAATTATAACTTGCCGAATGAATAGATGATAAAAGACATGTATAATTAAATAAAGATTGGTCACTAAGTAGTTCCATTTAAAGAGCATGATCTAGACCAAAGATATCATCAAACATGATAAATTTTAAGCAGGTAACTCATAAATATTGATCGATCTGAACAACACATGCATAGGCCCAATTCAACTAGTCTGCCGCACGTCTAGTCTTCATAAACCCATCAAGTATAAACCCAAGCAAGTTAATCCACCGCATGATACCGCTTGCTATGATCTACACCACTTCTTATTACTAGATTAATCCACCGCATGATACGATCTAGTAATAAAAGCTAAAAGCATGCATATATCCAAACAGATCATAAATACTCATTACTCGTGTACGTAACCATATTCGGCAGGGTTGCGAATTGGGTCCTGAAGCAGGAACAAGACAAGCACAACACGATCTAAACCTAATAACCTGCATCTGCCGCACGATACCCAGTCCCATCAGGATCAAACAATTTAACAATGCTTGAACCCACACATGTAACAACCTAGATTGATCTGATTTGGCTATACAAGTTTGTGATCTACCTTGTATGAAATTAAAGCAAAGAAGGGTCTATCGAATAAGCCGAAGCATATCAATCTAGATTGGCAAAGAGTGTTGCAAATATATATAAAACATTAAACATAGAGCAACACATGGTAACTTAATGAATCTATAGATTGCCAAATCTAATAGAGCCGATAACTATTTTTACCCATGTCTTAATCCGCCGCACGATACAAGGCATAAGCAAAAACTCCCTGTCATTAGCTTAAATCCACCGCTGATACTAACTAACAATACGACTACTTGCTCAATCTAAATCCGCCGCACGATACTAGACATGATAACAGGTTGCCCGGGACTTACGGGAGGTCAACGGATGATGATTCCTCTCGAGAAACTCGACGACACGACTGATGGACTCGAAGGGTGACGCGGGCGCCGTTGTATTGATGTAGGCTGTCGTTGAAGGACCGAGAAGCTACCCGAAAGCGACCAGAGGGGGGGTGAATGGGAGCTTCAATTTCCTTTCGGAAACTAGATGCCACTGTCCCAAACTCGACCCCAAAAGCAAACCTAGAGCTTGCTAATGTCCACGACCCTAGATGTAGGGTGGATGCTTCCTAGAAGCACAGCGGGACACTAGACAACCTAGAAAGCCAACGCAAAAGACGGAAATCAAATCCGAATCCGTCAACGAACGAACGAGCCGCGAACGAAAATGCGCGAAACTGGATCGACCGGACTCTGGCCAGCGTCGGTCAGCAGGGACCGGACGCGTCCGGTCGTCAAAAATCGGCTCTGAACCTTACTGTTCGCGACCGGACTCACGAGTACAGAGCGTCCGGTCGAGACCAGTGCGTCCGGTCAGAAGCACAGCACACTGATGAACAGTGACCACGATGAGTCCGGTCACGAGTTCAAAAGTGCGTCCGGTCGATGCAAAACAAAACACCCAAAAACGATCGGACTCACCAGAGCGTCCGGTCACCAGGCACCGGACGCGTCCGGTCACAGAAAAACGTTTCTGGAACCTCTCTGTTTCTGACCGGACTCACTGAAGGGAGCGTCCGGTCGATTTGAACAGAGCGTCCGTCAAACAAAAGAACTCAGCAGAGTTCAACCACCGGACGTACTGTAGCTGCAGCTCACGCGTCCGGTCGTGAATGAAGCGTCCGGTCACCCCGCAATTCACTGTTCTCCACCGATTCGACTAGAACTCACCCAAAACAAATCCTCTAGGGATCAAACTTGGTGAGTGAAGTCACAAGGAGGTTAGTGAGCTATCTCTAAGAGATCATGGCTCGAACCTAACTCCAAATCGGTGAATCGAAGAATTTCGGGGGAAGGGAGGAAAAGTGACCCGAAACGAAAAATCGATCGATCTCCTAGACCGTGAGGTTAGAGGATGATTCCTCTTGGTGGAAAGAAGTGCCTCACGATCTAGAACAACTTGGTTCAAACGGAATTGCAAAAGATGAACCGAGCAAAGAATCAAGCGACGGGAAAACTCAAGGCACAAAGCATCCGCGAAGAACATGATGAACATGAAATCAAAACGCGAATTGACACCAAGAGATGGGATCCAAGGTGAGGATACGGCCTCACTTCCTCGAATCAACAGTACACAGAGTGGTTCTCTCTGCGGATCTCAACTAGCTAAAGCAGGGATGGGAGAGTGGAAACCCTAGCAAATGAAAGCTCTAACCTGCGATTGAGATAGGGAGGAGGGTGTCTCCCCTGGACTACTTATACTAACCTAGCCTAAGTCTATTTCCTACTCTACCCCTCTCTACTCTAATTACAGAGCGGACCAGCCTAACCCTAAGGCTATTCTAGTCCACCCGCTGGTGGTAGGTAGATCCGACGGCCACGCCCGCACGGTCTTCCGCGTCGCCTCCACGCAACCTTCAGATCGCCGCCACGTGCCGCCACCACTCTGCACCCCCGGTTTTGTGGCCCAAACCGGAAACCAGCCTTTTCCATCAGCCCCCGGTTGAGTTTGAGGCCCAGCCGGGAAACCAGCCTCCAGCCCGAGTTTTGTGGCCCAAACTCGGAAACCCTCAGCGCCCGAGTTTTGAGGCCCAAACTCGAAACCGGCCCGCCCAGTTTTGAGGCTCAACCTGGAAACCGTCAGCGCCCAGGTTTTGAGGCTCAACCTGGAAACCGTCCACCCGTTGGTTTTCCTCCCGGCTCTACCACCAACAAACCGGCGTCGTAGAGGGGATGCACCGCTGTGCACCCCTTCCACCGACATGATCGCACTTCTCCGCTTGTCGCTGTCGCAGGCTGCCAGCCACCACAGCTGATCCTCCGGCCTCCAGTCCATCAGTCCAAGTCCACGTCCGCCCTTCACCGTCCGATACATCGGCATGGCACGTCCGCCGCACGGCACGCCCATCCTTCATCGCGCCCGGTCCGTCGGCACGGCACGTCGCAACTTGACCTTCACCCGCCATCGATCACTGTCTCCGTGCTCGACACCTGCACAACACAAGCCAAAGAACATGCGCATCATCTCCGTTGACAATCACTCATCACACAGAGACTCGGCATACACCCATGTATCCGCAATCTCCCCCTTGATGAGTGCATTGTCAACTCCACAACAAATCATGACAAGAAGAAAGAGGTAGGAAGGAGTGGGAGAAGAGAAACCCAACCAAATGACCCAAAAGCCTAACAAAAGCCAAGAAGGTCAAGTGGATGAAGCGAAAACTTGGTCCCCAAAGACATGGGCAACGGCTCGACGCAACCAAGCAAAGCAAAGCTAGCCCTCAAGAAGAGGTTAACAGGCTCAACACCGCTAGCAGATACCAATTGAAGATCGGAGGACAACAGAAGCAAAATGCTAGTCCCTCAAGATAGAGGCACAGAGGCTCAACACAACTAGCAAGAAAATCACTCCGAACCAATTGGAAATCAACCCAAACCAAATGGGAAAGCACACCAGACGATACCAATTGAAAGCCAAATGAAAAAGCTTATGAAAGCTCATGAAAAGCTAGGAACGTTTGCTAGTCCCTCAAGACAGAGGCAACGGCTCAACACAACTAGCAAACTCCCCCTCGACAAATGCAAGCAACTAGGACAAATGATTTGCATAAATTTCTCCCCCTAGTTGAAAATGCACTTATCAAGGCCAAAAGGTATCGGAGAAGCAACTCCCTTCACATATTCCTCCTGAACACAAGATCTCCTTCCAAATGCATATGAAGTAAAATGCAAGTTAGGAGCTTCAAGTATATAGTCAAAAGAGTGCAAAGATGCTCTAATCAGTATAGCTCCAACATCTCAATTAAGCACTCAAATAGCAAAGGCTCAGACTGATCACTTATACGAAATATGAAGCATATGAGCATGTGAGCAGTTTTAAGCCAAAAGGATAGTCACCATCAAAATAGCACTAGACATGTATAGAAGGAATCCAAACAAGTGCTAAGCATATATACAAGGTGAACTACCCCCTAGCAAAGTTCAATCATCATGCATAGGAATGAAGCATATACTTGTGATTTCAAATTCATATCGGAGTTGCAGCGGTAAAAAGAATTCACAAGTTCATTTTTGGCATGTGATTGCGAGAGGTTGAAAGCTTGTCATTGCCTAACTTTTCAACCGTGCGAAGCCTATGCCGAAGCAATCAGAAGCTTAAAGCAACGGTTTCGGTCATACACTACATGGCTCAAGTTTAACTCAAAGTGCAATGAGAAACAGTCTCAATACCATGAGGTGTTGACAAGCAATCCCATCTCGATCTTTTCAATTCAACAATACTTGGTTCAGATTTTAAGCAAGTTATGAACAACCAAGCAAGTGAATGACTCAGAACTAGAGACATAGCAACCTAGCATATATGAAAAGCAGGAATGGACTCAACACACCCTACACATGCTAGTTGCATATCTCAATGGTGAACATTTTCAGATTTATATACATTAGGCATAATTCACCATTCCAAAATAGCTCGCTCATAACATGTAACAGTGATCAGAAAGAGCATAAGCTACAAGCATCATCATAAGTATCGGAGCAATACTAACAAGAGCATAATTACATTCTAGTGAATATAGACATGAAGCTCAGAATGTAAATGCGTATGCCCGACACAAAACTGAAAGAAAGAAGATACCAATTGGAAAGACTCAAGAAACTCAAAAGAAAAGAGCCTCAAAATAAAAGAGTCAGTCTGTACATCTCAAAATGCTTCCCCCATCTAAAAGGGGAAACACACACACCAAGCTCACCCTCAACCTATTAAAGGTTGATTCGTCTAAAGGCTTGGTGAAAATATCAGCCAATTGGTGATGAGTATCGACATGGCGAAGGTCGATATCACCCTTCTCCTGGT
Organism: Coix lacryma-jobi var. lacryma-jobi; assembly: GCA_009763385.1. Taxonomy (NCBI): domain Eukaryota; kingdom Viridiplantae; phylum Streptophyta; class Magnoliopsida; order Poales; family Poaceae; genus Coix; species Coix lacryma-jobi. Next base: position 16,654,327 of record CM019824.1, read on the forward strand.
GGTCTCGCAAGAAATGAAAGCGCACATCAATGTGTTTGGTTTTCGAGTGAAGCACGGGGTTCTTAGCAACGCTAATGGCACTCGTGCTGTCACAAAGCAAAGGAACTCGAGTAAAGCTCAAACCAAAATCACGCAAAGTGGCCATCATCCAGAGTAACTGGGAACAGCAGCTAGCCGCAGCAACATATTCAGCCTCCGTGGTAGACTGAGCGACACTAGACTGCTTGCGAGAAGACCACGACACAGAGAAGACCCAATAAACTGGCAAGTCCCAGAAGTGGACTTGCGCTCAATGCGACAACCAGCAAAATCGGCATCGGAATAACCGCAAAGCGAGAGAGTGGAGGAAGCAGAATACCAAATCCCGAACTCAGGCGTGAAACGAAGGTACCTGAATATGCGCTTCACCGCCTGACGGTGAGAAGTGCGTGGCGAAGCCTGAAAGCGCGCGCACAAGCACACGGCGAACTGAATGTCCGGCCGTGTCGCCGTCAGGTAGAGCAGCGATCCAATCATGCTGCGGTACTCCTTCTGGTCCACTGCTTCTCCATCCGTGTCGGCATCCAGGGCAGTCGTCGTCGACATGGGCGTCGGAAGAGGCTTGGCCTCACCCATGTCGAACCGCTTCAGCAAGTCCCTCGTGTACTTGCCCTGGTGCACAAACGTCCCCTCTCGGGATTGCTTAATTTGCAACCCGAGAAAGAAGTCAGCTCGCCCATCATGCTCATCTCGAACTCCCTGCTCATAGTATCTGCAAACTTGGCAACCAAAGCGTGAGAAGAACCACCGAAAATGATATCATCCACGTAAATTTGGACCAAGAGAGTATCTTTGCCTTGCTTGAGGAGAAAGAGCGTTTTATCAACACATCCCATTTTAAAACCCTTAGCTAGCAAAAAGGTTTTTAATCTCTCATACCAGGCTCTAGGGGCTTGTTTCAAACCATACAAAGCTTTGTGAAGTTTAAAGACATGGTTTGGAAACTTGGGATTTTCAAAACCGGGGGGTTGCTGGACATAGACCTCCTCCTCAATGTAGCCGTTTAAGAAGGCACTCTTGACATCCATTTGAAAAAGTTTGAAACCCATGGATGCAGCATAAGCCAAGAGTATCCTAATAGCCTCCAAACGAGCTACAGGAGCGAAGGTCTCCTCATAATCTATCCCCTCCTTCTGACTATAACCCTTCGCTACAAGCCGGGCCTTGTTTCTCACAATGTGGCCCTCCTCTCCTTGCTTGTTTTTAAATACCCATTTGTCCCAATAGGTTTACAGTCAGGAGGTGGAGGCACTAGAACCCAAACCCGATTTCGCTCAAAGTTCTCTAGCTCCTCATGCATGGCATTGACCCAATCCGGATCCGTCAATGCGTGTCCAACATCTCGGGGCTCAAAAGACGCAACAAAAGCAGAATGAGCAAAGTGCGAGATGTGCTGTGACCTGGAGCGAGTAACTCGCTCGTCGATGTCGCCGATCATCTGTTCAGGGGGGTGCTGGCGCTGGATATGTCGTGGCGCCTCCCGGGAAGAAGTGACCTCCCCCTCAACAGCAGCTGGTTCCACCCCGGGTACAAAAGGTACCGCGCACGAGGTGGATCCCACGGCCCCCAGGAAGAAGAAGTGTCGGGGCCGTGAGTCGTCGTCGAGGCCGCTCCTTGCGGCACGGCAGGTGGAGGGGTGCTGGATCATCTATACCTTCAGCACCCTCGTCCTCGTCATCAAAAAGAGGCTCTCCAACCTCATGATCACCTGCACGCTCAAAACGAGAAGAAGGACAAACAAGAGTCTCGTCGAAGGTGACATCTGATGTCTCCATGACTCGGTTAGTGTCAAGGTTAAGTACACGATAAGCTCGAGTGTGAGTGCCATAACCCAAAACACACCGTCAGAAGAACGAGACTCAAACTTGTCCAGGTTGCCTTTTTTCAATATAAAACAGTGGCAACCAAAGACTCTAAAATAACTCACCTTGGGCTGGCGACCAAAACGCAACTCATAAGAGGTCTTCTTCAAAAACGCTCTCAGAAAAATGCGATTCGAAATGTAGCATGCAGTGTTCATAGCTTCGGCCCAAAGCGCCTAGGAGTCCTATGCTCATCAAGCATCGTCCTGGCCATCTCAACAAGGGTCCGATTCTTCCTCTCTACAACACCATTTTGGGGCGGTGTGTAGGGGGAAGAAAACTGATGCTCCAAACCAAGGCGGTTACAAAACCCTCAAAATCCGAATTTTAAACTCGGAACCATTATCACTTCTAATCGCTCGCATCGAGTTCAAAGGGAACTCGTTCTGAAGACGCAAAATCAGATTGCGAGCGAAGGAGAAAGTCTCGGTCTTCTCAGCTAAAAAGAAGACCCACGAATATCTCGAAAAGTCGTCAACAACAACCAAAACATACCACTTGCCACCAACCGAGCTCACCCGAGCCGGACCAACAAGGTCCATATGTAAAAGCTCTCCGGGGTGCGAGGTCATGACCTTAGTCACTGGATGGTGGGGAGCGGCAACCATCTTCCCATGTCTGCAAGAATGGCAAACTAGATCCTTCTCCATCGAAAGCTTGGGCAATCCTCGGATTAGGCCAAGTGAGCTAAGTCTTGCAAGCAAGTCGAAGCTTAAATGACCGAGCCTCCTATGCCACTTCCAAAGATCGGAGGAAGAAGGACTAGCCAAAAGACAGCGAGAAGAACCAAACGACTCCGAAAAATTCGCGCGAAAGACTTTCCCAAAGGGCGAAATCAGACATACAAGATCGCCCTGAGGATCTAAGATGCGACTAAGGTTCGGTTTGAAACGAATCTCATAGTCATCATCAAAAAGTTGCGAAACAGAAAGAAGTTAAAATGCAGGTTAGAAACAAGAGCAACATCGCGCAACACAAAGTGCTCATTAACCCGCACTGTCCCACGAGACAATACCTTACCTTTACTATTGTCGCCGAAGGTTATGTACTCCTTTCCGGCGACCGGGCTAAGGCTGGAGAACCACTTGGCCTTTCCGGTCATGTGCCTCGAGCAACCGGAATCCACCAACCAAACGTCCTCCAACCGTCTTACCTACATCAATAGAAAGACATAGGGTGAGCATACGGTCCAACACTGGGGTTAGTGAAATAAGGGAAAACCAGTGTTGGGCCGGCTGCTCAAAAGAAGGGTTAGTGTAAAAACCATTCCTAGCATGTCTACGAGGGAAGCGATCACCACGCTGAGGAAAACGTGGTCCGCTGGGGAAGAAGCGCTCACCGCGGTACTCTCAACTGCGGTGGGGGAAAGCGCTCAACTAAGCCTCCGCCACGGGGTCCGTTACCTGCAAAAGCAGGACCCCGTCGGGCACGCTCTCTACGAGGTCTACGCCTAGGAGCCTGGGGCTCAACTCTAGCGTCTCTCCTCGGAGCTCTCTCCTGCCTAGGCCTAACAAACTGAGGTGCTGGACCTCTAGGCCTAGTCTCCCTCCTCGGGGCTCATCTCCTGCCTAGGCCTGGGACCCTGACGTCCGGACCTAGCAGCTCTCCCCTGGGCCTTCGGTACATGTCCACCATGAGCTGGATGGTACATGTCCGGGTTCTCCATCTCCCGAGCCCGGCGCGCCTCTCGCTTGCGCCTAAAGCAGAACTCGCTCAAGTGACCATCTCTCCCACAAAGTCACACTGGTACCTCACCGCACGCACAGGGGGTTGTTGGTGACCAGGGCTGTGGGTGGTGGCTCACTTTGCCCTTCTGAGGCAAACACTCCCTCTCGAATGGGTGGCATAGCATCAAGCTTGTTCTTGAGGTGGTTTGGCTTGGGTGCCCAAACTGGGTTCTTGGGAGGAGCTCTCGGGGTTCCTCAACCACACCATCTTGGTGATAGGCTTGGCAGGCTCTTTGAGTGGAAGCTTGGCAATTTGGGAGTAGTGGTGGAATTGGGCTTCTCACATGGGTTCAGACCACTAGACTCTCCAATCTTCCCAAAGCTGAGAGATCAACACTCTGAGCAAAACCTACACCAGGGGTACCAACAGCTCGCTTGAATTGGGAGATCATCATCCCGAGCTGCGGCTCACTACTGGAGACCCATGACAAGATGGACCGAAGGTATGTGTTTTCTTCCTCGGTTTGCATCTTGCCATGCTTCACATTGGCAATCTCCATCTCCAGGCCCTCACACAAAGCACACCTCGAGACACAAGTGCTATCTGAGCTGGCCTTCTCTAAAGACTCAAGCTTGGCATTCTTCTCTGCCAACTCAGATTGCAAGACAGGACAAGTCTTGCACGCACCCAACAGCTGCGGCCTAGCACGGAGCTCATCCACCTCTCCAACCAACGCAGCATACTTACCTCTCAGAGTGAGAAGGTCAGTCATGTGCGCGGTGCACGACTCGCACTCCGTCTCCTCCGACACTACCACGGTGGACCGAGCGAACTCAAGCTCCTTCACCGTGTCCTCCCACTTCTGCCTAAACTCCTTGCGCTCTCTAGCGGCACGCCTAAGCAACTTATCTTGGCTAAGGAGGGCAGCAGTCAAACTTCTCAACCTCGGAGGAAAGCTCGTCGTAGGTGAGAGATACCTGGGAGGGCGTCGTCGTCGTCGTCGTTCCGAGGGGTACGCTCCGGCTCGCCGTCGACCTCATCTCCGAGCGCCATGGTGCAGAAGCCGTCGTCGTCGGCGAAGAAGCAGAGGCCGTTCAGCTTGTCCTCGATCCTCTTCTTCTTCTCGGACTCGTCATCGCTCGAGCTGGCGGAGTCGTCATCCGAGCCGTCGACGTCGCTGAGCGTGGCGAAGAACGCGCGCTGCTCAGCTTGCTGCTTCTCCAAGTACTTCTTCTTGATGTACTCTTTGTCGAAGCCGCCCCGTTTCTTGTGCCTTGGGGGGACGTGCTTCTCCTTGTACTTGGAGTCGCGCTTGCGCCCATGTTCGCCCTTGCCCAAGTGCTTGTTCTTCTTGGGGCAGTTGGCGATGAAGTGGTCGGGGTCGCCGCACTCGTAGCATCCCGTGCGTCCTCCTCCTCGACGGCGGTTCATGCGGTTGTTGTGGAACCGCGAGAACCGGTTGGCAAGCAAAGCCAACTCGTCATCTCCCAAAGACTCCAGCTGGTCCTCTGTCACAGAAAAGAGAGAAGAAAGCGCAAAGCCAGCTGAGGGGTTAGAGGAAGAGCCGGAAACCAAAGCCATGGACGGGCGAGAAGGATTTTCAAAAGAGGCCCTCGCCATAGCATCAATCTCACTGGACTTGAGCTTACTGAAGAGCTCGTCGCAGGTGAGGGTCTCATAGTTCGGCGATTCGATGATTGCCTGAACCTTGGAGTCCCACACCGAACGGTCAAGAGTGTGCAAAAGCTTCAAAGCACGCTCATGATCGTCAAATGGCAACTGCTCTCTGTTAGCCCTCATCCTGTTGACAATCACCTGAAAGCGAGCGAATAAACTTTCTATGCTCTCGCCAGGTTGATGTCTAAAGTTCTCATACTCTCGCTTGAACGACTCGTAGAGTCGGGTTTTGACTTGAGAGGTGCCCTCATGAAAACGCATGAGAGTGTCCCAGATCTCCCGAGCCGTAGCGAGGTGAGAAGCGATCAAACTCACCCATGCTCAAACAAGAGAAAAGAGCATTACGGGCTCGGCTATTGGCATCGTGCTCATCGATCTGCTGTTGAGTCACACGAGCAGCCAAGACCACGCCGTAATCAGGGGAGTTGCAAATATCCCAGACGAAGCGCCCAAGCTCTGCAAATAGGCCGACACATACGTATCTTCCAATACGCATAGTTCGTCCCATCGAAAAACGGCGGTTTGCCTACGCCGCGATCCATGTCGCCTTCGGTGGATCGGAACGGCTAAGGTGGAAGATCCTTAACCCGCTCCGATACCAATTGAAGGACCGAGAAGCTACCCGAAAGCGACCAGAGGGGGGGGGGGTGTGAATGGGAGCTTCAAAATTTCCTTTCGAAAACTAGATGCCCTGTCCCAAACTCGACCCCAAAAGCAAAACCTAGAGCTTAATGTCCACGACCCTAGATGTAGGGTGGATGCTTCCTAGAAGCACAGCGGGACACTAGACAACCTAGAAAGCCAACGCAAAAGACGGAAATCAAATCCGTCAACGAACGAACGAGCCCGAACGAAAATGCGCGAAACTGGATCGACCGGACTCTGGCCAGCGTCCGGTCAGCAGGGACCGGACGCGTCCGGTCGTCAAAAATCGGCTCTGGAACCTTACTGTTCGCGACCGACTCACGAGTACAGAGCGTCCGGTCGAGAGACCAGTTGCGTCCGGTCAGAAGCAAAGCACACTGATGAACAGTGACCACGATGAGTCCGGTCACGAGTTCAACAGTGCGTCCGGTCGATGCAAAACAAAACACCCAAAAACGATCGACTCACCAGAGCGTCCGGTCACCAGCACCTGACGCGCCGGTCACAGAAAAAACGTTTCTGGAACCTCTCTGTTCTGACCGGACTCACTGAAGGGAGCGTCCGGTCGATTGGGAACAGAGAGCGTCCGGTCAACAAAAGAACTCGACAGATTCAACCACCGGACGTACTGTAGCAGCGTTCCGGTCGTTGAATGACGAGTCCTTCTCCGGTCACCCCTCGAATTCACTGTTCGTTCCACCGATTCGACTAGAAACTCACCCAAACAAATCCTTAGGGATCAAACTTGGTGAGTGAGTCACAAGGAGGTTAGTGAGCTATCTCTAAGAGATCATGGCTCGAACCTATCTCCAAATCGGTGAATCGAAGAATTTCGGGGGAAGGGAAGGAAAAGTGACCCGAAACGAAAATCGATCGATCTCCTAGACCGTGAGGTTAGAGGATGATTCCTTCGGGGGAAGAAGTGCCTCACGATCTAGAACGACTTGGTTCAAACGGAATTGCAAAAGATGAACGAGCAAAGAGATCAAGCGACGGGAAAACTCAAGCACAAAGCAATCCGCAAAGAACATGATGAACATGAAATCAAAACGCGAATTGACACCAAGAGATGGGATCCAAGGTGAGGATACGGCCTCACTTCCTCGAATCAACAGTACAAGAGTGGAGTCTCTCTGCGGATCTCAACTAGCTAAAGCAGGGGATGGGAGAGTGGAACCTAGCAAATGAAGCTCTAACTGCGATTGAGATAGGGAGGAGGGGTTGTCTCCCCTGGATACTTATACTAACCTAGCCTAAGTCTATTTCCTACTCTACCCCTCTCTACTCTAATTACAGAGCGGACCAGTCTACCCTAAGGCTATTCTAGTCCACCGCTGGGGTAGGTAGATCCGACGGCACGCCCGCACGGTCTTCCGCGTCGCCTCCACGCAACCTTCAGATCGCCGCCACGTGCCGCCACCACTCTGCACCCCCGGTTTTGGGCCCAAACCGGGAAACCAGCTTTTCCATCAGCCCCCGGTTTTGAGGCCCAAACCGGGAAACCAGCCTCCAGCCCAGTTTTGTGGCCCAAACTCGGAAACCCTCAGCGCCCGAGTTTTGAGGCCCAAACTCGGAAACCGGCCCTGCCCAGTTTTGAGGCTCTCCCTGGAAACCGTCGCGCCCAGGTTTTGTGGCTCAACCTGGAAACCGTCCACCGTTGTTTTTCCCGGGCTCTACCAACAAACCGGCGTCGTAGAGGGGTGCACCGCCTGTGCACCCCTCCAACGACATGATCACACTTCTCCGCTTGTCGCTGTCGCAGGCTGCCAGCCACCACAGCTGATCCTCCGGCCTCCAGTCCATCAGTCCAAGTCCACGTCCGCCCTTCACCGTCCGATACATCGCATGGCACGTCCGCCGCACGGCACGCCATCCTTCATCGCGCCGGTCCGTCGGCACGGCACGTCGCAACTTGACTTCACCTTCACCCGCCATTGATCACTGTCTCCGTGCTCGACACCTGCAACACAAGCCAAAGAACATGCGCATCATCTCCGTTGACAATCACTCATAACACAGAGACTCGGCATACACCCATGTATCCGCATGCGTGTTCCACCATCTATTACAATGAATAACGGTACATATTTATAGTCTGGCCTAATGACCCTAGGAGACATGACGTACAAAACTTGACTTAAAAGAAATATCTAAAAAATAAGCTATACGGATCCTTATTTCCTTCCGGGATCCTTGCTAATGAAGCTCCTTTGGCCGACGTGCTGCTGGTGGTTCGGTTAGATTGGTAAGCTGCGTAGACACATCCGAACGTGACATGTTGCCTTCTGCACGTACACATATATGGTACGTATTCTTGCTTTCACATGATATCTTCTAAAATCCCATGCAAACACGAGTGCATATAATTCCCTTCTCGATCTGATCCATAGTTGCTTCCCTTGCTGACACAGCTTCCGTAGCCGATTGTATACGTCATCTCGCTGAGCATACAAAACCTAGCCGATCACGATACATATTTTTGCCTTTCCTTGTATGTGCCCGAACGTGACACACCAGCAAGTTACATGTATATGTGTATACATCTCTGGCTTGCCTTCCACCCTTGAAGCACGTATCAAAGAGGCCTCCAGTAGTATGCACGGTCAAATATGCTGATCGACTATACCCGTTGCAAAGGTGCCTTGCTTCGAAACTGACTTCATCAGGCAATGACCATATGTGTATGAGCACCGCTAATGTATAACTGACACACAGGCCCTGGACATCCTCATGCACATGCTCAAGTGATGTGATGAACTTGGACCATGTTTTTTGCTCCGCAATGGAGGTGACTTGGCTTCATATCACAGCACCATGCTACGTTTCAACTTGCATAGATAATACTAGCCGACTCTCCGCTGCGTGCCAAATTCTGGTGTCAACAGCAAGTCTTGTGATGATGGTTGCATTTGGTTTCGGTGTGGGCCCTTGAATCCATGTGCTTCTCATCTTGCACCATTGAGTAAAAGCACATGTTTGATCCAAGGGTTGATATTGGCCTGAGCATGCTCCTCTTGGATCGTGCCATGTCACCCTGGCTGAGGTGGCCACCATGGAGGGGTCGCCCGACCCCCTTGGTGGGCCCATCTGGCCTTATTTGTTCATTTTGCCATCTCCTACAAGTTCACAAGCTAAGAGTACAAGTGGAACTTATTAGTGATAAATATGCTCATGATATGCTATACTTCCTTGAAACTGAGGCCTGTTGGCGGTATTTTGATAAGGTAAAACATGCTATAACTTCCGTCAACAAGATCCCCCACACTTGAATCTTTGCTCGTCCTCGAGTAAAGGTTATAGAGAAAGTGAACAAGTGATTATTACATACTTAAAATGATAATGATCATAAAGCATCAATCCTAACATAGTTTATACTAATGGGTTATGTGGTTCTGTCTATCATATATCCTTTACATTTTGAGAAAAGGAACAAATCTCAAGCAAAGTCATCTCCCTGAATTCTGGTTCTTGGTGCTTAGAGTTTTTTAGGACAGTTGAAAGGAAAACACATAGTTCATGCTTACTCCTCATATAGTACTCTCAAGACACTCTTATATGTGTTTGGTTCCTCACCAAGGCATAGCATGTGATTGCCTTATTTTTATTTTATCCTAATCTATCAGGCTTTGTGGAGCTTGGTAGGGATAAACAAAGTAGCATACTTGTTTTGCATATATTGTAAAGTCAAAACAAGGATCCAAGGAGAAGAATGTCATATCCTAGATCAAGATGTGCATATGTGTGGAAAGTATTTGGACTAGAATGCTCCTTTAATATAATCTTTCTCTCTACTTTATTCTACCTTGAGACATGGCTAGCATTTTTCAACAATGGACCTTCATGTGTCCACACATTTTTTTAAGTGGACCTTCATGTGTCCACAATTTTTTTTATTATATTTTTTTTATACTGGACCTTCATGTGTCCACACTTTTTTTTTCTTTTGCTTAGCCTTAATGTCTCCTTTTTTACTAACCAGAGTTAGAGAGAGAGAACTTTAATGTACGGAGCATCTATAGAGTGAAAATGAATGGCATGTGCAGCATACTTCCAGTGTAGGAGTTACATATGTAGATGGTGTGTGTACGTGATCTTGATCTGGGGATTATGACAAAATTCTCGACTAGGGTCAACAAGGTTGACCAAACTCAAGACAAAAACAGTAGCATGTGTGTAAAAGGTTTTGATCATATATGCATATGTATGGTTTTGGTAGGTCTTTCTCACTATAGAGGAGTAAATGATACTATGGTTTGAGATATTTTCAAAAACAAATCTCTAAGCACCTTAACAAAAACAGTTTTGAGTCTTAAGCCAGATTTATCTCACTTTTAACAACAACTTAGTCAATACGGTTTCCGAATTTAGTTTACCCATGAGTATAAACATATGTAAGAACATGGTTTTATGTCATTAACATTCTTAGCATATCATAACTCAAGTCACTTTGTAGCTTTTTATTCTATTTTATTCAGAATATGGAATGAGTGTGAAACTGCTTGAACCGGGAGGAGAAAGGGGAAACGAACCAGTCAACAGTGTTGAACTCACTGTGAAGAGGTGAGCTGGTGGTTCCAGGTCACCATGGTGGGGTCGGCCGACCCCACCAAATGGTGGTTCTCGTTGCCATTCGCTTTTTCCTTCATTCAGTTTTACATCTGCAAAAGCACTTTCCAAAAATTCAAGAAGACGGGGGTCGCCCGACCCCTTGGTTACCTCTGTTTTGTGCACTGCAGCGTGTCAGCCTGCGCTCAGCAGTTTGGTGGTGGTTCAGTGATGAATTTTGGGGGTCGTCCGACCCCCCACACTTGAATTTTTCCATAAATGAACTCTGAACATGACGCAAAGGTAAAATGCAAAGCGCTCTACTGGTGGCAAAAACACCAGTGGAGACGAGATATATTTTATTTATTTTCTAAGAAAGGAAATACAATGGAAATTTAAAAGGGAAATTTAAACGAAATAAATCTAAGATGAAATTTGGAAATTCAAAATATCTAAAATGGAACTTTATTCTGACCTAAACTAAACTATCTATGGAGAGGAGACGGGGGGTTTTAGGAGGTCTTCCGCCCCAAAGCCTTAGCGAAGCGTTTGAGCTTCGCAGAGGTGCTAATCCTAAGATGGCGAAAGTCATCTTCTAAGTCTTTATTCCCATCTTCAATTCTGACACCGTCTCCTCCAACACCCTGTTCTTTCTTGCAGGGTGGAGGTGATGTGCATCATCTCCAGATCTCCAGATCTTCTTTTGTCTTCCTCCTTGAATTGTCCGGGGGCCCTTGATTGACGGAGGGTCCATCCTCCGCCGAACAGAAGCCTGGGACTCCAGGACTCCTGCAGCTCATCCTTCTCTTCCGTGTTGAGAGAAGGGATGACTACCTTCCCTCGGCCATGATCCGATGGGCCTTCCAGAACGTGGGCGTCGACGGGGAGTACGACAAAGTATACTCCGCACTCCCCGTTGTCATGGTGATCGCGCGTGGGTTCTCCTCCACCGGGGCCTTCCCCTTCAGCGCGAGTTGGCCCGTGCTCGGCCTAGTCGGCGTGATGGAGTGGCCGGGGGATTTCCTGATCTCCCTCCTCGGAGTCAGCGAGCAGGACGAAGCCGCCCGCCACAGGCCCGACTAGCACCCAGGGGGATTTGAGGTACCATGGCCAACGGTACCGCATCGATCACATTGATCATGAGGGCCTGCTCTAGATCTTCGCTTAGAGCCCGTCGTGGCGTGGATGTTGCAGGGCGCGTAGTTTTGCTAGTGGGTGCCATAGCTAGAGTGCAGGGAAGGCTTCGAGGCTCTGGCTGTGCGTGGAATTGCGAGTAGGAGGAAGGAGGAGAGGGGTGCAAGGCTAAATAGCGGCTGCGGGCGACTACGACGCAGATCTTTCACGGGATCGTCGCGGAAAGCTAGCAACTTCCGAGAGGTCGTTGCGCCGCCATCCCAATGCCGCAAGATGGGGGTCGCCCGACCCATTGGTTATTATTGACGCTCACTAATGCTCATAATTAACCATCAACTATTGCATGAAATGACACTAAATGAATCACAAAGCATAGTTATAGGGTTTGAAACTAACAAGTTCCATGAGTTTTGGTGCTCTCACTTGTTTTGTAGGACATCCATGTTTTTACCATATAAAAGTATCTCAAGTGATGAATTGGAGTACACCATTGCGAAGAGCTCGTCGATACGATCGAAATGGACATATCATTTGCTATAATAGGAGTCCTGGATGAAAAGATATTAATTTCGCGATGAAATCTGCAAAAGAAGGATCTAGAAGACACCAGAAGACACCACGAGGCGGCCACCACGTGGGCCCACTGGGCCAGACCGACCGGTCTCACATGGGAGACCGACCGGTCGGCCACGGAGGCCCCTCGCTTCCGTCTTCTGCAAGCTTCTTCCACAGCCTCTTAGGATGCATCTCCACCGTCCCCGAAGTCGGTTTGATCTAACGGTGGGTGATAAACACGATTCCTTGCCCTCTACTCCACCTCGGGCTATATAAGCAACCCCAGACCCCCCTCTCCAGGCATCTCCCTCTTCATTATTCATCTCCACATCAGAAATTAGGGTTCCAATGTAGAAGTAGAGGTCCCTCTAGATGAATCTCTTCTAGTTCATCTAGAATTAGATCTAGTTCATCTAGTTGTAATCAGGAGCCAGCTATCAAGTAGAAGACTAGATACCCCTCTAGTAGGATTAGAACCTAGTCTTATTCAAGAACTAGAAGAGAGAGAGAGAGAGAGAGGAAGAGATCAAGAGGAAGCTCCGGCCTGTCGGATCAACTTCTTCATCTTGTACCTGTGGATTCAAGTTCTTCATCGACTTGCTTCAACGATTGTTTCGGTAATCAACATCTATATTTAAGTTTGAGCTATTGTTCTTATTATTCTTAAGGTTTGTGACTCTTTTGAGTGCTTTAATTCTAGATGCGCTAGAGTTAGAGTAGTTGGATAGTGTAAGCGTGGTTGCTTAGACTTGATAGCTCATCATAAATGCCTCCTATAACGTCGGTAACAGTGGTAGTTCGCAAGGGTGACTCTTATAGCCTGTTGATTCTTCTATAGTCCACTATCCGTGTGTAGGCTCGGTAGGATTATACATTTGCATAAAAGAATCATACTCTGTTGTGACCTTTTATGGCAACTTCCCTATTAAGAATAATATAAACATATCAATCTTAAGTGGATTTAGATAACCTTAGTGATCCCCTCTACACTTCTAGATTCTCCGTCCTTGTTAGCCACTCAGGGGTTATACACTTGAGACTCATCGCTATCCGTTCCTTTGGGTTCGATATTAAAGCTGGGTTACATCCGGTGAAGTGCTACATCGGTAGATTTTATCTGTGCGCTTGCGGATAAAGTAGAGTGTGCGTTAATTTATACCAACAAGCATTTCTGGCGCTGTTGCCGGGGATAGAGTTTATCTCTACTCTTGGTAGTGACGTTAGTAAGTGTCAACAAGCATTTCTGGCGCCGTTGTGCGGATACATGGGTGTATGCCGAGTCTCTGTGTGATGAGTGATTGTCAACGGAGATGATGCGCATGTTCTTTGGCTGTGTTGTTGTGCAGGTGTCGAGCACGGAGACAGTGATCAATGGCGGGTGAAGGTCAAGTTGCGACGTGCCGTGCCGCGGACCGGGCGCGATGAAGGATGGGCGTGCCGGCGGCGGACGTGCATGCCGATGTATCGGACGGTGAAGGGCGGACGTGGACTTGGACTGATGGACTGGAGGCCGGAGGATCAGCTGTGTGGTGGCTGGCAGCCTGTGACAGCGACAAGCGGAGAAGTGCGATCATGTCGGTGGAAGGGGTGCACAGGCGGGCGATCCCCTCTTTGACGCCGGTTTGTTGGTAGAGCCCGGAAAAACCAACGGTGGACGGTTTCCAGGTTTGGGCCTCAAAACCTGGGTGGTGGGGTTTCCAGGTTGAGCCACAAAACCTGGGCGCGACGGTTTCCAGGTTGAGCCTCAAAACCTGGGCGTGGGCCGGTTTCCGAGTTTGGGCCTCAAACTCGGGCGCTGAGGGTTCCGAGTTTGGGCCACAAAACTCGGGCTGGAGGCTGGTTTCCCGGTTTGGGCCTCAAAACCGGGGGCTGATGGAAAAGGCTGGTTTCCCGGTTTGGGCCGCAAAACCAGGGGTGCAGAGTGGTGGCGGCACGTGGCGGCGATCTGAAGGTTGCGTGGAGGCGACGCGGAAGACCGTGCGGGCGTGGCCGTCGGATCTACCTACCACCAGCGGGTGGACCAGATTAGCCTTAGGGTTTTTCCTGGCCCGCTCTGTAATTAGAGTAGAGAGGGGTAGAGTAGGAAATAGACTTAGGCTAGGTTAGTATAAGTAGTCTAGGGGAGACACCCTCCTCCCTATCTCAATCTCAATCGCAGTTAGAGCTTTCATTCCTAGGGTTCCACTCTCCCACACCCCTGCTTTAGCTAGTTGAGATCCGCAGAGAGACTCCACTCTGTGTACTGTTGATTCGAGGAAGTGAGGTCGTATCCTCACCTTGGAGCACTGATCGATGGCTTGATTTGCGTCCTTGATTCGAGTTCGTGGCTGTGATTTCCGTTTTATTTGTGTTCTCCGCGGAATCCTTTTGCTCCACGATTTTCCCGTCGCTTGATCTCTTTGCTCGGTTCATCTTTTGCAATTCCGTTTGAACCAAGTTGTTCTAGATCGTGAGGCACTTCTTTCCACCGAAGGAATCATCCTCTAACCTCACGGTCTAGGAGATCGATCGATTTTTCGTTTCGGGTCACTTTTCTTCCCTTCTCCCGAAATTCTTCGATTCATCGATTGGAGTTAGGTTCGAGCCATGATCTCTTAGAGATAGCTCACTAACCTCCTTGTGACTTCACTCACCAAGTTTGGTCCCTAGAGGATTTGTTTTGGGTGAGTTCTAGTCGAATCGGTGGACGAACAGTGAATTGAGGCGCTGACCGGACGCTGCCTCGGGTCGACCGGACGCACTCTCGAGAGTCCGGTTGTGTTGAACAGCTCGTCGCGTGGTTTTCTGTAGACCGACCGGACGCTCGGCATTTGCTTGACCGGATCGCCTCTGTTACTGTTACTGCGCGTGTTTGATTCTGACCGGACGCAGGTGACCGAAACCGGACGCTCTATCTCCAGAGTCCGGTCAGTTCCAGAGAGCCCGAAAATCGTTTTCGCACGACCGACGCGTCCGTGCTCACAGACCGGACGCAGCCAGAGTCCGGTCAGTGCTTTTCTGCGCAGACTCGTGTGTTCTTGTTTGTTTCTGACCGGACGCACTATTCACGACCGGACGCTCCGTATCCGTGAGTCCGGTCGTTTCCAGAGAGCTCCCAGAGACGGTTTTTGACGACCGGACGCGTCCGGTCCCAGCTGACCGGACGCAGGCAGAGTCCGGTCGATCCAGTTTCGCGCCGTTACGTTCACGGTTCGTTCGTTCTTAATCGGATTCAAGTTCCGTCTTTTGGGTTGGCTTTCTAGGGTTGTCTAGTGTCCCGCTGTGCTTCTAGGAAGCATCCACCCTACATCTAGGGTCGTGGACATTAGCAAGCTCTAGGTTTCGCTTTTGGGGTTGATTTTGGGACAGTGGCATCTAGTTTCCGAAAGGAAATTTTGAAGCTCCCATTCACCCCCCCCTCTGGTCGCTTTCGGGTAGCTTCTCGGTCCTTCAATTGGTATCGGAGCGGGTTAAGGATCTTCCACCTTAGCCGGTTCCAGATCCACCGAAGGCGACATGGATCGCGGCGTGGGCAAACCGCCGTTTTTCGATGGGACGAACTATGCGTATTGGAAGATACGTATGTCGGCCTATTTGCAGAGCTTGGGCGCTTCGATCTGGGATATTTGCAACTCCCCTGAGTACGTGGTCTGGCTGCTCGTGTGACTCAACAGCAGATCGATGAGCACGATGCCAATAGCCGAGCTCGTAATGCTCTTTTCTCTTGTTTGAGCATGGGTGAGTTTGATCGTGTTTCTCACCTCGCTACGGCTCGGGAGATCTGGGACACTCTCATGCGTTTTCATGAGGGCACCTCTCAAGTCAAAACCCGACTCTACGAGTCGTTCAAGCGAGAGTATGAGAACTTTAGACATCAACCTGGCGAGAGCATAGAAAGTTTATTCGCTCGCTTTCAGGTGATTGTCAACAGGATGAGGGCTAACAAGAGCAGTTGCCATTTGACGATCATGAGCGTGCTTTGAAGCTTTTGCACACTCTTGACCGTTCGGTGTGGGACTCCAAGGTTCAGGCAATCATCGAATCGCCGAACTATGAGACCCTCACCTGCGACGAGCTCTTCAGTAAGCTCAAGTCCAGTGAGATTGATGCTATGGCGAGGGCTTCTTTTGAAAATCTTCTCGCCCGTCCATGGCTTTGGTTTCCGGCTCTTCCTCTAACCCCTCAGCTGGTTTGCGCTTTCTTCTCTCTTTTCTGTGACAGAGGACCAGCTGGAGTCTTTGGGAGATGATGAGTTGGCTTTGCTCGCCAACCGGTTCTCGCGGTTCCACAACAACCGCATGAACCGCCGTCGAGGAGGAGGACGCACGGGATGCTACGAGTGCGGCGACACCCGACCACTTCATCGCCAACTGCCCCAGAAGAACAAGCACTTGGGCAAGGGCGAACATGGGCGCAAGCGAGACTCCAAGTACAAGGAGAAGCATGTCCCCCAAGGCACAAGAAACGGGGCGGCTTCGACAAAGAGTACAAGAGAAGAGTACTTGGAGAAGCAGCAAGCTGAGCAGCGCGCGTTCTTCGCCACGCTCAGCGACGTCGACGGCTCGGATGACGACTCCGCCAGCTCGAGCGAGATGACGAGTCCGAGAAGAAGAAGAGGATCGAGGACAAGCTGAACGGCCTCTGCTTCTTCGCCGACGACGACGGCTTCTGCACCATGGCGCTCGGAGATGAAGTCGACGGCGAGCCGGAGCGTACCCCTCGGAACGACGACGACGACGACACCTCCCAGGTATCTCTCACCTACGACGAGCTTTCCTCCGAGGTTGAGAAGTTGACTGCTGCCCTCCTTAGCCAAGATAAGTTGCTTAGGCGTGCCGCTAGAGAGCGCAAGGAGTTTAGGCAGAAGTGGGAGGACACGGTGAGATGAAGGAGTTGAGTTCGCTCGGTCCACCGTGGTAGTGTCGGAGGAGCGGAGTGCGAGTCGGCACCGCGCACATGACTGAACTTCTCACTCTGAGAGGTAAGTATGCTGCGTTGTTGGAGAGGTGGATGAGCTCCGTGCTAGGCCGCAGCTGTTGGGTGCGTGCAAGATGTCCTGTGTCGTGCAATCCGAGTTGGCAGAGAAGAATGCCAAGCTTGAGTCCTAGAGAAGGCCAGCTCGGATAGCACTTGTGTCACGAGGTGTGCTTTGTGTGAGGGCTGGAGATGGAGATTGCAAATGTGAAGCATGGCAAGATGCAAACCGAGGAAGAAAAAACACCATACCTTCGGTCCATCTTGTCATGGGTCTCCAGTAGTGAGCCGCAGCTCGGGATGATGATCTCCCAATTCAAGCGAGCTGTTGGTACCCCTGGTGTAGGTTTTGCTCAGAGTGTTGATCTCTCAGCTTTTGGGAAGATTGGAGAGTCTAGTGGTCTGAACCCATGTGAGAAGCCCAATTCCACCACTACTCCCAAACTTGCCAAGCTTCCACTCAAAGAGCCTGCCAAGCTACCACCAAAGATGGTGTGGTGAGGGAACCCCCGAGAGCTCCTCCCAAGAACCCAATTTGGGCACCCAAGCCAAACCTCAGAAACAAGCTTGATGCTATGCCACCCATTCGTGAGGAGTTGCCACAGAGGGCAAAGGCAAAGTGAGCAACCCACAGCCCTGGTCACCAACAACCCCCTGTGCGTGCGGTGGGTACCAGTGTGATTTTTGGGGAGAGAGATGTCACTTGAGCGAGTTCTGCTTTAGGCGCAAGAGAGAGGCGCGCAGGGCTCGGGAGATGAAGAAACCGGACATGTACCATCCAGCTCATGGTGGACATGTACCGAAGGCCCAGGGGAGAGCTGCTAGGTCCGGACGTCAGGGTCCAGGCCTAGGCAGGAGAGAGCTCCGAGGAGGACGCTAGAGTTGAGCAGCAGGCTCCTAGGCGTAGACCTCGTAGAGAGCGTGCCCGACGGGGTCCTGCTTTTGCAGGTAACGGACCCCGTGGCGGGAGGCTTAGTTGAGCGCTTTCCCCACCGCAGTTTGAGTGTCGCGGTGAGCGCTTCTTCCCCAGCGGACCACGTTTTCTCAGCGTGGTGATCGCTTCCCTCGTAGTCATGCTAGGAATGTTTTTTCTGCTAACCGTTCTTTTGAGCAGCCGGCCCAACACTGGTATTACCCTTATTTCACTAACCCCAGTGTTGGACCGTATGCTCACCCTATGTCTTTATTGATGTAGGTAAGACGGTTGGAGGACGTTTGGTTGGTGGATTCCGGTTGTTCGAGGCACATGACGGAAAACCAAGTGGTTCTCCAGCCTTAGCCCGGTCGCCGGAAAGGAGTACATAACCTTCGGCGACAATAGTAAAGGTAAGGTATTGTCTCGTGGACCGTGCGGGTTAATGAGCACTTTGTGTTGCGCGATGTTGCTCTGTTTCTAACCTGCATTTTAACTTGCTTTCTGTTTCGCAACTTTTTGATGATGACTATGAGATTCGTTTCAAACCGAACCTTAGTCGCATCTTAGATCCTCAGGGCGATCTTGTATGTCTGATTTCGCCCTTTGGGAAAGTCTTTTGTGCGAATTTTCGGAGTCGTTGGTGTCTTCTCGCTGTCTTTTGGCTAGTCCTTCTTCCTCCGATTTGGAGTGGCATAGGAGGCTCGGTCACTTAAGCTTCGACTTGCTTGCAAGATAGCTCACTTGGCCTAATCCGAGGATTGCCCAAGCTTTCGATGGAGAAGGATCTAGTTTGCCATTCTTGCAGACATGGGAAGATGGTTGCCGCTCCCCACCATCCAGTGACTAAGGTCATGACCTCGCACCCGGAGAGCTTTTACACATGGACCTTGTTGGTCCGGCTCGGGTGAGCTCGGTTGGTGGCAAGTGGTATGTTTTGGTTGTTGTTGACGACTTTTCGAGGTATTCGTGGGTCTTCTTTTTAGCTGAGAAGACCGAGACTTTCTCCTTCGCTCGCAATCTGATTTTGCGTCTTCAGAACGAGTTCCCTTTGAACTCGATGCGAGCGATTAGAAGTGATAATGGTTCCGAGTTTAAGAATTCGGATTTTGAAGTGTTTTGTAACCGTCTTGGTTTGGAGCATCAGTTTTCTTCCCCCTACACACCGCCCCAAAATGGTGTTGTAGAGAGGAAGAATCGGACCCTTGTTGAGATGGCCAGGACGATGCTTGATGAGCATAGGACTCTAGGCGCTTTTGGGCCGAAGCTATGAACACTGCATGCTACATTTCGAATCGCATTTTCTGAGAGCGTTTTTGAAGAAGACCTCTTATGAGTTGCGTTTGGTCGCCAGCCCAAAGTGAGTTATTTTAGAGTCTTTGGTTGCCAGTTTTATATTGAAAAAAGGCAACCTGGACAAGTTTGAGTCTCGTTCTTCTGACGGTGTGTTTGGGTTATGGCACTCACACTCGAGCTTATCGTGTACTTAACCTTGACACTAACCGAGTCATGGAGACATCAGATGTCACCTTCGACGAGACTCTTGTTTGTCCTTCTTCTCGTTTTGAGCGTGCAGGTGATCATGAGGTTGGAGAGCCTCTTTTTGTTGACGAGGACGAGGGTGCTGAAGGTATAGATGATCCAGCACCCCCTCCACCTGCCGTGCCGCAAGAGCGGCCTCGACGACGACTCACGGCCCCGACACTCACTCTTCTTCCTGGGGGCCGTGGATCACCTCCCCTGGCGCGGTACCTTTTGTACCCGGGGTGGAACCAGCTGCTGTTGAGGGGGAGGTCACTTCTTCCCGGGAGGCGCCACGACATATCCAGCGCCAGCACCCCCCTGAACAGATGATCGGCGACATCGACGAGCGAGTTACTCGCTCCAGGTCACAGCACATTTCGCACTTTGCTCATTCTGCTTTTGTTGCATCTTTTGAGCCCCGAGATGTTGGACACGCATTGACGGATCCGGATTGGGTCAATGCCATGCATGAGGAGCTAGAGAACTTTGAGCGAAATCGGGTTTGGGTTCTAGTGCCACCACTCCTGACTGTAAACTATTGGGACAAAATGGGTATTTAAAAACAAGCAAGGAGAGGAGGGCCACATTGTGAGAAACAAGGCCCGGCTTGTAGCGAACCCCTCCTCCTATTTGGACAAAATTGTGAGAAACAAGGCCCGGCTTGTAGCGAAGGGTTATAGTCAGAAGGAGGGGATAGATTATGAGGAGACCTTCGCTCCTGTAGCTCGTTTGGAGGCTATTAGGATACTCTTGGCTTATGCTGCATCCATGGGTTTCAAACTTTTTCAAATGGATGTCAAGAGTGCCTTCTTAAACGGCTACATTGAGGAGGAGGTCTATGTCCAGCAACCCCCCGGTTTTGAAAATCCCAAGTTTCCAAACCATGTCTTTAAACTCCACAAAGCTTTGTATGGTTTGAAACAAGCCCCTAGAGCCTGGTATGAGAGATTAAAAACCTTTTGCTAGCTAAGGGTTTTAAAATGGGATGTGTAGATAAGAACGCTCTTTCTCCTCAAGCAAGGCAAAGATACTCTCTTGGTCCAAATTTACGTGGATGATATCATTTTCGGTGGTTCTTCTCACGCTTTGGTTGCCAAGTTTGCAGATACTATGAGCAGGGAGTTCGAGATGAGCATGATGGGCGAGCTGACTTTCTCTCGGGTTGCAAATTAAGCAATCCGAGAGGGGACGTTTGTGCACCAGGGCAAGTACACGAGGGACTTGCTGAAGCGGTTTGACATGGGTGAGGCCAAGCCTCTTCCGACGCCCATGTCGACGACGACTGCCCTGGATGCCGACACGGATGGAGAAGCAGTGGACCAGAAGGAGTACCGCAGCATGATTGGATCGCTGCTCTACCTGACGGCGACACGGCCGGACATTCAGTTCGCCGTGTGCTTGTGCGCGCGCTTTCAGGCTTCGCCACGCATTCTCACCGTCAGGCGGTGAAGCGCATATTCAGGTACCTTCGTTTCACGCCTGAGTTCGGGATTTGGTATTCTGCTTCCTCCACTCTCTCGCTTTGCGGTTATTCCGATGCCGATTTTGCTGGTTGTCGCATTGAGCGCAAGTCCACTTCTGGGACTTGCCAGTTTATTGGATCTTCTCTTGTGTCGTGGTCTTCTCGCAAGCAGTCTAGTGTCGCTCAGTCTACCACGGAGGCTGAATATGTTGCTGCGGCTAGCTGCTGTTCCCAGTTACTCTGGATGATGGCCACTTTGCGTGATTTTGGTTTGAGCTTTACTCGAGTTCCTTTGCTTTGTGACAGCACGAGTGCCATTAGCGTTGCTAAGAACCCCGTGCTTCACTCGAAAACCAAACACATTGATGTGCGCTTTCATTTCTTGCGAGACCACCAGGAGAAGGGTGATATCGACCTTCGCCATGTCGATACTCATCACCAATTGGCTGATATTTTCACCAAGCCTTTAGACGAATCAACCTTTAATAGGTTGAGGGGTGAGCTTGGTGTGTGTTTCCCCTTTTAGATGGGGAAGCATTTTGAGATGTACAGACTGACTCTTTTATTTTGAGGCTCTTTTCTTTTGAGTTTCTTGAGTCTTTCCATTTGGTATCTTCTTTCTTTCAGTTTTGTGTCGGGCATACGCATTTACATTCTGAGCTTCATGTCTATATTCACTAGAATGTAATTATGCTCTTGTTAGTATTGCTCCGATACTTATGATGATGCTTGTAGCTTATGCTCTTCTGATCACTGTTACATGTTATGAGCGAGCTATTTTTGGAATGGTGAATTATGCCTAATGTATTAAATCTGAAAATGTTCACCATTGAGATATGCAACTAGCATGTGTAGGGTGTGTTGAGTCCATTCCTGCTTTTCATATATGCTAGGTTGCTATGTCTCTAGTTCTGAGTCATTCACTTGCTTGGTTGTTCATAACTTGCTTAAAATCTGAACCAAGTATTGTTGAATTGAAAAGATCGAGATGGGATTGCTTGTCAACACCTCATGGTATTGAGACTGTTTCTCATTGCACTTTGAGTTAAACTTGAGCCATGTAGTGTATGACCGAAACCGTTGCTTTAAGCTTCTGATTGCTTCGGCATAGGCTTCGCACGGTTGAAAAGTTAGGCAATGACAAGCTTTCAACCTCTCGCAATCACATGCCAAAAATGAACTTGTGAATTCTTTTACCGCTGCAACTCCGATATGAATTTGAAATCACAAGTATATGCTTCATTCCTATGCATGATGATTGAACTTTGCTAGGGGTAGTTCACCTTGTATATATGCTTAGCACTTGTTTGGATTCCTTCTATACATGTCTAGTGCTATTTTGATGGTGACTATCTTTTTGGCTTAAAACTGCTCACATGCTCATATGCTTCATATTTCGTATAAGTGATCAGTTTGAGCCTTTGCTATTTGAGTGCTTAATTGAGATGTTGGAGCTATACTGATTAGAGCATCTTTGCACTCTTTTGACTATATACTTGAAGCTCCTAACTTGCATTTTGACTTCATATGCATTTTGGAAGGAGATCTGTGTTCAGGAGGAATATGTGAAGGGAGTGCTTCTCCGATACCTTTTGGCCTTGATAAGTGCATTTTCAACTAGGGGGGAGAAAATTTATGCAAATCATTTGTCCTAGTTGCTTGCATTTTGTCGAGGGGAGTTTGCTAGTTGTGTTGAGCCGTTGCCTCTGTCTTGAGGAACTAGCAAACGTTCTAGCTTTTCATGAGCTTTCATAAGCTTTTCATTTGGCTTTCAATTGGTATCGTCTGGTGTGCTTTCCCATTTGGTTTGGGTTGATTTCCAATTGGTTCGGAGTGATTTTCTTGCTAGTTGTGTTGAGCCTCTGTGCCTCTATCTTGAGGGACTAGCATTTTGCTTCTGTTGTCCTCCGATCTTCAATTGGTATCTGCTAGCGGTGTTGAGCCTGTTCTACCTCTTCTTGAGGGCTAGCTTTGCTTTGCTTGGTTGCGTCGAGCCGTTGCCCATGTCTTTGGGGACCAAGTTTTCGCTTCATCCACTTGACCTTCTTTGGCTTTTGTTAGGCTTTTGGGTCATTTGGTGGGGTTTCTCTTCCCACTCCTTCCTACCTCCTTCTTCTTATTCATGATTTGTTGTGGAGTTGACAATGCACTCATCAAGGGGGAGATTGCGGATACATGGGTGTATGCCGAGTCTCTGTGTGATGAGTGATTGTCAACGGAGATGATGCGCATGTTCTTTGGCTTGTGTTGTGCAGGTGTCGAGCACGGAGACAGTGATCGATGGCGGGTGAAGGTCAAGTTGCGACGTGCCGTGCCGACGGACCGGGCGCGATGAAGGATGGGCGTGCCGTGCGGCGGACGTGCCATGCCGATGTATCGGACGGTGAAGGGCGGACGTGGACTTGGACTGATGGACTGGAGGCCGGAGGATCAGCTGTGGTGGCTGGCAGCCTGCGACAGCGACAAGCGGAGAAGTGCGATCATGTCGGTGGAAGGGGTGCACAGGCGGTGCATCCCCTCTACGACGCCGGTTTGTTGGTAGAGCCCGGGAAAAACCAACGGTGGACGGTTTCCAGGTTGGGCCTCAAAACCTGGGTGCTGGGTTTCCAGGTTGAGCCACAAAACCTGGGCGCGACGGTTTCCAGGTTGAGCCTCAAAACCTGGGCGTGGGCCGGTTTCCGAGTTTGGGCCTCAAAACTCGGGCGCTGAGGGTTTCCGAGTTGGGCCACAAAACTCGGGCTGGAGGCTGGTTTCCCGGTTTGGGCCTCAAAACCGGGGGCTGATGGAAAAGGCTGGTTTCCCGGTTTGGGCCGCAAAACCAGGGGTGCAGAGTGGTGGCGGCACGTGGCGGCGATCTGAAGGTTGCGTGGAGGCGACGCGGAAGACCGTGCGGGCGTGGCCGTCGGATCTACCTACCACCAGCGGGTGGACTAGAATAGCCTTAGGGTTTCCTGGCCGCTCTGTAATTAGAGTAGAGGGGGTAGAGTAGGAAATAGACTTAGGCTAGGTAGTATAAGTAGTCTAGGGGAGACACCCTCCTCCCTATCTCAATCTCAATCGCAGTTAGAGCTTTCATTTCCTAGGGTTTCCACTCTCCCACACCCCTGCTTTAGCTAGTTGAGATCCGCAGAGAGACTCCACTCTGTGTACTGTTGATTCGAGGAAGTGAGGCCGTATCCTCACCTTGAGCACTGATCGATGGCTTGATTTGCGTCAATTGATTCGAGTTCGTGGCTGTGATTTCCGTTTATTGTGTTCTTCGCGGAATCCTTTTTGCTCCACGATTTTCCCGTCGCTTGATCTCTTTGCTCGGTTCATCTTTTGCAATTCCGTTTGAACCAAGTTGTTCTAGATCGTGAGGCACTTCTTTCCACCGAAGGAATCATCCTCTAACCTCACGGTCTAGGAGATCGATCGATTTTTCGTTTCGGGTCACTTTCTTCCCTTCTCCGAAATTCTTCGATTCATCGATTTGGAGTTAGGTTCGAGCCATGATCTAGAGATAGCTCACTAACCTCCTTGTGACTTCACTCACCAAGTTTGGTCCCTAGAGGATTTGTTTTGGTGAGTGAGTTGTAGTCGAATCGGTGGCGAACAGTGAATTCGCGGGGTGACGGACGCTGCCTCGGGTCGACCGGGCACTCTGAGAGTCCGGTCGTTGAACAGCTCGTCGCGTGGTTTTTGTAGACCGACCGGACGCTCGGCATTTTGCTTGACCGGACTCGCCTTGTTACTGTTCACTGCGCGGTTGATTCTGACCGGACGCAGGTGAACCGACCGGACGCTCTATCCACAGAGTCCGGTCAGTTCCAGAGAGCTCCGAAATCGTTTTCGCACGACCGGACGCGTCCGGTGCTCACGACCGGACGCAGCCGAGTCCGGTCAGTGCTTTTCGCGCAGACTCGTGTGTTCTTGTTGTTTCTGACCGGAGCACTATTCACGAACGGACGCTCGTATCCGTGAGTCCGGTCGTTTCCAGAGAGCTCCCAGAGACGGTTTTTGACGACCGGACGCGTCCGGTCCCAGCTGACCGGACGCAGGCAGAGTCCGGTCGATCCAGTTTCGCGCCGTTAGTTCACGGTTCGTTCGTTCTAATGGATTCAAGTTCCGTTTTTGGGTGGCTTTCTAGGGTTGTCTAGTGTCCCGCTGTGCTTCTAGGAAGCATCCACCCTACATCTAGGGTCGTGGACATTAGCAAGCTCTAGGTTCGCTTTTGGGGTTGATTTTGGGACAGTGGCATCTAGTTTCCGAAAGGAAATTTTGAAGCTCCCATTCACCCCCCCCTCTGGTCGCTTTCGGGTAGCTTCTCGGTCCTTCACGTTGCCGGGGAACGGTAGATCATTTTACGTCTTAAGTTTAACCTTGTAATCATACTTTTATCTTTTCCTTTTTTATCCCAGTCTTTTCGTTATTTTGTTTTTCATTCTTATGAAAGTTATTTTTGAATTCCACTCTTATCTATCACTACCCCATGAGCAAGCTATAACCAGTAGAATCCTTACACCCTATCATAATACCTGGTTATAGCTATGCCACCTTTCTTGCTGCACTATCCTTGTAATGAGCATAGAAATATAATATAAAAAATATTCCTTCGGGTATTCTTGTCACTAACCTTCCTAGGTCTGGAGCAGAAAAGAACGAAGGAACAAACAAACACAAGGTATGTCCAACCAATCATAATGTAACATTGAATTACATTCATCCAATCTTGATCTTTACAAATCCAAGTTGGGGAATAGACATTCTAAGAACATCTCTTGCCATGTTGCTATGTGGGTTGTCCCTATCTTTAAAATATGCTAATCATACTTTCATCACCATCTGAATAAATCTCTACAATGCCTTCATGTTACCTTTATTTGCTATAGTATATGTTTAGGTTTGAAGTACTTTCATACATCTCTTAAATGAAGCATGGTGCCTAGTTTAGGAGTGGGTGATCTTGCTTTCAAAGGCCTTTTAATTTAAGCATGCTTAGGATAGAATATCCTCTTAAATCAAATTAGACGTGGTGTTAGGTTGATTTTTGAGCCGACAATATGCTATAGTGGATATTGGATATTTTTGGACTAACCCCTGCAGGAAAACTTTCAATATCAATTTGGGAAAGTCCTGAGATGAACTCACACCGGAGATGAAGCAAGGCGTACAATGAACTTCAAACACTCTTGCACAATGAAGACTCAGCTCGTTCATCATAGATGAAAGAACTGTGAGTATCAAAGTTGATTATTTTGTCTTCTACTGCAAGTTATCTTTTGCCTTGAATCATGTTAAAGTGCAGCCAAACATAAAATACCAGTCTGTGCTAAAATAATCCTAAAAACATCTTTTTAGTAGCATAGATGCAAAACACATAAGTTATGGATAACAACCCATGTTTCAAATTCTTGCAATCCTTCGGGTATATATCGACTAACGTTATGCAGGAGAGAGATTTTGTTCATCCATGGTTTGGTTGACATTGAAGATCCAAAACTCTAGCCATAGACACACAAACATACTCTCAGATCACAAATGGTGCTAGCCTAGCTTTGAGTCTTGCTTGGGCATGATGACAAACAGGATGCAACTTACCTCGTATGAGACAACCTATGCCTGCAATCATCATTGTCCAAGACATCAAGATAGGAAGTCAGAAGTTATTCTCTTCTCTAATCAAGAGCTAGCTTGGGAGATAAGATGGTACCACTACAACAATAGCAAGATCTACAAGTCAAACACATGAACATGTTGTTGGGAGTCCATCTACATCATAGCCAGCCTGGGAGAGACAATTCCATTGTCTAGATGTGTTTCACAATCAAAGGGAGGAAGAAGAAACCCAACTTCAAACATATTAATCTCCTACCCACCACTTTGATCAGTACAAACCACTAGGTGTTGTCCCAGTCAAGAAGAAGAATATGATCCACCACTCATTCTTGGAAGATCGTTCTTGAACACCATCAATGTTATCATCTTTGCCGGACCTGGAGAAGTCAACTCTTGGATCTTTTGCTGATTCTTCAACAACTACATCACTTATGAGCAGCCAAAGAGGACCAATAGAAGACGTCAAGGAAGAACCAACTACCAAGAATTGAGGAAGGCATCATGAAGGATGACGCCACTGCACCACAAGGAGTTAGAAGATGAAGAGATTACCTAAGTTAGCAAATCAAGAAGAACAGTCGATAAGATCTTCATCATCTACACACTATTGAGAGAACAAGTCTCAGTTGGACATTACAAAACAAAAGACTATCATGGAGGCCCTCGAGTAGCAGCTCTAAATTCAAGTCTTCAGCCAATGATCAAAATAAAAAAAACAAGAAAAGGTTGACAAGAGAAGAATGCGGAACTGTCCCTACATCCTCAGTGTATAGAATTAAGACAAGAGAAGAGAGAGGATCCTAGGCAGCATACTCGAGGAACAATGTGCCTTCACTGATAAGACGACACAAGAGAAGGAAGGTTGATACCTATAAAGATTCCACTGTGATCTTCCTCCTCTCAATCACACTGTGAGACAAAAAAGAGAGACAATCCATTCATAACAACAAACCAGCTAGACAAGAGGAGCTTCCACAAGGAGGTTCAGCACAATCACTTTCAATGACAAAGTAATATTTCAAGGTAAGTAACCATCTCTTTAAAGCTTCTTCTTGATTCTAGTATGAACATAAATAAAGAACTAAACATGTTTGAATTACACCTCACTTAATCAAGTCAACATGTTCAGTCCTCTGATCTTTGTTCCTAGCTCTACTCTCTTGAATATCACTGTCTTGGCTAAATGAGCTAAAATGTTGTGCATCCAACCTTTGGAAGATGATATATCTCAATTATGAAAAGATCGACACTTTATGCATAGATTATCCTTCCTTGGGTTAAGTAATTTGATCTGTTAAATATTTTAAGATGCTAATTTCATGCTCATCCTCTGATCCTATCACTCATGTTAAGATTGAATAGAACCCATAAACAACAAGTTTGCCTTGTGCAATGTGCCTAAGGTTAGAGGGGAATAAACAAAACTTTTGGTTCTGTTGGTGTTTTTCCACCAACAGAGCCTATGCACTTGATCTCTACCTTGTCTTTATGAGCAGGACACACTCTTAAGCAAAACATGGAGAAGTTTATCACTCCCAAATTCTACAGAGTGAAGGTCCTAGATCTACAAGAACATGCACACTGAGCAAGATGCTGCCAGCTTCCATAATTAATGCTTCACTTCAGACTGCTGGACGAACGAAGACAACATGAGTGACACCATATCAAGAGGCATAAACAAGAAGAAATGATGGAAGACGTCGTAGTCAGAATTAGAGGTCATGAAGTCCCCACAAACTTCTTGATCCTTGACATGAGAAGACGATGATGTCCACCTCATTCTAGAAAGATCATTCCTCTACACTACAAGTACAATCACCTACAAGAGGAAATCCATTTTCGCCTTCCTGGAGAAAAGGCACGATGCAACTTCATCAACTACATACCCAATGAAGCACCCAAGAAGAACAGAAGTGAAAGACGCCGCTCTTAATGCCAAAGAAGATAGACTATCAAGAATAGAGAGGCCAATCATGATAAGAAGAAGCTATCGCCATGTCAGAGAAAAGAAAGGAGAAAAACCTCAAGGCAGTGAGCCACAGGAAGTGAAGACTCAGACCAAGAAAGTATGAAAGAAAAAAATCTGCACCTAAGGTACAATCAATAACAACTTTCTAAACGTCTGACATACCTTGGGAGGTCTGAACCAAGGGAAGGTCCGGTTCGTCGAACCTAAATATCCAAACCTTCACCAAAAAGGTAAAATCGGTAGTTATCCTCATATTTACTTTTCCGTATATTTCTCATATTTAATCTTAGTCATTTATGGCTCATCATATTCACAAACATTTTAATTTCGCATTGCATTAGAAAAGAAAATAAAAATATTGCATTGTTACACTAATCATAAATCATAAAGCCCCATGTGAATAAATCTTTGTGTGTAAAAACCCACAGGAATGTTCACCGTGGTGGCATAAAAATAATAAAATAAATATGCATGCATCTTGTTGTACTTCTCTTGCCACCATAAAATATAAAAATACAAAAATATTGAGAAAGAGATCTTACTGAAATTCTACACAACTAAGGCTTGAGTGGCTAACTGCTAATACTTATCTGTTCGACAAGTTTGTTGTCTATTTGAGTTTCACAGGATTTGAAAGGTCAAGAAAAGCTGACGAGCAAGCAAATGCTTCATCCACTGTTGGAGCACTGTCTCAACAAACATCAACATCAATCAAGGCTCTAATAGAGGAAGGACATATCAACTGCCAGTCTGCTACATTGCAAGATCGAACAACTACGTCAACATTCAGCTTGGGGGAAGGCAATCCCCATATATCGAAGTAAGTATCTCTATTCTCTTAATCTTTTCATTCTATAAATAAATTCAAAACACCAAAAATATGTGAGCACATGAAGGTTCACTCTTAAAAAATGAAAACCCCAAAAATATGTGAGCACATGAAGGCTCACCCCTAAAAAGAAAAGAACAAAAATATGTGAGCACATGAAGGCTCACCATTAATAAAAAAAGAGACAAAAATATATGGACACATGAAAGCTCAACGCTATTAAGGGAACCAGCTTGGGGGAGACGCACCCCCATTATCTTCGCGATCCAGGTATGTCTTTATTGTACTACTACTACTATTATTAGCTATTATTTTAAAGTGTGTTAGATTAAATAAAATAGTGTGTCTAGTTTGTTTGAAGAAGTTGATGACCAAAGAAGAACCCTCTCTCTCTCTAATCTTTTACATGGAAATGATGAATAGTTGCTCTATCTAATTTCTTTCAAGTACCTAGTCTTCAAAGCATGAGTTCTCCTGATTAATAATGATGCTTAAAAATGAAATTAAATACATGGTTGGCAAATACTTAATCTAGGGTCTAGGTAATTGGGATATGACATGTGATGATCTGAGCTGCTATTATCTTGTTCTAAACAACACTAAGTTCCGGAGATTTCTAAATATGAATATAACTAATAATTACATTGAGTTAAATTAAGCTTTGTGACCCTGTGGGAAGTCTATCATGCCATTGAATTGAGATCACTTACACATTTCATCCATCTTCCGCATAAATGCTCATAATTATCTGTTGCTATACTCTCTGAAGTTTGTTGGAAGCATGTGGCTATAAAAAAAGAAGAACAAAAAGAGAAAAAAAAAGATCTGAGGAAATAAAAAGGGACAAGTGTCCGAAACCTCAAAAAGATAGATCCCGAGGAAATAAAAAAGGGACAAGTGTCCGGAACCTCGAAGAAAAAGAAGAAAAAAATGTGTGTCAGAAAAAAAATGGGCACGTGCCCGACAGTAGAATTAGCCTAATAGCCATATGTCTCTGATAAACAGAAGAGAGTGAATATATTCAAAAGAGCATCCGACTCCATTTTCCATACACATGCACTTCTTGATTCAATGGTTGGTTGACTTTCTCTTTGGATCCATTGTTTAATTTTACAACATATGTATTAATGCTTTTGAAAAATTAATTAAAACTCTGGGATAAAGGTGAAGTGAAAGAACTAGAGACATAGTGCTTGATTTGATTGTTCAATCTCTCCATTACTCAAGATCTAAGGTAAGAGTAATAAGCCCCATGAAGAATAACATGATATGTTTCGGAGAATTTTTGTTTAACGGCAGGTATACTTGTTGGAAGTGAAGATATTGTAGCAACTCCTGATCCATTGTTAAGTTATAGTTTTATAAGGGACTAGCAAAAGGTAAGCTTGGGGGAACTTGTTGACGCTCACTAATGCTCATAATTAATCATCAACTATTGCATGAAATGACACTAAATGAATCACAAAGCATAGTTATAGGGTTTGAAACTAACAAGTTCCACGAGTTTTGGTGCTCTCACTTGTTTTGTAGGACATCCATGTTTTTACCATATAACAGTATCTCAAGTAATGAATTAGAGTACACCATTGCAAAGAGCTCGTCGAGACGATCGAAATGGACATATCATTTGCTATAATCGGAGTCCCGGATGAAAAGATATTAATTTCATGACGAAATCTGCAAAAGAAGGATCTAGAAGACACCAAAAGACACCACGAGGCGGGCCACCACGTGGGCCCACTAGGCCAGACCGACCGGTCCAACATGGGAGACCGACCGGTCGGCCACGGAGGCCCCTCGCTTCTGTCTTCTGCAAGCTTCTTCCACCGCCTCTTAGGATGCATCTCCACCGTCCCCGAAGTCGGTTTGATCTAACGGTGGGCGATAAACGTGATTCCTTGCCCTCTACTCCACCTCGGGCTATATAAGCAACCCCAGACCCCCCTCTCCAGGCATCTCCCTCTTCATTATTCATCTCCACGTCAGAAATTAGGGTTTCAATGTAGAAGTAGAGGTCCCTCTAGATGAATCTCTTCTAGTTCATCTAGAATTAGATCTAGTTCATCTAGTTGTAACCAGGAGCCAGCTATCAAGTAGAAGACTAGATACCCCTCTAGTAGGATTAAAACCTAGTCTTATTCAAGAACTAGAAGAGAGAGAGAGAGGAAGAGATCAAGAGGAAGCTCCGGCCTATCGGATCAACTTCTTCATCTTGTACCTGTGGATTCAAGTTCTTCATCGACTTGCTTCAACGATTGTTTCGGTAATCAACATCTATATTTAAGTTTGAGCTATTGTTCTTATTATTCTTAAGGTTTG
This sequence comes from Coix lacryma-jobi var. lacryma-jobi, assembly GCA_009763385.1. Taxonomy (NCBI): domain Eukaryota; kingdom Viridiplantae; phylum Streptophyta; class Magnoliopsida; order Poales; family Poaceae; genus Coix; species Coix lacryma-jobi. The sequence goes on from CM019824.1 coordinate 16,686,019, forward strand.
TGACTCTTTTGAGTGCTTTAATTCTAGATGCGCTAGAGTTAGAGTAGTTGGATAGTGTAAGCGTGGTGCTTAGACTTGATAGCTCATCATAAATGCCTCCTATAACACCGGTAACAGTGGTAGTTCTCAAGGGTGACTCTTATAGCCTTGTTGATTCTTCTATAGTCCACTACCCGTGTGTAGGCTCGGTAGGATTATACATTTGCATAAAAGAATCATACTCTGTTGTGACCTTTTATGGCAACTTCCCCATTAAGAATAATATAAACATATCAATCTTAAGTTGGATTTAGATAACCTTAGTGATCCCCTCTACACTTCTAGATTCTCCGTCCTTGTTAGCCACTCAGGGGTTATACACTTGAGACTCATCGCTATCCGTTCCTTTGGGTTCGATATTAAAACTGGGTTACATCCAGTGAAGTGCTACATCGGTAGATTTTATCTGTGCGCTTGCGGATAAAGTAGAATGTGCGTTAATTTATACCAATAAGCATTTTTGGCGCTGTTGCCGGGGATAGAGTTTATCTCTACTCTTGGTAGTGACGTTAGTAAGTGTCAACAGTTATCGAGTTTGGGGTTTATCTTCAGGGGTTGTTATCCATTTGTCGTGGCGAACTCATCTGCGAGTCGAACCTCTCCGAGCCGGGGTCGCCCGACCCCCTTAATGGGTGCCCGGCGCGGTCACGTCCCTAGCTCGAGTCTGTCTACGCGATTTTGCAACCCTTGTTGCAGGTGGTCCCCATATAGGGATCGCCTGACCCCCTAACTGTGGTCTGTGGGCCCCACCTCAAAGCCTAAGGTAAGTCTAGCCTATCCCTTCTCGAACAACGGAGTGGCATTTCTCCCAGTTCAAGATCAAGTGCCTTTCTTGACAGCGTTGTAAGACACGGTCCAGATTCTCTAAGCAGTGATCAAAGGTTGTTCCATAGAATGAAAAGTCGTCCATGAAAACTTCCATGGTTTCTTCTATCATAGCCGAGAAGATGGACATCATGCACCTCTGAAATGAAGCAGGGGTATTGTACAGGCCAAATGACATGCGCATGTATGCGTATGTCCTGTAGGGGCATGTGAACGTGGTCTTACATTGATCGTCGGGATGGATTGGAATCTGATGGTACCCTGAATACCCATCAAGGAAACAAAGGAAGGAATGTTTGGCTAGCCGTTCCAACATCTCATCGATGAATGGCAACGGAAAGTGGTCTTTCTTTGTGGCCTTGTTAAGTTTTCGGTAGTCTATGCACATTCTCCATCCCGTGACGGTTCGTTGTGGAATCAATTCGTTGTTTTGATTTTTAACGACCGTCATTCCTCCTTTCTTAGGAACTACTTGGACGGGGCTGACCCACTCGCTGTTTGGAATAGGGTAGATTATGCCCGCGTGCAAGAGCTTTAAGACCTCCTTCTTTACTACTTCTCTCATCGCATTGTTGAGCCTCCTTTGTGGCTCTCTAGAAGGTGTAGCATCGGGTTCGATCGGAATGCGATGTGTGCAAAGAGCGGGACTAATTCCCTTGAGATCTTGCAACGAATATCCTAAGACGGATCGGTTTTTTTCTAGGTTGGTGATGAGTTTAGAAACTTCTTCCGTTGTAAGTCAATCACTAATGATCACGGGAGTCTCTCTATCACCATTAAGGAAGGCATACTTAAGCCCAGAAGGAAGTGGCTTAAGCTCTATAGAGGGTTTTGGTGGAGGTTCAGACTCATCCAAGTCTAGAGGTTCATCTAAATCAGTGTCTTCTTCTTGGATAAAGTCATGGGCGTCTTCTTCTAGATTGGGTTGATAAGTTTCTAGTGAAGATACCGACATTACCTCCTCTATTGGATCAGGCTCGGGTTTTGGTTCGGCTATCGAATTAACGGAGCTGGCAAAAGGAACTGAAAGATCTAGATCCTTCCCAAGGTGACCCTTAAGGCTCCCTTCACGAAATCCCTCAATGAATCTCATGATTGGGTGCCCAATTAACAAGTCGACCTCGTCTACGTCAAAGACATAGAAGTTTGCAAGGAAGCTAACCTTGTTAATTGTGATAGAAATATTATGTGCAATCCCACAACTCTCGACCAATTTTCTAGAAGGAAGCTTAAGGAATTTATTGGTCGGGTTTAGTGGTTCCTCACCTAGGATTGTTAACATCAACGATTTAGACATTAAATTTACTCCTGCAGCGGGATCATAGAGGGAATCTATAGCCGTCTTGTTTATGGCACACGGTATGGATGTGAAACAGGACAGAAGCTTAACGACATCTAATGATGCTTCAGCCTCCCTGAACCATTCGTTGCTCATAATAGTCATGAGCTCTTGGGCAGTCGCCTTAAGGTAACTTGCCTCAAACTGGGTTGGCATGTGGTTATTAGGAGCTCTACGGGCTGTGGATCTCTTCTGCACAGGTTGTTTCGAGACATTGCCATAATCGGCGAAAAGATCTGACTCGATATTTAGAGGATAATCCAAAGGATGAATTACTTCTTCCTTTGGAGTAGGTGGTTGTGGTTTAGGTTTGACAGCTTGGGGTATAGGTTCGGCTGTCGTGGGTTTGTCCCTAGGAGTTTGATCTTCCTCTAGAGTTTCTCCATGGTCATCGGTGAAGGCGGTGTTCTTGAGAGTGGTCGCAAGGACTTCCTTACCTTCACTAATGGGTAAATGGAGGAAAGCTCCTTTAGAGGCTAAATCGAGAAATTGTGCGGAGTTTTGGCTAAGACCGAGATAGAAATGTTGCATAAGGGTTGGCTTAGTTATAGCTAAATCTGGGCCAGAGGATGCTAAGTCTGTAAGCCGTGCCCAGGCCGCACCTAGAGATTCCTTCTCGTCTTGTTTGAAGTTTAGCACATCTCTACGAAGACGAGCTACGCGGGATATGGGAAAGTATGTTAAGCAGAACATGGCTTGCAGTTTCTCCCATTCTCCGTTCACACTACCAACGTAGCGAGTATACCAGCGTCTAGCTTTTCCCGTTAACGAGAACGAAAATAGCTTCCACTTAAGAGTGACTCGCCTCATCCCTTGGATGTGAATACACGAACAAAGTTGTTCGAAATCACGTAGGTGGGTATAAGGATTCTCATCTACTTCTCCCAAAAAGGGATTCCCCTGAACCATCGCTATGAGGCTGGGGCGAAGCTCACAGCGAACTGCCAAAATGACGTGAGATGAACTAGGCGGCTCGAACTCAGCGCCCGATGGAGCAGCGTAGTCAAAAAGGGTTGTTTGATCCATATTGATTTATGAAATAAAAGTTCTAATCAAACTATGATAACTTTAACAACTTTGTTCTTGCTAACACAGATACCGTTCCCCGACAACGGCGCCAGAAAAGCTTGTTGACACTTCTTAATGCAACCATTAGAACTAGACTATGGAGCCTAATCCCCGGCAGCGGCACCAGAGATGCTTGTTGACACCAGAAGTGGCAAACGGATATACCGCAAGCGCACGGTAGTCAAATGTAGCTTTTCACTGGGAGTATTCCAGATATCGTATTTCCACAGGGAACGTGAAGTGGATTAACTAGAAGTAGGGTCGTCAAAGAATGATCAAAGGGTATATGATAACTGGGATAGAGAGGTCTTCCTAATATCAATATCTGGTACTGGTTTTCTAAGAGTACTGAGGTTTACCACCTCATTCCTTACTGGCGGCGAAGGACGAAATAGTAGTTGATTAAAAGGTTCTCCACCTAACAACTACTGAGGCGGCAATGCTGCTACCCAACTATTATTTTCAACTTGCCTACAACAATTGAGAGGAACTCCAAGCACTGGCTGTGTCTGTCACTCTACCACCAGGCGTCTACACAAGTGCGATAAGAAGTCCACACTAGCAAGATATAGCCTAGACACCACGTCTACACTAATCTTACTACTCTAAAGCTAAGCTTATTAGGCCTAGAGCACTTCAACAAAGTAAAGCAATGTGCCGAGTAAAAGAACTGTAAACTTAAATTACCAGACCAGAATATTAAATACTAGAAGGACTCAGATGTAACACTTACAAGAAGAATCGCATCCGCTGAGGCGCACCTTGGAGAAGACTCCCGACAGGCCAGGACTCCTCCGTGGAACTCCTCACTCCCTTCCCTCTCTTCTAACACTAAAGCTACTAAGTAGGCTTTCTCTCCTTGGATGCATACAAATGAAGAGCTCTAGGGGGGTATTTATAGCTTGGAGGTGGAGTAGCGGCTACTCCGGTGCCACATCAGCGATCCGCGTGCTCTCCTTCCTTGGCCATTGGATCAAACCGCCATAGTAACCGTCATGGATGGATGGCCAGGATATTGTTCACGTGTGAAACATGTGCTTTGCCACCGACTTGGATGAAGCTCACCATGGGGTCAGCCGACCCCACTCTATGACATGTGGGCCCAGGGTACATCTTCTAGAAGGTGGTGATGTCATCCTGATGAATAGTGCAGATGGGCCCCACCAAGGGGGGATCGGCCGACCCCCCTATGACAGGGCTGTCCCACCTTCTTCTCTCCCTTGATGACCCCACATGTCATGGAGCAAGTCTTGTGATGATGGTTGCATTTGGTTTCGGTGTGGACCCATGAATCCATGTGCTTCTCATCTTGCACCATTGAGTAAAAGCACATGTTTGATCCAAGGGTTGATATTGGCCTGAGCATGCTCCTCTTGGATCGTGCCATGTCACCCTGGCTGAGGTGGCCACCATGGTGGGGTCGCCCGACCCCCTTGGTGGGCCCACCTGGCCTTATTTTGTTCATTTTGCCATCTCCTACAAGTTCACAAGCTAAGAGTACAAGTGAAACTTATTAGTGATAAATATGCTCATGATATGCTATACTTCCTTGAAACTGAGGCTTGTTGATGGTATTTTGATAAGGTAAAACATGCTATAACTTCCGTCAACAACGGGCGGTGCATCCCCTCTACAGCGCCGGTTTGGTGGTTCAGCCAGAGAAAAACCACCGGGTGGACGGTTTCCAGGTTTGGGCCACAAAACCTGGGCGTGCGGCGGGTTTCCAAGTTTGGGCCACAAAACTCGGGCTGAGGACGGTTTCCAGGTTTAGGCCTCAAAACCTGGGCGCTGCGGGTTTCTGAGTTTGGGCCACAAAACTCAGGCGATGGACTTTGAGGTTGGTTTCTTGGTTTGGGCCTCAAAACCGGGGGATGGCGTAAAGGCTGGTTTCCCGGTTTCGGCCACAAAACCGGGGGTGCAGCGTCCGGGAAAAGGACGGGCAGAGCGGTGGCGGCACGTGGCGGCGATCGGGAGGTCGCGTCGAGGCGACGCTACGAGTTGTGCGGGCGTGGCCGTCGGATCACCACCTACCATGAGTTGGTCCAGAATAACCCTAGGGTTTAGCTGGTTCGCTTTGTAATTAGAGAGGGGTAGAGTAGGAATTAGGAATAGGTTAAGTAGGGGGAGACACCCTCCTCCCCGATATCTCAGTCATTTGCTTCTCCAGGCTTAGGTTTTCCTGCTCTCCCTGCCCCCTGTTGTAGCTACTGAGATCCGCAAAGAACCATACCTTTGTGTACTTGAGATTTTGAGGAAGTGAGGCCATAACCTCACTGTCGTAGCGTGTGTTTGCGCTACGGTTGCAGATCGTTGTGTTGATTCGTGTTTTGATTCATGTTCTTTGCGTTCTTCATTTCTCCGTGATTTTCCTGTCACTCGATCTCCCTCTCTAGTGCGTCTTTGCGAAATCCGTTTGAATCATTTTGTTCATTTCATTGAGGAGGTCATTTCGACCAAAGGAATTCATCTAACTTCTCATGAACGAATAGATCGGGATGATTTCATTTTCGTGGCGCTTTTTCGGTTCATCCACCTTCCCTTTGGATTTCCCGGTGATTTAGTCGATTTGAGCGGATGATTTCTTGGGGATAGTCTCCTAACTACCCCGTGATCATCTTCTCCAAGTTTAGGAACTTGGGATTTTGATTTGGATCGAATTTGGAGAGATTTGGGAGAAGGGCGATCAAAATCGCCTTCTCTGGACACCTGCGGACAGTCCGCGGTTTTGACCGGCGGACAGTCGGGGAGTCGGGGGAACAGCCTGTTTAGTGGCTATGTTCTTCGGCCGGGAACTGTTCACGTGACCGGCGGACAGTCCGCAGTTATAGGTCGCGGACAGACCGGAACTCGTCCAGCAAGACTTCAGCAAGTTGCTGACTTTGGTTTTTGGCCGGCGGACAGTCCGCCACCAAGTCACGGACAGTCCGCAGTATGGGCGGACAGTCCGGGACCCCAGGGCCGGACAGTCCGGGACCTTGCTGAAGAGGGCTTTTCAGTGCATTCGCCGTCCCAGCTTTTCGGCTTGGTTTTCGGACTTCTCGTTTGGCCCTAGAGTTAACCAAGAAACATTTCTAGGTATCTTTGCTACTTGTTAGCATTGGTATTTGGAAATTTCTGGACGTAGCCTCCAATCTATGTTCGAGACTCGGTTTTCCAAGGGGGGGAATTGAGCTGGAGCTTTTGGTCTTTGCTTCGATGGTGCTTGGTGGTGCTCCGCTGTGATCCTAGGGATCATCCACCCTCTTCCAAGGGTCGTGAGCATCACGATTTCGGTCCGTGCTTCTCGGTGTTGATTTTGGGACATTTGGCCAAAGTTTCGAGAGAAATTTTATTGGATCCCATTCACCCCCCCTCTCGTCGCCTTGCTTTTGCACTCTCGGTCCTTCACACCTTGCCATCGACCACTGTCTCCGAGCTCAACACCTGCACATAAACACAGCTAAGAGACACATGTTGCACACACACACCAACACATAAAACACACCACAACTCAACGCCACCGGTTAGTCATAAGCATTAAGCGCATAGTGAGATATGGACTAAACCAGGAAAAGCCTCAAACCTTCCTCATAAATGTCAATCATTCATCACATGTATTCTCAATTAGAAGGAGCCAGCCTGATCCAGTTGGCCTTTTGATCCGACTGAAATAGCTATCTTGAGGATGAACCAGATTGGTCGCCCTGAGAGCCTGACTTGGTCGGCCTTTGTTGTGTTGCCCTGGTCTCAAAATACCTTTGTCTATACAGGTGTCGTGTTGATCCTGCAGTGATTGTGGGCTTGCTCTTGCCATCATCACCCTTCTCGAGCACCACCTTGCGCCCTGAATCACCCTCAGCAATCGGTGCGATCCGTGACTCGCTGATGATGACATTCTTGCCTTTGGTCGTATCGGCCTGCTCTGGACGAATCAGAATTGCAGGGTTTCCTGCTTCCACCATATGAACCGGGAAAGGAGCAGTACTGATCTGCATCTCAGTAAGACTCAATCGTCCTTCATTAAGGGCCGATTGGACCTGTCGACGAAAAACATTGCAATCATTAGTGGCATGAGAAAAAGAATTATGGTATTTGCAATAAGCCCTCCTTCTCAATTTGTTGGGTGGTGGCAAAGTATAATTGATCTTAAGATAACCGAATTTAAGCAATTCATCAAATATTCGGTCACATTTGGAGAAATCAAAAGTAAACTTTACTTCCTCATCCTGATTCTTTTGAATTGGTTTGAGGGAAGGACAAGTGACTAGTTTATTCTACGTTGGCCATAAAAACTCAGCAGCGTAACAATCTTTAGACTCATCGTCCGAACTATCAGAATTCATCTTGACAATATGCACGCCTGATCGATGAGTCTTATGGGGATCGTAAGGTTCCTTAAGGCGCGATTCTATTGAAACGACCTTCTGCAAAAGCTGATTTACATTAAAGAAATCATGATGCTTAAGCTTATCTTTGATCTCCCGACATAAACCGGTGAGACACAGATCTGTTAGGTCTCTGTCGGAGATCATCAAATCAAAACATCAGTTCTTAATTTCATTAAAACGCTTAAAGAAGTCGACCATAGGCTCGCTACGTCCTTGTCGAACCGATGTGAGGTGTGATAACCTAGTTTCTTTAACCCCGTCATAAAAGTGATTATGAAACTTTTCTTCTAGCTCGGCCCAAGAACCTATGGTGCATTCCGGTAGTGACGTAAACCAGGCAAAAGCCGTACCAGTAAGAGATAAAGGAAAATGTCGTACATTCATATAATCTAGAGTACTAGCTTCGCCCATTTGTGCGAGGAACATGTTGATATGCTCCATAGTTGTTTTACTACCGTCACCACTAAACTTATAAAAATCTGGTACCCTCCAACCATCAGGTGCTTTCATAAAATCAAAACATGAAGGGTACGATTTAGAATAAGTGGTCCTACTCGGTTTAAACTAGACCCCCAAACTGGTCTCGAGAGACCTAGTTATCTCTTCCTTAAACCGATTTATGGCTCGTCCAAAATTGGTGTCAGCAAGGTTAGGAGTGCCACTATGCATGGGATTGTGGCTTGGGGACTTCGGTGGATTGGGCAATACTGTTCCCTATCATCCTGAAGTCCTATTTGCTGTTGTACCCTGATCAGTCTGTGTGGTCTGACCAGAGCTATAGTGGAGATTATTGGTATACATAGATGTACTAGCTTCACCGTGATTGGTCCTGCCAGTATCGTTTCCTGATTGCGTTTGGCCAAACTCTGTGTGCGAGGTTTCGCCTCTAAAGAAATTAAAAGGAATACCGAACTGTGGTTGTCCGGTAGGACGATCAGGTTCAACGGTCTTACCCTCTAATTTATCCTTGCGGTCACTAAGTAATTTAAACAAATGCTAAATAGTATTGGTAAGAGTTTTTTATGTGTCAACCAACATTGCTGAATAATTGGCATGGGTAGGGTAAGGGTCTTCAGGTACCTTGGTATTTACCTTATCAGTAGCGTCTTCAGCGTTTGTGGTTGACGTAGTAGGGATTATCTCGCTGAAGTCCGGTTCCTTGTCTTGAGTGTGTAACACCTCTGGTGATTAATTTGTAATTAACCTGGCATGTCATCATCTTAAGTCATAATCATTCTTGTCATGCATTAATGTTTGTCTTATGATTGCTTGCCTTTACCTTCCCTAAAGGTATTTTGTGTGTAGTGATTCCTTTTTCTAAAACCCTAAAAGCCCAAATCTTCCTATAAGGGCAAAATGGTAATTTCACCTCTGTGCCTAGCTTTGTGTAATTCTTGTGCAGTTTAGTGTCTTGAAGCTTTGTTGTGTTGTTCAAAAACCAAAATCAAAAATAGGTTTCAATTTCCTTTTAAAAAAAACCCTGATTTCCAAACCCTGGTTTTTACCCCTCTTTTATTAATTTAAAAACAATTCAAAATTTGGAGTTGGTCCAAAAAGCAAAGTTGTAGATCTGATCAAGATAAACAACTTTGGTATTTACAAATTTTCAAGTTTCCGTACAAAGTTTGAAGTAATTTCAAATTCATTCAAACTCCAGTTTTTGTCCCCTTTTTAGTTTTCAAAATTATTTCAAAAACTAATGAGTTTCAGAAAAAGTGTATAATAGCCAAGTTATAGGTTTTGACAAAAGGAACAACTTGCATGTTTACAGATTTTCAACTTTAAATATAAAATCAAAAGTAATTTTGAATTTATTAAAATCCCAAAAGTGTCCCCTTTTCAAATTTCAAATGTGATTCAAAAAATTTTTGGATTTTGAAAATGTTCATATTGACAAAGTTGTAGATCTCCTTTTTCTGCACAACTTTGGTGTTTTGAGTTTTTGCTGCTCACTTCAAATTTTAGGAGTAATTTGCAAAATACTAAAATCCATTCAAAGTCAAACCCTACCCAAGTCTACTGTTCGTCTCCTACCTAGGGACAGGGGGGGCCCGGCCATGGCCACCCCGCCGGAGCTGCGCGCGCCACGCGCCTGGCAGCCGCCCGCCTGCTTCCGACCCGTCGCCCTCGACCGCGCCATCATGCCGCACCCGCACGCGCAAAGCGCTGACCCTCGCCCGTCCCCCACTGCTCCCAGCACGCCGCCGCCGCGTGGCCGTCGCCGGCAAGCTCACGCCCGGCCCCTGAGCAGACTTCCGTCCTTTCTTCATCACGCAAACGATCGCACGCGCCACGGGCATTCTTATCCACCCCCGCGCGCTCCCTGCCTGCCTCTGGCCGCGGCTATAAGAAGCCGCCGAGCTCCGCCATTGCCGCCACCACGGCACCCCGAGCCACCAGACCACCCCAGCGCCCGCCGAGCCCTCCACCGCCTTCGCCTTGAGCTCGCGAAGCTTCCCAGCCCCTCAATTTCACCTCTCCGCCCTCCTCTCGTCGGCGCAGGAGCTTCGTCCCCGACTCCGGCAAACGGCCGCGTTTCGGCTAAGCGAGAAATTCGCCGCCGTGAGTGCTTCTCTCTTCCCTCCGACCCCTGCCCTCTCTTCCTCACCTCAGCGCGCTCCTAACCGCACCCTCGGCGACCTCTTTTCCTGGACAGAGCCGCCGGACGCCGGTCGCCGCCGAAGAGATCCGCCACCACCGTCGGACTCCCTCCTCCGACCCCTGCACCGCCTCGCCGAGCCTCGCTCCCGACTCACGGTGAGCCCGCGAAGCTTCCCCCACCCTCTGCTTTCCCAGCGCAAGGCCCGAGCGGCCGGTCCGCCATGCGCCTCGCCTGCGATTCGCCCGAGCCCTCGGAGAAGATGCACAGTGCATTTTTTCTTTTTCAGTTTTAAATGAATAGTGTTCAGTTTTCATCTTTTTGTGCGATTTTCTGTATGGTTCCAAAAATTCTGAAAAATTCGTGGTAGACTCTTTATACCTTGAAGTATTTTATAAAAATATAAAACTTGACTTTTATAGAAGAATTTGAAAATGTAAAATCCCTCTTTTAATTAATAAATGGATGGTTTTGGATTTTTAGAAAATCATTTATAACTCCAAAAATCATGAGATAAATTTTTGTGAGTTTCCTATGCCATGTTTAGTCTCTGGTGAAATTTTGAAGTCTTTTGGAACAAGTTGATTTTTGAGCATTTATTTTAATTGTAAATAGTGCCTTTTGTTAATTAATGACTGATTTTAATTGAGCACCTTAATGACCTCTAAAAATTATGAAATTTGTTTTGCCATCTTTTTATACCATAATGAACTTATGAGATTAATTTGGTAATTTTTGGAGCAACTTCATAAAATGACCTTTTTAAATAATTAGGAAAAATAGAAAATCAAGTAGGGTTCATGTTGTATGCCCTGTGATGTGACTTTTGTGATTGTTTGTTGTTCATAGACCCCCACTCATTTGGTCTATGATGTTTGTGATGCCATGCATGATTTGTGTTTAGATCAGATAAATGATGCTTAATAGGTTGATTAATTTTGCTTAGGGATAAAGATAAGTAACTTTATGTCCACACTAAGAAGTTACTTACGCGATAGAAAGTGTACTCTAGAATCAGTAGGTTTTGTCCTGCGTTTTAGCAAGCCTTTTGTTCATGTCAGCATCCTCATAAGCATGCATCATTGCATCCGTATAGTGACCGAAGGAGAAAACGTCAAAGTCGAAGCAGCCGCTGACGGACCTACCCCTAAGGCGACCCCGAGCTCCGACACCTGCACTGCCGACCCCGAGCCTGTCCTCTTTGCTCTTCAAGGCAAGCCCCGGTGCATTTTAACCCTTCCTTGTTTTTATAAAAGGTTTACTTAAAATGTGTTTGAGTTAAACTATTGCATTAGGTTATAGGAGTTGTGTGATGACCTATTACCTGCACTGTTTACCTCCACCAGAAGATCCACCTGCCCTGTTTAAAAATTATGTGCAAATGCTTAGTGATGCTATACAATAGATTTGCAATAAAAATGCCAATTTCAAAAGTGTGATCACTTAAAGAAATTTTTTATGGGAATTTGGTTTTACTCCCCGGCCATTGGCTAGGTATCTGATCCGTACCTAGTCAATTGCGAGGAGAGGTTGTCTGAGCGTACGGTGCCGTCATGTTGTAGTCCGGGACTCAACAGTTGACACCGACCGGGACAGGGTTGAAAAACTGACAGGACTATTACACTTGGGTGCGATATAACCAAGGTATAGTTCTGGCAGAAAAATATTAGGGACCATCCGTATGGGGGCCTGCTGGTCAAGACTTGTAACTATTCACATACTTCGGAAAGCTCTGGCTCCGAGGACTCCTTTATTGGGACCGACAACCGCGCACTGGGAGTGGCGAGATGGCGGAAGTAGCTTGTACCCACGTGGTCGTCGTACCTGGATATGAGTGGTGTACTGTACTTCCAGGTGGCGTAGGACCGGTCCAATCCTGGAGGAATCGTGGAAGACGAGTTGGCATATGCAAGCTTGGGTGCTACATATGCAGTGTGGATAGGGATCCTCAGCTGAGTATTATTTATCCGGATTAACGTTGCTCCTCGGTTATGGAGACTTGGTCACTGACTGTCAACGGAGAGTGGTTCTCAACTAGGAATGTTTTGAAAGGTAAAAAGAATCATGAGCAATGAAGAATTGAGAAATACTTGAACCTTTCCAAAAATAGAACAAGGTTTACAAAATGCTTTTTCTGCAAAATACTTGATCTTGCTTAAGCCTTACCTTGACTTTCTAAGCCTCTCATTCCTAAGTCTTGTTCCTTTTCTTTAGTCGGGTAAGTCTTGTTGAGTACCCCAGTACTCAGGGTTTGTTACCCATGCTGCAGGTATGACTGAGTCCCCGATGTGTCTTGCGCCCTGCTGCATGACCATCGTTCAGGAAGAGGCCGATGAGGCCGAAGAATAGTTGTGCACCCTCGGGCTGGGTGATTACAAGTATCTTTATTTTGTTGTACTGCCCTACGCTGCCTATTACTATTTCTAATTTCTATTATCCGAATTTGGTTTGTAATAACTGCACCTTTAATCTTATTTGGAAACTCGGTTTGTAAAACTAATGTTATTTAAGTCTTCCGCTCTGTATTCCGATGTTATTTTAAAAAAAATATCCAAGTGTTGTAACCGAATGGTGAGATGATCCTGCGGACAATGGGCACTGATGCAGCCCGGTGATGAACAGTCTTAATCACACGGAACATCAGTTCGGCTGTCAGTGGATGACAGGGACCGGTGGGCCATGGGATTAGGGCCGTTACGCCACAGAGTGGTATCGGAGCATCTCACTATAACGTTGCAGTGTTCTTGCGAAAACTTCAAAAGATATTTTGAGTCCAAACAAACTAAACTTGACTATTTTGGGTCCAAATTGCTTCTCTTATCTTGTCTTGTATATGGCAACATTAGCTAGCGAGACAACATGTTTTAAGCCCTATGTACCTTATTTAATTATTGCATTGCCTTGTTCCGTAGGAACGATTCATGCATCATGACATATTCACCTAAGCTAGATAATAACTTTCTCTCTAAGTTCGTTGGGTTAGTATGCCTTTACCTTTTTCTTGCTAGCCTTTTCACTCCTCATCCATCTTATCCTATCCAGACATGGCTCGCATCAAGCTGACTGCTCGCAAGTCGACTGGACCCAATGGTGTGCCACGTCACCAGCTGGCACCACGCACTGGAGAAGAGACTGGCGAAGCCTCCAACGGTCGTCGCTTTCCCCGTCGCACCCGCAAACACCTAAAGGAGGAGATCAAGAACCTGAAGGCTGAGCTGAAGAACTTGGAGCATGACTTCTACCACTCACGTCTGGAGTTCTATGAGGCCCGAGCCTCCCTGGAGCAGGCCAACCGGAACGTGATTCGCGCCATCTAGCAGCGCGATGCCACTTGGATACGCGAGGACGTCACCTGAGCCGAGCTCCACGGACTGCGGCAGTACACAACTCAGATTGAGCAGTTCAACGATATGCTTCATGAGGAGGTACACCAGCTGTACAACCAACTCCACCCCGTGGTTCCCCCGGTTGTCGAGGACCCTGAGGACGGAGTAGTGGAAGAACCGGACGTGGAGCAGGAGCCAAGCATGAACGAGGAGATTGAACCTGCCGAGAACATCTACGCTGAAGACGAGGACGAGGAGGTTGAGCCTGAGCTCATCCTCGAGAAAGACGACGACGAGGACATGATCATCTTTGACGAAGACTAGACTCGTTGTTAGAGGATGGAGATCCCGTGTGTCTGTACCACCTGCTTACCTAAACCCTTAGTCTAGGTTTGGGGGCGCTAGTCTGTCTTTTGCTAAGTTGGGTCTGTATCTTTCTTTTCGTACCTTTTCCCCTTATCAGTCTGTTGTTATCTGTCAAGTCATCTTTATCGGTCATCTACCTTTGCATCAGTGAAGCTTTTCAGTCAGTTGTTTTCAGAACCTTATCAATGGATGCTAAGTTCCAAGTTGCTTAACAGATGCCTGTGAACACTCGCACTGGAGCTGGAGGTTCTGAGGGTGCCGCCCTTCCAAACCCTCCACCTGTACCTGCTACGCTAGCAGATGCTGCTAACCTGATGGCTCGAAACCAGGGGCAGTAGAACAATAGCCACCGTGGTTGCCATAACATCAACAACGAGACCACATATGTGGATTCACCGAAACCCGTCCACCAGTCTTTACCAAGGCCGATGAACCCCTTGAAGCTGATGATTGGCTCTGCACCATGGAGCAGAAGTTTGGTCTTCTTCACTGCACCGACACCCAGAAGCCCCGGTTTGCTTCTCAGCAGCTTCGTGGTCCAGCAAGCGCTTGGTATGCCAACCTGTTGGCTGCCCAGCCAGAAGGTCATCAGTTGACCTGGGAAGAGTTCCGCACCGCTTTCCGTGCACATCATATCCCTTCCGGATTGATGAAGATGAAGCTTGATCAGTTTCTGGCACTGCAGCAGAAAGACTCCACAATGATACAGTATGTGGGTCAGTTCAACCACCTTAGCCAGTATGCCTCGGAGTACGTCAACACAGACGAGAAAAAGAGGGACTGTTTCCTCAGGGGACTGCACCCCAAGATCCGCAGAAGTATGTCCAATAACCTGACCGGTTCGTATCATGATGCCGTTGACCGGGCTATTGCTTTTGAGGAGAGCAATCGACAGTACCAAGAGGAAAAGAAGAAGAAGAAAGCAGGATCCAACAGTTTCTCTGGCAGTCACAAGCGCCAGAGGGTCATTTATCACCCTAGCCACCACCACAATCGCCCATCTTACCCCCACCAGCAAGTGGTCGTCCGTACTGCGGCCACCACCCACAACGCCAACCAGCAAAGTGCCACGCAACCGAACGCCTCAGGTGTTCGTATCACCACCCCACAAACCGCTTACAACCATCCCTACTACAACTGCGGCCAGACTGGCCACTGGGCTCGTGAGTGCCCAAAGCCCAAGAGATATGTTCACAATGCTCAGAAGGGTCCTGGAGGATCTCAGCAGCAGCAGCACCATGTCCAGCAGCAGCATGCTCAGAAAGGCAAAGTTGTCAAGAAGCACGGGCAAGTCTACTACACCACTGTCGGCGACATCCCAGAAGGAGAGCCCGTCATGATCGGTAGGTTTCCCATTGCCAATCATCCCGTAGTCGTGTTGTTTGATTCTGGTGCATCGCATTCCTTCATCAGTCGTACATTTGTCTCTAAGCATGGGATATCAATTGGGGAGTTGAAAGAAAGTTTCTGTATATTTTCGCCTGGAGGGCGTATAAGTACTAAGGAAGTGGTTCGCAATATACCGGTGATGTTGGGGGAACATGTATTTCCTACCACCATGATAGTGCTACGTGATCAGGAGATAGATGTCATTCTAGGCATGAATTGGATGTGCCAGTATAAGGCCATGATTGACATCCTAAATAGGGTTGTGAGAGTGGACATTCCCAACAGTACCTCCAAACTCCTTCTCCAACTCCCAATGCCTCAAAAACCAGCAGCCACACAGTTGAATACAACCTATATTCTGAAAACCAGAGACATCCCCGTGGTCTGTGAATTCCCTGATGTTTTTCCAGAGGACTTACCTGGTCTGCCTCCTGACCGTGATGTTGAGTTTGCCATAGAGCTAAAGCCTGGGACTGCTCCTGTATCCCGCAGAGCTTATCGAATGCCTCCCAGAGAGTTGGCAGAGCTAAAAATCCAATTGCAAGAATTGCTGGATAAGGGCTTCATTCGCCCAAGTTCGTCTCCTTGGGGCTGTCCTGCAATCTTTGTAAAGAAGAAAGACAAAAGTCTCAGGTTATGCGTTGATTATCGCCCACTCAACGAAGTCACCATCAAAAATAAATATCCCTTGCCTTGAATTGACCTTCTTTTTGACCAGCTAGCTGGAGCTAGAGTATTCTCCAAAATTGACCTCAGATCTGGCTACCACCAAATAAAAATACGTCCCGAAGACATTCCTAAAACCGCTTTCACCACCAGATACGGCCTATATGAGTACTTGGTCATGTCCTTCAGCTTGACCAATGCCCCTGCCCACTTCATGTACCTCATGAACTCTGTATTCATGCCGGAGCTTGATAAATTTGTGGTCGTGTTCATTGACGACATTCTTGTCTACTCAAAAACCCTGGAAGAGCATGCCGAACACCTTCGTATCGTTCTAACCCGCCTCAGAGATCATCAGCTTTATGCCAAGTTCAGTAAATGTGAGTTCTGGTTAGATCAGATACAGTTCCTTGGTCATGTTCTATCCGCTGAAGGTGTGTCAGTTGATCCCGGAAAAGTGGCAGACATTCTGGATTGGAAGCCACCTACCACTGTTCACGTAGTCCGTAGCTTCATGGGAATGGCTGGATATTATCGCCGTTTCATCCCGGATTTCTCCAGAATCGCCAAGCCTATCACCGATTTAGTAAAGAATTCTGTGAAGTTTGTCTGGTCACCAGCTTGTGAACAAGCCTTTCAGACATTGAAGAAACTGTTAACCACGTCACCAGTGCTAGCCCAGCCGAACATCGAAAAGCCCTTTGATGTCTACTGTGATGCATCTGGTACTGGTTTGGGCTGTGTTTTGATGCAAGAAGGACGAGTGATCGCTTATGCCTCACGGCAGCTTAAGCGACATGAAGAGAATTATCCAACCCATGATCTTGAGTTAGCAGCAGTGCTGCATGCCTTAAAGATCTGGCATCATTATTTGTTGGGTAGTGCCTGCAATGTGTACACAGATCACAAAAGCCTGAAGTATATCTTCACACAAGAAGAACTGAATATGAGACAGAGAAGATGGCTTGAATTAATTAAGGACTATGATCTCGAAGTACATTACCATCCGGGTAAGGCGAATGTGGTCGCCGATGCGCTCAGTCGCAAGTCATATTGCAGCTGTCTGGTAATGAAACCCTATGATTCTTCCCTGTGTTATGAACTAGAGAAGCTGGGTATTGAAATGGTTCCACAAGGAACTCTGAATAATATCAGGATAGAAACCCCTATCAGGGAACAGATCGTCACTGCACAGAAAGATAACCCTGGAATCAAGCACATCATCGAAAGGGTCCGAGCTGGAAAAGCGGATTGTTTCAGGATTGATGATGCAGGAGTGGTTTGGTTCAAGAACCGACTGGTAGTTCCCAAAGTGCCTGAGTTGAGACAGTTAATCCTTGATGAAGCACATTTGACTAGATTCTCCATCCACCCCGGCAGCAACAAGATGTACCAGGAATTGAGGCAGAGATTCTGGTGGACAAAGATGAAGATTGAGATCGCCCGATATGTCGCTCACTGTGATACT
This sequence comes from Coix lacryma-jobi var. lacryma-jobi, assembly GCA_009763385.1. Lineage (NCBI taxonomy): Eukaryota > Viridiplantae > Streptophyta > Magnoliopsida > Poales > Poaceae > Coix > Coix lacryma-jobi. Next base: position 16,703,471 of record CM019824.1, read on the forward strand.
TGTCAGAAAGTCAAAGCTATGCACATGAAGCCCGGAGGAGAATTGCAACCTTTACCTGTACCTGCTTGGAAATGGGACGATATCAGTATAGATTTTATCAATGGGCTACCCAAGACACAAAGAGGTTTTTATTCCATCTGGGTGATCGTGGATCGCCTCACTAAGCAAGCTCACTTCCTGCCAGTCAAAACCAGCTACACCGTCCCCACTTATGCCACTTTGTACAAGAACAACAAAGTAAAACTCCATGGCATACCCAAGACCATTGTCTCTGATCGTGGTACTCAGTTTGTTGCAAAGTTCTGGAAAGCGTTCCATACCTCACTAGGAACCAAGCTACTGCATAGCACAGCATATCATCCACAAACGGATGGACAAACTAAGCGAGTCAACCAAGTGTTAGAGGATATGTTGAGAGCCCGCGTGCTCACCTTTGCAGATACTTGAGATAACTGTTTGCCCTTGGCAGAATTCTTGTATAATAACAGTTATCAAGAGAGCATCAAAATGGCACCCTTTGAAGCACTGTATGGTCGCCGTTGTTGTACACCTCTCAGTTGGTCGGAACCTGGAGAAAGGGAATTCTTTGGGGTTGACCTAGTAAAAGATATGGAAGAAAAAGTCAAGCAAATACAAGAGAATATGAAGATTGCGCAGTCTCGACAGAAGAGCTATGCTGACAAGAGACGTCGACCTCTGAAGTTCCAGATCGGGGATTATGCGTACCTGAAGGTCTCACCCACCAAAGGAGTTACTCGTTTTGGAGTCAAGGGGAAGTTAGCACCACGCTATATTGGTCCCTTTGAAATTTTGGAACGCTGTGGCAAGGTAGCTTACAAACTAAGATTGCCCGATCATCTTTCCGCCGTCCATAATGTGTTTCACGTCTCCCAACTCAAGAAGTGTCTCCGAGTACCCGAACACGTGGTGGAAGTTGAAGGTGTTGAATTAGAACCCGATCTGTCATACTCTAAATATCCAGTTCGTGTGTTGGATTACAAGGACCGTGTTACCCGGAGGACTACCACAAGATGGTACAAGGTCCAGTGGAACCAACACTCTGAAGAAGAAGCCACATGGGAATCCGAAGACTTCTTAGCGAAGAGCTATCCCGACTTTCTCGATACTCTGTAGATGTAAAGTTTTGTCTTTGTCTTTCATAAGACGCAGAATCTCGGGGCGAGATTTCTTTTAGGGGGGAAGGCTGTAACACCTCTGGTGATTAATTTGTAATTAACCTGACATGTCATCATCTTAAGTCATAATCATTCTTGTCATGCATTAATGTTTGTCTTATGATTGCTTGCCTTTACCTTCCCTAAAGGTATTTTGTGTGTAGTGATTCCTTTTTCTAAAACCCTAAAAGCCCAAATCTTCCTATAAGGGCAAAATGATAATTTCACCTCTGTGCCTAGCTTTGTGTAATTCTTGTGCAGTTTAGTGTCTTGAAGCTTTGTTGTGTTGTTCAAAAACCAAAATCAAAAACAGGTTTCAATTTCCTTTTAAAAAAACCCTGATTTCCAAACCCTGGTTTTTACCCCTCTTTTATTAATTTAAAAACAATTCAAAATTTGGAGTTGGTCCAAAAAGCAAAGTTGTAGATCTGATCAAGATAAACAACTTTGGTATTTACAAATTTTCAAGTTTCTGTACAAAGTTTGAAGTAATTTCGAATTCATTCAAACTACAGTTTTTGTCCCCTTTTTAGTTTTCAAAATTATTTCAAAAACTAATGAGTTTCAGAAAAAGTGTATAATAGCAAAGTTATAGGTTTTGACAAAAGGAACAACTTGCATGTTTACATATTTTCAACTTTCAATATAAAATCAAAAGTAATTTTGAATTTATTAAAATCCCAAAAGTGTCCCCTTTTCAAATTTCAAATGTGATTCAAAAAATTTTTGGATTTTGAAAATGTTCATATTAACAAAGTTGTAGATCTCCTTTTTCTGCACAACTTTGGTGTTTTGAGTTTTTGCTGCTCAGTTCAAATTTTGGGAGTAATTTGCAAAATACTGAAATCCATTCAAAGTCAAACCCTACCCTAGTCTACTGTTCGTCTCCTACCTAGGGACAGGGGGGCCCCGGCCATGGCCACCCCGCTGGAGCTGCGCGCGCCACGCGCCTGGCAGCCGCCCGCCGGCTCCTGATCCGTCGCCCTCGACCGCGCCATCATGCCGCACCCGCACGCGCAAAGCGCTGACCCTCGCCCGTCCCCCACTGCTCCCAGCACGCCGCCGCCGCGTGGCCGTCGCCGGCAAGCTCACGCCCGGCCCCTGAGGAGACTTCCGTCCTTTCTTCATCATGCAAACGATCGCACGCGCCACGGGCATTCTTATCCACCCCCGCGCGCTCCCTGCCTGCCTCTGGCCGCGGCTATAAGAAGCCGCCGAGCTCCGCCATTGCCGCCACCACGGCACCCCGAGCCACCAGACCACCCTAGCGCCCGCCGAGCCCTCCACCGCCTTCGCCTTGAGCTCGCGAAGCTTCCCAGCCCCTCAATTTCACCTCTCCGCCCTCCTCTCGCCGGCGCAGGAGCTTCGTCCCCGACTCCGGCAAACGGCCGCGTTTCGGCTAAGCGAGAAATTCGCCGCCGTGAGTGCTTCTCTCTTCCCTCCGACCCCTGCCCTCTCTTCCTCACCTCAGCGCGCTCCTAACCGCACCCTCGGCGACCTCTTTTGGTGGACAGAGCCGCCGGACGCCGGTCGCCGCCAAAGAGATCCGCCACCACCGTCGGACTCCCTCCTCCGACCCTTGCACCGCCTCGCCGAGCCTCGCTCCCGATTCACGGTGAGCCCGCGAAGCTTCCCCCACCCTCTGCTTTCCCAGCGCAAGGCCCGAGCGGCCGGTCCGCCGTGCGCCTCGCCTGCGATTCGCCCGAGCCCTCGGGGAAGATGCACAGTGCATTTTTCCTTTTTCAGTTTTAAATGAATAGTGTTCAGTTTTCATCTTTTTGTGTGATTTTCTGTATGGTTCCAAAAATTCTGAAAAATTCGTGGTAGACTCTTTATACCTTGAAGTATTTTATAAAAATATAAAACTTGACTTTTCGGCAAGAATTTGAAAATGTAAAATCCCTCTTTTAATTAATAAATGGATGGTTTTGGATTTTTAGAAAATCATTTATAACTCCAAAAATCATGAGATAAATTTTTGTGAGTTTCCTATGCCATGTTTAGTCTCTGGTGAAATTTTGAAGTCTTTTGGAACAAGTTGATTTTTGAGCATTTATTTTAATTGTAAATAGTGCCTTTTGTTAATTAATGACTGATTTTAATTCAGCACCTTAATGACCTCCAAAAATTATGAAATTTGTTTTGCCATCTTTTTATACCATAATGAACTTATGAGATTAATTTGGTAATTTTTAGAGCAACTTCATAAAATGACCTTTTAAATAATTAGGAAAAATAGAAAATCAAGTAGGGTTCATGTTGTACGCCCTGTGATGTGACTTTTGGGATTGTTTGCTGTTCATAGACCCCCACCCATTTGGTCTATGATGTTTGTGATGCCATGCATGATTTGTGTTTAGGTCGTATAAATGATGCTTAATAGGTTGATTAATTTTGCTTAGGGATAAAGATAAGTAACTTTATGTCCACACTAAGAAGTTACTTACGCGATAGAAAGTGTACTCTAAAATCAGTAGGTTTTGTCCTGCGTTTTAGCAAGCCTTTTGTTCATGTCAGCATCCTCATAAGCATATATCATTGCATCCGTATAGTGACCGAAGGAGAAAACGTCAAAGTCGAAGCAGCCGCTGATGGACCTACCCCTGAGGCGACCCCGAGCTCCGACACCTGCACTGCCGACCCCGAGCCTGTCCTCTATGCTCTTCAAGGCAAGCCCCGGTGCATTTTAACCCTTCCTTGTTTTTATAAAAGGTTTACTTAAAATGTCTTTGAGTTAAACTACTACATTAGGTTATAGGAGTTGTGTGATGACCTATTACCTGCACTGTTTACCTCAACCAGAAGATCCATCTGCCCTGTTTTAAAACTATGTGCAAATGCTTAGTGATGCCATACAATAGATTTGCAATAAAAATGCCAATTTCAAAAGTGTGATCACTTAAAGAATTTTTTTATGGGAATTTGGTTTTACTCCCCGACCATTGGCTAGGTATCCGATCCGTACCTAGTCAATTACGAGGAGAGGTTGTCTGAGCGTACGGTGCCGTCATGTTGTAGTCCGGGACTCAACAGTTGACACCGACCGGGACAGGGTTGAAAAACTGACAGGACTATTACGCTTGGGTGCGATATAACCAAGGTATAGTTCTGGCAGAAAAATATTAGGGACCTTCCGTATGGGGGCCGGCTGGTCAAGACTTATAACTATTCACATACTTCGGAAAGCTCTGGCTCCGAGGACTCCTTTATTGGGACCGACAACCGCGCACTGGGAGTGGCGAGATGGCGGAAGTAGCTTGTACCCACGTGGTCGTCGTACCTGGATATGATTGGTGTACTGTACTTCTGGGTGGCGTAGGACCGGTCCAATCTTGGAGGAATCGTGGAAGACGAGTTGGCATATGCAAGCTTGGGTGCTACATATGCAGTGTGGATAGGGATCCTCAGCTGAGTATTATTTATCTGGATTAACGTTGCTCCTCGGTTATGGAGACTTGGTCACTGACTGTCAACGGAGAGTGGTTCTCAACTAGGAATGTTTTGAAAGGTAAAAAGAATCATGAGCAATGAAGAATTGAGAAATACTTGAACCTTTCCAAAAATAGAACAAGGTTTACAAAATGCTTTTTCTGCAAAATACTTGATCTTGCTTAAGCCTTACCTTGACTTCCTAAGCCTCTCATTCCTGAGTTTTGTTCCTTTTCTTTAGTCGGGTAAGTCTTGTTGAGTACCCCAGTACTCAGGGTTTGTTACCCATGCTGCAGGTATGACTGAGTCCCCGATGTGTCTTGCGCCCTACTGCATGACCATCGTCCAGGAAGAGGCCGATGAGGCCGAAGAATAGTTGTGCACCCTCGGGCTGGGTGATTACAAGTATCTTTATTTTGTTGTACTCCGCTACGCTGCCTATTTCTATTTCTAATTTCTATTATCCGAACTTGGTTTGTAATAACTGCACCTTTAATCTTATTTGGAAACTCGGTTTGTAAAACTAATGTTATTTAAGTCTTCCGCTCTGTATTCCGATGTTATTTAAAAAAATATCCAAGTGTTGTAACCGAATGGTGAGATGATCCTGCGAACAATGGGCACTGATGCAGCCCGGTGATGAACAGTCTTAATCACACGGAACATCAGTTCGGCTGTCAGTGGATGATAGGGACCGGTGGGCCATGGGATTAGGGCCGTTACGCCACAGAGTGACCCTGCCACGCCGATCCTTCGAGCAGCTTTCCAGGAAAGCCTTCAAGACGACATCGAGCTTGGCCTGCGCTTGTTGCTTTAACTCGTCGGGGAGCTCGTCAATGCTCGCAGGATGGACGATGTTATCCTTAGCTGTAGCACCGTCTTTGCCGCCCATCTTGGTAGTAGATGAAATTTCAATCTTCCCCAGCGGAGTCGCCAAAAAGTGTGTTGACATCGGAAGTGATCCGAATCACACACCAGCAGGGCTAGGACGCCCGAAGAGGTTGCAGTTCAACCTGAGACAGCAGGGACCCGGCTAAGCCGATGAAAACTGATCTAAAGACCGGTTTAGACTGATTTAGGGTTTTAGATCCCTGTGTTGGTAACTCTAGAACTCCTCCTGGGAAGACCCATCAGGGAGAAGCACGTAGAGGTTGTTCTAGGACCAGCAAGGCCGCCTAGAACGCCGTCGAGCCTCGCCGGGAGATGCGCCGAATAGCAAAGTAGAGAGAGGAAAAGGGTAAAAGGGATAGTAGATTGATTTTGATCGATTAGGATTGGATGCCTCAATCGGCCATAATCCTCTCATATATAGAGAGGGGCTGGTCTTATCCCAATAGATAACATCTCCAGATACGATCTCCAAGTTTCCTATCCGGACTCCATCAGAATATGGAATCTAAGAGTCCAATTCGGACTAAACAAAGTAAACACGATCTCGGCAATCTTAAAACCGACTAAACCGGTTTAATGGGCTTTGTAGACAATGGCCCAAGCTATCCATACCGATCAACAAATCATCCTTACAAAAGAAGGATCTTTGAATCGGCACTTGAGTCGGTATTCATCATCATGGTAAAGCCTCCGACCAGCGTTACCTGATCGAAAATAGCATAACTGGTCGGAAGACCTCAAATGATCAGGTCCATCTCACTTAGAACATCCGACCTTTCAATTATGAAGCATTTAAAAGGTAAATTCGACCGTAATATATGATCCAAACACCTCTTCTAATTTCACATTTATCTATGACACTTTTGAGTGTCAACACCTCCTTACATCATCTGGCGAATACCTATTGTTGTTAGTCACAAGCACAATTAATCATGTGATCGCTGTTGGAGTTTAGGGACGCTTTGCCCTAACTGCCGCTGTCCTGTTGTACCTTCTCGAAAACATAACTTGAGATACCTTCGGTAAAATAAGCATAACTTTTCGCTCGTTTATCATAAAAATCTGAACTTTTTACAGCAGCTTCTAGACACCATTTGGAGCCGACCCAAACTCGGCTTCCCCCTATTTGGTTTCATCAAAATTGCTAAAAAATTTCAGGAAAATAAAAAAAAAATTTGTTAAAGTTTTTGCACGCTTTTCAGAGAACATGTTAATTTTCTTTAGACCACATCCCACCTCAGTTGTAGGTGTCAATTTTTATGGTTGTATCTTTTGTGATCCTTGTTCAGAGAAAAATATAAAAAATAGTGAAAAAATAAAAAAAGTTTGATTCCTTCTAGTGCCTTTTGGAAAAATCCAGAAAAAATTCAAGAAAAAGGAAAATTCAGACTATTTGCTTGTTCTCTGAGTTCTTTCCATCGTGCTTTGTTTTCACCTTGTTGCGCTACGTCTTGACACATCTTAGCCACCACCTGTGACTTGTACTTTGGATACTTATTGAACTATGCTAATCTGCACTCGTTAATTGCTAATTGTTGTTGTCATATTGTGTGCCTACCCATAGCTCCACATATTCTTCTGTCAGCACAGGTTCATCTTGCAACTGTTACCCACGCTTAATAACAGATTGCTTCGTCACTTTGGTTTTGCTCTTGTTTGGTGTTGATAAGAATACAGGCAAGATGGTGGTAAGCCGCTTTTGATTTTGCATTCCACTTTCACCACCATCACCACCACCACCACTTGTTTCCTTTTAGTTGATAGGGATAATACTTTGGTGTTGTCCTTTTCTATCTTCTAACCATGGCAGCAACTCTGACGGACTTCAATGAGTGCGTATCCAAGTGCGAGCTTACAACGTTCATGACGGAACAACGCAATCATATGACCGAGCTGACGTGCAACATGAACAATCTGGTCACCGACATTGAACAGCTTGAGCAAAGTCCTCAACCTCATCGTGATGAAGATGTGGCTGATTTTAGTGATGAAGATGCGGATGCTGACGATGTTTCTCGTCACCGCCTCAACTTCAATCGTCGAGGTATGGGAGGCAATAATCATGGTAATAATGACCCTTTTGCTAAAATTAAATTTAGCCTACCTCCTTTTGCTGGTAATATTAATCCAAAGGCATATTTAGATTGGGAACTTGTTGTTCAACAAAAATTTGATTCTCATAATTTTCCTACTGAGCATAGAGTTAGACTTGCTACTAGTGAGTTTACTAATTTTGTTTTGTTCTAGTGGAGCGATCTTTGCAATGCTAATAATGCTGTTGTTGTGCCTCAAACTTGGAATGCTTTAAAGCAATGTATGAAATGTCATTTTGTTCCTCATTACCAACATGATTTACGTTTGAAACTGCAAACTTTAAAACAAGGTGATAAAGGAGTAGAAGCATGCTATCAAGAATTGCTTATTGGTTTAGCACGTTGTGGTATAAATGAAGATGATAATGACGCTAGTGCTAGATTCTTTTGTGGTTTGAATCGTGATATCCAATATATTCTTGATTACAAATATTGGAATAGGTTCAACCACATTATATCATCTTGCTATTAAGGCATAATGAGAAGTACAGGGACGCAAACAACACCAGCCTTTCAGGTCTAGCAATGGGAGGACTTTTTAGCAACGTTTTGAGCCGGAGACGCCCAAGGTTCCTATTGCACCACAACCATCTACATCTTCCGGGGTAAGTAAATTATCTAATGTGCAGTTTCCACAACTGAAGAAAGGTGTCACTTCGAGTGCTTCTACTAGCTCCTCCTCGTCTAGCTCTAAAATCATTTGCCACCGATGCAAAGGCATGGGACATGTCATGAAGGATTGTCCCAGTCGTCGCGCTTTCATTGCTATCGAGGATGGATATGTAAGTGCTAGTGATGTTGAAGATGATTTAGTCCTTGCTGCTAACATTGATGCAGATTCCACCGAGGACGATCAAGACAAGGAGACCATCACCATTGACTCTGTGGCTGCTGCCACGAACTACCCTAGCCTTCTTGTGCAGCGCGTGTTGAGTACACGTGTGGGACATAAAGACAAAATGAAGATCCAACGCCACAATTTGTTCCACATGTATCTCATCGTGCATGGTTGTCGTGTTCTCACTATTATTGATGGTGGGAGTTGCAATAACTTGGTGAGTTCAGATTTGGTTGAGAAGCTTGGCTTGACCACATGACAACATTCATATCCATATAAACTTCAATGGTTCAATAATAGTGGTAAGACTAAGGTAACTAAATCAGCACGCATTAGCTTTTTCACAGGCTCTTATCATGATACTGCTGATTTTGATGTTGTCCCAATGCAAGCTTGTTCCATTTTGTTAGGACACCCATGAGAATTTGATAATGATGCTTTACACCATGGTAGAACTAATACATACACTATCATACATAAGGACAAGAAAATTACTTTGCTGCCTTTGTCTCCTATGGATAATATTAAACATGCTAATGAGATTAAAAATAAAAATAAACCCCCAACATACATTGCTAAAAATAAAGGGATTAAGTTAAAGGGAGGTGCTTTCCTTGCTACAACTTCTGCTACTATTGAGTTATGTGATAATAATGATACTCCTTGTTATACTATGCTTTGTTGACATGTTAGTGTTGTTGCACATGATCCCATACCTTGTGTTTCGTATTGTGCAGTCACTAACCTTTTGTAGGAGCTTGGTGATGAGATGGAGTCGCGGATGACTCCAATTCTAGAAGGAGGGGATGATGAGGACATCGCCAATATGGAGTCGAGGACGACCCCAATTCAAGAAGGGGAGGATGATAAGGACATCACTCTGCCATGTACAAGTTCAGGAGAGGAGGAGTACCAGCGAGGACATCCAATTCAAGTTTTCCATGGTGGAGGGCCAGTCCAACTCAAGTCGGAGTCCATCTCGGATTCCAGGAGCAGTGTTGACACTGGTTATCTATCATAATTAAAGGATAAATAAATATGAAAAGGGCAAGAATTTGATCACCAACAAAGGTTTAGGGTTTTAATTGACAATATTCCACGGTCTTGGTGAACTATGATTCTGTAGGGACTAAACCAGGAAATCAACACCGATAGCTTCCCCTAGAAGGAAACCGAAGGGAGATAACTCCACCGCCACGTCACGAAGTTTCTAGAAGACTCCAGAGGACACCAGAAGACACCAGGAGGTCGGGCACCGTGGGACCCTGCCAGGTGGGACCGACCGGTCCCACCATGGGACCGACCGGTCCCCCCTTGGGGCCGACGGACTCCATCTTCTGGAATGTTCTCCCACCGCCTATGAGGATGCATCTTAGTCGTACCTTAAGTCGGTTTGATCCAACGACCACGGTTCATCGCCCAGGGCTATATAAACAGCCCCAGACCCCCCTCTCCAGAGCATCAGGCATTACATTCATCAGATCATCATTAGAATTACCAGAGAGGGGGATCAATCGGAAGCCCTAGAACTACATCCACCTAGAATAGTTAGATAGAATAGGATTAGAGGAGGCAAGCTTCGCTTGGATTCCTGATCTAGTCACGAGAAGGCTCGGTAAACCCAAGATCTTCTCTCTTGTATTAACATTATGGATCTATTTCATAATTGCTCTTCTAGTTCATCATTATTCATCATTGTTTATGTTCTAGTTCATCGTCTAGTTCATCTTCTATTTCATAATCCTCTTCTAGTTTATGTTCTAGTTCATACTTTAGTTCTTCTCGATGATCTAATTCACCTTATTGTTCATCTTTATGCTCTAGATAGCAATACAATTGATATGACTAAGACATCAACTATTATATTCTTAATTATATTGCTTATAGTATGCTTTGATTATATATTTGGCATAGATAGTTCATCTTTATGTTTATACTCATGTTCATTTAGCGCTCATCTTAAAGTACAATGAGTGGGTGATAGATGCTGTGTAGGCGTGGTGCCTATACACTATTTATCTGCGAATGCGTCCTATGTTCCGGATAGAGTGGTAGATCGTGGGTGTGATATTCCTGTTGAGTCCTTTGTATTCCACCTCCCGAATGTAGTGTTCAGTATGGCTCAGTTAACTCATGGTTTAGGGTTACTCTGTTTGACACCTTTACTATGGAGTTTGAAGGACCGGATAAGCGACCAGAGGGGGGGTGAATTGAAGCTTAAAAATTTCTTCTCAAAAACATTTAGCCACTGTCCCAGGAGTCACGCCAAAGGCAAGCTAGAGCTCGAATAATGTCCACGACCCTAGATGTAGGGTGGATGCTTCCTAGAAGCACAACGAGACACTAGACAACTCTAGAAACCCAACGCAAAAATCGAAAACCAAAACAAACAACGAACGAACGAACCGCGGACAAAACAGCACGAGACAACACTGACCGGACTCACTGGTGCATCCGGTCACCACGCACCGGACGCTTCCAGTCAGCACAGGAACAATCTGGGAGCTCTCTGTGTTGGACCAGACTCACTGAGAAGGTGCGTCCGGTCAGGCACTCAGTGTCCGGTCACACGTGACAAAACAGATGAACAGGAGAACCTGCGCGTCCGGTCAGTCCCTAAACTCCAGCGTCCGATCAAAATGAAACACGCGCGCAGTCAATGCCTTCAACGACCGGACTCTGACCGTGCGTCCGGTCAGAGCGAGTCAAGCGTCCGGTCACCCCAACAAAGAACTGATCCTTCACCGATTTGATCCCATCTCTCCGAAAACCAATCCTCTAGGGATCAAACTTGGAGAGAGGAGTCACAAGGAGTATAGTGAGCTATCTCTAAGAGATCATGGCTCGAACCTATCTCCAACTCAATGAATCGAAGAATTTCGGGGGAAGGAGGAAAAGCTTGACCCAAAATCAAAATCAACCGATCTCCCAGACCGTGAGGTTAAAGATTAATTCCTTCGAGGGAAAGAATTGCCTCACGACCTAGAACAACTTGGTTCAAATGGATTTGCAAAAAATGAACTGAGCAAAGAGATCAAGCGACGGGAAAAACGTGACAAAAAGTAATCCGCGAAGAACACAACCAAAACGCGAACCACAAGCACGAAATTGCAATCGTGTGGCGAACACACACTACAATCATGAGGTTACGACCTCACTTCCTGAATTTCCCAAAGCACAGGGACAAGATTGAGTCTACTCTGTGGATCACTCACAGCCAGGTATGATTAGAACCTAAGCGGGGGCTAAGGAGAGATAGAGAGCTTAGGAGCAAATGACTGCAAGGATAGGGAGAGAGGAGGGGTGCCTCTCTTATTTATAGCCTAAAGAATAATTCCCTTCTAACCCTAGATAGATGAGCAAAACGGCCAACCCTAGGGGTATCCCGGTCCAACTCTGCTTGATGACGATCCGACGGCCACGCGCCTTCCTCATCCTTAGCTTCGCCTCGACGCAAGCCTCACGATGCCGCCACGTGCCGCCCTGCCGACCGCCGCGCCTTCCTCGCGGATAGCTGCGCCGCCGTGCCAGCCTCTCCACACCGCCATGCGTCGACCGTCCTTTTTGCGGACCTCCCTCGTGGTTTTGAGGCCGAAACCCGGAAACCTGGGCCTTCCCCTGGTTTTGAGGCTGAAACCGGGAAACCTGTCCTCCGGCTGAGTTTTGTGGCCCAAACTCAGAAACCCGCGCGCCCAGGTTTTGAGGCCCAAACCTAGAAACCATCCACCCCAAGTTTTGAGGCCCAAACTCGGAAACCGTCGATGGTAGCTTTTTGAGGCTTAGCTACCGAACCCGTGCCGAAGACGGGATGTGGTTCGCACACCCCGAGTTCTAGCACCGATGCCAGAGCATGTCCAGCCTCCACGCCGGGCACAGTGCATTCGCGATCCTTCTCGGCCTCCCGCCAAGTGTCACGACGCCATCACCTTCCTCCCGACTCGGCCGATGCACCGCACATCTCCATGTGCTCTTGCTTGTCGATGCCATGTGCCAGCTACCACAGCTGGTCCTCAGGTCTCCCGGTCCGTCGGTCCAAGCTCCACGTCCGCCCTTCAGCGCTCCCGGTCCGTCGGCACGGCACGTCCCCACTTGACCTTCACCTCACCTTCGACCACTGTCCGAGCTCTGCACCTGCACATCAACATAGCCAAGAGACATGTTGCCGGTTGATCGATCACTCATCACTCAGGAAGGGAACCACAAGGGCACATATCAACCTTGTGTTCTCAATCTCCCCCTTGATGAGTGCATCATCAACTCATAGTAACCGTAACCAAAATAAAAGAAGCAAAAATATGTAGAAGGAGAAAAACTCACTCGAATTATCGAAAAGCCAGAGAAAAGGCCGAAAACGAACAAATCGAGATAAGCGAAGCTCGGTCCCTAAAGACATGGGCAACGGTTCGACACAACCAAGCAAAAAGAAAAGAAAAATCGAGCAACAACTCATCAAGGAGCAAAACCCAATCGAAATCAGAGCACAAAACTTGGTTCCCAAAGACATGGGCAACGGCTCGACGCAACCAAGTCAGAAACAAGCTAGTCCTCAAGAAGAGGCAGAAGGACTCGAATACCAAACGAAGACTGCATAAGAAGTAGCTACTACTAGTCCCTCAAGATAGAGGCACAGAGGCTCAACACAACCAGCAGTAGGCACGATACCAATCAAGAACCATCAAAACCAAGATGAAGACAGCTAGTCCCTCAAGACAGAGGCACAGAGGCTCGACACAACTAGCTGAAAAGATCGATACCAATCGAAAAAGCAAATCCGGAATAGGCAGAAGAACTCCACCTTACTCAAAAACTCCCCCTCAACGAGAGAAGCAACAATTGCAAATTGTCACCATAAAAAGACAATCTCCCCAAATCTCCCCCTTGGAAAAATTTCTCCCCCTTGGGGGCAATTTGCAATCAAAAGAGAGGGAAAAGAGCTTAAGTAAGTCAAACGGAGCTAGGTTATACCTATCGGAGACAAACACATGCATATGAGTCAAAAATGCATGTTAGCAGCTTCAGGTATATACTCGAAAGAGTGAATAAATGCTCTAATGAGTGCTGATCCGACTACATAGCTATATACACAAGTGCTAGCAAAGGCTCAAACTGATCACCGAATACAAGATATGAAAGCATAAGCTAAGTGAGCAGTTTTAAGCCATTCTGAGAGGAGTTTCACCATTAAAATAGCACTAAACATGTATAGACAGGAAGTCAAACAAGTGCTAAAACATGTAGACAATGTGAACTACCCCTAGCAAAGTTCAATCATCATGCTATAGAAAGAAGCATAGACTTGTGTTTTCAGTTTTTATCGGAGAATTTGCAGCGGTTATTAACACAAGTTTAACATCAGCATGTGATTGCGAGAGGTTGAGAGCTTGTCATTGCCTAACTTTTCAACCATGCTAAGCCTATGCATTTGCAATCAGAAGTTTAAAGCATCGGTTTCGGTCTTACACTACACGGCTCAAGTTTAACTCAAAGTGCAATGAGAAACAGTCTCGATACCGTGAGGTGCTGACAAAGCAATCCCATCTCGATCTTTTCAATTCACTAATACTTGGTTCATTTTAATCAGCATATGAACAATCCAAGCAAGTGAATGACTCAGAACTAGAGACATAGCAACCAAGCATATATGAAATAGCTCAAGTGACCTCAACACATCCTACAAATGCTAGTTGCCAATCTCCATGGTGAACATGTATCAAATTTTAAGTTTATTAAGCATGTTCATCATTCTAAAAAATAGCTTAGCTCACAACATGCATCAGTGATCAAAATGAGCCTAAGCTAGAAGCATCATCATATATCATCAGTGCATACACTAATCAGAGCATAGATCCATTCTCAAGAGCATAGACATGAAGCTTGTAAATGCAAGATGTAAACATGATGAAGTCAGAATCGGAGCCAAAATAAAACTAAAAAGACTCAAGACCCAAAAACAAAAAAAGAATTAGAGAGTCAGTCTATGGTACATGAACAAAATGCTTCCCCCATCTAAAAGGGGAAACACACACCAAGCTCACCTCTCAACCTAGCAAAAGTTGAGAGGTCCAAAGCCTTGGTGAAAATATCCGCAACCTGGTTATGGCTGTCTACATGCCTAAGATCAATGTCGCCTTTCTCATAGTGATCACGAAGAAAGTGAAAGTGGACATCGATGTGTTTGGTCTTGGAGTGAAGAATAGGGTTCTTTGCTACACTAATGGCAGACGTGCTATCGCAAAGCAAAGGGACCCGACTGAAATCTAGACCAAAATCACGCAATGTAGCAGCCATCCATAAAAGCTGCGAAGCACAAGAAGCTGAGGCAACATACTTGGCTTCTGTAGTATACTGGGCTACGTTCGACTGCTTGCGAGAAGACCACGAAACCAAAGAAGAGCCAAGAAATTGACAAGTCCCAGAAGTAGACTTGCGCTCAAGCCGACAGCCGGCAAAATCCGCATCGGAATAACCACAAAGCGAGAGGTTCGAAGAGGAGGAATACCAAAGTCCGAACTCAGGAGTGTATCAGAGGTACCTCATGATGCGCTTAACCGCTTGCTTGTGGGAAGTCCGAGGGGACGCCTGAAAACGAGTGCACAGACACACAGCAAACTGTATATCCGGCCTCGTTGCCGTCAGGTACAGGAGCGAGCCAATCATGCTCCTGTACTCCTTATGGTCAACCGGTTCTCCGTCTTGGTCCGCATCCATCGCCGCAGTCGTCGGCATGGGCGTCGTAAGAGGCTTAGCCTCGCCCATGTCGAACTTCTTTCAGGATGTCCTTTCTGTATTTACATTGATGTACGAACGTCCCGTCTTGGGTTTGCTTGATTTGCAACCCAAGGATGAAAGTCAACTCACCCATCATACTCATCTCAAACTCCCTGCTCATAGTATCTGCAAACTTGGCAACAAGTGCATGAGAAGAGCCACCAAAGATGATGTCATCCACGTAAATCTGGACTATCAGGGTATCATTGCCTTGCTTCAGGAGAAACAAAGTCCTATCAACCCGTCCCATTTTAAAACCCTTTGAGAGTAAAAAGGTTTTCAAACGATCATACCACGCTCTTGGGGCTTCTTTCAAACCATACAAAGCTTTTGAAAGTTTATAAAGATGGTTTGGAAACTTGGGATCCTCGAAACCTGGGGGCTGCCTAACATAAACCTCTTCCTCTATATACCCATTCAAGAAGGGACTCTTGACATCCATCTGGTAAAGCTTAATACCCTTCGAAGCAGCAAAGGCTAGAAGGATTCTGATGGCTTCTAAACGGGCTATAGGGGCAAAGGTTACCTCATAATCTATCCCCTCTTTTTGGCAAAAACCCTGGGCCACTAGCCTAGCCTTGTTCCTCACTACCATCCCATCCTCACCCACTTTGTTTTTGAAAACCCATTTGGTACCTATAGGGTGGCATTCTGGTGGAGGTGGAACTAGGGTCCAAACTCGGTTTCGCTCAAAGTTTTCTAGCTCCTCATGCATGGCATTTACCCAGTTAGCATCAGAAAGTGCGTGTCCAACATCTTTGGGCTCAAAAGAAGCAACGAATGCAGAATGAGCAAAGTGTGAGATTTCATACGCTCGTGACCGCGTGACTCACTGGTCGATGCCGCCGATCATCTGCTGCGGGGGGTGAACTTGCTGAACGCTCCGGGGTGCTTGCCTCGCCGAAGTTGCCTCCCCCTCACCAGATGCTATCGCTCTCCCGGGTGCAGCCGGTGCTTGTTGGAGAGGTGGCTCAAGAGGACCCCAAGAAGAAGAAGTCGTGGGATCGGGTCCTCGAGCTAAAGTAGTCGTCGCAGGGTCGATAGGGGCAGCCAGTGGAGTCGGCTCGGGATCACCCCAATCGGCATTCTCCTGCTCCTCCTCCACAAAAATAATCTCTCCCAGCTCCTGTTCTCCTGCAACATCAAAAGCCGAAGAAACACAAGGCATAGTCTCATCGAATGTGACCTCGCAGGTCTCCACTATCCGGTTAGTTTCAAGGTTAAGAACTCGATAAGCGCGCGAATGCGAAGCATAACCAAGAAACACGCCATCAGCAGAGCGAGATTCAAATTTATCCAAATTACCTTGCTTCAGGATAAAACACTTACACCCAAACACCCTAAAATGAGACACCTTGGGTACCCGACCAAACCGCAACTCATAAGATGTTTTCTTCATAAAAGCCCGAAGAAAGATGCGATTTGCAACATGGCAAGCGGTGTTGATCGCCTCAGCCCAAAAACGCCTAGGAGTCCTATGCTCATCGAGCATCGTCCTGGCCATCTCAACAAGGGTCCGGTTCTTGCGCTCAACAACACAGTTTTGCTGGGGGACATAAGGAGAAGAAAACTGATGCTCGATTCCATTAGAAGAACAGAAAGAGGCAAAATGAGAGTTATCAAACTCAGTACCATTATCACTACGAATAGCTCTAATGGTATCAGGGGGAAACTCAGTTTTCAACCTCAAGATTAAGTCACGAGCAAAAGAAAAAGCTTCATCCTTACCCTCCATGAAAAATACCCAAGAGTACCTCAAAAAATCGTCAACGATCACTAGAACGTACCACTTCCCACCGCTGAGCAGACCCAAGCTGGACCAACAGTGTCCATGGGTAAAAGCTTGCCGGGTCGCTTGGTCATCACCTGATTAACAGGTGGGTGAGAAGCAGCAACCATCTTCCCGTGACGACAGGGATGGCAAACAATGTCCTTCTGAAACTTAAGCTTGGGCAATCCTTGGATTAGGCCAAGTGAGCTAAGTCTTGCAAGCAAGTCAAAACTCAAGTGACCGAGCCTCCTATGCCACTTCCACATATCAGAAGAAGGACCAGCCATCAAACATCTAGCGGAGCCGAAAGAACGAGAAAAGTTGGCTCTGAAAACACGGCCAAAAGGGACAATCCAACAAACAAGTTCTCCCCGAGGGTCTAAGGCACGACTCAAACCCTTCTTAAAGCGCACTTCAAAATCATCCTCAAGAAGTTGCAAAACAGAAAGCAAGTTGTAATGCAAATTCAAAACCAATGCAACATCCTTGAGAACAAAGCTCTCATTGAGCCGGATAGCTCCATGAGAAACAACCTTACCTCTACTATTATCCCCAAAAGTGACGTTCTCCTTGTGCATCACGGGGCTAAGGCTGGAGAACCATTCCTTCTTTCCAGTCATGTGGCACGAACACCCGGAATCCATGAGCCACATGTTCTCCAACCGAAGTTCCTGCATCAATAGAAAGGCAGGAAGTGAGCATATGGCACAACACTGGGGTTAGTATACTGAGAAGGATACCAGTGCTGTGTCATAGGCCCTGAAAAAGTGTTAGTAGCAACACCAAACTGTCCTCGTCCCATGGGTGGATAGCGATCGCCACCAACCTGAAAGGGTGGTCCGCTGTGGAACGGAAAACCTCCAAACTGACCTACCTGTCCCATCTGAGCAAAGCGATCACCACCATACTGAAAAGGTGGTCCGCTAGGGGACTGAGCAGCAAAGCCTCTTACACTCGGCTCCCGATCGTATTGAGGATGACCGGAACCGCGACGGGCATGACCACCACCCCGTGGTCTAGCTGCCTGGGGCCTAGCTGCCTGAGGGGGTGCACCTCCAGGTCTAGAGCCCTGCCTCTGAACTCCCCGACCTTGCCCACCATAGAGAGGGTGGTGCCTGGCCTGGTTGTTCATCTCCAACTCCTTCCTAGCGTCTCTCTTCCTCCGAAAGCAAAAATCAGCTAAGTGACCCTCACGGTGACAGTACTCGCACTCAAACCTCACCACTCTCTTGGGTTGTTGGTTTCTATGGTTGCGAGGGTTGTTCACTTTGGCTGGCTGCTTGCCCTTCGGAGGGGGATCACTAGAGACGTCAGGAAGGGTGTCAAGTGTGTTCCTAAGATGGTTAGGTTTGGGAACCCACACTTGCTTGTGAGGTGGAGCCTTGGGAGGTTCATCAAGAATGCCATCCTTGGTGATAGGCTTGGGAGGCTCAGGTGGGGTGATCTTGATAAGCTTAGGGATAGTGGATGGTTTCTCACTAGGGTTCACTCCACTAAACTCACCAATCTTGCCAAAGGTACTAGCGCTCTTCCCACCTGAATCAAAGCCAACTCCCGAGCAATCAGTTCCCCTCTTGAACTGACTGATCATCATGCCCAACTGCGACTCACTACATGACACCCAACTTAGAATGGACCGAAGGTATGTGTTTTCCTCCTCGGTTTGCATCCTGGCATACCGACAGTTGGCAATCTCATGCTCCATCCCCACGCGTCGCTCACATGGAGCGGACAAGGTGCTAACTGAGCAGGCCATCATGGCTTCACCAAGCTTGGCACTAACTTCTGCCAACTCAGTTCGCAAGCTAGGACAGAGCTTGCACGCACCCAGCAAAGAAAGCCTCGCCTTCACTTCCTCCAGCTCCTTCTTTAGGGAGGGACACTCCTTGCAATCACCCACCAAGTCTAGCCTACTCTTCAGCTCATCATACACCTCAATCAAAGAGGCATACTTGGTTTGCAGGGTGGCAAAGTTTGTCATATGCATCGTGCACTCCTCACACTCCTCCTCATCGATCACCTTCACCTCGGACCTAGCAAACTCAAGCTCCTTAAGCGCATCATTCATCTTAGCCTTAAACTCATTGCGCTCTCGGATAGCTCGCTTGAGTTGCTTGTCTTGACCGAGAACTATGTCGACAAGGGAATCACGCTCACCGGTAAGACGATCGACAAGTGAAGAGGATGATACCTCAAAAGCGTCGTCGTCATCGTCGGTGCCATCGTCCTTGTCCTGGCATTTGCAGTCCTCTTCATCCAAGACCATGGTGCAAAGGCTCTTGGAGGATTTGCCGAAGAAGCAGAGTCCGTTGAAGCGTTCCTCAGTCTTGTGCTCGGACCCATCGTCGCTGGAGTCGCCATCAGAGGACTTCTCGCCATCGCTGAAGGTGGCGAGGAAAGCACGCTTGCCGGCGTCGAAGGCCTTCTCCATGTCCTCTCGGCGATAGCCGCCCTTCTTCTTCTTCCCGACCTTGTTCTCCGGCTTGCCCTTGCGGCTGGAGTTGCGGTTCTTGCCAGGGAAGGTCTTGTCGCGCTTGGGGCAGTTCGCGATGAAGTGATCCGGATCTCCACATCCGTAGCAGCCCTCACGTGCGCCACCACGCCGGCGATTCAAGCGGTTGTTGTGAAACCATGAGAACCGGGTGATGATGAGGGCGAGCTCGTCATCGTCCAACGCCTCCACCTGCTCCTCAGTCACTGAAAGCAAAGAAGACAAAGCAAAGAGAGGTGGTGAAGCGTCAGCGGAAAGAGTCGATCCACCCTTGCCTGAGACCAAAGCCATGGAATGTGAAGCTGGGTTCTTCAGCTTGGCCTGAGTCAAGTGATTGATCTCAGTGGACTTGAGCTTACTGAATAGCTCGTCCACGGTGAGGGTGTCGTAAGTAGCAGACTCAATGATGGTCGACACCTTCACTGTAACACCCCGGTGTTAAGCATTCCCTAAATGCATAATTTGACATCGCATAAGCATAGCATCTCATCATTCTTGTGCATATGCTTGTTGAATGCTTAAGTCCTTGTGTTAAATGTCTAGTATAACCTTGTTGTGCTTTCTGTTTCTGACCAAGTGCCTTTTAACAAAGTTGTAGATCTTGATAAAAGGAACAACTTTGCTTTAAAGCACTTTCTCAGAAAAAGCTTTTAAATTGTGATTTCTTGCATTAGAAAAATGGTTTAGCACTAAATTTCTCTGTCTCAGCAGAATTTGGACTCGAGCCTTTAAGATAATTTGTTCCTTACAAAATTCTAAGCAACTTTGCTGTTAGGACCTTTTCCTAGTTCGGTCTAGTTTAGGAGTTATAGAGTATCAAAGTTTGAAACAAAACCTCTTTAGTTTAACCCTAGTGGGCCCGGCTTGTCAGCCTCTCTCCCTTTCTTCCCGCGCGTGCGCCGCTCCCTCCGCGCCAACCGAGCCTGCCGCCGCCGCGAGACCGCCTCGCTCGCCAGCAAAACCACCGGCATCGCCGCCCATGGTTTAGCGCTGCATGCGCCACGTCGCCTCCTCGCTCGCTGCAAGCTTGCCACGACGCCCCGGAGCTCGGTGCATGCTCGCCGCGTGGAGCTCGACGCCTGACGCCGCCGCGTCCGGTCGGGAGTTCCCCCGACGGGAACTGGCCAGGTGCAATGCACCCAGCCACTTGTTCCTTCTGTCTTCGTCCACCTTGCGCTTGCAAGCCAGAGAGCATTCGCTCACCAGCGCGCCAGCCACTCCACCATCTTCTCTAGTTAGCCCGAACCGCCATTGCCGCCGAACTCCGGCGAGCGATTGCTCGCTAATCGCCGCACCGCCGTTCGATTCCTTCCGCCAGCTTCTCCGCCGTGACCTCCTTTTTCTCCGGCAAAGGTTGGTTTCACCTCTCTTCCTCTCTAGCTGCCGGAACAGCGGACGCCATCCGCAAGCTTCCGCCATGGCCGCCACCGTGACCTTCACGTGGACCGGTCATCTCCGGCCAAGCCATCCCAAACCGAGCCATGTTCTAGTCTTCTCTACCGCCGTAGTAGCTTAGAGTCAAATGGAGACCCCTCTCGCGCCCTGAGCTCGCCGGACCACGGGCCAGTCGCGCTGTGTCCGTCATGGAACGCCGCCGTGCATCGCGCCGGGCAATGCCGGGGATGCCGAAGCCTGGGAGTTGCTCCAATAGGTTGCTTAGGTCTTGCGTGGGCTAGTGCTAGCCTTGCCGAGTCGCAAGCCGCCGGGGAGAGCTCCGCCGCCGAGTCGCAGAGCCGCCGCTCCGCCATGGCCGCCGTCGAGCTTGCTCCGGTATCCCTCTGGCTCAGCCAGTTAGTCGGTCGTGTTCGTCTCGTAAACCCGCACCCAACGATGGTCTCAGTGTCGCCGGAAGCGTCGCCGTCGACGAGTTAGGGCCGGTCAATGACCACGGCGCCAAACTCCGCCGTTGACCGCCGAGCCTGGCCTCGCGCGGTAACGTGCCGAGCCTGGCCTCGGAAGCTTGGTCGCCCTGACCAGCGGGCCCCGACTGGCAGAAAAGGGAAGAGCCTGGTTGCCGTAGGCCTCGGTAAGTCGGATAAACCGAGCCTTCGCCTCGAGCCTCGGCTGAGTCATTTAGTCTCGGTTGAATCAGTAAGCCTCGGTTGAGTCAGCAGCCTCGACTGAGTAGGTTAGCCTCGGCTGCCAGTGAGCCTCGGGCGAATCGGAAATATGTGTCTGAGCCTCGGGCCTCAGCCGAATCGCGCTGAGCGTGCCGAAGCCTTGCCTCGGAGCCTCGGACGAGTCGCGCCGGGTGTGCCGAAGCCGTGCCGTGTGCCTCGGCCGAAGTCCGTGTGTTAGGTTGAGTTTTCTTTTAAATGTGTTTTGCAGAATTGAGTAAAGGCTTCAAAAATTCATACAAGGCTCAT
Source organism: Coix lacryma-jobi var. lacryma-jobi (assembly GCA_009763385.1). NCBI lineage: Eukaryota > Viridiplantae > Streptophyta > Magnoliopsida > Poales > Poaceae > Coix > Coix lacryma-jobi. The sequence continues at coordinate 16,725,293 of CM019824.1, forward strand.
TTTAAGTCCAAATCCGGTGAAACAAATTTTGTTAGGTCAAGCATGATTAGATCTATCAGTAAAGTTTGTTGAATGCATTGTTGGTAATACTTTTATGTGTAGATTTATTTACATTAGAAAAGTGCTGATAACTTGGAAAATGCATAACTACTTATATATCAGTCGGAAAAATGTAATTCCAGTTTTGTTAGGTTTGTATGAATGTGTAGTTTCAGAAAAAAATATAATATGAGGTTGTTCTGTGAATTAATTTGACAGTAGCTATTAAAATGATTAAATGCTGTTTTCTTGTTTATTTTGTAGCAGTTAAAATATGAGGAATATGAACCTGAGAATTTAAGCACATTGCTCTTATGCTAGGAAGTTCAGTAGGAAAATAAGAAATCTGTTGTTTGACACTTTTTGCTAGGGTGTGTAGTTCAAAGCACCTGTCCATGATAGAAATTGTCTTTTTCATAGAGAATGAAGTTTAAGTCCAAATGAGATGAAATTTGGACAGGGAGCTAGATTAGGTGTTGTTAACTCCCAGTAATTTTTGTAGATTTTTCTGAAGCTGTCTAGGTTAGGTTGCTGTTTAAGCATGAGTAAATAGATTTATTTCAGCAAGTAATTAGAGGGTACTAAACTCATTAAGTAAACTTTGAGGTGGTGACAACATAGCTTAATCAATTGACTATGATAGGTTAAATGGTTGAGATGATGTTGACTACCTTGTTGAATAGAATGCAGTAGATGACATGTGCTTATCCCCTGATTGCTGTTGATCATGTGCATCACACATGCATTCTATGTGCATTCATCCTATTCATGCACTTTATGCATCATACAGGATCAGCGGAGGAGATCCAGACCCAGTCGTTACTAGAAGAGCCCAGTCCGGAGGAGATCCTGACAGAAGAAGTCGGAGGGACCGACGCCGACGAGTTGCCCGAGTGCCGCGATCACCGTCCGTCGGACTTTGAGAAAGGCAAGCCCCGGAGCATTCTAACTCCTACGGTTTGCAAATGTTTTCTAATTTAACCTGATGATGGATGTTGCATTAGGTTATAGGAATTGATTGCTACCGTTGATGCATTATTACTTATTCTTGTCCACCTGAAAATATTACCTTGTTATCCCTGATAAGTCTAGGCTCGTTTATGCTTAGCCTGCTTAGACCGGTAAAAGTCGGGTGATTTCCTGTCTCCCGCAATAGGTGGATACTAATCATGTTTAGCCTGTGCTATCATGAGATAACCATGTGATAATTAATCTGAGACGGAGGCGGGATGTAAGAGCAACGGGACATGGGTTCCGTGTGCTAGTAGGCTCCCGTCTGTGTCGCATAGGACCCGTTCGGGAATGTCCCTTCAGTCAAATTGAACGCGTCGATCACTTAGCGGAGTTGGTCTGAGTACCTCCCGTGAAGCCGAGTAAGGTTATTCGAGCCGGTGATGGAGATGTTGACGCCTAACACCCAGGGCCTCAGATGTACCGTGGGCAACTATTCTGATCGACCTGGCATGGTCCGAGGGCAGGCAGGGCCTGATCGACCTGGCATGACCGTGGGCAGTTATAGGTTGAGCGACCTGGCACTGAGATAACCCCCGGTGTAGAAGGGCCCATGGCCGTCCCGCGCTTTGTGTTCTCGAATCCCCTGACTGGCAGCTTACGACTGCCGTAGCCGGACGTGCCGGGCGAGTGTGAGACATTTTATCCCCAGCTGGGTAGGAATCGATTATAATCGCCATCGCTCCTGGACAGTGAGCAGTTGACTCTAGATCATCTCCCGTAGAACTTATGGAACTAAAATGGTTATGGAATCTGAAAGGCTATTGATGAAATAGTCGCTCTTGATTGATTAAGTAGCAAGTGCTTGTTTAGTACAGGTGCAAATCTAGTATGGTAGAGTTAATGACTAAAAGCAATGGCCAACATTTGAAACTGAGTTTTATTACTAAAGCTTTCATGCAAAAGAGTATGTACAGCCAACCCCACTTGTATAGCCTGCATGTTCCTTGGAGTCTCATTATTTTTGGTTCTGTCGGGTAAGCCTAGCTGAGTACCTTCTTGTACTCAGGGTTTATTTCCCTTGTTGTTGCAGATGGCCAGTGTTTCTTTGGTTACTGCGAGAACTGCTTGTACCCGGTAACGGGTGATGACTAGACCAAGGGCATGGTCAACACTTATCTCATCTGTTGCTTTTGTGGACCCGGTCAACTGTTGCACCGTATTTATGAACAATCCAAATTTATGTTTAAAAGACTATGTTGCTTCCGCTACTGCTACAATTATGGTTTGTAATATTATTTCGTACTCCGATGTACTTTGAACTATGTGCAACTGTGTTGTAACCCGTGAGCATGTTCGTGGAACAAGTACGATCTTGGCTGGATGTCGTTGAATGATTTGAAATCCTTCGAGATTTCCGGACTACCGGGTTTGTACGAGCTTAAGTACTCGATGATTTCTGCGAGAGCGAAGGTTTCAGTGCTTAATCTGGTGCAAATTGGTCGGTTCTGTTACATTCACCTCCCATACCCTCCGATCCAGGGCGTATAGCAACTTGAGAGCCCTCTCATGATCATCATAGGGTAGGTTGGCCCGATTGGCACACATCTTGTTCACGATCGTCTGGAAACGAGCGAACATAGCGTCAATCGTCTCTCCCTCCAACTGAACAAAGTTCTCATACTCACGCTTGTATGTCTCGAAGAGTCTGGTCTTGACCTGAGCGGTCCCCTCGTGATAGCTCTGAAGCTTCACCCAGATCTCTCGTGCCGTCTCAAGCTTAGAGACACGCTCGAACTCAGGAAGGGAGATGCTGGCCAAAAGAGCATTACGTGCCTTCGAGTTGGCCTCATGCTGGTCAATCTGGACCTGACCCACACGAGCTGGAAGTACAACATACTCAGCGTTCTCACATATTTCCCAAACGGAAGAACTGATGCTGTTGAGATAAGCACGCATCCGAATCTTCCAATAGGGATAGTTTGTTCCATCGAACCACGGAGCCTTGCCAATCCCTCGATCCATGTCGCCCTAAGGATCCGAAACCGATTAAGGTAAAAGAGATCCTTAACTGGCTCCGATACCAATTGAAGGACCGGATAAGCGACCAGAGGGGGGGGTGAATGGGAGCTTAAAAATTTCTTCTCAGAAACTTTTAGCCATTGTCCCAGGAGTCACCCCAAAGGCAAGCCTAGAGCTTGAATAATGTCCACGACCCTAGATGTAGGGTGGATGCTTTCTAGAAGCACAGCGAGACACTAGACGACTCTAGAAACCCAACGCAAAAATCAGAAACCAAAACAGACAACGAACGAACCACGGACAAAACAGCATGAGACAGCACTGACCGGACTCACTGGTGCGTCCGGTCACGAGGCACCGGACGCGTCCGGTCAGCACAGGAACAATCTGGGAGCTCTCTGTGTTGGACCGGACTCACTGAGAAGGTGCGTCCGGTCAGGCACTCAGCGTCCGGTCACACATGACAAAACAGATGAACAGGAGAACCTGCGCGTCCGGTCAGTCCCTAAACTCCAGCGTCCGATCAAAATGAAACATGCGCGTAGTCAACGCCTTCAATGACCGGACTCTGACCGTGCGTCCGGTCAGAGCGAGTCAAGAGTCCGGTCACCCCGACAAAGAACTGATCCTTCACCGATTTGATCCCATCTCTCCCAAAACCAATCCTCTAGGGATCAAACTTGGAGAGAGGAGTCACAAGGAGTATAGTGAGCTATCTCTAAGAGATCATGGCTCGAACCTATCTCCAACTCGATGAATCGAAGAATTTCGGGGGAAGGAGGAAAAGCTTGACCCGAAATCAAAATCAACCGATCTCCCAGACCGTGAGGTTAAAGATTAATTCCTTCGAGGGAAAGAATTGCCTCACGACCTAGAACAACTTGGTTCAAATGGATTTGCGAAAAATGAACTGAGCAAAGAGATCAAGCGACGGGAAAAACGTGACAAAAAGTAATCCACGAAGAACACAACAAAAACGCGAACCAGAAGCACAAAATTGCAACCGTGTGGCGAACACACGCTACAATCGTGAGGTTACGGCCTCACTTCCTGAATTTCCCAAAGCACAGGGACAAGATTGAGTCTACTCTGTGGATCACTCACAGCCAGGTATGATTAGAACCTAAGCGGGGGCTAAGGAGAGATAGAGAGCTTAGGAGCAAATGACTGCAAGGATAGGGATAGAGGAGGGGTGCCTCTCTTATTTATAGCCTAAACAATAATCCCCTTCTAATCCTAGATAGATGAGCGAAACGGCCAACCCTAGGGGTATCCCAGTCCAACTCTACTTGATGACGATCCGACGGCCACGCGCCTTCCTCATCCTTAGCTTCGCCTCGACGCAAGCCTCAGGATGCTGCCACGTGCCGCCCTGCCGACCGCCGCGCCTTCCTCGCGGATAGTTGCGCCGCCGTGCCAGCCTCTCCACGCCGCCACGCGTCGATCGTCCTTTTTGCGGACCTCCCCCCGGTTTTGAGGCCGAAACCGGGAAACCTGGGCCTTCCCCCGGTTTTGAGGCTGAAACCGGGAAACCTGTCCTCCGGCTGAGTTTTGTGGCCCAAACTCAGAAACCCGCGCGCCCAGGTTTTGTGGCCCAAACCTGGAAACCGTCCACCCCGAGTTTTGAGGCCCAGACTCAGAAACTGTCGATGGTAGCTTTTTGAGGCTCAGCTACCGAACCCGTGCCGAAGACGGGATGTGGTTCGCACACCCCGAGTTCCAGCACCGATGTCGGAGCATGTCCAGCCTCCACGCCGGGCATAGTGCATTCGCCATCCTTCTCGGCCTCCCGCCAAGTGTCACGACGCCATCACCTTCCTCCCGACTCGGCCGATGCACCGCACATCCCCATGTGCTCTTGCTTGTCGACGCCATGTGCCAGCTACCACAGCTGGTCCTCTGGTCTCCCGGTACGTCGGTCCAAGCTCCACGTCCGCCCTTCACCGCTCCCGGTCCGTCGGCACGACACGTCCCCGCTTGACCTTCACCTCACCTTCGACCACTGTCCGAGCTCCGCACCTGCACATCAACACAGCCAAGAGACATGCTGCCGGTTGATCGATCACTCATCACTCAGGAAGGGAACCACAAGGGCACATATCAACCTTGTGTTCTCAGAGTTGCCTTTTGATTATAAATATGTTTGACCTAGCCAATGATTGCCAAATATGTTTGCACTAATCAATGTATGCTATGACTTGTAATTAGAATAACTTAGGAATTTTTCTTATTAATACTTGTTCTAATCATCACTTGCTAGGTAGTACTGTTCTAGGATTATCTTTGATTGATCTGATCTCTGTTATCATTTATCATTATCATTTACTCTGTAATCTGATACCTGTTTGGAGTAATAAGTGTGTTATCAGTCTTTATTGTAAGTGTGTGCCATAATGAATGTTGTTAAGTCCTCATCAGTATAATACCATCATACTTTGAATTGATTAGTCTCTAGGCTAAATATAAATAACGATACCTGAGACTAGCTTATGTGAAATGCTTCTACAACGGGTGTATTTATCTGTGCGCTTGCGGGTAAATATTTATCTTTAAATCCAGTGCCCTGATATAATTACATTGCTAGCATCATGTTGGGGATGACAACTTGACGTTAAGTGAAGTTAGTAGTGTCTCGTACACTCTTTAGTGCCTTCACTAGATTATTATTTATATGGTTCATTCTTAGTAGCGATGTTAAGAAATGTCAACAAGCATTTCTGGTGCCGTTACCGGGGATAGATTAAAACTCTCTTCTTAGAGTGATTCCATTAAGGAGTGTCAACAAGCATTTCTGGCGCCGTTGTCGAGGAACACATCAATTCAATTAGGGATGGTACGTAGGGTTATTCATTAAAATCTTTATGAACACTGACAGGACATCGCATTAGCAGCATTTAAAACGGTAGCTAGAACATATCATTTTACTTACACACATGTGATAATGCACTGATTATTTATTTTTACTCAAACAGGCTTACCCTGGCTTTGTTTATCTTTTTATCTTATGCAGGATGTAATGTATGACTGGTTTCCAACTTCCGAAAAACTATATTGAGGATCCCGAAGCTTTAATAAAGAAAACAAGACGCAAACTCAAGAGACCCTCACTACCACTTCCAGAAGTTAGCCAGATAAGAAGAAGCTTAACACCAGTGTTGGACACCATGGCCGACAAGACACTCCTTGAATTCTCTGCACCAACCACTGCCAACATCAGGACTGGACCAACATTTTTGGAGATTTGTAGCACTTTCACCATCAAGGGAGTCGAAAGGGACGCCATTCTACTTCGCTTGTTCCCATTTTCACTCTTGGGAAAAGCAAAACAATGGTTCTACGCCAACAAAGATAAAAACACCTCGTGGGCGATCTATTCAACCACCTTCCTAGCAAAGTTCTTTCCAGTGGGCAAGACGAATGCCCTCCGTGCCAAGATTTCAACTTTCCAGCAACAATACGATGAATCAATCTTAGAGGCTTGGGAACGCTTTCAAGACTACATATCAGAATGCCCTCACCATGGGATGGAGAATTGGCTACTCATGCAGACCTTCTACCACGGGCTCACTTTGAGTACCCGTGAGAATGTGGTTGCCGCTGCTGGAGGATCATTCTTATCACTCACTATCAACAATGCTACTACACTCATTGAGAAGATGGCCTCTAACCAAGGAAGGAACAAGGAACGCTCTCAACCATGCAAGAGGGGAGGAATACATCAACTAAAGGAAGTAGACATGCTGTCTGCCAAACTTGACCTACTCATGAAGAAGTTCGATGAACACACTCCCAAGAAAGAAGACGTCAAGAAAATCTATGAATCTCGCATGACATGTGAAGAGTGTGGAGGCACTGGTCATTCAGAGAGCAACTGCCCTGAGATTCAAGAGGATGCAAAGTACATCAACAACAACACCAACTATCATCCTCAACAAGCTCAAGGATGGAACCAACAATCAAGGCCTAATTACTCAGGTAACTACTCAGGTAACTACCAAGTTAATACATTTAACCAACCACCTTTGAGAGAGATGATGTCTAATCAAAACAAGATTATTGATAATATGTCTAAGAAGATAGCTTCCAATGATAAACTGCTTGAAAATATTAATACTAGAATGGATAGCTTTACTTCTGCCATAAAGAATCAACATAGCTTTAATAAGATGATATAATCTCAGTTATCTCAGTTAGCAGCTTCACTCCCTATGGCTGAAAAAGGTAAGATTCCTGGAAGTCCAAAAGAACTAGAGACTGCAAATCTTGTAGATATTTATGATGCAGGACATCTCATACCTAGACCATTGAGGGAATGGAAGGATGACTCCATTGCCCCGAAGAAAGGAGATCCAGGAAGACCTGTCATTCCAATCCACATTGGACCTAACAGTTTTGAAGAAGCAGTCTGCGACCTTGGAGCAAGCGTCAACATTATGCCAAAGGTAATATATGGACATATTCATAGTGCACCTATGTTATATACAAGTATGTGTTTGCAGCTTGCAGATCAGACACTGTGCTACCCATTGGGAATTCTAGAAGATGTCTGTATACGAGTAGGACGCTCGTATGTGTGTGTAGACTTTATGATCGTTGAAACAGGTGGAGACAATAGAGCACCCATTATTCTTGGACGCCCGTTCCTAAGCTCAACCAAAGCCATCATCTACGCGGACAGCGCCAAGATCTATTTCACAATCACAGGAAATAAAGAAAGATTCAACTTCAAGAGACGTACACTCACTATCCGAGTCCACCCTCAGATGCCCTACGAAGATGCAAACACTATATCATCAAAGAAAAAGAATAGGAACAGAAGGAGGAAGAACAAGGCTACACAACTGCATGAAGACACAATGTGGATGGTCAACTCTGTCCAAACAAAATATGACCACCTTCTTCCATCACCATACCTCGCCAAGAGAGATGACCCAGGCGTACCCACCATCGATTGCAAGATCGAGGGAAGTACATTCCACAAGACGTTCTGCGAAATCAGATCAAGTGTTAACATAATGTCTAAGGTAACATATGAATACTTATATAAAAATAGACCTATGTATCAAACATATGTGCAGCTGCAGCTAGCGGACCAAACTTATTGATTTCCGAAGGGAATAGTAAAGGACGTGATGATCCAAATTGAAGACCACTATGTTCCCACCGACTTCATAGTACTAGACATGGGAAGAGAAGACGATATTCACATCATCCTTGGAAGACCCTTCCTCAACACCACTATGTTGGAAACACACCTGCCCAACCTCCGCTGCAGAGCAGGGGTTCGGAGCGAGGGTGAGCAACTGTCAAACGCAAGCGAAGAGGCTATCGAAGGTGCATGCATGCGAAGGTGCGAGCGAAGGTGCAGAGAAATAAGTTGGGTGGAGTATTTTTCTATCTCCAAAAAATCATCCCTTTACACTGTTCATCCCTTGGTATTTATAGGGAATACCAAGGGACTCCGGTCAAATTACAAAAGGGTACAGAAAAGATTTCCCGGCACCGTACAGGGGAAGGGTAGAACCGTACAAATACAACTAGAGTGGAAGCCCTAGTTTGTCTTCCTCCTGCCCGCCGCCATCTGGTCCTGCTCGCCTTTGCGGGAACAACCAGGGCCAAACCCACGGCCCCGCCAGTCGCAAGGTTCGCATCCGTTTGCCATCTGCCGAGCTTGACGTCTCAAGCGAAGGAGCCTCGGAATGCTCGAGGGTCACTCTCTGTGTTCCCAGCGCGCCTTTACTTGCAAGGCACACAACGAACCCCGAGGGTCGAGCTTATATATGAAGGTAAGGAAACCGATCCGAAGGGTCCAACAAGCGGAGAGAAGAGAGTTCATGAGGGGGCCGCGGGTTGCGCGAAGGTCATTTTTTGAGCCAGCCTATGTGGCGCCACTGTCGAGGGTCCCTTCCCCCAACAGTAGCCCCTCGTTGCCTTGGATCTAAAGAACAATATTTGGGCCCAAGCAGCGCTCTTTGATGGAAAACATAACGGGACCCTTGGCAGCGACGCCCGCGGCTGCTTTGGGCCGGGTCGTTGTATTTATGTTTGCACTGTTGAGGTCCGTCTTGTTTTTTGCGCCGTGGATTTCGATTGTCGCGCCGGTTTTGTCGGGTTGTGTGACTCGTCTCTGCACCCCTATAAATAGATGGGGCTGGTGCGGGCTTGAAGTTGTGCCCGCCTTTGCTATAGTCATCCTTCTGCTGCGCATTCCTTTTCGCGAAGGTTGTTTTTGTCTAGTTGCGAAGGTTGTGCGTACTGTGTTCTACGAGGGTTTTAGTTTTGAGAGATGGCTATATGATCCAATTTTATTTTTATTACACTTACTTTTTATTATAGTATGGAAATGCATTCATTTTCTTTGCATCGATTTTGATCCGCAATACTATCGGAGTAAAAGAAGGGATCTAAGGAAGAACGCAGGCTAAACTTTTTGATTTTTTATTAGTAACAAGTAAATACTTTGTTTGGACATAAGAAACTTGTGATATCGAGGGGATAAACACCAACTAATCAAACCACTCGTGTTGCTTCTCCCTCCGCTGCGGATGAGGGGGGTGACTTTTGAGTTTGGTCATAGCAGAGTCTGTAGTTCGGAGTTGGCAGCTTATGTGAAGCGTGGTTGGATCGAGGATGGAAAGGCGAGGACTAGCGCTGGAGAGACTATTCCGAAGCCGGACGCCGATGAGGTTGTTGTGTTTGAAGAGTTCTTTGTTGCTGGTTTGCGCTTCCCTGCAGCTTCTTTTGTGACTTCGGTTTTACAGAGGTTTAACCTGAGGTTCCATCAGATGACGCCTTCGTGCTTTACGAAGATGTCAGTATATGTCTGGGCATGCCGCTCCCAGGGCATTGTCCCTCATGTCGAGGGTTTCATTCGCACTCATCGTGTGCATATGCAGCCTCGGAAGATTGTTGATGGCGAAGGTAACACCAGCCTTGGACAGTTCGCGGTGTACACCTTTTGCCATCGCGCCGGATCGGAGTTACCGGTGCAGGCCCAGAAGAACAAGTGGACCAGTGGATGGCAAGAGTTCTGGTTCTACTACAAGCTTAGTGATGACGCCGAGCTTTGTGGCGGGCTTCCGCCACTCGGTGATGTGAGCGCTGAAGCTAAGATGAGCGCCGAGGCGCATGCTGTTGTTAACTGTTTGAGGGTGGTTGCGCGCTCTCAGTGTGCTCGCGATTTAGTCGAGGAGTACTGTTGTGCCAAGGTTTGGCCCCTTAGCCGGAGATAGGTTTGGTTTGCAGTTGAGAATCACCCAAAGTACGAGGGTAAAGGTTTAAAGAAACCAAAGTTCGAGTTGAACAGAGTTTGGGAGAATGTCCTAAAGAAGTTTCCTAGGCATGTAGATGGAGTCAAAGCTATCTACAAGCGTGTTCAGCAGAGGGCAGAGGAACTTGTTGGGAAGCTGTCCACACTGGAAATTAAGGCTATCCACACCTCAGTGGGTAGCGGGAGTCGAGTTAACAAGCTCTTCGACATTCTTGAGATCCTGTATGATAACTGGCCCGCACCTTCGAGTGAGGATGCACCGAAGAAGAGGAAACACGCTACCACTGAGGAGAAGGGTGTTGCATCGCGGCCAAAAAGGGGTCGTGGTCGAGGCCGTGGTGGTGCCGGTGGCCGAAAGAAGACTTGCGACGAAGGTCCCTGTTGGTTCAGGCGCTGCCGGCACTTCGTCGTCCTCTGCCATTGTTTCATCAGGGAGTGGCCGAGGCCTCGTGAAGGTTGGAGGGCGGGTGCCCCGTGTCGAGGGAATTGGCCCTCTGATCCAGGTTTCGGAAGACAATGATGTCTCCGAAGACGATGAGAAGGAGGAGGAGAAGGAGGCTGAAAAAGAGGCGAAAACTGAGGATGAATCATCTGATGAAGTTAGTGATACCTCCAGTGGTGAGGGTGACTCTGATGATGATGTGTCCATCGAGGACGACCGTGGGAAAGGGATTGCCTCGTCTAGCGCTGACGCTGCAGTCACTCGAAACATCGATGATATTATTCGGGGCTTCGAGCCTGAGAGTCCTCCGCGAGGGTCAATTCCCTAGTATGCGGGGTCTCATGTCTGGGTCGACGGGTTCGAGGTTGCCAGTGATCTTGAATCTGAACTGACCCCTGGAAAGAGGTCGTATGGCGAGGCTAGCTGATCAAGCCTTCCCTATTTTGCTAAGAAGATTGGAGTCTCTGATCCGGCGACAGAGCTTTTCACGAGTCCGGACCTTCGGGAGTGCCACCTGCAGTGTGCTCCAGAGGAAAGGCGTTTCCTCGGTCGGGTGTTTGGTCGCATTTGTGTACCAGAAGCTGAGCTTCGATTAGCCAACGAGCCCTTGGACAACCTGCATGATGACATCGATGTCAAGGTGGCTGAGTTGATGCTGCTTAACCGCTCGGCGCACCGGAGGGCAGGTTATAACCTTCATTATTTGAATGACCGGTTAGTTGAAGTTGAGAAGGATAACAAGGACCTTCGTCGAAGCTTGGAGAACAAAGAAATTGAGCTTAAAGCTGCTTTGGAAATGGTTAAGAAGTCTCGAGAGGAGGCACAAGAGGATGCCAATAGTAATGTTGAACTTTTGGCGGCTGGCCGTCAGAAAGACAAAGATTTGTTATCAGCAAACAGTCGAATAAGTGAGCTTTCATCGGAGGTGGCTTCGCAGTCGGAGGCATGGCAGAAAAGTATGGGGAAGATTAATAGCAAACTTGATGCCTGCTTGACCGAAGCCGGAGGTTCTGCCGGGGAACCGCTGCCTGCTGCCAATGCGAAGGCCTTCAAAAGTTGGCTGTGTAACGAGCTTGATGTCTTTAGCTCATTGGTTGGTAACGCAGCCGACTTTGGTGGCTATGCCGGAGCTTTAGCGATGGCCAGTACGCTTCGTCAAGCGGATTGCGAGGACCTTCGCAAGATCAGAAATCCTAACCATATCTTCCCGACAGTTGATGAGGTGCGCCAGATGAAGATTGATGACGCTGAGGTTCAGAACTGTGCGATGCGATTGCTTCGCAAGTTCTGGATTGCTGGTGGTGGCCGAGCTCTTGCTTTCGAAGAAGTTGCCGAGGCTACTCGTCAGGTTTGTGTTATTGGTAAAATTTGTGGTTGGGTTTGTTTCTGTGATGAAGGGGTTAGTATTAATTTTGGAGGACTCATCCTTTATTTTTCCTTGCAGGCTCGGAAGGACGCGATGCCTTCACCGCCTGCGACTGACGATGCTGCTGGTTCTTCCGGATCTGCTCCTGCGCCTAGTTCTATGAAGGTTCCACCCGTCGAGGTCGTACCCTCAGCTGAGGACGCTCCGATCGCTGAAGAAGCTAACGTTGAAGAGGCTGCGATGGTCGAAGCGCCTGCTGAGAGTTTGGATGCTGCGACCGGCGAGGGTTTGGATGCTGCAGCCAGTGAAGTTAGGGCGGATGAGCAAGGGGGAGCCGAGCAGGTGTGAAAACCTAGGATAACTCAACAGAGGGGGTCATTTTGTAATATGTTGGGTGGTGGGAAAGACTTGATGACACTGAGATACTCTTTTAATGCTGTGAAAATGCAGGTTCCTGATGGAACCGTGCAAGAAGTATTTGATGTGACGCCACTGACGCTAAATTATCAAGATGTTTTTATAACTGGTGAATCGTGGGCTCGAGCTAGGCTTAAACACCCTTTGCTGTCTTTTGAACGCTTTTGGTGGTCGAAGGTGCGAAGGTATGATTTGAAGAACAGTAGATCGAGTCGTTTTTGGCGTGAGGCAGACTATACCGATTGTCAGGCCACATTTTTTTTGTTTGGTTCTTCTTCGTCCGCGCAAGCTGTTATTGATGATGATATCGATGAGAATACGGCTATGGATTACTTGTTTGGGCGAAGCAATCTAGATCTAGGTCCGGACGGATCACTTGTGGTTCCGAAAGAGGAGCCTTCGGAAGTTAGTGATGTAGATCATAGATATATGTATAGGGCGAGGGTTTTGCCCGAGGAGCTGCCAATTGTTCCTGCAGCTCCTTTGTTGTGGGGACCCATAGTTCCGGTGGAAATAGGATTTGAGGAGGGCAGCGAGGGTTTTAATGATTCGATGTTAACTGAGGGAGGTGATGGTTCCTTGTAAGCTTATACTTTCTGTTGATTGTGTACCATACTGTGTTTGATTTGCATATAATTGCAAAATTATAAGAGTTTGACGCGGTTGTGATTCATTTTCATAATTTGAGAAAAGACATTTGACCTTCGTAGTTAGTTTGCGTGTCACCTTTTTCGTTTAAGAGAGGTGTTTTAAGAAAATAGCAAGGCCCCCTTTTCTTTTTAGCGAGGCTCGCTTTTGTTGAAGAGAGATATTTAATAAAACAGCGACGCCCCCCTTTTCTTTTTAGCGAGGCTCGCTTTTGTTGAAGAGAGACGTTTAATAAAACGGCGACACCCCCCTTTTCTTTTTAGCGAGGCTCGCTTTTGTTGAAAAGAGACGTTTAATAAAACAGCGACGCCCCCCTTTTCTTTTTAGCGAGGCTCGCTTTTGTTGAAGAGAGACGTTTAATAAAACAGCGATGCCCCCCTTTTCTTTTTGGCGAGGCTCGCTTTTGTTGAAAAGAGACGTTTAATAAAACAGCGACGCCCCCGTTTTCTTTTTAGCGAGGCTCGCTTTTGTTGAAGAGAGACGTTTAATAAAACGGCGACGCCCCCCTTTTCTTTTTAGCGAGGCTCGCTTTTGTTGAAAAGAGACGTTTAATAAAACAGCGACGCCCCCCTTTTCTTTTTAGCAAGGCTCACTTTTGTTGAAGAGAGACGTTTAATAAAACAGCGATGCCCCCCCCTTTTCTTTTTGGCGAGGCTCGCTTTTGTTGAAAAGAGACGTTTAATAAAACAGCGACGCCCCCCTTTTCTTTTTAGCGAGGCTCGCTTTTGTTGAAGAGAGACGTTTAATAAAACAGCGATGCCCCCCTTTTCTTTTTAGCGAGGCTTGCTTTTGTGTTTTGCGAGGGTGTTTGACTTTTTTGGACTTCGCGCCTCCCCTTGTCTTAGGTGGAGGAGAAGTTTGCTTTGCGAGCCCCTAACGTGTTTTGCGAGGGAGCTCGACTTTTTTGGACTTCGTGCCTCCCCTTGTCTTAGGTGGAGGTGAAGTTTGCTTAGGGTGCTCGACTTTTTTGGACTTCGCGCCTCCCCATGTCTTAGGTGGAGGTGAAGTTTGCTTTGCAAGCCCCTAGCATGTTTTGCGAGGGTGCTCGACTTTTTTTGGACTTCGCGGCTCCCCTTGTCTTAGGTGGAGGTGAAGTTTGCTTTGCGGATACTTGCGAAGGTTGTGCATTGCGTTGCATCTTGTTTCCTCGAGTAAGTCTTTATCAAGCAGTTGGTTTTGTTCATCTGATTCGAGGGTTGTTCTGAGAGAGCCATGCTTCAATTCTTCTGGTAACACAGCTTCTTCCCCAAACAGGAGCCTGAAAGGTGTGAATTTGGTGGCTCTGCATTCCGAGGTGTTGTGGGACCAGGTGACCGAGGTTAGCTCTTCTGCCCACTTCCCTATAGGCCTGCCTTGTAATTTTTTGGATATGGCTTGGAAAATTGTTGCATTGGCTCTTTCAACTAGGCCATTGGATTGAGGGTGCCAGACTGAGGCGAAGCACAAGATTGTTCCAATTTGTGCGCAGAATTCTTTGAAGACCTTGTTGTCAAACTGAGTGCTATTGTCGACGGTTAGGTGTTTGGGGACTCCAAACCGACAAACTAATTGCTGTCAGAAAAACTTTTTCACGACTAGGGAGGTGATGGAAGCAAGCGGTCTAGTTTCAATCCACTTTGTGAAGTATTCCACAGCTACCACTGCGTAGCGAAGGTTGCCAGGAGCTGTTGGTAGTGGACCGATGAGGTCCATTGCCCGTGTTTGCAATGGCCATGTTGGGCATATCAGAGTTGTTGGGGCCCCTAGGGCGTTTTGTGTTTTTGTCGTTAGTTGGCAACCCTCGCAACGTTTGACTATGTCTTCTGCATCTCGTAATGTTGTTGGCCAGTAGAAACCCTGACGGAAAGCTTTCCCAACTAGCGCCCTTGGGCCGTTGTGTGAACCACAAATACCTTCGTGAATAAGCCTAAGAATGTCACTTCCTTCAATTTGTGACACGCATTTCAGCCATGGCGAGGTTATCGAGGCTTTGAACAGAATGTTGTCCACTATTTTGTACCCTCGAGCTCTTTGTTTTAGTCTGTTTTCTTCCTCTTTGGACTCGGGCTCATGCAGCCCGTTGATATAGGCCATTATGGGTGCTCTCCAGTCTTTGTTTTGGATTGCATTGATCAGCTTGGCATTCTATTCAGAGGTTTCGAATGCTAATTGAGTTGTTACCTCGTGAAACACGTCAGGGGGCAGCTGTAGCTGTTGTGCTGCTGCTTTGGCTAGGCTGTCTGCCTCGTTGTTTTCTGACCTCGGAATTGCTTTCACTGTTATGCCGAGGAAGAAAGATTCTAACCTTCGGACTTATTGGAAGTATTTTTGTAGCTCTTGATCTTTTGCTTTGTAATTTTTCTCATTGTGTCCCGCAATGACTTGTGAGTCAGTGTTAATGACTGCCCTTCGGACTGACAATGATCGAAGCCTTGAGAGTGCTAGTATCACGGCTTCGTATTCTGTAGAGTTGTTTGTGCACTTGAAGTCGAGTCTTTTTGCGTACCTTAGCTTCAACCCAGATGGCGAAACTAGGATGGCCGAGGCTCATGCTCCGGCTGCTCCCGAAGCTCCATCAACATACACTGTCCAAAACGGATCTGGTTGGGCTCCATCTCTGTTAGGGTCTGGGGTCCATTCAGCTATGAAATCTGCTAGTGCCTACGATTTGATTGTTGTTCTTCCCACGAAGGTTATAGCGTAGCTGTTCAGTTCGACTGCCCATTTTGCTATTCTGCTGACTACCTCGTTGTTCTTGAAAATGTTCTCGAGGGGGTATGATGAAGGTACTTGGATTTCGTGTGCCTGGAAGTAGTGTTTTAGCTTTCTTGAAGCCATGACCACGGCGTATGCTATCTTCTCTAGCTCTGAGTAGTTTCATTTTGGACCCTCGAGGGTTTCAGACACAGTAGACCGGGGCCTGTTTGATTTTGCTGTTTTCGTGTAACTCTTTGATCAGCACTACGCTGGCTGCATGGGGCGAGGCTGCGACATACAACAGTAGAGGATCCCCTTTGCTCGGGCTGGTTAAAATGGTCAAGTTGGTGAGGTAGTTTTTCAAATCCTCGAAAGCTTTCTACTGCCGAGGTCCCCAATTGAATGGGGATGTGCTTCTCAAAGTTTCGAAAAAAGGTAACCCTCGCTCAGCTGATCTGGAGACGAATCTGCTGGGTGCTGCTAGGCGACCTGACAAATGCTGAGCTGCTTTTTTGGTTGTCGGGGGTTCCACATTGATGATGGCATCAATTTTCTCGAGGTTGGCTTCAATTCCCCTTGCTGAGACGATGCAACCTAGAAGTTTTCCTTCGCTTACCCCGAAAACACATTTTTCAGGGTTTAGTTTTAATCCTGCAGACCAAAGGTTATTGAACACTCTTGCCAAGTCTGATATGTGGTTTTCTTTTTGCACGCTTTGGACGATCAGATCATCGACATAGGCAGAGATAGCATGTTCATCTTTGAACACTTCGGATGTCATGCGAGCGAAGGTTGATCCTGCGTTCCTCAAACCTTCGGCCATTCTTCGAAAACAAAAAGTGTCCGAGGGTGTAATGAAGCTTGTTTTTTCCTCATCTTCTTCATTCATCCAGATCTGATGGTATCCCGAGAAACAGCCAAGGAGAGAAAGCATTTGGCAACCAGCTGCTCTGTCGACCAAGGTGCTTATGTTTGGCAGGGGAAAGTCATCCTTCGGACAGGCTTTGTTCAGGCACATAAAATCTACATACATTCTCCATTTTTTGTTCTTTTTCTGGACGAGGACCACGTTTGAGAGCCATGTTGGGTATTTGACCGGGCGAATGACACCTGCGTCCAAAAGTCTTTTTACCTCTGCCTTCGCTGCCTCTTTCCTTTCTTCTGACATTTTGTGAAGCTTTTGTTTAACTGGGCGATAACCTGGTTTTATGTTTAGGCTGTGCTCTATCAAAGTTCTATTTACCCCTTTGAGGTCTTCTGCAGACCAAGCGAAGGTATCGGAGTTTTCCTTAAGGAAACGGACGAGGTTATTTTCTAACAAGGGGTCTAAGTTGGCTGAGATGAACACTTTTCTTTCGGAGTTGCTCTCAAAGAGTTGGACTTGTTTAGTCTCTTCTTTGGGTGATGCTTTTACTCTGTCAATGCATACTTCACCTTCGGGGGTAAGGTTTGTTGCTCGAGGCTTTGACAAATTGTGGACATTGCGTTGCCTCGGTGCTACTGTTCCCTCAACTGCTCTTGCAATGTCTTGATCTCTGTATACTGCAACGACCCCTTTTGGAGTGGGAAGCTTCATGTAGAGGTATGCAGGGTGGATTAGAACATTGAATGCATTGGTGACGCCTCGGCCAAATATTGCATTGTAAGGATAGAACATGTCAACCACGTCGAAGGTTATGTGCTCAGTTCTGCAGTTCACCTGGTCTCCGAAGGTCACGAGCAGAGATATTTTTCCAACAGCTCTTACTTGTTGACCGCCGAAACTGTATAGTGGGTTGTCAGCGGGTTGCAAAAGGTTTCTGTCAAGCTTTATGCTGTCGAACAGGATGTCTGCAGAGCTTCCTGTATCGACGAGAATTTTGGTGACTGTCCACCCTGCTAGGTTAGTCTCGATCACCATTGCATCAGTGTGAGGGTAGTCCCTTAACCTCATGTCACTAGAATCGAAGGTTATTGGGACGTGAGACTATCGACCAAACTTGTGTGGCCCTTCGACGGCTACATGGTGTACTCTTCTGGCGTGTTCTTTCCTTTGCCTCTTGTTGCTGTGATCTTCGTTGGAGCCTCTGGTGATGGCCAGTATAACACTGAAGGTTGATGTTGGGTTGTTGATTCTTGTTTGGGCTTGGGCTTCGGATTTGACAGGTTGGGGGCCGGCAACGCTGGTATTGGTGGTGGTTGGGGTAGAGCGTCGTTCACTTGTTGGTTGGTTTGGGTTTGGGTTTGAGGGGTTGTTGGGTATGTGATGGTATATGGTACGTTTTGGCGTTGGGGGATGGTGGATGGCTGATAAGAGACATGGCTGTAGTGTGGGTGATGTGCGTAGAAGGGTTGGTGCGAAGGTAGGCCATAGTTTATGGGGGTGTAGTGGTATGGAGGATTTGGTGGGTTGGAGTTTGGTTTCCTGGTGTGATTGATGGTTCGGTTTTCTGCCGATGCAGCTCTTTTGGATTCCTGGTACTCTTTTCCCTTGGGGAAGCACTCGCATTGTTTGGTGGTGTGCCCCTTGCCAGGACCACAAAAATGGCAATACATTTTCGCGGGATCTTTTTGCTGGTTTGATGGTCCGGTGGTGGTGGGAATCCTTGTGGATTTTGGTTGCCAGAGGGTTGAGCACTCCTTCTTTGGTCTTCAAAAGGACCTGCCTTGTTGATTGCACCAATGTTGCTTTGTTCTTGGCGAGGGTTGTTTTCTCTCGCTTGAGGCCTTGGCTGCGGCTTCTGCTGAGATGTTCGGGCATCGGACTTTACCCTAAAGTCCTTGTCTGCTCTACAGTATCTTTCCATTGTCTCATGTAGTTCTTCGATTGTATTTGCCGGCTTCCTGGCAAATTTTGAGGAGCATGGGCCTGGGCGCAGGCCGCTGACTGCAGCGAGGATGACAACCTCGTCAGGGATCCCCGGGGTTCTTGTCCTGATTTGGATGAACCTTCACCAATAATCTTGCAATGGTTCGCGCTCTTCTTGTTTGCAGCTGAACAAATCAATGGGGTTTGATGGGGCTGCTGTAATACCCTTGAAATTTGTGCAAAGCCTATCTCTGAGGTCTGCCCAGGAATCCACGGTTGCAGGGCGAAGGTTGCTGTACCACGTTTGTGCAATGTCCCAAAGGATGATTACGAAGGACTTTGTCATTGTTGATTCATCTCCCCCTGCTACGGCGACTACCGCTTCATAGCTCATTATGAATTGGCGAGGGTCAGTAAGACCATCGTAACGGGGTAGATTTTGTGGATTGTAGCATGGTGGCCAGGGTTGAGTTTGTAGTATTTGGGAGAGTGGTGATTTTGGGTCATATGGCATTTGATGTTGTTGGGCTCTCCGTTGGTTGCGAAGGTTTGGCTCTCTTTCCTCTCGGTAGAGTTGGCGAAAGTTTGGTTGCCTCATAGGGTATGGGTTATCTGGGTGATTTGGTGCTGGCGGGGGTGGTGGATGGTGGCAGAGGTTGCCCTGATCCTGCTCATCATGCCCCTCCTACAGTGGTGGCATTTCCCTGTCGTTCCAAACCTCGGCTTCGGCCTCAACTGCTGCGAGGGACTCCTCCATCCGGCGAAGCTGTTCCCTTGCTTCGTCCACCTTTTGCCTGATGGCGCACAGCCGGTTGTGCCTCTCAAGCTGGTCTAGGCACCTTTTCTTCTCTTGCAACTCAGCTTGAAGTCTTTCAAGGGCCTCGAGGCCCAACTCCTCCTCGTCTCCTCCCTCACCTTCTCCGGAAGTGTGGGGGTGCGGCTGTGTTTGAAGGACCGAGAATGCAAAAGCAAGGCGACCAGAGGGGGGGGTGAATGGGAGCCAATCAAATTTCTTTCGAAACTTTGGCCAACTATCCCAAAATCAACCCCAAGAAGCACGGACCCAAATCGTAATGCTCACGACCCTTGGAAGAGGGTGGATGATCCCTAGGATCACAGCGGAGCATCACCGAGCACTAGCGAACCAAATGACCAAAAGCTCCGACTCAAGTTCGCCCCCAAAAACCAAGCCCCGAACGTAGATAGACGGCTACGTCGAGAAATCCGTAAATACCAATGCAAACAAGTAGTAAAGATACCTTGAGAGGTTCCTTGGACAACTACAGGGCCAAACTAGAAGTCCGGAAACAAAGCGAAGAAGCCGAGAGAGCAAGCGCACTAAACCGGAGGCTACAGGCGATTCCCAGACTGTCCGCCGGTACGGTCGCGGACTGTCTGCCCAGTGGCGGACTGTCCGGGCTCAGGTCACGGACTGTCCGCCGGCCAAAAGAGCAAAACCGCAGTGCTGCTGAAGTCTCCTGGACAGTTCCCGGACTGTCCGCGAAAACCAACGGCGGACTGTGCGCCGGTCAAGTTTGGACTTGTCCGAACAGGCACCGCAGCCACTGGTCTGGCTCGTGCCCGATGCGCGGACTGTCCGCGGTACTAGGCGCGGACTGTCCGCGGGTACCCAGAGAGGGCGATTTTGGTCGCCCTCAACTCAAATCTCCGCAAATTCGATCCAAACCAAAATCCCAAGTTCCCAAACTTGGAGAAGATGATCACGGGGTAGTTAGGAGACTATCCCCAAGAAATCATCTGCTCAAATCGACTAGAACTCCAGGAAATCATAAGGGAAGGTGGATGAACCAGAAAAGCGCCACAAAAATGAAATCGGCCCGATCTATTCGATCATGAGGTGTTAGATGAATTCCTTTGGTCAGAATGACCTCCTCAGTGATACGAACAAAATGATTCAAACGGATTTCGCAAAGACGCACCGGAGAGGGAGATCGAGTGACCGGAAAATCGCGGAGAAATGAAGAACGCGAAGAACACGAACAAAACAGCGAATCAACACATCGATCTGCAGACGAAGCGCAAACAAACGCTACGACAGTGAGGTTACGGCTACACTTCCTCAAAATCAACAGTACACAGAGGTGAGTCTCTCTGCGGATCTCAGCTAGCTACAGCAGGGGATGGGAGAGCAGGAAACCCTAAGACTGAAAGAGCAAATGACTGAGATAAGGGGAGGAGGGTGTCTCCCCGACTACTTATCCTAATTCGAGCCTAAGTCTAATTCCTACTCTACCCCTCTCTATTCTAATTACAGAGCGAACCAGCTAAACCCTACGGTTATTCTAGACCAACTCGGTGGTAGGTGTATCCGACGGCCACGCCCGCACAATAGGCAGCGTTGCCTCGACGCAACCTCCCGATTGCCGCCACGTGCCGCCCTCGCTCTGTACCCCTAGTTTTGTGGCCCAAACCGGGAAACCAGCCTTTTCAGCTATCCCTCGGTTTTGAGGCCCAAACCGGGAAACCAGCCTCCAAGTCCATCGCCTGAGTTTTGTGGCCCAAACTCAGAAACCCGCAGCGCCCACGTTTTGAGGCCCAAACTTGGAAACCGTCCTTAGCCCGGGTTTTGTGGCCCAAACTCGGAAACCCGCCGCATCGCCCGTGCACCCCGTCCACCGACACGTGTCCCCAGGTCCTCGACCCAGGCAACACCATGCCCCGCAAGTCTCCGCTCGTCGCTGTCCCAGGCTGCCAGCCACCACAGCTGATCCTCAGGCACTCCGGTCCCTCAGTCCAAGCCTCACGTCCGCCCTTCACCGCTCTCGGTCCATCGACACGGCACGTCTCTACTTGACCTTCACCTCGCCTTCGACCACTGTCTCCGTGCTCGACACGATGCACAACACAAGCTAAAGAACCTGCAATCAAACCCGTTGACAATCACTCATCACTCAGAGACTCGGCATACACCCATGTATCCGCAATCTCCCCCTTGATGAGTGCATTGTCAACTACACACACAAATCATAATGAAATAGAAGAAGGAAGAAGGAGAAGAGAGAACTCGACCAAGTGACCCAAAAGCGTATCAAAGCCGAAGAAGGTCAAGTGGAAGAAGCAAAACAACTTGGTCCCCAAAGACATGGGCAACGGCTCGACGCAACCAAGCAAAGCAAAGCTAGCCCTCAAGAAGAGGTAGAACAGGCTCAACACCACTAGCAAAATACCAACTGGAAACTCCAGAAAAAAAAGCTCGACACCAATTGGAGCAGAATGAGAAATCGAAGCGAATGCTAGTCCCTCAAGATAGAGGCACAGAGGCTCAACACAACTAGCAAGAAAACCACTCCGAACCAATCGAAATCAAAGTCGAGATCAAAAGCCCTGAAGAGCAAAGTGTTTGCTAGTTCCTCAAGATAGAGGCCAAGGCTCAACACAAATAGCAAACTCTCCCTCAAAAAGTACAAACAGCCAGGAAACTCCCCCAAACTCCCCCTTAGTTGAACACCCAGGAAGCAAAAGATTTGCAAGAAAATTTCTCCCCTTTGGTCAACCGATCGGAGAGCACATGATTTGTCAATTTTTCTCCCCCTTAGTTGAAAATGCACTGATCAAGGAACAACTCCCCCTTCCAACATGCACATGAGTCAAAATGCAAGTTAGCAGCTTCAGGCATATAATCAAAAGAGTGCAAAAATGCTCTAAACAGTATAACTCCAATGACACGACTAAGCATAGAAAGCAAAGGCTAAAACTGATCACCGAATATGAAATATGAACATATGAGCAAAGTGAGCAGTTTTTGAGTCAAAAAGGTATTCACCATCAAAATAGCACTAGCCATGTATAGACAGGAATCCAAACAAGTGCTAAACATGTATACAAGGTGAACTACCCCTAGCAAAGTTCAATCGTCATGCATAGGAATGAAACATACACTTGTGATTTCAGTTTTAAATCGGAGTTGCAGCGGTGAAATTTCACAAGTTTAAATAAAAGCATGTGATTGCGAGAGGTTGAAAGCTTGTCATTGCCTAACTTTTCAACCGAGCGAAGCCTATGCCGAAGCAATCAGAAGCTTAAAGCTACGGTTTCGGTCAGACACTACACAGCTCAAGTTTAACTCATAGTGCAATGAGAAACAGTCTCGATACTGTGATGTGTTGACAAGCAATCCCATCTCGATCTTTTCAATTCACTAATGCTTGGTTCAAATTTCAAACATGATATGAACAGACCAAGCAAGTGAATGACTCAGAACTGGAGACATAGCAACCTAGCATATATGAAAAGCACGAATGGACTCAACACATCCTACACATGCTAGTTGCATATCTCAATGGTGAACATTTTCAGTTTTTATGTACATTAGGCAAATTCACCATTCCAAAATAGCTGAGCTCACAACATGTACTAGTGATCAGAAAGAGCATAAGCTACAAGCATCAATATATACTTCGGAGCATACTAAGCAGAGCATAGTTACATTCTAGTGATTATAAACATGAAGCTCAGAATGTAAATGTGTATGCTAAAATGCAAAAAGAAAAGAAGGCCAAACGAAAAGAGTCAGTCTAATATACAAGATCCAAAATGTTTCCCCCATCTAAAAGGGGAAACACACACAAAGCTCACCCCTCAACCGATTAAAGGTTGATTCGTCTAAAGGCTTGGTGAATATATCAGCCAGTTGATGATGAGTATCGACATGGCGAAGGTCGATATCACCCTTCTCCTGGTGGTCTCGCAAAAAGTGAAAGCGGACATCAATGTGTTTGGTCTTCGAGTGAAGCATGGGGTTCTTAGCAACGCTAATGGCACTCATGCTGTCACAAAGCAAAGGCACGCGAGAAAAGCTCAGACCGAAATCACGCAAAGTGGCCATCATCCAAAGCAACTGGGAACAGCAGCTAGCCGCAGCAACATATTCAGCCTCTGTGGTAGACTGAGCGACACTAGACTGCTTGCGAGAAGACCACGACACAAGAGAAGATCCAATAAATTGGCAAGTCCCAGAAGTGGACTTGCGCTCAATACGGCAACCAGCAAAATCGGCATCCGAATAACCGCAAAGCGAGAGGGTGGAGGAAGCAGAATACCAAATCCCAAACTCAGGTGTGAAACGAAGGTACCTGAAAATCCGCTTCACCGCCTGACGGTGAGAAGTGCGCGGCGACGCCTGAAAACGCGCGCACAGACACACCGCGAACTGGATGTCCGGGCGTGTCGCCGTCAGGTAGAGCAGTGACCCGATCATGCTGCGGTACTCCTTCTGGTCCACTGCTTCTCCATCCTTGTCCGCATCCAGGGCAGTCGTCATCGACATGGGTGTCGGAAGAGGCTTGGCCTCACCCATATCGAACTGCTTCAGCAAGTCCTTGGTGTACTTGCCCTGGTGCACAAACGTCCCCTCTCGGGATTGCTTAATTTGCAACCCGAGAAAGAATGTCAGCTCGCCCATCATGCTCATCTCGAACTCCCTGCTCATAGTATCTGCAAACTTGGCAACCAAAGCGTGAGAAGAACCACCGAAAATGATATCATCCACGTAAATCTGGACCAAGAGTGTGTCTTTGCCTTGCCTAAGGAGAAAGAGCGTTTTATCTACACATCCCATTTTAAAACCCTTAGCTATCAAAAAGGTCTTCAACCTATCATACCAGGCTCTAGGGGCTTGTTTCAAACCATATAAAGCTTTAGAGAGTTTAAAAACATGGTTTGGAAACTTGGGATTTTCAAAACCGGGGGGTTGCTCAACATAGACTTCCTCTTCTATGTAGCCGTTTAAGAAGGCACTCTTGACATCCATTTGAAAAAGTTTGAAACCTTTGGATGTAGCAAAAGCCAAGAGTATCCTAATAGCCTCCAAACGAGCTACAGGAGCAAACGTCTCCTCATAGTCTATCCCCTCCTTCTGACTATAGCCTTTCGCTACAAGCCTGGCCTTGTTTCTAACAACGTGGCCATCCTCTCCTTGCTTGTTTTTGAAAACCCATTTTATCCCAATAGGCTTACAGTCTGGTGGAGGTGGAACTAGAACCCAAACCCAATTTCGCTCAAAGTTCTCTAACTCCTCATGCATGGCATCGACCCAATCTGGATCCGTCAAAGCATGTCCAACATCTCGGGGCTCAAAATTAGCAACAAAAGCAGAATGAGCAAAGTGAGAGATGTGCTGTGACCTGGACCGAGTGACCCGCTCGTCAATGTCGTCGATCATCTGCTGAGGGGGGTGTTGGCGCTGGATGTGTCGTGGCGCCTCCCGAGAAGAAGTGATCTCCCCCTCAACAGCAGCTGGTGCCTCCCCGGGTACAAAAGGTACCGCTCGGGGTGGCGGATCCCATGGCCCCCAGGAAGAAGAAGTGTCGGGGCCGTGAGTCGTCGTAGAAGCCGCTCCTTGCGGCATAGCAGGTGGAGGGGGTGCTGGATCATCCATAACTTCAGCACCCTCTTCCTCGTCATAAAAAAGAGGCTCACCGACCTCATGATCACCTGCACGCTCAAAACGAGAAGGACAAACAAGAGTCTCATCGAAGGTGACATCTGATGTCTCCACGACTCGGTTAGTATCAAGGTTAAGTACACGATAAGCTCTAGTGTGAGTGCCATAACCCAAAAATACCCCATCAGAAGAGCAAGACTCAAATTTGTCTAGGTTGCCTTTCTTCAATATAAAACAGTGGCAACCGAAGACTCTAAAGTAACTCACCTTGGGCTGTCTACCAAAACGCAACTCATAAGAGGTCTTCTTCAAGAAAGCTCTCAGAAAAATGCGATTTGAAATGTAGCATGCAGTGTTCATAGCTTCGGCCCAATATCGCCTAGGAGTCCTATGCTCATCGAGCATCGTCCTGGCCATCTCAACAAGGGTCCGATTTTTCCTCTCTACAACACCATTTTGGGGCGGTGTGTAGGGGGAAGAAAACCGATGCTCCAAACCAAGGCGGTCACAAAACTTCTCAAAATCCGAATTCTTGAATTCCGAACCATTATCACTTCTAATAGCTCGCATCGAGTTCAAAGGGAACTCGTTCTGAAGACGCAAAATCAGATTGCAAGCAAAGGTGAAAGTCTCAGTCTTCTCAGTCAAAAAGAAGACCCACGAATACCTCGAAAAGTCATCAACAACAACCAAAACATACCACTTCCCACCAACTGAGCTCACCCGAGCCGGACCAACAAGGTCCATGTGTAAAAGCTCTCCAGGGTGCGAAGTCATGACCTTAGTCACAGGATGGTGGGGAGCGGCGACCATCTTCCCATGTCTACAAGAATGGCAAACTAGATCCTTCTCCATCGACAGCATGGGCAATCCTCGGATTAGGCCAAGTGAGCTAAGTCTTGCAAGCAAGTCAAAACTCAAGTGACCGAGCCTCCTATGCCACTTCCAAAGATCAGAGGAGGAAGGACTAGCCAAAAGACAGCGGGAAA
Source organism: Coix lacryma-jobi var. lacryma-jobi (assembly GCA_009763385.1). Taxonomy (NCBI): domain Eukaryota; kingdom Viridiplantae; phylum Streptophyta; class Magnoliopsida; order Poales; family Poaceae; genus Coix; species Coix lacryma-jobi. The sequence goes on from CM019824.1 coordinate 16,751,304, forward strand.
CACCAAACGACTCCGAGAAATTCGCGCGAAAGACTTTCCCAAAGGGCGAAATCAAACAAACCAAATTGCCCTGAGGATCTAAAATGCGACTGAGATTCGGTTTAAAATGAATCTCATAGTAATCATCAAAAAGTTGTGAAACAGAAAGCAAGTTAAAATGCAGGTTAGAAACAAGAGCAACATCGCGCAACACAAAGTGCTCATTAACCCGCACCGACCTGCGAGACAACACCTTACCTTTACTATTGACGCCGAAGGTGATAAACTCCTTTCCGGCAACAGGGCTAAGGATGGAGAACCACATGGCGTTTCCGGTCATGTGTCTCGAGCAACCGGAATCCACCAACCAAATGTCCTCCAACCGCTTTACCTACATCAATAATAAGACATAGGGTGAGCATACGGTCCAACACTGGGGTTAGTGAAATAGGAAGAATACCAGTGTTGGGCCGGCTGCTCAAAAGAACGGTCAGTGTAAAAACCATTCCTAGCCTGTCTACGGGGGTGGCGATCACCACGTATAGGAAAACGTGGTCCGCTAAGGAAAGAGCGTCCATTGCGATGATCAAAAACGCGGTGGAGGGAAACGCTCAACAAAACCTCCGCCACGGGGTCCGTATCCTGCAAAGTCAGGACCCCATCGGGCACCTTTACCTTGACGCCTAGGACCTTGAGGTGCTGCACCTCTAGGCCTAGCTGCTCTCCTTGGAGCTCTCCTCTGGACATTCGGCACATGCACATCATGGAAAGGATGGCACATGTCCGGATTGTCCATCTCCCTAGCACGGCGCATCTCTCTCTTGCGCCTAAAGCAGAACTCGCTTAAGTGACCATCTCTCCCACAATAGTCACAATGGTACCTCACCGCACGCAAAGGGGGTTGTTGGTACTCACGGTTGTGGGTATGGTTCACTTTGCCCTTCTGTGGCAAGCACTCCTCCTGGATAGGTGGCATAGTATCCAGCTTGTTCTTGAGGTGGTTTGGTTTGGGATGCCACACTTGGTTCTTGGGTGGAGCTCTTGGAGGTTCCTCAACCACTCCGTCCTTGGTGATAGGCTTGACAGGCTCTTTGGGTGGAAGCTTGGTAAGTTTGGGAGTATTGGTGGAGTTAGGCTTCTCACATGGGTTTAGACCACTCGACTCTCCACTCTTCCCAAAAGCTGAAACATGGACACCCGGAGCAAAACCTACACCTGGACCTCCAGCAGCTCACTTGAATTGGGAGATCATCATCCCGAGCTACGGCTCCCCACATGACACCCATGACAAGATGGTCCGAAGGTATGTGTTTTCCTCCTCGGTTTGCATCTTGCCAGGCTGCACATTTGCAATCTCCATCTCCAAACCCTCACACAAAACACACCTCGTGACACAAGTGCTATCCGAGCTAGCCTTCTCTAAAGACCCAATCTTGGCATTCTTCTCTGCCAACTCAGATTGCAAGACAAGACAAGTCTTGCACGCACCCAACAGCTGGGGCCTAGCCCAAAGCTCATCCACCTCTCCAACCAAAGCAGCATACTTACCTCTCAAAGTGAGAAGGTCAGTCATGTGCTTGGTGCACGACTCGCACTCAACCTCCTCCGACACGACCATGGTGGATTTAGCAAACTCCAACTCCTTCACCGTGTCCTCCCACTTCTGCCTAAACTCCTTGCGCTCTCTAGCAGCACGCCTAAGCAGTTTGTCTTGACTAAGCAAGGCGGCAGTAAGCTTCTCATTCTCAGCAAAGAGTTCGTCATGAATCATCGATACCTGGGAGGTGTCGTCGTCGTCGTCCCGAGGGGTGTGCTCCAACTTGCCGTCGAGCTCATCACCCAGCGCCATGGTGCAGAGGCCCCCGTCGTCGGCAAAGAAGCAAAGACCGTTCAGCTTGTCCTCGATCTTCTTCATCTTCTCGGACTCATCGTCGCTTGAGCAAGCGGAGTCGTCATCCGAGCCGTCGACGTCGCTGAGCGTGGCGAAGAAAGCACGCTGCTCAGCCTGGGCCTTCTCCAAGTACTTCTTCTTGATGTACTCCTTGTCAAAGCCGCCCCTCCGCTTGTGCCTCAGAGGAACGTGCTTGTCCTTGCCCTTGGAGTCATACTTGTGCCCATGATCGCCCTGCCCCGAATGCTTGTTCTTCTTGGGGCAGTTGGCGATGAAGTGGTCGAGATCGCCGCACTCGAAACATCCCGAGCGTCCTCCTCCGCGGCGACGGTTCATGCGGTTGTTGTGAAACAGCGTGAACCGGTTGGCAAGCAAAGCCAACTCCTCATCTCCCAAAGACTCCAGCTGATCCTTTGTGACAGAAAAGAGAGATGAAAGCGCAAAGCCACCAGAGGGGTTAGCAGAAGAGCCAGAAACCAAAGCCATAGTCGGGCCAGAAGGATTCTCATAAGAAGCCCTTGCCATGGCGTCAATCTCACTGGACTTGAGCTTACTAAAGAGCTCGTCGCACATGAGGGTCTCATAGTTAGGCGATTCGATGATCGCCTGAACCTTGGAATCCCACACCGATCGATCAAGAGTGTGCAAAAGCTTCAAAGCTCTCTCATGATCATCGAAAGGCAACTGCTCCTTGTTAGCCCTCATCCTGTTGACAATCACCTGAAAGCGAGCGAATAAACTTTCTATGCTCTCGCCAGGCTGATGTCGAAAGTTCTCATACTCTCGCTTGAATGACTCGTAGAACCGGGTTTTGACTTGAGAGGTTCCCTCATGGAAACGCATGAGGGTGGCCTAAATCTCCCGAGCCGTAGCGAGGTGAGAAACGCGATCAAACTCACTCATGCTCAAACATGAGAAAAGAGCATTACGGGCTCGGCTATTGGCATCGTGCTCATCGATCTGACGCTGAGTGACACGAGCAGCCAAGACCACGTAATCAGCAGAGTTGCAAATATCCCAAATGGAAGCTCCAATACTCTGCATATAGGCCGACATGCGTATCTTCCAATACGCATAGTTCGTCCCATTGAAAAACGGCGGTTTGCCCACGCCGCGATCCATGTCGCCTTCGGTGGATCTGGAACCGGCTAAGGTGGAAGATCCTTAACCTGCTTTGATACCAATTGAAGGACCGAGAATGCAAAAGCAAGGCGACCAGAGGGGGGGTGAATGGGAGCCAATCAAATTTCTTTCGAAACTTTGGCCAACTGTCCCAAAATCAACCCCAACAAGCATGGACCCAAATCGTGATGCTCACGACCCTTGGAAGAGGGTGGATGATCCCTAGGATCACAGCGGAGCACCACCGAGCACTAGCGAACCAAAAGACCAAAAGCTCCGACTCAAGTTCGCCCCCAAAAACCAAGCCCCGAACGTAGATAGACGGCTACGTCGAGAAATCCTTAAATACCAATGCTAACAAGTAGCAAAGATACCTTGAGAGGTTCCTTGGTCAACTATAGGGCCAAACGAGAAGTCCGGAAACAAAACAAAGAAGCCGGGAGAGCAAGCGCACTAAACCGGAGGCTACAGGCGATTCCCGGACTGTCCGCCGGTACGGTCGCGGACTGTCTGCCCAGTGGCGGACTGTCCGGGCTCAGGTCGCGGACTGTCCGCCGGCCAAAAGAGCAAAACCGCAGTGCTGGTGAAGTCTCCTGGACAGTTCTCGGACTGTCCGCGAAAACCAACGGCGGACTGTCCGCCGGTCAAGTTTGGACTTGTCCGAACAGGCACCGTACCCAGAGAGGGCGATTTTGGTCGCCCTCAACTCAAATCTCCCCAAATTCGATCCAAACCAAAATCCCAAGTTCCCAAACTTGAAGATGATCATGGAGTAGTTAGGAGACAATCCCCAAGAAATCATCCGCTCAAATCGACTAGAACTCCGGGAAATCATAAGGGAAGGTGGATGAACCGGAAAAGCGCCACGAAAACGAAATCGGCCCGATCTATTCGATCATGAGGTGTTAGATGAATTCCTTTGGTCAGAATGACCTCCTCAACGATACGAACAAAATGATTCAAACGGATTTCGCAAAGACGCACCGGAGAGGGAGATCGAGTGACGGGAAAATCGCGGAGAAACGAAGAACGCGAAGAACATTAACAAAAACGCGAATCAACACATCGATCTGCAGCCGAAGCGCAAACACACGCTACGACAGTGAGGTTACGACCTCACTTCCTCAAAATCAACAGTACACAGAGGTGAGTCTCTCTGCGGATCTCAGCTAGCTACGGCAGGGGATGGGAGAGCAGGAAACCCTAAGAGTGAAAGAGCAAATGACTGAGATAAGGGGAGGAGGGTGTCTCCCCGACTACTTATCCTAATTCTAGCCTAAGTCTAATTCCTACTCTACCCCTCTCTATTCTAATTACAGAGCGAACCAGCTAAACCCTAGGGGTATTCTGGACCAACTCGGTGGTAGGTGTATCCGACGGCCACGCCCGCACAACAGGCAGCGTTGCCTCGACGCAACCTCCTGATTGCCGCCATGTGCCGCCCTCGCTCTGCACCCCCGGTTTTGTGGCCCAAACCGGGAAATCAGCCTTTTCAGCTATCCCTCGGTTTTGAGGCCCAAACCGGGAAACCAGCCTCCAAGTCCATCGCCTGAGTTTTGTGGCCCAAACTCAGAAACCCGCAGCGCCTAGGTTTTGAGGCCCAAACCTGGAAACCGTCCTCAGCCCGGGTTTTGTGGCCCAAACTCGGAAACCCGCCGCATGCCCAGGTTTTGAGGCTCAACCTGGAAACCGAGCACCTGAGTTTTGAGTCCCATAATCGGAAACCATCCACTCGGTGGTTATTCTGTGGCTCAACCACCAAACCGGAGCTGTAGAGGGGATGCACCGCCCGTGCACCCCGTCCAACGACACGTGTCCCCAGGTCCTCGACCCAGGCAACACCATGCCCCGCAAGTCTCCGCTCGTCGCTGTCCCAGGCTGCCAGCCACCACAGCTGATCCTCAGGCACTCCGGTCCCTCAGTACAAGCCTCACGTCCGCCCTTCACCGCTCCCGGTCCATCGGCACGTCTCTACTTGACCTTCACCTTGCCTTCGACCACTGTCTCCGTGCTCGACACCTGCACAACACAAGCCAAAGAACCTGCGATCAAACCCGTTGACAATCACTCATCACTCAGAGACTCGGCATACACCCATGTATCCGAAGTGTTGCCGGCCGGGTATGAGGGCCCAGGACTTCTGAATCTTGGGCGATATCTTCTGCTCCCAAGGGTTCCACAATCTCTTCAACGGGTTGAACTATCGCCGCAGCCTCTCTGGTCGCGCGATGGTCTCTAGTTGTGGATGCTCTGTTGGGGGAAGGGACCCTCGGCAGTGGCGCCACGCAGGCTGGCCCGAAAAATGACCCTCGTGTGACTCGCGCGCCCTCACAAACTTTCCTTTTTTCTGTTCTTTGGACTCTTCGGATCGGTTTCCTAACCTTCGGATACTGTCTCGACCCTCGGAGTTCATTGTGTCCCGTGCAGGTAAAGGCGTTATGAGAACACAAAAAGTGACCCTCGCACGTTCCGAGGTTCTTTCGCTTGAGACACCAAGCTCGGCGAATGGCGAGCGGGTGTGGACCTCGTGTCAAGCGGAGCCGAGGGTCTGGCCCTCACTTTCCCACGAAGGCGAGCAAGACCAGATGGCGGCGGGCAAGAGGAAGGCATACTAGGGTTTTGCACTCCGCCCATGTTTGTACGGTTCTACCCTTTCCCTGTTCAGGGCCAGGGAATCTTTTCTTTCCCCTTTAGTAATTTGGCCGGTGTCCCTTGGTATTCCCTATAAATACCAAGGGATGAACAGTGTAAAAGCAGGATTTTTTGGATATAGAAAAACACTCCAACCAACTTGTTTTCCCGTACCTTCGCTCGCACCTTCACTTGCATTTGCTCCTTAGCTTCGCTAGCGTTCGACAGTTGACCACCCTCGCTCCGTACCTCTGCATAACCGCAGAGGTAGGGCAGGTGTGTGTTCCAATAGTTTGGCACCGTCTGTGGGGACCGAAGTTCGTAATGGCGGGGAACAGAAGAGCGTCCTCAACCAGAGATCATCGCACAACCAGAGATGCCACGGTGATGGTTCAACCCGTGGAGGAGAATGTGGAACCCTCGGGCATGGAAGAAGTCACCATAGAGACAGAGGTCCCGGGTCCTCAAATCCGGCCGGTATCACAGCCACACCCGCACACCTCCGGAGGAGGTGAGGGAGGAGATGAAGAGGAGTTGGGCCTCGAGGCTTTGGAAAGAGTTCAAGCTGAGTTGCAAGAGAAGAAAAGGCGCCTAGACCAACTTGAGAGGCACAACCGGCTGCGCGCCATCAGGCAAAAGGCGGATGAAGCAAGAGAACAGCTTCGCCACATGGAGGAGTCCCTCGCAGCAGCTGAGGCCGAAGCTGAGATTTGGAACGACAGGGAAATGCCACCACTACAGGAGGGGCATGATGAGCAGGATCAGGGCAACCTCCGCCACCATCCACCACCCCCGCCACCACCAAATCACCAAGATAACCCATACCCTATGAGGCAACCAAACTTTCGCCAACTCTACCCAGAGGAAAGAGAGACAAACCTTCACAACCAACGGAGAACCCAACAACATCAAATGCCATATGACCCAAAATCACCACTCTCCCAGATACTACAAACTCAACCCTGGCCACCATGCTACAATCCACAAAATCTACCCCGTTACGACGGTCTTACTGACCCTCGCCAATTCATAATGAGCTATGAAGCGACGGTCGCCGCAGCAGGGGGAGATGAATCAACAATAGCAAAGTCCTTCGTAATCATCCTTCGGGACATTGCACAAACGTGGTACAACAACCTTCACCCTGGAACCGTGGATTCCTGGGCCAACCTCAGAGATAGGCTTTGCACAAATTTCAAGGGTATTACAGCAGCCCCATCAAACCCCATTGGGTTGTTCAACTGCAAACAAGAAGAACGCGAACCATTGCAAGATTATTGGCGAAGGTTCATCCAAATCAGGGCAAGAACCCCAGGGATCTCTGACGAGGTTGTCATCCTCGCTGCAGTCAGCGGCCTGCGCCTACGGATACATGGGTGTATGCCGAGTCTCTTAGTGATGAGTGATTGTCAACGACTTTGATCGCATGTTCTTTGGCTTGTGTTGTGCAGGTGTCGAGCACGGAGACAGTGATCGAGGGCAAGGTGAAGGTCAAGTAGAGACGTGCCATGCCGATGGACCGGGAGCGGTGAAGGGCGGACGTGAGGCTTGGACTGAGGGACCGGTGGTCTGAGGATCAGCTGTGGTGGCTGACAGCCTGGGACAGCGACGAGCGGAGACTTGCGGGGCACGGTGTTGCTCGGGTCGAGGACCTGGGGACACTTGTCGGTGGACTGGGTGCACGGGCGGTGCATCCCTTCTACAGCTCCGGTTTGGTGGTTGAGCCATAGAAAAACCACCGGGTGGACGGTTTCCGAGTTTGGGCCATAAAACTCGGGTGGACGGTTTCCAGGTTTGGGCCACAAAACCTGGGCGTGCGGCGGGTTTGCGAGTTTGGGCCACAAAACTCGGGCTGGGGACGGTTTCTAGGTTTGGGCCTCAAAACCTGGGCGCTGGCAGGTTTCCTTGTTTCGGCCACAAAACCAGGGGATGGACTTGGAGGCTGGTTTCCCGGTTTGGGCCTCAAAACCGAGGGTTGGTGTGAAAGCCTGGTTTCTCGGTTTCGGCCACAAAACCGGGGGTGCAAAGCGAGGGCAGCACGTGGCGGCAATCAGGAGGTTGCGTCAAGGCAACGCTACGAGTTGTGCGGGCGTGGCCGTCGGATCACCACCTACCACGAGTTGGCCCAGAATAACCTTAGGGTTTAGCTGGTTCGCTCTATAATTAGAGAGGGGTAGAGTAGGAATTTGAATTAGGATAAGTAGAGGGAGACACCCTCCTCCCATTTTATCTCAGTCATTTGCTCTTTGCTTCTAGGGTTTCCTGCTCTCCCAATCCCCTGTTGTAGCTAGCTGAGATCCACAGAGAACCATACCTCTGTGTACTGAAGATTTTGAGGAAGTGAGGCCGTAACCTCACTGTTGTAGCGTGTGGTAGCCACACGGTTGCAGATCGATGTGTTGATTCGCGTTTTGGTTCGTGTTCTTCGCGTTCTTCGTTTCTCCGTGTTTTTCCCGTCGCTCGATCTCCCTCTCTAGTGCGTCTTTGCGAAATCCGTTTGAATCATCTTGTTCTTTATAGTGAGGAGGTCATCTTGACCGAAGGAATTCATCTAACTACTCACGAACAAGTAGATCAGGTTGATTTTGTTTTCGTGGTGCTTTTTTGGTTCATACACCTTCCCCTTCGATTTCCCGTTGATTGAGACAATTTGAGCGGATGATTTCTTGGGGATAGTCTCCTAACTACCTCGTGATCATCCTCTCCAAGTTTGGGTTCAAGGGATTTTGGTTTGAATCGATTTGGAGAAGATTTGAGTTTTGGGCGACCAAAATCGCCCTTTCTGGACAGCCGCGAACAGTCCGCGTTTTGACCGACGGACTGTCCGGGCATCGGGGATAAGCTAGATCAGTGGCTGTGTTCTTCGGCCAGGGACTATTCATTTGACCGGCGGACAGTCCGCCGTTGGTTTTCGCGGACAGTCCGGGAACTGTCCAGGGGACTTCAGCAACACTGCGATTTTGCTCTTTTGATCGGCGGACAGTCCACCACCTGAGCCCGGACAGTCCGCCGTTGGGCAGATAGTCCACGACCGTATCGCCGGACAGTCCGGGACCCTGCTGAAGCCTTCGGTTTAGTGCGTTTGCTCTCCCGTCTTTTCGGCTTGGTTTTCGGACTTCTCGTTTGGCCCTATAGTTAACCAAGAAACATTTCTAGGTATCTTTGCTACTTGTTAGCATCGGTATTTGGAGATTTCTCGACGTAGCCTCCAATCTACGTTCGGGACTCGGCTTTCAAGGGGTGAACTTGAGCCGGAGCTTTTGGCTTTTGGTTTGCTATCGCTTTGTGGTGCCTCGCTGTGATCCTCGGGATCATCCACCCTCTTCCAACGGTTGTGGGCATCACGGTCTTGGTCGTAGCTTCTCGGGGTTGATTTTGGGACAGTAGGCCAAAGTTTCGAGAGAAATTTTGTAGGCTCCCATTCACCCCCCCCCCCCTCTGGTCGCCTTGCTATTGCATTCTCGGTCCTTCAATTGGTATCGGAGCGGGTTAAGGATCTTCCACCTTAGCCGGTTCTAGATCCACCGAAGGCGACGTGGATCATGGCGTGGGCAAACTGCCGTTTTCTGATGGGACGAACTATGCGTATTGGAAGATACGCATGTCGGCCTATCTCCAGAGCATGGGCTCTTCTGTTTGGGAGATTTGCAACAAGGCCGATTACGTTGTACTAGCTGCTCGTGTCACTCAGCTTCAGATCGATGAGCACGAGGCCAATAGCCGGGCACGTAACGCCTTGTTCTCCTGTTTGAGCATGTCTGAGTTTGATCGCGTTTCTCACCTCCCCACGGCTCGTGAGATTTGGGCGACCCTCATGCACTTCCTTGAGGGAACCACTCAAGTCAAATCCCGTCTCTACGAGTCGCACAAGCGGGAGTATGAGAACTTTCGACATATGCCTGGCGAGAGCATAGAGAGTTTATTCACTCGCTTTCAGGTTATTATCAACATGATGCGAGCTAACAAGGAGCTATTGCCTTTTGACGATCATGAGAGGGCTTTGAAGCTTTTGCATACTCTCGATCGGTCGGTGTGGGACTCAAAGGTCCAGGCGATCATCGAATCGTCTAACTATGGGACCCTCACTTGCGACGAGCTCTTTAGTAAGCTCAAGTCTAGTGAGATTGACGCCATGTCTGTAACAGAACCGACCAATTTGCACCAGATTAAGCAATAAAATCTCCGCTTAACGCAAAGATCATCGAGTACTTAAGCACGTACAAAGCCGGTTGTCCGGAAATCTCGAAGGATTTCAAATCATTCAACGACATCCAACCAAGATCGTACTAGTTCAGCGAACATGCTCACAGATTACATCACAGTTTCACATAGTTCAAATTACATCGGAGTACGAAACAATATTACAAACCATAGTTTGATAGTAGTAGCGGAAGCAACATAGTCTTTAAACATAAGTTTGGGATTGTTCGTAATACAGTGCCATTAGTTGATCTGGTCCACAAAAGCAACAGATGAGATAAGTGGCGACCATGCCCTTGGTCTAGTCATCTCCCATCACCGGGTATAAGCAATTCTCACAATAGCCATAAAAGCAGTGGCCATCTGCAACAACAAGGGAATAAAACCTTGAGTACAAGAAGGTACTCAGCTAGACTTACCCGTCATAAACCAGAAATAATGAGACACCAAGGATCATGTAGGCTATATAGGTGGGGTTGGCTACACATACTCCTTTGCATGAAAGCTTTAGTAATTGAAACTCAGTTTAGAGTGTTGGCAATTGCTTTTAATCATTAACTCTACCTTATTAGGTTTGCACCTGCACTAAACAAGCACTTGTCTAATTAATCAATCAAGAGTGACTATTTCATCAATAGCCTTTCAGATTCCATAACCATCTTAGTTCCATAAGTTCTACGGGCGATGGTCTACAGTCAATTGCTCACTGTCCAGGAGCGACGGCGATTATAATCGATTCCTACCAGCTGGGGATAAAATGTCTCACACTCGCCCCGCACATCCGGCTACGGCAGTCGTAAGCTACCAGTCCGGAGATTCGAGAACACAACGCGTGGGACGGCCATGGGCCCTTCTACACTGGGGGTTATCTCAGTGCCAGGTCGCTCAAGCTATAGCTGCCCACGGTCATGCCAGGTCGATCAGGCCCTGCCTGCCCTCGGACCATGCCAGGTTGATCAGAATAGTTGCCCACGGTACAGCTGAGGCCCTGGGTGTTAGGCATCAACATCTCCATCACCGGCTCGAATAACCTTACTCGGCTTCGCGGGAGGTACCCAGACCTACTCCGTTAAGTGATCGACGCGTTCAATTCGACTGAAGGGACATTCCCGAACGGGTCCTAGGCGACACAGACGGGAGCCTACTAGCACACAGAACCCATGTCCTGCTGCTCTTACATCCGGCCTCCGTCTCAAATTAATTATCACATGGTTATATTCATGATAGCACAGGCTAAACATGATCAGTATCCACCTAATGCGGGAGACAAGAAATCACCCGAGTTTTACCGATCTAAGCAGGGCTAAGCATATAACGAGCCTAGACCTAAACAGGGATATCAAGATATATTGCAGGTGGACAAGGATAATTAATAATGCATCAACGGTAGCAATCAATTCCTATAACCTAATGCAACATTCATCATCAGGTTAATTGTAAAGTATTTTGCAAACCGTAGGAGTTAGAATGCTCCGGGGCTTGCCTTTCTCAAAGTCCGACGGGCGGTGGTCGCGGCACTCTGGTAGCTCGTCGGCGTCGGTCCCTCCGGCTTCTTCGGTCAGGTTCTCCTCCGGGCTTGTCTCTTCCGGTGCCGGCTAGGTCTGGATCTCTTCCGCTGATCCTGTATGATGCATAATGTGTATGAATAGGATGAATGCACATAGAATGCATATGTGATGCACATGATTAATAGCAATCAGGAGATAAACACATGTCATCTACTGCATTCTCTTCGACAAGGTAGTCAACATCATCCTAATGCTTACAAAAGACCTTAACATCTAACCAATTACTTAACCTATCATAATCAACTTGTTAGGCTACATTATCACCACTACAAGACCCACTTAATGAGTTTATTTTCCTCTACTATCTTGCTGAAATAAATCTATTTAACCATGCTTAAACAGCAACCCATTCTAGACAGCTTTAGAAAAATCTATAGAAATTACTGGAAGTTAACAACACCTAATCTAGTCCTCTGTTCAAATTTCAACACATTTGGACTTAAACTCTATCCCCTATAAAAAAGACAAATTCTACCATGAAAAGGTGCTTTGAACTACACATCCCATTAAAAAGTGTCAAACAACAAATTTCATAATTTTCTTCTAAACTTCTTAGCACAAGAGCAGTCAACAAAATTTATCAAGTTCATATTCCTCATTTTTTAATTACTACAAAATTCACAAGAAAACAACATTTAAACATTTTAAAAGCTACTGCCCAAATAATTCACAAAACAACCCCATATTATATTTTTCTCTGAAACTACACATCCATACAAACCTAGAAAAACTGGAATCACATTTTTCTGACTTATACAGAATTAGTTATGCATTTTCCAAGTTAACAGCAATTTCCTAATTTAAATTAATCTGCACAAAAAAGTATCACTAAAAATGCATTTAACATTTTTCACAGATAGATCTAAACATGCTTAACACAACAAAATTTGTTTCACAGGATTTGGACTTAAAATGAGCCTTGTATGAATTTTTGAAGCCTTTACATAATTCTGCAAAAACATATTTAAAAGAAAACTTATCCTAAAATGCTACGGACACCCGGAAAAAGGCACCCGCAGTCACAGACCAAAACACTACGCGTACCCGGCTATCCCGAGCACTACTGCACCCAAACTCTTCCCTTCCTCTCTCCTTCTCACTGCCAAACGGGACCCACTAGTCAGCGACCCCACGCGTCAGTGGTCAACGGGCCCACGCGTCATAGGCAGTGCACTCCCACCGGAGTTGACCGGCCCTAGCTCGCCGGCGGTGAGGTCTCCAGCGACACCGACCCTACCACTCGACTCACCATCACGATGAAGGACCGAGAATTCACAAGCAAGGCGACCAGAGGGGGGGTGAATGGGAGACAATCAAATTTCTTTCGAAACATAGGCCAAGTGTCCCAAATTCAACCCCGAGAAGCACGGACCCAAGACGTGATGCTCATGACCCTTGGAAGAGGGTGGATGATCCCTAGGATCACAGCGGCGCACCACCAAACACAAGCGAGGCAAACACCAAAAGCTTCGGCTCAAGTCTCCCTTGAGAAAACCGACTCCCAAACGTAGATTGGAGGCTACGTCGAGAAATCTCCAAATACCTATGCAAACAAGTTGCAAAGATACCTAGAAATGTTTCTTGGTTAACTCTAGAAACAAACGAGAAGTCCGAAAACCAAGCCAAAAAGCCGGGGCGAAGATTGCACTGAAAAGCAAGCTTCAGCAGGGTCCCGGACAGTCCGCGGGTACGGTCCCGGACTGTCCGCCCCAACCGCGGACTGTCCGCGAAGGGGTGGCGGACTGTCCACCGGCAAAAACCCCAAAAACGCAAACTCGCTCAAGTGCCCTGGACAGTTCCCGGACTATCCGCGAGGTACACCGGCAGACTGTCCACCGGTCAAGTTCGGACTTGTCCGAACGTGCACAGCAGCTACTGACCAGACTCGCCCCCGATGCCCGGACTGTCCGGGGTGGAGACCGCTGACTGTCCGCGAGTCCCAGAAAAGGGCAATTTGGTCGCCCGAACACAATCTTCCCAAAAATCCGAGCCAAATCACAATCCCAAGTTCCCAAACTTGGAGAAGATGATCACGGAGTAGTTAGGAGACTATCCCCAAGAAATCATCCGCTCAAATCGATCCAATCAACGGGAAATCAAAAGGGAAGGTGGATGAACGGAAAAAGCGCCACGAAAACGAAATCATCCCTATCTATTCGATCATGAGGAGTTAGATGAATTCCTTTGGTCGAAATGACCTCCTCAATGATACGAACAAATTGGTTCAAACGGATTTCGAAAAAACACACCAGAGAGGGAGATCGAGTGACGGGAAAATTGCGAAGAAACGAAGAACGCGAAGAACACGAAGAACTCGAATCAAAACGCGAATCGACACAACGATCTTGCAGCTGAAGCACAAACACACGCTACGACAGAGAGGTTACGACCTCCCTTCCTCAAAATCAACAGTACACAGAGGTGGGTCTCTCTGCGGATCACAGCTAGCTATAGCAGGGAATGGGAGAGCAGGAAAACCCTAGGAAGCAAGAGCAAATGACTAACTGTGATAGGGGGAGGAGGGTGTCTCCCCGACTACTTATCCTAATTCTAGCCTAAGTTCAATTCCTACTCTACCCCTCTCTAATCTAATTACAGAGCGAACGAGCTAAACCCTAAGGTTATTCTGGACCAACTCGGGTGGTAGGTGAATCGGACGGCCACGCCCGCACAACTCGTCCGCGTTGCCTCCACGCAACCTTCCGATTGCCGCCACGTGCCACCCTCGCTCTGCACCCCCAGTTTTGTGTCCCAAACTGGGAAACCAGCCTTTTCCAGCTATCCCCCGGTTTTGAGGCCCAAACCGGGAAACCAGCCTCCAAGTCCGTCGCCTGAGTTTTGTGGCCCAAACTCAGAAACCCGCAGCGCACGAGTTTTGAGGCCCAAACTCGGAAACCGTCCTCAGCCCGAGTTTTGTGGCCAAACTCGGAAACCCTCAGCACCCAGGTTTTGAGGCCCAAACCTGGAAACCGTCCACCGGTGGTTTTTCCCTAGCTTAACCACCAAACCGGAGCCGTAGAGGGGATGCACCGCCCGTACACCCCGTTCACCGACACGTGTCCCCAGGTCCTCGACCCGAGCAACACCGTGCCTCGCAAGTCTTCACTTGTCGCTGTCCCACGTTGCCAGCCACCACAGCTGATCCTCAGGCACTCCAGTCCCTCAGTCCAAGCCTCAGGTCCGCCCTTCATCGCTCGGTCCATCAGCATGGCACGTCCGCCGCACGGCACGCCCATCCTTCACCGCACCCGGTCCGTCGGCACGGCACGTCTCAACTTGACCTTCACCTTGCCCTCGAACACTGTCTCCATGCTCGACACCTGCACAACACAAGTCAAAGAACCTGCGATCAAACCCGTTGACAATCACTCATCACACCGAGACCCGGCATACACCCATGTATCCGCAATCTCCCTCTTGATGAGTGCATTGTCAACTACACACACAAATCATAATAAAAAGAAGTAGAAGGAAGAAGGAGAAGAGAGAACTCGACCAAATGACCCAAAAGCATAGCAAAGCCGAAGAAGGTCAAGTGGAAGAAGCGAAACAACTTGGTCCCCAAAGACATGGGCAACGGCTCGACGCAACCAAGCAAAGCAAAAGCTAGCCCTCAAGAAGAGGTAGAACAGGCTTAACACCGCTAGCAAAATCCCAATTGAAGCCTTCAGAAAAGAAGCTCGACACCAATTGAAGCAAAAATGAAAAATCGAGGCAAAATGCTAGTCCCTCAAGATAGAGGCACAGAGGCTCAACACAACTAGCAAAGAAAGCTCGATACCAACGCCTTTCGGCCAAACACGCTCCGAACCAATGGGAATGTCTCCAAATCAAAAGAGATCCAATCGAAGTCAAAATGCCCTGAAAAGTGTTTGCTGGTCCCTCAAGACAGAGGCAAAGGCTCAACACAACTAGCAAACTCCCCCTCGAAAAGTGCAAGCAACTAGGAGAACTCCCCCTTAGGTCCAACATGAGAAGAGCACAAAGATTTGAATTTCTCCCCCTTAACGAAAACTCCCCCTTAGTTGAACATCCAGGAGTATATGATTTGCAAAAACTCTCCCCCTTAGTTGAAAATGCACTTATCAAGACACAGCATCAACGGGCAAAAGAGCAAAGAACTCCTCCTTCCAACATGCATATGAGTCAGAAATGCAAGTCAAGAGCTTCAGGCATATAGTCAAAAGAGTGCAAAGATGCTCTAAACAGTATAGCTCCAAAGTCTCAACTAGGCACTCAACTAGCGAAGGCTCAAACTGATCACAAATACGAAATATGAAGCATATGAGCAAGTAAGCAGTTTTTAGCCAAAAAGATAGTCACCATCAAAATAGCACTACACATGTATAGGCAGGAATCCAAACAAGTGCTAAACATGTATACAAGGTGAACTACCCCTAGCAAAGTTCAATCATCATGCATAGGAATGAAGCATACACTTGTGATTTCAAATTAATATCGGAGTTGCAGCGGTGAAATTACACAAGTTCAAATTCAGCATGTGATTGCGAGAGGTTGAAAGCTTGTCATTGCCTAACTTTTCAACCGAGCGAAGCCTATGCCGAAGCAATCAGAAGCTTAAAACTGCGGTTTCGGTCATACACTACACGGCTCAAGTTTAACTGAAAGTGCAATGAGAAACAGTCTCGATACCGTGATGTGTTGACAAGCAATCCCATCTCGTTCTTTCCAATTCACTAAAACTTGGTCCAAATTTTAAACATGATATGAATAGACCAAGCAAGTGAATGACTCAGAACTAGAGACATAGCAACCTAGCATATATGAAAAGCACGAATGGACTCAACACATCCTACACATGCTAGTTGCATATCTCAATGGTGAACATTTTCAGAATTTATGTACATTAAGCAAATTCACCATTACAAAATAGCTCAGCTCACAACATGTACTAGTGATCAGAAAGAGCATAAGCTACAAGCATCAACATAAGCATCGGAGCATACTAAATAGAGCATAGTTACATTCTAGTGATTATAAACATGAAGCTCAGAATGTAAATGCGTATGATGAGATGCAAAAGAAAAGAAAGACAAACAAAAAAGTCAGTCTAGTATACAAGATCCAAAATGTTTTCCCCATCTAAAAGGGGAAACACACACCAAGCTCACCCCTCAACCTATTAAAGGTTGATTCGTCTAAAGGCTTGGTGAAAATATCAGCTAGTTGATGATGAGTATCGACATGGCGAAGGTCGATATCACCCTTCTCCTGGTGGTCTCGCAAAAAATGAAAGCGCACATCAATGTGTTTGGTCTTCGAGTGAAGCACGGGGTTCATAGCAACGCTAATAGCACTCGTGCTATCACAAAGCAAAGGCACGCGAGAAAAGCTCAGACCAAAATCACACAAAGTGGCCATCAACCAAAGCAACTGGGAACAGCAGCTAGCCGCAGCAACATATTCAGCCTCTATGGTAGACTGAGCGACACTAGACTGCTTGCGAGAAGACCACGATACAAGAGAAGATCCAATAAACTGGCAAGTCCCAGAAGTGGACTTGCGCTCAATGCGACAACCAGCAAAATCGGCATCGGAATAACCGCAAAGGGAGAGGGTGGAGGAAGCAGAATACCAAATCCCAAACTCAGGCGTGAAACGAAGGTACCTGAAAATCCGCTTCACCGCCTGACAGTGAGAAGTGCGCGACGACGCCTGAAAGCGCGCGCACAGACACACCGCGAACTGGATGTCCGGGCGTGTCGCCGTCAGGTAGAGTAGCGACCCGGTCATGCTTCGGTACTCCTTCTGGTCCACTGCTTCTCCATCCTTGTCCGCATCCAGGGCAGTCATCGTTGACATGGGTGTTGGAAGAGGCTTGGCCTCACCCATATCGAACCGCTTTAGCAAGTCCTTCATGTACTTGCCATGGTGCACAAACGTCCCCTCTCGGGATTGCTTAATTTGCAACCCGAGAAAGAATGTCAGCTCGCCCATCATGCTCATCTCGAACTCCCTGCTCATAATATCTGCAAACTTGGCAACCAAAGCGTGAGAAGAACCACCGAAAATGATATCATTCACGTAAATTTCGACCAAGAGTGTGTCTTTGCCTTGCCTGAGGAGAAAGAGCGTCTTATCTACACATCCCATTTTAAAACCCTTAGCTAGTAGAAAAGTTTTCAATCTATCATACCAGGCTCTAGGGGCTTGTTTCAAACCATATAAAGCTTTGTGGAGTTTAAAAACATGGTTTGGAAACTTGGGATTTTCAAAACCAGGGGGTTGCTCAACATACACTTCCTCTTCTATGTAGCCATTTAAGAAGGCACTCTTGACATCCATTTGAAAAAGTTTGAAACCTTTGGATGCAGCAAAAGCCAAGAGTATCCTAATAGCCTCCAAACGAGCTACAGGAGCAAACGTCTCCTCATAGTCTATCCCCTCCTTCTGACTATAACCCTTCGCTACAAGCCTGGCCTTGTTTCTAACAACGTGGCCATCCTCTCCTTGCTTGTTTTTGAAAACCCATTTTGTCCCAATAGGCTTACAGTCTGGTGGAGGTGGAACCAGAACCCAAACCCGATTTCGCTCAAAGTTCTCTAACTCCTCATGCATGGCATTGACCCAATCCGGATCCGTCAAAGCGTGTCCAACATCTCGGGGCTCAAAATTAGCAACAAAAGCAGAATGAGCGAAGTGAGAGATGTGCTGTGACCTGGACCGAGTGACCCGTTCGTCAATGTCGCCGATCATCTGCTACGGGGGGTGCTGGCGCTGGATGTGTCATGGCGCCTCCCGGGAAGAAGTAACCTCCCCCTCAACAGCAGCTGGTGCCTCCCTGGGTACAAAAGGTACCGCTCGGGGTGGCGGATCCCACGGCTCCCAGGAAGAAGAGGTGTCGGGGCCGTGAGTCATCGTAGAAGCCGCTCTTGGCGGCACGGCAGGTGGAGGGGGTGCTGGATCGTCCATACCTTCAGCACCCTCATCCTCGTCATCAAAAAGAGGCTCACAGACCTCATGATCACCTGCACGCTCAAAACGAGAAGAAGAACAAACAAGAGTCTCATCGAAGGTGACATCTGATGTCTCCACGACTCGGTTAGTATCAAGGTTAAGTACACAATAAGCTCTAGTGTGAGTGCCATAACCCAAAAATACCCCGTCTGAAGAACGAGACTCAAACTTGTCCAGGTTGCCCTTTTTCAGAATAAAACAGTGGCAACCGAAGACTCTAAAGTAACTCACCTTGGGCTGGCGACCAAAACGCAACTCATAAGAGGTCTTCTTCAAAAAGGCTCTCAGAAAAATGCGATTTGAAATGTAGCATGCAGTGTTCATAGCTTCGGCCCAATAGCGCCTAGGAGTCCTATGCTCATCGAGCATCGTCCTGGCCATCTCAACAAGGGTCCGATTCTTCCTTTCTACAACACCATTTTGGGGCGGTGTGTAGGGGGAAGAAAATTGATGCTCCAAACCAAGGCGGTTACAAAACTTCTCAAAATCCGAATTTTTGAATTCGGAACCATTATCACTTCTAATAGCTCGCATCGAGTTCAAAGGGAACTCGTTCTGAAGACGCAAAATTAGATTGCGAGCAAAGGAGAAAGTCTCAGTCTTCTTAGTCAAAAAGAAGACCCACGAATACCTCGAAAAGTCATCAACAACAACCAAAACGTACCACTTGCCACCAACCGAGCTCACCCAAGCCAGACCAACAAGGTCCATGTGTAAAAGCTCTCCGGGGTGCGAGGTCTTGACCTTAGTCACTGGATGGTGGGGAGCGGCAACCATCTTTCCAAGTCTACAAGAATGGCAAACTAGATCCTTCTCCATCGAAAGCTTGGGCAATCCTCGGATTAGGCCAAGTGAGCTAAGTCTTGCAAGCAAGTCGAAGCTTAAGTGACCGAGCCTCCTATGCCACTTCCAAAGATCAGAGGAAGAAGGACTAGCCAAAAGACAGCGGGAAATACCAAACGACTCCGAGAAATTCGCATGACAGTCTTTCCCAAAGGGCGAAATCAAACATACAAGATTGCCCTGAGGATCTAAAATCCGACTGAGATTCGGTTTAAAATGAATCTCATAGTCATCATCAAAAAGTTGCGAAACAGAAAGCAAGTTAAAATGCAGGTTAGAAACAAGAGCAACATCGCGCAACACAAAGTGCTCATTAACCCGCACCGACCCACGAGACAACACCTTACCTTTACTATTGTCGCCAAAGGTGATAAACTCCTTTCCGGCAACAGGGCTAAGGCTGGAGAACCACTTGGTGTTTCCGGTCATGTGCCTCGAACAACCGGAATCCACCAACCAAATGTCCTCCAACCGTCTTACCTACATCAATAAAAAGACATAGGGTGAGCATATGGTCCAACACTGGGGTTAGTGAAGTAAGAAGAATACCAGTGTTGGGCCGGCTGCTCAAAAGAACGGTCAGTGTAAAAACCATTCCTAGCCATTCTACGGAGGTAGCGACCACCACGTTTAGAAAGACGTGGTCCGCTAGGAAAGGGGCGCTCACCGCGATACTCAAAACGTGGTGGAGGAAAGCGCTCAACTACAAAGCCACCGCCAAGGGGTCCATAGCCTACACCTGCAGGCTCCCGCCGGGCACGCTCTCTACGAGGCCTACGCCTAGGCACTTGAGGTTCAGGACCTCTAGGCCTAGCCTCTCTCCTCGGAGCTCTCTTCTGCCTAGGCCTGGGAACTTGAGGTTCTGGACCTCTGGACCTAGCAGCTCTCCTCTGGACGTTCGGCACATGCACACCATGGAAAGGGTGGTACATGTCCGGGTTGTCCATCTCCCGAGCACGGCACGCCTCTCTCTTGCGCCGAAAGCAGAACTCACTCAAGTGACCATCCCTCCCACAGAAGTCACACTGGTACCTCACCGCTCGCAAAGGGGGTTGTTGGTACGTTGGGCTGTGGGTATGGTTCACTTTGCCCTTCTGTGGCAATCAATCCTCCTGGATGGGTGGCATTGTGTCAAGCTTGTTCTTGAGGTGGTTTGGTTTGGGTGCCCACACTTGGTTCTTGGGTGGAGCTCTCGGGGGTTCCTCAAATACCCCATCCCTGGTGGTAGGCTTAGGTGGCTCTTTGGGTGGAAGCTTGGTAAGTTTGGGAGTAGTGGTGGAGTTGGGCTTCTCACTCGGGTTCAGACCACTCGACTCTCCAATCTTCCCAAAAGCGGAAAGATCAACACCCTGAGCAAAACCTACACCTGGACCTCCAGCAGCTCGCTTGAATTGGGAGATCATCATCCCAAGCTGCGGCTCACTACAAGAGACCCATGACAAGATGGTCCGAAGGTATGTGTTTTCCTCCTCGGTTTGCATCTTGCCATGCTTCACATTGGCAATCTCCATCTCCAAACCTTCACACAAAGCACACCTCGTGACACAAGTGCTACCTGAGTTGGCCTTCTCTAAAGACTCAATCTTGGCATTCTTCTCTGCCAACTCGGATTGCAAGACAGGACAAGTCTTGCACGCACCCAACAGCTGCGGCCTAGCACGGAGCTCATCCACCTCTCCAACCAAAGCAGCATACTTACCTCTCAGGGTGAGAAGGTCAGTCATGTGCTTGGTGCACGACTCGCACTCACTCTCCTCCGACACAACCACGGTGGACCGAGCGAACTCAAGCTCCTTCACCGTGTCCTCCCACTTCTGCCTGAACTCCTTGCGCACTCTAGCGGCACGCCCAAGCAGTTTATCTTGGCTAAGGAGGGCAGCAGTAAGTTTCTCAACCTCGGCAGAGAGATCGTCGTAGGTGAGAGATACCTGGGAGGTGTCGTCATCGTTGTCGTTCCGAGGGGTGTGCTCCAGCTCGCCTCCAACCTCATCACCAAGCGCCATGGTGCAGAGGCCCCCGTCGTCGGCGAAGAAGCAAAGTCCGTTGAGCTTGTCCTCGATCTTCTTCATCTTCTCGGACTCGTCGTCGCTTGAGCAAGCGGAGTCGTCATCCGAGCCGTCGACGTCGCTGAGCGTGGCGAAGAACGCGCGCTGCTCAGCCTGGGCCTTCTCCAAGTACTTCTTCTTGATGTACTCCTTGTCGAAGCCGCCCCTCTTCTTGCGCCTTGGGGGGACGTACTTCTCCTTGCGCTTGGAGTCGTACTTGTGCCCATGATCGCCCTTCCCCGAATGCTTGTTCTTCTTGGGGCAGTTGGCGATGAAGTGGTCGGGATCGCCGCACTCATAGCATCCTGAGCGTCCTCCTCCGCGGCGACGATTCATGCGGTTGTTGTGGAACCGCGTGAACCGGTTGGCATGCAAAGCCAACTCCTCATCTCCCAATGACTCCAGCTGATCCTCTGTGACAGAAAAGAGAGATGAAAGCGCAAAGCCAGCAGAGGGGTTAGCAGAAGAGCCAGAAACCAAAGCCATAGTCGGGCCAGAAGGATTCTCATAAGAAGCCCTCGCCATGGCGTCAATCTCACTGAACTTGAGCTTACTGAAGAGCTCGTCGCACGTGAGGGTCTCATAGTTAGGCGATTCGATGATCGCCTGAACCTTAGAATCCCACACCGACCGATCAAGAGTATGCAAAAGCTTCAAAGCTCTCTCATGATCGTCGAAAGGCAACTGCTCCTTGTTAGCCCTCATCCTATTGACAATCACCTGAAAGCGAGCGAATAAACTTTCTATGCTCTCGCCAGGCTGATGTCGAAAGTTCTCATACTCTTTCTTGAACGACTCGTAGAGTCAGGTTTTGACTTGAGAGGTTCCCTCATGGAAACGCATGAGGGTGGCCCAAATCTCCCGAGCCGTAGAGAGGTGAGAAACGCGATCAAACTCACCCATGCTCAAACAAGAGAAAAGAGCATTACGGGCTCGGCTATTGGCATCGTGCTCATCGATCTGTTGCTGAGTGACACAAGCAGCCAAGACCACGTAATCGGGAGAGTTGCAAATATCCCAAATGGAAGCGTCTATACTCTGGAGATAGTCCGACATGCGTATCTTCCAATACGCATAGTTCGTCCCATCGAAAAATGGCGGTATGCCCATGCCGCGATCCATGTTGCCTTCGATGGATCTGGAACCGGCTAAGGTGGAAGATCCTTAACCCGCTCCGATACCAATTGAAGGACCGAGAATGCACAAGCAAGGCGACCAGAGGGGGGGTGAATGGGAGCCAATCAAATTTCTTTCGAAACTTAGGCCAAGTGTCCCAAATTCAAACCCGAGAAGCACAGACCCAAGACGTGATGCTCACGACCCTTGGAAGAGGGTGGATGATCCCTAGGATCACAGCAGAGCACCACCAAACACAAGCGAGGCAAACACCAAAAGCTTCAGCTCAAGTCTCCCTTGAGAAAACCGACTCCCAAACGTAGATTGGAGGCTACATCGAGAAATCTCCAAATACCTATGCAAACAAGTTGCAAAGATACCTAGAAATGTTTCTTGGTTAACTGTAGGAACAAACGAGAAGTCCGAAAACCAAGCCAAAAAGCCGGGGCAAAGATTGCACTGAAAAGCAAGCTTCAGCAGGGTCCCGGACAGTCCGCGGGTACGGTCCCGGACTGTCCGCCCCAACCGCGGACTGTCCGTGAAGGGGTGGCGGACTGTCCGCCGGCAAAAACCCCAAAAACGCAAACTCGCTGAAGTGCCCTGGACAGTTCCCGGACTGTCCGCGAGGTACATCGGCGGACTGTCCACCAGTCAAGTTCGGACTTGTCCGAACGTGCACAGCAGCTACTGACCAGACTCGCCCCCGATGCCCGGACTGTCCGGGGTGGAGACCGCGGACTGTCCGCGAGTCCCAGAAAAGGGCGATTTGGTCGCCCGAACACAATCTTCCCAAAAATCCGAGCCAAATCACAATCCCAAGTTCCCAAACATGGAGAAGATGACCATGGAGTAGTTAGGAGACTATCCCCAAGAAATCATCCACTCAAATCGATCCAATCAACGGGAAATCAAAAGGGAAGGTGGATGAACGGAAAAAGCGCCAGGAAAACAAAATCGTCCTGATCTATTCGATCATGAGGAGTTAGATGAATTCCTTTGGTCGAACTGACCTCCTCAATGACACGAACAAATTGGTTCAAATGGATTTCGAAAAGACGTACCGGAGAGGGAGATCGAGTGACGGGAAAATCGCGGAGAAACGAAGAACACGAAGAACTCGAATCAAAACGCGAATCGACACAACGATCTTGCAGCCGAAGCGTAAACACATGCTACGACGGAGAGGTTACGGCCTCCCATCCTCAAAATCAACAGTACACAGAGGTGGGTCTCTCTGCGGATCACAACTAGCTATAGCAGGGAATGGGAGAGCAGGAAAACCCTAGGAAGCAAGAGCAAATGACTAACTGCGATAGGGGGAGGAGGGTGTCTCCCCGACTACTTATCCTAATTCTAGCCTAAGTTCAATTCCTACTCTACCCCTCTCTAATCTAATTACAGAGTGAACCAGCTAAACCCTAAGGTTATTCTGGACCAACTCGGGTGGTAGGTGAATCCGACGGCCACGCCCGCACAACTCATCCGCGTTGCCTCCATGCAACCTTCCGATTGCCGCCACGTGCCGCCCTCGCTCTGCACCCCCGGTTTTGTGGCCCAAACCGGGAAACCAGCCTTTTCCAGCTATCCCCCGGTTTTGAGGC
Source organism: Coix lacryma-jobi var. lacryma-jobi (assembly GCA_009763385.1). Taxonomy (NCBI): domain Eukaryota; kingdom Viridiplantae; phylum Streptophyta; class Magnoliopsida; order Poales; family Poaceae; genus Coix; species Coix lacryma-jobi. Next base: position 16,775,278 of record CM019824.1, read on the forward strand.
CCAAACCGGGAAACCAGCCTCCAAGTCCGTCGCCTGAGTTTTGTGGCCCAAACTCAGAAACCCGCAGCGCCCGAGTTTTGAGGCCCAAACTCGGAAACCGTCCTCAGCCCGAGTTTTATGGCCAAACTCAGAAACCCTCAGCACCCAGGTTTTGAGGCCCGAACCTGGAAACCGTCCACCGGTGGTTTTTCCCTGGCTCAACCACCAAACCGGAGCCGTAGAGGGGATGCACCGCCCGTGCACCTCGTTCACTGACATGTGTCCCCAGGTCCTCGACCCGAGCAACACCGTGCCCCGCAAGTCTTCACTTGTCGCTGTCCCAAGCTGCCAGCCACCACAGCTGATCCTTAGGCACTCCAGTTCCTCAGTCCAAGCCTCACGTCTGCCCTTCACCGCTCGGTCCATCAGCATGGCACGTCCGCCGCACGGCACGCCCATCCTTCACCGCACCCGGTCCGTCGGCACGGCACGTCTCAACTTGACCTTCACCTTGCCCTCGATCACTGTCTCCGTGCTCGACACCTGCACAACACAAGCCAAAGAACCTGCGATCAAACCCATTGACAATCACTCATCACACCGAGACCCGGCATACACCCATGTATCCGCACACGAGGCGGACATGGTCGGCTAGGTCGCACGGCCAGAGCTTCACCGGAGCAAGCTCGACGGCGGCAATGGCGGAGCGGCGGCGCGGCAACCCTATGGCACGGCCTTGCCAAGCTTTTCCAAGGCTCGGCGATGCAAGCACCGGCTCTGGCACTGCCTAAGCTACCTTCTAAGGCCTCTATCGAGCTCTGCCGGCCTCGGCATTGCCCGACGCCACGCACGGCGGCGGTCTGCGGCGGTCATGGCGGCGACATTGCCCCGTTCTGGTTGAAACAAGGCAAGAGAAGAGTCTCCATCTAACCCAAAGCATCTCTGGAGGTCGAGGAGGTAAGAACTGGGCTTGGATTGAGATGGTTTGGCCGGAGATGGCCGGACCACGCTTTGGTCATGGCGGCGGCCATGGCGAGAACCCGAGGATGGCACTCGACGTTCTGCTGGCTAGAGAGGAGAAGAGGGGAAACCAACCCTTGCTGGTGAAAGAGGAGGTTAAGGCGCAAATGTTGGTGGGATGAATCAGGCGGCGATGCGCTGAGGAGCGAGAAATCGCTCGCCGGAGTTCGGCGGGCGGCGGCGGCGCTATGAACTGGAGAAGATGGAGTGGGGTGGAGCGAGCGACAGAGTGAGCACAGGAGTGGGCTTCTGGCTCGTGAGTGCGAGGCGGAGCGAATGCAAATGGGACGGAGGGCTGGGTGCGTTGCACCTGGCCAGTTCCCGTCGGGGGAGCTCCCGACCGGCGCGGCGGCGGCAGGAATCGTCCGACACGCGGCGAGCGGGCAGCGGGGTGTCGGGGCGACGTGGCGCTAATCGCGCAAACCGTGGGCAACGGCGAGTGGCGGTTTGGCCGGCGGAGAGGCGGTCTCGCGGCGGAGAGGCGGTTTCTACCGGCGGAGGGGGCGGCGCGCGCGAGGAGAAGAAGAAGAGGCTGACAAGCGGGGCCCACTAGGGTTTAAACTAATGATGTTTGGCTCATTTCTTTGATGCTCCATAACTCCCAAACTAAGCCGAATTAGGAAAAGGTCCTAAAAGCAAAGTTGCTTAAAATTTTGCAAGGAACAAATCATCTTTAAGGCTCAAGTCCAAATTCTGCTTAGAAAAAGAAATTTACTTCTAATCTATTTTTCTAATGCAAGAAATCATATTTTAAAAGCTTTTTCTGAGGAAGTGCTTTTAAGCAAAGTTGTTTATTTCATCAAGATCTACAACTTTGTTTTAAGGCACTAAGTCAGAAATAGAAAGCAAAACAAGGTTACACTAGGGACTATGCAAGGACAAGCACTCATTCAAACAAATGCACATGAAATGATGTGATGCTATGCTCATGCTATGTCAAGTTTTGCATTTTAGGATTGCTTAACACCTAGGGTGTTATAGCCCTCCCCTCCTTAAATGAAATCTCATCCCGAGATTTGAATTACGAACCATTTCTTATAAAAGTGCGGATACACCTCCTTTAGATAGTTGTCCGTCTCCCAAGTAGCATCCCGATCATCTTGCTCACTCCATGATACTTTGTATTGCTTGACTATTCTTCCGCGAGTTGCTCTTTCTTTTTCATCGAGCACTCGACATGGTTCAGCTGAGTAAGTGAGATCGGATTGCAACTTGATACGGGCTGGTTGTACCTCTTCTTCTGGTACTCGAAGACATTTCTTTAACTGAGAGACATGGAACACAGGGAAAATAGCCTTCAAATGTTCTGGCAATTGTAGCTGATAAGCCACTTCTCCCCTCTTTTTCACAATTCTGTAAGGTCCCATAAACCTTGGTGCTAACTTTCTCTTGACCCCAAAGCATTTCACACCTTTCATCGGTGAAACCTTCAAATAGACATAGTCACCAACATTGAACTCAAGTGGTTTTCTTCGTTTATCGGCATAACTTTTCTGTCGGGACTGTGCAGCTGCGATATGTTGCTGAATTATCCTAACTTGTTCTTCTGCTTCTTTGACAAAGTCAATTCCATAGTACCGACGTTCTCCTGGTTCTACCCAGTTTATCGGTGTTCTGCATCTTCTACCGTATAGAGCTTCAAAAGGCGCCATCTGAATACTTTCTTGATAACTATTATTGTAAGCAAATTCTGCTAAAGGTAACCATTTCTCCCAAGAACCTTTTGCTGATATAACACAGGCTCTCAACATATCTTCTAGGACTTGATTTACTCTTTCTGTTTGCCCTGATGTTTGTGGATGATAGGCTGAGCTTCGGACTAATTCCGTGCCTAACTCCTTCTGCAATTTCTCCCAAAATGGTGCAGTAAACTGTGGTCCCCGATCAGAAACGATAACCTTCGGTACCCCATGAAGTCGAACAATTTGACTCATGTAGATCTCGGCATAATCCGGCGCCTTGTAGTTGGTCCTGACCGGAATAAAATGTGCGGTCTTAGTGAGACGATCCACGATTACCCAAATCGAATCATTACCCTTCTGAGTCGTGGGTAAACCAACGATAAAGTCCATACTCACTTCTTCCCACTTCCATTCAGGTATAGCTAATGGCTGAAGCATTCCAGCTGGTTTTAAGTGAATAGCCTTTACTCGACAACACGTGTCACATCTGGCCACATAGGCAGCAATTTCTTTCTTCATTTTGGTCCACCAAAATCTAGGACGTAAATCTTGATACATCTTCGCACTTCCAGGATGAATAGATAACTTGGACAAATGTGCTTCATCCATGATCCGGTTTCTGAGTTCTCTATCCTTAGGCACCACTAATCGCTGGTGGAACCATAGAACTCCATTTTCATCCACCCGAAAATGCTTATCGGCTCCCTTTTCAACCTTGAGTCTTTCCTTGATATGATAGATTCCCTTGTCGGTTTTTCTGCCCTTCTATGATTTGATCAACCAATGCACTGCGTACCTCCAGATCATGTAGCACTGCAGGATGCGTTAGACTAAACTCATCTTCTGGTAGTAGCTTCATAACATTACAATGTGATTTCTGACTTAGAGCATCGGCTACAACATTTGCCTTGGCAGGATGATAGTGAATCTGAAGATTGTAATCCTTAATCAATTCAAGCCATCTTCTCTGCCTCATATTCAATTCTGCCTGAGTGAAGATATACTTAAGACTCTTGTGATCTGTATACATGTTGCAAACATTTCCAAGCAAATAGTGCCTCCAAATCTTTAGAGCATGTATGACGGCAGCCAATTCAAAATCATGTGTTGGGTAGTTCACTTCATGCTTCCTTAATTGTCGAGAAGCATAAGCGATTACCCTGCCTTCTTGCATAAGAACACAACCTAAGCCAACTTTCGACGCATCACAAAAGACATCAAAGGGCTTCTCGATATCTGGTTGAGCTAAAACAGGAGCAGTGGTCAACAGTTTCCGCAAGGTACGGAAAGCAGTTTCGCACTCCTCTGTCCATTCAAACTTTTGATTCTTCTGCAACAAACTTGTCATTGGCTTTGCGATCTTGGAGAAGTATGGAATGAATCGACGGTAATACCCTGCTAAGCCCAAGAAACTTCGAATCTCACCAACTGAAATGGGAGCTTTCCAGTCCATGACTTCCAGTACTTTATTGGGATCTACTGAGATTCCTTCTTCTGACAGAATGTGGCCAAGAAAATGTACCTTCTTCATCCAAAACTCACACTTGCTGAACTTAGCATAGAGCTTGTGTTCCCTGAGTCTAGATAAGACAACCCTCAAATGCTCTGCATGATCTTCTGCATTTTCCGAGTAAACCAGAATATCGTCAATGACCACTACTACAAACTTGTCCAATTCTGGCATGAACATGGAGTTCATCAAACTCATGAAGTATGCTGGAGCATTTGTTAATCCAAAGGACATAACAAGAAACTCATATAACCCGTATCTCGTTGAGAAAGCAGTCTTTGGGATATCCTGTGGTCGAATTCCGATCTGATGATAACCTGACCTCAAATCAATCTTGGAAAACACTTTGGCTCTAGACAACTGATCAAAAAGGATATCTATTCTTGGTAACGGATACTTATTCTTAACAGTCACAACATTGAGTGGACGATAATCCACACACATGCATAAGGACTTATCCTTTTTCTTAACAAACAGAGCGGGGCAACCCCATTCTGACACACTAGGCTGAATGAACCCCTTGCTTAAGAGTTCCTTGATCTGGGTCTTGAGTTCTGCCAATTCATTGGGTGGCATTCGATACGGTCTCCTAGAGATTGGTGCAGTTCCTGGTAACAACTCTATCGCAAACTCCACGGCTCTCTTGGGTGGTAACCCTGGTAACTCATCTAGGAAAACATCCGGAAAATCCCTGACAACAAGAATTTTGGAGAGGTCTTCTATAGCAAGATTGCAAGATAGGTCAACAAAATTGGCACCTCAAGGAAGAGATACATGAAGTTTGTTACCTGTCCGACTATCAGATAAGGTAAGAGTTCTGTTTGCAGTGTCTAACACTGCATTCCACATGGTCATCCAACTCATACTTAAGACTACATCCATACTTAGTCCAGGCAAAACCACTAAATTGGCTCCAAATTTATGCCCTCCAATATTGATGGTTACATTGCACACCATCTGTCTAGATAACACGCTACTCCCAACGGAGCTCACGCGAAACCCATAATCCATTTCAGACATTTCTTGGTTATGCTTTTGTGCAAATGCCTTGCTCATGAAAGAATGCGATGATCCAGTATCAAACAAAACAACTGCAGGATGATGGTTCACGAGACACATACCGGTAGTCACGGGCTCTCCTACACGAGCTTCTTCAGCAGTCATGTTATGCAGATGCGCTGGGTAATTAGCTTGCTGCTTCTTCGGATGTGGGCAATACCTTGCAAAGTGCCCTTCTTGGTTGCAATTGAAGCATGGCCCACGAACTAGAGGTTTGCTTCCAATTGAGCTACCTTGACCTGCTCGAGCTTGATTCGCTGCCACCTTGTACGGTCGTTGACCACACTGAGCTTGTTGCTGACCCTTCTTTTGAGGCGGCCTGAAACGAGCCCCAGGTGCTGGTGGTCGGTATTGAGAATGCTGGGCTGGTGGTCCTCTAGGCTGAGACGGTCCAGACTCCTGGGTCCTCTTTCTGGACTTACTTGCAGTATGCTTGTTGTTGTGATTTTCCTGAATCAAGCAGTCACTGATGAAGTCATTGAAGACGGTGCGAGACGAAGTACCCACTGACTTTCCCATCTTGGTATTCAGACCTCTCTTGAAGCTAGCTATCTTCTTAGCATCGGTGTCCACGAAATCCAAAGCATAACGGGATAAGGAGTTGAACAAGTGATGATACTCGGTCACAGATCGAGTTCCTTGTGTTAAGCTAATGAACTCGGCCACCTTCATTTGAGTCAAACCTGGCGGAATGTAATGCCCACGAACTGCCTCCGTGAACATCCTCCAGGTAACAGGTGTACGGGCTGGATAAGTGGTACGATGATGTCCCCACCAGATTCCGGCTGGTCCTTGTAGCTAATGTGCAACATACTCTGCCTTTAATTCCTCCGTAAGCCTGAGCGGCCGAAACTTCTGCTCCATCATATGCAACCACTCTTCTGCTTCTAGAGGTTCCGTAGCTTCTTTGAAAACCGGTGGTTTAGTATCCAGAAAATCCTTGAACGAGCTATATTGATTTGGCTCGGGGCAATGATTGCCATGCGCCAAATTCTCTCGCAGAAGTGCCTCAATGTTGCGTTGACTCCCAAGAAATTGAGCAAAGAGCTGCTCAGCTGTGGGTGGTGGAGGAGGTGGTGGATTGCGGTTCTCCCTGTTATCATCATTACCACCACTACACCCGCTCCACTGCGAGTCGTCGTCATCTGCATGTAGCGATAGCAATGATTATTAAATGATGTTGCCATTATTGCGGAGAACAATAAACCATGCCAACGGAAATTATTCGGAAAATGAGTTCGCCAAACAATTGCAGAGGCATAATAAATTTCGATCCACATCGCATCATCACATGATAACAAGTGCTCATCACATAACATACAAAAGTCAACATAACATCCACAGGTGCCCATACATACGAGACTTTCCAAAGGTTTTGCGCCACACGCGCACAGGTTCAACACACAACCTTACATCCAACATGATACCCCCAAAAGATCAAGCGCTAGGACATGGGACAAGATCACTACGCGCTAGCACTAACTAGTCTACTCCCTCATGGCACCATCGTCATCATCATCGTCATCATCATCGTCGCTCGAGATGTCCGAAGAACCACTAGATGAAGCACGAGGATCCGGGTCCTCCTGAGGGAAGATAGGGTTCCTCTCATTCTCACGGCGATGAATCTCCTCATGTAGGCGGTCATTGTAGTCCTGGAGATGGTGAAGTTGCAGCTCCAAATCTCCCACCTGAAGCCTGAGAAGCCTGTTCTGCTCGGTCGCACGCATACCCTCAAGACAAACATTACGAAGCGACGCCTCAGTCTCGGCCATGATGGTGGATAGAAAGGTCATCATCCCCTGCTGATCACTAAGCTGATGTGCCGACTCCTGCTCCCTCTGACGAGCCTGGTCCCTCTCAACAGTCATGTGAGCTAACTCTGTGGTAAGGCGGTCCACCTCTATAGCATGCTCCTCCTGACTCTGGTGATGTGCAGCTATCTCCTCACTGAGGATGTGGTCCAGGTGGTCATAGCTACATGACAGACACCCATAGGTAGCCATGAGCGCAGCCATAGCACTCCCAGCTGGTCATGCGCAGTGCTCGCGCTCCGAAGAACTGGCCTCCAGCACGGTGGCACCTGGCTGACGCCACACAGACTGGTACGGATCTGCGGTCGGAAAGACACTGGCTGTAGCTTGGGCAACTACCTCTGGATGGTCCTCCATGATATCCCAGAGAACAGTGTAAGCAACTCAGTTAGCTCTATCCCACGGGGTCCTGCCCTGTAGAGCAAACACCCTGCGGCACCACACATGATACTGCGGATCGCGACTCGGTACATCCACCTCAACCGTGTACATGTAGCGGTCCTCCAAAAACTGAACTCGATGCCACTCATACTGCGGTTCCTGGCCCTCCTGGTATCCGACTAGGTGCAGCACCCTCCACAAGAGAGTAGGCATGCCGAACTCCTCCAGAAAATCCTCGGATCCCTCAACTGTCTAGGGTCCCAACATGTAATTTGGCCTCCTGCCACCAGTCGACTTACGGGCTGTATGCTTGGTGCGGGCCATCTGAAAGAAGTTTATCCACATAGTTTTTAATTAGTTGAGAACAACTTTTATTTAAAGAAATGGGACGGATAACATAAGGAAGGAAGTAAGATTAGTGCAAAGTTGTATGATCATGATGCATGTGCGTAACATACGTCCTCACTGCCTAACATTGTAACGGCTAGACGGTGGCATACAACATTCACTCATAACGTTCGCAAGTTAGCGTACCTGCAGAAAATCATTTCAGCCCTGCCCACAATATGAATATCATGCATTGCTGAAATTAAATCTAATACCAACTTAGGTGCATACCCAGTATACACGTAAGCAGTATATGCACCCATCAAATAAAATACTCCCACAATTAAGTACCTTCACATATACCTGTGTGTAACATGTATATGTTCCAATACCAAACTAGCACACCCCTAGACCGGCGGTTGTCCGATCATGCTCTCACTCACCTTACACTACCCATTCCTTGCATATGGGTACAGGCTCCAGTACCAAACTAGCTCTCCCCTAGATCAACGTATGTTTGGTCATGCTCTCACAGCTCCCTTATTACCTTTGGCGTAGAGGCATTGATCCATACATTACTATTCTGAAGAATAGCATCCATATAATTCCTTGCCGTATGGACGACAGCACTTAACAAAATGTAACATGATGCATTACCCCCAAGTCAGTACTTAGATAGCCACCTAAGATCCTATTGGGCATAAGGACTTGATCAATGGCACACCTTAGCTTTGATTCTTAAGATTTTTTAAATCCTAATATAACTATAAGTTGGCAAATACAGCTTTATTCTTTGCAAAATACTGTTTTCAAATACACCTATGAACAGTAACACTGAACTATGCTCTGATGCCAACTATAATAGAACCGACCAATTTGCACCAGATTAAGCACTGAAATCTCCGCTTAACGCAAAGATCATCGAGTACTTAAGCTCGTACAAACCCGGTAGTCCGGAAATTTCGAAGGATTTCAAATCATTCAACGACATCCAGCCAAGATCATACTAGTTCAGCGAACATGCTCACAGATTACATCACAGTTTCACATAGTACAAATTACATCGGAGTACGAAACAATATTACAAACCATAGTTTGATAGTAGTAGCGGAAGCAACATAGTCTTTAAACATAAGTTTGGGATTGTTCGTAATACAGTGCCATCAGTTGATCAGGTCCACAAAAGCAACAGATGAGATAAGTGGCGACCATGCCCTTGGTCTAGTCATCTCCCGTCACCGGGTATAAGCAATTCTCACAATAGCCATAAAAGCATTGGCCATCTACAACAACAAGGGAATAATACCCTGAGTACAAGAGGTACTCAGCTAGACTTACCCATCATAAACCAGAAATAATGAAACACCAAGGATCATGTAGGCTATATAGGTGGGGTTGGCTACACATACTCCTTTGCATGAAAGCTTTAGTAATTGAAACTCAGTTTAGAGTGTTGGCAATTGCTTTTAATCATTAACTCTACCTTACTAGGTTTGCACCTGCCCTAAACAAGCACTTGGTTAATTAATCAATCAAGAGTGACTATTTCATCAATAGCCTTTCAGATTCCATAACCATCTTAGTTCCATAAGTTCTATGGGCGATGGTCTACAGTCAATTGCTCACAGCCCAGCAGCGATGGCGATTATAATCGATTCCTACCAGCTGGAGATAAAATGTCTCACACTCGCCCGACACATTCCTGCTACGGCAGTCGTAAGCTACCAGTCAGGAGATTCGAGAACACAACGCGCGGGACGGCCATGGGCCCTTCTAAACCGGGGGTTATCTCAGTGCCAGGTCGTTCAAGCTATAGCTGCCCACGGTCATGCTAGGTCGATCAGGCCCTGCCTGCCCTCGGACCATGCCAGGTTGATCAGAATAGTTGCCCACGGTACAGCTGAGGCACTGGGTGTTTGGCGTCAACATCTCCATCACCGGCTCGAATAACCTTACTCGGCTTCGCGAGAGGTACCCAGACCTACTCCGTTAAGTGATTGACGCGTTCAATTTGACTGAAGGGACATTCCCGAACGGGTCCTAGGTGACACAGACGGGAGCCTACTAGCACACAGAACCCATGTCCTGCTGCTCTTACATCCCGCCTCCATCTCAGATTAATTATCACATGGTTATATTCATGATAGCACAGGCTAAACATGATCAGTATCCACCTAATGCGGGAGACAGGAGATTACCTGACTTTTACCGATCTAAGCAGGGCTAAGCATATAACGAGCCTAGACCTAAACAGGGATATCAAGATATATTGCAGGTGGACAAGGATAATTAATAATGCATCAACTTTAGCAATCAATTCCTATAACCTAATGCAACATTCATCGTCAGGTTAATTGTAAAGTATTTTGCAAACCGTAGGAGTTAGAATGCTCCGGGGCTTGCCTTTCTCAAAGTCCGACGGGCGGTGGTCGCGGCACTCTGGTAGCTCGTCGGCGTCGGTCCCTCCGGCTTCTTCGATCAGGTTCTCCTCCGGGCTGGGCTCTTCCGGTGCCGGCTAGGTCTGGATCTCTTCCGCTGATCCTGTATGATGCATAATGTGTATGAATAGGATGAATGGACATAGAATGCATATGTGATGCACATGATTAATAACAATCAGGAGATAAACACATGTCATCTACTGCATTCTCTTCGACAATGTAGTCAACATCATCCTAATGCTTACAAAAGACCTTAACATCTAACCAATTACTTAACCTATCATAATCAACTTGTTAGGCTACATTATCACCACTACAAGATCCACTTAATGAGTTTATTTTCCTCTACTATCTTGCTGAAATAAATCTATTTAATCATGCTTAAACTGCAACCCATCCTAGACATCTTCAGAAAAATCTACAGAAATTACTGGAAGTTAACAACACCTAATCTAGTCCTCTGTCCAAATTTCAACCCATTTGGACTTAAACTCTATCCCCTCTGAAAAAGACAAATTCTACCATGAAAAGGCGCTTTGAACTACACATCCCATTAAAAAGTGTCAAACAACAGATTTCATAATTTTATTCTAAACTTCTTAGCACAAGAGCAGTCAACAAAATTTATCAGGTTCATATTCCTCATATTTTAATTACTACAAAATTTACAAGAAAACAGCATTTAACCATTTTAAAAGCTACTGCCAAAATAATTCACAGAACAACCCCATATTATATTTTTCTCTGAAACTACACATTCATACAAACCTAGCAAAACTGGAATCACATTTTTGTGACTTATACAGAATTAGTTATGCATTTTCCATGTTAACAGCAATTTCATAATTTAAATTAATCTGCACACAAAAGTATCACCAAAAATGTATTTAATATTTTTCACAGATAGATCTAAACATGTTTAACACAACAAAATTTGTTTCACAGGATTTGGACTTAAAATGAGCCTTGTATGAATTTTTGAAGCCTTTACATAATTCTGCAAAAACATATTTAAAAGAAAACTTATCCTAAAACGCTACAGACACCCGGAAAAAGGCAACCGCAGTCACAGACCAAACACTACGCATACCCGGCTACCCCGAGCACTACTGCACCCAAACTCTTCCCTTCCTCTCTCCTTCTCACTGCCAAACGGGACCCACTAGTCAGCGACCCCATGCGTCAGTGGTCAACGGGCCCACGCGTCATAGGCAGTGCACTCCTGCCGGAGTTGACTAGCCCTAGCTCGCCGGCGGTGATGTCTCCGGTGACACCGACCCTACCACTCCACTCACCATCACGAGGCGGACATGGTCGGCTAGGTCGCACGGCCAGAGCTTCACCGGAGCAAGCTCGACGGCGGCAATGGCGGAGCGGCGGCGTGGCAACCCTATGGCACGGCCTTGCCAAGCTTTTCCAAGGCTCGGTGACGCTAGCACCGGCTCCGGCACTCCCTAAGCTACCTTCTAAGGCCTCTATCGAGCTTTGCCGGCCTCGGCATTGCCCGGCGCCACGCACGGCGGCGGTCACGGCGGCGACATTGCCCCGTTCTGGTTGAAACAAGGCAAGAGAAGAGTCTCCATCTAACCCAAAGCATCTACGGAGGTCGAGGAGGTAAGAACTGGGCTTGGATTGAGATGGTTTGGCCGGAGATGGCCGGACCACGCTTTGGTCATGGCGGCGGCCATGGCGAGAACCCGAGGATGGCACTCGACATTCTACCGGCTAGAGAGGAGAAGAGGGGAAACCAACCCTTGCTGGTGAAAGAGGAGGTTAAGGCGGAGATGTTGGCGGGATGAATCGGGCGGCGGTGCGCTGAGGAGCGAGAAATCGCTCGCCGGAGTTCGGCGGGCGGCGGCGGCGCTATGAACTTGAGAAGATGGAGTGGGGTGGAGCGAGCGAGAGAGTGAGCACGGGAGTGGGCTTCTGGCTCGTGAGCGCGAGGCGGAGCGAATGCAAATGGGACAGAGGGCTGGGTGCGTTGCACCTGGCCAGTTCCCATCGGGGGAGCTCCCGACCGGCGCGGCGGCGGTAGGAATCGTCTGCCACGCGGCGAGCGGGCAGCGGGGTGTCGGGGCGACGTGGCGCTAATCGCGCAAACCGCGGGCGACGGCGAGCGACGGTTTGGCCGACGGAGAGGCGGTCTCACGGCGGCGAGGCGGTTTCTGCCGGCGGAGGGAGGCGGCGCGCGCGGGGAGAAGAAGAAGAGGCTGACAAGCGGGGCCCACTAGGGTTTAAACTAATGAAGTTTGGTTCATTTCTTTGATGCTCCATAACTCCCAAACTAAGCCGAATTAGGAAAAGGTCCTAAAAGAAAAGTTTCTTAGAATTTTGCAAGGAACAAATCATCTTTAAGGCTCAAGTCCAAATTCTGCTTAGAAAAAGAAATTTACTTCTAATCTATTTTTCTAATGCAAGAAATCATATTTTAAATGCTTTTTCTGAGGAAGTGCTTTTAAGCAAAGTTGTTTCTTTCATCAAGATCTTCAACTTTGTTTTAAGGCACTAAGTCAGAAACAGAAAGCAAAACAAGGTAACACTAGGGACTATGCAAGGACTTAAGCATTCATTCAAACAAATGCACATGAAATGATTAGATGCTATGCTCATGCTATGTCAAGTTATGCATTTTAGGATTGCTTAACACCTATGGTGTTACAATGTCGAGGGCTTCTTATGAGAATCCTTCTGGCCCGACTATGGCTTTGGTTTCTAGCTCTTCTGCTAACCCCTCTGGTGGCTTTGCACTTTTATCTCTCTTTTCTATCTCAGAGGATTAGCTGGAGTCTTTGGGGATGATGAGTTGGCTTTGCTTGCCAACCGGTTCTCGCGGTTCCACAACAACCGCATGAACTGTCACCGCGGAGGAGGACGCTCGGGCTGTTTCGAGTGCGGCAACCCCGACCACTTCATCGCCAACTGCCCTAAGAAGAACAAGCATTTGGGGAAGGGCGATCACGGGCACAAGTACGACTCCGGAAACCGCAAGGAGAAGCACGTCCCTGCAAGGCGCAAGCGGAGGGGCGGCTTCGACAAGGAGTACATCAAGAAGAAGTACTTGGAGAAGGACCAGGCTGAGCAGCGTGCTTCCTTCGCCACGCTCAACGACGTCGATGGCTCGGATGACGACTCCACTTGCTCAAGCGACGACGAGTCCGAGAAGATGAAGAAGATCGAGGACAAGCTGAACGGCCTCTGCTTCTTCGCCGAACGAGGGCTTTTGTACCATGGCCCTTGGCAAGGAGGTCGACACCCAGCTGGAGGACACCCCTCGGAACGACGATGACGACGACGACACCTCCCAGATATCTCAGACCCCCGATGAGCTTTCTGCTGAGGTCGAGAAACTTACTGCTGCGCTTCTTAGTCAAGACAAGCTGCTTAGGCGTGCTGCTATTGAGCGCAAGGAGTTTAGGCAGAAGTGGGAGGATGCGGTGAAGGAGCTTGAGTTTGCTCGGTCCACCGTGGTCATTTCTGAGGAGGGTGAGTGCGAGTCGTGCACCAAGCACATGACTGACCTTCTCACCTTGAGAGGTAAGTATGCTGCTTTGGTTGGAGAGGTGGATGAGCTCCGGGCTAGACCCATGTTGTTGGGTGCGTGCAAGTCTTGCCCTGGCTTGCAAACCGAGTTGGCAGAGAAGAATGCCAAGATTGAGTCTCTTGAGAAGGCCAGCTCGGGTAGCACTTGTGTGATTAGGTGTGCTTTGTGTGAGGGTTTGGAGATGGAGATTGCCAATGTGAAGCATGACAAGATGCAAACCGAGGAGGAAAACACATACCTTCGGACCATCTTGTCATGGGTCTCTTGTAGTGAGCCGCAGCTCGGGATGATGATCTCCCAATTTAAGCGAGCTGCTGGAGGTCCTGGTGTAGGTTTTGCTCCGGGTGTTGATCTTTCTGCTTTTGGGAAGATTGGAGAGTCGAGTGGTCTGAACCCGAGTGAGAAGCCCAACTCCACGACTACTCCCAAACTTACCAAGCTTCCACCCAAAGAGCCTCTCAAGCCTAACACCAAGGATGGGGTGTTTGAAGAACCTCCACGAGCTCCACCCAAGAACCAGCAGTGGGCTCCCAAACCTAACCACCTCAAGAACAAGCTGGACACAGTGCCACCTATCCAGGAGGAGCTTTTGCCACAGAAGGGCAAAGTGATCCAAACCCACAACCATGAGTACCAACAACCCCCTTCGAGAGCGGTGAGGTACCATTGTTAGTACTGTGGGAGAGATGGACACTTGGGTGAGTTCTGTTTTCGGTGCAAGAGAGAGGAGCGTCGTGCCAGGGAGATGAACAATCCGGACATGTACCATCCTTTCCATGATGTACATGTGCCGAGAGCTCAGAGGAGAGCTAATAGGCCTAGAGGTGCAGCACCTCAAGGTCCTAGGCGTCAGGGAGGAGTTGCCCGATAGGGTCCTGACTTTGCAGGATACGGACCCCGTGGCGGAGGCTTTGTTGAGCGTTTCCCTCCACCGCGTTTTGAGTATCGCGATGGACGCTCTTTCCTTAGCGGACCACATTTTCCTGTGCCTCGTGATCGCTATCCCCGTAGGCAGGCTAGGAATGGTTTTTATACTGACCGTTCTTTTGAGCAGCCGGACCAACACTGGTATTCTTCCTACTTCACTAACCCCAGTGTTGGACCGTATTGTAACAGAACCGACCAATTTATAAGAGCACAAGTGCGAAAACCTCCGCCGAAGCAGCTGAATTAGCACACTTGAGCCCATATAAACCCGGTAGTCCGAAAATCTCGAAGGATTTCAAACATTTCAACACTCAGCCAAGATCGCATGGTCAAGCAAATACAAATCATGTCCACGGAGTTTGCAGCGGGAATAATATTATAATAGAGTTCACAAATAATGATACAAGTTGAGTTCCATTTAATTTAGAAGAAACAACATAGCTTTGAAATGAATATCATAACATAGGTTGAAATACTTTGCTAGCTTGAGTGACATCCTCCAACAACAGCATAAGAGAAGAAGTATGGAACTGCCAAGCCCACCAGCACTGGTCATCACCTTTCGGCAGGCCTAACCTTCACGTGCAACAAGGTGGGATAAACCCTGAGTACTCGAATGTACTCAGCTAGACTTACCCGTCATAAACCAGATATAAAGTGACACCAAGGAGTATGCAAGGCTGTATCTGGGGTTGGCCATACTTACCTTTTTGCATAAAAGCATTTTCATTATTAAATAATCATCATTAGAGTATTAGCAGTCAATTTTATATAATCAACCTGATTAACTAGATTTGCACCTTATCTAGAGCAAGCACTTGACTACTTATTCAAGCAAGAGTGACTATTTCATCAATAGCCTTTCAGATTCAGTATCATAACCACATTTAGTTCCATAAGTTACTACGGTAACACATGCCCAGTCAAGTTACTCACTAACCAGGAGCGATGGCGATTATAATCGATTTCTACCAGCTGGGGATAGAATGTCGCACACTCGCCCGTCACACCCTGCCAGGTGGCCGTTGGCAACCAATTCAGGAGGTTCAAGAACCCAAATCGCGGGACGGCCATGGACCCTTCTACACCGAGGGTTATCTCAATGCCAGGTCGCTCAAGCTATTAACTGCCCACGGTCATGCCAGGTCGATCAGGCCCTGCCTGCCCTCGGACCATGCCAGGTCGATCCGAATAGTTGCCCACGGTACATGTAAGGCCCTGGGTGTTAGGCGTCAATGTCTCCATCACCGACTCGAAACACCTTACTCGGCTTCACGGGAGGTACCCGCACCTGCTCCGTTAAGTGTTTGACGCGTTCAAAATGACTGAGGTGTGCCTTCGTCGGGTCCTAATCGACACAGACGGGAGACTACTAGCACACAGAACCCATGTCCTGCTGCTCCTACATCTCGCCCGGTCTCAAATTAATTATCACATGGTTATCTCCATGATAGCACCAGGCTAGTCATGATCAGTATCCACCTATATGCGGGAGACAGGAAATCACCCGACTTTTACCGGTCTAAGCAGGGCTAAGCATATAATCGAGCCTAGACCTAACAGGGATATCAAGATAATAATTGCAGGTGGACAAGGATAAGTAAGTAATGCATCAACGGTATCATTCAACTCCTATGACTTAATCCAACAATCATTATATGGACTTGATTGCATTTATAAAAGATTGGTAGGAGACTTAGAATGCTCCGGGGCTTGCCTGGGAAACAACACTTAAGCTAGTGTTAGATGGCACCACTTCGGGATCATCGCTGCTCTAGGAACTTGCGAAGTTCGCCAACACCTTCTTCGGGATGGCCACCCAACACCATCTTCGTGTTGAGTCTCATCATCACGTCCGTCACTTGACGTTCTTCCATCTAGCGAACCTAGATATGCGATGCACAATGCATATGTATGAATGCTCATGAAGTAATACATTGATCACATAGCACAAGTAACTACTAGCAAGCACTGAGCACAAGAACTAATAACAAGCATCCATCATAGTTTTATATAAGCAATCGGGATAACTTGACTTAATTACTTCGTACCAAAGCACATTACAAATCTGGATAGCAGACAGCAGTCCACTAATTTAAACATAACTCAAGCTACAAACATCCAAACAGGGCAAACTAAGACTTTATGGAAATCTAAAAATATTACCTACAACTTTGTTATTCAACACAAAAGCTAATTCAAAGGTTATATAGCTCAAAAACAGATAACAATGCAGCTCTGTCTAGCTGTTGGACAGCAGGACAGACAGAGCTTCAGAGAAGCATAACTCACAATATAAACATCACATAGGCATGCAATTAGACATTCTAGAAATCTTACAAAATTATCTAAGTCTTTCTTATTATTTGCTCAAGGTTAATCAACCATTAACAAGGTCAAACAACATGATTAGTGCAGCTCTGTCCACACTTGGACAGAACTAGCCACACATCAACAACAGTAACTTAGGACAACCATAACTAAAGATATATAATACCTTGGAACTTTACCCTAGACTTTTTAGAAAGGTTATTAAGTTGTCTACAAATCATCTATAATCATCTTAAGATGATTCACAAGTTAACAAGGTCTAATTAACACAAATAGGCATCTCTGTCCAGACTTGGACAGATTTAGCTATCTGTACTAAAACAGCTATAACTCAAGTTATAGAACTCCGACAAATATGATCTAAGACAATTTAGAAAGCTTATGAAAATCACTACAACTCTTATATTAACATAAACATATGATTCACAAGATAAAATAGCCAAACAGTCCACTGTTTCAGATCTGCACAGAAAGCAATGGAAACCTGACAGCAAACTTCTAAAATTTATAACTCCTAAACCACTTGGCCTAAAAACAAAAAATTTCATGAAAAGCAAGATAAGGAAGTTATCTACAACTTTTGTGTAGACCACACCTACAGAAAACATGATTATAATCACGAACTAATTACCACCACAGAAACTATACATGCAGCCATTTCAGCAAAACTGGACATACATATAGCAGCTAGGTAATTAAATCACAACTAGAGCTACACAACTCTAAATGACACACAACAAGACATTTTGAAAAGCTCATAAAATTTACTACAATTAATCTTTAAACATCTCAGCATGATTTACAAGTTAACATGGTCAAACTAATGTATTCCTCAATCTGGTCCAAAGACTCCAGAAAGCACCTATCTCTGAACTGAACTTCAAACAGCCATAACTCATAATCCATTTGACCAAAAATCATGAAACTTTAACACAAGCTAGATATGTACGTTATCTACGACTTTGCTATAGAGAAGTTTCACAGCAAACATCATTTACATGGGGTAACTATTTAAGCCCTATAAACTGTCCAGAACATGCCGAAATGAAACATAGAGAGAAGATAAATCTAAAACTCTATGCTTTGCATAACACTTGGCCACAATAAAATTATCCAAGCTACTAAAACATCATAGGAAGGCAGTGGAACCACCTTTTCTATTTTTACACGCAAACATTTACCACAACTCATTTTAATCCCTTTAATAAGCTGAGAAAAATATAAATGCATAACTAATTCATACTTGCACCAAATATTCTGCAATTTTTATCACATCACACACATCCCATGACAAGCCTACCATAAAAATTTCACATCATTTCAAGCAACATAACAGCAGATATCATCTTCTCCCTATTTAAGCCTATTTAACATAAATCAAACATCACCGCAGAAACTTTTCACTAACACACATGATTTTATACATTCACTGGACAGAGCTTTTTACAGGGATTCCAAAAAGTCCTCATTCATAATTTTTCGACATTCCTACTATTTACTATGCATTTTACAAGTTTCCAACAGATTTGCCAATTAATGAAAAACGTGAATAAAAACTGATTTCACATCCGAGACCCCTGGATCTGCACAAATCAATTAAGGACTAATTAGTAAACATATTGAGTCAAGCAACTTAACACAAAAATCCAAAAAAGAGTTTCAGCTTCTAATCTATACCCTTTCACTTCTTCTTCACGGGAAATCGACGGAGAACGGCGACGGAGGCCGAGCTTGGGCGGGGAAGGCCGGGGTAGGGTTTGGGCAAGGGGACTGGCTGCTGGGGCGGGCTGCTGCGCTGCTGCTCTGCTCGCTGTTCGCTGCTGCTGAGCGCTGGCCCTTGCTGGCGTCCAGGGAGACGCGGCCACGAAGGGGCTCGCGGTCCTGAAGGGCCGCGGCCTTCTAGCCGGCGTCCAGGGAAAAGGAAAGGGGGATGGAGGGAAGGAGGAGAAGGGAGAGAGGAAACGGCTGCTGCTGCTGGACTGCTCGACCAGGAAGGGGAAGGAGAGGTAGAGGCGCCATGGCTGCTGCTGGTTCTGCTGCTTTCTCCATGGAGGAAGGAGAAAGACTGAAGAAGAAGAGAAGAACCGAGGGAAAAAATGGACAGGGGAGAAGAGACCGGGCTCGGTCTCGGTGTTTTATGGAGAGGGGGCAGGGGGCGCGCCCGGGGGCCACGCGGCCTCGACGTCCCATCCTGGTCGGCCACAAAACTGCGTATAATTTCTTTCTAAATTTCTTTCCCAATTTGGCAAGTTTCCGGAAACTTTCGGTCAAGTTCCAAAATTGCGAACACTGCTCAAACGGACTCCGATTTCGACGAAACTAATTTTGTTGTCGTCGTCTCGCCGAGTACTCCGACTTTTGTTAAAGGCACTTGGTCAAATTCCCAATGGTTTGCCCGGTAACGATCGTCGACGGCAGCTTCGCGGTGACCGAAATTCCAGTTTTGCAGTACAGACTTAACCAATTTCCGGAACCTGAAAACTGCGTTGTACTCTATCTTGCGAGCTTATTTTCACCATTTTCGGCACCGATCCAGGTCTCGGCCATAAAACAAAATTTGTTCCTCTGGATCTGTACTACAACTTTTGTTTAAGGCGCGTCGACATGCGAGCATCCGAAAATACCATTCAACACCGGTCAAAGTAGTCACCCGGTAGGATCCGATTTAGGGTTTCTCGTCGGTCGACACATTTTCTGGCCATCTGCTCAACACGGAACTTTCATAACTTTTGACTGTGAGTTCATATATAGTTGATCGGGAATAACTGCAAAACTTGGTTGGAACCGAATGATTTTCTTCCGTTAATCAGTCAGCACTGTCAAAGCTGCGACTCGTCATTTCATGTGACTTTTTGATTCCAAACTTCATGAAACTTTTTCACGAGTTACTATAGACAGGAATGGAGGTGGGTCATATGAAAAATTCAGGTTTGGCATAAATCCTGAATATTCCTAAATTAGCAATCATTATCAACTGGCTCGGTTAATTATTTTCCCGAATAAATCAAACGGAGGTTCTGTCTGCGAGATTGGTCCTGGCACTTCGGTCATCACTGATTAACCTTGAATTTAGTTCTCCATCGTCGCTTGATATACCAGGTCTGTGCTGAACTGACCGCTCAACTGACGGCGAACACCTGGGGTGTTACACGTATGCTCACCCTATGTCTTTTTATTGATGTAGGTAAAACGGTTGGAGGACATTTGGTTGGTGGATTTCGGTTCCTCAAGACACATGATCGGAAACGCCAAGTGGTTCTCCAGCCTTTGCCCTGTTGCCGGAAAGGAGTTTATCACCTTCGGCGACAATAGCAAAGGTAAGGTGTTGTCTCGTGGGTCGGTGCGAGTTAATGAGCACTTTGTGTTGCGTGATGTTGCTCTTGTTTCTTACCTGCATTTTAACCTTCTCTCTGTTTCACAACTTTTTGATGATGACTATGAGATTCGTTATAAACCGAATCTCAGTCGCATTTTAGATCCTCAGGGCAATCTTGTATGTTTGATTTCGCCCTTTGGGAAAGTCTTTCGCGCGAATTTCTCAGAGTCGTTTGGTATTTCCCGCTGTCTTTTGGCTAGTCCTTCCTCCTCTGATCTTTGGTAGTGGCATAGGAGGCTCGGTCATTTAAGCTTCGACTTGCTTGCAAGACTTAGCTCACTTGGCCTAATCCGAGGATTGCCCAAGCTATCGATGGAGAAGGATCTTGTTTGCCATTCTTGTAGACTGTTGACAGAAGTTATAGCATGTTTTACCTTATCAAAATACCGTCAACAGGCCTCGGTTTCAAGGAAGAATAGCATATCATGAGCATATTTATCACTAATAAGTTCCACTTGTACTCTTAGCTTGTGAACTTGTAGGAGATGGCAAAATGAACAAAATGAGGCCAGGTGGGCCCACCAAGGGGGTCGGCCGACCCCACCATTGGGCCACCTCGGCCATGGTGACATGGCATGATCCAAGAGAAGCATGTTCAAGCCAATATCAACCATTGGATCAAGCATGTGCTTTTGTTCAATGGTGCTAGATGAGAAGCACATGGATTCATGGGTCCACACCGAAAACCAAATGCAACCAACTTTACAAGACTTGCTCCATGACATGTGGGGTCACCAAGGGATAGAAGAAGTTGGGCCAGCCCTATCATAGGGGGGTCGGCCGACCCCCCCTTGGTGGGACCTAGCAGAATTATTCATCAGGGTGACATCAGCACCTTCTAGAAGATGTACCCCGGGCCCACATGTCAGGGACAGGGGTCGGCCGACCCCATGGTGACCCTCATCCAAGTCGGTGGCAAAGTGTATGTTTCACACGTGAAGAATATCCAAGCCATTCATCCAAGTTGGTTGTCATGGCGGTGGATCCAAGGGTGAAGAGAGGGGGATCACGCGGATCGCTGACATGGCACATTGAGTGGTTCTCATTCATCCCCTAGGACTATAAATACCCCCTCACCCCTCTCATTCTAGACACACCACAAGGAGGAGCTCTCCACTCTCTCTCAAGATGTAGTACTAGTAGTAGTGCTTGGAGTTAGAGTGAGTCTCTGGTCTTCAGCTCTAGTCTTCCAGGAGGTCTGGTATGGTTCTAGTATTCCTTTCTTTCCTTGTAAGACTTGAGTTATTTAATATAGTTATCTTCTCTACTTTGCCTTAGTACTTTACTTTATTGCAACATGACTAGTTCTGTTGTAGTGGTTATTAGCATAGTCATAGTTATGTGATAGCAAGATAATGATAGTATACCTTTGCGCTGGTTCACTGCCCTTAACCCGGTGCTCCAATCAGTTCCACCGGATGTCGGATTAGAGTAGTGAGATGTAGTGTAGACGTGGTGTCTAGACTATACGCTTGCCTGTGTCTGCGGCTTACTCCACGGTTTGTTTGTGGTACCTAGTAGGGGTGACAGACCTATCTAGGCTTTGATTCCACCACGTGCGGGCAAGTTATTAAAACGTAGGTCTTCTTGTGCTAGGCGGCTTAGCACCCTTTGTGACAGAACCGACCAATTTATACCAGATTAAGCACCGAATCGCTGCTTTCACAGAGATTGCAAGTACTTAAGCTCGTACAAACCCGGTAGTCCGGAAATCTCGAAGGATTTCAAGTCATTCAACTTTAACCAAGATCGTAATAGATTAGCGTACATGCCCACAAGTTACATCCAGTTTGCACATAATTCAAATACATCGGAGTTCAACAGTTATTACAAACCATAGATTGAAATTCTGAAGCGGAAGCAACATAGTTTTGAAACATAAGTTTTCAGTTCACAACATAGTGCCATAGCCCGATCAGTCCACAAAAGCATCAGGAGAGAATAAGAGATGACCATGCCCTTGGTCTACTCATCACCCATCACGGGATACACGCAGTTCTCGCAATAGCCGTAGAAGCATTGCCCATCTGCAACAACAAAGGGATAGAACCCTGAGTACGAGAAGGTACTCAGCTAGACTCACCCGTCATAAACCAGAAATAATTGACCCCAAGGAGTATGTTAGGCTGTATCTGGGGATTGGTCATTCTTACCCTTTTGTGAAAAAGCATTATTATCAAGAAATACTCGTTGTTTAAGTAAGAGCAGTTACTTCTAAGTCATTAACCTGATTATCTAGATTTGCACCTGATCTAGAGCAAACACTTGACTACTTAATCAAGCAAGAGTGACTATTTCATCAATAGCCTTTCAGATTCAACATCATAACCATCATTAATTCCATAAGTTACTATGGTAACACATGCTCAGTCAAGTTACTCACTGTCCAGGAGCGATGGCGATTATAATCGATTTCTACCAGCTGGGAATAAAGATGTCGCACACTCGCCCGACACACCCTGCCAGGTGGCCGTTGGCGACCAATTCAGGAGATTCGAGAACACAACACGCGGGACGGTCATGGGCCCTTCTACACCGGGGGTTATCTCAATGCCAGGTCGCTCAAGCTATTGCTGCCCACGGTCATGCCAGGTCGATCAGGCCCTGCCTGCCCTTGGACCATGCGAGGTCAATCAGAATAGTTGCCCACGGTACATATAAGGCCCTGGGTGTTAGGCGTCAACATCTCCATCACCGGCTCGAAAAACCTTACTCGGCTTCACGGGAGGTACCCACACCTGCTTCGTTAAGTGATTGACGCGTTCAAAATGACCGAGGTGTGCCTTCATCGGTTCCTAATCGACACAGACGGGAGACTACTAGCACACAGAACCCATGTCCTGCTGCTCCTACATCCCGCCCGGTCTCAAATTAATTATCACATGGTTATCTCCATGATAGCACAAGGCTAAACATGATCAGTATCCACCTACTGCGGGAGACAGGAAATCACCCGACTTTTACCGGTCTAAGCAGGCTAAGTATAAACGAGCCTAGACTTAACAAGGATATCAAGATAGTATTTGCAGGTGGACAAGGATAATTAATCAATGCAGCAACGGTGTCACACAACTCCTATAACCTAATGCAACAAGCATATCAGGTTAACTTTGTAAACAGTAATTTGCAAACCATAGGAGTAAGATGCTCCGGGGCTTGCCTCGCTCAAAGTCGGAGGGTCGGTGATCGCGGCACTCCGGCAGGTCTTCAACGTCTCCTTCCGGAACCCTCTCCTCCGGCGTCTCCTCCTGGTACTGCTCCTCTGGTGGGGGATCCTGAACTTCCACTACTGATCCTGCATGGTGCATAGCATGAATAAATAACACGAATGCACATGGGATGCATGGTGATGCAACATGAAGCAAAACATTTCAGGAGATAAGCACATGTCATCTACCGAGATAACTCAGGAGATAAGCACATGTCATCTACTGCTACTCAGCTACTTAATCTACCATAAACCACTTGTCATGCCTTGTTGTCACCACATCAAAGTCTACTTATTGAGTTCACTCCCCTCTAATTACTTGTAGAAATAAACCTAATTAAACAAGCCTATAACAGCGACCCATCCTAGACAGCTTCAGAAAAATCTACAAAAATTACTGGAGATTAACAACACACAATCTAACCCTCTGTCCAAATTTTACCCCATTTGGACCTAGACTCCATCCTCTATGAAAAAGACAATTTCTATCATGAAAAGGTGCTTTGAACTACACACCCTAGCACAAAGTGTCAAACAACAAATTTCATAATTTTCATCTGAACTTCTTAGCACAAGAGCAGTCAGCAAAATTTACCAAGCCCACACTCCTCATATTTTAATTACTACAAAATAAACAAAGAAACAACATTTAACCATTTTAATTACTACTGTCAATTTATTTCACAGAGCAACCTAAATTTACATTTTTCCAAGAAACTATTCCTTAACACAAACCCAACAAAACAAGAATCACATTTTTCTGACCTATACACATTTTACTATGCATTTAGCAAGATTTTAGCCTAAACATAAATTAAATATAACTACACAGAAATTCATCACAAACTGGACATATTATATTTTTCAAGCATAGAACTCATCACAACAATCCTAACAAAACTTGTTTCACCTTTTTAGCACTTATACTTTGCAAGATATGAATTAAACAAGCAATTCAACAATTTCTGAAAACTATTTAAACAAAACCCGGAAAAACATTCAAACCTAAACTGCTACGTGCACCCAAACCAGTGCACCCAGACTCACTGACCACAGAACCTGAGTCACTGACGCGCGGGCCCCCGGGTCAAACTGACCCCACCTGTCATCCCCACCGAGGCAAGGGAGGAGTTGACCACGGCGGAGCTCGCCGTCGGCGACTTCTCCGGCGAAACTAACCCTACCGATGGACTCCTCTTCTCTTTCCGCACCCGATGGTGCTCCTATTTGGCCAAGCGCAAACACGAATCAAGCTCGTCGTCGGCGATGGCGGACACGGCGGCGCGGCCTTGGCTATGCCGGCCAACTCCGACCCCGACGAGCTAAACTAACCCTCGCTAACTACTCTGGTGACCTTCCTAACCCTAACCCAGGGCTTAGAAGCCAGGGTGCATGCTCCGAGCACCCGCGTCCACGGCTATGCCAACTCCGGCGACCATGCAAGCGGCGGACGGCGGCGAACTAGCCACTACCGAACCCTAATCGGCCAAACCATCACCACCACTAGCTCCGGTAGGCCGAGGTGACTCGCGAACGCTAGCTAGGACAGACGGATGAGCTCGGAAAGGGGGTTGGCCACGGCGGACCGAGCTCGCCGGCCATGGCGGACATGGCGGACTCGTGCTCCGCGACTCACCCAAGGGCTTTTGGCTCGAGCTAGCTAGGGTAGGAGGTAGAGCGGGTCATGGCGACTCGATTTGGCGGGTCGGTTGGGATGGAGACGCGGCGGAGCGGCGGGAAGACGCCGGCGGACTCGCGGCGGCGCTTACCGGCTCGGGCGACGGCAAGAGAGCGAGAGAGGGAAAGAGAGCGCGTGGGCGACAGAATGGAGGGAGGGAGGTTCGGACTGGGGGCGAGGCGGCCTTGTTCTCGCCACGCCGCGCGCGAGCGCTGGCTTGGCCGGCCGTCGAGCGCCACGCGGCGGGCGACGCCTGACGCGGTCGGCCACGACGCCACGCGCGCGTCGGGCACGGCACGGCCCGGCCCGGTTCAGTGGCCATCAGGCCGACTGACAGCCGAACTTTGCACGCGATTAATTCCTAATCCGCTCGGTCAAACGCTAAACCACTTGCTCCATTGAATAGAGCTATGTGCCAACTACAACTTTGATTACAAGATTGATCTTTGGTTCAGCCTAAATTGCTCCCGAGAAAGCTCCAAAGTTGGTTAGATGAAACTGTTTTGCCAATTAGGGACTTAGAAAATTTTTTAAGTCAAAACTCCCTCAAATCTGCCTTGTGGGTCCTAAAACACCTTGTTAAACCCATTTTCATGAGTTGGGCCTTAAACAACTTTTGTTCTACACTAAATTCTACACACTTTTGGTTAAAAGCCCAGAGTCATACAAAGCTTCTATCAAGAAAGTCTTAGTTAGTCAAACAAAAGGACTCCTAGAGCTCTATTAAGGCAACTAGGGTTAGAGACTTGGTTAGCCAAAATGACCAACATAAACCTAGCTTCATTTTGATTCCTCATCAAGGTTCAACTACTTAGAAGACTTAAGCACTCCACAAACAAGACAAACAAGCATTCTATCAAGCATAGCATTACAAGTGCACACATGAAATGACACTTTACAGAAAGAATGCAACATGAGATGATGATGCTTTATGCTCATGAGATGTCAAGTTATGCATTTAGGGTTGCTTAACACCTAGGGTGTTACAGCCCTCCCCTCCTTAAAGGAATCTCGTCCCGAGATTTGAATTACTAACCATTTTTTATAAAACTGTGGATACACCTCCATTAGATAGTCTTCTGTTTCCCAAGTGGCATCTCGATCATCTTGTTCACTCCAGGATACCTTATATTGCTTCACTATTCTTCCGCGAGTTACTCTTTCCTTTTCATCGAGTACCCGACAAGGCATTACTGAGTAGGTAAGATCGGATTGTAACTTGATATTGGCCGGTTGTACTTCTTCTTCTGGGACTCGAAGACATTTCTTCAATTGTGACACATGGAATACAGGGAATATAGCTTTCAGATGTTCAGGTAGCTGTAGTTGATAAGCTACTTCTCCTCTCCTTTCCATTATCCTGTATGGTCCCAGAAACCTTGGTGCTAGCTTCCTTTTCACGCCAAAACATCTAACACCTTTCATGGGTGATACTTTTAGATATACATAGTCACCAACATTGAATTCAAGCGGTTTTCTTCTCTTATTGGCATAACTCTTCTGTCGAGACTGTGCAGCTGCTATGTGTTGTTGAATTATTCTAACTTGTTCTTCTGCTTCGTTAACAAAGTCAATTCCATAGTAAAGACGTTCTCCTGGTTCAACCCAATTCACTGGTGTCCTACATTTTCTGCCATACCGAGCTTCGAAAGGTGCCATCTGAATACTTTCTTGATAGTTGTTGTTGTAAGCAAATTCTGCTAATGGCAACCACTTCTCCCATGATCCCTTTGCTGAAATTACACATGCTCTTAACATATCCTCTAATACCTGATTTACTCTTTCAGTTTGCCCTGATGTTTGAGGATGATAAGCTGAACTACGTATTAACTTAGTGCCTAACTCCTTTTGCGGTTTCTCCCAGAAAGGTGCAGTAAACTGCGTTCCACGATCTGATACTATGACCATGGGTATACCATGTAATCGGACAATCTGATTGATATAGATCTCTGCATAGTCCGGTGCTCGATAACAGGTTTTAACTGGTATGAAATGAGCGGTCTTGGTGAGACGGTCAACTATCACCCAAATCGAATCATTTCCCTTCTGGGTGGTTGGCAAACCGGTGATGAAATCCATACTTATTTCTTCCCACTTCCATTCGGGTATTGGTAACGGTTGAAGTGTCCCGGCTAGTTTCAGGTGAATAGCTTTCACTCGGCAACATGTGTCGCATCTGGCTACGTATGCGGCAATCTCCTTCTTCATTTTGGTCCACCAAAATCTTGGACGTAAATCCTCATACATCTTGGTGCTTCCAGGATGAATGGACAACTTGGAGAGATGAGCCTCATCCATAATCCAGTTTTTGAGTTCTCTATCTTTGGGTACCACTAAACGATTGTCAAACCATAACACTCCCTTGTCATCAATTCGGAAATGCTTTACTGGCTCAGTGGCAGTTTTCAGCCTCTCTTTAATATGATAAATTCCTTTATCTGTTTTCTGCCCTTCGAGTATCTGATTGACTAGAGTGCTCTGCAGTTCAATATGGTGTAGAATCACAGGGTGTACGAGACTAAACTCGTCCTCGGGTCGTAACCTCAAGTTATTGCAGTGTGATTTCCGACTCAGAGCATCGGCAACCACATTTGCTTTTCCTGGGTGATAATGTATCTGCAGATTGTAATCCTTAATTAACTCAAGCCATCTTCTCTGCCTCATGTTCAACTCTGGTTGGGTGAAGATATACTTGAGACTCTTATGATCGGTGTACATATTGCAGACATTTCCCAGCAAATAGTGCCTCCAAATTTTTAGAGCGTGCACCACAGCAGCTAACTCCAAATCATGCGTAGGATAATTTATCTCATGTTTTCTTAACTGACGTGAAGTATAAGCAATCACTCTGCCTTCCTGCATAAGAACACAACTTAAGCCAACTTTCGATGCGTCGCAAAAGACATCAAATGGCTTCTCAATATCCGGTTGAGCTAAGACAGGAGCAGTGGTCAACAATTTTCGCAAAGTACGAAAAGCTGCTTCACACTCCTCTGTCCATTCAAACTTTTGGTCCTTCTGTAACAAGCTTGTCATTGGCTTCGCAATCTTAGAGAAGTCAGGGATGAATCGGCGATAATATCCGGCTAATCCGAGAAACTCCGAATCTCACCAACTGAGGTTGGGGCTTTCCAATCCATTACTTCTTGAACTTTACTAGGGTCTACAGAAATTCCTTCTTCTGATAGGATGTGACCAAGAAATTGCACTTTCCTTAACCAAAACTCACATTTGCTAAACTTGGCATAGAGTTTACGCTCTCGCAGCCTCGTCAAAACAATCCTCAAATGTTCTGCGTGATCATCTAGGTTCTTAGAATAAACCAAAATGTCATCAATGAACACCACTACAAACTTATCCAGTTCTGGCATGAATACCGAGTTCATCAAACTCATAAAGTACGCTGGAGCATTTGTCAAACCAAAAGACATGACCAAATACTCATACAGCCCATATCTGGTCGAAAAAGCAGTCTTTGGAATATCTTGTGGTCTAATCCTGATCTGGTGATAACCTGATCTCAAATCGATCTTTGAAAATACCTTGGCTCTGGATAACTAATCAAACAAAATATCTATCCGTGGCAACGGATACTTGTTCTTAACAGTTACGGCATTAAGCGGCCGATAATCCACACACATCCGTAAAGACTTATCCTTCTTTTTGACAAACAATGCAGGACATCCTCACTCTGATACACTAGGTTGAATGAAACCCTTGTCCAAAAGTTCCTTAATCTGAGTCTTGAGTTCAGCTAACTCGTTGGGCGGCATACGATAAGGTCTTCTCGAGATCGGTGCAGTTCCGGGTAACAACTCAATAGCAAACTCCACTGCCCGCTTGGGCGGTAAACCCGGCAACTCATCTGGAAAGACATCTGGGAAATCCCGAACAACTGGAATTGTTGACAGGTCTTCTATAGATAAGGTGCAAGATAGATCAACAAAATCAGCACCTCGAGGAAGAGAGATACGTAACTTGGTGTTTGTCCTTTCATCAGATAAGGTAAGAGTCCTATGTGCAGTGTCTAACACCGCCTTCCACATACTCATCCAACTCATTCCTAGGACTACATCCATACCGAGACCTGGCAAAACTACTAGATTGGCTCCAAACTTGTGCCCTCCGATGTCGATGGTTGCATTACAAACCATCTGCCTAGACAATACACTACTCCCCACGGAGCTTACGCGAAACCCATAATCCATTTTAGACACCTCTTGATTATGCTTTTGTGCAAATGCTGTACTCATTAACGAATGCGATGATCCAGTATCAAACAAAACAACTGCGGGATGATGGTTAACAAGACACATACCGGCAGTCACGGGCTCTCCAGCACGGGCTTCCTCAGCGGTCATGTTGTGCAGACGTGCGGGGTAATTAGCCTGTTGCTTCTTTGGGTGGGGGCAATATCTTGCAAAGTGCCCCTCTTGGTTGCAGTTGAAGCATGGTCCCCGAACTATAGGTTTGCCTCTTGAGGAACTTCCTTGACCTCCACGAGCTTGAGCAGCGGCTATCTTATACGGCTTCTGGTTGCGCTGAGCTTGTGGCTGATTCTTTTTCTGCGGCGGCCTGAAACGTGCCCCCAGCGCTGGTGGTCGATACTGATTACGCTGTGCTGGTGGTCCTCTGGGCTGAGACGGTCCTGAATCGAAGGTCCTCTTCCTTGCTTTACTTGCAACATGCTTGTTGTTATGGTTTTATTGAATCAGACAGTCACTTATGAAGTCATTGAAAGTGGTACGAGAAGATGTACCCACTGACTTTCCCATTTTAGTGTTCAGGCCTCTCTTGAAACTAGCAATTTTCTTAGCATCTGTGTCCATGAAATCTGGAACATAGCGAGATAGTGAATTGAACAAGTGATGGTATTCTGTGACAGACCGAGTTCCCTGTGTCAAATTCATGAACTCTGCCACCTTCATCTGGGTCAAGCCCGGCGGAATGTAATGACCTCGGACAGCATCAGTGAATACTCTCCAAGTGATAGGAACATTGGCAGGGTAGGTGGTACGATGATGACCCCACCAAATCCTGGCTGGTCCCTGCAACTGATGTGCGGCATATTCTGCTTTAAGCTCCTCTGTGAGCCTGAGCAAACGAAACTTCTGCTCCAAATTATGTAGCCATTCTTCAGCCTCCAACGGTTCCATAGCTTCCTTGAAGATAGGTGGTTTGGTATCCAAGAAATCCTTGAAAGAACTATACTGGTTTGGCTCCGGGCGTGGATGGCCGTGCGCCAAATTCTCCCTCAGCAGAGCTTCGATGTTGCGCTGACTTCCAAGAAATTGAGCAAAAAGCTGCTCAGCTGTCGCTGGTGGAGGAAGTGGTGGATCGCGGTTTCCTCTGGGGTCCTCATTTCCACCACTACCGCCAGCTCCACTACGGGTGGTCGTCATCTGCATATACAATAGTAAGTGACCATTCGGCGAAGTTGCAATATTGTAGAGAACAATAAATCATACCCACTGAAATTATTCGGAAAAACAATTCACCAAACAATCACAGAGGTACAATAAATTTCAATCCACATCGCATCAACACATAATAAGACCGCTTAGTCCATAACATGCAGTAGACAACATAAAACATCCACAGTCTTGCCCATACATATGGGACTTTTCAAGGTCTCACACCACATCACATAAGTCTATTACCCATGCACTACTAGAGAACAGGCCTTTGGACGATTTGCAAAATCAGCATTAGCCACGGAAAAATTTGCGCCCGGGACTAGAAAGGCCTTTAGCCCCGGTTGGTAACACCAACCGGGACTAAAGCTCCCCAGCCCAACGGCTCAATTGTCAGAGGGGCCTTTAGTCCCGGTTGGTGTTACCAACCGGGGCTAAAGACCGGCCTTTAGCCCCGGGCCGTAACACCAACCGGGAGTAAAGGTTTTGCCCCGGTTGGTGTATGCAGCCGGGGCTAAATGTTGGCATCTTTAGCCCCGGGCCGTAACACCAACCGGGACTAAAGGTTTTGCCCCGGTTGGTGTATGCAGCCGGGGCTAAATGTTGGCATCTTTAGCCCCGGTTGGTAACACCAACCGGGACTAAAAGGTTTTGTTCCGGTTGGTGTACCCAGCCGGGGCTAAATGCCAACATTTAGCCCCGGCTGGGAATAAGGACCGGGGCTAAATGTCCCTCCCTATATTTGAAATGTTCTTCTACCTCCAGCCGTGCCCGAGCTCCTGTCTTCATTTTTCTTCATTCAGTCACTGCTTGCTCTTGCTTGCTTGTTTGCTCTCTTCTCCTCCGGTGATTTTTGTTTGTTAACACATCTCCGGCGATTGATTTATTTCATCACATCTACACCGCCATCGACTCGTTGAAAGGTTACTAGCTTAAGTTATTCATTTTTGTAGCTATTTTGAGTTCATTGACTTGATAGTTCAAATTATTAATCTAAAAACAAAATATGACCGTTTAATTAGTTTATTTTAGTCTTTTAGAGAAATGTGACCGGTTTAGAAAACAAAATATATAATACTTTAGTTTAGAAAATGTGACCGGTTTAATTAGTTTTTTTTGAAATAGAGATCATTTAAATCATTTGTTTACATAAAAATTAGAAATATATAATACTTTAGTTTAGAAAATGTGACAGTTTAATTAGTTTTTTTGAGGAATAGAGATCATTTAAATCATTTGTTTACAGAAATTAGAAATATATAATAATTTAGTTTACAAAATGTGACCGTTTTAATTAGTATATTTTATTATTTTGGAGAAATAGAGATCAGTTAAATTAGTTGTTTACAGAAATTAGAAATATATAATACTTTAGTTTACAAAATGTGACCGGTTTAATTAGTATATTTTATTATTTTGGAGAAATAGAGATCAGTTAAATTAGTTGTTTACAGAAATTAGAAATATATAATACTTTAGTTTACAAAACGCAGAAGGATGCCTGGTTGGTATGTTGTTTTCGAGGGCACCAAACCAGGTATTTACACCAGCTGGGCCGAGTGCAGTCAGTATGTCCTCAAAGTTAAGGGAGCTGTGCATAAAAAGTACAAGTCTTTTGAGGAAGCTTCTGCAGCTCTAGATGCTTTTAACTCAAGAATCAACTCAATTCCTACTGCACCTACCCCTACCTTACCTTCCTATCCGGTTGGAGTGGCAGACAGTACATCTTGTTGGACTGTGATGTGGGAGAAATGTGCATGTGTTGTTAGTTGCTTTGGTTGTGGCCAAGTGGATTAGGCTGCACTGTTATCTTGATGTAATAATTAATTAATTAGACAAGTTCAACTGCTACTACTTTTATGCCACCAGTGATTCTTACTAAATTTTATGTCAGACATTTTATAATTTTATTTGTTTATAAGAATGAGAGATCGATATAATTATGTGATATGTCATATAATGCAGACGATGACACGTCACTGGATGTACAATGTCGATCGTCGCTCAAAAGAGTTCATTGATGGCGTGCATTATTTTTTAAGAGTGGCCGAGGCAAACAAGCGGAATGGTTTTATGTGCTGCCCATGTGCCCTTTGTAATAATTCGAAGGAATATTCTAGCTCAAGGAGTCTTCACTCACACTTGTTCAAGTCGGGTTTCATGCCAAACTATAGTTGTTGGACGAAGCATGGAGAAACTGGGGTTATGATGGAAGAAGGTGAAGAAGAACAATTGGACCCTGACGATGACATTATTGCTCAATACGGTGACTTTGGTGATACTGCAATGGAGGAAGGTGAAGAAGAGGCAAGTGCAGGAGACACAGTCGCTGAAGATGATGCTCTTGGTGATGTCATTCGTGATGCACAAAGAGATTTCGAAAGTGATAAGGAGAAGGCTAAGTTTGAATGTATGCTAGAGGATCACAGGAAATTACTATATCCGTCTGCTGCAGATGGACAAAAAAAGTTAGGCACAACACTTGAGTTGCTACAATGGAAGGCACAGAATGGTGTATCTGATAAGGCATTTGGACAATTATTGAAGATTATAAAACAAAAGATGCTTCCGAAGCCTAACGAATTACCCGCCACTACGTACGAAGCAAAACAAGTGGTCTGTCCTTTGGGTTTAGAAATCCAGAAGATACATGCATGTCCTAATGACTGCATCCTGTACCGTGGCAAGGAATACGAGAATTTGGACGAATGCCCTGTATGTAACGCGTCACGATATAAGATCAGGCGAGATGACCCTGGCGATGTTGAGGGTGAAGAACGTCCCCGGAAGAAAATCCCGGCCAAGGTTATGTGGTACGCTCCTATAATACCACGCCTGAAACGTCTGTTCAGAAACAAGGACCATGCAAAGTTGGTGCGATGGCACAAAGAAGACCGTAAGGTAGACAACATGTTGAGACACCCTGCAGATGGGTCCCAGTGGAGAGCAATAGACAGAGAATTCCCAGAATTAGCAAAAGATGCTAGAAACTTAAGGTTTGGTTTAAGTACGGACGGGATGAATCCTTTTGGGGAACAGAGCAGTAGTCATAGCACGTGGCCTGTTACTCTATGTATGTACAACCTTCCTCCGTGGTTATGCTTGAAGCGGAAGTTCATTATGATGCCCGTGCTCATCCAAGGCCCGAGGCAGCCTGGCAACGATATCGATGTCTACCTGAGGCCATTAGTTGAGGAACTCCTACTTTTATGGAGTAAATCAGGTGTACGTGTGTGGGATGATTACAAACAGGAACACTTTGACCTGCGAGCATTGTTGTTCGTAACAATCAATGATTGGCCTGCTCTAAGTAATCTTTCAGGACAGTCAAACAAGGGATATAATGCATGCACACATTGTTTTGATGACATGGATAGTGTATATTTGAAAAAATGTAGAAAGGTAGTGTATCTTGGGCATCGTCGATTTCTTTCGATGAATCACCAGGTTAGAAAGAAAGGCAAGCATTTTAAAGGTGAGACAGACCACCGGAGCAAGCCTCGCAACAGAACTGGGGAAGATGTACTTGAGATGATTAAGGATGTGAAAGTAGTCTTTGGAAAGGGGACGGGCAGTGAACCTGTTCCGAAAGACGCTATGGGACACGCACCCATGTGGAAGAAGAAGTCAATATTTTGGGAGCTACCCTATTGGCATGTACTAGAGGTCCGCCACGCGATCGACGTGATGCACCTGACAAAGAATCTTTGTGTCAACCTTCTAGGATTCATGGGTGTGTACGGGAAGTCTAAGGATACACTTGAAGCACGACAAGAGTTGCAGCGCATGAAAGAACGAGACAACCTACATCCAGAGAAGACAGATGATGGACGCCATTACTTAAGACCTGCTAGCTACACTCTTAGCAATGAAGAGAAGGAAATCATGTTTGAATGCCTAAACAGCATCAAGGTCCCATCTGGATTCTCCTCCAATATAAAGGGAATAATAAATATGCAAGAGAAGAAATTCCTAAACTTAAAGTCGCATGACTGCCACGTGCTTATGACGCAATTGCTTCCGGTTGCTTTAAGAGGAATTCTACCTCCACATGTACGTCTTGCCACTGTGAAGCTCTGTGCATTCCTCAATGCAATTTCTCAGAAGGCAATTAATCCACTAGAACTGGCTACTCTACAGAATGATGTGGTTCAATGTCTTGTGAGCTTTGAGTTGGTGTTTCCTCCATCCTTCTTTAATATCATGACACACCTCCTAGTTCACCTGGTCAAGGAGATTCATATTCTCGGTCCTGTGTTCCTACACAACATGTTCCCCTTTGAGAGGTTCATGGGAGTACTGAAAAAATATGTTCGCCAACGTGCTCGGCCAGAAGGAAGCATCGCCAAGGGCTACGGGACAGAGGAGGTCATTGAGTTCTGTGTTGACTTCATTCCTGACCTTGACCCGATTGGTGTTCCTGAATCGCGGCACGAGGGGAGGCTATGTGGAAAGGGGACACTAGGGAAGAAAACATATATCGGTACGGGGAATGATTATTTCAATAAAGCGCACTACACAGTTCTTCAAAACTCAGCCGTGGTGGATCCATATATCGATGTACACAAGGAGTTCCTACGATCCCAATTTCCAGAGAAGAATGAAGTTTGGATAACACGTGAGCACATGAATACTTTTAGCACTTGGTTGCGAAAGGAATGTCTGGGTAATAACAATATTGATGAGCAACTATATTTGTTGGCTAGGCAACCGTCATGGCACATCCTCACGTACAAAGGGTATGAGATCAATGGAAACACATTTTACACCATGGCCCAAGATCAAAGGAGCACGAACCAAAACAGTGGTGTTCGCGTAGATGCCACAGACCCATCTGGGAAGAGGCAAACATATTATGGCCGCATAGAGGAGATTTGGGAACTAGACTACGCACCTGATTTTAAAGTCCCTTTGTTCCGATGCCAATGGGTCAAGGCGACCGGAGCCGGAGTAACAGTTGACAAGGAGTATGGAATGACAACAGTGGATCTCAACAATATTGGATACAAAGGTGAACCATTCGTCCTTGCTGCTGATGTGACTCAAGTGTTCTACGTGAAAGACATGTCTACAAAACCCAAGAGAGGGAAAAATGATGATAAATTAACCAAAGAGCCAAAACGCCACATAGTTCTTTCAGGAAAAAGAAACATCGTGGGAATTGAGGACAAGTCAGACATGTCAGAAGATTATGAAAGGGATGACCGAATACCGCCCTTCAGTGTTACCAAAGACCCAAGCATCCTGCTAAATGCTGAGGAGACTCCATGGTTACGACATGATCATGACCAAGGAACATACGTCAAGAAAAAGATCACCAGTGTACCCGCTTGATATATATATAGTGATGTTTTAACTAATATTATATATTACAGCTAATAATGATTATGCATAGTCATGGTTCGTTGATGTCGTTGTCGAAATGACTTGATTTATTTTTGGCAAGCATATGAGCCCAACTTGATGCCCCACAAGTGGTGTTAGATTTTTC
Organism: Coix lacryma-jobi var. lacryma-jobi; assembly: GCA_009763385.1. Lineage (NCBI taxonomy): Eukaryota > Viridiplantae > Streptophyta > Magnoliopsida > Poales > Poaceae > Coix > Coix lacryma-jobi. The sequence goes on from CM019824.1 coordinate 16,811,457, forward strand.
TGATCATTATTTTAATTATTACATTTTTTCTATGTCGAATGAGATAAAAGTTGGTAAAAGTTTGGCTCAATTCTGGATTATTTTGTTGGTAGGCCCAATTGAACCTATAATTATTGGGTGCAAGTGTGCGGTAATTCAGTTAAACCGGAAAAAGTAGCAAACCATCTCCGAAAAAACACAAACTTATTGGTTTCCTCACCCGTGCCAACTTATTTGGACAATAAAAGATAAACAACCCAAAATTTAACGTTCATATAATACAAAAAATATTTTCCTATCGAGCACCGGTTGTTTCAGATATTTAAATTTAACATTTTATTTTTGCATTAACAAAATATAAATTTTTCTTTACATTTATATTTGTTATTATAAGAAAAGAAAAGAATTTATGTTACAAAATTTTCTACTATACAATAAGGTAAAAGGAAACACAAATGTTATTTTTAAGTAATTTTATGCCAAATATTGAATTTACTATGCAAATAACAAGTATTACAACATATTAATATACCCAAAACCTAATTCAAAACCCAAAACACAGAAAACCCAAAAATAAAGGCGGGAGAAGACCCTTTAGTCCCGGGCCGTAGCACCACCCGGGACTGAAGGAACCTTTAGTCCCGGGCCGTAACACCACCCGGGACTAAAAGTCACCCCCTTTAGTCCCGGGTGGGCTTACGCCCCGGGACTAAAGGTGTTAGTCCCGGGCCGTAATACCACCCGGGACTAAAAGTCACCCCCTTTAGTCCCGGGTGGGATTACGCCCCGGGACTAAAGGTGTTTTAGTCCCGGGCGGTGCCACGGCCCGGGACTAAAGCCTCCCCGCCTATATAGGACACAGTGCCCTCCTTCCTCAGATCGACGTCAGACGCCCGAGCCGCCGCCTCCCACGCCGCCGCCTCCTCCCTCCGTCGTCCTCCTCGAGCTCTCTCGCCGACGTCCGCCTCCCCGTCGTCCTCTCCCGCGCCGCCCTCCTCCCTCCGTCGATCTTCGGCCCTCGCCGCGTCTCCTCTCGCGCGGGCGCGCCGCCGCGCGACTCGTCCTCGCCGTTCGCCGCGCGCGCGCCGCTGCCGTCCTCGCCGTGGTGCTCGCCGGCGCCGTCGTCCTCGTCGTGGTGCTCGCCGTTCGCCGCGCGCCGTCGTCCTCGCCGTGGTGGTGCTCGCCGGAGTGTGCGTGTGTTGTGTGTGCGTGTGCTCGCCGGCCGGTCTGCTCGCCGTGGTGCTCGCCGGCGCCGTCGTCCTCGTCGTGGTGCTCGCCGTTCGCCGCGCGCCGTCGTCCTCGCCGTGGTGATGCTCGCCGGTGTGTGCGTGTGTTGTGTGTGCGTGTGCTCGCCGGCCGGTCTGCTCGCCGTGGTGGTGCTCGCCGGCCGGTCTGCTCGCCGTGTGTGTGTGTGTGCAGTGTATAGAAAAAGAAAAAGAAAAAGAAAAAAGAATGAATCATGTGTTCCTTTGGACAATTATATATGTTCATAGAAAAATGAATATATATTTATAGAAAATATGTATAGAAAATGTTTTTTACCCTAACAAAATAGTATGTTTTTACACATGTAGTCCGTCGCCGCCATCCTCACCGCGACTAAAGGTGCCCCGTCGTGACATCCTCGCCATTCGCCGCCGGCCGTTGCTCCCCTTGTGCCGTCGTGTCTCGTCCTCGCCGTCGTCTCGCGGCCGCTCCGGCCGTGTGCCTCCGTCCTCGCGCTGCCGGTGAGGAGTGCCACCGCGCGTGCGTGTGTGTGTGAAGTGTTTGTGCGTGTGCGTGTGTAGTGTGTAATTAAAGTGTGTGTGCACTGTGTGTGTAATAGGAAAAGGAAAATAGAAATCCATATGAATTGAAAATAGAAAATAGTTTTTACCCTAACAAAATATTATGTTTACACACATGTAGATAAAAGAGATTGGTCGCGTTGACCGCGCCGTCCGCCGTCATCCTCACCGTGTGATCCTCACCGCAACGTGATCTTCGGCGTCGTCTGTTGTCGTCCTCACCGCGACATCATCCTCGCCGTCGTCCGTCGTCGTCCTCTCATCAACGGTGTGTCCTTTGCATGTGTTAGATGGAGGAGGAATAATCACTTAGATAATTTGGTTTAGATATGTAAACATTTATTTATATCGGTCATATATATGTTTATGAAATAATCACTTGGATATGTTTATGGAATAATCACTTGGATATGTTTATAGAATAATCACTTGGATATGACTTTTCGATCATGTCGGTAGTGTTATTTTTACGAATATAGTCTTCATGGATATATGTTATTTTTAATGTTGTCAAAACCTACACCCCAAACCCCAAACCCTAAACCCTAAACACTAAACCCTAAACCCTAAACCCTAAAACCCTAAACCCTAAACCCCAAACCCTAAACCCCAAACCCCTAACCCTAAACACCAACCCCGAAACCCCAAACACGAAACCCCAAACCCTAAACCCCAAACCCTAAACCCCAAACCCCTAACCCTAAACACCAATCCCGAAACCCCAAACACGAAACCCTAAACACTAAACCCTCAACCCCAAACCCCTAACCCTAAACACCAAACCCGAAACCCAAAACACGAAACCCCAAACACTAAACCCCAAACCCTAAACCCCAAACCCTAAACCCTAAACCCGAAACCCCAAACCCCTAACCCTAAACCCCAAACACTAAACCCCAAACCCCAAACCCTCAACCCCAAACCCCTAACCCTAAACACCAAACCCGAAACCCCAAACACGAAACCCTAAACACTAAACCCCAAACACTAAACCCCAAACCCCAAACCCTAAACCCTAAACCCGAAACCCCAAACCCCTAACCCTAAACCCCAAACCCGAAACCCCAAACACTAAACCCCAAACCCCAAACCCTAAACCCCAAACCCCAAACCGTAAACCCTAAACCCGAAACCCAAAACCCGAAACCCTATGCACGTTAGTTGCAAAAATATGGTGTTTATTATCCTCCATGTCATTCGCAGAAATGGCCGACCCAGTTGACAACATGGAGGAGGAAATGTACGAATTAATCAACAGCGGCGCTAATCAAAATTTAGCAGGTGATGATAACAATAATCAAGAAGTAGATGACGGCAGTCAATACTTTGCCGATTATGAAGAAATAATGCAAGAAAATACTGGCGAGGTATATACCTACAATAATCTCTATGTGCACATGAAATTCTAAATTATTTATAAATGTATTTATAATCTACTGTTCCTACATATGTAGCCCTCCGGATCGACAACGACTACCGGGAAGAGTAGGACCGTACGAGGTCCGAAGAAGCCGTTGGAGGGCCGGTACATTATCTCAGAATTCAACGAGGAAACAGGCCAAGTACTTGGAGAACATGCACAAAGATTTGTTGCCCACTGTGGGTGCCTTGTAAGGGATAAGATCCCGATCAGTGCTCGTGAATGGAAGAAAAAGGCAAGTGCTCCTGATATAAGTTTTGTCTCTGATCTTGATAAGGAACTGGTTTGGCAAGAGGTCCTTGCACATTTCACACTTGAAACAGAAGATATAAATTTGAAGGCCAGAGTTCGGGACTGGGCTATGAAGAAAATGGCAACACTATTCCAGGGCTGGAAGAAGAACTTATACAACAAATTTATCAAGAAGGACCAAACTCCGGATTTCAACACTAAGGCCTACGTCAAGTTGAGGCCATTTTGGGATGAGTTTGTAGAATTCAAGAAATCAGAAGAGAGTGAGGCACGGATCAGAAGGAACCAGCAGAATGCCCGACAAAAACAATACCACCATCACTTGGGATCAGGTGGCTATAAGAGTGCCATTCCTAAATGGGAAAGAATGGAACGAGAGTTGCAAGCCAAGGGCATTGAACCAGAATCGATAAACTGGCCTGAGCGCGCCAAGTATTGGTTTTTTGGTCATGGAGGAAGCCTGGACCAACAAACAGGAAGGGTACACTATGGCGAAAAACTCCAAAGAGCAGCAGAAAGATTTGTTTATGCTAGAGAAATGGCTGCCAGTGGCAGGTGGCAGCCGAACAGAGACAAGGACGAGCTGACATACGCCCTGGAGAATCTTGAACATGGTGGGAGAACCAGAGGCTATGGGGAGCTGTCATGGGTACATGCCTTCCCTCAGGACAAAGAGACCTATAGAAGCCGCGCGAGAAAGAAGGAGGAGGAGGCACAGCGCATGCGCCGGTTAGAAGAAATGGTTATTCAGTCACAGGCCGCGGCTCTTGAAGCAGTTGAGCGAGAAAAAGCACTTGAAGGCAGAATGAACGAGGAAATAAAAAGGCAAGTGCAGTTAGCAATGCAAAGGCAATCTGCATCAGAGCCGGGAGTCAATATCAGCCCCCCTGAGCAAATGAAAAGCAGTTGCGCTTCCACAGAGGTCTCAGACGCAGCACTGCGCTTTCCTGTGGACGACATCACCGAGCCTCTCACGACATGTGAACTGCACATTCCACAGGGGAATACCACAGTCATGGTGGCTATAGGTGTTGTATCTCCTATCGATCCTACGAAGACACCAAGAAGTCATGGAGCAATAATACCTCCTGGATATGCTAGCGTCTCGGTGGACAGGGTGGTAAAAGGTTACGAGAATGTCGAACTTGACATTAAAGGAGGTGATGGCGAGAATACATTAGGAGAAGCGGAGAAGACATTCATATGTTGGCGCAAGCGCTATATCATAATTCCTGGCGTATCACCTCCTCCTCCTCAACAACCTATCCCTAGGTGTGTATGAAATTAGTGAATGAAACTTAATAGTATTGGTGAGCTAATAGTATAAATGGATACTCATACCATGTTGTTTTCGCAGCAGGACATCCCCCAACCTAAGTCCAATTCTACATTCACCACATGATCACAGTGTTGCGGACGATGATGATCAAGATCAAATACGACGGGATCCATCACCGCCACCGGCCCCATCTCCTCCACGACGGGATCCAACACCGCCACCGGCCCCATCTCCCCCACGGCGTGATCCAACGCCGCCACCGGCCCCATCTCCTCCACGACGAGATCCAACACCGCCACCGACCCAACCATCTCCTCCAAAGCGGGCTCCGACACCGCCACCTGCCCCATCTCCACGGCGGGTTCCAACACCTCCACCGCCAACAAAGAAGAGGCCTGTCACACAAACAAAGGCGTCAGCCCCACCACCTCCGAAGAAGAAAGCACCTGTGAGAAAATCAGCTCCCAAGATGACAAAACTTGCATATGACATGACCGAGGAGGAGACTGACGCTGCAGTGCAAAAAGACTGTAACAAGTTCTTCGAAGCTGCCATTGCTAGTGGTCGAGCAAAGCGAAACCCGGAGAAGCCGTACCTTTTTGTTCGTCCTGAAAAACTAAGGCAAACTGTGGACGCTCACCAAAAAAAGGTACGTGCTGCCCGTAAGGCTTCGCCAAAATCAGACTATGATCGCACACTTAGCAAATCACTTGAGGAGGCCAAGAAGGCAAAGAAGAGAGCAGGAAAGGGTGTCCCACAGCTCGGGGAACAAGAGAAGCAATCAGTGCCAGATCTAGTTGTTGATAATGAATACGGTACAAACATGGAAATCATACAACGAGCATATGGAGACGTTGATCCTGCGCAACTGCTCGCATTTTTTGAGGAAACTGGTTTGAATGTGGAAAACATACTCGGAGAAGCAGGCATCAAAAGTGCTCCAGAAGTTGATAAATGGAAGAGGGCATATGTATATGGCCAAAGTCTATACAACCCAGCGGCCCTGAGGGATCTTGGTACACAGATGCACTTGCTAAATCAGTGGTACCTTACGGCGTGTGGCAGAAAAGCTGATGACTACATTTGCGTCAGAATTAGAGACCATGATTACTTCCGTGGTGATGACATCATATATGTTCAGTTTAATGAGTTACATCAGCTCTGCCACATGGACGCTCTCGACAAATCTCTCGTCAGCTGCTTTTGCCTGTAAGTGATTGTTTCCTTTAATAATCTCACTTTAGCTTATGTATATGTATAAGTAATTATCCTCACACTGCTAGCAAGCGTTTGTAAACATGTGCAGAAACATGATGAGACAACTAAGGCATAAAAATGACAAGGAGATTGGTTTCATCGATCCATATATCGTCTTCAAGCACCCAAGCAATACTCACTCGGATGCATGGAAAACTCAAACAGAGAGTAATTTGCGGAGGTTCTTGGTAAACCAAAGGGACAAAAGATATATACTATTCCCCTACAACTTTAGGTGAGTTTTGTTATCATATGCACATTTTATTATAGGTTGACATAAAGATATATATATGTGTTGACTATATAAACATAAATGCAGTTTTCACTGGATTCTAATGGTGATCGATCTCCACGAGAGTCGTTTGCTAATCTATGACTCTCTGAGAAAACCACAAGAAGATTACCAAGATATGATTAATATTATCCGAGGGTAATGTGATCTTTAAATATTGATTCTTGCTATAGCTCTTTAACTCTGCAATAGTTAATTAACGTTCCAATTATTGTGAAGGGTTTGGACTTGGTTTGTTCAGAAACACCGTCCGGATCTGAAAGCGCAACTTCCTGATCCTCTAGTCCTAAATGTAAGTTGTAGAGTACCTCCCTGCCTCTTTACCTTAATTAGCATCACTCAGCAGACGCACGCTCAACCGAGAGTACTCTTTTTACATATTGTACAGTGGGTTCTACGGCAGTCACCGGGAAACAATTTATGTGGGTACTATGTTTGCGAGTTCCTGACGGTGTATGAAAAAAGAACTCCTTTACAGAGTCAGCAAGTACGTAACATGTAAATAAATTTATTTTATTTTTTGTTGCTATTACATAAATATTATGTATGTTAATACTTTCTTTTTATTTTAATCCAAATTGAAGGAGACATGGTTGAAGAACCAGGTGATGGATAAGGTCCGCCTCAAAGCAATTCAAGAGACCATCGCGGGCTTCCTTAATGACCATGTCCTTAAGTCTGGCACCGAGTATTGGTTTAATAAAGACGAACCAATGAAGCCAAACCAAGATGAACACTTGTATGACCTCTAAGTTAGGAACGGTATTATATTTGTGTGTAAATATCAAGTTAAGCATGCATGATGGATAATGTTGTATATTTTATGTACATATGTGTGTATAGCTAGCTCTATATTATATATATATGTATAGTTTCATATTTCATTTGTGTGTAATTGTAAATTTTATGTGTTTATATATATTTATTAGCAGCGAAGAATAATACGTGTATTTGAAACTGGCCTCATATAATAGAATATATTAGCAGCGAAGAATACGTATTAGAAAACCTAATGTAATTGTAAAACCAAAAACAATAACCAATTGAAAAGAACAGAAAAAGAAAAAAGAAAAAAGCAGATGGATCTTTAGCCCCGGTTGGTAACACCAACCGGGACTAAAGAGGCCAGCCACGGTGGCCCGGCTGGAGGCCCCTTTAGTCCCGGTTGGTGTTACCAACCGGGACTAAAGGTGCCTCCAGCCGGGCCACCGTGGCTGGCCTCTTTAGTCCCGGTTGGTGTTACCAACCGGGGCTAAAGGTCCCTCCATTAGCCCCGGGCCATGGAACCGGGGCTAAAGGTCGGGGCTTTAGTCCCGATTCCTTAGCCCCGGCTCCATGTCCGGGGCTAAAGGCCAAAATGGCCCGGGGCAATAGGCCTGTTCTGTACTAGTGATGCTTACATCCAGCCCATAACCACAAAAGATCGGGCTACCACAACACAAAAGATCACTAGTCGATTAGCACTAACTAGTCTACTCTCTCATGGCACCATCACCACTATCGTCATCACTAGACACATCGGAAGAACCACTAGAAGAACTACGCGGGTCCGGATCCTCCAGAGGAAAGATGGGGTTCCTCTCATTCTCCCTGCGATGGATCTCCTCATGCAACCGATCATTGTAGTCCTGCAGGTAACGAACCTGTAGCTCTAAATCTCCCACTCGTAACCTCAGCACCCTGTTCTCCTCTCTAGCACGCATCCCTTCGATGCAAACACCTCGAAGTGACTCCTCGGTCTCCCTCATAACCAAGGCCATGAAAGTAGTCGACTCCTGCTGAACAGCGAGCTGATGAGCAGTCTCCTGCTCCCTCTGACGTGCCTGGTCTCTCTCTACTGTCATCCGTGCCAACTCTGCGGTGAGACGGTCCACCTCAGCAGTATGCTCCTGCTGCCTCCGGTGTTGTGCAGCCATCTCCTCGCTAAGAACATGATCCAACTGATCGTAGCTGCGGGACAGACACCCGTAAGTAGCCATGAGTGCAGCCATGGCACTCCCAGCTGGTCTAGCACAATGCTCTCTCTCTCAAGCGAACTAGCCTCCAAGACAGTGGCTCCTGGCTGACGCCACACTGAAAGATATGGATCTGCTGTCAGAAAGATACTGGCAGTAGCCTGGGCAACCACCTCCGAATGGTCCTCCATGATGTCCCGAAGAACAGTGTATGCAACCTGGTTAGCTTCATCCCAGGGGGTCCTCCCTTGCAAAGCAAACACTCGGCGGCACCAGACGTGATCCTGCTCATCACGGCTAGGTACATCCACCTCCACTGTGTACACGTGACGATCCTCAAAAATCTGCACACGGTGCCAGTCGTACAGCGGCTCCTGGCCCTCCTGATATCCCACCAGGTGCAGAACTCTCCAAAGGATAGTAGGCATGTCGAACTCCTCTAGAAAGTCCTCTGATCCCTCATCGGTCCATGGCCCCAGCATGTAGTTAGGCCTCTTGCCTCCCGTTGACTTGCGAGCAGTGCGCTTGGTGCGTGCCATCTGTAAGAAGTTTATCCACAAATGTCTTTCATTAGTTTAGAACAACTTTTATTAAGGAAATGAGATGAATAATTATAAGGAAGGAAGTAAGATTAATGCAAGAGTGTATGATCATGATGCATGCACGTTACATACGTCCTCACTGTCTAACAATCTTACGGCTAGACGGTGGCATACACGTTCACTCATAGTGTTAACTAGGCGGGCTACACGTTCGCAGTTAGGGTACCTGCAGAAAAAAAAATCATTTCAGCCCTGCCCACAATATGAATATCATGCATTGCTGAAATTAAATCTAATACTAACTCAGGTGCACACCCAGTATACATGTAAGCAGTATATGCACCCATCAGAATAGTATTACTCCCACAATCAATACTTTCACATATACTTGTGTGTAACAGGTATACATGTCGGTACCATTCAAGCACTCCCCTAGATTAGCGGTTGTCCAATCATGCTCTCACAACTCACTTGTTACCTTGGCGTAGAGGCAATTGATCCATACATTACCATTCCGAAGAATAGCACCCATACAATTTCACCCTTGCCGTATGGACGACAGAAGCAACAGAATTTAAATATGATGCACAACCCCCAAGTTAGTACTTAAATAGCCACCTAGAAACCTACTGGGCATAAGGACTTGATCAATGGCACACCTTAATCTTTATCAATAAAGTTTTTCAGATCCTATTATAGCTATAAGTTTTTGTCAAATAGGAAATTCTATTTGAAAATACGGTTTTTCAAATACACTTGTGAACAGTAACGCTAACCACGCTCCGATACCAGCTGTGACAGAACCAACCAATTTATACCAGATTAAGCACCGAATCGCTGCTTTCACAGAGATTGCAAGTACTTAAGCTCGTACAAACCAGGTAGTCCGGAAATCTCGAAGGATTTCAAGTCTTTCAACTTTAACCAAGATCGTAATAGATTAGCGTACATGCCCACAAGTTACATCCAGTTCGCACATAATTCAAATACATCGGAGTTCAACAGTTATTACAAACCATAGTTTGAAATTCTGAAGCGGAAGCAACATAGTTTTGAAACATAAGTTTTCAGTTCACAACATAGTGCCATAGCCTGATCAGTCCACAAAAGCATCAGGAGAGAATAAGAGATGACCATGCCCTTGGTCTACTCATCACCCGTCACGGGATACAGGCAGTTCTCGCAATAGCCGTAGAAGCATTGCCCATCTGCAACAACAAAAGGGATAGAACACTAAGTAGGAGAAGGTACTCAGCTAGACTTACCCGTCATAAACCAGAAATAATTGACCCCAAGGAGTATGCCAGGCTGTATCTGGGGATTGGCCATTCTTACCCTTTTGCGTAAAAGCATTTTTATCAAGAAATACTCGTTGTTTAAGTAAGAGCAGTTACTTTTAAGTCATTAACCTGATTATCTTGATTTGCACCTGATCTAGAGCAAACACTTGACTACTTAATCAAGCAAGAGTGACTATTTCATCAATAGCCTTTCCGATTCAACATCACAACCATCATTAATTCCATAAGTTACTACGGTAACACATGCTCAGTCAAGTTACTCACTGTCCAGGAGCGATGGCGATTATAATCGATTTCTACCAGCTGGGAATAAAGATGTCGCACACTCGCCCGACACACCCTGCCAGGTGGCCGTTGGCGACCAATTCAGGAGGTTCGAGAACACAACACGCGGAACGGTCATGGGCCCTTCTACACCGGGGGTTATCTCAATGCCAGGTCGCTCAAGCTATTGCTGCCCACGGTCATGCCATGTCGATCTGAAGGACCGAGAAAGCACTAGCAAGGCGACCAGAGGGGGGGTGAATGGGAGCCAATCAAATTTCTCTCGAAATTTTGGCCAAATGTCCCAAAATCAACCCTGAGAAGCAACGACCGAAACCGTGATGCTCACGACCCTTGGAAGAGGGTGGATGATCCCTAGGACCACAGCGGAGCACCACAAAGCAATAGCAAACCAAATGCTAAAAACACCGGCACAAGTTTGCCCCTCAAAAACCAAGTCCCGAACGTAGATAGACGGCTACGTCGAGAAATCCCTAAATACCGATGCTAACAAGTAGCAAAGATACCTAGAGAGGTTCCTTGGTCAACTCTAGGGCCAAACGAGAAGTCCGGAAACCAAGCGTAGAAGCCAGGAGAGCAAATGCACTAAACCGAAGCACTCAGGCAAGTCCCGGACTGTCCGGCAGTATGGTCGCGGACTGTCTGCCCAGTGGCGGACTGTCCGGGCTCAGGTCGCGGACTGTCCGCCGGCCAAACGAGCAAAACCACAGTGCTGCTGCAAGTCCACTGGACATTCCCGGACTGTCCGCGAGACCCAACGGCGGACTGTCCGCCGGTCAAATGCCAAAACAGCGAAGATGCTGAACAGTCCCTGGACGACTCCCGGACTGTCCGCGAGTTCCTTCGGCGGACTGTCCGCCGGTCAAGGAACAGTAACGCGACCGAGACCCGTAGCCACTGACCTGGCTCGATCCCGACGCGCGGACTGTCCGCGGGTCCAACGGCGGACTGTCCGCGGATGAACAGAGAGGGCGATTTCAGTCGCCCCACTCCCAAATCCTCTCAAATCCGATCCAAATCAAAATCCCAAGTTCCCAAACTTGGAGAAGATAATCACGGGGTAGTTAGGAGACTATCCCCAAGAAATCATCCGCTCAAATCGACCAAATCACCGACAAATCAAAAGGGAAGGTGGATGAACGGAAAAAGCACGACGAAAACGAAATCGTCCCGATCTATTCGATCATGAGGAGTTAGTTGAATTCCTTTGGTCGAAATGACCTCCTCAATGATACGAACAAAATGATTCAAACGGATTTCGCAAAGACGCACTAGAGAGGGAGATTGAGTGATGGGAAGATCGCGAGGAAACGAAGAACGCGAAGAACACGAATCAAAACGCGAATCAAGTCATCGATCTGCACTACAACGGTGAGGATACGGCCTCACTTCCTCAAATCAACAGTACACAGAGGCAAGTCTCTCTGCGGATCTTAGCTAGCTACAGCAGGGAATGGGAGAGCAGGAAACCCTAGAAGTAAAAGAGCAAATGACTGAGATGAAGGGGAGGAGGGTGTCTCCCGACTACTTAACTACTACTAGCCTAAGTCTAATTCCTACTCTACCCCTCTCTATTCTAATTACAGAGCGAACCAGCTAAACCCTAAGGTTATTCTGGACCAACTCAGTGGTAGGTGTATCCGATGGCCACGCCCGCTCGATTCGAAGCATTGCCTCGACGCAACCTCCAGATCGCCGCCACGTGCCGCCCTCGCTCTGCACCCCCGGTTTTGTGGCCCAAACCGGGAAACCAGCCTTTTCCAGCCAACCCCCAGTTTTGAGGCCCAAACCGGGAAACCAGCCCACCAGCATCTGAGTTTTGAGGCCCAAACTCAGCAAACCCGCAGCGCCCAGGTTTTGAGGCCCAAACCTGGAAACCGTCCTCAGTCCGAGTTTTGAGGCCAAACTCGGAAACCCTCAGCCCGAGTTTTGTGGCCAAACTCAGAAACCGTCCATGCCCAGGTTTTGAGGCCCAAACCTGAAAACCGTCCATCCGACGGTTTTTCCCTGGCTCTACCACCAAACCGACGTCGTAGAGGGGATGCACCTCCCGTGCACCCCGTCCACCGACACGTGTCCCCGAGTCCGCGACTCAGGCAACACATGACCGCACTTCTTCACTTGTCGTCGTCACAGGCTGCCAGCCACCACAGCTGATCCTCGGGCCTCTGGTCCCTCAGTCCAAGCCTCACGTCCGCCCTTCACCGCTCGGTACCTCGGCATGGCACGTTCGCCGCACGGCACGCCCATCCTTCACCGCACCCGGTCCGTCGGCACGACACGTCTCAACTTGACCTTCACCTCGCCTTCGATCACTACATCCATGCTCGACACCTGCACAACACAAGCCAAAGAACATGCGCATCATACCAGTTGACAATCACTCATCACTCAGAGACCCGGCATACACCCATGTATCTGCAATCTCCCCCTTGATGAGTGCATTGTCAACTACTCACACAAATCATAATAGAAAGAGAAGAAGGAGGAAGGAAGAAGAAAGAACTCAACCAAATGACCCAAAAGCATAGCAAAGCCGAAGAAGGTCAAGTGGAAAGAGCGAAAGAACTTGGTCCCCAAAGACATGGGCAACGGCTCGACGCAACCAAGCAAAGCAAAGCTAGCCCTCAAGAAGAGGTAGAACAGGCTCAACACCGCTAGCAAAACCCAATCAAAAATATCGAAGCAAAATGCTAGTCCCTCAAGATAGAGGCATAGAGGCTCAACACAACTAGCAAGGAAAGTTCGATACCAATGCCTTTCGGCCAGCAAGAGACAGCAAAACTCCCCCTGGGAACTCCCCCTCAAATGAACACTCGGGAAGCACAAATGATTTGCAAATTCTCCCCCTTAGTTGAAAATGCACGAAGCAAGTAAAATAGAGGTTCTCCCCCTTCCCATATGCATATGAGTCAAAATGCAAGTTAGCAGCTTTAGGCGTATATTCAGGAGAATGCAAAAATGCTCTAAACAGTATAACTCCAACGACTCAACAACAGCATACAAGCTCAGCAAAGGCTCAAACTGATCACCAGATATGAAATATGAACATATGAGCAGAAATGAGCAGTTTTGAGTCAAAAAGGTATTCACCATCAAAATAGCACTAGCAATGTATACAGGAGTCTGAACATGTGCTAAACATGTATACAAGGTGAACTACCCCTAGCAAAGTTCAATCATCATGTTTAAGAATGAAACATACACTTGTGAATTCAAATTCAGATCGGAGTTGCAGCGGTAAAATTACACAAGTTCAATTATTAGCATGTGATTGCGAGAGGTTGAAAGCTTGTCATTGCCTAACTTTTCAACCGAGCGAAGCCTATGCGGAAGCAATCAGAAGCTTAAAGCTACGGTTTCGGTCATACACTACACGGCTCAAGTTTAACTCAAAGTGCAATGAGAAACTGTCTTGATACCGTGATGTGTTGACAAGCAATCCCATCTCGATCTTTTCAATTCACTAAAACTTGGTTCAAATTTTAAACATAATATGAACAGACCAAGCAAGTGAATGACTCAGAACTAGAGACATAGCAACCTAGCATATATGAAAAGCACAAGCAAACTCAACACATCCTACACATGCTAAGTGCATATCTCAATGGTGAACATTTTCAGATGTTAAGTTCTTAAGCAAATTCACCATTTCAAAATAGCTCGGCTCACAACATGTACTAGTGATCAGAAAGAGCATAAGCTACAAGCATCAACATAAGCATCGGAGCATACTACATAGAGCATAGTTACATTCTAGTGATTATAAACATGAAGCTCAGAATGTAAATGCGTATGCTGAAATGCAAAAGAAAAGAAAGACAAACGAGAAAGAGTCAGTCAATATACAAGATCCAAAATGTTTCCCCCAACTAAAATGGGAAACACACACCAAGCTCGCCCCTCAACCGATTAAAGGTTGACTCGTCTAAAGGCTTGGTGAAAATATCAGCCAGTTGATGATGAGTATCGACATGGCGAAGGTCGATATCACCCTTCTCCTGGTGGTCTCGTAGAAAGTGAAAGCGCACATCAATGTGTTTGGTCTTCGAGTGAAGCACGGGGTTCTTAGCAACGCTAATGGCACTCGTGCTGTCACAAAGCAAAGGAACACGAGTAAAGCTCAGACCAAAATCACGCAAAGTGGCCATCATCCAAAGCAACTGGGAACAGCAGCTAGCCGCAGCAACATATTCAGCCTCTGTGGTGGACTGAGCGACACTAGACTGCTTGCGAGAAGACCACGAAACAAGAGAAGAACCAATAAACTGGCAAGTCCCAGAAGTGGACTTGCGCTCGATACGGCAACCAGCAAAATCGGCATCCGAATAACCGCAAAGAGAGAGGGTGGAGGAAGCAGAATACCAGATCCCGAACTCAGGTGTGAAACGAAGGTACCTAAAAATCCGCTTCACCGCCTGACGGTGAGAAGTGCGCGGCGACGCCTGAAAGCGCGCGCACAGACACACCGCAAACTGGATGTCCGGGCGTGTCGCCGTTAGGTAGAGGAGCGACCCGATCATGCTTCGGTACTCCTTTTGGTCCACTGCTTCTCCATCCACATCCGCATCCAGGGCAGTCGTCGTCGACATGGGTGTTGGAAGAGGCTTGGCCTCACCCATATCGAACCGCTTCAGCAAGTCCTTGGTGTACATGCCCTGGTGCACAAACGTCCCCTCTCGGGATTGCTTAATTTGCAACCCGAGAAAGAATGTCAGCTCGCCCATCATGCTCATCTCGAACTCCCTGCTCATAGTATTTGCAAACTTGGCAACCAAAGCGTGAGAAGAACCACCGAAAATGATATCATCCACGTAAATCTAGACCAAGAGAGTGTCTTTGCCTTGCCTGAGGAGAAAGAGCGTTTTATCTACACATCCCATTTTAAAACCCTTAGCAAGCAAAAAGGTCTTCAACCTATCATACCAGGCTCTAGGGGCTTGTTTCAAACCATACAAAGCTTTGTGATGTTTAAAAACATGGTTTGGAAACTTGGGATTTTCAAAACCGGGGGGTTGCTCAACATACACTTCCTCTTCTATGTAGCCGTTTAAGAAGGCACTCTTGACATCCATTTGAAAGAGTTTAAAACCTTTGGATGCAGCAAAAGCCAAGAGTATCCTAATAGCCTCCAAATGAGCTACAGGAGCAAAAGTCTCCTCATAGTCTATCCCCTCCTTCTGACTATAACCCTTCGCTATAAGCCTGGCCTTGTTTCTAACAACGTGGCCATCCTCTCCTTGCTTGTTTTTGAAAACCCATTTTGTCCCAATAGGCTTACACTCAGGAGGAGGTGGAACTAGAACCCAAACCCGATTTCTCTCAAAATTTTCTAACTCCTCATGCAAGGCATTGACCCAATCCGGATCCGTCAAAGCGTGTCCAACATCTCAGGGCTCAAAATTAGCAACAAAAGCAGAATGAGCGAAGTGAGAGATATGCTGTGACCTGGACCGAGTGACACGTTCGTCGATGCTGCCGATCATCTGCTGAGGGGGGTGCTGGCGCTAGATGTGTCGTGGCGCCTCCCGGGAAGAAGTGATCTCCCCCTCAACAGCAGCTGGTGCCTGCCCGGGTACAAATGGTACCGCTCGGGGTGGCGGATCCCACGGCCCCCAGGAAGAAGAAGTGTCGGGGCCGTGAGTCGTCGTAGAAGCCGCTCCTTGCGGCAAAGCAGGCGGAGGGGGTGCTGGAACATCCATACCTTCAGCACCCTCTTCCTCGTCATCAAAAAGAGGCTCTCCAACCTCATGATCACCTGCACGCTCTGCGGATACATGGGTGTATGCCGAGTCTCTGTGTGATGAGTGATTGTCAACGGAGATGATGCGCATGTTCTTTGGCTTGTGTTGTGCAGGTGTCGAGCACGGAGACAGTGATCGATGGCGGGTGAAGGTCAAGTTGCGACGTGCCGTGCCGACGGACCGGGCGCGATGAAGGATGGGCGTGCCGTGCGGCGGACGTGCCATGCCGATGTATCGGACGGTGAAGGGCGGACGTGGACTTGGACTGATGGACTGGAGGCCGGAGGATCAGCTGTGGTGGCTGGCAGCCTGCGACAGCGACAAGCGGAGAAGTGCGATCATGTCGGTGGAAGGGGTGCACAGGCGGTGCATCCCCTCTACGACGCCGGTTTGTTGGTAGAGCCCGGGAAAAACCAACGGTGGACGGTTTCCAGGTTTGGGCCTCAAAACCTGGGTGCTGGGTTTCCAGGTTGAGCCACAAAACCTGGGCGCGACGGTTTCCAGGTTGAGCCTCAAAACCTGGGTGTGGGCCGGTTTCCGAGTTTGGGCCTCAAAACTCGGGCGCTGAGGGTTTCCGAGTTTGGGCCACAAAACTCGGGCTGGAGGCTGGTTTCCCGGTTTGGGCCTCAAAACCGGGGGCTGATGGAAAAGGCTGGTTTCCGGGTTTGGGCCACAAAACCGGGGGTGCAGAGTGGTGGCGGCACGTGGCGGCGATCTGAAGGTTGCGTGGAGGCGACGCGGAAGACCGTGCGGGCGTGGCCGTCGGATCTACCTACCACCAGCGGGTGGACCAGATTAGCCTTAGGGTTTTCCTGGCCCGCTCTGTAATTAGAGTAGAGAGGGGTAGAGTAGGAAATAGGCTTAGGCTAGGTTAGTATAAGTAGTCTAGGGGAGACACCCTCCTCCCTATCTCAATCTCAGTTTTAACGCAGTCATTTGCTTCCTAGCATTAGGGTTTCCACTCTCCCATCCCTGCTTTAGCTAGTTGAGATCCGCAGAGAGACTCCACTCTGTGTACTGTTGATTTGAGGAAGTGAGGCCGTATCCTCACCTTGGAGCACTGATCGATGGCTTGATTTGCGTCCTTGATTCGAGTTCGTGGCTGTGATTTCCGTTTTACTTGTGTTCTTCGCGGAATCCTTTTGCTCCACGATTTTCCCGTCGCTTGATCTCTTTGCTCGGTTCATCTTTTGCAATTCCGTTTGAACCAAGTTGTTCTAGATCGTGAGGCACTTCTTTCCACCGAAGGAATCATCCTCTAACCTCACGGTCTAGGAGATCGATCGATTTTTCGTTTCGGGTCACTTTTCCTCCCTTCCCCCGAAATTCTTCGATTCACCGATTTGGAGTTAGGTTCGAGCCATGATCTCTTAGAGATAGCTCACTAACCTCCTTGTGACTTCACTCACCAAGTTTGATCCCTAGAGGATTTGTTTTGGGTGAGTTCTAGTCGAATCGGTGGACGAACAGTGAATTCACGGGGTGACCGGACGCTGCCTCGGGTTGACCGGACGCACGCTCTGAGAGTTCGGTCGTTGAACAGCTCGTCGCGTGGTTCTCTGTAGACCGACCGGACGCTCGGCACTTTGCTTGACCGGACTCGCCTCAGTTACTGTTCACTGCGCGTGTTTGATTCTGACCGGACGCAGGTGAACCGATCGGACGCTCTATCTCACAGAGTCCGGTCAGTTCCAGAAAGCTCCGAAAATCGTTTTCGCACGACCGGACGCGTCCGGTGCTCACAGACCGGACGCAGGCAGAGACCGGTCAGTGCTTTTCTGCGCAGTCTCGTGTGTTCTTGTTTGTTTCTGACCGGACGCACTGTTCACGACCGGACGCTCCGTACCCGTGAGTCCGGTCATTTCCAGAGAGCTCCCAGAGACGGTTTCTGACGACCGGACGCGTCCGGTCCCTGCTGACCGGACGCAGGCCAGAGTCCGGTCGCTGCTGTTTCGCGCGTTTTCGTTCGCGGCTCGTTCGTTCTTGATCGGATTTGAGTTCCGTCTTTTGCGTTGGCTTTCTAGGGTTGTGTAGTGTCCCGCTGTGCTTCTAGGAAGCATCCACCCTACATCTAGGGTCGTGGACATTAGCAAGCTCTAGGTTTCGCTTTTGGGGTTGATTTTGGGACAGTGGCATCTAGTTTCCGAAAGGAAATTTTGAAGCTCCCATTCACCCCCCCTCTGGTCGCTTTCGGGTAGCTTCTCGGTCCTTCAATTGGTATCGGAGCGGGTTAAGGATCTTCCACCTTAGCCGGTTCCAGATCCACCGAAGGCGACATGGATCGCGGCGTGGGCAAACCGCCGTTTTTCGATGGGACGAACTATGCGTATTGGAAGATACGTATGTCGGCCTATTTGCAGAGCTTGGGCGCTTCGATCTGGGATATTTGTAACTCCCCTGATTACGTGGTCTTGGCTGCTCGTGTGACTCAACAGCAGATCGATGAGCACGATGCCAATAGCCGAGCCCGTAATGCTCTTTTCTCTTGTTTGAGCATGGGTGAGTTTGATCGTGTTTCTCACCTCGCTACGGCTCGGGAGATCTGGGACACTCTCATGCGTTTTCATGAGGGCACCTCTCAAGTCAAAACCCGACTCTACGAGTCGTTCAAGCGAGAGTATGAGAACTTTAGACATCAACCTGGCGAGAGCATAGAAAGTTTATTCGCTCGCTTTCAGGTGATTGTCAACAGGATGAGGGCTAACAGAGAGCAGTTGCCATTTGACGATCATGAGCGTGCTTTGAAGCTTTTGCACACTCTTGACCGTTCGGTGTGGGACTCCAAGGTTCAGGCAATCATCGAATCGCCGAACTATGAGACCCTCACCTGCGACGAGCTCTTCAGTAAGCTCAAGTCCAGTGAGATTGATGCTATGGCGAGGGCCTCTTTTGAAAATCCTTCTCGCCCGTCCATGGCTTTGGTTTCCGGCTCTTCCTCTAACCCCTCAGCTGGCTTTGCACTTTCTTCTCTCTTTTCTGTGACAGAGGACCAGCTGGAGTCTTTGGGAGATGACGAGTTGGCTTTGCTCGCCAACCGGTTCTCGCGGATCCACAACAACCGCATGAACCGCCGTCGAGGAGGAGGACGCACGGGATGCTACGAGTGCGGCGACCCCGACCACTTCATCGCCAACTGCCCCAAGAAGAACAAGCACTTGGGCAAGGGCGAACATGGGCGCAAGCGCGACTCCAAGTACAAGGAGAAGCACGTCCCCCCAAGGCACAAGAGACGGGGCGGCTTCGACAAAGAGTACATCAAGAAGTACTTGGAGAAGCAGCAAGCTGAGCAGCGCGCGTTCTTCGCCACGCTCAGCGACGTCGACGGCTCGGATGACGACTCCGCCAGCTCGAGCGATGACGAGTCCGAGAAGAAGAAGAGGATCGAGGACAAGCTGAACGGCCTCTGCTTCTTCGCCGACGACGACGGCTTCTGCACCATGGCGCTGGGCGATGAGGTCGACGGCGAGCCGGAGCGTACCCCTCGGAACGACGACGACGACGACACCTCCCAGGTATCTCTCACCTACGACGAGCTTTCCTCCGAGGTTGAGAAGTTGACTGCTGCCCTCCTTAGCCAAGATAAGTTGCTTAGGCGTGCCGCTAGAGAGCGCAAGGAGTTTAGGCAGAAGTGGGAGGACACGGTGAAGGAGCTTGAGTTCGCTCGGTCCACCGTGGTAGTGTCGGAGGAGGCGGAGTGCGAGTCGTGCACCGCGCACATGACTGATCTTCTCACTCTGAGAGGTAAGTATGCTGCGTTGGTTGGAGAGGTGGATGAGCTCCGTGCTAGGCCGCAGCTGTTGGGTGCGTGCAAGACTTGTCCTGTCTTGCAATCCGAGTTGGCAGAGAAGAATGCCAAGCTTGAGTCCTTAGAGAAGGCCAGCTCGGATAGCACTTGTGTCACGAGGTGTGCTTTGTGTGAGGGCCTGGAGATGGAGATTGCAAATGTGAAGCATGGCAAGATGCAAACCGAGGAAGAAAACACATACCTTCGGTCCATCTTGTCATGGGTCTCCAGTAGTGAGCCGCAGCTCGGGATGATGATCTCCCAATTCAAGCGAGCTGTTGGTACCCCTGGTGTAGGTCTTGCTCAGAGTGTTGATCTCTCAGCTTTTGGGAAGATTGGAGAGTCTAGTGGTCTGAACCCATGTGAGAAGCCCAATTCCACCACTACTCCCAAACTTGCCAAGCTTCCACTCAAAGAGCCAGCCAAGCCTATCACCAAAGATGGTGTGGTTGAGGAACCCCCGAGAGCTCCTCCCAAGAACCCAGTTTGGGCACCCAAGCCAAACCACCTCAGAAACAAGCTTGATGCTATGCCACCCATTCGTGAGGAGTTGCCACAGAAGGGCAAAGGCAAAGTGAGCCACACCCACAGCCCTGGTCACCAACAACCCCCTTTGCGTGCGGTGAGGTACCAGTGTGATTTCTGTGGGAGAGATGGTCACTTGAGTGAGTTCTGCTTTCGGCGCAAGCGAGAGGCGCGCAGGGCTCGGGAGATGGAGAACCCGGACATGTACCATCCAGCTCATGGTGGACATGCTCCGAAGGGCAAGAGGAGAGCAGCTAGGTCTGGAGGTCAGGCTCCCAGGCCTAGGCAGGAAGTGAGAGCTCCGAGGAGAGACGCTAGAGTTGAGCCCCAGGCTCCTAGGCGTAGACCTCGTAGAGAGCGTGCCCGACGGGACCCCGTGGCGGAGGCTTTGTTGAGCGCTTTCCCCTACCGCAGTTTGGGTATCGCGGTGAGCGCTTCTTCCCCAGCGGACCACGTTTTCCTCAGCGTGGTGATCGCTTCCCTCGTAGACGTGCTAGGAATGGTTTTTCTGCTAACCGTTCTTTTGAGCAGCCGGCCCAACACTGGTATTACCCTTATTTCACTAACCCCAGTGTTGGACCGTATGCTCACCCTATGTCTTTCTATTGATGTAGGTAAGACGGTTGGAGGACGTTTGGTTGGTGGATTCCGGTTGTTCAAGGCACATGACCGGAAACACCAAGTGGTTCTCCAGCCTTAGCTCGGTCGCCGGAAAGGAGTACATAACCTTCGGCGACAATAGTAAAGGTAAGGTATTGTCCCGTGGGACAGTGCGGGTTAATGAGCACTTTGTGTTGCGCGATGTTGCTCTTGTTTCTAACCTGCATTTTAACCTTCTTTCTGTTTCGCAACTTTTTGATGATGACTATGAGATTCGTTTTAAACCGAACCTTAGTCGCATCTTAGATCCTCAGGGCGATCTTGTATGTCTGATTTCGCCCTTTGGGAAAGTCTTTTGCGCGAATTTCTCGGAGTCGTTTGGTTCTTCTCGCTGTCTTTTGGCTAGTCCTTCTTCTTCCGATCTTTGGAAGTGGCATAGGAGGCTCGGTCACTTAAGCTTCGACTTGCTTGCAAGACTTAGCTCACTTGGCCTAATCCGAGGGTTGCCCAAGCTTTCGATGGAGAAGGATCTAGTTTGCCATTCTTGCAGACATGGGAAGATGGTTGCTGCTCCCCACCATCCGGTGACTAAGGTCATGACCTCGCACCCCGGAGAGCTTTTACACATGGACCTTGTTGGTCCGGCTCGGGTGAGCTCGGTTGGTGGCAAGTGGTATGTTTTGGTTGTTGTTGACGACTTTTCGAGATATTCGTGGGTCTTCTTTTTAGCTGAGAAGACCGAGACTTTCTCATTTGCTCGCAATCTGATTTTGCGTCTTCAGAACGAGTTCCCTTTGAACTCGATGCGAGCTATTCGGAGTGATAATGGTTCCGAGTTTAAAAATTCGGATTTTGAGATGTTTTGTAACCGCCTTGGTTTGGAGCATCAGTTTTCTTCCCCCTATACACCACCCCAAAATGGTGTTGTAGAGAGGAAGAATCGGACCCTTGTTGAGATGGCCAGGACGATGCTTGATGAGCATAGGACTCCTAGGCGCTTTTGGGCCGAAGCTATGAACACTGCATGCTACATTTCGAATCGCATTTTTCTGAGAGCGTTTTTGAAAAAGACCTCTTATGAGTTGCGTTTTGGTCGCCAGCCCAAGGTGAGTTATTTTAGAGTCTTTGGTTGCCACTGTTTTATATTGAAAAAAGGCAACCTGGACAAGTTTGAGTCTCGTTCTTCTGACGGTGTGTTTTTGGGTTATGGCACTCACACTCGAGCTTATCGTGTACTTAGCCTTGACACTAACCGAGTCATGGAGACATCAGATGTCACCTTCGACGAGACTCTTGTTTCTCCTTCTTCTCGTTTTGAGCGTGCAGGTGATCATGAGGTTGGAGAGCCTCTTTTTGATGACGAGGACGAGGGTGCTGAAGGTATAGATGATCCAGCACCCCCTCCACCTGCCGTGCCGCAAAGAGCGGCCTCGACGACGACTCACGGCCCCGACACTTCTTCTTCCTGGGGGCCGTGGGATCCTCCACCTCGCGCGGTACCTTTTGTACCCGGGGTGGAACCAGCTACTGTTGAGGGGGAGGTCACTTCTTCCCGGGAGGCGCCACGACTCATCCAGCGCCAGCACCCTCCTCAGCAGATGATCGGCGACATCGACGAGCGAGTTACTCGCTCCAGGTCACAGCACATCTCGCACTTTGCTCATTCTGCTTTTGTTGCGTCTTTTGAGCCCCGAGATGTTGGACACGCATTGACGGATCCGGATTGGGTCAATGCCATGCATGAGGAGCTAGAGAACTTTGAGCGGAATCGGGTTTGGGTTCTAGTGCCTCCACCTCCTGACTGTAAACCTATTGGGACAAAATGGGTATTTAAAAACAAGCAAGGAGAGGAGGGCCACATTGTGAGAAACAAGGCCCGGCTTGTAGCGAAGGGTTATAGTCAGAAGGAGGGGATAGATTATGAGGAGACCTTCGCTCCTGTAGCTCGTTTGGAGGCTATTAGGATACTCTTGGCTTATGCTGCATCCATGGGTTTCAAACTTTTTCAAATGGATGTCAAGAGTGCCTTCTTAAACGGCTACATTGAGGAGGAGGTCTATGTCCAGCAACCCCCCGGTTTTGAAAATCCCAAGTTTCCAAACCATGTCTTTAAACTCCACAAAGCTTTGTATGGTTTGAAACAAGCCCCTAGAGCCTGGTATGAGAGATTAAAAACCTTTTTGCTAGCTAAGGGTTTTAAAATGGGATGTGTAGATAAGACGCTCTTTCTCCTCCGGCAAGGCAAAGATACTCTCTTGGTTCAAATTTACGTGGATGATATCATTTTCGGTGGTTCTTCTCACGCTTTGGTTGCCAAGTTTGCAGATACTATGAGCAGGGAGTTCGAGATGAGCATGATGGGCGAGCTGACCTTCTTTCTCGGGTTGCAAATTAAGCAATCCCGAGAGGGGACGTTTGTGCACCAGGGCAAGTACACGAGGGACTTGCTGAAGCGGTTTGACATGGGTGAGGCCAAGCCTCTTCCGACGCCCATGTCGACGACGACTGCCCTGGATGCCGACACGGATGGAGAAGCAGTGGACCAGAAGGAGTACCGCAGCATGATTGGATCGCTGCTCTACCTGACGGCGACACGGCCGGACATTCAGTTCGCCGTGTGCTTGTGCGCGCGCTTTCAGGCTTCGCCACGCACTTCTCACCGTCAGGCGGTGAAGCGCATATTCAGGTACCTTCGTTTCACGCCTGAGTTCGGGATTTGGTATTCTGCTTCCTCCACCCTCTCGCTTTGCGGTTATTCCGATGCCGATTTTGCTGGTTGTCGCATTGAGCGCAAGTCCACTTCTGGGACTTGCCAGTTTATTGGGTCTTCTCTTGTGTCGTGGTCTTCTCGCAAGCAGTCTAGTGTCGCTCAGTCTACCACGGAGGCTGAATATGTTGCTGCGGCTAGCTGCTGTTCCCAGTTACTCTGGATGATGGCCACTTTGCGTGATTTTGGTTTGAGCTTTACTCGAGTTCCTTTGCTTTGTGACAGCACGAGTGCCATTAGCGTTGCTAAGAACCCCGTGCTTCACTCGAAAACCAAACACATTGATGTGCGCTTTCATTTCTTGCGAGACCACCAGGAGAAGGGTGATATCGACCTTCGCCATGTCGATACTCATCACCAATTGGCTGATATTTTCACCAAGCCTTTAGACGAATCAACCTTTAATAGGTTGAGGGGTGAGCTTGGTGTGTGTTTCCCCTTTTAGATGGAGGAAGCATTTTGAGATGTACAGACTGACTCTTTTATTTTGAGGCTCTTTTCTTTTGAGTTTCTTGAGTCTTTCCATTTGGTATCTTCTTTCTTTCAGTTTTGTGTCGGGCATACGCATTTACATTCTGAGCTTCATGTCTATATTCACTAGAATGTAATTATGCTCTTGTTAGTATTGCTCTGATACTTATGATGATGCTTGTAGCTTATGCTCCTTCTGATCACTGTTACATGTTATGAGCAAGCTATTTTTGGAATGGTGAATTATGCCTAATGTACATAAATCTGAACATGTTCACCATTGAGATATGCAACTAGCATGTGTAGGGTGTGTTGAGTCCATTCCTGCTTTTCATATATGCTAGGTTGCTATGTCTCTAGTTCTGAGTCATTCACTTGCTTGGTTGTTCATAACTTGCTTAAAATCTGAACCAAGTATTGTTGAATTGAAAAGATCGAGATGGGATTGCTTGTCAACACCTCATGGTATTGAGACTGTTTCTCATTGCACCTTGAGTTAAACTTGAGCCATGTAGTGTATGACCGAAACCGTTGCTTTAAGCTTCTGATTGCTTCGGCATAGGCTTCGCACGGTTGAAAAGTTAGGCAATGACAAGCTTTCAACCTCTCGCAATCACCTGCCAAAAATGAACTTGTGAATTCTTTTACCGCTGCAACTCCGATATGAATTTGAAATCACAAGTATATGCTTCATTCCTATGCATGATGATTGAACTTTGCTAGGGGTAGTTCACCTTTTATATATGCTTAGCACTTGTTTGGATTCCTTCTATACATGTCTAGTGCTATTTTGATGGTGACTATCCTTTTGGCTTAAAACTGCTCACATGCTCATATGCTTAATATTTCATATAAGTGATCAGTTTGAGCCTTTGCTATTTGAGTGCTTAATTGAGAAGTTGGAGCTATACTGATTAGAGCATCTTTGCACTCTTTTGACTATATACTTGAAGCTCCTAACTTGCATTTTGACTTCATATGCATTTTGGAAGGAGATCTTGTGTTCAGGGGGAGTTTATGTGAAGGGAGTTGCTTCTCCGATACCTTTTGGCCTTGATAAGTGCATTTTCAACTAGGGGGAGAAATTTATGCAAATCATTTGTCCTAGTTGCTTGCATTTGTCGAGGGGGAGTTTGCTAGTTGTGTTGAGCCGTTGCCTCTGTCTTGAGGGACTAGCAAACGTTCCGAGCTTTTCATGAGCTTTCATAAGCTTTTTCTTTTGGCTTTCAATTGGTATCGTCTGGTGTGCTTTCCCATTTGGTTTGGATTGATTTCCAATTGGTTCGGAGTGATTTTCTTGCTAGTTGTGTTGAGCCTCTGTGCCTCTATCTTGAGGGACTAGCATTTTGCTCCTGTTGTCCTCCGATCTTCAATTGGTATCTGCTAGCGGTGTTGAGCCTGTTCTACCTCTTCTTGAGGGCTAGCGTTGCTTTGCTTGGTTGCGTCGAGCCGTTGCCCATGTCTTTGGGGACCAAGTTTTCGCTTCATCCACTTGACCTTCTTTGGCTTTTGTTAGGCTTTTGGGTCATTTGGTTGGGTTTTCTCTTCTCACTCCTTCCTACCTCCTTCTTCTTATTTATGATTTGTTGTGGAGTTGACAATGCACTCATCAAGGGGGAGATTGCGGATACATGGGTGTATGCCGAGTCTCTGTGTGATGAGTGATTGTCAACGGAGATGATGCGCATGTTCTTTGGCTTGTGTTGTGCAGGTGTCGAGCACGGAGACAGTGATCGATGGCGGGTGAAGGTCAAGTTGCGACGTGCCGTGCCGACGGACCGGGCGCGATGAAGGATGGGCGTGCCGTGCGGCGGACGTGCCATGCCGATGTATCGGACGGTGAAGGGCGGACGTGGACTTGGACTGATGGACTGGAGGCCGGAGGATCAGCTGTGGTGGCTGGCAGCCTGCGACAGCGACAAGCGGAGAAGTGCGATCATGTCGGTGGAAGGGGTGCACAGGCGGTGCATCCCCTCTACGACGCCGGTTTGTTGGTAGAGCCCGGGAAAAACCAACGGTGGACGGTTTCCAGGTTTGGGCCTCAAAACCTGGGTGCTGGGTTTCCAGGTTGAGCCACAAAACCTGGGCGCGACAGTTTCCAGGTTGAGCCTCAAAACCTGGGTGTGGGCCGGTTTCCGAGTTTGGGCCTCAAAACTCGGGCGCTGAGGGTTTCCGAGTTTGGGCCACAAAACTCGGACTGGAGGCTGGTTTCCCGGTTTGGGCCTCAAAACCGGGGGCTGATGGAAAAGGCTGGTTTCCGGGTTTGGGCCACAAAACCGGGGGTGCAGAGTGGTGGCGGCACGTGGCGGCGATCTGAAGGTTGCGTGGAGGCGACGCGGAAGACCGTGCGGGCGTGGCCGTCGGATCTACCTACCACCAGCGGGTGGACCAGATTAGCCTTAGGGTTTTCCTGGCCCGCTCTGTAATTAGAGTAGAGAGGGGTAGAGTAGGAAATAGGCTTAGGCTAGGTTAGTATAAGTAGTCTAGGAGAGACACCCTCCTCCCTATCTCAATCTCAGTTTTAGCGCAGTCATTTGCTTCCTAGCATTAGGGTTTCCACTCTCCCATCCCTGCTTTAGCTAGTTGAGATCCGCAGAGAGACTCCACTCTGTGTACTGTTGATTTGAGGAAGTGAGGCCGTATCCTCACCTTGGAGCACTGATCGATGGCTTGATTTGCGTCCTTGATTCGAGTTCGTGGCTGTGATTTCCGTTTTACTTGTGTTCTTCGCGGAATCCTTTTGCTCCACGATTTTCCCGTCGCTTGATCTCTTTGCTCGGTTCATCTTTTGCAATTCCGTTTGAACCAAGTTGTTCTAGATCGTGAGGCACTTCTTTCCACCGAAGGAATCATCCTCTAACCTCACGGTCTAGGAGATCGATCGATTTTTCGTTTCGGGTCACTTTTCCTCCCTTCCCCCGAAATTCTTCGATTCACCGATTTGGAGTTAGGTTCGAGCCATGATCTCTTAGAGATAGCTCACTAACCTCCTTGTGACTTCACTCACCAAGTTTGATCCCTAGAGGATTTGTTTTGGGTGAGTTCTAGTCGAATCGGTGGACGAACAGTGAATTCGCGGGGTGACCGGACGCTGCCTCGGGTTGACCGGACGCACGCACTGAGAGTCCGGTCGTTGAACAGCTCGTCGCGTGGTTCTCTGTAGACCGACCGGACGCTCGGCACTTTGCTTGACCGGACTCGCCTCAGTTACTGTTCACTGCGCGTGTTTGATTCTGACCGGACGCAGGTGAACCGACCGGACGCTCTATCTCACAGAGTCCGGTCAGTTCCAGAAAGCTCCGAAAATCGTTTTCGCACGACCGGACGCGTCCGGTGCTCACAGACCGGACGCAGGCAGAGACCGGTCAGTGCTTTTCTGCGCAGTCTCGTGTGTTCTTGTTTGTTTCTGACCGGACGCACTGTTCACGACCGGACGCTCCGTACCCGTGAGTCCGGTCGTTTCCAGAGAGCTCCCAGAGACGGTTTCTGACGACCGGACGCGTCCGGTCCCTGCTGACCGGACGCAGGCCAGAGTCCGGTCGCTGCTGTTTCGCGCGTTTTCGTTCGCGGCTCGTTCGTTCTTGATCGGATTTGAGTTCCGTCTTTTGCGTTGGCTTTCTAGGGTTGTGTAGTGTCCCGCTGTGCTTCTAGGAAGCATCCACCCTACATCTAGGGTCGTGGACATTAGCAAGCTCTAGGTTTCGCTTTTGGGGTTGATTTTGGGACAGTGGCATCTAGTTTCCGAAAGGAAATTTTGAAGCTCCCATTCACCCCCCCCCTCTGGTCGCTTTCGGGTAGCTTCTCGGTCCTTCACGCTCAAAACGAGAAGAAGGACAAACCACGGTCTCGTCGAAGGTGACATCTGATGTCTCCATGACTCGGTTAGTGTCAAGGTTAAGTATACGATAAGCTCGAGTGTGAGTGCCATAACCCAAAAACACACCGTCCAAAGAACGAGACTCAAACTTGTCCAAATTGCCCTTTTTGAGTATAAAACAATGGCAACCAAAAACTCAAAAATAACTCACCTTGGGTAGTTTTCCAAAACGCAACTCATACGAAGTCTTTTTCAAGAAGGCTCGAAGAAAAATGCGATTGGAAATGTAGCATGCAGTGTTCATAGCTTCGGCCCAATATCGCCTAGGAGTCCTATGCTCATCGAGCATCGTCCTGGCCATCTCTACAAGGGTCCGATTCTTCCTCTCTACAACACCATTTTGTGGCGGTGTGTAGGGGGAAGAAAACTGATGCTCTAAACCCAAAGAGTTACAAAACATCTCAAAATCCGAATTTTTAAATTCGGAACCATTATCACTCCAAATTGCTCGCATCGAGTTCAAAGGGAACTCGTTCTGAAGACGCAAAATCAGATTGCGAGCAAAGGAGAAAGTCTCGGTCTTCTCAGCCAAAAAGAAGACCCACGAATATCTCGAAAAGTCATCAACAACAACAAGCACATACCACTTCCCCCCAACCGAGCTCACCCGAGCCGGACCAACGAGGTCCATATGCAAAAGCTCTCCAGGGCGCTTCGTCATGACCTGAGTCACTGGATGGTGGGGAGCGGCAACCATCTTCCCGTGTCTACAAGAGTGGCAAACAAGATCCTTCTCCATATGCAACTTGGACAATCCTTGGATTAGGCCAAGTGAACTAAGCCTTGCAACCAAGTCGAAGCTCAAATGTCCAAGTCTCCTATGCCACTTCCAAAGATCAGAGGAGGAAGGTCTAGCCACAAGACAACGAGAAGTGCCAAAAGACTCCGAGAAATTCGCACGAAAGACTTTTCCAAAAGGCGAAATCAAACATACAAGATTGCCCTGAGGATCCAAAATACGACTGAAATTCGGTTTAAAACGAATCTCATAGTCGTCGTCAAAGAGTTGCGAAACAGAAAGAAGGTTAAAATGCAAGTTAGAAACAAGAGCAACATCGCGCAACACAAAGTGCTCATTAACTCGCACAGACCCGCGAGACAATACCTTACCTTTGCTATTGTCTCCGAAGGTTATGTACTCCTTTCCGGCAACAGGGCTAAGGCTGGAGAACCACTTGGCGTTTCCGGTCATGTGCCTCGAGCAACCGGAATCCACCAACCAAATGTCCTCCAACCGTTTTACCTACATCAATAAAAAGACATAGGGTGAGCATACGGTCCAACACTGGGGTTAGTGAAGTAGGAAGAATACCAGTGTTGGGCCGGCTGCTTAAAAGAACGGTTAGCAGAAAAACCATTCCTAGCACGTCTACGAGAGGAGCGATCACCACGTAGAGGAAAACGTGGTCCGCTAAGGGAGGAGCGTCCATCGCTATACTCAAAACGCGGTGGGGGAAAACGCTCAACTATAAAGCCTCCGCCACGGGGTCCATAGCCTACAACTGTAGTCTCCCGCCGGGCACGCTCTCTACGAGGCCTAGGCCTAGCAACTTGAGCCTCTGCGCCTCTAGGCCTAGCGTCTCTCCTCGGAGCTCTCTGCTGCCTAGGCCTGGGAACTTGAGGTTCTGGACCTCTGGGCCTAGCAGCACGTCTCGGTGCTCTCCTCTGAACATTCGGCACATGTACATCATGGAAAGGATGGTACAAGTCCGTGTTGTTCATCTCCCTAGCACGGCGCGCCTCTCTCTTGCGCCTAAAGCAGAACTCGCTCAAGTGACCATCCCTCCAACAGAAGTCGCAATGGTACCTCACTGCACGCAAAGGGGGTTGTTGGTACTCATGGCTGTGGGTATGGTTCACTTTGCCCTTCTGTGGCAACTGCTCCTGGATAGGTGGCATTGTATCCAGCTTGTTCTTTAGGTGGTTGGGTTTAGGATGCCACACTTGGTTCTTGGGTGGAGCCCGTGGAGGTTCTTCAAACACCCCATCCTTGGTGGTAGGTTTGAGAGGCTCTTTGGGTGGAAGCTTGGTAAGTTTGGGAGTAGTGGTGGAGTTGGGCTTCTCACTCGGGTTCAAACCACTAGACTCTCCAATCTTCCCAAAAGCAGAAAGATCAACACCCTGAGCAAAACCTACACCGGGACCTCCAGCAGCTCGCTTGAATTGGGAGATCATCATCCCGAGCTGCAGCTCACCACAAGACACCCATGACAAGATGGTCCGAAGGTATGTGTTTTTTTCTTCCTCGGTTTGCATCTTGTCAGGCTTCACGTTTGCAATCTCCATCTCCAAACCCTCGCACAAAGCACACCTAGCCACACAAGTGCTACTTGAGTTGGCCTCCTCAAGAGACACAATCTTGGCATTCTTCTCTGCCAACTCAGATTGCAAGACAGGACAAGTCTTGCATGCACCCAACAGAGAAGGTCTAGCCTTCAGCTCATCCACCTCTCCTACCAACGCAGCATACTTACTTCTCAAAGTGAGAAGGTCAGTCATGTGCGTGGTGCACATCTCGCACTCAACCTCCTCAGACACGACTATGGTGGATTTGGCAAACTCAAGCTCCCCCACCGTGTCCTCCCACTTCTGCCTAAACTCCTTGCGCTCTCTAGCGGCACGCCTAAGCAACTTGTCCTAACTAAGGAGCACGGCAGTAAGCTTCTCAACCTCAGCAGAAAGCTCATCGTGGGTGAGGGATACCTGGGAGGTGTCGTCGTCGTCGTCGTCCCGAGGGGAGTGCTCCAGCTTGCCGTCGACCTCATCACCAAGTGCCATGGTGCAGAAGCCGTCGTCGGCGGCGAAGAAGCAGAGACCGTTCAGCTTGTCCTCGATCCTCTTCTTCTTCTCGGACTCGTCATCGCTTGAGCAAGCGGAGTCGTCATCCAAGCCGTCGACGTCGCTGAGCGTGGCAAAGAACGCACGCTGCTCAGCCTGGGCCTTCTCCAAGTACTTCTTCTTGATGTACTCCTTGTCGAAGCCGCCCCTCTGCTTGTGCCTCGCGGGGACGTACTTCTCCTTGCGCTTGCCGGAGTCGTACTTGTGCCCATGATCGCCCTTCCCCGAATGCTTGTTCTTCTTGGGGCAGTTGGCGATGAAGTGGTCGGGGTTGCCGCACTCATAGCATCCTGAGCGTCCTCCTCCACGGCGACGGTTCATGCGGTTGTTGTGGAACCGCGAGAACCGGTTGGCGAGCATTGCCAACTCGTCATCCCCCAAAGACTCAAGTTGGTCTTCTGTGACAAAAAAGAGAGATGAAAGAGCAAAACCTACAGAGGGGTTAGAAGACCCAGAAACCAAAGCCATAGTCGGGCCAGAAGGATTCTCATAAGCAGCCCTCGACATGGCGTCAATCTCACTAGACTTGAGCTTACTAAAGAGCTCGTCGCAGGTGAGGGTCTCATAGTTAGACGATTCGATGATCGCCTGGACCTTTGAGTCCCACACTGACCGATCAAGAGTGTGCAAAAGCTTCAAAGCCCTCTCATGATTGTCAAAAAGCAACAGCTCCTTGTTTGCTCTCATCTTGTTGACAATAACCTGAAAGCGAGCGAATAAACTCTCTATGCTCTCGCCAGGCATATGTCGAAAGTTCTCATACTCCCGCTTGTGCGACTCGTAGATACGGGATTTGACTTGAGAGGTTCCGTCATGAAAACGCATGAGGGTAGCCCAAATCTCCCGAGCCGTAGCGAGGTGAGAAACGCGATCAAACTCACTCATGCTCAAACATGAGAAAAGAGCATTACGGGCTCGGCTATTGGCTTCGTGCTCATCAATCTGAAGCTGAGAGACATGAGCAGCCAAGACCACGTAATCGGCAGAGTTGCAAATATCCCAAATGGAAGCACCCAAACTCTGCAGATAGGCCGACATGCATATCTTCCAATACGCATAGTTCGTCCCATCGAAAAATGGCGGTTTGCCCACGCCGCGATCCATGTCGCCTTCTGTGGATCTGGAACTGGCTAAGGTGGAAGATCCTTAACCCGCTCTGATACCAATTGAAGGACCAAGAAAGCACTAGCAAGGCGATCAGAGGGGGGGGTGAATGGGAGCCAATCAAATTTCTCTCAAAATTTTGGCCAAATGTCACAAAATCAACCCCGAGAAGCAACGACCGAAACCGTGATGCTCACGACCCTTGGAAGAGGGCGGATGATCCCTAGGACCACAGCGGAGCACCACAAAGCAATAGCAAACCAAACGCTAAAAACACCGGCACAAGTTTGCCCCTCAAAAACCAAGTCCCGAACGTAGATAGACGGCTACGTCGAGAAATCCCTAAATACCGATGCTAACAAGTAGCAAAGATACCTAGAGAGGTTCCTTGGTCAACTCTAGGGCCAAACAAGAAGTCCGGAAAACAAGCGTAGAAGCCAGGAGAGCAAACGCACTAAACCGGAGCACTCAGGCAAGTCCCGGACTGTCCGGCAGTACGGTCGCGGACTGTCTGCCCAGTGGCGGACTGTCCGGGCTCAGGTCACGGACTGTCCGCCAGCCAAACGAACAAAACCACAGTGCTGCTGCAAGTCCACTGGACGTTCCGAGACTGTCCGCGAGACCCAACGGTGGACTGTCCGCCGGTCAAATGCCAAAACATCGAAGATGCTGAACAGTCCCTGGACGACTGCCGGACTGTCCGCGAGTTCCTTCGGCGGACTATCCGCCGGTCAAGGAACAGTAACGCGACCGAGACCCGCAGCCACTGACCTGGCTCGATCCCGACGCGCGGACTGTTCGCGGGTCCAACGGCGGACTGTCCGCGGATGAACAGAGAGGGCGATTTCAGTCGCCCCTCTCCCAAATCCTCTCAAATCCGATCCAAATCAAAATCCGAAGTTCCCAAACTTGGAGAAGATGATCATGGGGTAGTTAGGAGACTATCCCCAAGAATTCATCCCCTCAAATCGACCAAATCACCGGGAAATCAAAAGGGAAGGTGGATGAATGAAAAAAGCGCCACGAAAACGAAATCGTCCCGATCTATTCGATCATGAGGAGTTAGTTGAATTCCTTTGGTCGAAATGACCTCTTCAATGATACGAACGAAATGATTCAAACGGATTTCGCAAAGACGCACTAGAGAGGGAGATTGAGTGACGGGAAAATCGCGAGGAAACGAAGAACGCGAAGAACACGAATCAAAACGCGAATCAAGTCATCGATCTGCACTGCAACGGTGAGGATACGGCCTCACTTCCTCAAACCAACAGTACACAGAGGCAAATCTCTCGGCAGATCTCAGCTAGCTACAGCAGGGAATGGGAGAGCAGGAAACCCTAGAAGCAAAAGAGCAAATGACTGAGATGAAGGGGAGGAGGGTGTCTCCCGACTACTTAACTACTACTAGCCTAAGTCTAATTCCTACTCTACCCCTCTCTATTCTAATTACAGAGCGAACCAGCTAAACCCTAAGGTTATTCTGGACCAACTCAGTGGTAGGTGTATGCGATGGCCACGCCCGCTCGATTCGAAGCGTTGCCTTGACGCAACCTCCAGATCGCCACCACGTGCCTCCCTCGCTTTGCACCCCCGGTTTTGTGGCCCAAACTGGGAAACCAGCCTTTTGCAGCCAACCCCTGGTTTTGAGGCCCAAACCGGGAAACCAGCCCACCAGCATCTGAGTTTTGAGGCCCAAACTCAGCAAACCCGCAGCGCCCAGGTTTTGAGGCCCAAACCTGGAAACCGTCCTCAGTCCAAGTTTTGAGGCCAAACTCGGAAACCCTCAGCCCGAGTTTTGTGGCCAAACTCGGAAACCGTCCACGCCCAGGTTTTGAGGCCCAAACCTGAAAACCGTCCATCCGATGGTTTTTCCCTGGCTCTACCACCAAACCGACATCGTAGAGGGGATGCACCTCCCGTGCACCCCGTCCACCGACACGTGTCCCCGAGTCCACGACTCAGGCAACACATGACCGCACTTCTTCACTTGTCGTCGTCACAGGCTGCCAGCCACCACAGCTGATCCTCGGGCCTCTGGTCCCTCAGTCCAAGCCTCACGTCCGCCCTTCACCGCTCGGTACCTCGGCATGGCACGTTCGCCACACGGCACGCCCATCCTTCACCGCACCCGGTCCGTCGGCACGACACGTCTCAACTTGACCTTCACCTCGCCTTCGATCACTGCATCTGTGCTCGACACCTGCACAACACAAGCCAAAGAACATGCGCATTATACCAGTTGACAATCACTCATCACTCAGAGACCCGGCATACACCCATGTATCCGCACGATCAGGCCCTGCCTGCCCTCGGACCATGCCAGGTCGATCAGAATAATTGCCCACGGTACATATAAGGCCCTGGGTGTTAGGCATCAACATCTCCATCACCGGCTCGAAAAACCTTACTCGGCTTCACGGGAGGTACCCACACCTGCTCCGTTAAGTGATTGACGCGTTCAAAATGACCGAGGTGTGCCTTCATCGGTTCCTAATCGACACAGACGGGAGACTACTAGCACACAGAACCCATGTCCTGCTGCTCCTACATCCCGCCCGGTCTCAAATTAATTATCACATGGTTATCTCCATGATAGCACAAGGCTAAACATGATCAATATCCACCTACTACGGGAGACAGGAAATCACCCGACTTTTACCGGTCTAAGGAGGCTAAGCATAAACGAGCCTAGACTTAACAGGGATATCAAGATAGTATTTGCAGGTGGACAAGGATAATTAATCAATGCAGCAACGGTGTCACACAACTCCTATAACCTAATGCAACAAGCATATCAGGTTAACTTTGTAAACAGTAATTTGCAAACCATAGGAGTAAGATGCTCCGGGGCTTGCCTCGCTCAAAGTCGGAGGGTCGGTGATCGCGGCACTCCGGCAGGTCTTCAACGTCTCCTTCTGGAACCCTCTCCTCCGGCGTCTCCTCCTGGTACTGCTCCTGTGGTGGCGGATCCTGAACTTCCACTACCGATCCTGCATGGTGCATAGCATGAATAAATAACACGAATGCACATGGGATGCATGGTGATGCAACATGAAGCAAAACATTTCACGAGCTAAGCACATGTCATCTACCGAGATAACTCAGGAGATAAGCACATGTCATCTACTGCTACTCAGCTACTTAATCTACCATAAACCACTTGTCATGCCCTGTTGTCACCACATCAAAGTCTACTTATTGAGTTCACTCCCCTCTAATTACTTGTACAAATAAACCTAATTAAACAAGCCTATAAAAGCAACCCATCATAGACAGCTTCAGAAAAATCTACAAAAATTACTGGAGATTAACAACACACAATCTAACCCTCTGTCCAAATTTCACCGCATTTGGACCTAGACTCCATCCTCTATGAAAAAGACAATTTCTATCATGAAAAGGTGCTTTGAACTACACACCCTAGCACAAAGTGTCAAACAACAAATTTCATAATTTTCATCTGAACTTCTTAGCACAAGAGCAGTCAGCAAATTTTACCAAGCCCATACTCCTCATATTTTAATTACTACAAAATAAACAAAGAAACAACATTTAACCATTTTAATTACTACTGTCAATTTATTTCATAGAGCAACCTAAATTTACATTTTTCCCAAAAACTATTTCTCAACACAAACCCAACAAAATAAGAATCACATTTTTCTGAGCTATACACATTTTACTATGCATTTAGCAAGATTTCAGCCTAAACATAAATTAAATATAACTACACAGAAATTCATCACAAACTGGACATATTATATTTTTCAAGCATAGAACTCATCACAATAATCCTAACAAAACTTGTTTCACCTTTTTAGCACTTATACTTTGCAAGATATGAATTAAACAAGCAATTCAACAATTTCTGAAAACTATTTAAACAAAACCCTGAAAAACATTCAAACCTAAACTGCTACGTGCACCCAAACTAGTGCACCCAGACTCACTGACCACAGAACCTGAGTCACTGACGCGCGGGCCCCCGGGTCAAACTGACCCCACCTATCATCCCCACCGAGATAGGGGAGGAGTTGACCACGGCGGAGCTCGCCGTCGGCGACTTCTCCGGCGAAACTAACCCTACCGATGGACTCCCCTTCTCTTTCCGCACCCGATGGTGCTCCTATTTGGCCAAGCGCAAACACGAATCAAGCTCGTCGTCGGCGATGGCGGACACGGCGGCGCGGCCTTGGCTATGCCGGCCAACTCCGACCCCGACGAGCTAAACTAACCCTCGCTTACTACTCCGGTGACCTTCCTAACCCTAACCCAGGGCTTAGAAGCCTAGGGTTGCATGCTCTGAGCACCGCGTCCACGGCTAGCCAACTCCGGCGACCATGCAAGCGGCGGACGACGGCGAACTAGCCACTACCGAACCCTAATCGGCCAAACCATCACCACCACTAGCTCCGGTAGGCCGAGGCGACTCGCGAACGCTAGCTAGGACAGACGGATGAGCTCGGAAAGGGGGTTGGCCCCGGCGGACCGAGCTCGCCGGCCATGGCAGACATGGCGGACTCGTGCTCCGCGACTCACCCAAGGGCTTTTGGCTCACGCTAGCTAGGGCAGGAGGTAGTAGAGGGGTCACGACGACTCGATTTGGCGGGTCGTTTGGGATGGAGACGCGGCGGAGCGGCGGGAAGACGTCGGCGGACTCGCGGCGGCGCTTACCGGCTCGGGCAGACGGCGAGGAGAGAGAGAGAGAGGAAAGGAGAGCGCGGCGGGCGACAGAATGGAGGGAGGGAGGATTCGGACTAGGGGCGAGGCGGCCTTGTGCTCGCCACGCCGCGCGCGAGCGCTGGCTTGGCCGGCCGTCGAGCGCCACGCGGCGGGCGACGCCTGACGCGGTCGGCCACGACGCCGCGCGCGCGTCGGGCACGGCACGGCCCGGCCCGGTTCAGTGGCCATTAGGCCGACTGACAGCCGAACTTTGCACGCGATTAACTCCTAATCCGCTTGGTCAAACGCTAAACCACTTGCTCCATTGAATAGAGCTATGTGCCAACTACAACTTTGATTACAAGATTGATCTTTGGTTCGGCCTAAATTGCTCCCGAGAAAGCTCCAAAGTTGGTTAGATGAAACTGTTTTGCCAGTTAGGGACTTAGAAAATTTTCTAAGTCAAAACTCTCTCAAATCTGCCTTGTGGGTCCTAAAACACCTTGTTAAACCCATTTTCATGAGTTCGGCCTTAAACAACTTTTGTTCTACACTAAATTCTACACACTTTTGGTTAAGGGCCCACAGTCATACAAAGCTTCTATCAAGAAAGTCTTAGTTAGTCAAACAAAAGGACTCCTAGAGCTCTATTAAGGCAACTAGGGTTAGAGACTTGGTTAGCCAAAATGACCAACAAAAACCTAGCTTCATTTTGATTCCTCATCAAGGTTCAACTACTTAGAAGACTTAAGCACTCCACAAACAAGACAAACAAGCATTCTATCAAGCATAGCATTACAAGTGCACACATGAAATGACACTTTACAGAAAGAATGCAACATGAGATGATGATGCTTTATGCTCATGAGATGTCAAGTTATGCATTTAGGGTTGCTTAACACCTAGGGTGTTATGCCCTTCTCATCACTTTTTGTTGCTAAGTGGTTTAGTGACCCGAAGTGCAATTGTGTATGAACATTGATCTTGCTTGATATAACATGTCTTGCTAAGTTAGAACCATGCATGTAGAGATAGATCTCTGGAAACCTTAGGCTCGCTCGTTGTTCTCCTCGCTCGCTAGACTACTCTTTTATCTTCGGGACCTCTCCTATGTGTCACTGCTCTTATCATATACATCACTTACCCCCACTCGGGTTTAGTTGGTATATTAGTTAGTGGATACAAGATAGTTAGTTATCACATTCTTTAACCATTGCTTCCCTGTGGATAAATACGATACCCTGGAATGCTCCTGGGTGAAATGCTATAACTGTATGTTCTGTGCGCTTGCGGAATTATCCAATAGACACAAGAAATACCAACAAACATTTGTAGCCTCGTTGCTAGGGATAGATTCAAACTCTATTCTTAGTAGCGACGCTAAGAAGTGTCAACAAGCATTTCTGGCGCCGTTGCCGGGGATAGATTCAAACTCTATTCTTAGTAGCGATGCTAAGAAGTGTCAACAAGCATTTCTGGCGCCGTTGCCGGGGAAGCAATTGGCGAAAGATTTTGATACTAACTCTGATGTCTACTAATCTATGTTACCACTAGCTATTATGGGATTACCATTGTTCTGTTGAGTGTGGAATAAACAGGACATCAACCGTCTTGACCTTCCGGTGTTTTTCCACAAGAAAAAAAAAGAAAAAAAATCAAGGAGCCCAGGGTGCCCGATCATTCATGAACCATCAACACCTTGGCCTTGCCACCTCACAGGTGAGTATATGTATATATTCTAACCCTGTGCAGAAATGAAGAGAAGGTCACCGTCAAAAGAAAGAAAATGAAATCATCATGTGACGGAACAAAAGCACTCACAATCATGTGAGTGCAGATGGAATCGTTCGAGGTATGCAAGACTCTGCCAAGAGGCAACCCGAAGGTATCCTTGCGTTGTTTTCCATTCTTTCTTACCACTGCATGTTTGCTTGAATCATCATGTTTCTATTGCTTTCTTTAGTTAAGCCTAGAAATTTTTGCATATCATCTATTTGATTAAGATTTCCTTTCCAAACCTTGACATGTTTATTTGTTTAATTCCATTCGTACACCTCATTTGCATTTTTGCATAAAAAATATAAAAAGAAAAAAATGATGCTATGTTTCACCGTTCATGCATTCTTCTTTGTTTCAATCATTATGGTGTAATCTTTCATGCTTCCTTTTTCTATTCTAGTATGCTTTAGTTTGAGGGTGTTTTGCATTGCTCACTGTTGGTATAAATTAACGCACACTCTATTTTATCCGCAAGCGCATAGATAAGATCTACCGATGCAGCACTTCACCAGAGTAACCCAGTTTTAATATCGAACCCAAGGGAACGGATAGCATGGAGTCTTAAGTGTATAACCCCTGAGTAACTAACAAGGACGGAGAAGCTAAAAGTATAGAGGGGATCACTAAGGTTGTCTAAACCTATCTTAAGAGTGATATGTCTATTATTCTTAATGGGGAAGTTGCCATAAAAGGTCACAACAGAGTATGGTTCTTTTATGCAAATGTATAATCCTACCGAGCCTACACACGGGTAGTGGACTATAGAAGAATCAACAAGGCTATAAGAGTCACCCTTGCGAACTACCACTTTTACCGGTGTTATAGGGGGTAAACATGAGTTATCCAGTCTAAGCACCACGCATACACTATCCAACTACTCTAACTCTAGAGCGACTAGAATTAAAGTACTCAAAAGAGAGTCACTTAACCTTAAGCAAAATAAGAACAATAGCTCAAACTTAAATATAGATGTTGATTACCGAAACAATCGTTGACGCAAGTCGATGAAGAACTTGAATCCACAGGTACAAGATGAAGAAGTTGATCCGATAGGCCGGAGCTTCCTCTTGATCTCTTCCTCTCTCTCTCTCTTCTAGTTCTAAATAAGACTAGGTTCTAATCCTACTAGAGGGGTATCTAGTCTTCTACTTGGAAGCTAATCTCTCGAAGTCTCTTCTAGGGTTTCTAGTTGAAGCGTAGTCTTCCGAAGAGGGACCTTCTATCTGACATGGGGCCTGGGGATCTGTTTATATAGCCCTGAGGGATCAACCGTGGCCCTTGGATCAAACCGACTTGAGGTACGGTCGAGATGCATCCTGGAAGGCGGTGGAAGTAGCTTGCAGAAGACGGAGCCGTGGGGGCTCTGTGGCCGACCGACCGGTGGGCCCTGTGGGACCGGTCGGTCCCACAGGTAAGCCTCCTGTGGTGCCCTTTCGCGTGGTGTCTTGAGGTGTCCTCTGGAGTCTTCTGGAAGGTTCCTGACTTGGCGAATGCGTTATCTCCCGTCAGTTTCCTTCTAGGGGAAGCTATTGGTGTCGATTTCCTGGTTTAGTCCCTGCGGATTCATAATTCACCAAAACTCGTGGAATTCATTAGTTTAAATCCCTATACTAAGGTGGAGTTTATATATTCATCCATTTTCATGCTTAATTGACCTTTAATAATAAGAGTTAATAAGTGTCAATAAGCTCCCCCACACTTAGGCTTTTACTCATCCTCGATAAAAGGTTAGATCATAAGATATCAAACATTAAGCTTTTCTGAGTTTACCATAAATCTTTGAGAAATTGGGAAATAAGATAGTTGAAACAGATCACCCTTTTCCTTTAGCATAAGACATTGGAGTTTTTGAAATTTTTGAAACAAGTCATAGCTTTCCTTCTCCTTTTGTAATACTTTAATTCCTTACCAAGACACTTTATTTATGTGAAGCAATTTTACGTTACTAAGTCAATGGAGGAAAATACTATACTCTTAGATCAAGACATTTAATCTTTTAAACTTTGTCACTCTTGCTGGTATATTGTAATTAGAGGGACCATGGGCTATCTTCTTTTTCTCTTTATCATATTTTTATCATAGTACTCTTTCCTTCTTCTATATATATATATATTTTTCTTTCTGAGGTATGTCGGACACTTGTCCATTTTTCTTTCCTCATATTTCATATTTTTGCATAGCCCATGCCTCTAATACAATACTACTTCGGAAGAGTGAATCTTTCTTTATTTGCAAGAATCTCGATCTTTAGAGCATAATAAATTTCTCAACAAAGAACTCAGTATTTAGGTGAACAATAATTGATTGATGTCTTTGGCAGGTAACTTATTTACTACAAAGGAGAAGTGTTGCTAAACTCTTTTTATCTTTGCAAGTAGAAATCTCCAATGCTCATACTTTAAGAATTGAGTTCTCATTATTCTTCTATCATACACCACAGCAACTCTTAGACAATATGGGTTTCTTAAATATCAGAACAGATCTCGGATTTATGAACATGTCAAATTAATCTTTCTTTTAAGCTCATGAATTGCAAGAATATGATTTTAATTTGGACAGAAGTTTAAATATCGAAAAATAGAATGTAGAAGTTGTGTACCGATCCGTGGATGAAGGAGAAGGCAAGGGGGTCCACCCCCGACCGACCGGTGGGGCCCACCAACCGGTCGGTTGGGCTCAGAGCCCAACCGCGGCCCACTTCGTGGTGCGTGATCCAGGTGACGTTGTCTTCTGTTCTATGCAGTTTTCGCGATCGTTTTTTGGTAATTCTGTCGACATCTTCTCCCCCACACTTATTTTCTGTTTTCTGCTAATCACAACATGTGGAGACAAGACATATATCCAAAATAATAAAAGATAACTAAAACTTTATTGATATATAAGGCACTTTTATTACACACTGAACTAAACAAAACTCATAATAAAACTAGATTTAAACAAAAGATTCTGCAAACACGAGTGCCTTATTAAACTATCGATAAACTATTCTTCCTTTTCTCCTTCGAGCAGAGCCGTTATTGTAGAGGCTACACTGACGACCTTTTTCTTCAAGCTAATGTGTTTAGTTACGTATTCGTGCATCGTTTCGACCGTCTTCCTCGCAGTCTTGGCTAGCGAGGCGTATCTCTGCTTGAGCTCTAAATTACCTCTCTCAAGATCTTCAATTCTATCCCCGAGACGATCTAGCTGGGTAGTCCTCTTGCGCTTGGCCGCGATATTAGGAGTGGTGGGTGCCCTGGTTGCGGGTGGAGTGACCTTGATCTGCTCAGGGTGACCACGAACTCCCTCAAAGCGCGGGCGTGAGTTCTCAGTTGTGTATCTTATGACTGTGGGTTCTCCAAGCTTGTTCGTCTTCAGCCCGACGAGTGTCTCGTTAGGCCGAGAAGGAAGGAGCGGGATCTCTTTGGTGACGGAGAAAGTCGGAAGTCTTCTCGCCGGTACCGCTTGAGCATAAAAAGCTTGTTGCCGATGCGACGAGGTTTCTTCAGGCGGGATAGCATCAACGGGCGTAGGCGGGTCAACAAGAGCGACCTCCTTAGATGGTGTTACATCGAGGTCCTTTGATGCGGTGACGACAAGAGCCATCGAGTCGTCAGCGGGTTCGTTGAGATCGATCCTTCGATAGGAGGCCATTAGTTCTGATAGGAGGAGAGCTCTGTTGCTACTGGTTTTCTGGGAGAGGCTTGAATGAATCTAGAGGCAGGCCTGGGGCTGGTTTTATAGCTGAGGGGGATTGAATGATAGGTATGATAGGTTCGTTACGAGGGTTATCGTTTCTACGGTTCAGGTTTTCGGAATGGGTACGAGAAAGAGTTGGGACACGTAACGAAAGAAGGCGGAGAGCGAGCGGCCTCTAGGGCAGACCGGTCGGTCACCCTAAGAGACCGGTCGGTCCCTTCCTGAGGGATCTCGCAGGCCCGTCGCTCGTGGTGTCTTCAAACTTGATCCTAAGCCCAGAAAATATATCCCCGATGTGCAAACTTATCGGAAAAATGACGATGGTGTAAATCTATGGGATAATGAAGAATTGGATGAGATCCAACTCTTCAGGACTCTTTTCAGGTCCTAGAAAAATCTTAAGACGTTGTCCATTTACCTTGAATAACGTACCTTCGTCATTTTGAAGTGTAATGGCTCCATGTGATGAAGTGGCTACCACCGTGAATGGTCCTTCCCATTTGCTTCGTAGTTTTCCATGCCCGAATAATTTTACCCTGGAATTAAAAAGTAATACCTTATCTCCAGGAGTGAAGCTCTTCTTCTTAATTTTCTTGTCATGCCACCTCTTTGTTCTCTCTTTGTAAATCCTTGCATTGTGATATGCTTTTTTGCGCCATTCATCTAATTCAGAGAGTTGCATTTTCCTTTTGACTCCGGCAGCTTCTAAGTCCATGTTCCATCTTTTGATTGCCCAGTGAGCTTTGAATTCTAACTCTACGGGTAAGTGACAAGTCTTTCCGTAGACAAGTTGATATGGTGACATCCCCAATGGTGTTTTGTAGGCAGTACGGTAAGCCCACAGTGCTTCAGGTAGTCTATCTTTCCATTGTGTTCCCATCTCGTTAACTGTTTTCTGCAGAATATTCTTGATTTGCTTGTTTGATGTTTCTGCTTGGCCACTTGTCTGAGGGTGATAGGGAGTGGCAACATTGTGATGGATCCCATGATTTGTTAAATATTTATGAAAGCCTTTATCAATGAAGTGAGTTCCTCCGTCACTAATTACCATCCTTGGTACTCCAAATCTTGGAAATATTATCTCTTCAAACATCCTCTAAGAGTTTCTTGCGTTAGCAGACTTGCATGGCGCTGCTTCGACCCATTTTGAGACATAGTCGACAGCAACTAGGATATACTCATGATTCCTTGATTTAGGGAATGGTCCCACGTAATCAATTCCCCAGACATCGAAAAGCTCAATCTGAAGGTTGTTAGTGAGTGGCATGGCATCTCTGGTGTTGATGCTGTCGTGCCTCTGACATGACCC
Source organism: Coix lacryma-jobi var. lacryma-jobi (assembly GCA_009763385.1). Classification (NCBI taxonomy): domain Eukaryota; kingdom Viridiplantae; phylum Streptophyta; class Magnoliopsida; order Poales; family Poaceae; genus Coix; species Coix lacryma-jobi. Next base: position 16,854,947 of record CM019824.1, read on the forward strand.
ACATCTTCGTATGAAATCTTTGGTGTCTTGGTACATAGTTGGCCAGAAAAATCCACTTTGCCAGATCTTTGCATGCGTTCGGAATGCCCCATAATGTCCTCCATATGGTGAAGAGTGACAGCGTTCAATGATCTTGATTCCTTCTTCGGTTGGTACACATCTTCTGAGTAATCCATCAGAGCAAACTCTGAATAGATATGGATCATCCCATAGGTGGATTCTACTCTCATAGATCAACTTCTTCTTATTTGCTCCTGGTGGTACATATCCTGCAACTATAAAATTGACAATATCTGCATACCAGGGGTCAGATCTAGTGACTAGAAAAAGCATGTCATCCCTGAGTGAGTCATTTATAGGCAATTCCTGCGGATTTTCAAAATACATTCTAGACAAGTGATCAGCAACAGAGTTTTCTACTCCTTTCTTATCCTTTATTTCTAGGTCAAACTCTTGGAGTAACAAAACCCATCTTATCAAGCGTGGTTTAGCATCTTTTTTAGTGAGCAAGTATTTAAGTGCAGCATGATCAATGAAAACAATCACCTTTGATCCCACTAAATAAGATCTAAACTTGTCTATAGCAAAAACAACAGCCAGAAGTTCTTTTTCAGTAGTAGCATAATTAAGTTGAGGTCCAGTTAAAGTTTTGCTGGCATAAGCGATTGCATGATGCTTTTTATCCTTATATTGTCCTAGCACAGCTCCTACAGCAAAATCACTTGCATCACACATGATCTCAAAGGGTAGAGACCAATCGGGTGGTTGAATGATAGGTGCAGAAGTGAGTGCCTTCTTAAGAGTGTTAAAAGATTCTAAACATGCATCATCAAATTCAAAAGGAATATCTTTGGCCAAAAGATTTGTAAGTGGTCTTGCAATGTATGAAAAATCTTTTATAAATCTACGGTAAAAACCAGCATGGCCAAGGAAACTTCGGATTCCTTTAACATTAATCGGCGGAGGCAAACGTTCAATTACTTCAATTTTAGCTTTGTCTACCTCAATTCCACATTCAGATATTAAATGACCTAGCACTATGCCTTCTTTAACCATAAAGTGACATTTCTCCCAATTAAGGACTAAGTGCTTTTCTTCACATCTTTGCAAAACCTTATCTAAATTTTCAAGACAATCATCGAAAGTTTTTCCATAAACAGAAAAGTCATCCATGAAAACTTCCATGATTTCTTCAATCATATCAGAAAATATAGACATCATACATCTTTGAAAAGAAGCAGGTGCATTACATAACCCAAAAGACATTCGGCGATAAGTATAAGTTCCATATGGACATGTAAAAGTGGTTTTGCTTTGATCATCTGGATGGATTGGGATTTGGTGATACCCAGAATACCCATCAAGAAAACAAAAGAAAGAGTGATTGGCTAACCGTTCTAACATTTCATCTATGAAAGGTAGCGGAAAGTGATCTTTCTTAGTTGCCTTGTTTAGTTTTCTGTAATCAATACACATTCTCCAACTAGTAACAGTTCTTTGTGGAATTAACTCGTTCTTCTCATTCTTTACCACAGTCATGCCTCCCTTTTTAGGCACAACTTGGACAGGGCTTACCCACTCACTGTGTGGCACAGGATAAATGATCCCGGCGTGCAAGAGTTTCAAAACCTCTTTCTTTACTACTTCTCTCATCGCATTGTTAAGCCTGCGTTGTGGCTCTCTAGATGGTGATATGTTAGGATCAGTAGGAATGCGATGGGTGCAGAAAGCGGGGTTAATTCCCTTTAAATCATGGAGTGAATAGCCAAAGGCTGATTTATGCTTTTCTAAGAAAGTGATCAACCTAGAAGTTTGTTCTTGAGTAAGATCATTATTTATAATTACAGGAGATTCAGGATCATTATTCAAGAAAGCATATCGAAGCCCAGAAGGTAAGGGTTTCAACTCTATGGGAGGTTTAGGAGGTTCTTCTAAGGAATCTAAAGGATCTAGATCAGGTAAGTTATCTTCTTCCTCAGTGAAAAACTGAGCATCTTCTTCATATTCAGATTCATTTATTATTTCAAAAGATGCTTCTTTAATTTCTTCCATAGGTTCAGGCTCGGGACATGATTCATTTTCAGCATTTAGAGAGTGAGTGATAGGTATGGTTCCTTTAAGATTTTTCCCAAGATGGAACTTTATGATCCCTGTTTGACCTTCATGAATGAGTTGCTTAAGTGGTTGACCTATCAGCAGATTAAACTCTTTAATATCAAAGATATAAAAGCTTAAGTGCATCAGAGTGTTATCTACTGTGATAGGCAGGACATACATGATTCCTGAGCTAGGAATAACATGCCCTAAAGGAGTTTTAAAAAGTTTATCTGTTGGGGTAAGTGGTATTTGTTTTAATAATTCTTGAGCAAAAGTTTCAGACATAATGTTGATTCCCACAACAGGATTATAGAGAGCTTCGAAGGGTTGTTGATGGATTTGGCATTGAATGTGTGTAGAAGGTGAATTTAAGCGAATTGTATCAGTAGAAAGTTCTGATTCTTCTAACCATTCATGACTTATTATAGCGATTAGTTTCTTCGTAGTCTCTTTTAGGAAAACCTTATCAGAAAGTTTTTCTAAAGATGATTTTTGATTTTGTGGTTTCCTAATTGTGTGATATTTCGAGGTATTACCAAATTCAGTAAAATACTCCTCCTCGAAATCAAAGGTGCCTCCTAGGATTGAGGTTTCCCTCTCACTAGGAATTAAAGCTGAGGTTTGTTCATGATTCAGAATGGATATAGGATCAGCTTCTAGATTTACTTCTAGTGGTTCTTGTGGTTTAGCTTCAGGAGTAGGAGTGATTTGAGATAAGTTTTGCAACATTTCCCTTGCCTTGGAGGCTGGGGTATGTAGGAATGATCCATTTGAAGCTAAGTTAAGGTAATTAGAAGTTTTTCTATTCAGACCATTATAAAAGTGTTGAAGTAAGACAGGGTCTGGAATAGATAAGGCTGGACCAGAGCGGACAAGATTATCGAATCTTTCCCAGGCTGCAATTAGAGACTCATTATCCTCTTGGATGAAGGACAAAATCTCTAAGCAAAGACAAATAATTTTGGAGACAGGGAAGTATTCTAAGCAAAAGCTAGAGCAGAGTTCTTTCCAATCCCCGTTTTTACTTGGTGCAGTTTGAAGGTACCATGTTTTGGCTTTTCCCTCTAAGGAGAATGGAAAAAGTTTCCATCTAAGGGTTTCGTCAGACATGCCTGCAATATGTAGGCACGCACAGGTTTGTTCAAACTCATTTAAATGATTATGTGGGTTTTCGTCTTCTAAGCCAGAAAAAGTTTGATTCTTAACCATTTCTATCAAACATGGGCGTAGCTCGTAGTTGTCGGAAAGGATAGGCTTAGTAGATTTGGGTAACTCTAAGTCTACGACAGTGTGATAGGTATACTGGTTCAGTGGAATGGAATCTGTGGAGCTAGTGATTGGCTCTGAGAAATCCATTGTGAAAAGAATAAAAAGATAAAGTATAAAAGTAAAGGTAAAAGATAAAAGATAAAAGTATAATACAAGGTTATACTTAAGACGTAAAATGATCTACCGTTCCCCGGCAACGGCGCCAAAAATGCTTGTTGGTATAAATTAACGCACACTCTACTTTATCCGCAAGCGCACAGATAAGATCTACCGATGTAGCACTTCACCAGAGTAACCCAGTTTTAATATCGAACCCAAGGGAACGGATAGCGTGGAGTCTTAAGTGTATAACCCCTGAGTAACTAACAAGGACGAAGAAGCTAAAAGTATAGAGGGGATCACTAAGGTTGTCTAAACCTATCTTAAGAGTGATATGTCTATTATTCTTAATGGGGAAGTTGCCATAAAAGGTCACAACAGAGTATGGTTCTTTTATGCAAATGTATAATCCTACCGAGCCTACACACGGGTAGTGGACTATAGAAGAATCAACAAGGCTATAAGAGTCACCCTTGCGAACTACCACTTTTACCGGTGTTATAGGGGGTAAACATGAGTTATCTAGTCTAAGCACCACGCTTACACTATCCAACTACTCTAACTCTAGAGCGACTAAATTAAAGTACTCAAAAGAGAGTCACTTAACCTTAAGAATAATAAGAACAATAGCTCAAACTTAAATATAGATGTTGATTACCGAAACAATCGTTGGCTGCAAGTCGATGAAGAACTTGAATCCACAGGTACAAGATGAAGAAGTTGATCCGATAGGCCGGAGCTTCCTCTTGATCTCTTCCTCTCTCTCTCTCTCTTCTAGTTCTAAATAAGACTAGGTTCTAATCCAACTAGAGGGGTATCTAGTCTTCTACTTGGAAGCTAATCTCTCGAAGTCTCTTCTAGGGTTTCTAGTTGAAGCGTAGTCTTCTGAAGAGGGACCTTCTATCTGACATGGGGCCTGGGGGTCTGTTTATATAGCCCTGAGGGATCAACCGTGGCCCTTGGATCAAACCGACTCGAGGTACGGTCGAGATGCATCCTGGAAGGCGGTGGAAGTAGCTTGCAGAAGACGGAGCCGTGGGGGCTCTGTGGCCGACCGACCGGTGGGCCCTATGGGACCGGTCGGTCCCATAGGTAAGCCTCCTGTGGTGCCCTTTCGCATGGTGTCTTGAGGTGTCCTCTGGAGTCTTCTGGAAGGTTCCTGACTTGGCGAATGCGTTATCTCCCAGTCGGTTTCCTTCTAGGGGAAGCTATTGGTGTCGATTTCCTGGTTTAGTCCCTGCGGATTCATAATTCACCAAAACTCGTGGAATTCATTAGTTTAAATCCCTATACTAAGGTGGAGTTTATATATGCATCCATTTTCATGCTTAATTGACCTTTAATAATAAGAGTTAATAAGTGTCAACACTCACCTTCCATTGGCCTTTTAAATTAAGCATGGTGCTTAGGATTAAATTGCCTTCCTTAATCAAATAAGACATGGTGTCAAGTTTGATTATTGAACTAAAAACTACTTGTATAGAATTTGGATGTACATTTCGACTAAGCCCTGCAGGAAAACTTCAAAATTTCGGTGGGTAAGTCCTGAGATCATTATTGGAGATGAAGGCTTGAGATTGGAATCAATGGAGAAATTCCTACTCATTGGCTTTGAAAACTAAGAGCCCATGTCGATAGGTAATTCGGTATGTATCCACATTTGATTCTCGATTGCTCTCTTCCTTTGCTTTTTTTCATTTTGTTCTTCATGTTTTAATTTTCAAGAACCCAACATCCTTCCTTGCATATAACTTTGGGACAAGCTTTCACAAAGATTTTGAGTTTTTGGGTACATGGTGGGGTCACCTGACCCCCCATTGCACCCATTCAGTGCACCTCTTGCTTTTTTTTGTGACACAATCCTTATGGTGGGAGCATGGTGCAATTTTGGAAGTGATAGGGGGTAGCAGCTTGGTCAGCCGACCTCATATCCTTGCCATTTCTTGTCACACTTCACCCATGTGATCTTGTCTAGCATTAGGCTGGTTTTGCACTTAAATTTGTGGGAGAAGCAAGAAGAGGGGGGTCGGCCGACCTCCCTATGACTCCTCCAACACGTCTCCCATTATGGCTATGAAAGAGCATGGTTGGTATCTCATTTTTCATTGCATCAATTCTCTAAATTTTCCTCGTGCTCTTGAGCCATCTCTCTCTCAAGTTTTAAGTGCTAGCTTCTCTTGAGTTCATAAAAGGAAAAGAGAAAAAGTAGTTGGCATCTTCTAGTATATATTTGCCAAGCCTGATTTGATCTCTCATGATTCACCTAGAATGTATGTGGAGGTTTTGAAACCCACAACATTGATGTGTGGCATCAACCACGACCCACAAGAACAACCAACTCGAATGGCTAACTGCTAACGTTAATCCTCTGCTTCCAAGTTGTGTTTTCTCTCTCTCTCTCTCTCTCTCTTGTTGCAAGAATCATGATATACTCAAGAAGGTGCAACAAGTGGAAGCAAAATCCCATCAAGATGTACGAAGAGTGTCTCACAAGGCTCATAAATGGAGCATCAGCTCATGACACCAAGGTATGATGCTTGAGCCCAACCATAATCAATGCAAATTAAGGTTCTGCCACGTGGACTCACCTACATGTGTCATGATTTGAACCCTCTACACAAGCCAGGTATGGATAATGACTTTGAGAATGGATTGATAATCTTTCTAGCATGCTAAAACTAGACAACTTAACTGTCTATATCCTGAATCCATTGACATTCATAATCCTACCTTGTATCTCATGCTTTTGTTGGATGCTCACGATCTATGCCGTTATGTGAGAACTTTAAAATGATGAACTAATAATGTTTTATCCTTTGCTAAAAAGAATATGTGTCTTGCCTTTAGCTTGCATGATAAATCTATGACAAGATGTCTCCCATGAAATAGGCTCTTCAGAGCAGTCTTTTCTTGTCTCTAGAGCTTCTTGTTCTCTATTCTTGCAAGTTTTGCCTTTATGCTCTATGTACCTACACTTAAAAGGTTGATAATATAAAGACACTTTATTCACACATGCTTAAAATGGACCAAACTAGTCTTTGTTTATGCTTCACCATGATTGTATAACCAAACAACCTCTCCCGTGTGAGAGGTATTGGTTGTATAAATCATGGGGAGTAACCATTGACTTGGAGAATGCGGAAAGGTGTACAAGTGTTAAGTGTAGGTATGGTGATAAAAGTAAGGCCATGGTGCAATCCATGTCATAACATCAACACCATGTCACATTGAAAAGAGCAAGCTTGGGGGAGGAACCCCTCCCCCACTCACTATGGCAACACAAAGAGCATTGGCAAGAACCAAGCTTGGGGGAGATCCTCTCCCCCACCAAGGTAAGTCTTGTATCTCAAGTTATTTACGTTTCAATTAGTTTTCTCATTGCATTTTTTTTAAAAAAAGGAAAATACCAAAAATATTTGCTTAGTATTCCCCTTAGCACATATGTCTCATATATGTCTATCTTCCCCATGGAAATGATGACTAGTTGCCTTGCTAATGTTTCTCTAGTGCCTAGTTTACAACTTAGTATTTCTCTAAGTATGGATTACTTAGCTCATTTAAACCATCATGAACCTGAAAAACTTTGTGGGTTGCAAGTGCTAAAACTAAGTCTAAGTTGTTGAGAGACATGATATAGTGAGACAAGAGCTGCTATAATATTGTTCTAAGCATGATAGATTACCGGAGAATTTATTCTTAAAATGATCAAAATCTTAATTGTTCCTAATGGTGATAAATTCCTACCACAGCCATATATGCTTTACATGTTTACAAACCTTCTACATAGGCTATTTGCTTTGTATTGAGTGTTGTCGAGTCTTGTTGACCCTTGTTAAGAGACTTTTCATGCTCTTAAGATCAAGATCACGTACACACCTCATATACATGCTGCTTCTACACTGGAAGTACGCAAAAACATGCCTTTCATTTCCACCAAATAGGTTGCTTCATACTCCAAGTGTTAGGAAATCTCTCTCAATTATTTAGTAGATGAGACTCAAAAGGCTAGGCAAAATAAAGATGAAAAAAAGATGGACAAGTGAAAGTCCATGAAAAAAAAACAAAAAAATGCTAGCCATGTCTCATTAGAAAAGAGAGAAAAAGAAAAAGAAAATAGAGAGATAGATCTTATCAAATAAAGAAGCAATCTAGTCCACCATACAACACACACTTGCACATCTTGATCTGGGAGTATGACACTTCTCTTCAAGGATCTGAGCTTTGACTTCGCAACAAAATGCAAGTAAGTATGCCATCTTCTTTCATCTCTACCTTGAGCTACACATAAGCCTGTTTAGAAGTAGGATGAAATAAAGAAGGCAACACTTATCATATGCCTTGGTGAGGAATCATACACCATTTGAGCGACATGAGAGAACCATATGAGGAACATTAAGTCTTTCTTTTGAAAAATATTGCAAAACCTCCGGTATGAAACTTGCTAAAAACAAGAAAGTTAGTGCTCAAGTCAAACTGTTCCAAGTTTCAACCACCTAAGACAAAGGACAAGCCATAAGCCCCATAGAGTACTAAGGTAATATGGGTGATTTACATAGCTATTTTTTCCATTCAAAGAGAAGAACTTTGTTGTGCACATGGTACTCTTGAAATGTGATGCATAGCAACAATACTGATCCACCGAGGCCAAGTTTGATTATTTGCTCAGGACGAGCAAAGGTTAAGCTTGGGGGATCTTATTGACGGAAGTTATAGCATGTTTTACCTTATCAAAATACCATCAATAGGCCTCGGTTTCAAGGAAGAATAGCATATCATGAGCGTATTTATCACTAATAAGTTCCACATGTACTCTTAGCTTGTGAACTTGTAGGAGATGGCAAAATGAACAAAATGAGGCCAGGTGGGCCCACCAAGGGGTCGGCCGACCCCACCATTGGGCCACCTCGGCCATGGTGACATGGCATGATCCAAGAGAAGCATGTTCAAGCTAATATCAACCATTGGATCAAACATGTGCTTTTGTTCAATGGTGCAAGATGAGAAGCACATGGATTCATGGGTCCACACCGAAAACCAAATGCAACCAACTTTACAAGACTTGCTCCATGACATGTGGGGTCACCAAGGGAGAGAAGAAGGTGGGCCAGCCCTGTCATAGGGGGGTCGGCCGACCCCCCCTTGGTGGGACCTAGCAGAACTATTCATCAGGGTGACATCAGCACCTTCTAGAAGATGTACCCCGGGCCCACATATTAGGGACAGGGGTCGGCCGACCCCATGGTGACCCTCATCCAAGTCGGTGGCAAAGTGCATGTTTCACACGTGAAAAATATCCAAGCCATTCATCCAAGTCGGTTGTCATGGCGGTGGATCCAAGGGTGAAGAGAGGGGGATCACGCGGATCGCTGACATGGCACATTGAATGGTTCTCATTCATCCCCTAGGACTATAAATACCCCCTCACCCCTCTCATTCTAGACACACCACAAGGAGGAGCTCTCCACTCTCTCACAAGATGTAGTACTAGTAGTAGTGCTTGGAGTTAGAGTGAGTCTCTGGTCTTCAGCTCTAGTCTTCCGGGAGGTCTGGTATGGTTCTAGTATTCCTTTCTTTCATTGTAAGACTTGAGTTATTTAATATAGTTATCTTCTCTACTTTGCCTTAGTACTTTACTTTATTGCAACATGACTAGTTCTGTTGTAGCGGTTATTAGCATAGTCATAGTTATGTGATAGCAAGATAATGATAGTATACCTTTGCGCTGGTTCACCGCCCTTAACCCGGTGCTCTAATCAGTTCCACCGGATGTCGGATTAGAGTAGTGAGATGTAGTGTAGATGTGGTGTCTAGACTATACGCTTGCCTGTGTCTGCGGCTTACTCCACGGTTTGTTTGTGGTACCTAGTAGGGGTGACAGACCTATCTAGGCTTTGATTCCACCACGTGCGGGCAAGTTATTAAAACGTAGGTCTTCTTGTGCTAGGCGGCTTAGCACCCTTCTCATCCCTTTCTGTTGCTAAGTGGTTTAGTGACCCGAAGTGCAATTGTGTATGAACATTGATCTTGCTTGATATAACATGTCTTGCTAAGTTAGAACCATGCATGTAGAGATAGATCTCTGGAAACCTTAGGCTCACTCGTTGTTCTCCTCGCTCGCTAGACTACTCTTTTATCTTCGGGACCTCTCCTGTGTGTCACTGCTCTTATCATATACATCACTTACCCCCACTCTGGTTTAGTTGGTATATTAGTTAGTGGATACATGATAGTTAGTTATCACATTCTTTAACCATTGCTTCCCTGTGGATAAATACGATACCCTAGAATGCTCCTGGGTGAAATGCTACAACGGTATGTTCTGTGCGCTTGCGGAATTATCCAATAGACATAAGAAATACCAACAAACATTTCTAGCCTCGTTGCTAGGGATAGATTCAAACTCTATTCTTAGTAGCGACGCTAAGAAGTGTCAACAAGCATTTCTGGCGCCGTTGCCGGGGATAGATTCAAACTCTATTCTTAGTAGCGATGCTAAGAAGTGTCAACATAGACATGGAAAGATGGTTGCCGCTCCCCACCATCCAGTGACTCAGGTCATGACTTCGCACCCTGGAGAGCTTTTACACATGGTCCTTGTTGGTCCGGCTCGGGTGAGCTCAGTTGGGGGAAGTGGTATGTTTTGGTTGTTGTCGACGATTTTTCGAGATATTCGTGGGTATTCTTTTTGACTAAGAAGACTGAGACTTTCTCTTTTGCTCGCAATCTGATTTTGCATCTTCAGAATGAGTTCCCTATGAACTCGATGCGAGCTATTAGAAGTGATAATGGTTCTGAATTCAAGAATTCGGATTTTGAGAAGTTTTGTAACTCTTTGGGTTTGGAGCATCAGTTTTCTTCCCCCTACACACCGCCCCAAAATGGTGTTGTAAAGAGGAAGAATCAGACCCTTGTAGAGATGGCCAGGATGATGCTCGATGAGCATAGGACTCCTAGGCGATATTGGGCCGAGGCTATGAACACTGCATGCTATATTTCCAATCGCATTTTTCAGATAGCGTTCTTGAAAAAGACTTCTTATGAGTTGCGTTTTGGTAGACAGCCTAAGGTGAGTTATTTTAGAGTCTTCGGTTGCCATTGTTTTATTTTGAAGAAAGGCAACCTGGACAAATTTGAGTCTCGTTCTTCTGATGGTGTATTTTTGGGTTATGGCACTCACACTCGCGCATATCGTGTACTTAACCTTGATACTAACCGAGTCATGGAGACATCTGATGTCACCTTCGACGAAACCATGGTTTGTCCTTCTTCTCGTTTTGAGCGTGCAGGTGATCATGAGGTTGGTGAGCCTCTTTTCGATGATGAGGACAAGGATGCTGAAGGCATGGGTGACCCAGCATCACCTCCACCTGCTGTGCTGCAAAGAGTGGCTTCCGACGACGACTCACGGCCCCGATACTTCTTCTTCCTGGGGGCTGTGGGATCCGCCACACTGAGAGGTACCTTTTGTACCCGGAGAGGCACCAGCTGCTATTGAGGGGGAGATCACATCTGCTCGGGAGGCGCCACGACACATCCAGCGCCAGCACCCTCCTCAACAGATGATCGGCAGCATCGACGAACATGTCACTCGGTCCAGGTCACAGCACATTTCTCACTTTGCTCATTGTGCATTTGTTGCTGATTTTGAACCCCGAGATGTTGGACACGCTTTGACGGATCCCGATTGGGTCAATGCCATGCATGAGGAGTTAGAAAATTTTGAGCGAAATCGGGTTTGGGTTCTAGTTCCACCACCTCCAGACTGTAAACCTATTGGGACAAAATGGGTCTTTAAAAACAAACAAGGAGAGGATGGCCACATTGTGAGGAACAAAGCGAGACTTGTGGCCAAGGGTTATAGTCAGATGGAGGGGATAGACTATGAGGAGACTTTTGCTCCTGTAGCTCGTTTGGAGGCTATTAGGATACTCTTGGCTTTTGCTGCATCAAAGGTTACAAACTTTTTCAAATGGATGTCAAGAGTGCCTTCTTAAATGGCTACATAGAAGAAGAAGTTTATGTCGAGCACCCCCCCGGTTTTGAAAATCCCAAGTTTCCAAACCATGTTTTTAAACTTCACAAAGCTTTATATGGTTTGAAACAAGCCCCTAGAGCCTGGTATGATAGGTTGAAAACCTTTTTGCTTGCTAAGGGTTTTCAAAATGGGATGTGTGGATAAAACGCTCTTTCCCCTCAGGCAAGGCAAAGACACTCTCTTGGTCCAGATTTACGTGGATGATATCATTTTCGGTGGTTCCTCTCACGCTTTGGTTGCCAAGTTTGCAGATATTATGAGCAGGGAGTTCGAGATGAGCATGATGGGCGAGCTGACATTCTTTCTTGGGTTGCAAATCAAGCAATCTCGAGAGGGGACGTTTGTGCACCAGGGCAAGTACACCAAGGACTTGCTGAAGAGGTTCGATATGGGTGAGGCCAAGCCTCTTCCAACACCCATGTCAACGAAAATGGCCCTGGATGCGGACAAGGATGGAGAAGCTGTGGACCAGAAGGAGTACCGAAGCATGATCTGGTCGCTACTCTACCTGACGGCGACACGCCCGGACATCCAGTTCGCGGTGTGTCTGTGCGCGCGCTTTCAGGCATCGCCGCGCACTTCTCACTGACAGGCGGTGAAGCACATTTTCAGGTACCTTCGTTTCACACCTGAGTTCGGGATTTGGTATTCAGCTTCCTCCACCCTGTCCCTTTGCGGTTATTCCGATGCCGATTTTGCTGGTTGTCCGTATTGAGCGCAAGTCCACTTCTGGGACTAGCCAGTTTATTGGTTCTTCTCTTGTATCGTGGTCTTCTCGCAAGTAGTCTAGTGTCACTCAGTCTACCATAGAGGCTGAATATGTTGCTGTAGCTAGCTGTTGTTCTCAGTTGCTTTGGATGATGGCCACTTTGCGTGATTTTGGTCTGAGCTTTACTCACGTTCCTTTGCTTTGTGACAGCACGAGTGCTATTAGTGTTGCTAAGAACCCTGTGCTTCACTCGAAGACCAAACACATTGATGTGCTCTTTCATTTTCTGTGTGACCACCATGAGAAGGGTGATATCGACCTTCGCCATGTCGATACTCATCATCAGTTGGCTGATATTTTCACCAAGCCTTTGGACGAACCAACCTTTAATCGGTTGAGGGGTGAGCTTGGTGTGTGTTTCCCTTTTTAGATGAGGGAAACATTTTGGTTCTTGTATCATAGACTGACTCTTTTTCGTTTGTCTTTGTTTTCTTTTGCATTTCAGCATACGCTTTTACATTCTGAGCTTCATGTATATAATCATTAGAATGTAACTATGCTCTATGTAGTATGCTCTGATGCTTATGTTGATGCCCTGTAGCTTATGCTCTTTCTGATCACTAGTACATGTTGTGAGCTGAGCTATTTTTGAAACGGTGAACCTGCTTAATGAACTTAAAATCTGAAAATGTTCACCATTGAGATATGCAACTAGCATGTGTAGGATGTGTTGAATTCACTCGTGCTTTTCATATATGCTAGGTTGCTATGTCACTAGTTCTGAGTCATTCACTTGCTTGGTTTGTTCATATCCTGTTTAAAATTGAACCAAGTTTTTAAGTGAATTGAAAAGATCGAGATGGGATTGCTTGTCAACACATCACGGTATCGAGACTGTTTCTCATTGCACTTTGAGTTAAACTTGAGCCATGTAGTGTATGACCGAAACCGATGCTTTAAGCTTCTGATTGCATATGCATAGGCTTCGCTCGGTTGAAAAGTTAGGCAATGACAAGCTTTCAACCTCTCGCAATCATATGCTTATATTTGAACTTGTGAAATTTCACCGCTGCAACTCCGATTTAAAATTGAAATCACAAGTGTATGTTTCATTCTTAAGCATGATGATTGAACTTTGCTAGGGGTAGTTCACCTTGTATACATGTTTAGGACTTGTTCGGATTCCTGTCTATACACGTGTAGTGCTATTTTGATGGTGACTATCTTTTGGCTAAAAACTGCTCACTATGCTCACTTGTTCATATTTCGTATTTGGTGATTAGTTTGAGCCTTTGCTAGCTTGATGTGCTATTGTTGAGTCATCAGATCAGAACTGTGTAGAGCATCTTTGCATTCTCTTGACTATATTCCTGAAGCTACTAACTTGCATTTTGACTCATATGCATTTTGGAGAGGAAGAAATTTGCTTATTGTCACTTTTTATGGTGCATTTTCTAAGGGGGAGAACTTTGCTCGGTTGCTTGATGATGCTTTTTACTTGATGGTGCATTTTTAACTAAGGGGGAGAGATTGCAAATCATATGCTTCCTGGGTGGTCAACTAGGGTGGTTAACTAAGGGAGAGTTTTCATTAAGGGGGAGAAGAAAATTTTTCAAATCTTGTGCCTCCCATGTTGGACCTAGGGGGAGTTTTCCTGGTTGTGTGCACTATTCGAGGGGGAGTTTGCTGCTTTCTTGTTGATCGTAAGGTTTTGGTGTCGAGCCTTCTTGCTAGTTGTGTTGAGCCTATGTGCCTCTATCTTGAGGGACTAGCATTTGCTTCGATTTCTCAATTGGTTCAATTGGTGTCGAGCTCTTTTTCTGGAGTTTTCAATTGGTATTTGCTAGCGGTGTTGAGCCTGTTCTACCTCTTCTTGAGGGCTAGCTTTGCTTTGCTTGGTTGCGTCGAGCCGTTGCCCATGTCTTTGGGGACCAAGTTGTTTTGCTCCTTCCACTTGACCTTCTTCGGCTTTTCTATGCTTTTGGGTCATTTGGTTGAGTTCTCTCTACTTCTTCCTTCCTTCTTCCTTTCATTATGATTTGTGTGAGTAGCTGACAATGCACTCATCAAGGGGGAGATTGCAAATACATGGGTGTATGCCGAGTCTCTGAGAGATGAGTGATTGTCAACAGTTTGATCGCATGTTCTTTGGCTTGTGTTGTGCAGGTGTCGAGCACGGAGACAGTGATCGAGGGCAAGGTGAAGGTCAAGTAGAGACGTGCTGTGCCGATGGACCAGCAGCGGTGAAGGGCGGACATAAGGCTTGGACTGAGGGACCGGTGGTCTGAGGATTAGCTGTGGTGGCTGACAGCCTAGGACAACGACGAGTGGAGACTTGCGGGGCACGGTGTTGCTCGGGTCGAGGACCTAGGGACATGTGTCGGTGGACAGGGTGCACGGGCGGTGCATCCCCTCTACAGCTCTGGTTTGGTGGTTGAGCCAGAGAAAAACCACCGGGTGGACGGTTTCCGAGTTTGGGCCACAAAACTCGGGTGGACGGTTTCTAGGTTTGGGCCACAAAACCTGGGCGTGCGGCGGGTTTCTGAGTTTGGGCCACAAAACTCGGGCTGAGGACGGTTTCCAGGTTTGGGCCTCAAAACCTGGGCGCTGGCGGGTTTCCTGGTTTCGGCCACAAAACCAGGGGATGGACATGGAGCCTGGTTTCCTAGTTTGGGCCTCAAAACCGTGGGTTGGTGTGAAAGCCTGGTTTCCCGGTTTCGGCCACAAAACCGAGGGTGCAGAGCGAGGGTGGCACATGGCGGCAATCGGGAGGTTGCGTCAAGGCAACGCTACGAGTTGTGCGGGCGTGGCCGTCGGATCACCACCTACCACGAGTTGGTCCAGAATAACTTTAGGGTTTAGCTGGTTCGCTCTGTAATTAGAGAGGGGTAGAGTAGGAATTAGAATTAGGATAAGTAGAGGGAGACACCCTCCTCCCATTTTATCTCAGTCATTTGCTCTTTGCTTCTAGGGTTTCCTGCTCTCCCAATCCCCTGTTGTAGCTAGCTGAGATCCGCAGAGAACCATACCTCTGTGTACTGAAGATTTTGAGGAAGTGAGGCCGTAACCTCACTGTTGTAGTGTGTGGTAGCCACACGGTTGCAGATCGATGTGTTGATTCGCGTTTTGGTTCGTGTTCTTCGCGTTCTTCGTTTCTCCGTGTTTTTTCCCATCGCTCGATCTCCCTCTCTAGTGCGACTTTGCGAAATCCATTTGAATCATCTTGTTCTTTATAGTGAAAAGGTCATCTTGACCGAAGGAATTCATCTAACTCCTCACGAACAAGTAGATCAGGTTGATTTTGTTTTCGTGGCGCTTTTTTGGTTCATACACCTTCCCCTTCGATTTCCCATTGATTGAGACGATTTGAGCGGATGATTTCTTGGGGATAGTCTCCTAACTACCTCGTGATCATCCTCTCCAAGTTTGGGTTCAAGGGATTTTGGTTTGAATCGATTTGGAGAAGATTTGAGTTTTGGGCGACCAAAATCGCTCTTTCTGGACAGCCGCGGACAGTCCGCGTTTTGACCGGCGGATAGTCCGGGCATCGGAGATCAGCTAGATCAGTGGCTGTGTTCTTCGGCCAGGAACTGTTCATTTGACCGGCGGACAGTCCGCCGTTGGTTTTCGCGGACAGTCCGGGAACTGTCCAGGGGACTTCAGTAGCACTGCAGTTTTGCTCTTTTGACCGGCGGACAGTCCGCCACCTGAGCTCAGACAGTCCGCCGTTGGGCAGACAGTCCGCGACCGTATCGCCAGACAGTCCAGGACCCTGCTGAAGCCTCCGGTTTAGTGCGTTTGCACTCCCGTCTTTTCGGCTTGGTTTTTGGACTTCTCGTTTGGCCCCATAGTTAACCAAGAAACATTTCTAGGTATCTTTGCTACTTGTTAGCATCGGTATTTGGAGATTTCTCGATGTAGCCTCCAATCTACGTTCGGGACTCGGTTTTCAAGGGGTGAACTTGAGCCGGAGCTTTGGGCTTTTGGTTTGCTATCACTTTGTGTTGCCTCACCGTGATCCTAGGGATCATCCACCCTCTTCCAAGGGTCGTGGGCATCACGGTCTTGGTCGTAGCTTCTCGGGGTTGATTTTGGGACAGTAGGCCAAAGTTTCGAGAGAAATTTTGTTGGCTCCCATTCATCCCCCCTCTGGTCGCCTTGCTATTGCATTCTCGGTCCTTCAGCGCCTAGGCCCATGCTCCTCAAAATTTGCCAGGAAGCCGGCAAATACAATCGAAGAACTACATGAGACAATTGAAAGATACTGTAGAGCGGACATGGACTTCAGGGCAAAGTCCGATGCCCGAAGATCTCAGCAGAAGCCGCAGCCGAGGCCTCAAGCGACAGAAAACAACCCTCACTAAGAACAAAGCAACATTGGTGCAATCAACAAGGTAGGTCCTTTTGAAGACCAAAGAAGGGGTGCTCAACCCTCAGGCAACCAAAATCCACAAGGATTCCCACCACCGCCGGACCTCGAAACCAGCAAATAGATCCCGCGAAAATGTATTGCCATTTTTGTGGTCCTGGCAAGGGGCACACCACCAAACAATGTGAGTGCTTCGCCAAGGGAAAAGAGTACCAGGAATCCAAAAGAGCTGCATCAGCAGAAAACCGAACCATCAATCACACTAGAAAACCAATCTCCAACCCACCAAATCCTCCATACCACAACACCCCCATAAACTACGGCCTACCTTCGCACCAACCCTTCTACGCACATCACCCACACTACAACCAAGCCTCTTATCAACCAACCACCATCCCCCAACGCCAAAACGTACCATATACCATCACATACCCAACAACCCCTCAAACCCAAACCAACCAATAAGTGAACAACACTCTACCCCCACCACCACCAATACCAGCGTTGCTGGCCCCTCAACCTATCAAATCCGAAGCCCAAGCCCAAACAACAATCAACAACCCAACATCAACCTTCGGTGTTATACTGGCCATCACCGGAGGCTCCAACGAAGATCACGACAACAAGAGGCAAAGGAAATAACACACCAGAAGAGTACACCATGTTGAAGGACCAAGAATGCAATAGCAAGGCGACCAGAAGGGGGTGAATGGGAGCCAACAAAATTTCTCTCGAGACTTTAGGCCAAATGTCCCAAAATCAACCCCCGAAAGCTTCGACCAAAACTGTGATGCCCACGACCCTTGGAAGAGGGTGGATGATCCCTAGGATCACAGTGAGGCACCACAAAGCGATAGCAAACCAAAACCCAAAAGCTCCGGCTCAAGTTCACCCTTTGAAAACCGAGTCCCGAACGTAGATTGATGGCTACGTCGAGAAATCCCTAAATACCAATGCTAACAAGTAGCAAAGATACCTAGAAATGTTTCTTGGTTAACTATAGGGCCAAACGAGAAGTCCGAAAACCAAGCGGAAAAGCCGGGAGACTAAATGCACTGAAAAGCACTAGTCTGCGGGATCCTGGACTGTTCGCGGGTACGGTCCCGGACTGTCCGGGGTAACTGCGGACTGTCCGCGAGCCAGTGGCGGACTGTCCGCCAGCCAAACACCGAAAACAGCAAAGTTGCTGAAACACATCTAGACAGTCCCAGACTGTCTGCGGGTTGCAACGGCGGATTGTCCGCCGGTCAACCAAAACACAAACAACAGGAACCCGTGGCCACTGATCTGGCGAAGTCCCGATATGCGGACTGTCCGCGGGTCCAACGGTGGACTGTCCGCGGATGAACAGACAGGGCGATTTTGGTCGCCCCTCTACCAAATCTTCCCAAATTCGATCCAAATCAAAATCCCTTGATCCCAAACTTGGAGATGATGATCACGAGGTAGTTAGGAGACTATCCCCAAGAAATCATCCGCTCAAAACAACTCAATCAATGGGAAATCGAAGGGGAAGGTGTATGAACCGAAAAAGTGCCACAAAAACGAAATCAACCCGATCTACTTGTTCGTGAGGAGTTAGATGAATTCCTTTGGTCGAAATGACCTCCTCACTGAAACGAACAAGATGATTCAAACGGATTTCGCAAAGACGCACTAGAGAGGGAGATCGAGTGATGGGAAAATCGCGGAGAAACGAAGAACGCGAAGAACACGAACCAAAAATGCGAATCAAGTCATCGATTTGCAACCGTGTGGCTACCACACGCTACAACAGTGAGGTTACGGCCTCACTTCCTCAAAATCTTCAGTACACAGAGGTAAGGTTCTCTGCGGATCTCAGCTAGCTACAGCAGGGGATTGGGAGAGCAGGAAACCCTAGAAAGCAAAGAGCAAATAACTGAGATCGAAGGGGAGGACGGTGTCTCCCTCTACTTAACCTAATTCTAATTCCTACTCTACCCCTCTCTAATTACAGAGCGAACCAGCTCAACCCTAGGGTTATTCTAGACCAACTCAAGGTAGGTGGTGATCTGACGGCCACGCCCGCACAACTCGTAGCGTTGCCTCGACGCAACCTCCCGATTGCCGCCACGTGCCGCCCTCGCTCTGCACCCCCAGTTTTGTGGCCGAAACCAGGAAACCAGGCTTTCACGCCAACCCCCGGTTTTGAGGCCCAAACTAGGAAACTAGCCTCCAAGTCCATCCCCTGGTTTTGTGGCCGAAACCAGGAAACCCGCCAGCGCCCAGGTTTTGAGGCCCAAACCTGGAAACCGTCCCCAGCCCAAGTTTTGTGGCCCAAACTCGGAAACCCGCCGCACGCCCAGGTTTTGTGGCCCAAACCTGGAAACCGTCCACCCGAGTTTTGTGGACCAAACTCGGAAACCGTCCACCCGGTGGTTTTTCTCTGGCTCAACCACCAAACCGGAGCTGTAGAGGGGATGCACCATTCGTGCACCCCGTCCACCGACACGTGTCCCCAGGTCCTCGACCCGAGCAGCACCGTGCCCCACAAGTCTCCGCTCGTCGCTGTCCCAGGCTGTCAGCCACCACAGCTGATCCTCAGGCCACCGGTTCCTCAGTCCAAGCTTCACGTCTGCCCTTCACCGCTCCCGGTCCATCGGCACGGCACGTCTCTACTTGACCTTCACCTTGCCCTCGATCACTGTCTCCGTGCTCGACACCTGCACAACACAAGCCAAAGAACCTGTGATCAAACCCGTCGACAATCACTCATTACTTCGAGACTCGGCATACACCCATGTATCCGCAATCTCCCCCTTGATGAGTGCATTGTCAACTACTCACACAAGTCATATTGAAAATAGAAGGAAGAAGGAAGAAGGAGAGAGAACTCGACCAAATGACCCAAAAGCATAGCAAAGCCGAAGAAGGTCAAGTGGAAAGAGCAAGACAACTTGGTCCCCAAAGACATGGTTAACGGCTCGACACAACCAAGCAAAGCAAAGCTAGCCCTCAAGAAGAGGTAGAACAGGCTCAACACCGCTAGCAAATATCGATTAAAAACTCCAGAAAAAGAGCTAGACACCAATTGAGAAATTGAAGCAAATGCTAGTCCCTCAAGATAGAGGCACAGAGGCTCAACACAACTAGCAAGAAACGCTCTGAAACAATTGAAGATCCAAAAACCTTACGGTCACAAACTCCCCCTCAAAAAGTGCACACAACCAGGAAAACTCCCCCTAGGTCCAACATGGGAGGCACAAGATTTGAAAAATTTCTCCCCCTTAATGGAAACTCCCCCTTAGTTGAACATGCAGGAAGCATATGATTTGCAATCTCTCCCCCTTAGTTGAAAATGCACCATCAAGCAAAAGCATCGTGGAGTAACCGAGCAAGGTTCTCCCCCTCAGAAAATGCACCATCAAAAAGTGCTAGCAAACAAGCATCTTCCTCTCCAAAATGCATATGAGTCAAAATGCAAGTTAGCAGCTTCAGGAATATAGTCAAGAGAATGCAAAGATGCTCTACACAGTTCTGATCCGATGACTCAACAACACACATCAAGCTAGCAAAGGCTCGAACTGATCACCAAATACGAAATATGAACAAGTGAGCATAGTGAGCAGTTTTTAGCCAAAAAGGTATTCACCATCAAAATAGCATTGAACATGTATAGACAGGAATTCGAACAAGTGCTAAGCATGTATACAAGGTGAACTACCCCTAGCAAAGTTCAATCATCATGCTTAAGAATGAAACATACACTTGTGATTTCAATTTTAAATCGGAGTTGCAGCGGTGAAATTACACAAGTTTAAATTCAGCATGTGATTGCGAGAGGTTGAAAGCTTGTCATTGCCTAACTTTTCAACCGAGCGAAGCCTATGCATATGCAATCAGAAGCTTAAAGCATCGGTTTCGGTCATACACTACACGGCTCAAGTTTAACTCAAAGTGCAATGAGAAACAGTCTCGATACCGTGATGTGTTGACAAGCAATCCCATCTCGATCTTTTCAATTCACTTAAAAACTTGGTTCAATTTTAAATAGGATATGAACAAACCAAGCAAGTGAATGACTCAGAACTAGAGACATAGCAACCTAGCATATATGAAAAGCACGAGTGAATTCAACACATCCTACACATGCTAGTTGCATATCTCAATGGTGAACATTTTCAGATTTTAAGTTCATTAAGCAGGTTCACCGTTTCAAAAATAGCTCAGCTCACAACATGTACTAGTGATCAGAAAGAGCATAAGCTACGGGCATCAACATAAGCATCGGAGCATACTACATAGAGCATAGTTACATTCTAATGATTATATACATGAAGCTCAGAATGTAAAAGCGTATGCTGAAATGCAAAAGAAAACAAAGACAAACGAAAAAGAGTCAGTCTATGATACAAGAACCAAAATGTTTCCCCATCTAAAAGGGGAAACACACACTAAGCTCACCCCTCAACCGATTAAAGGTTGATTCGTCTAAAGGCTTGGTGAAAATATCAGCCAACTGATGATGAGTATCGACATGGCGAAGGTCAATATCACCCTTCTCATGGTGGTCACGCAAGAAATGAAAGCGCACATCAAAGTGTTTGGTCTTTGAGTGAAGCACGGGGTTCTTAGCAACGCTAATAGCACTCGTGCTGTCACAAAGCAAAGGAACGCGAGTAAAGCTCAGACCAAAATCACGCAAAGTGGCCATCATCCAAAGCAACTGGGAACAGCAGCTAGCTGCAGCAACATATTCAGCCTCTGGGGTAGACTGAGCGACACTAGACTGCTTGCGAGAAGACCATGGTACAAGAGAAGAACCAATAAACTGGCAAGTCCCAGAAGTGGACTTGCGCTCAATACGACAACCAGCAAAATCGGCATCGGAATAACCGCAAAGGGAGAGGGTGGAGGAAGCTGAATACCAAATCCCGAACTCAGGTGTGAAACGAAGGTACCTAAAAATGCGCTTCACCGCCGGAAGGTGAGAAGTGTGCGGTGACGCCTGAAAGCGTGCGCACAGACACACCGCGAACTGGATGTCCGGGCGTGTCGCCGTCAGGTAGAGCAGCGACCCGATCATGCTTTGGTACTCCTTCTGGTCCACAGCTTCTCCATCCTTGTCCGCATCCAGGGCCGTCGTCGTCAACATGGGTGTTGGAAGAGGCTTGACCTCACCCATATCGAACCTCTTCAGCAAGTCCTTAGTGTACTTGCCCTGGTGCACAAACGTCCCCTCTCGGGATTGCTTAATTTGCAACCCGAGAAAGAATGTCAACTCGCCCATCATGCTCATCTCGAACTCCCTGCTCATAATGTCTACAAACTTCGCAACCAAAGCGTGAGAAGAACCACCAAAAATGATATCATCCATGTAAATCTAGACCAAGAGAGTGTCCTTGCCTTGCCTGAGAAGAAAGAGCGTTTTATCCACACATCCCATTTTAAAACCCTTAGCAAGCAAAAAGGTTTTCAACCTATCATACCAGGCTCTAGGGGCTTGTTTCAAACCATATAAAGCTTTGTGGAGTTTGAAAACATGGTTCGGAAACTTGGGATTTTCAAAACCGGGGGGTTGCTCAACATAAACTTCCTCTTCTATGTTGCCGTTTAAGAAGGCACTCTTGACATCCATTTGAAAAAGTTTAAACCCGTTGGATGCAGCAAAAGCCAAGAGTATCCTAATCGCCTCCAAATGAGCTACAGGAGCAAAAGTCTCCTCATAGTCTATCCCCTCCTTCTGATTATAACCCTTGGCCACGAGACGCGCTTTGTTCCTCACAATGTGGCCATCCTCTCCTTGTTTGTTTTTAAAGACCCATTTTGTCCCAATAGGATTACAGTCTGGAGGAGGTGGGGAACTAGAACCCAAACCCGATTTCGCTCAAAATTTTCTAACTCCTCATGCATGGCATTGACCCAATCCGGATCCGTCAAGGGGTGTCCAACATCTCGGGGTTCAAAATCAGCAACAAATACAGAATGAGCAAAGTGAGAAATGTGTTGTGACCTAGACCGAGTGACATGTTCGTCGATGCTGCCGATCATCTGTTGAGGTGGGTGCTGGCGCTGGATGTGTCGTGGTGCCTCCCAAGCAGATGTGATCTCCCCCTCAACAGCAGCTGGTGCCTCCCCTGGTACAAAAGGTACCGCTCAGGGTGGCAGATCCCACGGCCCCCAGGAAGAAGAAGTGTCGGGGCCGTGAGTCATCGTAGAAGCCGCTCTTTGCTGCACAGCAGATGGAGGCGATGCTGGGTCACCCATGCTATCAGCATCCTTGTCCTCATCATCGAAAAGAGGCTCACCAACCTCATGATCACCTGCACGCTCAAAACGAGAAGAAGGACAAACCATGGTCTCGTCGAAGGTGACATCTGATGTCTCCACGACTCGGTTAGTATCAAGGTTAAGTACACGATATGCGTGAGTGTGAGTGCCATAACCCAAAAATACACCGTCAGAAGAACGAGACTCAAATTTGTCCAGGTTGCCTTTCTTCAATATAAAACAGTGGCAACCGAAGACTCTAAAATAACTCACCTTGGGCTGTCTACCAAAATGCAACTCAGAAGAAGTCTTTTTCAAGAACGCTCTTAGAAAAATGCGATTGGAAATATAGCATGCAGTGTTCATAGCCTCGGCCCAATATCGCCTAGGAGTCCTATGCTCATCGAGCATCATCCTGGCCATCTCTACAAGGGTCCGATTCTTCCTCTCTACAACACCATTTTGGGGCGGTGTGTAGGGGGAAGAAAACTGATGCTCCAAGCCCAAAGAGTTACAAAACTTCTCAAAATCCGAATTCTTGAATTCGGAACCCTTATCACTTCTAATAGCTCGCATCGAGTTCATAGGGAACTCGTTCTGAAGACGCAAAATCAGATTGTGAGCGAAAGAGAAAGTCTCAGTCTTCTCAGTCAAAAAGAAGACCCACGAATATCTCAAAAAATCGTCGACAACAACCAAAACATACCACTTCTCCCCAACTGAGCTCACCCGAGCCAGACCAACAAGGTCCATGTGTAAAAGCTCTCCATGGTACGAAGTCATGACCTGAGTCACTGGATGGTGGGTAGCGGCAACCATCTTTCCATGTCTACAAGAATGGCAAACAAGATCCTTCTCCATTGATAGCTTGGGCAATCCTCGGATTAGGCCAAGTGAGCTAAGTCTTGCAAGCAAGTCGAAGCATAAATGACCGAGCCTCCTATGCCACTTCCAAAGATTAGAGGAGGAAGGACTAGCCAAAAGATAGCGGGAAATGCCAAACGACTCCGAGAAATTCGCACGAAAGACTTTCCCAAAGGGCGAAATCAAACATACAAGATTGACCTGAGGATCTAAAATGAGACTGAGATTCGGTTTAAAACGAATCTCATAGTCATCATCAAAAAGTTGCGAAACAGAAAAAAGGTTAAAATGCAGGTTAGAAACAAGAGCAACATCACGCAACACAAAGTGCTCATTAACCTGCACCGACCCACGAGACAACACCGCCTTACCTTTACTATTGTCGCCGATGGTGATAAACTCCTTTCTGGCAACAGGGCTAAGGCTGGAGAACCACTTGGCGTTTCTGGTCATGTGTCTCGAGCAACCAGAATCCACCAACAAATGTCCTCCAACCGGAATCCACAGAGTTACCCAAAACCCATCCTGTCAAGAGTTGACTTGCGTGAACTTGGGTGAGGAAGTTTTTGTGGTGCCTCGCTGTGATCCTTGGGATCATCCACCCTCTTCCAAGGGTCGTGGGCATCACGTTCTCGGTAGTAGCTCTTGGGGGTTGATTTTGGGATACTTGGCCAAAGTTTCGAGAGAAATTTTATTGGCTCCCATTCACCCCCCCCCCCCTCTGGTCGCCTAGCTTTTGCATTCTCGGTCCTTCAATTAGTATCGGAGTAGGTTAAGGATCTTCCACCTTAGCCAGTTCCAGATCCACCGAAGGCGACATGGATCACGGCGTGGGCAAACCGCCATTTTTCGATGGGACGAACTATGCGTATTGGAAGATACGCATGTCCACCTATCTGCAGAGTATTGGTGCTTCCATTTGGGATATTTGCAACTCTGCTGATTACGTGGTCTTGGCTGCTCGTGTCACTCAGCGTCAGATCGATGAGCACGATGCCAATAGCCGAGCCCGTAATGCTCTATTCTCATGTTTGAGCATGAGTGAGTTTGATCGCGTTTCTCACCTCGCTACCGGCTCGGGAAATTTGGGCCACCCTCATGCGTTTCCATGAGGGAACCTCTCAAGTCAAAACCCGTCTCTACGAGTCGTTCAAGCGAGAGTATGAGAACTTTCGACATCAGCCTGGCGAGAGCATAGAAAGTTTATTCGCTCGCTTTCAGGTGATTGTCAACAGGATGAGGGCTAACAAGGAGCAGTTGCTTTTCGACGATCATGAGAGAGCTTTGAAGCTTTTGCATACTCTTGATCGATCGGTGTGGGATTCCAAGGTTCAGGCGATCATCGAATCGCCTAACTATGAGACCCTCACGTGCGACGAGCTCTACAGTAAGCTCCAGTCCAGTGAGATTGACGCCATGGCGAGGGCTTCTTATGAGAATCCTTCTGGCCCGACTATGGCTTTGGTTTCCGGCTCTTCCGCTAACCCCTCTGCTGGCTTTGCACTCTCTTCACTCTTTTCTGTCACAGAGGACCAGCTGGAGTCTTTGGGAGACGAGGAGTTGGCTTTGCTTGCCAACCGGTTCACGCGGTTCCACAACAACCGCATGAACCGTCGCCGCGGAGGAGGACGCTCGGGTTGTTTCGAGTGCGGCGACCCCGACCACTTCATCGCCAACTGCCCCAAGAAGAACAAGCATTCGGGGAAGGGCGATCAAGGGCACAAGTATGACTCCAAGCGCAAGGACAAGCACGTCCCCCAAGGCACAAGAGGAGGGGCGGCTTCGACAAAGAGTACATCAAGAAGAAGTACTTGGAGAAGGCCCAGGCTGAGCAGCGTGCTTTCTTTGCCACGCTCAGGGACATCGACGGCTCGGATGACGACTCCTCTTGCTCAAGCGACGACGAGTCCGAGAGGATGAAGAAGATCGAGGACAAGCTGAACGGACTCTGCTTCTTCGCCGATGACGGGGGCCTCTGCACCATGGCGCTTGGTGATGAGGTCGATGGCAAGCTGGAGCACACCGCTCGGGACGACGACGACGACGACACCTCCCAGGTATCAATGACCCACGATGAACTCTTTGCTGAGAATGAGAAGCTTACTGCCGCCTTGCTTAGTCAAGACAAGCTGATTAGGCGTGCTGCTAGGGAGCGCAAGGAGTTTAGGCAGAAGTGGGAGGACACGGTGAAGGAGTTGGAGTTTGCTAA